>OU452175.1:3762500-5012500 GCA_911728515.1 Peribatodes rhomboidaria | reverse complement strand
TTCGATTTAAAAAATAAATTATAGCGTAACGTGAATAATGATTTCATGGGAACAGAATTTGAGATAACATCAACAGGTTTATTTGAATAATCATTCTCAACGTGTTGTAGTGTTTTTACTTTATTTTATCATGTTTGATCAGTGAACCTATGCCATTAATATACTTAAAATAATTGAAGATCATCATCAAGGCTAATCAAATGTCTATATTCAATCATCAGCGTTTTTACTTTCATTCAGCACGATTCTAGAATCATTAACCTTGCCATCGCAATTTTTACAACTTGACAATGATGTGTTGTATCTATTTTAATTTTGTTTTTAGCGATACATTTTATGTCTCGCTGGAAAACAATTCTTTATGTGTTTAATGTTATTGGTATGAAGTAAAAGTATTTTTATCGCCAGTGGGTCTCGCGCTATCTCTGTTGTTAGCATTCCAAATCGATGCTTGTTTAAGTGTTATAAGTATTATAAATAGGTCTGTTTACTAAAGTTAAGTTATTATTGTCATGGCATACTTATTAACTTGCTCCATTTCTGTTTGTATTGGTTAATGAGGGCTTAATGATTACAAAATTGTTCCAAAATTATTAACTATTAAATCGATCAGAAGTTAACTTTGAGATGTATGTTACAGTTTTTCATTATTACCTATCTCTTCTTTCGCATTTTATTTCATTGACCTTGTCCTTATTGAAAGACATTTGCTCCAGGTTTGGGCAAAGATAAGCAAATGTTTGAGCTTCATCATCATCTAGGTTTTACGACTAGATTTCGGTTTCCGACTAGATTTTTTCAGAATTGGTCTTGCTAAGTACCTACGGCCAATATTTTGAAACCTATGTATCTTGTTCTAAAGTCTTACTTCCTATACATTGTTACTGCTAACAACTTTACGTAAATCGTTGACATAAAAGATTCAGTCACGGTCATTTTTTATTATTTCCCTCGATGAACCAGCTACGTATGTTCTCTTGAGTAATTAAAACGGTTAGGTAAATAATCACGTGGACTGATAAAGAAACTGAATTTCAACATTGAGATAAGGTTTTAGTGCCATCTCGAGTAAGGTACTTGGTACTTAAACCGACCAACTTAATACAGGATAATTAAAAGTTGTGTCCTGGAGCCACAATCGTATTTCCTGACTAAAACTCATAGCTTTACATGGAAATTTTTAGTTCCATCAATTGCCCAAGACAGCAGATAAGATGGCGTAGGCAGGTACATTGCACTTGAGTTTCTTATCTATGACAAGTTGGAAATTGTAAAATTGATCGCATAGATAATAATATTCTTAAGTAAGTATTAGATACTTCTTAAAAGATAAACAGTTCGTTGAAAACTGTTCATGAAAATGAGGCAACAGAAATTAATAGAATAGACACGAAGAAGATTAATGTGTCGCAAACATTGTTCTAATCTCTTTCAATTGGAATTATCTTACACATTAATTCAAGTACATAGGTAGTTAAAGTAATAAGTATTACAAATAATGTTTAAAATATATTTTTTAATTAATTAGGTATATGTGTTATGCTAAAATTATTTTTATCCGAACAAAATCCAATACGAAATGTACCTATTTCATTTTTATATCAAAAAGGGTAGAGCTATATTTACTCTCTAGTCTCTACAGCTCTATCTTGACTACCCAGATGCGATATCGTTCCACTTGCAAGAAAACTTCCGCAAGAAAAATTCGATAGTCAGTCCGACAGCAGCTTGCAAGTGTAAACTATGTACGTAGCAAGTGCTGCTGTCGGACAGGCTGACGGGACATTTTTCGCGGGAGTTTTCGTGTTTCAAGAAAACCTTTAAGCCGCGTTTCCACTAAAAAGCGGCTTCAAGGTTTTGTCTAGTTGTTTTTTCCTAATCCTATTATGATGCCTTTGTAATTTCCGGCGTGAACAATAGTAATTTTATCTCTTCATAAATATCTGCCTTCGTTGCTAATTTGCAATGTTGGCGCAGCACATTAACATTTGATAGTCCGTAAGTAGCGGTACTTGCATGCCGTACCTAGTAAATAACGTATGTAGAGATACGTGCATTGCTATTACACAATTGCCAACCGCAGACTAGCATAAAAGCATTCATTGTGTGCAGAATTGAATAATGGATAAAACCAAATATTTACATTACAACTGAAAAGTTTATATACTTAAGTAAGGTATGCGATTATGCGAGCAACTCGCATGAGCAATTTATAAATATAAAAAATACATAATTATATCGAGCACAATACTCTACGGTGACTATATGGACTGTAATTTTTTTTTTGGCGGTTAGCGTTTTGAAACAATATTATTGGATTTACTCAGTCGCATCAAATTGTTAATAGAGATCGGACATTCGGATACATATTTACCTAAGCTTGCTGAATAGTATGAAGAGCACTCCTACATCGAAAATTTCCGCGTTTCCGGATCGATACATGGATTTAGTATTACTTACTAGGTATTTGTTTAGGATTGCGTATGCTACCTACCATATCAAATCGTATTTACCTGAAGTTAGTGTGTTCCTACACGGGCCATATTTTTACTGCAGTACTGGCCTGGCAATACTGGAAATAATGCCGACTGTAGCCCGGCCATCATCAAGATGGATGTATGAACCACCGGGGTACACTCAAAATATTGTCGCAATGTTGCCGAGCCAGTATT
This sequence comes from Peribatodes rhomboidaria, assembly GCA_911728515.1. Taxonomy (NCBI): domain Eukaryota; kingdom Metazoa; phylum Arthropoda; class Insecta; order Lepidoptera; family Geometridae; genus Peribatodes; species Peribatodes rhomboidaria. Next base: position 5,009,828 of record OU452175.1, on the reverse strand, counting down.
GCACTGAAAATATGGTCCATCTAGAAACAGAAAAAAAAGAAAAAAAAAGTTTTTCAACTTACTAGTTAAATTTGAAAAAAAAAAGCACTACAAATTAAAATTGTAAACGAATCCTGCACGCATCCTGGCACGCATCCTAGTACGCAAAAAGTTACTGAAATAAGTATTAGTATACTTATTTCAGTAACTTTTTGCGTATCTACCTAAAGGCAAAGTAATAAAGTAAAAAAAAAATTTTTTCATCGTAAAAATGTGTGCTGTCTCTTGAAGTTACAACTTCATCGGTTCATCGGTCACCAAAAATTTATTAATTTACCAATAACCTACTCGTTTATTCAATAAGTAATTTAACTAAACTAGAGATATTACTAGACTGTAAATCATACAAATTACCAGTTAAAATTAATTCGTTTCACGTGAAATTTATTAGCGATGGCTATTTGTGTTTTAGTGAATTTGTTTTAAGTATCCTCTTTACGTTCTTGAGCGTGAACATGAACATATTCCTTACCTATGAGTATACTTTATTCGCTCTGACTGTGGTCGTCGTCGCTAAAACTATTTACAGGCTACTTTGTTATTTATTATTGTACAGGTTCTTGCTAACGGTTACCAGAAGGTTTCCAACGAGTCGCAGTCACATTTATAATTTTAGTCTTTTGAGGTGTAAATAATAGAAAGATTGTTCTAGAACAAACTTGACAGTGGTCTACATATTCATTTGCCGTTCGGTAGTTGTACATACCACTCGCAATCGCTTTTCATCCCGCAAGGCTGTCGTGATTACCCATCCAAACCTTCTGGATCGTTTGTTTAATGATCTCCTAAGAGCTATGCTCACTTCATTACATTTTTATACTGTACGTATCTAAATGTAGAAAATTATTATTTGTTAGAAACCTCAAATATTGTATCTACACTCTACATAGATTAATGGTATTTATAAGTAATTTTTAAAGATAATATTTATGCCTAGTGTTCTGGTTCAGTTTGCGTTATTTTACGGGTATATGGTTTATCTCAATCGTTGCGGCAATGTTTCAGTTATTTGACGGCTGATATCAGTAACTTCCCACTTTGAAGTGAGCATCTTGCAAGATTCTCGCGAAAACACGAACTACGTAAATATACAAAGAAACCAATGTCGATATTTATAACTTTGTTGGTAAATGATCTGACACATTGTTATTAAGCTCGTAATAGTAGCTTATCTTCGTTGCGGTACATGCTTTAAAGTTTATTGAAAGAAAACCGTGTGTGCTCATAATTTGCTTATTTATACATTATTATTTTAATTAATTATTTATTATTATTTAAATTTGAAAGAATTACGAAGTTCGTATTGCACGAGATCGTGCCTGTTATATGAGGTTGGTAGATTTTTTTAAACTAAGTAATTTATCATCTAAATAGTATACTCATACGTATAACTAAATAGTATATAACTATTAGATTTTATAGATGTAGGTACTTAATAGTTATTATATTTAGATTATGAAAAAGTTTAACCTGAGTCGCGCTAACAGACGTTTTGATACCTATAGCTGAACTAATAATACATTATAGCCAATTTTGCTTGTTTTTTCACTGTTTAGGAATTTGAAGAGAAATCACCAACTACGAGTACCATTGTACAAAATGAGACGCAATGTTCGAATCGTCTCTATATTTTAATGAACTCCTTACTTGACACCTACTCTAAGTCTTATTTGTCCATATGTGCCATTTCTAGCAATATAATATTACACAACAGCTTTGCTGTCCATGTAACAAATACTTGTGGTTGTGCACACGCACTTGAATGCCGTGACATTTAATATAAATAAAATGTTCATACATTTCTATACGTTATCCAGATCCTTCCGCGGTGAGGTAGTTTTGTCGGATATGTGTAGCGTGTACCTACCGGAAACAGACTTGAAAAGTACGACCTTAGACTTCGTTGCGTTTACGACCCATGGCACTGTAAATTATTCTGTGGCCCAGGTGTTTGCTTATATACTGTATACATATATACAGTAAGATATAGGACTGACTCATGATCTCGTTTTTCCTTGATTAATCAACCTTCGTTACGTTCATTGACGATTCGTAACGTGTACTATCGGTAATGGTAGGTAGGTTCGTCATTTGGTCAAACGTGGACTTTGGCTTCAATTTGTTGAAATATTTTGTTTACTTTAATTTTGTTTGTCTTTTCCTATAGTAGATTAATACACTTCCGATGATTAAAGGCAATGTGTAGGACTGTAGGTTCTTCCGCTACTGAGGTGTCATGGCACACAGGTGGATACCAAACTTTGCAACAATCTCGGGATGTGCATTTAAAATAGTTAGGTCTTCTGTTTAGAGGTTTATAGGTATTATATATATCTAACTAGCTTCTGCCCGCGGCTTCGCCCGCGTGTCTTACAGAAATGTATGACGTTTTTAACTTCAGAAATAAATATTATAAGCGGTCATACTCGCTCTCAATTGAATACACAAACTGACAATATCCCAAGCAGAGCAAGGTGGACGAAGTTCTTTAGTGAACAAAACTATCTCTGGAATGAGATTGATAGTAGTAGTAAGGTATCAACAGAACTTAAAGCTTGTGTGAAAAGATAAAATTACGAGACAAACAAAAGTAGATAATTGATAATCAATATTGTTTACAGCGCAAATCTACTTCAGTATTTTTTTGTAAACCATAATTTTCTTTTTTAGAAACACCAGGCTGCTCCTTGCGCTTACTCTGGAGCAGGCCACGTATAAATAACCGTGTGAAAAACATTTCGGTAAATTATGAGTTTGGCTTCAGATTTATTTATGGTCATGGCAAAGCAGACTGTGAGGAGAAACTGCACTCTTTTTAACTCGAAGGAGTAGTTCGGTGATGTTAAAGATATTAGAGGAATCCTCAGCTTAAACACAGAATCATTCGGAAACCACACCAGTCAGTATGGTGGCAGACCTGTGGCAACCCGTTTTGTAGGGTTTGTCTTTCTAATACTAAATCAGCTTCTTCTATTGACTTCGTCTAATTTTACTAATTGAGACCAGTGGCCCTATTCGGATATTAAAATTTTCATCTCACCTTTTTTCGTCCTTGTTGCTCTCCTTTGAAACGTCATAGGTGTGAGAGTGACCAAGATAAAATCTCATCTCATCTCACGCGCAGGAATAGCCCCCCAGAAAGACACTAATTATAAATTTCATCTCTTGGTTACTTGATATATTTATAATTTCTAAGATAATCAGCTCACAGACATACAGACAGACATACTCCTTACACCATTTTAGTACGGAACCCTAAGAATAATAACAGCGTCGTTTCTAGTGGGTTAATAACTTTCTCAGCAAAGTTTTCAGAGTTAAATGAAGCGCTATTAGACTCTGTTGGTGGATGATGATGATGATGATTTTGGAAAAACTGTGATACACGTGTCTCATGATTTTAATTGAAGAGTATTTGTACCAATTTTTGAGTCAATCGATCCAGAGAATAAAAAGTTTCATACAAATTTGAACCCCCCATTTCCCCCCTTTAGGGGTGGAATTTTGAAAAACCCTTTCTTAGTGGATGCCTACACTATACAAAGAATACACCCTCCAAATTTCATATTTCTAGGACCAGCGGTTTAGGCTGTGCGTTGATATATCAGTCAGTCAGTCAGTCAGTCAGGACTTTGAATTTTATATTTATAGATTTAGACATCTTACAATTCACAGGCATATTTGGGCCACGCCAAGAATATATTTGGAATGAGTTAAGAATACAGATTCAGGATAAGTTGAGTTTCTTTAGAGAGGATGAGTTTATGAAGGATGAGATGGAAAAAACCCGCATAATCAAGTTAGTTCCTAGATAAAAATAGTAATAAAATAATGAAACCTGCCTCTATTTATCTAGTCGAGATAAACGGTACGGAATATGTGTGCAAATACATTGTCCAATGGTGTGCAAGCAAACAAGACTCATCAAACACGACGTGGTCATAAACCCTGATTCAATTCAGTTGCTGGTTTTTACGCTAATAACCAAATTATCCATGGTCGTATACCTATAATAATGATAATGCCCCTCAATTTCTTGCCTGTTCTTCTGAGTAGAGGCTCTTAATCCGAAATTCCGAACAAGGCGGTCGAGTCTATTTAAATAACTTTGACGTTCATAAGTGTATCTTTGATACCCAAATTGAATAAGAACATTTTGACTTGACTTGACTTGACTATACGTAGCAAAAAAAGTGCGTGGAGTCCCTCCGCGCGGAAGAAGTGAAACTTCTGTGTGTCTTTCTTACTACGCGCATGCGTTCACTTGCACGTTGCACTCTCGCTCTGTCTCTTTCTATTCCCCCTCTCCGGGAGCGTTAAACGTTTAACGCAACCTTGTTGGAAGTAGCATTAGAAGTTTCACTTCAATAGAGTAACGTTGAAATGCCGGCAATTTGGCTAACAAACCCCACTTATTCAATGCTCCGTGTGGTATATGGTTTTTCGGACAGACGTTACTAATTTGTTTAATGTCTTGTCCGTTGAAATAGTGTACAATATACTTGTGCTAGTTTTATTTAAGTAAGTATTCTATTTTATTATAGTCGCGGCAACTTGACAGAACTAACAGAGATACTGTAATGGTGCGGCTACATTAGCGGCCTTCGGCGATAGTTCGGACTATCGCAACAGCTTCGTGTAGCCGGTTAGTTCGTCACTCGGCGATGTATCCGAATTATATGGCCGAATTATCGCCCACGTCAATTCCGCAGAAAGGCGACGAGTTCACCGCTAATGTAGACAAGAACACCACCGATAACCGATAACGATGATTTTAGCGCGACAACGTGACACGAATGTTCGCGCGCTAATGTTGCCGCACCATAACGAGCACTCGTGGCCATTTTTTTGCAAATTGGGGTTTGAGCGCGGACATTCACACTGACGTTTCAAATCGCCAAAAATTAGCCGGTAGTCGATTTGAAACGTCAATTTTAATGTCCGTGCTCGTACCCTTGGTGTTACAACTAACATCCACCATACACCAACTATAGGTATACCACCAACAAGTGGAAACCAAAGTACATGACAATTAATTAAGCAGCAGCGCCTCTTGTTCATTAAATGGCTTTTTCTGCTTGCTCTCAAATGCTTTATAGTTAATTATACGGTTTATGGATATTAGAAAGTTGAATGTGTTAAGTTGTTGGGTGTTAAACTCGAAAAGATAAAAGACCACATCCAAGTTATTATTAATTAGCTGCGCCCCGCGGTTTCACCCGCGGTTAAAGAGTATCCTATGTGCTACTCTAGAGCTAGACTAATCTACTTCTGTGCCAAATTTAATCCAGATCTGTTCTGCCGTTCTGGCGTGAAAGAGTAACAAACATCCATCCATTCTTACAAACTTTCGCGTTTATAATATTAGTAGGAAGATCGTTGTATTATCATCGATTTATTTGCAAGGTCTACGTAGATTGTTTATGTATTTCATTATTATGTTGTGGTTAATTGTCTGTAACCTGTACTTAAGTATTATGTAATCTGTTTTGTAGTGAGTGATGCATGTCAGAGGGATTAAAATACGAGTAAGATCAACTTTTTTCTAGATTTGTTTGAACCAAACAGGAATCTAGCTTCAGTTACGTTACGCTTTTCTTACGTTTCTTCTTTTTACAACAGTCCGACTACGTTTATAGTTTTTATTCAGTATTTTGTTCGGAATACCAAGCCTATACAATGTTTTAGGAAGTGGTTATGTAAAGAAACAATCCCACAGAGAAAGATTAGGTTTGTAGAAAAACACCGGCATTGTCGACCAGCAAAAACGATTGACCTTGTGAAGTGGCCGAGAACTTTAATTCCTGCTTCACTGGGTGGGAACGATGTTATGATCGAGTTTTTATATAAAATCAGTTGCGTTTTTCATAACGCTATGAACCTGTACTATATACTGTGTATATGTTGAGCGATGATAGCCTAGTTGGAGAAGGCCTGCCTCTCAAGCCAGAGGGAGCTGGTTCGAACCCAGCCGACGGCACGCACCAATTTGTTCATTGTGTGAACAATATGTGCGTAATGTATGTCATCTGCTACATGACTGGATCCCAGTTTATGGTGACAAGCTCGCCCCCTGTCAGATTTGGGACTGAATATCGTCCGGCGAAGTGTGGGTGTTGTATTACACCTCTGCCAGCACCCTCGGGGGAAAGACGTGACGAGATGATATGTGTTATATTATGTTAAATTGTGCGATCATCTGATATGATAATGATTAAATAGATAGGTAAACACACTACACAGGTCGGGTCGGAATGATGTCATAACTATGATGAACAGCCGATTAAATTTTTAACCAACTTTTTTGAAAACTATTCAATGAGTTAAATGTCAAAAAGAAACGTCTAAATAAATAACCGTAAGGTTTAATTTTGAAGAGCAAACACGTTAAATTATTGTAGAGTGCGAATTGCCTAGATATTTTGAGAGGGGGGTGAGCTCTTTAGCCCCGTGGTCATTACACAGTACGCTAGATGAGCTAGCGTGCTAAAACTGGATAGTGTAATGGCTGTTAGACAGTTAGCAACCCTTTTTTTTCTATTGCACGGGCATAGCCACGCTAAGGTAGCGTACCTACTGCAAGTTGGATAGTACAATGGTCGCTTCAGCCCTGGATCCTTTAGTCCAAAGAGCAAAACTTTACTGGTCAAGTTATATTATCACTAGCTGTGCCCCACGTTTTCACCCGCGATCCCACAGGAACAGTTTATTTTTCGGGATAAAAAGTACCCTATGTCCTTTTCTGTACCTACCCCAGACAACATGTATGCAGAATGTCATGGTGATCGGTTGATTAGTTAGGGCGTGAAAGCGTTACAAACAAACGAACAAACTCGCTTTCGCATTTATGTATAACTAGTTTCACCCGCGGTTAAAAAGTATCCTATGTGCTATTCTAGACTGTAATCTATCTCTGTGCCAAATTTCATCCAGATCTGTTCAGCCGTTCTGGCGTGAAAGAGTAACAAACATCCATCCATCCATCCATCCATTCTTACAAACTTTCGCGTTTATAATATTAGTAGGAATTAGTTAGGATTACTGAAGAACCTTTCGACTAGTTTCTACCTCAGCTGCCTTGCTTCATAATTAGACTTGTCGGTCACAAAACAATGAATAAATGAATAAGCCCCTCGTATGCTTGAGTAGACGCGACGCGACATAATTACTGACTCAGTCAATAGCGAGCGTGACCAATAATTCGACATGGTTAGTGGACTTGGGGACAACTCTTTTACTGATTAAAAAAATGCGTTGAACTTGAAAGTGTTCACGAGTGTCCTTTCCAATTGGCAGGCATAGGCCGCTGTTATATTTTTTTAATAATAAGTAAGTAGGGACAGAAAAGTAAAACGAAATCGATATATTTACTTGCCTACCTATACAATAATAATAAATAAATAAATTCGGGTCACTTCCACACTCGGTCGCCTGACACCAAACTAAGCAAAGCTTGTACTATGGCTGCCAAAGACTGATATACCTACATACTTAGATATTTTTAAAAACATACATAAATAAATGTTAACACCCAGACAGAACAAACACTAATGTTCATCACATGAATGTTTGCCCTAGGTGGGAATCGAACCCACATCACCACGCTCAGAAGGCAGTAAATTACGTGTCACGTTGTTTGTCCGCTATAGACTCCTAAACTACTTAACCGATTTCAATCAAATTTGCACACCGTGTGCAGTTCGATCTAACTTAACAGATAGGATAGCTCACATATATAGGTATATATAAATAATAAACGCGAACGCAGTCGTGGGGTGACAGCTAGTATACATATAATTTTGTTAATATTTATCGGGCTACATAACTAATTAGGAAAATAACGCAACAAGTTGGTTAAGTTGATAGGTAGCTACGTTTATGAAGCAAATTAAAATAGTGGTAGGTAGTACCTACAATACAATCTACATAAATACAGCAGTAACTAACTGGCTTATGTTATTAGTATCGATTGACGTACTTAGTCACGATAAGATTTCGCAATTAAATAAATATAGTATTTACTTTTACTTACAATTATATACCTCGTTCAATACTAATGGACTTGTTCAAGGAAACCACTTTGTCGTAGACTTGGTCTCGTTTCAATTGCAATTGTTTATTGTACCTGCAGAATTTGCGCTTATCATTCGACAAAAAAAAAAGTTGGCCTTTAAGTAAAATGAAATAGTTTATGGATTCTCAAAATTCTTGAAGAATATACCGAATTAAATCAAAAATGACTTTATTGCTTCTTTGGCATAGATGTGTACTAAGTTAATCTTATTTCAATCAAAAAAGTTAATAATAGTAAATAATAAAATAAATATGTAAATAAAGTAAATAATAAAATAAATAAATATATATTATTTTTACCCTCCTTCTTAGGAGGGTTATGTTTTTCGACAGTTGGTATGTGGGTATGTATGTATGCATGTATGAGGTTTCTTTGGCACGCCCAACAGCCTAAACAGCTTGATGGATTTCGACATGTGTGGTGTCATTTGAATCGTCTTGAAGTAGAAGTGACATAGGGTACAATATTTTGCAGCCGGGTTGTTTGTTTTTCTTTTGATAATGTTACTTGTCCTTTTAGCAATAAACGCTGTATAGCTTCGGTATAGTTATACAGTTTTGTCTTTGTTGATCGAGTTCAAAATGTTTAACACAAAACACTATAGCTATGCTGATGATATACAACGTTTATTGCCAAGAGGGTTAATTAGTATGTATGTATGTAGCGTCATTTATCTCTTTCATTTTCTCGTAAAAGTTAGGACTTATAGAAATCGATATCAAGAAAATGTGATCAAAAATCTCGTGCAACATTAACATGAGTGTCAATAATAATTGATAACATTCCGCAATAAGCAATCATGGCCTCATGTCCCAGCCTTGAGCGACAACTTGATAACTTGCTCCCATTTCAATCTGATGTGACCGCGAAATCAAATGTAATCGTAGGTTTGTCTGTACTGTTATTGAAGTAATAAAATTATATTATTAAATGTATATGAACATACGGACACTTTGATCAGTATGGGCTACATTTATTTATTATATTTCACAAAGCTTTTTGGAGCTTTAGCTACAAAATCTAGCTCCAGCTTAACCTTTTTTTTTAAGTTCCTATATATGGTTACTTTGTCCAACATTTAAAAGATACTTAATCCATATTTATTTTCTGCAAAATTTTATTAAATTCAACAATAATTATAATATACAATTAGTACTTATTGTGTTTTATATCAAAGGATTTGGGGCATGTTCAAACGGTTCAAGTCTATTTTGTTTTGCCATCAAGGTAGCACAGATGAATTTAAAATGACGATTAAAAACGGCTCTCCTGAACACGCCCATACGAGTAAATCTTCTAAACGTGCTACAAAACATCTTATCCAAAAGCCATTAAACCAATTTCTGCTCTCTAACGTAAATGTGAAACAAAATACGGTTCCAATAGATCCGGATTCGCTCGCATAATTATCACCATGATAATTATGCGAGCGAATCCGAATAGGTATGTCACGTACATACTTATCGATCGAAGCGCGAGTTCATTATTATTATAGTGAGTAGACACCTATCAAATACATATGTCTAAGACTAAAACGCTGACATCTGCAGCAGGTGTCGAATCGAATGAAGTAAGGTCGACACAATACTAGCGAGCGCAACAAGTGAAGGCAGGGCCGGCTTTAAAGTTGTGGAGACCCTGGGGCAATATAAAAATGGAAGCCTCTAATTATTCTTCGAATAAAATAAAAGCGGTGGCAGCCTAGTTGGGAGAAGGCCCGCCTCTCAAGCCAGAGGGAGCGGGTTCGAACCAGTCGACTCGACGGCACGCGCCAATTTGTTCATTGTGTGAGCATATGTGCGTATTGTATGTCATCTGCTGACTGGAGCCCGGTGTATGGAGACAGGCTCGCCCTCTGTCTCATTTGGGAATAAAAATCGTCAGGCGAAGTATGGGTGATGTATTATTCCTCTGCCAGCCCCTCCGGGGGAAAGGCGCGACAATATGTTATAAAATTTAAAAAAAAACAGTCAAAATGTATTTCAATTAAATTGGTTGCTAGAAACAAATTAAATTTTTTAACAACTTATATTGTACAAGTAGGTACGAGTATTAAAGTAAAAATAGTTTTCAAGTAAATTTCTATTTTTAATCTCTATTGTGGGGTCCTCTCTTGTTGAGTCCGGCCCTGAGTGAAGGCATTCTACGAATACAAGCACGCAGCCTGGAGGTTGCGATTAAAAACAAAAACGTGCGATACGTTAATTGTATTTCAATATTAATATCATAACACGTACCAGTCTTGTCGATATATCGACGTACTTTTTACAGCTGTTTATATCGCAATTATGCAGCAAGTGACAAAATCCGGTACCTAAGATATGTTTTCAAAGAATTCTATCAGATTTTGAAATCATCGAAATACGATTTTAAATCAGTATATTACACAATCATTCAGAAACGTTTCCGTTCGGATTACAAAAAATTATTCGAATCTCAGTCCGTGTTCATAAGTTTTTAAACGTGATTTTCACTCTGACCGCTGTAGGTTCGAAGTGCGAATCTTGCTCTTAGACTTATTTACACAACGACTTAAACTACATATTATTGATACACTCTTCCTCCCTCTTACTAATAAACGTTGTAACCTCGTAATAGTTCAATACTGTTTTAAAAAAATTAAAAGTTAGAGAACACACCTTATAACTGTTGAAAAGTGTTTGTCTTTTTCTATCTTTTAAACAAATAACTCTATCGAACAAGTAACATTATTAAAAGAAAAACAAAAACCCGGTTGCAAAATGTGGTACCTATGTCATTTCCACAATCAAGACGATTCAAATGACACCTCACATGTCGAAATCCATCAAGCTATTTAGGCTGTAGAGCGTGTCAAAGAAACATCACACATACATACCCACCCTCATACATACATTCGAAAAACAAAACCGTCCTTCTTGTGCAGTCGGGTAAAGATAGAGAAAGACAAAACACTTTATAATTGTTCCGAGGGTAAACAGTATAAGTACAACATTTATTGCTAAGGTGAATAGTATTGGTGATTTTCTATCTTTTAAACAATTATGAAGACAAAACACTGTATAACTAATCCGAGACTAGACAACGGTAATTACTAAGAGTGTCTACGTATAAGACCACTAAGTAACAAGCTCTTATCTTCCGCAGAAGCAGAGGGACATAAATAATCGCCGACATGGGGGCGATGTTCCGAAGCGAGGAGATGGCCTTGTGCCAACTCTTCATACAGCCCGAGGCGGCCTACACGTCCGTCTCGGAGTTGGGGGAAGCGGGCTCAGTGCAGTTCAGAGACGTGAGTATTTTACATTTGTAACCCCTGACGCAAAAACGACGGGTTGTTATAAGTTTGACATGTCTATGTGTCCAAACGTATATGTCATCCGAACGGATGAACCAATTTTTTTTTTTTTGAAATTTATGCTTATATATATGTTTATACTAGCTGTCACCCCGCGACTTCGTTGGCGTTTATTATTTATATATATATATATGTGTGAGCTATCCTATCTGTTAAGTTAGATCGAACTGCACACGGTGTGCAAATTTGATTGAAATCGGTTAAGTAGTTTAGGAGTCTATAGCGGACAAACAACGTGACACGTAATTTATATATATTAAGGTGTTTATGTTTATATATGAATTATGTTTATATGTTTGAAATATGAATTAGTCGTGAGTGTTCTTGGCTATGTTTGATAAAAATTGGAGTCGGGGGTTTTTTTTAATTTTAAATTTATATTTATTTTCCACTATAGCTATTGATCAAAGTATGTGTGCCTATTCCTTATATTATTTTGATGGTTTGGGTTATGAGTTGATAATTAAATTAAAAAAAAAAAAACGAGCGAGCAGGGGGGCTATTCCTGCGCGTGAGATGAGATGAGATTTTATCTTGGTCACTCTCACACCTATGACGTTTCAAACTAGAGCAACAAGGACGCAAAATGGTGAGATGAGAATCCCAAATCTCCGAATAGGGTCCCAGGGGGGCTATTCCTGCGCGTGAGATGAGATGAGATTTTATCTTGATCACTCTCACACTTATGATGTTTCAAACGAGAGCAACAAGGACGAAAAAAAGTGAGATGAAAAACTCAAATCTCCGAATAGGGCCACTGGATAGTTACGAGATAACAACAGAGCGTGCAAGGTGATTTGAAATTTGAATTGCGAAAGAAAAGACGCTTATCTTAAATCTTAATGAATCTTAAAACCTTCCTACGAAAACACCTCTCAAAATATAAAGGAAAAAAGCGAACAATGTGATTTCCGTTAGGTAAAAACGTCAATTAGATTTGCAGATTATTGATTTTATTTTTCAAACACTACGAACATAATCCGTGTGACGCTCGTCGGATAAAATTAACAAGGTTATTTGCGCGTGAGTGAACTCCATCAACTAACATAATTGTTAACTCGGACAATGGAATGGAAAAAAACGCTTTATACCTATACCTGACATTTCTATTATTCACTACAACGTTAGTTCTTACAAAAATATATTGTGTGTACCACTTCAATTTATTTTCAAACTAGACGTTTACACTTAAGTCAATAAGAATAAGTGGTACAGCACGCTCGGTTGACGTAGCAACAATAACATGAATACCTCAGAACTCTGTCGACACAAAAATATCTTTCCAATGCCTTCAGTACTGTCGGAAACTTAGAATATTGTTTATACGGCATGGTACTAAAATGTAAGTAATTTTCGCATTGCATCGAGTTGGTGTAAGTGAACTTGATTGATCAGTCACGCCAAACCAAAGGTTATCAAGGTAGTAATTGAGAGGACCGCAAAGGTGTACCGCAAGGTCGCCTTCTCGGCCCTCTGCATATCGTTGCATACATTTAAATTTGGCGCATGTGTTCTGTTTTATTTTGGATAAAATTAGTCAATTAACGCTAATTTAAATTCTAGGTTACCTTGTTAGTGAAAATAATTACAAATGGGTTAAACAAAACTGTACTTTTTTCAAACGTATTAGAGAGTAAGTTATACAATAGACTAGTTATTTTGTCATCAAAGTTGGTGGATCAGTCTCGTTGTGCGTATAAACAGCTGCTTACAATAATTGTGCAAGCGTGATGCCAGTGACGGCGCTGACAACATGTCGAAAACCATTAGGCGGATACGCTTCCATTTAAATACACATGTGTGAGATTTCTTTGAAAGCGAAAGTGCACAAACAACTGGCTACGTACTTGTAACTAGTAAATCTTGTCCGAGTCCGTCCAGCCAGACTTACAGCATAGAATAATGGCTAAGAAACTATTTAAGCCTTAGTACTTCCTTTATAAGTTTTCTTTGTAGGGTATTTACATTGTAGCCCAAAAAGATCTTAGCTTTGATAGTCGCATGCATGCACAATTGCACATCACATGACAGGAAATTTCCTCTTTACCGCCTAATAGCTTAGACATTCTTTCCTGTCCGTATAGGTCATTCTCAATGCTGTTAGCATGACAAAACCTCTCTACCCAATTCATGCATAAAAATACATTACGATCAACTACTACTTGCATATCAATAAATGAAGACAATCTTTCTTAGCCAATTCTACGAATACTTGAGTAGGTATCTCAGTTGGTGTATATCTACATTGTATATAAAGTCCCGCAGGCTCGCTGCCTTGCACCCAGCTAGACCGGTTCTTGATCTGACTGATTTATGCGTCTGCAAAAAAACGACACACAGTGAATAATTTAAATGACCACCTTGTATGTACGGCCTTAGTGTCATGGCCATAAAGGGAAAGATCAGTTTTGGAACTATTCATTTTGGAAGATCGATGGTTTTAAATCCAAATAGGGGCAGTAAAAGACATTCTCTTCCCATTTAAGAAGGTCCACAACTCAAGGTGTCTAGAATGTTTAGATCTGTTTATCAAGCACGCTCATGCAGTCTAGTCTAGAGAAGACTACAGGATCAAGTCTGATGCCTCTGATCCAATTTAAAATACTCATTATAAAATATAGCACGTACTACTACTCTCTGGTTATTTTCAAATTGCAACCGCACTGGAATGAGATATAACTGAGATAATTACTATCTGAAAAATTTGTGGTTGCGTATTACCGCAAACAGATGATTATATTATTTGCTGTATTTATATTTACATACCGAACTGAACTCTCGTGGTTACTACGTTTCAGTTAATTATTGTTTCTTATCTAGGTTTAATTATCTATGCACCTTATTCACTGTATTTATAGTTGCCTGCACTGAAAGTCATTAGCTAAGCTAATTTGCAAATGGTCATTTAACCGATGGTTTAACGAGTTTTAAATAAAGCTTAATTTAACTAGGGAATAGAAAAATTAACTACGCTACATTATCAATATTAGCTAGGTGTGTTTCGCAGTTTACCCGCAGATTTAGCGTAGCCTAGAACCGTGGTACACCTAAGGACCTACTTACGTTATCAACGAAAACTCTTATCTATAGAGCAGCCAACTTATGTAAAGTTGGCCACATGTGGTAACCCAATGTTTCACTTTCGAATATATTCAGAAAATGGGTCCCCCAATGAAATGTTCGCAGATGCAGATGTTCGCTGTGTCTATTTTCGCTAAAAGTACCTGGATGACCGAGCTTAGCTCGGTATTTTTTTTTTAAATTGTGTTTTTTGGAAATTATATTTAAGTACGAATTACTAATAAAATGATGAAATATGAATAATATTTTTCGATCTTACCGATAGAATAATAAAAAAATATGAACTGGTTATTTAAAGAAAAAAATCATGAGTGCAAACTTCGTGTTACTTAACAACGCCATCTGCTGTTGTGTCGTTAAAGCAATTAGTTGCTCACAAAAAATAGTATTATTATTCGCCAATAGATGTCTGGAAGAGTCATACTCTCAGACAGAGGCGTTTGAGTAGTCTCTACAGAGACTACTCAAACGCCTCCTTTTTGTTATTTTTCTTCCAAGTTTATGTTTAAGTTGATTATCGATAAAACACGAATAAAATGACATTTTCTAAAAATGATTCCTAGCTAGATCGATTCATCGCCCCCGAAACCCCCTATATACTAAATTGTATGAAAATCGTTGGAGCCGATTCAGAGATTCCAATTGGAATCTCTGAATCGGCTCCAACGATTTTCAAATAATTACAATACAAGAATTGCTCATTTAAAGATATAAGATATGGCGTGTGTCACAATAGTTATGCATACTTATTCGGCTCCCTTTAGATAACTTCATCTGAGTCACATTCGACTTGATCAAATTTGACATTCAATTTGATAATTTAGGTCATACTCAATGGCTAATCATTCTCTTACTGGCAGTAAATCTACATTTGGCCATCAATTTGCCTGATGGTAAGTGAAGTTGTAGCCAAGAGTGTACCACGTTAATCTAGAAGAAACCTATTTATAAAGATTAAAAAATTATAAATAATGAAATAGATATAAAGATGCCTAGATAGTATAGTTCTCAGGAAAAAGGCCAGTTTTTCATTCCTCGGCAGTGCGTATGGAACTAAGAAGTACCTACGTTATGCCTAGGTTTGTAAGTGAAGGCTCTGTGGTTCAGGTACTTATGCTATAATAGCGCAGGTAGCTGGTGATTTATCGCTCTGGAAGTATGTGGTCGCTATTGTTTATTTAACGATTGGAGGCGCGTAACGTGCGATGATCGCACTTGCGTTACTCATACAGCTCATACTGTTAAGAACATAGATTTAGAAATATGTACATGGATGTCGATCCAAAGCAAATGTTAGGAGCAAATAAACGATGGACTAATATCTTAGTGCAATTATTGGGTCTAACTAACAACAGTGGTAAAGTTGTTAAAAAAGACTATGTATTAGATGTTGGAAGCTAAATTAATTTGATTATCTGGGGATTAATTTCCTTATTTTAGTATTTATAAATTACAATGTAAGTTTTAAACAAAATTATACATCAGTAGGTACTTTCTAGATCCATAATGGATCTGAAAAATGGAAATAGACCGAGATTGAAGAATTTTATTACATCCAGACCCGATAGCTGTGTTAATTCATCTATGGTTAAGAATGAAAATTGAGGCGGCATGGGATGATGTAATTCTAGTAATTAACTAGTAACAACATCACTTCCTCATTCAGTTCATTTGAGGAATTTTTCGGATATTTCAAGAAATCATTAATTATTTGTAAGAATGTCATACATATTTACATACTATGTGAAGCTATTTAATTAGGTAAGTACATTCAGGCACTAATTACAGTCGTCATCATCAGTAATTCAGTCCGTAATGAATACTACTAGTGGCTCTTTAAGCTGTAGACCTCGCGGCTGACGTTTGTTTTCTCTACAAGTCGCATTCCTGCACCGATTCTCGTAAATTTTGTGAGCAGGTTCCATAATTTTAAAGATTTTTGTCGTGTCAGTTTTTGGAATTTTTTTTAAATTGCGGAGACAAAATTTCAAGGGAATCGGTTAAGAAATGCTACCTTTAGAGGGAGACAAAGATCCGGACATAGATCAGGCAGAAATCGGACATACGAAATCATTTTTGTCGAAGCTGGAGCTTATGGATGGTACCTACCTACGAACGTGATGCGATCTGTTTACTATTTACGTTCCTATGAAAATCCTTCCATTTTGTCGCCTCTGTGGGACAAGGCCATTCACATAATAGGATTATAACTACTTCAGTAATTCTTTAACTCCTAATTTGGGTAAAATTATTCTTGTAAGTACTTAACAAGGAAATGTGAAAAAATACCGTCGTACGTACCTAATCGATTTAAGTATCAACGCTTATAAAGTAAAATAAACTCCAGGTTTATTGCCTATCACGTAAGCTGTTATTTCCAACTTACATAACCAGATATAATAAAGGCACAATACCGAAGTATTTAGTTGACATATACATACACCTACCTACTTACAAAAGTATGTTTAAGATATCAACAATTTTAGCAAGTCTAGATAGGTCGAATGAATGAAGTCTTCAGAATTCCCTTTATACTTGCTTCAACATTAACAAAATCGTTTAATTTGCAGTTAAACCCTGACGTGAATGCCTTCCAACGCAAGTTCGTCAACGAAGTCCGCCGCTGCGATGAGATGGAGAGGAAGCTGCGGTACATCGAGGCGGAGGTACACAAGGACAAGGTCCACATCCCGGCTATCAAGGAGGCTCCCAGGGCGCCCAACCCGAGGGAAATCATCGATCTTGAGGTGAGAAGTCTTATGGAGGTGAAAGGAAATCGAGGTTTTAGAGGGAAAATCGACGGCAAGAGGTCACGAAGCCTCAGCCCGATACGTTGTTGGTCTGATCAGATGTGCTGCATGTTGTTGAGGAGATAACTTTGGCAGAAAATCATCGACGATCCTTGACATAACATGAGAAATACGATTAAAAGAGGCAGGAAAAGTATACAAATTGTAGTTTATTTTAAATTTAAAAAATTTAAAAGCTGCCGCATCTACAAATATTGTACTTGTTCGGACTAATGCCCCATGCATGTGACATGCACGTACGTGAAGAAACTCGAAATGAACCACCTACGGGTCATGCACTGCGAACGTGTACCCGAGAATGAATGAACCTTGAATCTATGTTTTATCTATTTTCTGCTTCCAGGCGCACTTGGAGAAGACCGAGAATGAGATCCTAGAATTGTCTCACAACGCCGTCAATCTGAAGCAGAACTTCCTCGAGCTGACGGAGCTGAGGCACGTGCTCGAGAAGACAGAGGCTTTCTTCAGCGCTCAGGAGGAAATAGGCATGGATTCGCTCACCAAGTGAGTAGATATTGATATAGATCTATAGCTTTGTAATAGGGACCTCTATTTAACAACGAAGACACTAGCGATGCCAATGACTTTGTTCCGTATTAACCAATTGCAGCGAGCGCAGATCCTGCATCGCGCTAACAACGTTCTTATTTTAGTTCACTTTGCCTGATGTTACGCACATATAACTTACGTTTGTTTTTTTTTGCGCCTTTGTGTGTAAGCCTAGTGGCTATATTCATCGCGTACTATCTTGCTTACGCCAACTTACTTGCTAATTACGAGCGAGCAGGCGGGCACTCAATTATCATCGCAATTCGCTAATACAAAATTACCCCAGAACCATCTAAAAAGCCTTCAAATGGTATTTGATGGCTCTCATTTATAACTTTCTTCAAACGCAAACCTCCGCTTTGCATCGTTAGATCGCTGATATCCGATGAAACGGGACAGCAAGCTGCCAACCGCGGCCGCCTCGGCTTCGTGGCCGGCGTCGTGAACCGCGAGCGAGTGCCCGCCTTCGAGCGCATGTTGTGGCGCATCTCGCGAGGAAACGTCTTCTTGCGACGCGCGGAGCTGGACAAGCCGCTGGAAGACCCCGCTACTGTAAGTATCTATAATAGAAGACTGGTGTTTTGTGAGAAGACGACGCCGGTGGAGCTTGTGACTGTGTGAACTTTTGCAAAGCGCCATCTAGTTTCATTCACTTTGAACTAAAACTCTGTAATCTAAGTACTGAACTGACTGTTTGCAAATTTTAGCAGCAACGTTACGGTTAATTGAAGAAAAAAAAACAATATAACATTACACTTTGTCACGCCTTTCTCCCGAGGGGGCTGGCAGAGGTGTAATACAACACCCACACTACGCCGGACGATATTCAGTCCCAAATGTGACGGGAGCGAGCCTGAAGAAAAAAACTTTTATCAAATTTCTTTATCCAGGGCAACGAGATCTACAAGACAGTGTTCGTAGCGTTCTTCCAAGGCGAACAGCTCAAGTCTCGCATCAAGAAGGTCTGCACCGGGTTCCACGCTTCCCTGTACCCGTGCCCGCCGTCTAACACCGAGCGACAGGACATGGTGAAAGGAGTCCGCACCAGGCTTGAGGATTTGAACATGGTATGAAAACTTCTAGACCGTTTTTGATACTAAATGGCAAAATGGATTTGTTTGAATCACAAGAGTTGTAACTTTTTGGAAATCTCTATCTATGACACTTAGCTTCTGGCTTCGTTCACGTGTAGCATATTTCACTCAGTCACTGTGGAACTTTCAAGTAATGAAAGAATTTTGCAATCGGACTATCGTTCCCGAAATTTCTCTTTACATTTAAACTTAATACATACTTTACCTCGTTTTAATATCAGTACACAACTTTACATATCATCACACCTTTCCCCCGAAGAAGCTGGCAGAGGTGTAATACAACCTACACTTCGCCGGACGATATTCAGTCCCAAATGTGACAGGGGGCGAGATGACATACAATAATATAACAATATGCAAGATGATAATATCACGGAAACTGACGAGATTTTCACACATTATGATTTATGAAACGGGAATTATCCCGACCATAGTTTCAACCGCATTCGATGCTATGCAGTGCTATGCGAGACGCAGCCGCGCGCGCGCACTCGCCTTGATAAAGATCGCCGAATGCGGTTGAAACTATAGTCGAAATAATCGACTAAATCGTACGTGAGTAATTCCCGTTTCATAAATCATAATGATAATATCAGTATACAAGATAAGCATAGTTTAACTTGACTAGGTACATGACTACAAGAAACGTATCTCCCCAGGTGTTGAACCAAACCCGCGACCACCGCCAGCGCGTCCTGGTCAGCGTGGCCAAGGAGCTGGCCAGCTGGACCGTGATGGTTTGCAAGATGAAGGCCATCTACCACACGCTCAATCTATTCAACATGGACGTCACCAAGAAGTGCCTCATCGGCGAGTGCTGGGTGCCGACCGCTGATCTGCCCAATGTGCAGAAGGCTTTGGCTGACGGTTCTGTGAGTAGTTGGCATGTTTTTAGACATGTTGTTCTTTTTTACCCGACTGCGCAAGCAGGAGGGTTATGTTTTTCGAGTGTATGTATGTGGGTATGGATGTATGACGTTTCTTTGGTACGCCCTACAGCCTAAACAGCTTGATGGATTTCGACATGTGAGGTGTCGTTTGAATCGTCTTGATAGTGGAAATGACATAGGTACAACATTTTGCACCCGGGTTTTTTGTTTTTCTTTTAATAATGTTATTTGTTATTAAATAAATTTCATTTTATTTTTTACTCGACTGTAAATGAGAGGGTTGTTTGTTTTTTTTTCTGTTGGATAAATCAGTTTGACCACGAGGAAGCACCCAGTTTTTCTTGTGCAGCTAAATGTATGTTTGTATGAGGTTTCTTTGGTACGCCCTACCGGTACCAAACATAATCACCACGTACCAAGGTCGTGCCTAAACGGCATGAGACTGATTTCGGATTGCAAGGTGGTTGGATTCATATTTGTATCCGGAGTGTTATTGGCTACATTTTGCAGACTTTTTATTATTATTATTTTTGACTGTTTGTTTGAAATACGTGATGTTATTCCAGAACGCATGCGGCAGCTCGATCCCGTCATTCCTGAACTGCATCGAGGCGGACGAGGAGCCGCCCACGTTCAACCGCACCAACCGCTTCACGCGCGGCTTCCAGGCGCTCATCGACTCGTACGGAGTCGCCTCCTACAGGGAATGTAACCCTGGTACGTATACACTTACACACTCTACATAGTATTAAACAATGTCCCTTTCCGTGTATGTCTGTCTCTCTGCCTGTACATCCGCTAACTCCTCTTAAAGCGCGCATTGGATTTTGATGGGGAAAATTAAAAGAAAATCTAATATTTCCGTCATCGGCGGGTGCGCTGGTTCTTGGATATTTTCTTTGGTTGTTTGCGGTTGAAAAAAGATGCGTAATTGCGGGAGCGGGGTGAATAATAACACAGAGAACACTGAAGGCCAGGCTTTTGGACTTTTATGTGAAAATGATAGATGTACATACCAATCCAGCGTCGTCAAAGCCCTCGGTGGTTTAAATGGTCGGCACCGGCTAATGGCCGCGTGCGTGGCCCACACGTGAGATCTCACAGAACAGTTCACAGGCACTACACCGACTGAATAACACTCGAAAGAAGCTCCTTCAGTTGTCCTTTATATAATTTAATAGTTTTTAGGTAGATTCGCGGCGTAATTATGGGTTAAATGATTTAGGTAAAAGTGTGCTTGTAGTCTATGCGGGGTTAACGAAAGAACTGCGGTGAATGGCGGCTAGTTTCTCAAGCTCGCCGTCAGTTGGCGCCACGTCCGATTGTCCAGACGTGAATTAGTTTGTTTTGATCTATCATAGACACAAAAAAAAGAACCAGATTTGATGCGGTTTTCACCATCAGATAAAATATTTTTACGCAAGGTTTATAGGTACCGTGTAAAGCCGAGGTGGGTCGCTAGTATACATATAAGGGAGACAAAGAGAGATTTACTATTCATTTTATAGTTCATCTTCCTTTGAAAATCTTTTCTTCAAAAATCAAGTTGAAAATATAATGTTCTTAGTGATACTTAGTGATATCTTCTTGTTCTTAGTGATACCTAGTGAATAATGTCATGTCTACCTACGTAGGTACTTTGTTAGCGCAGCAACCCAATGTAGTATTCTATAATGTCACTAACATATTTATTTTCATGGAAACTGACGTGATTTTAACATATTTGTGAATGATTATTCCGACTACAACCGACTACAGTCGGAATAATAACATAACAACTTGATCGTCGTGGGTAACTCCCGTATCATAAAATCATATTGTTTTTTCTCTTTCCAGCTCTATACACCATCATCACTTTCCCGTTCCTTTTCGCGGTGATGTTCGGCGATCTGGGCCACGGCGCCATCATGTTCCTGTTCGGAGCCTGGATGGTCGTCAAGGAAGTCTCGCTTCAGCAAAAGAAATCCAACAACGAAATCTGGAACATCTTCTTCGCTGGTCGCTATATTATTCTCCTCATGGGCTGCTTCTCGATGTACACTGGGCTGGTGTATAACGATATTTTCTCCAAATCCATGAATATTTTCGGATCCTCGTGGATTGTACCGTATGACAATGCGACTATGGCTAATAGTTTGGCTCTCACTCTGGACCCTAAAGACGCGTACATCGACACGCCTTACTTCATTGGAATCGATCCTATTTGGCAGGTCAGTTGTCTAACTAATCACAGCTATGTATTTTTTTTAATAATAGGAGCCCTTCTACTGCAAATAATTCCTACCTGATTAACTTGTAAGGTTTATTGACCATCCTTAACCAAATGTTATGATGAAAGCTCGAAGGACCAACATTTTATTATTTAATTTTTAATGATTATGTATGATTTTTTGTACGCTTTATATCTTAGAGATTTATGTTTCACGATAAACTTTCATTACAGTCTGCTGACAACAAGATCATCTTTCTCAACTCATACAAAATGAAACTGTCCATCATATTCGGTGTCATCCACATGATCTTCGGTGTCTGCATGAGTGTCGTCAACTACAAGTAAGTAATCGTTTTAATCATTATTGTCGAAACAATAAAGATGAAAATGGTAAATCATCTTTGGCCCAACAAGCATGAATTTTACCATTCTGTGCAATTTAGATTTTTTTTGACATTTTCAACTCTTTTATTGCTTAACATTTTTTGGTTTAAAATTGCTTAAAATTGATACATTAGAGCTTTTAACTTTTCCGCATCCCGTACTGAGACAAAACCGATCTACATCACAGGTCACTGCACTGGCAGTCTTTATATTTTAGTAATACGAGTACGAACTAGAGTTGTATAGGCCGATTTGCGGCTGTGAAGTTAGGCGCGAAATGCTGCGCAGTAGCGAAAACGAAGGTACGCGGGCGTCAGAGAGTCAAGACGCTGCAAAGTCTCGCTTGCGGCGCACTTCACACCCGCCATTAAGTTTGAATCAGCCTATAACAATTATTTTCTTTCCAGCTTCTTCAAGCGTCGCTACTCAATCTTCCTCGAGTTCCTGCCCCAGATTATCTTCCTCTGCCTTCTTTTCTTGTACATGGTCTTCATGATGTTCTTCAAGTGGATCGCTTACAGCACGCTCGCAACCGGTGAGTTTAACTTTTAAATCTACCCGCAATTTTGGTGCCTAGGTTATTTTTCTATCATTTGCAATCGTAATCCCTAGAACCGGAAGTCGGGCAGGCAAACCAGCGGTGCTATTCACAGTCATTCGGAAATGTTTCCGATCGGATCCCAGAAATTTTAAACTCAAATTGTTCGAATCTCAGTCTACTTTTATACATTTTGGAATAGGGAATCAAGTACATATAAATCCGATCGGAAGAATTAATCACGTTTAATAACTTATGAATATAGACTGAGATTCGAATAATTTAGGTTGAAAACTTTTGAAATCCGAACGGAAACGTTTCCGAATTGTTGTGAATAGCCCTGCAAGTATCTTTCCTATCAACGCGAATAAGTATCTTCTTTTATAAGGTCTTCATGCTCCACCTTAGTCCAAAACATAACTTTACATCAGGCAATTTGCGGTCCAAACGTCGAGATATCTAACTAATATTATAATTGCGAAAGTGAATTTATTGGTTACGTTTTCACACCTTAACTCTCAACCGATCGTCATCAACTTTGCCTTGCACTTTGCTATAGAAATGGACATCTACACTAATATTATAAATAAGAAAGATTTGTATTTTCGTTTCTTTGCATGATGTTTGTAACAAATAAACTCAAACACTACTGGTCCGATTTCAATAATTATTTGACCATTAGAAAGCTACATTATCCTTGAGTAGCATATGCTTGTGAAACGCGAGCAAAGCCACTGGCAAAAGATCCAGTAGCATATAAAGACAGCGTTTTTTACGGTGTAGCTGTTCCGTGTAAAAAACGTCGCTGGTTTTTTCCTTATGACTCCCACGAACTTTGTCCCCATTGTACCAGCATCTTTCTTAGCAAACATTGTGTGCGTTTCCAGACGAGGCCTACAAGCAAGGCTGCGCGCCGTCCGTTCTAATTCTCTTCATCAACATGATGCTGTTCTCCTCGACGGAGCCCGAGGCCGGCTGCAAGGAGTTCATGTTCGAGAGCCAGGGCCTGGTGCAGCGGGTGTTCGTGCTGGTGGGGCTGTGCTGCATACCTGTCATGTTGTTAGGGAAGCCGCTGTACTTGCTGTCGGCGAGTAAGAAGAAGGCCAATGCTAAGGTATGTTCCGTATGGTACGCCCACGCTGACGGGAAACACCATCCGCCCATCATCGCGAGAATTATTTCTTATTATTAATTAGGGCGGTAATTTTAACGCGATAAACTAGATGGCCCCACTTGAACGGTCTACGTCAATCCCCGTTAACAGCTAACGGTAATGTTAATGCCGTTGTAAAATTAATACGACAAGTCGTGGCTAAGGTTCAACGTCTATCATCGCCCCCTCTTTAATCAGCGTTTACCGCGACGTTACAAAAGCTCTTCACAATTGCTGCTGTGAGCTTGATACATTTCTCGCCAATGAGTTGGTCGGCCATCAGATACAAAAAAAAACTGACAAGCATTGTCGACTATTCATTAACTATACAGCATTTATTCTCCGTATATCCTAATTGATCGAAAATTCGAATTTCATGAATGCCATCCGAAGTGTCTAGGCCTAAGATGAGCTAGACATAGGTAATTGATTGAATCAGTTGTTTTCTCTTTGGAAAAAAGCTTATTAATCTTACCGTTTTACTTTTTTAAGTTTAAAAGGTAATTTTTTTAATATTTTTAACATTTTCATAATTTTTTAGCCGGAAAATTCAAACGGCAGCGTCCAACAAGGCATCGAGCTGCAAGAGCAGACCGACGTGGAAGGAGGCCCCAAGCCGGCGGAGGCCAAGGGAGGCCACGGCGAACACGAAGAAGAGCCGTTCAGCGAGATCATGATCCACCAAGCGATCCATACCATTGAATACGTGCTCAGTACCATCTCTCACACCGCTTCTTATTTGCGGCTCTGGGCGCTGTCGCTCGCTCACGCAGGTAAAGGAACGCCGATCGACTGATAATCGGTAGAAATGTAACAACAACTGCTACATTTGACTGCCTCGGTGGCTCAGTTGGTTGTGAACCTGCCTTCTGAGCTTGGGGGCGTGGGTTCGACATTTGTGTTTGTATGTGTTTGAAATGTTATATGAAATGTTGTGCATTCTACATATGTATGTATATCAGTCCCTGGCAGCCATAGTACAAGCTTTGCTTAGTTTGGGGTCAGGCGACCGTGTGTGCAATTGTCCCGGATTTATTTATGATGCGTTTTTATTTAA
This sequence comes from Peribatodes rhomboidaria, assembly GCA_911728515.1. Classification (NCBI taxonomy): domain Eukaryota; kingdom Metazoa; phylum Arthropoda; class Insecta; order Lepidoptera; family Geometridae; genus Peribatodes; species Peribatodes rhomboidaria. Next base: position 4,984,610 of record OU452175.1, on the reverse strand, counting down.
CATGCGTTTTTGCTAGTGGGGTATAGTGCGCAATGTTGAATTTTTTTTGCTGATTATGTCCTACTACGTACTCGTACTAATGCAGGTGTAAAATTTTTTGGTTTCCATAAACCGAATGGACCACATTCGTTCATTCAAAACCTACGCTATCCATAGTCCGTCCACAGAGTTATCTGGGGGCCTACCATGACATTTTATTGACAATGGTTTGGTTTAGTTGTCAACTCATAGAACGTAACGCCGCGCAATAAGGTCGAAAACAAAATGTTTTCATTATGTCATTATGGTTTTTCTTATAAGCTTGATGTACCCGGACTGGACTTTACTCATCAAATATCAACCTTATCCATTCCCCATTCTCAGAGTTATCAGAAGTGCTGTGGAACATGGTGCTGCAGTTCGGTCTGAAGGACCACAACTACATCGGCGCAATCAAGCTGTACGTGGCGTTCTGCTTCTGGGCGCTCTTCACGCTCGCCATCCTCGTCATGATGGAGGGGCTCTCAGCCTTCCTGCACACGCTGCGTTTGCACTGGTGAGGTTTCTTTCAACACCTAACACATTAGGTACCATTCCGAGCCCGACCGCAGACGGCAGCAGCAGACGACTTATAGACAACGGACAATTTTTATTTGTGAACAAAAAACCACAAATATTATAACGAATAATAACAATAAATATTTTTTAAAACCATACAAACAATGTCGACACTTCTAAGCGATATGAAGCCAGCGGCAGATGCAGCTGGATTCATGTACAAAAAATATTCAGTACTGTTCAGTTTTTCAGGATTTTGTATCTAAAAATGAATAAAGGAACCCATATAACAAACACCACTTCGCTGTCTGTCTGTTTGCTCATAACAAAATTACAAAATTCAAAATTGATTCTATGCAGTACATACCTACATATATGTCCATCAGTGCACACCCGACTTGGGCCTACATTTAAGACTATATTTAAATTAAGACCTTTGTACACTGTTCTGCAATACGTGATTCTTATTCTTATATTCTTTTTCTATTCCAGGGTGGAGTTCATGAGCAAATTCTACACGGGTCTGGGCTACATTTTCCAGCCGTTCTGCTTCAAGACGATCCTCGAAAACGAGGACAAGGAAGACTAAATAAAACACAGCACTCACGAGCGCTAATTACTATCACTTTCTTCGGATAAAGAACCTTATTGGCCTTGATAAAAGAATCGAAATGGTTTCTGGTCGTGTTAACTTTAACACGGGAGATGTCGACAATGGTATCGTTATAGTTTATATAACATACTTTGTCGTTTCTACTGGTCTTGGCGAGTATTGTATCTATATGACTGAGTCATATGACCAGATTTTTTTATGTATTTATTGAAGAAAATTACGTAGAATAAGTACGTAAATGCGCGCGTGAGTAAAACAACGTCCCAGTTATATAGTTTAGATTACAACAGTATTTTTTGAAGATTTTTCATTGAATTGAAGGTCACAAATATGATGTAAATGAATAAAAGTATATTTATAGCATGTTCGTATGTGGTTTTATTGTGCTTAATTATCACTATTTACAGGACAAAATATTAAAAATAAAATTGCAATTCCAAACATTTGTGTTGCTTTCTACAACACTGAAAAGTATTCACAATCAATCGTTTTTATATTTTATTTATGATGAGATTATCATTTTGGTCGCTAAAAGCCAGTTTTAAACACATACAAGTACCTTTAGAAAGAATCGATCATTTAAGTTCATTTCTAAATTATGTACCGGTCTCTTAGCAAACCAAATCTCATTTCAAAATTACAATAAAATTGGAATACAAATATTAGTACCTGCAATACTTATATTTCTTTCCTTTACTTTGTTCTCAGTTTCAAGTTCTCAAATTAGTTTTCGCCTTCTCAAGAATTTCCTTCTTAATCTTCGGATATTCTGGATGCACCTTCAGTATCTGCCTGCAGACCACGATACATTCTGGATACTTCTTTAATTTGAGGTATGCGTGCGCTAGTTTGTAACCGACGGAGAAGTCAGTCTTCCCGCCGTACGTCCAAGCATTGTCGTAGTTGTGGGCGGCGCTTTTGTAGTTCTGGTCTTTTTCGGCTAGAAAACCTGCAATAGGAATATTTAGTACTAGCTGTGTTAACATAACATATCGTCACGCCTTTCCCCTGAAAAGGCTGGCAGAGTTGTGCAACACCTAACACTTCGCCGGACGATATTCAGTCCTAAATGTGAATGTAATGCGAGTGTAAATGTGACAGACCATACACTATAGTGTGGTTCCCGCAGTTAAAAAATAGCCATTGTTTTATCCAGAGTATAAGCTACCTGCATAAAAAAATTCACCAAAATCCGTCCACCGGGCAGGTTCACTACCAACTGAGCCACCGAGGCAGTCATTACTTTGATAGTACTCGTATTAATCAAAACAAAATAACTGAGCAAAAGATCGTGCTAAATGGAGGATGAGAACAAGGAAACCTGACCCGAAATAAAGATCCAGACAGAAGAAGAAGCAGAAATAATCAAAAAGACTTGTACACTAAATATATTTACCTAGATACTGGTAAGCAGCTGCACAAGAGTTGTTGTGGTTTAATATTTTCGTCAGCAGTTCCTTTGCGGCGTCGTTTCGTCCAGAGTTTACCTGACTATCGGCCACTTCTAACCAACACCTGCAACAACCGCATATTATTTAAAAACTGCATATTTTATCTCACAAGACAATAAATAAATAAAAAATATTTATTGAAATGAAAAATGAAAATATTTATTGTAACTTATTATCTATAAAAACATTGTTTACTGGTTGCCTCACGAGGAAAGCCTGTATCGAGGCAACCCGTAGTCCTGTTCAGCACATTACTTTCCGCCTTTCAAGACCGGGATTCACAATATATAATACAAATATATATATATATATTACAAGTATTTCGTCCCTATAAATATCCGTATAAATTAACCTAATTTCTAAATACAATTTATTTTACAGTTTTATTTTAGCAAATTGGTTATTGCCAAAACCTATGACTTAATAACACATTAAGGAAAACTATAAGTACTTATATCGTTACACCTAAACTGAGTATAACGATAAAATTGTTTTGGCAATTGGAGTAGGCTCAGCACTGTTCTGCGTAGACGAGGTCCAAGCAGAGCTGGTTTTCAGCCTACCCCATAGCTTGAGCTAAGATGTTTGTCAAGCGGATTTTCTTGATCAACATGGTTGCAGGTGCCTATTTTTACACATTTAGTACTTTGAACTTTTTAACACTTGTTATTGTAAGAAAATCAACTGATGTTTACCTTTCTAAGCCATCTGCGTTTTCAGGCGTCCAAGGTATAGATGAAATAGTTCGTTTCAAGATGTTTTTTGCTCGAGTCGGTTGTTTGATTATGTTGTATCTGAAACAGTCACAAGTATGAAATCGCTAACCATTCTTTGTTGCTAACCTTCTTGCAACATCTATAACACTAGTACTTAGTGTTTTTGGGATGGGCCCAATAATTTATAATAAGATACCGCAAAACATAAGGGGCCTGAATACAAATCTTTTCAAAAAAGAATTTAAGACAATATTGACTGCCAAATGCTATTTTATTGATGACTTCCTTCGGGATACAGTTTAATAAATATTGACATACATTCTATTCATACTTAACTATCAAATGAAATATGACTTGCGGTTCTCTTTCATATGACATTATATTTAGGTAAGCTATTATATGTATTTGAACGCTGACATTTGAACTTTAATTTTGACATTTAATTTGTAGTAATTCATTTAAATTCAGCCTTGACAATTTAATAATTTTTTTTTATAATTAGCCATCTCTCCAAAATTTGCACGCCTCTTCAGGCATAACATGAAGCTCGTCTCTAATTTACTATAACAACAATATTATATATTACTCGTGCTTAAGGCGAGCCTGGCCAGAAAACGTCTAGCAAGAATCAACTTTCCTCTAAGATAAACCATGGTTTTTACTGTGTAAAAAAAAATATGTTATTCTTAAGCATGTTTTTAAGTGGAATCATAAATCTGATACATGTAATGAATAACTTCACTCGATAGAAAAAAAATCCAAAGTCACCTCTATTTGGTATTTTAAACACGATTTGCGACTTAATTTTTACAAATCATATTGCTTTTTTATTTTTTTTACGAATTACAATGCAATAAAAAAATGGAATCATAAATAAAAATGTTAAAAAGTTAACATGGTAATTTTATATGATTTTTTATCACGAATTCATGGTAAAAAGGCACGTTTGCGTGACCGCCAGTCCGCCCGCAGACCCCGTCGACGCCGGACGTGTGCCAAATTTTTGTGATCTCCGCAGTGCCGCACACACCAACACCAACCAAGCATTTAGTTTTGCCATAATGGGTAACAAACATAATAAACGAAAAAAATACTCAAGTCTGGCTTTTAGAAAATCGTACGAGTCAAGGAGCAAACGTCGGTAAGTAGATAAACTTCTACTAGATTAAATTGGTAATCATTGTTTTTATTTACTAGAATCGACATTTCTTGCATTGCTTTTTGTAGTCAGATGATGTATCAACAAATCTATTAGTACCTACTTATATTCGTTTTAGTGTTTTCAAATATCATACTCATCATCATAGATACTTTTTTGTCTCGTTACGTGTATTCACGATGTAAATACCCGGCCTAGTGGTACTAGTGATATTTATGTAGTTATACCTACCTACAGTTTGTACCACGCAGGGAGGCGGGTGTTCTGCGAAGTTTTGACTATGTCGGTCACCATTTATTATTTCACCCAGACAACTTGTGAGATACGGATACGGAGCGACGTTCATACTTTCATTTTTCCTGAGCATTCTAAACTGCACAACGAGTAAATACCCGCCCTAGTGGCATACCAGTGATATTTATATTTATATAGTTATACCTACTTACACGAATACCTATCTTACAGTTTTGTTTTTTTTTTTCAGAAGAGTACTACAACCAAATTTAATAAACTCCGATGACATTGGAATTGACGAAACGTAAGTACCTACCTACCTTTTGTAACATGCAGGGCTGCGGATCTTCGCTAAGTTTTGACTATATAGGTATGTAGGATGTTGGGTGAGATACGGGACGACGTTCATACTTTCATTTTTACTGAGCAATCTGAACTGCACAACGAGTAAATACCCGACCTAGTGGCATACCAGTGATATTTATATTTATATAGTTATACCTACTTACACGAATACCTATCTTACAGTTTTTTTTTTTTTTTTCAGAAGAGTATTACAACTAAATGTAATAAACTCCGATGACATTGGAATTGACGAAACGTAAGTACCTACCTACCTTTTGTAACATGCAGGGCGGCGGATCTTCGCTAAGTTTTAACTATACAGGATGTTAGGTAAGATACGGGACGACGTTCATACTTTCATTTTTACTAAGCAATCTGAACTGCACAACGAGTAAATACCCGGCCTAGTGGTATATCTAGTAGTGATATTTACGTAGTTATACTTACCTACATGAATACTTATCTTCGTTTTTTTTTTTTGCAGAAGAGTACTTCAAGAGAATGTAATAAACTCTGATGACATTGCAATTGACGAAACGTAAGTAGCTACCTTCTTTTTGTAACATGCAAGGTGGCGGATCTTCGCTAAGTTTTGACTGTACTGTATGTATGTAAATTATATAGGGTGTTAGGTGAGATAGGGGACGTCGTTCATACTTTCATTTTTGACTGAACAATCTGTACTACACGAGTGTTTGGTAGCGTTTGAGTTATAGCCGTATGATTTGAACACATCTAGGCCTGATTAGTACTGCAACGTGATTTTGGCTGTTTTGAAGAAAACTCGTAAAGTTGTATATTCGTTTTTAACGATTAGCGAAAATCGAGCATTTCGGTAAATCTTGTAAGTACGGCTTTTATAAACCTACGACTGGTATGGATGTGTTCGTCGTTGCCTTTGAAATTCGAAACTGCCGGTTGTAAGAAGCGATAGCGGGGACAGGCGAAGCTATGTATATACGTCACAAAGATGGCCGCCGACCGTTGTAGATTATTGCTTATATCTCGAGTTCTATCTCATCAAATCAGTTGTTTGAGGTGTCATTTGAAAGCTCATTTATTTATAATGTAGTTGTTATATAATTATGTACATACATATCAACAAGCTTGAACGACAGCTTCCGTGCGCGAGTCCGACTCGAACTTGGTCGGTTTTTTAGATTTTTATATTTTGAACTTTTGGACATCATACTTATAAATTTTTATTTTTATTTTGTTTTAGGCACGTGGATGACATTGACATGACCTGTTTCACTCAGCGTGGTCATCATCCTGCGTCAGTCATGGTTTGGTGGGGGGTATCCTATCACGGCGTCACAATGCTTAGTTTTTGTGAAAAGGGGGTTAAAACTTCTGCCAAAGTGTATCAAGAGACCGTCTTATATGGTGTTGTACAACCCCTTAGCAATACACTTTTTAAAAATCTACCGTGGAGTTTCCAACTAGACTCTGCACATGGTCACAAGGCGCGAACTACCCAAGCCTGGCTGGAAGCCAATGTTCCGGACTTCATAAGGGCTGAAGACTGGCCCTCCTCTAGCCCAGATCAAAACCCCCTGGACTACAAATTATGGTCAGGTTTAGAGGGCATGGCCTGCTCTAAACGACACGCCGACATAGTCACTTAAGAAATCTTTGAAGCAAGCAGTGGCTAAATTTCCCATGGAAACAGTCCGTAAATCCATAGATTCTTGGCCAGACCGACTAAAGGCCTCTATCAAGGCCAAATGTGGTAATTTTGAATAAAATAATAGTTATATTTTTGTTAAGACTTCAATACATAATATGTAAATATAACTTTTATTAACATTACATTACTGTATAAAAAAATAAATGCATTTTCATTTGTAACAGAACTTATGGCTAGACATGCATACATATCGTCACGCTTTTCCCCGAGGGGGCTGGCAGAGGTGTAATACAACACCCACATTTCGCCGGACGATATTCAGTCCCAAATGTGACAGGGGGCGAGCCTGTCGCCATACACCGGGCTCCAGTTATGTAGCAGATGACACACAATACGCACATATGTTCACACAATGAACAAATTGGTGCGTGCCGTCGGCTGGGTTCGAACCCAGCAGAGCAAAATTGCCACTCCCAACTAGGCTGCCATCGATTCTACAACTATATCACAGAACAAATAATAATACTACGTACCTATAGCTCAATTGTATATATAAATGTAAATATTGTGAATGTATATTTTTGTATTGGATGTTTTGTTAGTACTAGCAGAATGTCCGCCACTTCGTACCCAGGGTATGTATACCTATATATCCGGTATAAGTTTACTCGATTCTTTCATAATTATTGTTCAAAATTATATCTGAATCGTGTAGTTTTTTAACTTTGTAACATTTAACAAACCATACAATATTACTAGCTGCGCTCCGCGGTTTCACACGCGGTTAAAAAGTATCCTATCTCTCAAGTTGGATCGAACTGCACATGGTGTGCGAATTTTATTATAATCGGTTGAGTGGTTTAGGAGTTCATTGAGGACAAACATTGTGACACGAGATTTATATATATTAAGATTAGTACGCACCTAATGGTAAAGTAAGGTAATTAAAATTGTTATTACCATTGTTATACAATATACCCAAAAATAATGAAATTTACTATGTTGTATTATTTAATGAATACCGGTAGTTACACAATCATTCCAACACCCTGTATAAATATTTGTCCTAATAAGGATAACAAGTAGCCAATGTGTCAATCCAGGGCATAAGCTAACTCCGTTCCAAATATGATCCTCATCCGTCTAGCCGTTTAGGTGTGAATAAGTGAAATACTATAGTATAGTAGGTATAGTAGGTAGGTACTATGTGTGTGTGTAAATAAAGCAAAAACAACAAATAGAAAGCAAACATCTCGTAAATCGAAATACTGTTTGCTGCTTTCAGTCCGCTCTCAGCGTCCGTAGGTGAAGGTAGTGTCTTAGCTGTGTACATCGCGTCAGTGATCGTTGACACATTTGAATCATGTTCACTTGCCCCGCCTGTAGCCTTGATCATTCGGATGGTGTTAGTTGCGCAAATTGTGCAGTTAATTATTGTTTTTCTTGTGCGAACATAACGGAAAGCAGCTACCGTAAGCTTAGCAAGAGCAGGAGAGCCACCCTACTGTGCCCCACCTGTAAATGCTTGCCCGGGGCTGTCATACCGCCTTCGGCAGGCTCTCCCCTACCGCAACAGATGCCGGCGGCCGCAGCGCCAGCGCCTGCCACCCTGGACCAGGTGCTCCAGGAGCTTCGAGATGGGATGAACGCCATCAATATTCGCCTCGAGCAACTGCCTACTCTGATCCAAGACGTGAAAGATATGAAGGAGAAGTTCCACCAGTTTGAGAGTACTATGAACTCTAAAGTGACAGCGTTGGAGGCGCGCATTACCACCCTGGAGACCAGAGGTAAAGACATCGATGATAACTACCCCCAGCTGGAGAATAAAATAACTCGACTAGCCGCCGAGTTCGCGTCCCAGGAGCAACGTGAGCGCATCAATAATGTTGAAATTAAGGGAGTACCGAACAAAAAAAATGAAAACCTCATTTCAATTGTATGCAAACTAGGTGAAACAATTGGGCGATCCATCCTACCCTCCGACATCAACTTCGTGACGAGGGCGCGCTCCTCTACGGACCTTAAACCTATCATCGTCGGGTTCGTTGGAAGATACACGAAAGAGAACTATGTAGCGGCAGCTCGGTCACACAGACCCCTGACGGCGGAAACCCTAGGCTTTGCCGGAGATGCTACCAAGATCTTTGTAAATGATCATTTAACGCGTGGGAACAAGCAGCTTTTAACTAAAACAAAAAAAACTAGCTCAAGAAATGAACTACAAGTAGGTACGTCTGGGTCCAGAATTGCAGGATTCTCGTGAGAAGAAACGATACCTCGCAGATAATCCATGTCCAAAGTGAAGATCAACTTAGTAAAATTAAATGACTAAATACCTACATAATATTATTAAGTATTCTTGATCTCGTAAACGATTCTACTAAATGTTTATCTGTCATTTTGTTATTTTATGTGATTAGTAACTGTTCTTATCCTATCTCAAAGCCGTATGAATCATATAATAGCTGCTCGTATTTAATTTTTTTATTAATTTCTTTGCTTTTCAGTATTATCTTGGTCTATCTTAGACTTATAACCTCGCCTCGTCGTAATCTACTTGTTGACATGTTGAAAGTACCTATACTTACAGTCGCATTCTAACAACCTAATTGTTTTTACATCATATGTCGCTACTCATTCTATCGTGCCGGCACGGTGGCGTCGTCGCCGCCGCCGGTGCGCTGAAACTAAACATGAACTCGGCCTCGACTTCGTATGTAAAAGTGGTGAACTTTTTTACTCGAATTCACAAACTGTTTACAAAAACTATTTCACCCTTTTACGAATCACAGAGCGAAGCGGTCGGTATGCACGTTCACACAACATTTTGTTTACTTCTTTGCACTATGTTCTTGATCACAACAATCATCTTTATATTTTTCTGTTTTGTTCGCAAACACCTAACATGGTTCAGCGCTACACTTACCTAATGATTATCAGTGCACTTTCCGGTCGATTTGCAACTCGGCCGGTCTGTGTTTATGGTATTTAACGTCTATTATCAAAATGTTAGGGGTCTGCGAACAAAAGTACAGGATTTTAAACACAGTATATTGTTGTGTAATTATGATGTGATCGTGTTAACCGAAACGTGGCTCTGGGATGGTATTCGGAATGAGGAATTGTTTAGCGACGCGTTCACCGTGTGGCGGCGCGACCCACAGAGTACTTTGTTATATAGGGAAATAGAGACCTCTCTCGGCAGCTAAAACAAGCAACACCTGCCAGCGCCATCTGTATTCGTGTCATGGACTTACTACATACATAACTATAACTATATCAATGGTTCGAATAGCTATAGCTGTAGGTAGATATATTACAGATTAATGAAAGTTTTATATTATTATTTTGGTATAGGGGAAACAATGAATTATTGATGGCTGGTAATCACAAGACGGGCCATATTTTTAATGCATTACTGGCCCGGCAATATTTTAAGGGTGGCCGGGCTATATCGTCATACATTTCTAGCATGGCTGATGATGGCCGGGCCCATATTGCAATAAAAACATGGCTCGAATAAGGAGCACCTTTACATAATTATAAACAAAAAAAAATCAACAAGTATCAGCAATCAATAATAATTAATGATGATAAAAATATGATATACATGTAACTCTTTATTCAAAAACCTTATGTAAGTACATACAAAATTATAAAACTTTTAATACTTAATACTTATAAAACAAAACTAGTTATATTAGCCTACATTCAACATAATTTTGCTTAGGTTTTAGTTTGGTGAGATTTTTTAGGTTTGGTTGGTTAGGTTAGAGGTTATGTGCCGGGTTTACCATAGAAAATACGGGTTTTACTTTATTATATTGACCTAATACTAATATAGCTCACTTTCAGAATCTATGCAACACTTTCTTCAAGACAACGACATCATTTATTTTGTAGGAGTCCTAGGATCTTATTTCTAAGACACAAAACTTCGAGTCTCTATCTCAGTTCCAGGAGTTTCTATCTCACCACACAGAATACACATTCAACACCACACTAACCGGAGGAGACACACTCAACTCAACGGACTAGTAAGATAAACTAAAAAATTCGGCAAATTACTGTAGAAACAAACAGAAAACTTAAAAATCATCTTATCAAAAATATTGGTCGGTCGGAACGGTAAAGTCAATTTTTTTTTTTTTTTAATTATTCATGACCATGGATACTCGTCCTTCAGTCGGATTCTTAGTAATTATTTTTCCTTCAGTAACAGATGATGGGATGATGATGATGAGGTGATGATGAAGACGATGAATCCCTCCCCTTTCCCCATTCCAGTAAAGTTATGGATACTTTACTGAAACTCTATGTGAAGTTTTGTAGAGAACACGAAAAATCGCGTTTCGCGATGTTTGTATCATTTGCCCACACTCGTGCACGTTGACGAACCGGTAAAGGTTAATAATCCACCATTATTACACTTTAACACTCGAAGAATCACAAGTTTTAGAAAATAATACAAAAACACGACACCATCTTTTCGGTTCCCGCCAAAACTCACGGTCAAGTCAATAAATTTTAATAATTTATTCATGACCATGGATACTCGTCCTTCAGTCGGATTCTTAGTAATATTTTTTCCTTCAGTAACAGATGATGGGATGATGATGATGAGGTGATGATGAAGACGATGAATCCCTCCCCTTTTCCCATTCCAGTAAAGTTATGGATACTTTACTGAAACTTTAAGTGAAGTTTTGTAGAGAACACGAAAAATCGCGTTTCGCGATGTTTGTATCATTTGCCCACACTCGTGCACGTTGACGAACCGGTAAACGTTAATAATCCACCATTATTACAATTTAACACTCGAAGAATCACAAGTTTTAGAAAATAATACAAAAACACGACACCATCTTTTCGGTTCCCGCCAAAACTCCCGGTCAAGTCAACATCAGCGAGTGTTGCCAAGTCAATGAAATAAGAATTGGCTAGATTGACTAGACAATAAATGAAAGGGGCTCTATGACCATGCGAACTGTCGTATGCGATTGATAGTATGGCCATCTGGGCCTTATTCTTGCGCGTGAGACGCTTTCTGGTCCTAGTCTTTCTTGTTTGAAAAGTCGTAATGAGTGAGAGTGAAAATAACATCTCATCCGTTAGGACAGAGGCCGATAGTCACGTGACGTAACAAAACTCCTAGAAAAAAAAATGTTAACTTTGTTGATTGTGAATGAATTCGTAATTTCTTTACATCACACTTTAACGTTCTTAATTTTTAAGAAAACAACACGCATCACATACACTTTTAACGCAAACTCGTTAATTTAATCAGAATGTTATAAATACCATAAATACGTTTGAGTCTTTGTTTTTAACTTAATGGCAAAATCCGCCATTTGGTGCCGTCATAGCTTGTTTTCTATTTGTTACTTTTTAATTTATTGATTATTTTATATGTACGACATATTAAGTTAAATGCTACAATAAGTGCCAAAACTTCTAAAAGTATCGCTAATTCTAGCGCAAAAAGTGCAAAAGTGGTAGCACTGAGGCCAGTAGAGCAAGCGCCCTCAAATTGTTTTGACATTTAGCGTCACACATCATATTTATAAACCAACTATTTCAAGGAGACTACCACCATACTGTTATGGTGTGGACATCAAGTACCTATCAATTTTAGCACAATGTCTGCTCAAGTAGCGACATCTATATTTGTGTCATAGAAATACGAGATTATAATACTTCTAAATCAAAATTAGTACATTTATGTTAAGGTTCAACAGTACTTCTATTCAACCAAAATTAGTATAGTTATAGTCACCCGGTCATTCCGGATTACCAATATAAATGTATGAAGATTGAAGAGTCTGGCGCATCATAGTGCTCCTGACCGTCGTGCCGCGCAGTCGTCTCTTTCCGTCGTTTTTTTTTCCGCTTCACGGAAATTTCCGTTATAGTTTAAATTCAGTGCCCGCTCAGGATCCTTCAGATAGGAGTCCCACGCTTCAGCGTAGCGGACTGCAGGTCAGTTAGTGTGCATTAAAGTGACTAAGTGCTTACCGCCCCGTCCGATTCTGTTCACAGAGCCGCTCGGTGAAACACTTACGAGTCGCGTAGTGACGTCACCGTGCGTCGAGTGTGTTCTCGAGTCCGGCACCGGGGCGCCTTATCCGTGTAGTGTGTTTAGTTTCGCATACTACACGCGATTCGAGTGACCTAAGTGCGGGACTCGCGCCAAAGCTGGGCCGGCGGGCCCGACCGCCGCCCGCTCACCTCTCCTCACGTCTATCAAATCCACAATTGTGGTCGAAGGTGGACACGCATAACGGTGCCAACGAAGCCGATCGCTGTTAGGAGCGTGGACCCGGAGCGCTCGTTTTTCCCTGCTCAGGGAAAAACGGAATCCGGTTGGGCTTGGCACCACCGGCCTTGGGGTCGCCCCTCGCCGACGCCAAGTATCTCCCTCCCACCCTTCCGCCTCCCCTCCGATTCCTCGGGTGCGTGTTTGGCTCAGACGGCCGGTTCGCCGGAGTCCCTGTCTCTCCCCCGGGGCAGCTAGGGCCCTGTGTTAGGTACTCACCAACTGCACAATAAGACTGGCAGTTGGCACACATTAGGGAACGAATTAGGCACACACCACCCTGCCTAAACCCGGCAGGGTGATGCCCGCGGCCCGCACCCAGCCGGGGACCTCCTCCCCCGGCGATCGCGATTTATTCGCGACGATGGGGCCGGAAGTGGACTTCGGGGCGGCACTTGCCGCCCTAGGTACCTCCATCCGGGCCCATCTGCGCGCCAACCCGAGCTCCCTTCAGGAGTTCGTAACGGATCCTATAAGGTTTGCAGCCTCTCTGCAAGCCAAGGCCCCTAAGGCCAAGCCTTCCCCCGCCCGCGCCCCTAAGGCCAAGCCTTCCCCCGCCCGCGCCCCTAAGGCAAAGTCCCCCCCCGCCCGCGCCCCTCAGGCCGCCGGGAAGAAATCCGCTGCCCCTGCCCCGGCCCCTAAGGCCACCATTAAGTTGGCGCCCTCCCTCAGAGGGCTGCCGGCCGCCCCGACTCCCGCCGCCGCCGCCGCTAAGAGCCGGTCGCCCGCGGCAAAGCGTTCCCCAGGCGTGGCACGCTCCAGCCGCGTGCGATCGCGTACGGTGGCGCCGCGCTCGCGTTCTCGTTCTCGCTCGCCGCGACTGACCCTGACGGTCGGTTCCAATCACACCTCCACGGAGGAGATGGAAACCGTCAGCGGAGGCGACGACGGCTTCACCGTCGTCGCCAACAAGGGGACGAAGCGGCCCGCTTCCGCCGCCGGCTCCCCTCCGCCCCCGTTAAAGGCCGCATGCCCGACTGCATGCCCCTCTCTCCCGCCCACCGCCATGGACGCGCCTCCCGCGCCCAGGGTGGGCAAGCCCCCCCGCCCCTTCGTGGTTCGGGACCGCCACCGCTGGCAGGAGGTGGTCGCAATCCTCACGGCCAGTAGCGTGACGTTCTCCGGCAAGAGTCATGCTGACGGCATCTCCGTCACAGTCCCCACGTCTGACGACTATCGTCAGGCCACCCGCTCCCTTAGGGAACACCAGATCCAATTCCACGCGTATCCGCTGGAAGAGGAGAAGGTACTCCGCGTTGTACTTCGCGGTATCCCTAAGGAGATCGACACGGAGCTCGTCCGTGACGATCTCCTAGCCCAAGGCCTCCCGGTCCAGCAGGTCCATCGGATGACCAATGGACGGACGAAGGCCCCGATCGACCTTGTGCTGGTCATCCTCGACCGCACGGAGGAGGGGAAGGGGATCTTTCGCATCGAAAGAGTCCTCAACCTCTCCGGCCTGAAAGTCGAGGCTCCCAGGCGGAGAGGCATACCCGGGCAGTGCCACCGCTGCCAACTCTACGGGCACGCCGCCCGCTTCTGCGAAGCGGCGTACCGTTGCGTCAAGTGCGCGGGCGAGCACAGCACCGCGCTGTGCAAGCGGGTCAAGGGGGATCCTAATCCTCCCAGCTGCGTGCTCTGCGGGACTCAGGGGCACACCGCGAACTATCGCGGTTGCCCCAAAGCCCCGAGGGCTGCGGCCGGGGCGAAGAGGACCCCTGCGCCCCGTCGCCCAACCCGTCCCCATGGCATCAGCGCCAAGATCCCTGCGCCGAAGTTCGTCGACGCTCCCCTACCCGCCACCAATGCTTGGACCAGGCCCTCGTCCCTGGTCCAACCGAAGGTGGCCCCAGCTCCGGCCAGCAGCGCCCGCGCGCCTGCCCAGAGCCGTCCAACCCCCCCGCCCTCACCCTTCAAACCCGCCCAGGGCCCCTATGGCCTGAAGGCGGATCTGCTCTTGCTGGCAGAGATAGCCTCGGCATTCGACCTCGACGAGGTCCGTGCCGTAGCCCAGGAGGTCCGCGAGCATCCTGATGCCCTATTGGACATCATGATGACTCACGGCAACCTCTTCAGCGCTATGAAGCGCTTCGCCCCCCGCGTCCTCTCCCAATAACCTTAATGGATTGCACACCCACTAAGGTTAAGCCCCATTCATTGGCGTTGGCGTGGTTTAATGCCAACGGCATCCACACCGATGCCAGAGATCAGCGGGATCTCATCCACCACTTTCTAACGACCCATCAGGTCGACATCATGTTGATCAACGAGACCTTTCTAAAACCAAGCAAGAGGAACCCCAGGGTTGCAAACTACTTGATGGTTCGTAATGACAGACTCGCCGCCCCCCTGGGCGGTACTCTGATCTATTACAAAAGGTCTCTGCACTGCACACCCATACCCACTCCCCCGTTAGTCAATCTGGAAGCTTCCTGTTGCCGTCTTGCGATGACCGGTCATCAGTCCATCATAATAGCGTCTTGTTACCACTCGGGTAGCAAGACTCTCCTCAAAGAGGACCTCGAAGCGCTTCTCGCTCTCGGTAGCTCGGTCATTCTGGCCGGCGACTTTAACGGCAAGCACGTGATGTGGGGCTGCAACGCGAATAACCGGAATGGGCACCTTCTGTACTCATTCTCGGATACGCTAAATTTTGATATCATCCCCCCCAGCTCCCCGACTTACTTTAGCAGTAATCTCAACTACAGGCCGGACATTCTCGACCTAGCACTCCTAAAGGGCGTAACACTCCAGTTGCGTTCTTTGGAGGTGCTACACGAGCTTGACTCGGACCATAGGCCAGTTCTGATGCTGCTGGGTCCCGACCCGAGCAACAGAACTCCGCCGACAAAGACCGTGGTGAACTGGGAGCTCTTGGGCGAAAGCCTAAAAGCTACCAGTTCACCCGATTTAGATAGAATACCAGACGATATCGCGACCCCCGACGATATCGCTCTTTCCATAGACGCTCTCAACAGTCACCTTCGTAAAGCCGTTGGCGAAGCCTCGAAGCAGGTCCCAGCCGAGGGCGACCAACGCTGGGCCCTGCCCGAGGATGCGAGGGAGCTGTTGAGAGCGAAACACGCGGCCACTAGGGCATACGACTGGTGTCGCACCGAAGAGAACAGAGCCACTCTGCGGTATTACGAGCGTGCCGTAAAGAACCGCATGAGTGAACTCCGCAATCAGAGGTGGGACACCCTGCTCTCGGAGATCAGACCATCTCACCAGGCATACTGGAAGATGGTAAGATCGCTGAAGGGCAGCAAGTCATCCAATATTCCCCCCCTGTCTCGTCCGAACGACACGCTTGCCTTCGAGGACGACGAAAAGGCCGAGTGCCTTGCCGAAAGCCTCGAAAGGCAATGCAGCCCCAGTCTCGAGCGCGTCGACCCCGACCACCTAGATATGGTGGAAGAGGAAGTCGCCGAGTTCACAGCCCGTCCCGCCCTCGAACCCACAGAGCCGGTCTCTGTGTCGGAGGTAGAGTCGATCATCAAGGGTCTCCAAACCAAGAAGGCCCCAGGTGCAGACGGCGTCAGCAATAGAGTGATTAAGCACTTCCCCGTCTTTCTGATCAACCTCCTCGTCAGCATCTTCAATGCCGCCTTGGCCAACTGCACCTTCCCCGACGCTTGGAAGTCTGCCGACGTCATCGGCATTCACAAGCCCGGCAAGAAGGCGTCAGAGCCCTCTAGCTACCGCCCCATCAGTCTCCTCAGTACCTTAGGTAAGATTTACGAGCGCATCCTTCTGAAGCGTATTTGGTCCCACATCCGAGATAACAATCTCCTCCCCGACGAGCAGTTCGGCTTTCGAGCCAGACACTCGTGCGTCCAGCAGGTGCACCGCATCACGGAGCACATCCTAGAGGGTTTCAATCGGAAACCCTACCACGGCTTCACCCAGGTCACGCCCAAATGTCAGTCCACCCTTGCGGTGTTCCTCGACGTAGCGAAAGCGTTCGATAAAGTCTGGCACAGCGGGCTGGTATACAAGTTATACCAGCTCGGGTTCCCGGATGGTCTTGTACTCATAATACATGACTATCTGACTGATCGAAACTTTCGCTATCGCGTCGACGGCACCCGCTCGGCTCCCCACCCCATCGGCGCTGGCGTCCCTCAGGGGTCAGCGCTGGCCCCCGTTCTGTTCTCCCTCTACACGCATGACATTCCACGTCATCCGAAGGTAGAGCTTGCGCTTTTCGCGGACGATACTGCCCTCTTTATAAGAGGGTGGAATCAGTCCATCTCTTTCCGCACGCTTCAACAAGCCCTGCGCCGCTTAGGCGACTGGTTTGAGAAGTGGGCAATCTCGGTCAATCCGGACAAAAGCGCAGCTGTGTGCTTTCACCCCAACAAATGGCCTATCCGGCAGCAGCTCATGCTGCACGATAGGCCCATCCCCTGGGTGAACTCGACCAAGTATCTTGGCGTGACCCTCGATCGTCGACTCACCTTCTCGAGGCACATCCGGACAGTTAGGAATCGAGCGGTTTTCTTTTTAAGCCGACTCGCCCCCCTCCTCAACGATCGTAGTAAGCTATCCCTTAGAAATAAGGTGATATTGTACAAAATTTGCATCCGCCCCGTTATGACCTACGCCTCCGTAGTGTTTGCCCACGCGTCTGGCTTCGACCTGGACAAGCTCCAGGCCGTCCAGAATAGATTTATTCGCAGAGCGGTCGGAGCCAGCTGGTTCCAGCGAAACTCCGACTTGCACTGCGATGTAGAGCTCCCCTCCATTCGGCAGTACTTTAAATTCACTTCGCGCAGATACTTTGATAGGGCCTCCCACCATTCAAATCCTCTAGTCGTTCGCACGGCGGACTACTCAGCAGTAGACACCGCTGCCCCCCGCCCTCTCCGTAGACGCCCTAGAGACATCTTCGGCGACCCGGACGACCCGACAGCTCCCCGCAACAGGAAGTTTGCAGTTTTTGGTATAGGCGCCGGTTACCAAAGGAACACGATAACAAAACACCGACCTCGCCGGCGAGGTCGAAGACTCCCAGGATCTGTTAGAAGATCGGTTAGATTCTCTCCAAATAGTCAAACAGATAAACCTAATAGGGCTCAAGCGCAAACCCCCTCTGGGTTGCCTGGGCAAATCGACTCCCCCCCCCCGGCGACGGTCCAAGCCGAGGTCCGTACCTTAGTGGTGCCCTTGTGCCAGTCGCCCTTAGCTTTAAATAACTAAAGTCTATTAAGGTCCTGCGCCCTCCGCGCTTGCCTTACGTCCGGTACGCTGTAGAGGCCTCAGTGGCCAACAGCATTAGTCATTCATAAAAAAAAAAAAAAAAAAAAAAAAAAAAAAGAGTCTGGCGCGACCGTGACTACGGAGCGCGCGGGCAGGCCCGGGGTGGCGGGGTGCTTATCGCCGCGCGCCGGGAACTGGCTGCGCGCGCGCGCCCCCAATGGCATTCCACGGCGGAGGATATATGGATCTCGATTGTGTTTAAAGCTACTGATAAGAGTCCACCTATTAATTTGCATATTTGCTGCCTTTATCTTATAAAACAAAACTTAGGCTTGACATTCACGGCTCAGTTAGCAAATTTTAATGAAAATATTTTATCGATTGTGACTAAAAATCCCAATGACAAGTTCCTAGTTATGGGCGATTTTAATCAAAGAGGCATAACTTGGTCTGTTTCCCCGGATCATACATACTTGTTACCAGTAGTTAAGGTTACCGACTGCGATCATTTAGAGATGTTAGATCTCATGAACTTGAATAATTTTAATCAATTCAACCATATTCCCAACATGTTTGATGGAAACATTTTAGACTTAGTACTTGCGAATGATGAAGTGTCGGTATTTCGCTGTTTGGATCCTCTTCTAAAGGAGGACCAGTTCCACCCGGCACTTATCTGTAGGCCTCAGTTTATCTACACGAGTATCCTTACTCCTACTTCTATTCCAAAGTTTTTGTACGGCAAAGGTGATTATTTGGCAATTTGCGGTGAGTTAGATAAACAGGACTGGATGTCTTTGCTTGCATGCAATACATTAGATGAGTCGGTCGATTTATTTAATAGGACACTGTCCGAGCTTAGAGATAAATATATTCCGTGTAAATGGGTGCGCCCAGCTCAATACCCGGTGTGGTATTCGCCTGCTTTAATCAAGATACTAAAAGAAAAAAATAAATATCACCGTAAATTCAAAACCTACATGAACGTCTCTGATCATAATTCGTTTAGGGTCTTGCGTGATCGGGTGAAGAGGGTGGAACGTGAGTGTTATCTAAGCTACATTGAAAGAATTGAAGGCTCAATTCGGGAAAACCCGAAAGCTTTTTGGTCATATGTTCAATCAAATAAACAACATAACACCTACCCGTCATCTATGTCATACAAAGGTAAATCTATTGAATCGGGTGGTGGTATCTGTAACGCTTTCGCCGACTTTTTCAACTCGAACTATTTACCATCCTCTTCATGTGCTCCCGAGTCAGCCACTTTCTATCCCGCTGTGGTCGATTCTATAGCTGATGTAAGTTCTATTTCAGTGTCTTCTCCAGTAGTTTTAAAGTTGCTAAAAACCCTAGACTGCAATAAATCAGCTGGGCCCGACGGCTTACATCCCTACCTACTTAAAAACTGTGCAGATAGTTTGATTTGTCCTATTAGTCTCCTGTTCAAAAGATCTATTATCACCGGGATAGTGCCGAAAATGTGGAAAACCGTAACGATAACTCCTATTCATAAGAAGGGTTCCAAGAGGGATATCTCAAACTATAGACCGATATCTAAACTTTGTGTTTTGGCTAAGATATTTGAAAGGGTGATCCACGACCAAATTTACATTGCTCTCAGACACTTTTTCACCCCGCAGCAGCACGGTTTTCTTAAAGGGAGGTCAACAACATCTAACCTGATCTCGTTCACTGATATGGTGACTGCGGCTATGGATGGTGGAGGGCAGGTTGACGCAATCTATACGGACTATAGCAAAGCTTTTGATCGCATTGATCATTCTATTCTTCTTGCGAAATTAAATGCGGCTGGAATAAGAGGTGATCTGCTAAGGTGGTTCACCTCTTATGTCAACGATCGATGTCAAACTGTAGTCCTAAATGGGTTCGCGTCTGCTCCTTCACCTATCCCTTCCGGTGTCCCCCAAGGATCAATTCTCGGTCCTCTGCTCTTCATCATCTTTATTAATGATATCGGACAATGTTTTCATCACTCACACTTCTTGTTGTTTGCTGACGATATGAAAATTTATAGGATGGTCAACGACAGACTAGACTCAGAGTTACTTCAAAGGGATCTTGATAACCTCCATAGATACTGCGCGTTGAACAGGCTTGATCTTAACATTCTCAAATGTTGTTGCATCACCTTCAGTAGATCCGCTAGGACTTTCAGTTATGACTACAGAATTAATGGTCAGACTCTTGAAAGAACTGATTCTGTCGTAGACCTCGGTATCACTCTAGACTCTAAGCTTCTTTTTGACAAACATATTGAAAATGTCTCCGCTAAAGCCATGAAAACTTTAGGCTTCATACTTAGGATTACCAAGGATTTCAAGCTTATTAAAACCCTCAAAATACTGTATTGTTCCTTAGTACGAAGCCAACTTGAGTATGCCTCCCAGGTCTGGAATCCGTGCTATGACAAATATATAAACCTTCTTGAAAAGCCTCAAAGAAAATTCCTACGTTTTATTAATTACAAAGCCAAAATTTCCAACTCCAATTTTGACTACGAAGGAAGTTGCAGGCACCATCATATGTTGCCTCTTCGTAAAAGAAGAGAGGCTGCAGACCTCTCCTTTCTGCATAATTTATTATTGAATAAAATCGACTGCTCATCGCTGCTAGCTGAAGTCAAGCTTGTCTCGCCATCTCTTTCGACTCGTAAAAGACACCTTTGTCTATATATCCCCCGCCATAGTACAAACTATCGTGGTAATTCTTTCTTCTTGCGTACAGTATCTAACTTTAATTCTAACTTTTCTCAGCATGTTGACTTTTTCTCAATGAGGCAAAATGCATTCAATATTCTAATTAACAACAAGTTTTTCCTAAGTTAGTAGGCAATTATTTAACAAATTTTCTATGAGCACTCTTTTATTCATACGGCTTTGTCAGGTTTCTTCATCACTAGGTACTGTTATTTTTATTTTTATTTTTTCGTCCATATAATTCTTAAATTTATAGAATCTTTGTTTGTGTGGTAGGCTTTTATTTTTGTTTTTATTTAATTCGTATTTTTTGTATTATTATTATTATTATTATTTTTTCTCTGATCTTCCAGTATAAATGTTATGTTTCCTTTGCGCGCTAGCACTATTCTTGTTATTATAAGTGGTGACCTGTATTTGGCCTAACTGTTAATATTTCTGTATGTTTTTACGTCTAACCAGGCTGTTTGGTCATCCAAATAAAATAAAATAAAATAAAATAAAATAAAATAAAATACGAGTAAGTACCTAACTTCCTAATATGACACTACCGGTAAAATGAAACTAATGCCACGACTGCTCACACATCAAAAATACAACAACTCGTGGACATGAGATTGGTTGTACCTATATTGGCTTGAACGGCATTTTTTAGATTTTTTTTTGTTTGGCATCAAATAAAAAATGTTCATAAAATGGATGAGTACAATGACGGACGGATTATTGTATCGATTTCCTAAAAATGGGTGTTTAGGTACTCGATACCATAACGTGACTGACGGGTGAAAGACGTGCGCGCGGCGCATCGCACACAACTTTTGTGTCGCGTGAATGAATACGTCGCGCTCCCAAAAAGTGCGGCCTGAGGTAGAGTAAAATACCTAAAGTTCTGGGAAAGCCTCGCCTTAAAGCAAATAAATGTATCTTTATCTTTACTTTGTTTCTTCGTCAGCAACTCAACACATACTCGTAGGTACAATAACTCAACACATACACAAACACTTATTTTTTTATACTAGCTGCGTTTCGCGGTATTACATGCGGTTAAAAAAGTACCCTATGTGTTAATTCAGGGGTATACCAAATTTCAACAAAATCTGTTCACCCGATTGAGCGTCAGTAAGCAACAAACAGACACACATAAACAAACTTTCTCCTTTATCGATTGAGCGAGCGATCTATGCATCAGCTTCGACAAAAATGCTTTCGTATGTCCGAATCTTTGTCTTCGTTTATAGGTAGCATTTCTTAACCGAAAAAAAAACCCAATATAATAATGCTATTAGGGCGCTGATGAAGCTGCCTATTTACTGTAGTGCGTCAGGGATGTTCGCGGACGCGCACATAGATGCCTTTAAGGCCATCATGCGGAAACGGGTCGCGTCCTTGATGCGCCGCTTGCGGGGCAGCTCCAACAGTTATCTGCAGCTAATTGCTTTTTTATTTAAATGTAGAATAGGTCGACCTTTGACCACCACCTCGCCTGATGTTAAAAGCGACGTTGTGGTATAAGATGGAGCACGACGATCAATAAGGTACTTATTCACTCTAGCCTTGAAGTTTTGTAGAGTGAAGAAGTACAAAGACGGCAGTTGTACAAGTGTGCTACTGCAAAGACCCGTCTTCGGAACGGTTACACCGGACTACATCCCGAAACACGACTAGGTCATTTCACGGCATGGCTTGTTCCGGTGGGTGGTAACTAGCCACGGCCGAAGCCTCCCACCAGAGTTTGCTACCCGGGTAGCACTACCCGGGGACCACGTGTAGGGAGTCAGAATAGAGTACACTCCTATGGACGTGGGTAGCTCAGCTCAGCTTTGAGGATGGATTTAGAATGCCCAATAATGCAGCACTGGACTAAGATGCATGTTGAGCATTCTGGATCCAAGCCTAAATATAGATTAAGATGACTTTTAAGGGATTTAGAAGTAGACTGACATTGTATTATTATTAATTTTTGTGGTATTTTTTTAAATTTAATATATTATATTTGATTTATCTTTCAATTTTAATGTAATTTTGTAATTTATTTTTTTATTTTTTCTTATTAATTTTAAATCTTTATTAATACTGATATGGACTTAAATCTGAAATAAATGACATTATTATTATTATATTATTAAAACATAACTCCACCATTTTGAAAATTTGCTAAAACAGACTCGACAAAAAAATCTATATGTATAATGATCGAACCCACTTTAAAATTTCACGAGAATCTGAGGGGCTATTGCTGTGCGTGAGATGAGATGAGATTTTATATTGGTCACTCTCACATCTATGACGTTTCAAACGAGAGCAACAAGGACGAAAAATTGTGAGATTTAATCTCACTCCGCAAGAATAGCCCCACTGTTGAGGAATGCGTCCTGTAGGGGAGGACAGTAATATAAGTAAGATGGAATATGTTTACGTCTAGCAATGAACGGGATATGGGCTAATGGTGACAGAAAGGTACTCACGCTTCAGCAATGACCAGTATCAGATAAGGATCATCCTGGTACCCATCTTCAGAAGCCAGCGGCAGCAATTCCTGCAGGACACGCTCGGCCGCCGTCTTCTGCTTCGTGGCCAGCTGCAGCAGCGCCTGCAGCGAGCGGCGGTCCGCGGGGGACACTTCCGCGAGGAGCTTCTCAGCTGTACGAAGTGCGAGGAGACGGGTGTCGCTGGAAGGAGATTGGTTTTTGAGACCCGGTATTACACGAAAACAAGTATTTTGTTTGCGCCTAGTTCGATATAAAGCATTGTGATTATCAGGTGCAAAAAAAATACAGCTGGTAGAAGAAACAACATTTTGTAAAAAAAAGTCACAAAAAGTATATGTAAAACTGTTTGAGCGCAGCTCTTTAAATATTCAGCGAATACAACACATTTTTTTTTTTTCGATTATTAAATAGCCAGATTACTTCTCTAAAATTAACCGAGGAACAAAACAATCTAAACGGGACGTCAGTGCAGAACTTATCGTCCTAATCTCGAATAAGAATAAGAAAATGTCGCTTGCGGCGCACTTCACAGCCGCCATTGAGTTTGAATCAGTGTATACGTATCTGCACGTACGTGTCGTCGTTCCTAGGCGCGGCGTTGTCGCCGGCAGCGTTCTGCGCCAGACACAGCAGCACCATGAGCCGCGCGGCGCCGGGCCGCCAGCGCGCCGCGCGCCGCGCCGCGTTGAGCTGGCGGAGCGCGCCCGTGCTGTTGCCCGAGTACATCGAGCACACGCCGGCGCAGTAGCTGTACTCTACAACGATCCATACTCACTTCGATAAATAATTAAACGTTGCTTTCCATAAAGTGTGTTGCGGTCAGACGTAGGCTCATTTAATGATAAAAAAAAACGTTTAACACTCATAACTCCCTGCTAAGTTTCTGTGTCGGGATTGTCATGGGAGCATGGGACATACACAAAGACATGGACAAGTATCACCCTTCGCTTCGTAATCTCGCTAAACGTTATTTAGTTTTTACTACAGACCGATTCAAATTTAATGGCTGCTGAAAAGTGCGCCGCAAGCCAGACTTTGCAGCGTCTTGCCACTGGGACACCCGCGCGTACCTTCGTTTCCGCTACTGCGCAGCCTTTCGCACCTCACTTCACAGCCGTCATTAAGTTTGAATCGGCCTGTACCAGACAACATACCTGCATCCTCCCGATCTCCCAGCGCCAGTCTCGCCGCCTCCAGCGCTTGCTCCGCTTCAGACAGTATCCCGCGCCGCCACTGCACCTCTATGAGTTGCGCAAGCGCTTCCCAGCTTGTCGGCTTCACTGACAACGTCTGAATCAGATGCCGCTGGGCTGTTTCGAAGTCAACCTATACCAAAACACGGAAAAACCAAAATTACAACAAATACTTACATTCGGTATTTGGGTAGTACAGTATCTGACGACCTTTTTTTAGCGACAAGGCTATGTGAGGTCTCAGAATCTACTGGGACAGACCAGGATTTGTTTGTCTGACAAAAACTCTTACCGTTTCGTTAATCCGTCACCATTCATGAAATTTTACAGGCACGTATTTCCAAGGAGTGGAACACATTTCCTGCCTCGGTGTTTCCCAGCAATAGTTACAACCTAGGCATCTTCAAGACAAGCGTGAATAGGCACCTAATGGGCAAGCGTGCTTCATCTTAGTCCACGTCGTCACTGTCATGTTGTGGTCAAACGTAAAAAAAACCATGCAAATGCAGTTTTTTATGTTCGAATATGAGCGGAGCTTATGGTCGAGGGCCAGGAAGTCCCAGATCAAGCTGAACTACTAGTTACAAGGTAGCTTTAAAAATGGTACTTTTCTTACCTTTCTACTAGTTACAAGGTAGCTATAAAAATGGTATCTTTCTTACCAAAGTCAAAGTCAAAATGTTTTTATTCAATTTAGGTATCAAAGATCATGATAAAGATCATATTATGAACGTCAAAGTTATTTAAATAGACTCGACCGCCTTGTTCCGACAAAGAGCCTCTACTCAGAAGAACAGGCAAGAAAGTGAGGGGCATTATTTTTTTACCTTTCTACTAGTTACAAGGCACGAGTAGCTATAAAAATAGTATCTTTCTTACCTTTCTACTAGTTACAAGGTAGCTATAAAAATGGTATCTTTCTTACCTTTCTACTAGTTACAAGGTAGCTATAAAAATGGTATCTTTCTTACCTTTCTACTAGTTACAAGGTAGCTATAAAAATAGTATCTTTCTTACCTTTCTACTAGTTACAAGGTAGCTATAAAAATGGTATCTTTCTTACCTTTCTACTAGTTACAAGGTAGCTATAAAAATAGTATCTTTCTTACCTTTCTACTAGATACAAGATACAAGATATTTTATTTGCAACCATACAGTACAAGATGTTAAAAATATGAGTACATAGTCCAATGGACCCTGTCGGGCTCTGCAAGATTTGGTAGAGAGGAGGAGGCTACTTTATATAGAAAAATATTACATATGTCCAAAATCGAAAACTTTACTAAGTATAAATTGTCAAAAAAAACCTACTTAATTATTTCATTTAGAAATTCGTCGACTGAATAATATGCTTTGAGAATAAGATATTGTTTCAATTTTTTACTAAACTTTATGAAATCACCTTCACACTGCAATTCTGCTGGTAACTTATTATAAACTTTAATAGACATAGGTAATGTGCTAGACGAGTGCATCCGCAATTTACTCTTGTGAGTCAATAACCGGTCTCTGTGGCGAAGATTTGGATAAATATCCTTACGTGTTTTATATTAATGAGGGTTATTCCTCACAAACTTAGAAATTTCAAGGATGTAAATGCATGGCATAGTCAGTAATTTGTATTTAATAAAGTATGGTTTACAGCTATCTGTTTGTTCTATGTTAGCTAAGATTCGAATGACTTTTTTTTGCATGATAAATAAATCGCTTGCGCCAGTGCTATAACCCCATAGTATAATCCCATAGCATAATCTCGAGTGGACATTTGCGTAATATGTGGCGATTGCAGTTTTCAAATCTGTAGTCTTTTTTATTTCACGAAGGGCATAAATGAGAGATGAAAGTTTAGACTTAACTTTCATAACATGAGAAAGCCAGTTTACATTTGTATCGATTTTAATTCCTAAAAGAGTGGCTTCTTTAACAATTTCTATATTAGTGCCGTGGAATGAAAAGTTAAATTGAAGTGGCGATTTTTGATATGGATGGAATGTAATAATTTTTGTTTTGGATACGTTTAGCTCAAGGTTATGTTTTTGCATCCAATCGGTCACTTTATCGAGCGTCGTGGATAGTTTGTTGTGTAAAGCTGTTTCATTTTTTGTTGAGGTAAGCAAGGAAATGTCATCTGCGAAGCAAACGCAGGGCTCATTGACAATTTTAGGTAGATCATTAATATAAATGAGGAAGATTAGGCAACCAAGAACACTTCCCTGGGGGATAGAGTTATTTAATACAATGGTGTCTGAGCGAATATTCTCTATCGTCCCGTTATTATGATTGTTATGTATGATTTCTACCAATTGTTTACGATTTTTTAGATAGGATTTAAACCACTCTAGGTTTCGAGGTAGGGCCTATGCCCTACCTCGAATTCCTACACCATATAGTTTGTTTAGCAATATTTCAAAAATAACTTTGTCATAAGCTTTGGTCATATCGAGTAACATACCGACTGCATACTGTCTTCTATCTAAGATTTTGAGTATTTCCTGCATGTATTTGAAAACCGCCAGGGTGGTTGACCTATTTTTACGAAAACCGTACTGATTTACATCAAAGATATTATACTTTTCACAGAAAGAGTAGACTCTATTACTCATTGCTTTTTCAAATATTTTAGATGCAGAAGGCAACAATGCTATTGGGCGATAATTGCTAGGATTTGATTTTGTGTCCTTTTTGTGTATAGGTTTTATTATAGCCATTTTAAGTTTCTCCGGAAAAATACCTTGTTCGAATGATTGGTTTAGAAGTAAATTGAATGGTAGAGTTAGTTCATCACTACAATGTTTTAATAGACTAGGTGGGATTTCGTCAATTCCGTAGCTGGTTTTATTTTTTAGGCTTTTTAGGAGCTTATTAGTTTCACATAATGATACCGGGGATAAGAACATAGTATTTTGGGTTACATTCATAACTGGAAGCCCTTGCGGCTGGTTGCTTGTGTGAGGTTGAGATGCATCTGACTGAGAACAATTTGTACCCATCGATGAGAAAAGATTTTTGAAGATATTCGCGATTTGTTTAGGGTCTGCGATATCTGTACTATCAATTTGCAATCTCAAATTTTGTTTGATTTTGGTAGGGTTTTTATTGGATTTTTCATTTATCACCTTCCACATGGTTTTTTGTTTGTTAGTAGAATTTTTCATTAGTTTTATGTATTGTAATTTTTTAGCTGTTTTTACAGTTGTTTTTAGTAGTTTTTCATATTTCTTATAAAAATGTGTGAGTATGGGTACATTAGATCGCAATGTAAATATTTTTAGTAGTCTTTTATTTTTACAGGATTTTTTTATACCTACCGTGAGCCAGCGTTTGTTGCAACCGGTTTTTAATCTTATGCAGCGTTTAGGTATATATTCATTTAAATTATTTGTCAATATGTCCATAAAGGTATCATAGTTTGAATTTACACTTTTATTTAGATCTATTAGATTATTCCAGTTAATTTTAGCCAAATTTGATTTGAAGTTATTTAAGTTAGCAAAATTAAAATGTCTCTTCTCTACATACCACGCGCTACGTTTTTCTATAGCAGGTAAAGAGAACCTAAAACAAGTTCCTAAGTGATCAGAAAACCCGAGGTCTAATACTGCTGCACGTGAAGTTATGTCATAGAAATTTGTAAATATTAGGTCAATGCATGTTGCACTCCTATCGGTCACTCGTGTAAATTGCTTTATGTGTTGTGTGAACTTATGATTAGCCATAAAGTCTAGTAAATTATCAGTTTTTGAACAATTTTGCAGCACATTTGTATTGAAATCCCCTCCTACAATTATTTTATAGTTTTTGTAACTTGTTTTTAAATAGTCAAAAAGTAATTTAAGTTGTACATAAAATGCCTCCTCATCTCTGCCATTCCAATAAATTATTATTATCAAGATATTAAAATTTGTCAGTTCAATTGCACATGTTTCTAAAAGATATTCTGTTGATAAATTCATAATGTCAGATTTTTGGATATAATTTACATGATCTTGCAAAGCTATATAAACTCCTCCGCCGGTCCGATTTTTCCTACAAAAAGATGCAGCTGTTTTATATCCCTTCAATTGAATTATGTCCAACTTCGCCTTTGTTAGCCAGGTCTCAGATATGCATATCGCTTGGAAGGTTGTATTGTCTTCCAAGTATGCTTCTAGAAGGTGAATTTTATTCCACATGCTTTGGAAATTTTGAAAAAGGATATTGAAATCTTGATCATTGCCGACGAAAGGAGCTACTTGCTTGCTTGTCGAAAATGCATGCTTTGTCGAAAAGAAGGTTTATCGGCGCCGATGTCACTGCTGTCAAGTTGGTTTTCATATTGAGTAGCTCTCAATGTATTTTGCATTATGGAAGCTTCATTGTTGTTGTTGTCCTTCATGTTCAGTCGTTTTCCATCAATAAATAATTGGTTGTTTCGCATTACAGCGTGCAGGCCCTGCCTTCGAGCTTCAAACATTTTCTCTCTTAACAATTTTCTGTCCTTCCGTGCTTGTGTGTTTAAATATTCAGATATGCGAAGAGTTGATCTGTTGAAACATGAACTATTTTCCAAAATATACTTTGTCATGCGTTTGCTTATCAGCTCAATGACAAGCGGTCGCATTCTATCTGTGTTTCTTCCCATTCTATAGGTATCTTCGATGAAGCCGGATATATCCACATTTAAGTATTGTCCAAAAACTTGAGCTATTCTATTGTAAAGGAGATGATCTTGTTCTTGGTAATATTCTTCTAACCCATATAGAACTATTTTCTTTTTATCATATTCAGATGAGTAGTTTTTTTTTCCAGGTACTAAGTTGTTTTGTTCGTTTCTTTTTAATTCTCTTATTTCATTTCTTAACATTTCAGTTTCATGTGTAAGGGTCATTATTTTGTTATTTATTTGTTCTAGATCTATTTTCCTCTCTTCATTTTGTTTATATAAAGTGCATGTATCGTTGCTAAACTCTTCTTTTACTTTTGATATGGCTTTATTTATTTCTAATTGTATTGTATTCTGTATGTCACATACTATGGATTTATTATTTTCTTGCAAACGTAATATTATAAGGTCATTTAAATTTTGTAAGGTCACTTCAGTGTTATCGCTAAATGTATGTTGTCCTTGGATGGTATCTCCTAATATACTGAGATCTTCGGAATCATAGGAATTTGAGCGGGTTTTCTGTCGTGGTATGTTTGGTTTTTGTTTTCTCGTAGTAATATTTTCATTATCTGATGATTTCATTTCCGACCGGATCTCATTGAAGTCCTTCGTTTGGACGGGTGTATTTATATTACCAGTTTTAGGCTTTTTGCAGTAGCAAGCAGGGCATTTCCAATTTTTCTTATGTTCAGGCTTCATGGTGCCGTAAAAGCGCGTAGTTGATACATTGCTGCATTCTAAACAATAAGAGTTTTTACAAAGATGGCAAGTTAGGAACTGTCTATCTGGGATTGCTTGTTGGCATCCCGCACATGTAGGTGCCATTGTATAGTATTTATCAGTTTTTTTACTATGTTTTCTTGTCGTTTTAACACTTAAAATCTTGGTTTCACTGGTAATTATACTAGTTACAAGGTAGCTATAAAAATGGTATCTTTCTTACCTTTCTACTAGTTACAAGGTAGCTATAAAAATAGTATCTTTCTTACCTTTCTACTAGTTACAAGGTAGCTATAAAAATGGTATCTTTCTTACCTTTCTACTAGTTACAAGGCAGCTATAAAAATGGTATCTTTCTTACCTTTCTACTAGTTACAAGGTATCTATAAAAATAGTATCTTTCTTACCTTTCTACTAGTTACAAGGTAGCTATAAAAATGGTACCTTTCTTACCTTTCTACTAGTTACAAGGTAGCTATAAAATGGTATCTTTCTTACCTTTCTACTAGTTACAAGGTAGCTATAAAAATAGTATCTTTCTTACCTTTCTAAATGCAAGATCCGCCATCATAACCGCTGCAGACTCGTTATTGGGGTCCGTGTTCAACAAAACAGCGCATGTTTGCTCACACTTCTCTGGGTTATTCATCTGTGGAGTGTAAAAAATATAATAAATAGCAACAAGCACATTTTATAATATTAAAAAAAAACTTTTAACATTCTACACCGGCTACTGCGAACACTTTAAACTAGCTTCCCATTGGCTAAAGGTTTTCTATTGCCGTTTCATTTAAAAGGAGACGATCAGCGATGAGAGTAAAACAAGAAACTGATAAGCTATTTAAGTCATCTACAGAGTGACAAATTGCAATTTTAACCATGTTTATGGCTTTCGCACCTGTCTATTCATTCTTAAATAGCTAAGAATTTTTCATGTATTGTGAATTAATTGAGGAGCTAATGATGTAGGCAATTTCTCTATTGAAAAGGATTTTTGATTTACTTTGTCTCTCTATTAAATAAATCAGTTCAAAGTGACTCTTTACTAATGCGGATATTTTCGGACTCTTGAACCCGTAAAAAATAACTAAGATGTTGCGGAAGGAGATAGACCCCATTTAATTACACATGCCAAATTTCATCACGATCTGCTAAATAGTTTTTAAGAAATTCGACAGACGCGTTTGTATTAAAATTTCAGAACTCCTGGGGTACCCCTTAACTTGAATCAAATGACATTTCTCAAATGTAAGTATCTGCTATAGGAACGAATAAAATATACAGGCTTATAGGTAACTCACCAAAAACCTCTTAAGGTTTCATTGTACTCATCAGTATGAACAACTTTTATTATGAAGCCAATCCCGAAATCGCGAAAAAAAAATCAGCTGTTCCATACAAAAAGTTCATTAGCCCAAGACAAAATGCAGCTGATTTTT
Organism: Peribatodes rhomboidaria; assembly: GCA_911728515.1. Taxonomy (NCBI): domain Eukaryota; kingdom Metazoa; phylum Arthropoda; class Insecta; order Lepidoptera; family Geometridae; genus Peribatodes; species Peribatodes rhomboidaria. Next base: position 4,953,198 of record OU452175.1, on the reverse strand, counting down.
TCTTTCGCGATTTAGATTTTGTCCCATAGTAAAATTTGTTGCACAATAAAACTTTAAGAGGTTTTTGCATGGTGAGTTACCTATAGCCCTGTAGAAATAGAAGACAATATAATACATACAAACTTACTTTCTTGGACATTATTTGCTTTTTAAGCAGTTGGGTACAAAAACTACGCATTTTTTAATTAAAAGCAAAATAGTTTAAACCAACAATATCTGTCCATACAGTTTGGCTGGTGCAAAGAGGGTACTCGCGTCGCGGGGCATATAAACCAGCCGCAGAAGGCTCGCGGTCTGACTTTGCAAACGAATAAAGGTTATTTGACAGTTGCTGCTTTTCTTTAGCTACATTAAATCAGTCATACCTGTGCACACAGTTTGGCTAGCAAAGTGGTCGGGTCCCAGGGCACATATAACAGCGCCTCGGAGTACAAACTGACCGCCGCAGCCGGCTTGTAGGCTCACTTCACGCGCGTGACACACACGTCCTTCGACAGCTGCTGGTTTTCTTCAGCTACAATAAACCAGTCATACCTGTGCATACAGTTTGGCCAGCGCTAGAAGAGTGGCCGGTTCCCGCGGCACATGTACCAGCGCCTCAGAGTACAGGTTGACAGCCGCGGCCGGCTCGCGGCCTGACTTCACGCGCGCCAGAGAACAAAGGATCTTTGACAGCTGCTGTTTCTCTTCAGCCAAGTCTCCTCTAGAATCTAGGAAAATTGACTCACGATAAAATCATCATCGTCCTACCCTTAACTCACTTGAGTGGGGTCGATACAGCAGTACACAGCATGTACGTTTTCTCCATTCATCTTTATAACTCGTCATATCAGAATTCCCTCCTTTCTCATTCATGTCCTCAATTGTCGACTTACGATAAAATAACATTAATTTTTTTTATTGACAGAAACAGATTTTTGTTTTGCGATTTCAGGGTTGGTCCCATAGTAAAAGCTGTTTGTTATTATGTGGAGAGTCAGTTTTTACAATTTTGCCAGTATGTTAAAAATAGGTGTGTATACTCGTATCTGACTATACTAATTCCTTCCGAATTGGGGGTCCATTCCCGAAATCCTCATTAAGTATCTCCCTATTGCCAACTGCAGCGGGGATTTCGGGAATGATTGTCTCCATTATTTTGAATATCCATTTCAGATAATACGCGTATTGATCTTTGGATACTTTTTATAACATCACAGACAATCGCTTCTGAATCGCTACCGAATTGGACCTATTATCCAAAATCGACCACCACTCACCAATCTCGATCCTCTTCACGACGTTGGTCTGCACGTCCCTCGCCTCAGCCAGTATGAGGTGCACGTTCCCCCCGGCCGGGTTCTTCAGCTCGCGTCCCTTAGTCTGCAGCAAGAGAAGTCTCACGCGCCGCTGTAATGTGCCGATGTCTTTTTCCTTGTTGTACATCTGGTTCAGTTCGAACGAAATGGTGGAGTCGACCTTCTCGTATTGCTTGAGCTGTGGGCGCAAGATTACAAGTTTATAACGAAACTCTAGGGACCGAGCGCTTTTTTTCGTTATAGAGAGTTAATTAACGTTATATGGAGTGAAGAAAGAAAAACAACCAAATTAACAATAATCTTTAGTATGTATATTTTTGATCAAATTAATACATACACTTTTACTATGACATTGTAAGAAAACAGCCAGTCAACCAAGCGTACTAACTTATCATACAATACAATACATCTTTATTGCACACCAAAAATACAAAGTAAAACAAACATAAAGAGAATATTAAAAATAAAATATCATTCGGCAGTACAAGTGGTCAATCATAGTGGTATTGTTTCCCCACGAATCACTATGCTTCCCTTAATCGATAGGAAATTCTATAATAGGGAAAAGAAACCTCTTTTTCGGCTGCATGACACCCAAATGCATCAACTACTGGACTAAAATAAAAATAAAAACCCTACCTTATTCTACAAAATAAGGTTCGTACCTTGATGAGTAGTTCCAGATAATCGAATCTCAGATCATGGTCGTTAAGCAGTTTGATGGCGTTTTCATAGTGCTGTGTGGCTTTATCGTATTCGTGCATGAGAACTAGCGCCGTGCCGAGCTTCTTGATCAGCGGGAGGTCCTTGGGGTTCCCTTTCAGAGCGGCCTCGTAAGACTCCGCTGCTTGGATCGGTTCTGTCATGATCCATAAAAAACCAGGTCTAGCATTCAGCAAACACGTTATGACGTCATCGTCATGCGTCTCTTTCGAACTTGTTGTAAATGACTTATTTCGGTCTTGCTTAAGCATCGATTGACGTCACTACATGTTGCTGAATGGTATACCTGGTAAAGTATATTATTATACTATGTGTTCTCATACGAGTTTTATTGTTCATACATACACTTTCGCATTTATATTAGTTAGGATAGTAATACTCGCCATGAATCGACATAAAAGCGTCTCCCATCATAGTATGAGCGTCTGCCATCGGATGGTTGTTCACGATCTCCTTGAAACACGACGTGAACATCGCGCGGTCTTTTTTCTCCTTCAGATATACGTGCGCCATTTTGCTGTGAGCTTGGAAGTAGTAAGGTTGACCTGCGAAAATGTTGATGTAATGGATAAACTCTTCATACATAACAAAAGGATAAAGCTTAAAACTAGTGTAACATCTGGTAGCCTTATCGCTAATAGGGATCGCAAGGTTGCTAACCTTCTGGGAACACCAGGGTTGGTTGGAGTGAGGGTAAAAGGGAAAAAGAAAGGTACACGCACAATGGCCCAATTAAGTGGCTAAGTGCGTAAAATGCCCCGTAAAACAAACAAGGGATCGCTTTCAGACATCCTTAGGACGTGTAGAGTCATTCCTAGTCATTCAAAGTTGTTTCTGGGCCCCACCAAAATACTTATAATATAATATAAATTCATTTTTACAGGGTTACTGGTAATCAATTACCATCCTTTTAAGATCACTTCTGTCTAATACTTTATAACTCTTTTTATAGAACCCGCTTGTCGGCTTGTCGGCACCCGCCTCAAAGTGTGTGCGTGCTTTTTACATAGAGTTAATTATGTTTAGACCAGACAAATTATTATTGTTAACTTTTTATGGAAAAGAATGAATACGAATTTTTAAAAGTCATAGAACAAAAAACCATGTTTATTTCGATGTAGAGATTACCAGTAAGTACCCCTATAATTAAATATTTGGAACATTTTCGCACACGCCTTCATGTGACCCCAAATTAAGCAAAGCTTGTACTATAGCTACCAGAGACTGATTTCCGAGTAAATATCTGCATCATAATATATCATACCTACTTGAAATACTAGGAGTTTAAAAAAAAGATAAATTAATGACCTGGCTTTATTTCATTTAGCATGTCAATGGCGCTGTCCACGTCTCCCTTCTCGAGAGCCAGGTCGGCTCGCGCGATCAGTAGTCGCCCTTCCTCTGATGTGTAAGAAAATTCTTGGATCGCTTCCTGCAATTTTAAAACTTTATTGCATAAAATCGTTCCGACATAAAGCTAGCTATATGTTGTCAATGATCAACAAACTTTCTCACCTGGATTGTTTTCCCAGCTTCAGCAAATTGCCCCAATGCGGAATGAGTTTCAATAATTTGTAGATACAACGTCGCTTTATCAATGATGTTCAAATCAGAGTCATACATTCTGCTTATGTTGCTCTTACTCGTCACTATCTGCAGGCTCGTCGTAAAGCTTGACAATGCCTCATGCAGTTGACCAGCACTTTTCAGTATGACACCATTCAAAAAATGGTACATTGCACTGTCTCGTACTTTAAAGTTGTAGCTTAGACACATTTCTAGGCCCTGAGTTGCTTTAGTATAAGCTTGCTGTTGAATGTATATCTGGGCTAATAAGACCTGGCTGCCGGCATGAGTGCTGTCTAACTCATTCACTTGCTGAGCCAACTTTTGGGCGTCATTCACGAAACCAAAAAGGAACTTCAACTTGGCTAACTCGTAGAGAGCTGCTATCAAACCTGGACAGCTTTCGCATACTGTATTCAACATTTTAAAGCAATGACCGACAGCGGAATTTTCGTCTTTACTGTATAAGAGATAAGGTACAATAACAAAAGGCTTTTTCGGCAAATGTTTCTTGTACTCCTTGTAAACTTCCAGAATGAAGTCCGGATCCAGATCTTTGATGTAAGTTAAGCTGAAAGGGTTGTGGTCAGCGATGGATATCTTGGTTTGGTAAGCAGTGTTTAGCAACAATACTGCTGCAGTGGAATTCTGTACATTTAACTGCGCTGATAGGAGATACAGAACGGCAAGTTTTCTTGGGCCTTGCATCTCAAATAAAAGCTCAACTTGCTGCTCTATCTGCTCTGAGGGACCATTCTCGAACATTTGACACAGAGTCAAGCCGCAGAGAGCCGTGATGGAGTTGCTGTCCAATTTACTTGCAGCCTTAAAGAAACTTAGAGCTTCCTTATACTTCTCTTGAAGTATACACTGGTGCCCCACCTCACTCAAATAGTCGACATTGTTTGGGTACATTTCAGAGGCATACTGAGCAAATCTGTAAACTTGTGATAAAACAGCACTGGATCTACCACATATTTTTGAAAATATCTGTGTGGTACTGTAGAACTGATAACCATTATGGGTTTCAGTATTTTCTAATACAGTGAAAAATCTGTTTAACTGATCTGCGGCTTCTATGTAATCTGAGTTTTGAGATAGGGCTTGAAAGATTCTCACTTTTAAAGCTTCTATGTTATTGGGATCGAGAGGAAATATTCTTTCCATAGTGTCCAATACCGAATCCCATTTCTGCATGGCAAATTCATTCTTCATTTTTTCAATTAGCGGTACAACTTGGCCTGAACTGTTGACTATCAGCCTATCCAAAGTCAAATTCGATCCTTCATAGTCTTTAGCAAAATATTTGAACTTAGCAAGTCCGAGTAATGCTTCTATATTCTTGTCACTCTTGCTGAGAGCCAGTTCCAAGCAGTCCATTATAGACACTTGCATTTCACCCAAATTTAGATACATATCATTCCAACCCTTCAAAATGATAGCATCTACATTGTTAGAGTCTTTTCTGAGAGCCTTATTGATGTACTCTGAGGCTTTTTCATACTTTTCTGCTAGAGATAGGAACAATCCAGCATAGTAAAATGACATGGATGTTGCTAGTTTCTTTTCCTCTTTCAGTTTCGATTCTAGGCTGTATAGTGCATCCTTTTCTGTAGTACTGGTCAATTTGTAGCCAAATATGAGTGCAATTACAACAGCCAATTGTATATCTCTCTCAGTTTGGAGTGGACTGAGCTCATTGATTCCATCTTGGATTTGCCCTTCCAGTAGACTAGCTAGTCCATAGTAAAATGAAAACTCAGTGTTCTCACCATATTTTGATTCTTTGATTTTATTTTTCACCATGCCATAACATTTTTCTCGTAGATAATAATGGATATTGCACCTCAACCAAGCTGCCTTATCGTCCATGTTTATTTAATTATCGTCTTTTGGGTCGATAGTGACTTTCACAGGGCCGTACTTAGCCTTGTTCTGTTCATAATAATTGCAAAGAAAGTGGCATTGGCAGACTACTTCTAAGTTCTTTTCTTGTGCATACTTGAATGCATACTAAAAAAAATATATGATGATTGGCTTGGTTTTTCTTATTGGGCAATAATTTCTGAATTATTAGAATGATTTTGAATTACATTCACAGCTTTATTAAACTAAACCTGTCTTTGACTGTTTAGTTATGATAAGATAACCAATAAACACATACCAAGAGACAGGGAGATATGAAATGTGATGTATAGATAGATACTTAAACACACTTACATCTGCTAGTAGTTTTCCAGCTCCTTTGCCTTGAAATTGTGGCGGTACATTAGTGTGGATGAATGTGATGTTGTTACCTTTCTGTTCGTAACCTAGCACTGCCTCGTCTGAAACAGAAGAATCTGATTTGTCGCTCAAGCTAAAAGACCTTAGTCAGAAAGTACCATTAAGTACGGCTATGGATTTGGTTTTGTTTAATCAGTCCTAAGACAAAGTAAGTAAATTGATGTAAATCAAGTAGAAAGTAGCAATGTATAACAGTACATGGTATCCAAGGAATATTTCTAACGAGGTAGATTCGCTCTATTATGAGACAAAACCGCCGGAATAATTTTCTTACCGCCATGCATTGATATCGTGAACTGTTGCTTAGCAACATTATTGACAACATTTAAATTAGCAGTTGAGAAAGCTCGTAAGCCGGCTCTCGTTAGCATTCCAGACATTAGCAAATAAGAAGATGTTTTAGAAAATCTACGCAGTTTGCTCGTGTTTTCGATATCCAACAAAAACAAAACAAAAACAAACAAATTTTATTCTTACAGAATTGTCATATTTTATTAGTTGTCATTGTCGTGTTTTTTTTTTATATTTTGCCCATCAGGCATGCTAAAGCATTAAAGACTATATTACCTACCGTTTGTTTCTCATTCATCAGTCGTTTGAATAAGATAATAATGAGGTAGAATCTACCTACTTGGTAGATGATAGTGCTGATAAACCCCTTCCTTTCCCCATTTCAGTAGTCGTGGACTTTTTTACTGGAACTTTAAGTTTAGTATTTTAAAGACTCGAAAAGTAATGTTTGTATAACTTGGCTACTCTTATGCACATTAACCTTTGACTATAACGAACCGATAGAGGGTTATTAATCCACCATTACTGCCATTTTATATTTGAATCATCACAATTCACAGGTTTTAGAAATGAATACAAAATTACGACGGCACCTTTTCGGTTTCCCGCCGAAACTCCTCACATACTGTCGTGTAGTTCTAACTTAATCCGACTAGTACATGAGGTCCACCATTACGTGGGATATTGTTACAGCTTGCTGGATATCTAGGTTTAATGGGATTAGCGTACGACATTGCCTGGGGTGCCAGCACGGACTTTTAAACTGACGTTTTAAATCGACTCTAATTCGACCAATTTGTTGGCATTTACCGATTTTGTTGATTTGAAACGTCAGTTTAAATGTCCGCGCTCGCACCCCTGGTACTACGTGGAATCATGGATGATGGCTGGTTGGGGTGGACCACCCCGCGGCGTGAGGATCAGCAGTGTACAGACCCTACAGTGAGCAGTCTATTCTAGAGACGTATGCTTAGCTTATGTCTACTGTCCACCGTAAATGAAACCGTCAATAGAACCCAAGCAAGCACTTGGCACTCTTACGAGTAAGTCCCTAAGTACCTATCAAATCTAGATCCTTAAACCCTTTTTTCTCTATCTCTTCCCTGCACCCTTACCATGGGTTTTGATAGTTACTTAAGTACTAAGTAACTAAGTTAACTACTAAGTTAAGTTAAGTACTAAGTTAAGTAGTTTGGGGGCTGAGCTACCCACGTCCGTAGGAGTGTACTCTATTTTGATTCCCTACACGTGGTCCCCGGGTAGTGCTAACCGGGTAGCAAACTCTGGTGGGAGGCTTCGGCCGTGGCTAGTTACCACCCACCGGACCAAGCCATGCCGTGAAATGACCTAGTCGTGTTTCGGGATGTAGTCCGGTGTAACCGTTCCGAAGACGGGTCTGAGCAGTGGCGCACTTGTAGCGCCTCACTCAACTGCCGTCTTTCTACTTCTTCACTCTAGTAAACTTCAAGGCTAGAGTGAATAAGTACCTTATAGGTCGTCGTGCTCCATCTTAGACCACAACATTGCTTAACATCAGGCGAGTTGGTGGTCAAACGCCGACCTATTCTACATAAAAAAAAAAAAAAAAAAAAGTACGAAAACTTTTTTCGTTTTCGTTTTTTCGCTATAAGTTATAAATAAATAAAATGTATTGAGCAAAACGACAAAATATCACGTTCGTAGTACTAACATTTTTTTTTACCATCAAAATTCGCGGTTATAATATTCCTCTAAGATGCTATTAAGTAGGTACCTACTCATGTAGGTAGTTGCTGATACGATAATATTTTATTTGACATTTTGCCTAGTGCTAATCTACAGAATATTCCTTCCATGGTGCTAAATGCTAATATATAGGTATTCAAATACTATTACCACAGTACTACCGGCGCTCCGCGATTTGAACCACGGTTTCTAAGTGTGCTATTTCAGACTATAATCTATATTTCTGTGCGCAAACTTACGCATTTTTATATTAGTGAGATACCTACATAGTGAGCTGAGGTTACTTAACGAAGAATGCACAGGTGTTCCAAGACTACCAAGTGACCCAGGATTGAGTCATCGAACTTCACAGACAAGCTAACAGTGATGTCAGTGATACAGTGTTTTCTGACGCTTTTATTCACGATGCGGTGATGCCGGTGGCCGCGGCCGGCGCGGTGGTACAAGCCATGCACGGAGTCCACGCGAGTTGATTCATCCGTCGAGCGAGCGGGTGCGAAGTCTGCGCGTGCGCCAGTCGCACACCGGGCGCAGCGCGCGCTACGCGCCGATCCACCGCGGAGTGCCTTCCAAACAATACACGATCGGGATGTGACAAAACTATAAACAAACAAAAGACTGCAATTATTACAATAGTAGTAAGTAGGTACTAACTGATTACGTGGGTAGAAATGTGGTAGACCGGACTGAGGTGCATTTGTGTACTTCCTAAACTATAATTTAGGTAGTTTTTAATTAATAAATTAATTTTTACAAGATTTTTTATCTTTTACAATCAAAATTAACCGAAAAAGCTTCTAAAACTTTTTAGTGATTTGTTAGGTGACTCAGCCGATAGAATTATTATGCATAGTCTAACGAGTTTTCTTAGACCTAACATTTATAGCATAATAAAAAGTTGTAAGAAATAAATTAGCGTAAAAAAACATTTAAATAGTTTAAACTTATCCACTCCGTGAAAGTTGTATACCTAGCAACTGCAAAAACATCAAAATTCAGTAGATGATAGAGCAGTACGAAACTTGTCAGCCAAAATGATTCTTGAATACAAAAGCTCCTCATCACATCCTTGTACGTAAAAGGATCGATCCATTAGGAATGCAAGGCGTGGGAGTTATTAAAATTCTAACTGCCGATTACCTACCTCGGGACTATAAAACTGACGCACTTTAATTTTTGCAGAAAAACTTTATCGTGAGAACTCTTTACTTTTATCATTGTCTACAGACGTACAAAAAAAAAAAGAAATTGTAGTGTTAAATTCATAAAAAGAACACGTTATGTGATGTGAAATGATCGATAGGCATATCGAGGAACAGTGACGAATGTGAAATAGAGTTTGTCTGTGGATTGGTCATATGGGGCAATGCGTGTCCCGGGGTCATCCGGACCCGTACTCCTTCTCCCGGCACTACGACGCTGAGAGCCTCGCTAGCAGTGTTGGAGGCAGTAAGAGGGTAAGTTAACATTATCTTCAAAAAACAAAAAAAAAAAGGATCCTCAACTGAAGGTAGAGCTGTGGATTCTGATAAGCACAATTAAGTGCCACGCTTTTTACATTGTTGAACTAAGAAACCTTCCAGAAGTCACTTACCTATCTAAGTTGTTGCGGTTCGTGGCTTTGCGGTGGATTCTCGTTGAATCTGGTTGATAGTGATGCTTAGTAATATGCTTTTCAGATAAAGATTTATGTAGGTACCTAGATAAAGCCAGCTACTGTAGGTAAGTAGGTACTTATCATGCTTAAATTATTCCTAAGAATTGTAAGTAAATGCCACACTAGCTAGTGTATAACAACTTCTTCAAAATGATAAAGCATATTTATTACAAGAGGTGTTACTTCAGCTCTAAGAGCGCATTCCAAGATGACAGCGTCAGATATCGGGAGGCCAGCACGCCTCTCGTCCTCAATTTAATTTGAACCATAACACGTGGTATCGTGGCCCATCTGACACCATAGAGGATACTGACCTCAAGCCTTGGCTCTCAACAAATAATATTTTATTACTGTGTCGTAGATTGCGTGATTGCGTTTTCACCATCGCCATCGCTTTGGATTAGCCAGCGAGAGTTTCCGAGTCGATGCACAGTGTAACAGGGGATATGTACTAATTGACTATGTAATAAGTACATAGGACACTTGGCTTTCGTGTTGTTACACACGCGCACACTATAACCAACTTAAGCCGAGTCTCCTGCACGTGTTTTTTCTAAACACAAAACACATAAAAAATTGTTTTCATAAACAAGCTGTCTTCTAAGTATTACTTTTATTTTTATTTAATGAAATAAACCCTTACCCTGTTCACCTCGGCGAATGATTTCCATGCAGCTCTGAAAAGAAAAACTGAAAAAATATCCGATTAATGTGGGGGAGACGCCACTGTAGCCTCTGAACGAAACCTTCTCGTTTAGTTCCTAGCAGGGCTGGGCTATTCACAACCATTCGAAAACGTTTCCGTTCGGTTTTCAAACATTTTAAACCTACATTATTCGAATCTCAGTCTATATTCTTAAGTTTTTAACATAACATATCGTCACGCCTTTCCGCCGAGGGAGCTGGCAGAGGTGTACAACACCCACACTTCGCCGGACGATATTCAGTCCCTAATGTGACAGAGGACGAGCCTGAACGTGATTAATTCTTCCGATCGGATTTACCTAAAAGTAGACAGATTCGAATTATTTGAGTTTGTAATTTCTGGGATCCGATCGAAAACTTTTTCGAATAATTGTGGAATAGCACCGCTAATTTGTCCAACTACTCCTAAAAGTTGGTCGAGCAGTAAATAGGAATGCTAGGTGGTAAGTTTTGTAAAAGTCGTTCGAACCTTTTCGTCGTCGTTTGAACCTTCGCGTTATTATGAGCTGTTATACGCTACTCTACATTGTGCCTTATTCTACTAACGTTTGCGGCTTGACCTTTACTGCTATGTGAAGTGCTTTCGATGTTGAAAGCTTTAAGTATCACTAAAACTATTACTAGGTATATAACTATAACGGCAAAAAAAATCTGTATTATTATCGAAGCTGCTCAAAATATGGCCTATCTAGGAGTACTAATTTTATTACGTAGATGGACAACAGCAGTACTTAAAGCTTAATTAAAAAGACTCAAAGTTTAATTAGGCATTTCACAACCTACTCTATAGGCACTTGCCAACCAGTCACTTTTCACTTTCAATAATAAATCACTGAACTAAAGCAGCACTGACTTCAATACATTACTCCTCTGACATAACAAGATTAATGTGCGACTACAAGTTGATAAATAAATGTAAAGTAAGTTTTTGTCGAAAATTTCATTAAGTCACGCACGAGCAACTCTGACTGTAAAGAAAGGCTTCGGCTGATGTGGTATCGTGACACTTCATTACATAAAGGACCAGATTGTAAAAGGGCACGGTTCCGACTATTTCGAAACCAGTAATCGTTTTACAAGTTGATGTAGTAGGTACCATACTGTAGGATAAATGGAATTTGAGCGATGCCGCTCAAAGAAACGCGAATAAATTGACGACATTTCTCTGTTATGTAAACTTTCTAAATAATATAAAATGCAAATCTTAAAAAACCGACTTCTCGTCATCCATGTGAACAATTTTTAGAATTTTGTAAAATTGAAAAAAAAAATTAACCGACTCCGATAACATTTATATGGGAAGCGTCGGCTTTCTAATAAAAAAGAATCGTCAAAATTGATTCATCCAGTCAAAAGTTATGAGGAAACAAAAAAAAACATTCATTCGAATTGAGAACCTTCTCTTTCTTTGAAGTCGGTTAAAATACATATATCTATGGGTGGGTGGGTAGTCACATGTTTTTTAAAGGTTCCGTGCCCAAAGGGTAAAACGGGACCCTATTACAAAGACTCTGCTATCCGCCCGTCTGTCTGTCCGTCTGTCACCAGGCTGTATCTCATGAACCGTGATAGTTAGACAGTTGAAATTGTCACAGATGATGTATTTCTGTTGCCGCTATAACAACAAAAACTAAAAGACAGAATAAAATAAATATTTTTATTTTATTGGGGGCTCCCATACAACAAACGTGTTTTTTTGCCGTTTAAAAAGATAATGGTACGGAACCCTTCGTGGGCAAGTCCGAATAAGTATAGAGATTTTTGAACTATTATTATTTTATATAATAATAGCTATACATAATATTTAACTATTTTGACATATACATCATATTTAACTGTATAATGACATTAATGAATTATTTTTATATTTGACATTATGATCAATTATTATTGTTCTGACATTCGTTTTTAATTATAAATATTCAACTGTGACGTATAGGATTTATCAATAAATTCTGATTTCTGATTTCTAATAGGTACTTACTTACTCACTGCGAAAGAGTTTTTCAGGGGATTTTTTGCGATTGTTTACATAAGTCATTTTTTTTCACTGATCTGTTTTCCATTAAATTATGAGCACGACAGGCATTATCCTACTGATATTAAAAACGCGAAAGTTTGTAATAATGGATGGATGGATATTTGTTACTCTTTCACGCCAGAACGCCTGAACAGATCTGGATGAAATTTGACAGAGAGATAGATAATAGTCTGGAATAGCACATAGGATACTTTTTAACGGCGGGTGAAACCGCGGGGCGCAGCTAGTCATATCATATATAAATTTAAACGATTTCTCATTAAGAATCTTGTTCTTGTTCTTGATCTTGTTGAAATTGGTATTATAATCCACGTAGTAACAATTAAAATAAATAACATAGAAATATACTTAAATGTGAAAGTTTAGTTCCTCGCTATATCGAGTCACTTTACATTTTATTATTGAATTACATTTACATCTCGGATTCAAATAAGACACATTCGTAGACTCGATACTGAACTTATTGTTGTTAATTGTGTTTTATACTTTCACACAAGAAAGTGATAGCTATGGGAGTAAGTATTGTGGTTTGGTAATCTGATAGGTATGCATCTGTGAGTTGCGTCGTACGGTAGTCGGAGTGTGACTTTTGACTTGACTGTAATGCAGAATTAAAATGTTATTCATTCTGACATTACGCTTGTAAATAGATATATGTATTATTACTTAGCTTGATGCATGATTTACCTACTTACTTTATTTCTTACCTTTACTTTTTTGTGTTTTTTTTACCTTATTCAGTCGGTAGTGAACCTGCCTTCTATCTTTTTAAATAATTTTGACGTTCATAAGTGTATCTTTGATACCTAAATTGGATAAAAACATTTTGACTTTGACTTTGACTTTCTGAGTTAGGGGGCGTGGGTTTGATTCCCACCTAGGGCAAACATTTATGTGATGGACATTTGTGTTTGTTCTAAGTCTGGGTGTTAATTATCTATTTATATATGTACTCGTATTTAAATATATATTTAAGAATGTATATCAGTCTCTGGCCGCCATAGTACAAACTTTGCTTAGTTTGGGGTCAGACGACCGTGTGTGCAAGTGTCCCGAATATTTTTATTATTATCTTTACATCTTCTATAGACTAAAAATAGTAGGTAGAGAGTGTAGGCACTGCTCTACATTACACTTAGTGGCTATGCGCGCAGTTTTACAGCGCAGAAATTGTTTTAAAAACCGGCTATAACTAATCACTACGGACTACATTTCCATAGGAATCTTTACTCATTGAGAGTTTAATTTAACGATTTTGAGTGCTGCGATAATTCCCATTTACAGTTTAGCTCTTGATGAAAATAAGATAAGGAAATAAGAAAATTCCTTCTTAATAATCTACCTACTCCAACTATCTGGTGTTACTTGTATCCATGATCGCTAGCCATCGGCGGATCGTCGCATCTGTTTGTTTAGTACCTACCTATGGCATAAAACAAACGTTTATAAAAGTACTAGCCACGCCCCGCGGTTTCACTCGGGATAACAAAATACCCTATATCCTTGTCTGTACCTTTGACAATCTATGTGCAAAATTCCATGATGATAAACAAACAAAAAAACTTACTTTCGCATTATAATACCTATTTAATTAAGATATAAGTACCTTTACAGTTTATTTAACTGAGGCAACACTTACCAAATCCAAACACTATTCCTAGGCTATCCGAGCATTCGATAAAACATTGAGGGCAGACATTCGTCTCTTCTGTATCGACAGAGTAATGTTCTCCGAAGATCCATAACCTTAGAGAGTCCAATTGGCGCTAGCTTATCGGAGCTCGAATCGTTCCGAGCATTTCTAAGTCTCTGAGCTATTTGTAAGTGCTCTCGGTCACGACTCGAAATGGCGGACAATAAAGTTATTGAGGCAAATGGTACGTGTAAACCTATTTTTATTCAGCAAGCTTTCCACCATCAACTGCCTGGCACGACTGTCCTACCTCGTGACGACTTGGGCAAATATGACTTAGAAACGCATGCATTAGGAATTAGGATTAGCTTTGTAGTACCTTCCTTTCCTATAAGCATGTACAGAAAGATTTAGCTTGGAGGTTTTATTTGGGGAAGGAGTTTTCGAAAGACCCTCCAAAATTTTCGTAGAAAATTACAAAAGACTAAATACTAAAATTTTGAACATACATACCGTCACGCCTTTCCCCCGAGGGGGCTGGCAGAGGTGTAATACCAACACCCACACTTCGCCGGACGATATTCAGTCCCAAGTGTGACAGGGGGCGAGCCTGTCGCCATACACCAGGCTCCATTCACGTAGCAGATGACATACAATACGGACATATGTTCACACAATGAACAAGTTGGTGCGTGCCGTCGGCTGAGTTCGAACCCGCTCCCTCTGGCTTGAGAGGCAGGCCTTCTCCAACTAGGCTGTCATCGCTTGCTAAATTTTGAAAATGTAGAAAATACCATATTTCGAATGAGTCTTTTTTTTTAGAAACTTGGTAGGCACAGGACGAATGTTTGCATAAAGTTTGATAACATAGATTAGACATATAGAAGGTAGGTAACTTTAGCTAACAGTCGTAGTTACTTCGTACATTAGTGAAGTGTAGTACTAGCGCTGTGCTGTATAGTGTTCCCTTTACTTTACAGGGTTTTCAAGAAAGGTTATACTAAGCCGAAGGGGGATGAATGTACTGATCATTATAAACAATGTTTACCATGGGGGCAACCCTAAAATCGAGGAAAACAAACAGCTGTTCCATACATTTTGTTGACGAACTAACTTTTATTATAACATAACACATCGTCACGCCTTTCCCCCGAAGGGGCTGGCAGAGGTGTAATACAACACCCACACTTGGCCGAACTATATTCATTCCCAAATGTTACAGGGGCCGAGTTTGTCGAATACACCGGGCTCCAGTTATGTAGCTGATGACATACAATTCGCACAAATGTTCACACAATGAACAAATTGATGCGTGCCGTCGGCTGGGTTCGGCCCTCTGGCTTGAGAGGCAGGTCTTCTCCAACTAGCCTATCATCGCTTTTAATATAGAACAGCTGATATTTCTTTCGCGAGTTGGGCCTCTCCAGTTAAAGTTGTTCACAATCATAAATACCAATGACCCTCTTTTGGCCCTAAGTACACCCTATCCCGATAACCCTGTATATTATTATAGCTTCCTGCTGCATTGGTGTTCAGAGCACGTGCCGTTACCATAAGCGATAGTATTTTATTATACGGATGCGGATTGCGGAAACTGTGACTGTATGGATTTAAAAATTAAACAATCGGCAACGCAAAACGTAACTTGTATTAAATAATTGACCTTTACAGCTTACTTTAATTGTTATTTCAAACGCTATAAGTACAAATTACAAAGCAAGAGTACAATATGACTTTATTGCACGCCAAAAATACAACTAAGAAACCCTTATAGATACTAAATAGGTAATTATTGTAAGTATCGTACTATAGGATATTTACTCTTTCTTCTTATTATTATTAAGGAGTGGAACGCACTTCCTGCCTCGGTGTTTCCCAGCAATAGAAACAACCTGGGTCTCTTCAAGACAAGAGTAAATAGGCCCCTCATAAGCAAGCGTGCTCCATCTTAGACCGCATCGTCACTTTCCATTAGGTGTGTTGTGGTCAAACGTGGGCCCATTCAATCATAAAAAAATAGGATATTACTCGTACTTACTAAGCAAGTAAGTATCAATAATTTTATTACGGTAGTTTTTAATTATTAGCCTTTTAAGCCTAATAAAAAATAAACTCTTGCTTTTAGTAAATTCATTTAAAATTTCTGAGTCCGTTGTGCCTATTAAATTCCTATAAGAACTTAAATTAGATAGATACTTGAAATTTGAAAATTTGCATACTTTTCTTAGAAAACATCTCACTCTCCTATACTATATCCACTATAATCGTATACTGAATCCTACTCCTTACTATTTAAACACCAAGCGAATCTTTACTGCTCTCTGCACTGCGCCCACGAGAGTCTTAAATAACCAACCTCAGTGCTCAGATCAACCTAGAAAATAAGACGGCACACGGCGTATGATTTAGATGAAGCCAAAAACGATCAAAATTACTACGCTACTGTCGTATATGTACACAACACGCACACATAGACGCAAAAAAAACTACGCTACTCGCTTGGTCATTCTTACGACATTATATGCATTGGTTTAAAGTATAATTTCGTATACATAGATATACATAGTGCATAATAAAAGTGTGGCCAGGGCTACATTTTGGGGTTCTTTTTAAAAACTGTGCAGTTTTTTTACAAGTCAATTTTGAAAAAGCCGTAACATCAAACTCTTAGAAATATGTGCAGTTTTAGAATATTATATCTATTAGGTAAGGTAGTATATTGGAACGAAAATGGCTAACGTAGAGTTTGGGAATAAATATTAGTTTCGTGCAATTGTAAATGTTTTTCATGGCAACATTACCACGCACACAAGTTTAAAAAGAAGTGGCTTCAGCGAGAAATAACGTAGTGTGTCATCTCTTCCTCTAGGTTGATCTGAGCCTCAGTGTAAAGTGTTCGAGATATTTCCTAGAAAATTATCCTATGCATATTACAGTGGTGCTTCGAAATAAATTAAAGGTCTAAAGGTCGTGGTCTCACGTAGAGTTGAATCACGTGGTTTACCGACGTAATGATTTCCCAGTCTCTAGAGAAATTGGTCTGTGAAGTTACGAATGGGTTTTACTTACTTGTGTACTTACAATCACTTTTATTCGGACAAAATTAAAGTTGCAATCATCATAGCACATTCTTACGGGACACGGTTTTACCCGCGGTTAAAAAGTATCTTATGTGCTATTCTAGACTATAATCTATCTCTGTGCCAAATTTCATCCAGATCTGTTCCGCCGTTTTGGCGTGAAAAAGTAACAAACATCCATCCATCCATTCTTACAAACTTTCGCGTTTATAATATTAGTAGGATAGGATAACATTTTATCGTCTTATCAAGCAACAGTTATTGATTCCGTACGTTGAGATATAAAATGCTAAAACAGGTCTGTTACCTAGGATAACTCTACTTTGATGGTCGTTTAATGTTTCCCCTTTCTTTAAGTGCTTTAGAACGGGACCTTTGTTATATTTACCTCTTGATATACACAGGTACCTGATTAATAACCTATCATAGACTAGAAATGCAACAGGTGGACCGACAATGCAGGGTGCTCCGCTAACCGAGAAACCATAATCCGGTCAGGCGACGACCAGGCAGATCTGGTTACAGCTTTCCAGGCCAATACCTGGTGACGAAGAACCGTCCACTTGCTTCATTGTTGTTATTTACTCAATTATATGTGTATCTATACCATCAAAAGAAGAGACGATATTTTTCTGAAGAAACCTATAGCTACCCAGGTAGATAATATACTAATCGAAGCGAATCTTTATATCTATACCCTATGCTTAGTATGCCTATGCCAACAGCCTATACGTATAGCATATCTAAATAGTGATCCTAAGCTTACTTACTTACTTTTAAGCTACTTACTTTTTTATTTTTTGCTCTCCCATCCAGGGGAATTTGGCGTCGCACGTCTTGTGCATTTGCCAGTGTCAAGTTATGATAGTATTTTGACAGATGATGGAGTGATGATGAAAAGGTGGTAATGACGATGATGAATCCCTCTCCTTTCCCCATTTCAGTAAAGTGATGGATACTTTACTGTAACTTTAAGTGGAGAACTCGAAAAGTGACATTTTGCAATGTTTGTATCATTTGCCCACACTTGTGCACTTTAACGAACCGATAAAGGTTAATAATCCACCATTATTACACTTTAGCACTTGAAGAATCACAATATTTAGAAAATAATACAAAATTACGACAACACCTTTTCTGTTCCCGCCAAAAACTCACATACTTACATACTACTTACTAATGTTGACACCTGCATTTTTTTGTACCTATAAACCTTTAAGTAATATACGCAATAAATAAATGAATTGAATTGAAACTTCCACCTACAAAGAGCAACTCTCCTTGTGCCATGATTTTTTTAACACAAATACCAGCAATTGGAAACACTTTGAAGTCGTTGTCTTATTTTCTGAAAAACAACAACACATTACGATAAATCTCCGACGTTTAGATAGATATCAACTCCAATAAACTGTTAGAAAACTTTCTCTATAATCATGGCAGGTGTGTTTACAATGGTGCATTGTTCTCGTTAAGTCGCATTCGCATTGTAGCGAGAAAAAGTAGAATTGCAGGGACAGATGCTTCCTTGTTGGTCGTCGATTTGTAGCGATTGTTCCCGGGGAAGTGGCGCAGGAAAACTGCCTTCATTTACAGCGTGATCACTGATTTAAGACCTAGGAAGTATGTATAAAGCTCTTATGACTGATTGCTAAAGATCGCGATCTTGAACAAAAGCGAACGAAGACGTTCTACAATCGAAACGACTTCTCAAGAAGAAGGAGTGGAAAACAATGGCTTTTCTGTTTGAAACCACCATTGGCAAGTTGCTGTAGGTACTTACTACTCAGACTTTTTGAAAATCCAGACGTTTTAAAAATTAAGTCGTTTTCATTAGGTACATAGTCTTTTTGATACTGCTCCGAAAATTTTCATTTTAACAGATAAAAGTCAATAAGGGGGCAAGTGACAAATATTCAAAGTGTTAATTTTCTTTGCTTTAAGTGAAGTGATGGTTTTGTCTTTTGGTCACAAGAGAGATAAACTTGCGTAGACTTTAATACCTACACATGTACACATAATAGATTTATTGTTTGATGTTACTAGCAAGGTACAGACTATTTTTTTCGCTTCCATATATGGTGTGGTGCGTAGGCTTGTCAAAACGGGAATTCCATATGAAGCTTCCGAGATTAGATCTTTGTGGATTACATACGCAAGTGAAAGTCAAATTACATGCTAAATCTGCTCAGTTGTATTTATGGGCCTTTGCTCAAAGGAGTGGTCAAAGTCTTGATGTTCAACTACTCCCACATAGATATATACACAAGTAACACAAATAGATAATAAAATAACGCCCAGTGGTTCCAGCAGGTCATAGGACCGATGATATTGTAAAAATCGCAAATTGAACCTAAGTTTGGCACAGCGGCCCAATTCTAACTTTTCGAAATATTTCCTGATATTTGTCTCCCTCGTTTGAAAAGTCATATTAGTGAAAGTGCCCAGATCTCATCTCACGCGTCAAAAAGAGGGGTCGGGATGAAGATCGAGAGGAGCATAGGCTTGAAGAGGTTCCCAAAGGGGCTGGCAGGTCGGGGCCGCGGTCGTTTGAGAGAGCATCCCGTGGCCCCGACATTTTGCGCTGAGGTGGAACACCTTAGGGTTTTTAGTGGGTAGGCCGCAAATGGAGGGATTCCTACATATCCACCTGGCCCGCCCCCGGGGCCGGTGATGAAACCTACCTACTTACAAAAGGTTTTCCCTGTATGGAATAAAAAAAAGATCAATTTAATGAATGGCGTAGGTACAAAAAGAGAAGCCTCTGCAGAAGGTGGTTACGGGCGGGTGACGATGGTGGTTTTTAAATCTTACACGAGAGGTGATTGAAAAATTACAAATTCTTCTTCTTTCCGGATAAAATAAAATATGTAGGTAACTCTATACTCTGTACTCTATATAAAACTGTTTACAGCTTAAACGAATATTTAATGAATGACTACCACAAATTTACAATGAAAAAAAAATCGAATTAAATTATTATGTCATTAATTTTATTTACAAAGTTACTTATATTTATTTTTTATGACTGTTAGAAGCCCTTATACAGCTTTTATTTTTGAACTTACCATTTTATAAGATTAATTTTATATTTTATTAAGTACATAATTAAAATAAGTAGAATAAGAATGGACTAATAATTAAAATTTTGTTAAAATTTAGAAATAAAAACCAATGTATGTAAAATGACAAGTACATGACAGGAGCATTCCTAATACATTGTAATAAATTATTATGAGTGTAACTTTATGAAAATAAACTTTTCTATTCTATTATATAAATTTCATTCAGTTTAATAAGTGCACAATCTACATTTAAGACAAATATTCAAATCTGTTAGAAGTTGAGTAAAAACTAACACACAACAGACTTTGTACTACAATATTATAAGAATAGGTACGTGAATTGAATGAGTCACATTCTACCCGTCTCTCAAATATTGTTTCCATGGTATGCATGCGGTGATGAAACCCATTCTTAATTTATCCATGCTTGCGAAGATATGAAAACTGGTCAGTGAAAATTCGAGCTAACAGGTGTTACCTTTTATCGGTTAAATTTAAATTTTAATGTTAAACCCATAGAATATAGTATCGAGAAATCGCTTTATTTGTAAACAAGCTGCGCCCCGCAGTTTCACCCGCGGTTAAAAAGTCTCCTATGTGCTATTCTAGACCGTAATCTATCTCTGTGCCAAATTTCATCCAGATCTATTCAGATAGCCTATTTCATCCAGATAGCCGTTCTGTCGTGAAAGAGTATCAAACATCCATCCATCCATCCATCCACCCATTCTTACAAACTTTCGCGTTTATAATATTAGTAGGAAGAAGGATCTACTTCCTTACTTACCATAACAGTCATATAACGGAATTTTAAATTACTGCCGATTAGATCATTGCTTCAGTTTACTTAGTGTAAGTCTCGTGAATTCATGATAGTGCCTAGGGACATACATGGGTAGGGCTAGGAACTTATTAAAATATACTTACAATAGTTTAAGAATAAGTGCAATCAGAAAATTCATAATAAAATATCCTTAGTCCTAACTTGTGTGAACATAATTATTATGTGCGTTTTGTACGTCATTTTCTCCATGACTGGAGCCCGTTGTATGGCGACAGGCTCGCCCCCTGTCACATTTGGGACTAACTGGATTTGCCCTAACTACCTACCTACTCAACCGCCCATCATGAAATTTTACAAATACGTTGTCAGGGATACAGAAAAGAACATATAGTACTTTTTAACTTGAAAAAAATAAACGTTACTGTGGGACTGCGAGGCGCAGTTTGCTACCTTTACAGGGTTAACAGGTAAGTATGTACTAAGCCGAAAGGGAGTCATTGTACTCACAATTATGAACAACTTTTACTATGGGCTCAATCCTGAAATCGAAAAAAAAAACAGCTGTTGCATACATTTTGTCGATGGTCAATGAACTTTTTTTATGGAACAGCAGATTTTTATTACGAGATTTTGGCCTGGCTGCATAGTAAAAGTTAGGTATTCATAATGATGAGTACAATTACCTCCTTTTGACTTAGTAAGTACACCCTTTACCGATAACCCTGTATTTAAGTTTGGAATCCAAATTTTTAAAGTAGTGAAAGGTAAATGGTTATGTACACACACAGCTATCTATCAACTTCAAATTTTGTTTTCCATAATGTTTGTGACTGTAAACATTAAAATGCATAACCATGTACCTATGGACATCAAAAACCAATTCCATTACCATCTTAATTGCTCACTTCCGCACGATCTTCGCCACAAAACAGCAGTCCAAGAAACAGGTATTAATTGAAAGTGTCGCTGTTGACGACATCCGATGCCAGAAGGTTCCGGACAGATTTATGGCTCATGTAATGGATAAGGAAATTAAAAGCTGACAGGTTCGTTTTCTTTTAAA
Source organism: Peribatodes rhomboidaria (assembly GCA_911728515.1). Lineage (NCBI taxonomy): Eukaryota > Metazoa > Arthropoda > Insecta > Lepidoptera > Geometridae > Peribatodes > Peribatodes rhomboidaria. The sequence goes on along the minus strand of OU452175.1, from coordinate 4,931,281 downwards.
TAATCGTGTAAATCAATGATTAGCTTTCAGTTATTATTTTTCAGTCGTAAGTTCTTTGAGCTGTTGGTTTTCCTTATAAATCCTATCCTACTAATATTATAAACGCGAAAGTTTGTAAGAATGAATGGATGGATGGATGTTTGTTGCTCTTTCACTCCAGAACGGCCGAACAGATCTGAATGAAATTTGGCACAGAGATAGATTATAGTCTAGAATAACGCATAGGATACTTTTTAACCGCGGGTGAAACCATGGGGCGCAGCTAGTAAATAATAATTAGGTTCAACTAGGGCAAATGCGTCTGAGAGGCAGTTGTGTATTTCGAGAATTACCGAGAAACCCTTCACAAATTAGGCGCCACCTACATCTTTTTCCTATCTTTAGTTGCAATAATCTGTACAAGATGGCGTTAGTAGCTTAATTTGTGAAGGGTTTGTCAGTAATTCTTGAAAGACGCAATTGTCCCAGTTGACCCTAAATCCATAGATGTACTTACGACGACCTAACTACTATTAAAAAATGGAAAGTGAATTTGTTTGTACGCTTATAACCCACAGATCGTCATGAAATTTTACGTACCCATTGTAAGGGGTACAGAAAAGGACATAGGGTACTTTTTAGACGCGAGTAACACCGTTGGGCGCCGGTAGTGGTATAAAGTAGAAAGCTCAGGCTTATGTAAAACTTTCCTACCGTTTTAACTAAGTCAGTTATAATTTGTTGTCATTTGCTAGGCTTATTTTATTCCCTATCCCACAAAGTAAAGTTTGTCTAAAACATGCCTATTGTTTTTGTATCTATTAATTGTTTGACTTTTTTGTAAATTCCCTTCTAAATAAAATACACCCTAAGCTTTCCGGCCATATCTCCCTAAATATCTTCGACACTACAGACAGATGGACAGTTAATTTATTGCAGCATTGCGGGGCGCAGTTCAGGTTTCACAGAACTTTCGAGACCCTTTCACTGCCCTATCCCCTGATCAGACTAAGAACACTCGAGCAGATTGTCGGTGCAGATCTGTTTCTTTGCAATTACGCGGCCTCCAGAACATATCTCAAACATGCATGGAGATATGTTTTTATGATGTTCGATCACAATCATAATTGAAGGTTAGTTGGCTTCACTCTACCTTGTCATAATCATAAAACATACCTACCTAATGGTCATAAATGGTCGTAAATCACTTCATCAGATGATTCATAATGGGACTTCAACTAACACATTGTCTATGTGCAGTATTGTGCAGCTCAGATCAACCTAGAGGAAAAGATGGAACACTGTGTTATACCTCGCTGAAGCCACTTCTTTTTAAACTTATGTGCGTGGTAATGTTGCCATGAAAAACATTTACAATTGCACGAAAAATAATATGAATTCCCATACTCTACGTTAGCCATTTCCGTTCCAATATACAACCTTAGTAGATTTAATACACTAAAACTGCACATATTTGTAAGAGTTTAATGATACGGCTTTTTCAAAATTGACTTGTAAAAACACTGCACAGTTTTTAAAAAGAACCTCAAAATGTAGTCCTGGCCACACTTTTATAATGCACTATGTATATTTATGTACACGAAAGAATACCATAAACCAATGCACATAATGTCGAGGTAAGAATAAGCGAGTAGCATAGTTTTTGCGTCAATTTGTGCGTGTTGTGTACATATGCGACAGTAGCGTAGTTTTTTGATGGTTTTTGGCTTCACTTATATCATACGCCGTGCGCCATCTAATTTTGTAGGTTGATCTGAGATGTGCAGGCACTCATAATAAAGTATGATCTTTGTGTCATAAAAACTTGAATGATCGAAGGGTTTCCAAAAGAAGTAGAACGGAACTCACGATGCTATCTTTCCTTTTGCATAACCGGTCAGAAACTGTTTAAGTAGTGGTTACTGGATAACTTTAAAGTTCCACGCTACTTAATTTCGTATGGTAGACGTGAGAAGACAAAAAATGCAAACATTTCTCAATACAAACCGTCGGAATCCGCTCGGAGTCGCTCAGCGTGACTAATAAACCCGTCCTTCGAAAATCTCGCAGGTTAACAATATGTTAGCGTCCGTAGTTTGCAATTATAGTGCTTTTGCATCAGTTTAATAGTAAGTTGTGTATAATTGGATGGATTGAGAAAGCCCTTTTACCTTGTACAAAAAATTTAAAGTAACACTTTTGGAAGGCTAGAGGCAAAGTTTTTATGTAGGCTTCATCACATGTTTTGATCTACAATTCTACACTAATCTATTTGTGTTATGACACATTAGACTAACATTTATGACTAACTGCGCCCCGCGGTTTCACCCACGGTGGCCACGGTTAAAAAATATCATAAGTGCTAATCTTATTCTATGTGCTAATCTATCTCTGTGCCAAATTTCTTTCAGATCTGTTCAGCCGTTCTGGCGTGAAAAAGTAACAAACATCCATCCATTCTTACAAACTTTCGCGTTTATAATATTAGTAGGAGTAGGATGTATGTATGGATGTATGTATGGATGGATGTACTATGTACTAAAGCACATCGAGCTCACCAAGCTTACTTAGATTAGATACTTGAGAACATCACGTCATGACGAATTTATACGGTCTTGACTGTGGTCTTGACCATTGCTCTTTTGGCGGTTTGCAAATAGGTATACGACAACATGCAAAAACTAGAAGCTTTGGTACGTCATTTACTTGAATATGTTTATTGTCATTAGTATTGAAGCTGACGGGCTTTATTTGTCTCATGAATTAGTACCTAACTTAGTAATCTAAGTATCTCTCGCCCGCGTGCACACACACACACACACACAATCTTATTTACCAGGCACATAAGAAACTTAGGTTTATTAATGGGAGTAGCCACTGGCTACCGAAACACAGTTTTCACTAGTTCGGAGTCAGTGGATTCATATCATAATTATGTTGTACTTATTGTTCGTGCCAAAATAAAAATATTTGATTTGATTTGATTTTGATTTGAGTAAGTATAAATATTCGTCCTACCTATATTATCCATTCTCTCGTTTCTTGTGTCATTAAGTGTTTCACATAACTTTTCGTTCTGGTTGTTCGTTTAATTCTTGTTATTAGTTGTGTAAGTGTTTACGTCTCGGCGGTGTCGAGGCCCTAATTAGTTAATTAGACGTAGAACCCACGTGTCTGTTTCGTAATCTCTTAACACCCTATTTATTCCTAATAGGTACTAGGTATTTCGTTGACTTTAATTTCCTAGTTATTCTATCCCCTTTAGTATTCAGTTGTGCTCTTTAAAATTTAGATTCATAAAGAATTTACCTATTTTTAACTCCCGACGCGAAAACGACGGGGTGATATAAGTTTGACGTGTCTGTGTGTGTGTGTGTGTGTGTGTGTCTGTGGCACCGTAGCTCCCGAACGGATGAACCGATTTTGATATTGTTTTTATTTTGTTTGAAAGGTGAACTAGTCGGGAGTGTTATAAGCTACTTATGTTTGATGAAAATCAGTGTCAGGGGTTTCTAAATTTTTAATATTAATAAGTAAATGAGTATTAGATATCTGCATATTCTTTAAGTTCTACTTTTCAGAGTTGTTCCTTGCTTTTTTTTACGCATAGGTAGCTATTTATAAAATATACTTAAATCATGTCAATCAACAACGTTTCACGCACACAGCTCCCTACCGTGTCTCCCTGTTTTGGGGATGTCATGGATCACACAAAGACATAGACAAGTAACAACCCAGAGAAGACCTACAATTAATCTATAATTTCTTAAATGTACCTACTACCTATTTATAAAATGTGACTTTTTGCTGACATTGAAAAGCAGGTGATGCAACCATTACCAAATATTAACCTCGCACACGTACAATATTGAACGGATAAGATCGCAAGTTAGTAAATATTGTATTGCGATCGCACGGAGACGATAATGTGGCATCAAATCGAATTCAACGCAAGCGTGATACCTATTTGATTTATGGTTGAACACGCCAAACTATTTCGAGATTAAATTTTTTGCTAAGGCAAAACCAGATTGATTAAAATCTTACAATAGATTCGTAAACGCGCTTCGTGAATCAAAGAAGACCAAGAAAAGTCGAAAATAGGTATGCTGTGAAATGAAATGGCTTTATGTTTTTGGCAACGTAACAAAGTCTTTATGTGTCTTGATTATTTAATTTGAATTAATGAAACGTCGAAAACGGAAGTGAAATCGAGAGCATTACTTTGTGCACAAATTTATAACACTACTAACATAAGTATACAAAAAATTCAGTAAGAAGAAACTGAACTCTAGCTAAAACTGACTCTATAGCTAGGTACTCAGCCTATACAATCTTACTCTACCATCAGTAATCAAGGCAGCAATGCAATCTACATGACGTTGGGTCGCGAGATGACTTCGCGGTCATTGCCCGTTTCCTGCAGCGGTGCATTCCTGGGGGACCTTGTCACAGATTACCTGCTAGTCACTCAATTTGCTTGTGACGGGATCTGGCTCACATACTGTGTGTCTAGTTCGTAATTTGTTTCTCTATAGAGAAAGCTACGTTTATCGATGTTACTCGTATTTGCTAAGGGCAAATCTTTCAGGGCCATATATTTTTTCTAATCTTACCATCCGCCTAAAAAATCTTTTTTAATCGAAGTATAAATGCTTATAGGCAAGGGATTCCCAAGCATAGAGACCCCTAGCACCAGGGTCACAATGCATTTGGCTCTTTACCAAAGGTTCTATAGGTTATACCTACACCAGAGCAGCTCTTTTCTTTTAGAGTCGCATTCATACGTTGGTCTTAATTTTATGTACAAATGATGTAGGTATTTATTTACTTACCTGCTTGAAAACGTTTTTAACCCTCGACGCAAAAATGACGGGGTGTTTTATTTTATTTTATTTATTTAAACAAAATCCACAGCTCACAATAATGACATTAAATAAACTTACAGATAAACTTACAGCTAATTACGGATTTACATTTTATATACAAAATAATAAAAACAATCACTAAATAAACTTAAATAAACATAATACTTTTCAATACTAAAAGACAAATATTGTTTTATGATGATAAATATAAGTAGGTACCTACATATAAAACTAAGAATTTTGGACAATTTTTTTTTAATTTTATTTTTTTAGTGCTTCATATTATTTTATTGTGTGCACACACAGGTATCCACACACTTCAAGTGTGTGGATGCCTATGTGTGAGAGGGTGTGTGTGTGAGAGAGGGTGTGTGTGCGGGTGTTATAAGTTTGACGTCTGTGTGTCTGTCTGTGGCATCGTAGGTCCCGAACGGATGAACCGATTTTGTTTTCGAAAACTGGGAGTGTTCTTAGTTATGTTTGATGAAAATAGGTGTTGATAAAATTTTGCTGGTGGAGGTTTTTAATACAATACAATACAATAACTCTTTATTGACACCAAATACAAATAAATCTAAACTAAACACTCGAAAATAAAATGCGCAATGGGCGGTCTTATCGCTTAAGAGCGATCTCTTCCAGACAACCTTTGGATGGAATAAAAACATTATGATTTAGCATGGACGGCGGTGTGTGCTAAAGAAAAATAATAATAATTAAGGTTAAATAAACTTACTAATTTGAGAATTATAATAAACTACATACTAATACCTACATGAATAATTACTAAATAGGTATACAAATAAACTACCCAGTCATAAACATACACAAGTAAAAGTTTAAAAGTTTTTAAATGTTTAAGTAATGTATACTTGTCATTTTTGTTGTTGTTTATAGAGTCATGCCACAGAACCTAGAAATAAAGAAATAGAAAAAAAATACTGCACAACTAGCTTGTATGCGGGTAGTTTTATAACTAATTTCTTGTTTTCATCGCGCAGTAAGAGTGTTTGCAAGCAGGGCCGGTCGCGTGAGGATGTGGCGCCGCAGGGAATAAGACCTCGTACTTGTTGTTCGCAATCTTTACGACCATCAGCTTAAAATAAGCACCGACAATTTATTTTCCAACATTCCCTAGCTAAGGTGTCCCTAGTGTTAACCTACGTAGTTGTAAAACCTTAATTACGGTACCTAGCTAAGTATTGTGTATCATAATCTATTCTGTAGTAATACGTAGGTGAAGTACCCAGGACTAGATGACATACTGTGGCGGAAAGTTTATGTAAAAGTAATTATGTTTTGTCTGAATTTGTACTTGTATTTTCACTACTTCTCTTGATGTGAATAAAACTTAACGTGTATATTGGCTCAAACCCTGGATTGACACTAGGTTAAATTAAATTTTGAAAACATTTACTCACCGGAGCAGAATTAATATTTTAAGATCAAAAATTATTAAATGTAAGCTATTTAAACAATTTTAAAAAGCATAGTAAAAGTTGAGGGTAAGTAAATGCTTAATTTTAGAAATAAGATTAGATCTTGTTAGCCCGCTTAGCAAAACAAAATAGCACTTATAAGCCTAGCAGAATATATGCTAATTAACTTAATTTGCACTAGTAAAAGTGAAACTAGGCACTAAAGTTATAGCTTTCATAATCCGAGGGAAATGAACACAATGAATAGTTCTGAAGTTTTGGGCCGGTTGCTTCTTTCTCCTGATAATTATTAACCAGCAGATAGGTGGAAATATCTTTGTATCGGTGGATTATCGTGGTAGAGAAAAAAATATAAATTCTCTCGATATCTAGAAGTTACTTGACTTGCATATTTTATTCTATCCTCGATACAGGAAAATTTAGTCCGAGCTTAAAGTGTGAAGCATTATTTATTTTATTCTGCCCATAAGATTCGATGGAGTGACGGTACCTAATTGTGAGTGACTGAAACCCATAGGCCGGACTAAAGGTAAGCATTGAAAGAGGCCTACGATAAGCAGTGGACTAAGATGGGCTAAATAATGGCTTACAAATGCATCATGCTATCAAAATCTCTGAATTACATTTATGAAATGTATCGACCAACCGTTTCGTGTGTGTTGTGTGAGCGTCGTCTGCTGCTGTCGTCTGCGAAATGATACCTTTACCCTACAATCAGGTGGTGGTGAAACCGGGTTTGCATACAGTTTACACGGTCCAAGTAATTCAGGTTGTCTTTTATGTAACTGGCATTGTTTGTAGACAATAACATGACACACGACAGGAAATTGCACGTCGAGATTATGTGATAATTAAAATGTACTGCAGTGCTAACTGGCGGCGTAACACTTTTGGAATAGAAACAAGGAAACAATTTGGATTCTCTTGGGTAACACTAACATCTGTAAGAACATTTATAACTTTTAAAAAGATTCCATTGATTTTTATTTTCATGCGTTTTTATCTCTGAGCAAAATCTAGTCAGATATCTTTTTGTAACGATCGGGAAAAATTAAATACTAAAATAAACATTAAACATTAGAAAAATTGTCTATCTATGACTTTTACTATAATAATAATCTTTATTTCAGGCAACTAGGCTCATATGACTGCCTCGGTGGCTCAGTTGGTAGTGAACCTGCCTTCTGAGCTTGGGGGCGTGGGTTCGATTCCCACCTAGGGCAAACATTTATGCAATGAACATTTGTGTTTGTTCTATGTCTGGGTGTTAATATGTATTTAAGTATGTATTTAAAAATATCTAAGTATGTATATCAGTCTCTGGCAGCCATAGTACAAGCTTTGCTTAGTTTGGGGTCAGGCGACCGTGTGTGGAAGTGTCCCGAATTTATTTATTATTATTTATTTATTATTATTATATGGTAAATATTTTACAGACTAACACACAACATTTCTATTATATTATGTGCGTTAGGTAGACTGTGCTGACTATACAGACTGTACGGTATACTTACACGTTTGTTGTTGTCGAATTAAATCAACTGTTTTATTTAAAGAATGTTTCAGTCAGGTTGTTATCAAGTTAAATCAATTGATTGTAACCGATGGCCTACCATTGATCAATCCATATGATAAATCATTGTTATTGTGAAGCTAATGAGGCTATTGTATTTTATCAAAAGGAAAATAAAATAGACTTTTGCCTTGGACCAATAAGATTGAATAATGATAGTGATTGAGTGGCAAACGGCAATGGTGTAGCAAGCTTGCTTTCTTGTTTTAAATAGATAGTCAACTCTATTTCTTAACCTTTAATTATGTGAATAATTGTAACGTGTAAATAGTTACATGGTGTTATAATAAGGAACTTACTCGTAATAATATCAACTGCTTTAAACACTACTCCTGCGTTTCTGCAAAAAAAGTAGAGTTTGTGATTTTCAAAGCCCACGGGATATGAAACGACTAAATTTACAAAAATCCTGGGACTTCGAGACACGAGACGTCTCGGGACCCAAACCCTAAATAAAAGTCTCTCGACTGCCTCGGTGGCTCAGTTGGTAGTGAACCTGCTTTCTGAGCTTGGGGGCGTAAGTTCTATTCCTACTTCCCACCTAGGACAAACATGTATGTGATGAACACACATAACATATCGTCACGCCTTTCCCCCGAGGAGGCTGGCAGAGGTGTAATACAACACCCACACTTCGCCGGACGATATTCAGTCCCAAAATGTGACAGGGGGCGAGCCTGTCGCCATACACCGGGCTCTAATCATGTAGCAAATGACATACAATACGCACATATGTTCACACAATGAACAAATAGGTGCGTGCTCTCCTCTGGTTTGAAAAGCGGGCATTCTCCAACTAGGCTATCATCGCTTTTATAGTATTGGCTTGTAAGGAGACAAAACGATCCGTATTCTGTTAAGTAGGATCCAATTTTGTCGACTGAGGCAATCTTCAAAATTCAGAAACGTTTACTCAATTAATGTAGTAAATTCGCACGAACGCCGATGCCGTGGATCAGACTCGTAACAATAAATGTAATTCCCTTGACATTTCCCAATTGGTTGGTTCACGAGCTCACGACTGCTCTACAAGATCTATTCATGATTGCTATCGACAATCAATATTTATTTGTGTTTTATCTGATACTTCGTCGTAGTTAAGGTTTTTGTTTTGTCAGTTCTTTTTTGTTTTCCCAATAAAATGAAATAACGAAAAATATCTACTGGAGTACTTATAATGTATTCAGTGTCTAAGGCTGGGAGCGTAAGGAAGGGGAGGGTAAAGTAGAGACAGTTAAGTACCTATCTATATAGATACACGGTTTTCGAGGGGGTGAGAAATCGATTTAGATAAGCTTAGTCTTTAGGTTACACGTTTTCTATCAGTTTTTACAAGTATGCGGAATAGGTACTTCTTTAGGTTCTTGGGTTCTGTAGTCTTTTCATCACTTATAACCACTGCTGCATTAACAGCACCCGTTTCCTTTAAATGTTTCGAGTAAAAGATGCAGGCACCTGTCGTGCTCTAGTTTAAGCCTCTGACTGCTATATACAGTATACACTAACAACTTTAGTAACCTAACTGGACTAGTGAATGCCCGCATGTCCCGGGCGCCTTGACATACTTCCAGTGCATAGATACTATTGTTTATACTGCGGTTCTGCTCTGGGGTTAAAGAGTTCATGTTATGATACACCTGCCTGCGACTTGTGGATTTTTTTAATAGCAGGTGCTCTACAATTTATTTATGAACTTTCGCTTAGAAGCGGAAGTTATTTTTATAATGACAGTGAAATTAATGACCAATGATGTTTCTGAAGAAATCAAAGTATTACGAGTTACGACGAAGTTCAAATTATGAACTTAAATTAAAAAGACTTGTCAAAAAAATTAAAATAGAAAAATACATATAATTGCTTAAATAAGTAATTAATTACCTGATAGTAACTATAAGTTAATGAATGTGGTAAGTTAAAGTTCAATAACCCAAGGTTAAGAAAAAACTTAAGTAATGATTAATTGTGAGAATGTAACTAATGCCTCTCTACCATGCTTAATTTTATCATTGTCCATTGTTTCTCTATACCTTTTTGTCAACAAAAGGCAAATAGACGAAAAGAGTGAAATGAGCTTGCAAAAGAAAAGACAAGTGGCTCGTATAAAATTCTATTGCTCCAAAGCATCAAATAAAGAATCACAAGAGCTTAGATATACGCAACAAAGTTCACATAGCTTCATCGCAGACATAGGTAGCGGAGGCGGTATCCCAATAAAGTATCCCCTAAGCAAATGTCAAAACAGTCGAGAAATTCTCAAGAGGGCACATGCGCAATGGGGATCCGATCAATGCAACTGGCAGGGGTGCGCGCGCCACCCTCGCCCAGCCACGGCCTTCTACGCAGTTCGCCACAAAAACACCAGCGACACCTCGCTCGATCTAAATTCTAAAACGACAAAAAACATTGCAATCAAATCCTTGCTAATTGACCCACAAAAAACAAACGAACCGCTTCCGACGCGAGGTAACGTTTGATTCGGCTCGTTGAGGACACCCACACCTTCCGACGGTGTCGAGTATCCGAGCAGTCTTGCACCAAGTCTGCTGCGTGTCGCGTGACTCATCGGATTATCCCGGAGAGTTCGATCGTTCAATTAGTTGCGATAGTTGTAGAAGACGGTGTTGTGTCGGTGAGTGGTAACAGTGGCGGCTCGGATGCCGGTGGTGGTGCCGCGCGCGCTTCATGCCGGGGCCGCCGGGGCCCGCTGACGAGTAGGTGACCAGCCACAGGATGGACGATTGCGACACCATCTTCTATGACGACGACGCCGAAGCTCAGTGCGATATGGTACGTGCACTTGACCTTGACATAAACCTTGCCTATGAACTGATGCGATTAGCACGGAACGCTCTGATTAGTGATGGGTTGCCGTTAGCAATGCTTATTACCTTTTAGAGACGCTATGTGCGTCAGATATAACAGATTTGAGTATCTAGAGTTATGTAACGCGGAAACGCTGGAGAATGTTTGCACAAAATGGACGATATTCGCACATGATGCAACTTATTCAATGTATACCCGATTAATTTCGCCATTGTTCCGCGTGGCTTTTGTCACGATGAAAGCGAAGCAGAGCAACACATTCAATTGATTTAAAGATTTTAACATCAACTCGGCAGTTTGCAGTACTCGGCCTTGTAGAAACCCACACAATGGTAGATATGAAAAAGTAACTGGCACAGCAGGTACGGCGCTGTATTGTACTTATTGTAAACTGAAGAAAGGTGATTTGATTACAGAGTGCAATATTACAACGGTTGTTGATATTGTTAAACAGACTAATGATAGTGTACGTGATCACACACACCGTTCTGAAACCGACTTTTACTATAATAACAGTGTAATACTAAAGTAAGTAACCATTTTAACAAAAAGAATGCACTAGTGGGTAACCGTTAAGGTAAAGTTGTACCATAAAAGCAAAACCATGTACATACCTTAACGTTAGGCATTAACAAAAAGATAAGGCTGTACAAAGTTGAAGAATGTCTGTGGGAAACTGTCTGTTAATTGGGCGCTTGCTTCCAAATTACCCAGTTAATTAATACAGTTGTCTAACATCTAAGTTGTTACATTCACTTTTCATGAGTACAATTTTGTAATCAAGAATAATTTGAGACTTAAGTAACTAAGTACACTAATAATAGCATTAGGAGATGATACAGTTCTATTAAGATACATACAGAAATAAAGGTGAGTTAAGGTAATCAACCAGCCTCAACACTATCAAAATTACACACGAGTAAGTAGAATTACTAAAAGAGAACAATTTAGAAACTACATCACAAATCATTCACTACAGACATGAATGCAAGACAAAACTATTAAAATTAATCAATGAACATTTTGTCTGACTGATTGTTTCGCTCGTCAAGTGAAAGTAGACAAAATGCAAGGTGGAAGGAATACATCATCATCATGTCAAGAGTTCTATGGTACACCCACGGGACCATGTAATTAATGAACAATCATAAGTTTCCATTCTTGTGCTTGTGTCTGCTGAGAACCGGAGAGTATTTTGGTATCATGGTCGTTTAGAAAACGGACCTTAATTACGTGAAAAGCCTCTTTTATGAGGTTATATTTCACACAAGCTCGAGCAGGATTACGTAAATAATACAGAGACCTATTAACGTTAATGAATTGCCTTAAAAGACTTAGTTGTGAAATTGTTAGACGAGGCTGTGCTCTATTCAATTAAAGTTGAATGTGACAAGGAACTGGGGGTCAGTGATCAATGCATTCGATATCGGTTCTCACAAAAAATCTTAATCCACTACAATCAATAAAATTTTATAGCAATCTTCAATAACGGCGGTCGTATCAAATGATGAAACCGCAGTTTTATTGTTGTCTACAGTTACTCTATTATTATGTACATCTATATCTCTGCGGATCGGTAATTTTATAGTTTTAAAAATAATCTAATTTACGAGTTTGTGTAATGTTTTAACTTTTCAAGGTTTGCTCGTTCGGTTCGGTGTTCGGTTAGATTGCGTGTCGGGATCTGATAAAATCACTAAGCTGTGTATTAAGAGCTTTTTAAGGCAATGTAATATTTTTACATGTAATTATTTCTATTGCTTACTTACGTAAGTTTTTATTTCTACTGCCATTATCAATTAGTCGACTGCTAGAATTAGTATCTTTTAAGACTTGTCGTTGCCATGTACCTACCCCAATTCTAAATACTTCTACAAATCTAGAGTTCTCTCCTCTTAAGAGTCCGGCGACCACTTTAGACTAACTTCGCACTGGCTTAAGGTTTTCCATAACCATTTCAAGCAAGTAAAGATACTGACGAGCCTTTAAAGTTACCTACAGAGTGACAGAGAACATTTTTTTTTTACTTTTGCACTACTCTAATCATTCTTAAATAACTAAGAATGTCCCTTGTATTATGGATTCATTTAAAAGCTAATGATGTAGACAACCTCCCTATGTAAAGGGATTTTTGATTTGCTTCGTCTATCTATTGAATAAATCAGTCAAAAATGACCCCTTACAAATGCGGAAATTTTTCATAGCTCTATTTTATTAAGGGGGCTAAACTTTACTTATCAATCCCTAAACTTACCACCAAATAATCAGGTAATACTAGTTCCTCCCATCAAATCAAGTCTTGGGAACGTGTAAGACTAGGTATACGTATATACTATACGTTGGTAGTGAGCCTGCCTTCTGAGCTTGGGGGCGTGGGTTCTATTCCCACCTAGGTCCAACATTTTAACCTAGGTTGATGAACGTTTTTGTTTGTTCTATGTCTGGGTGTTTGTTATGTATGTCTCGTATTTAAGTATGTATTTAAAAATATGTAAGTGTGTATATCAGTCTCTGGCCGCCATAGTATAAGCTTTGCTTAGTTTGGGGTCAGGCGACCGTGTGTGACAATGTCCCGAATTTATTTATTATTATTTATTTATAAATAATCAGGGTCAACAGGGGCAAATCTGTCTGTGAATTTGTGAAGGGTTTGTCAGTAATTCTCGAAAGACGCAATTGCCCCACAGGACCATTTGTCCCGGTTGACCTTACTTATTTTTTTAATCAAAGCTTGGGCATCAAATAATAGGTAGGTTAAGTAGTTAGAGTGCATTGTTTGACAAAAGGAATGTTCTATGGTACACCCACGGGACCATGTAATTAATGAACAATCATAAGTTTCCATTCTTGTGCTTGTGTCTGCTGAGAACCGGAGAGTATTTTGGTATCATGGTCGTTTAGAAAATGGACCTTAATTACGTGAAAAGCCTCTTTTATGAGGTTATATTTCACACAAGCTCGAGCAGGATTACGTAAATAATACAGAGACCTATTAACGTTAATGAATTGCCTTAAAAGACTTAGTTGTGAAATTGTTAGACGAGGCTGTGCTCTATTCAATTAAAGTTGAATGTGACAAGGAACTGGGGGTCAGTGATCAATGCATTCGATTACGGTTCTCACAAAAAATCTTAATCCACTACAATCAATAAAATTTTATAGCAATCTTCAATAACGGCGGTCGTATCAAATGATGAAACCGCAGTTTTATTGTTGTCTACAGTTACTCTATTATTATGTACATCTATATCTCTGCGGATCGGTAATTTTATAGTTTTAAAAATAATCTAATTTACGAGTTTGTGTAATGTTTTAACTTTTCAAGGTTTGCTCGTTCGGTTCGGTGTTCGGTTAGATTGCGTGTCGGGATCTGATAAAATCACTAAGCTGTGTATTAAGAGCTTTTTAAGGCAATGTAATATTTTTACATGTAATTATTTCTATTGCTTACTTACGTAAGTTTTTATTCCTACTGCCATTTTCAATTAGTCGACTGCTAGAATAAGTATCTTTTATGACTTGCCGTTACCATGTACCTACCCCAATTCTAAATACTTATAGGTATCTAGAGTTCTCTCCTCTTAAGAGTCTAAAGTGTTCGCCGGAACCACTCTAGACTAACTTCGCTCTGGCTTAAGGTTTTCCATAACCATTTCGTCTAGGAGAAGATGACGAGCGAAGAGAGCGAGTAATGATACTGACGAGCCTCTAAAGTTACCTACAGAGTGACAAAGTGCAACTTCAATTTTTTTATGACTTTTGCACTTCTGTAATTATTCTTAAATAACTAAGTGTTTCCCTCGTATTATGGATTCATTTAGAAGCTAATGATTTAAACAACCTCCCTATGGAATGGAATTTATGATTTACTTTGTCTACCTATTGAATAAATCAGTCAAAAATGACCCCTTTCAAATACGGATATTTTCTCTATTTTAGCTATATTCTATATATAAGCTCTATTTTAGCTTGAGAACGTTTTTAAAAAAACCAAGAACATAGGGGCGGAGATATTGTAAATTTAATTGAACATGCTAAATTTCATCATAATCTGACAAATGGTTTTCAAGAAATTTGAGAAGCATGAAACTATGCATTTTTTCTTTTCATATTTTAAACTATATCGATAAAGACAAAACATTGTGAAACTATTTGGAGGCCATACAACATTTCATTAGTAAGGGTCACTTGCAGAAGTTCGACCTGGTTTTTTAACTGTTCATCAGGTTAGGCTGATAACACTGCTCAGGTTAAACTGATAAATTGCCTAGCGCCACCAAGAGTTAGAAGCTAACCTTAAAAGCTGTTAACACAATATTAGAGTGACATGTATAACATTTTAATTCTGAGTTAATTAACCCTGCATTTAAAAATTTAGCTCCGTATTCTCTGCAAGTGGGCCTGTACGTTGGTAGTGAGCCTGCCTTCTGAGGTAGGGGGCGTGGGTTCCATTCCCACCTAGGTCAAACATTCATGTGATGAGCATTTGTGTTTCTTCTATGTCTGGGTGTTAATATCTATTTAAGTATGTATTTAAAAATATGTATGTATATCAGTTTCTGGCAGTCATAGTACAAGCTTTGCTTAGTTTGGGATCAGGCGACCGTGTGTGACAATGTCCCGAATTTATTTATTTATAAATAATAAAGGTCAACAGGGGAAAATCCGTCTGTAAATTTGTGAAGGGTTTGTCAGTAATTCTCGAAAGACGCAAAATTGCGTGACAAATGGTCAAATGGACAAATGGTCCTGTGGGGCAATTTTGCCCCACAGGACCATTTGTCCCGGTTGACCTTACTTATTTTTTTAATCAAAGCTTGGGCACCAAATAATAGGTAAGTTAAGTAGTTAGAGTGCATTGTTTGACAAAAGGAATGTTCAGTTTGAACAGATGGTATCTCAAACATCGGTAGCTATGGCTATGGCCTATGGAGCACAGTAAATAACTAGATGGTAAGTAACATCTTGACGGCAGGGTTGCTAATGCTGCAGTTTTGAAACTAGATATCGCAATGGAAGAAAGGTAGATCGATAAGTACCTACTTACTGCTATTTAGATTTATCAAACAAATGAATTAGTAAACGTTTTCCATACAAAATTCGGAACTAAATCAAAATTGACATTCATTTGTTTTGTCAAAATAATTATCAAAGTGCAAACAGGCCGCGCCTCGCCGGTGTACCTGCTAACTTAGGGAAAGTTTAATTTTCCAAAACAAAAAAATACTTATTTGGCTCCTTACTACACTCAAATTCGTTCATGCATACGCTTATAATAGGATTAAGAAACAAAGTTAACTTTTCACATTTTTATAATAAAAACTTACTAGAAAATGATACTTAATTACCTACCTATGTATTAAGTATGAGTAAGTTTTTTCGTTTTTTCATTAACTAATTTTATTCAGTCCAATAACATCCGTCTTTAGTTATTCTTTCTTTTTCCTCTTATTTCTTCTATAGTACCATCTGCCCTACCAGGATTATTTCTCTTCTTTTCTTTTCATATTAAATACTATCACCTCCCTCACTGTTGATGGCAAAATTGCCCAAAACCCTAAGGGGCAGAAGCCACTAATTAAAAAAAAAAAGTAAGTAAAGAAAATATTTGACGTTGTTTCATCTATGCTTGAACTTTCGCATTTCCAGAAATTGTTAGAAACAGTTGATAACCCTAGTCGCTAGATATTTGTTGCACCACAGCCCATAGACGAGTGCTTCATGCAAATAGGGCTCCGAAGTACACAGATGGTCTGTATTGTGATGCAAGATAAGCGATGGTGAACGGATGGGGTGCACGACCGCCTGATGACGGCTGCACATGCACTATTATGAAGCTGCGTAAGCACTGGAGATGTGCAACAAAGCAGAGCGGTACATGAGGAAAAAATCAACCAAACAAAGTGATCCTCACCAATTGGTGGATATTTTCACATGCACTATCATAAACGAAGACTGACTGAAGCCGTACCTCGTAACGTATCGAGTACTTGTATCATTTTGCCGTAACAGTAAGCCGTATCAATTCACCGAGCCGAGCCGCTCGCCGCTCGAAAGCGAGCCCATCGGATTTTTCGCTAGCCCTTTGAAGTGCGCTCGCTGCGAGCCTGGAGTCAAGGTGCCGACAGGCTCGCGAGCAGCGAGCGGCTCGGTACGTTGATTTGATATAGAGCACTGGTACGCAAACACGATACGATACGACGAAATGTTATCAGCCAGTCCTACGTGACCGAAAGCAATGTCCGCGGAAGATGAGCGGTGCGCGAAGAAATTACACCTATCCACCAATATAACTTACCTACTTTACTTCTTTTTTAGACCAAGAAGTGATAAACCAAGTGTACAAGTGATGACAAAGAAGTGATTTTAGAAGTGATCCTGTTGATAAACAATCTTTCTCACAAATCTCCGTTGGATATGCAGCCTTATTTTACTTGCATCTACAGACAACTGCAATTGTGGCACTTATGGACTCATTTCTGTGATTGCTGCATTTGTGGTTGGACTTAGAGAGTGCATAGATTATGTTAACCTCAATTTTGTCTGGAACAGATCGTCTTTAGTGAAATGGTCGCCAGTTGTTGTTTCGTCCTTTACATACGTCATTAATCATTATTCATTTTACAACCATACATTGTTTATGTACAATTTACTATTTTGCTAGGGTTAAATTATTTCTATAAGTGGCAGGTAAAAACACTAGCCTTTCATTACCACAAACAAGAGCAACGCTCCTCTCTCCAAATTAATTTTCTACCTTCCTACTTATTCTTAAGAAAAGAACAAACAGCTAGAAGTAATACGTACATTTTACGTCCTTAGGTTTAATCTAAAGTCTATACAAAATTCAGACCTTGCCTGAAACGTCAAGGTCCCATACATATTTATAAGAGGGAACCACTTGGAAAATGCTGAAGAAAGGGCATAAAAATGGAGGCTGCTAAGTGCCTAAGCCTGGAGTTGAAGTGCTCACCCCCGGGAAATTTATGTATTCTTTTATGTACGTACCTACCTAGTTACATTACATTAGGTATTAAGAACGCGATTAAATGTATAAACTCTTACAATGCATTGTTCTAGGTCCATGTATTGTAATGGAATAAAATAAAGTAATGTAAGTACCTACTTTATTAAATAGTTTGTATTAAAAACCTAAGCTACGTAACATCAACATAAAAAATGAGTTTACCAGAAACTTATACCCGTTTTCACCAACAACCCCTAAATTTCAGGGAACACCTAGGCCCATATATAGGTGACACTTAGCAGGACACTTGCACTTGACACTTGCCACTGGTGAAAACGGGCATTAGTGACTTAGTGACTAATACCTATTGTGAATTTTGTGGGGTTGATTTTATTTTATTTTGTGTAGTAGTGTCTAGTCAGTAGTTCTCAGCTATACTAAAAATACTGAGTTTACCTGCTACTAGCTACGTATTGGTTTATCAAAATAAATTGAAAAAAGAAACATGATAATATTATAGCAAGTGGGTCTGACAAAAATTCAAAAACCCGTTTCCAAAAGTACTTGGATTTTAAGATAATCTAGCTATACTTACCATAACTGTCGAAATTCATCCAGCCGTTTGAAAGAAATGGTTATAAAGAAATTTACAAAAATACAGCATGAACGCACGAAAAACATAACCTATCCTGGCAGTCGGGTAATGAGTTGCAAACCACTTGTAAACTGAAACGCGTTCCACCATAGCTCTTAATCATTGTTGAGCTAGAACGTATAACTACATACTCGTATATAACTATACCATAGGCCTCAATAGCCATAATGTTTACTGAGAACAATTTGTGGGCCGGTTCAGAGCATCAATTTATTACAGCTAAGAATGACGATGCCGTTAGCAGGGCTCGCTGCTCGTAGGGCGATGATGGAGGGTCACTGTGAGAACGGATAGAGCCTTTGTGATATTGCGTGGGATGTTATAAAGTGGGAAAGAAATTATGGCTGGGAAAAAACGCTCTTTGTAAAAGCGTTAATAGCTTAGTCAAATTATGAATAGTAATCTTGTTATGGTTAGTGGGATTTGGAAAACTGGAATCGAGAATTTTCACATAGACGAAATATACAGTAAGTTTAGTTAAGTATACAGTACGACTGCACGCAGGGTCTATGAGGCAAGATAATTTATCTTGTCTGATAGACCCTGCGTGCAGTCGTTTGTTCTATAAGACACTTGAAAACTAATCTATAAGCTTAGGTAAATAGGTAAGTTTTTTGTTTATTTAATTTTTTTAAACAAATCTTTAAGAATTGTTCATCTGACTGTTCTTAAGTTAGTAGCAGAACCGTGAGATGATCAAAATAAGCCCAAACACGGCAATTCTATCATTAACTATCGAATATTTCCTTGGCCACCTACTGACTCCATCTTCAGGCCAACTCGATGGTACCATTTTGAGGCATGTCATCGAAGATACACTAAATTGTATTCCAATCGAACGTCACGAAGTTTTTATAATTTAGCTTCCAAGATTTGACCCACTCAAACATACATACTAAATAAAACTAGCACGGCAAGTTGATTAAAAGCTTGTAAAATATTTCCCATGCCTATTTAATATTAAGTCGAACAAATTCTACTATTCAACTAGATAGGAAGTAGCACCAGTGTTTACTTACATTCCGATGTTGCCGTTTGCTCATAAAAAGAAGACCTTGTTTGTTTCATTACATAAGCTAAAAAGTCAATTGTTACTTGAACATTCATTTGCAGACATGCAGCACTGCATTTCAGAGGTTCGTGTGGCACTGAGCCAAATATGAAAACTGCAATACTTTGCCAGGTCACGACATGACCCTTGGTAATATGGCCTAGGAATGCCAAGAACAGCAATATTTCATCTGACATTATTCAAGATGACAAATGCTAAGGAATTTAGTAGAGTTTCATATACTTAGCTACTTAGTAAAATAGAAAATGTCAAGTCGTAGATTGCTAAATGTAAGTGCCTACTTAAGTAATTCAAGGTCTCTAGACAAACAACGTACAATACGTCCTAAACCTTGGCAGTGAAGGTAAATGCACTATCGATTCAGTCTGGGCTTTAGGAAAGCTCTACGATTTTCTACCGGCTCGAATGTACTCCACTGGCTCTACTGCAGCAGCGGTTTACTGTTCATTTTACGACGTCGGGTGCGTTTTTATTGCCAATTTCTAAGCCAAATGATTGGCGCTTTTTGTGGAGGCACGTCTAGAATTTATAAATACAAACGTTTAGTACTAAATGTACATTTGTGCTAGATACCTCTTCGAAACCATACTATAGGAAATTGCTATATTTATGATTGACGTCACTATGTGTTGCCCACATGACCAGAATGCTATACCTGGTAGAGTATATTATTATACCATGCTACCTACCTTCTACCTTTACGAATATGCGTAAGCAGTCGGCACGAGCAGGAAGTTACAAACGAGAAATGATGCTTAATGACATGCCTTAGGCCCATTTCCATGAGTTAGGATCAATGATGATTATCACACATTTAGGCAGGTCTTTTCATCTTGGTCGCTACGAAGCTCCCTTAGTCGCTGTATGCACAGTATGTATAGCCGTATATAAAATAGGTAGGTAAAAATATATCTAATAATAGGCTGTTTGCATGCAGCCATCCAGGCTCAATAAAACCATAAAGACAGGCTAACAACCGGTCGTCCATAACGGTGCGCAAGCGCAGGTTGCGGCGATCATCTCATTTGTTTGCGGGTTCGCGGCTGACGCATAATGCAACACCATAACCTAGCACCTCTATGATAATAAGCTTAAAGTGAATGCCTTTTACAAAATTAAATGAATTGAGAAACCGAGGAAATCGTAGGGAAGAGAGGCAGAGTGACTTGTGACTTGTGAGAGAGATAAAGAAGGTGTTGAATGTTTTGACACATAGAACAGATACATGCTTTACTTATTTATAGATGCTTGTACATTGCAAGAAGGAATAAGCGCTAGCACCTGTACGCTCGCACGCACTTAATCTTCTTATCTGTTTTATCTCAGATTTACGTTCACAAGCTTTTCGTGCGAATGAAATACGCATTATTGTCTTTTCAGGCTTTCTCTACATTGCTAAAGGGTTCTAACACAAGTTACGATAGCGATCTTTTTCGGTCAGAGTTATCTAATTTAGACGCAAGAGTCGATTGTGTCTCGATATACAAAAGACGTGATCCGTCTATGTCTGTAGGCTGAGAGCTATTGTTGGTTTCGATGGTTACGAAATATTATGGAGGTTTTTGGACGGCACGCACCAATTTGTTCATTGTGTGAACGTATTGTATGTCATCTGCTACATGACTGGAGCCCGGTGTATGGCGACAGGCTCGCCCCTGTCTCATTTGGGACTGAATATCGTCCGGCGAAATGTGGGTGTTGTATTACACCTCTACCAGCCCCCTCGGGGGAAAGGCGTGATGATATGTTATTATTTTATCAGATTTCGTGTTTTGTTTTAATTTGCAAAGCAAAACAAAATCGAAAAAAATATATTCAAGTTCAATTTTGCTCTAGAAATCTATGTAGCCTTTTTTGTGTTGATTTTTTGTTTTAAACTAATTGTACTTTGAGTACTTATTAGAAATAAGAATGACATGATTTGAATACTTACTTTTATAACATTTAACGCTCCTAGGTAATAACGCGATGCTTATAGCTAGATGGAAACTATAAAGTATACTCGTACCGAACTTTATTGAAGCAATTTTCTACCGCATTGGCTCCCAAACTAAAACTTTTACTAAACCAATTCACGACACGCTATTGTGTAGGTAAAGCGTCAAAGCGTGAATAAAAAGTATGAAATTCAATAGATTCTTACGATCTCATTGAGTATCGGTCGTTCCCAGGCATCGATTGATATAAAGCTGTGAAAGTTTAAATATGCTATTGTTGTTGACTATTTAATTCACTTTACTATTACTAATTACAATGATGTATGATTGGTATACTTACCTATTGTACATGTTTACTTAGCTACCATACATATTAGTATATACAAAACATATTCAGTGGAATGGATTATGGGATTTATGTGGGATTCGTTCGGAGCTAAAATTATAATGGGTTAGCATATGTTAGTAGGACATTGACATAATATGTTGAGCCATAATAATTTTAGACGGATGTAACTTTAACTTTTTATTATGGAAACTGACGTGGTTTTCACACATTATGATTTAAAACACGGGAAATTACTCACGTACGATTCAGTCGATTATTCCGACTATAGTTTCAACCGCATTCGGCGGTCTTCATCAGGGCGAGTGCGCGCGCGCGGCTGCGTCTCGCTTATCACTGACTGAATTTTGAAGTGACTGAATGCGGTTGAAACTATAGTCGGAATAATCGACTGAATCGTACGTGAGTAATTTCCCGTGTTTTAAATCATAACTTTAACTTTTTTAACGTAGGTACATTTTGTTTGTAGACCTAGAATATGTTTTAGTAAAAAATATTTCAATTGAAAATCCCACTAATATTATAAACGCGAAAGTTTGTAAGAATGGATGGATGGATGTTTGTTACTTTTTCACGCCAGAACGGCTAAACAGATCTGGATGAAATTTGGCACAGAGATAGATTATAGTCTAGAATAGCACATAGGATACTTTTTAACCTCGGGTGAAGCCGCGGGGCGCAGCTAGTATATATTTAATTAAACTAGGTACCTACCTACTTAATCAATTCGACTGCTTTGATTAATAGTCATAAAATCACACTGTTTTAATGTTGATGTGACCGTTTACAAAGCCTGCGTCTCCTAATAGTTTATATATTACAGCTTTAGATTATTATATATAAATAAGTATAGCCTACAATATTTTTTTTCCATTCTATTTTTAACAAGCCCTTGAGGCTTGACGTGTTAAAAAGTCTCACAAACAGCTAACACTGACGATGACTCTCCTGTAGTTAACATGAATACATTCAGGTTTCCAGTAAGTATAAAAACTTACTGGAAACCTGTAATCACTCCCTCGGAGCTCGTTATGCCCCTCGTCTATTCCCATGCCGCAGGTCCGCAGTACAAGCTAGGCTGGTTTAACAAAGTTGTTCTAAAGTACTTACCTAACGTGGCATCGACGGGTTGTATTTTAGCATTGATATAATTAGAATTTATTCATAGAAAAATACACGTGGGT
Organism: Peribatodes rhomboidaria; assembly: GCA_911728515.1. Taxonomy (NCBI): domain Eukaryota; kingdom Metazoa; phylum Arthropoda; class Insecta; order Lepidoptera; family Geometridae; genus Peribatodes; species Peribatodes rhomboidaria. The sequence goes on along the minus strand of OU452175.1, from coordinate 4,908,438 downwards.
GTAGGTAAATGCATAGATTCAGATAGGTGTGAATAAAATTTATGTAGGTGGAAATAAAAAATCTAGTAAGTATTCGAAATAATGTTTCAAAGTCTGAAAATAACATTTCGGACATAAGGTTTGGGACACTGTATCCGATAGCACGATTTAATAGCCAGCAGATATGCGAGTACTTTCATTATGACAAATGACTTCGTCCAGGATTATTTAGTAGAAGAATAGTTAGATAATTGTATTAGAAAATGTAGATTAATTGTATCAGAAATTGTATTTAAAGTAAAGTAGCTAGAAACTTCGTAGCAAGTAACAACGTAGCAAGAGTCTTCTAACTCTAGGAACTAGTAGAACCTTTTTTCCTGCATTCCGAAAATCTGTAAATAGGAAGTTAGTATATTAAATATATATTAAAATCGGCCCTTATATAAAAGTATATTAGGCAGAGACTGCAAGTGAGAAAAAAATATCAATAAACACAGAATTTATTCTAATAAGATAAAAAAATAAGTGTTCAGTCTAGTGTGTAATAAGAATAAGCGTAATGTTAGCTGAGGAATAAAACAGAAGATTACACATTTCATAATGAGTTTGGCTTCTCGGAAAGCTAGGTGTGTTTATTTACTAGCAATTTGCAATCTTCGTCGATTCGTTGTCCTTAATGATTATATTCCACGTTAGCTGTGTTGACAAGAAAATCAATTAAGAAGTTCTTACTACCTTGCTCATTTTCAATACTAACTTAGCCGAGCGGACTTTAACCCCCAAAAGTTTACTTTTTCTAGGAAGAATATTATAAAAACCCAAATGTAGATGTACCTATAAGCCCAAATTTATTTTTCAGGTTGATGGCTAACCTAGGTACGTGCTTTATCTATTCTGTCCTTATGACAGACTTCTTCCTCGACAACTTGTTTTAAGATCGGTGCAGGCAAATCTTGTAAGTTCTAAAAATTAAAACAAAATATAAGATGAAACAGAGATGCAAGCGTTTATTAGTCTGTTAGTTGTTTACATTTTAAAAAACTTCATTGGTTTTCAAACATTTGAATCGATCTCTATTACAAATTAGATATACAAGTTGTTCCAAAGAGAAAGGCTATGCTAATATAATGCAAAACAAAACATTCTAATTCCAATATTATGGAGAATGTCTGTGTTTGGTCTACATCAGATTTTAGCCACTTTTTCCTTACGTAACAAAAGCCTTGCTCTTTTAAGCTTATCTTAATCAAATCTTAGCGTTCTGAGTCAAGGTCCATGGACAAAAGTGGCTCTAGCCTTTAGGAAGGAAACATTGAATACAAATATGTCGTGATGTCGTCATTTACTACCAGTAGATACTTGACAAAGCCATTGTTTAGAGCCACATCCGCCTAACTTGCAACACAGGTTGGTTTAACATAACATCGGTGTGATCAATGTACAGCTAACGGCATCTGATTCGGGCACAGATGTTGTAAACATTCAAACATTCAATAGATACAAGTTTTCAACTGTCAAAAAATTTAGGCCGTACTTATTGGCAGGTCCATATAATATAGAAGACGTGCAGAGAAGCGGGTCTTGTACGTACAGACTAAAGACAATCTATTATTATAGGTGCAGATTGTCATCTAAGAAAGGGAAGATATTCATTTTTCTTTTTTTCTGTCTTTGGTTCGCTGTCCGTTTTCAGGTGAATAAACAAACTCTAGTGAATGGCTCATGGCGCATGTATCAGATAGAAACCATGATAACATTTATTGTATGTTTAAAATGTGCGCTGTTGGCTTACCTTAATAAATAAATAAATAAATAGTTAAAACTACTCCTAGCTAGCTCCTACTTTATTTGTTTTACACGGACCTTAAACCATTCCTTAGGAGAACCTTAAAATTACGTGCCCGAAGCCAATATTTCGCTAGGTGTAATTTAAAATTAGTTAAGCTAGGACTTAGGCAATTCTTTTATTCAGTGCAAGTCATAAGTGTAGGTTACCTTAAGTTTTGCAGGTAGGTAAATTATCTGCCTATTGTGAATCATCCTATGGAAGTAGGCACCTCCTTGGATCGATATGAGAAAAACAGCTGCTGCCATTAAACTGTTTTGTTATAAAAATGTGTTCCGACTGTGATACCTACTTACATTTTAAGAAGTTGGAACTTGTTATTATGATTTGTAATCATCGAAATTAGGACCCAAAAAACCGCCTATCATTGTTCCGCCTGATGTAATCGATTCAGTCAACGTTCAGCGGTACCGCAAGATATCGAATCTATGCATGGAGTTGTTAATGAATTTTAAACCAGTTCTAGTACCAGTTTCTAAGGAACAGCATCCGAAAATGGATAGACTACTTTGGGACCAATATTTATTTGAATGTTTGAATAGATAACGTTATAATTAAGTAGATAGGTATGCTACTGAATCAAACAATCTCTGGAAAAGTATTAAGAATAATTAATATTAGGTTTATTTGGTTACGTGAATTGCTTCAATTAATTAACAAAAACAGAGATGACCTTAAGATTTTTCTAATTATTTCCTGAAACATTCGTATAAACATAGACAAATCAACAAAAAATATAGACAAAGACTTTTGTCAGGTTTATTTATCTGAGACAAAGACAATACCTATACCTAAATAGTTAATCTACGCCTCAGAGTCGACTTCTGCATTTACTTTATTTAACAGTAGGAATTAAACAATTTGCGAAATGATGCAATAGAAATAAAGGCGATATTTTTTTATTTTTGACGTGACAAGACTAATAAATCATTGAAAGCCGGCTGCACGCATGAAAAAGGATGACTCATTGTCCCGTTACACTGGGTCGATCGGAGCGAGAGCGCAACACGAGCGAGCGAAAGGCACGATCGGCTTGCGCCGCATCTATCTCTCTTCCACTCGATTGACCTATATGCGTCCAAGGAGAATATTTCATCAATGTTTTGTTATGACGTTAAACTATCGTCCGTGAACCGACTTTACAGACAACCATTTTTTTTTATTTCTTTACATTTCTACTAATGGGTTTCTTCTTTATTTCCAGGGCCACTCTGAGTCGAAAGGTGCCAAAAAGCGGGACAAGAGTGCGAGTGGGAACGGGAACGGCAAGCCTAGCCGTGGGATCGCGACGTCGTTCGGTTTCCGGCGGCGGCCTGCCAGCAGCTCGCGCGCCGACGACAACGCGCGCCGCAAGCAGAAGGCGCACGACAACAATGGGAATGGAGGCAAGTATCTTCTACTAGCCTAAGCATAAGATGCCACTGTAATGTTAGTTAGTTAGTTAGAGCATCAACCAAAAGCTCTGACAGAGCTTTTTGAGCTTTTCTTCAGTCCGGAAACTCAGAGGCTTATTCAACTCAGAGGAATATTCGACTTAAAGTCGAAACTCTGTGTTCTAACTAGGCGTCTTCCTCCTGCCTAGCATCCTGCACGGACATAATGCACGTCGTTCCCGCATGCGATACAGGCTGTGACAACATTTACCAACCTGCATGAAGGGGCAGTTCCGCAAGGCAGGATGGTAGCATTTTCCTCATATCTTTTTCTGTCAGTCTAGTCTGGATGTTTCAATAGCGCCAAATTTCAGGTTCGACAGAGGATCTCCGCGCTGAGGAGGTGCTCTCCGGCCGGTCGACGCCCCTCGCCCGCCCTCGCAAGGAGACTGCGGGCCAGCCGCTGCGGACTAACAGGTACTACTGTTTGTTGTCTAGTTTAGTACAGTAGTAAAGTACTACAGCACTAGATGCTATTTCAGACACAGTAGAGTTTATTTTCTGTTTAAAAAATAAGGAAATGATACCAACTTAACTCTACAGATTGTCGCTCCATTAGTTTTGATTTGTTCATTATTAGTACCTATATAATAAGTACAAACAAACAACCTTCTATTTGGATAATATATATCTAATACATTTCGAATCCATCTACACTAATATTATAAAGAGGAAAGAAAATACTTCTGTATTTTTGCATGTTTGTAACGAATAAACTCGAAAACTACTGGTCCGATTTCAAAAATTGTTTCACCATTAGAATTAGAAAGCTACATTATCCCTGAGTGGCATAGTCATAGGCTAAAAAGAAAAGGAAAAGGAAAAGCGGCAAAAGAGCTAGTATACATATAAAGGCAACGTTCAGTAACATCCCCATTTTTATTACTTTATTACTTCAGAAGAGATTTTAACGTTCTTGAATATGAAAAGACAAAAGGAGGTACATTTTAACTTGGCGCTGCCGCCAGGCTTAGAAAGGATGAATCAGGGATTTGGGTACTTTTATAGAAATGTCGCTTAACTTTTCTTAACAACTCTATGAATTTAAAAAAAATGTCACAAAAGACCACAGCCTTCGAATACAGTAGTGGGAGTCTGTGCAAAAGACAAAACAATTATGTTGTGTGTAAATACTGCTCCTACAACTATTACAGGAGCAAAACCTTTAGTAGCATTTGCTTTACGTTTGTGTGCAGGCGTTTTGAAAAGTAATGCTACCTAACCGTTCCAACCGTTCCGTTAGCGTTAAAAATGTAGAGCAACATGAAGCTTTCAATTACCCTATAACTAAAGCATAATAAAAACGTTGTTTTTAACCACAAATATTAGGTAGGAATTTCTTACTAGCTGCGTCTTGCCCGCGGTCCTACGGTAATCGTATATTTTTTTTGGGATGAAAAGTTGTAATGATGAAAAGGTATATCCTTTCCTGTACCCATGACAACGTGTTCGAAAAATTGATAAAAACCGGTAAAGATCTGATAAGTATGTTCATGTTTATCATGCTTGACAAACATCTTAGCTTAAGCAATGGGGTAGGCTGAAAACCAGCTTTGCGTGGACCTCGTCTACGCAGAACAGTGCTGAGCCTACTCCAATTGCCAAAACAATTTTATCGTTATTCTCAGTTTAGGTGCAAAGATATAAGTACTTATAGTTTCTTTAATGTGTTATTAAGTCATAGGTTTTGGCTAGAAAATACATTTTTTTTAAGTAGTTAAAATTTGAAAGCGAGAAAGAAACAAACAAACCCACTTTCGCTTTCATAATATTAGTTATAATTAGGATACAATGATACAATCATAGGGAAATAATCTTAGAAAAATCACCATCACCCTACCCCATCGTTGCTGTAACGCTGTTAGCTTTCTCAAGCTAAAGAATGAGTTACAGAAGTCGTCCGAATTGGTCAGGTTCGGTTTCAGGCAACCGCACGCGAAGACGGCCCGGGTCGCGGACGTGAGCGTCGCGGCCGAGCACGCCTTCGGACCGCAGAAGGACAAGGATACTCATATCAACAATAATGCATTAGGTGAGTTGTTTGCGGTTAAAGCTGCTTTTCCACAAAGCGCTATCCAGCTATGATGCGAAGATGTGAGAGCTAACCCACGAAACTTTGTGACCGTTTCCACTGATGTTGAACTATATGGTCTTGTGCCAAAGTTGTGCCAAGGAGAAGTCACGGACCAATGAATAAGATTGGTCGAAATCATACACATCCATAGCACCGTAGCATAGCACATCTCTGGTGGAAAGGTAGCCTAAAAAGCCTACTGGATGTGTGGGTGGGAAGGAGCAGAAAAGAGCATTTGAAATTGTGATGGCAATTAGTTCATGTGGGAACGATTTTTATTAATTTAGAATGTGAGAAAATCGGTCAAGCAAGGGTTTGTGAAGATTGTTTTTAGGGAAAGCGAAGTCAGTTTGAGGTGAGTCAGTCAGAGTCAGTTTGAGGAGAACTCATTTTGAGTATTAATCAGTTATTTATGCTAATGCTGAAGATGGTGATTGCTTACAAATTGTCTATTCCAGATAAGAAAAGTATAAACCCACCGTACAACACCCAGCTGGGGCTGGCGCCGACGCAGGTGTCCTCCAGCGGAGTGACGACTGTTATCAGCGCGGCCGGCGTGCCCAAGCCCGTCACCAAGCAGACCGTCATACTCACGTACCAAACGCAGCAATATTCACAGGTTAGGGAAAACGTTGTTATTGAATTGAATCTTGGACATTGAAAAAAATTACTTGCAAAAACATAAAAAACATAGAGTAGGTAACTAGCTACCCACAGATCTATTGGGAAGCAAAAAAAAAGATCTGTGAGAGTACCCATGGTACTCTTCCGTTTCGGTAGTTGACACCCGACTATGTCACTCGTAGGTAATCGTCTATCGCGAACTTGTTGGAAATTACTTAATCCGGTCTTGGTTGAACAAATATAGTTAGGTACCTACATAGATTGACGTCACTGCGTGGGACCCACGTGACCATTTTTTATCTCTGAACTCTATACCTGACTGACTTTTTTTTTTTTACAACAGCCTAGGCATGCGTTTGACCACTGACTCGCCTGATGGGAAGCGTCGACGTGATCGAAGGTGTAACACGCTTGCCTAGGAGATACCTATTCACTTTACTCTTAAACACCCCCGGATTGTATTTAGGTGGTTGCAGTTCTTACAAGAAAAGTTGACTTGAAACGCTTAGTGCGTTTTAGCGGAATTTCCACCATAAGAGGGTGTCTTTTACTGGTGCGCCTGGTACAATTATAAAAGAACGGCGATGGCTGGATCAGACTATTATTATACTCCCCCGTAGTCCTACTGGTTTGACCTAAGAGAAACAAGCTTCCCGTGGTAAAATCAATTGGATCATAGAATTCATGGATAGTTTTAGTCGTCTCGTGGTACAACCAGTTGGACATCGCGGTAGGACCACAAGTCGGTAGCAGCCTATTCTTTAACGCTAGTTAATTAATATTTTAATTATTTCCATCGTTTCAGCAGGATGGACGTAAAATCGCGGCGCGTGCTGAGCCAGTCAGTCGAGGAGCATCAGTCACTCGCGTCCAACCATCAAACGACCGGCCTCCGGGGAAATACACCTTCCAAACCAATCAGCTGCCGCGCCCGCAGTACCCTGCTGTCAAGAACATTGACACAAAGATGGCCAAACAGGTGAGAAAACGATTTCGTCGAAAATCTGAAGACCAAAGTTTAAGCATTGGACCTAACTGCAGAGATAGAGATGTTTTTGTCACTGTTGATTATTATAATATGTGAAGACTAAGATCCTGGACCAGTACCATGGCACTCTAGGAGCTTCGGGTTTGCATATTCTGTTAGGTACTTCTACGTATAAAATGGTCTATAAGACAAATTAAAATTATATTGTATCCTACCTTTAACCTAAACTAAATATTAAATCTTAAAGAAACTAACAAAATGCCTTTTTTTTATGAAACATAAGCGTAAACCACGCTAAATATTTGGACATCAAAGTTCTGTGCTTTAATTAATGAATAAAATAAAAATTATGTAATCTTTCCCAAGATTTAATTTTAAAACCAAATCTAACGACACATTTATCTGCTCCTTCATTTTTATAGCTCAAAAATGTAAATTACACAATATTTTGAACTGTTTAGTCATTGAAAACACAACTTTAATGGCTCGGAAGTAAGTATAGTTTTTGTTTGTTTCGTGATGTAGGTCACACTACATCTATTTCAGTATCGACTCTTCAGAAGCCGGTCGGTGTGTGCCTGAAATAGCTCTTGTGCAGAATGCATCTACTCGACTCTGTGTGTCGGGGATACTTACACGAGATAAAACACATAAGATTTACCTACATTTCAAAATGTCACACTGGAATTTGAAAACGTTTACGTCTTACACGATTTGTTGTAGATATTTATAGAGAAAGGATTCTACGTTGTTGATTTGATTAAAATTTTATTTCGGATTCCTTTTTTTGTGATAACTTCGTGGTTCAGAGTCCAAATATTAAAGAGGCTCGAAGGACCTTGAATGGTATTTTATTACGAAAAGTGACGTCGTCGATGCCGGTTCTTCGACAGAAAAGCACGCAAGTGTGAAGACTTTCGTTTACAAGCGAACAAAATGCACTCACACATGTCCAACTATTTTGCAATGCGCCGTCTAATTAGACCAAACTAATTACACCAGCATTTTCACATCGGCTTAGACCGTAACATGACGTGCGCCTATAAAACTTACTATGGCTAGTTTTATTTTATTTCTTTTGTAGTTAAACGTAAAAACATCCAAGATTGCTAACAAATCTCATCTTGTCTTACTGTTATTATTTATTTTGTGATTTCGTCTGTTTGGAACGCGTCGAAAGTGAGTAGACGATTTATCTCGCGACGTATCTCGAGCGGAGAATCTACGTGTAGGATGTGTTGTTTATTTTTGTAGTAGTTAACTAACGCTTTAACTACGAGACGTTTCGACATCGTTGTTTCGCGTAGGGTTCGGGGTTCGTGGCCCGCTCCATTCACCGATATGCACTCCGGATAGGCGTACCTTTACACCATGGTTATACTGGTCAATATTTTTACGTAATTAGTGTGAAAGTGTCAGTGAAAAGCGTTTAGTGGTTAGTGTTTTATTAATCCGTGGTTATTGCTTTCAGGCTGTCAACAATACCCGGAAGGCGAGCACGTCGGATGGGTGGAGAGAAGGTATGATCATGTTTTTTTTTTCGTTTATTATTTACCAACTTATGTAAGTGTTTCTTACTTTTTAAAATTGTCTTAATTTTACTTTCACTATTGTTGTTACTTTTAACTTCTACTAGAGTGCTTCTAAGAATCTTGACTTAACAATTAAATTATGAAACTTGCGTGACAAACTGTAAAACTTTTTTTATACTGTCGCACAATATTTAGTCCTTCTTATTTTTTTTACTAGTTTTTTCTAAGCCTAAAGTGAATTTCAAAGACCAAAGTGATAAAACGCTTTTTGACCATTTTTACATTCATAACAATACTTAGTACTTACCTTTTTCTTAGTTACTTACTTCCGTTTTCTTAGTATCGAACGCCATATAGAAACTACCTGGTAATCAAATCAAACTTTCTACGACCCATTGCTCCATGGAAAAATTCAGTTTGTGTTAGAGGAGTCTGCTAAAGTCGCCGAAGTCCGCCGACATGATGTTGGCGGCCCATATTTCAAAACACATCAAGCTGCATACGTCATTTTCTCGCGTCGTGTCGGCGCGTCGCCGACTTTAGTCTATGACTCCGTAAAAGGACTTAGTCAACTCGCCTTACATCCAGGTGCAGGATCGGCAGTGTCCTCGGACTCCGGGGTGTGGACGGGAGGCGAAGGAGGCGCTGGAGGGGACCTGTCCCCTCGCTCACGTCACCGGCCCCGCAACCTGGAGATGGTGATGAAAGGCTCCCACAACTTCCATCTCAGAGAGCTTCAGGACGACGACTTCGATATCATGGGTAACGGGAGTTGTCTAATTTATCCATCACCTTTCTAACTACCTATGTTCATGTTTACAAAAGAATACGGAAAATATTCAAGACTCATTCATTCAAGCCTCTTTCACATTCAACCAAGTCTTTTTCTACATGAACATCTGATAGTTTTTTCAATAACCCCTATTTTCTTTCAGACGAAGCTGTCGTGACCGGACACGCCGTCATCCCCCTACCAAAGCTACCTTCCTCGTTCGATGACGTGGTGTCTCCAGATTACGACGTGTCCCCAACTCCCACATACCGTCCTCCGACACCCATCCTGCCTAAACCCTCGTCAGCAGAACCAGTTCAGAGGTCTCCCATGTCAACCCTGGACAGATACAGGAACAGAAGTAGACCGACAAGGATTCAGACTAGCGCGGATGAGGAAAAATTTGTGTTGGATCGGGCGCAGCCTGAAAGGCTGAATAAACAGGTTGGTGCAAAACGGAATACAACATCCAGCTTTAAATTATTCTCAAACAATTAATTGTTTATAATAATTATGTTTTCGTTCTAGAACTCGTTTATAAAGTCATCAAGCGGCGTGGCGTCTCCGCAGACAGTGAGCTCGAGTAAAGAGTCTAGTCCATCGTGCAAAAGCGAAGAAAGTCACTTCGGGAACAGCGGCGCCTGGCAAAGCCACGCGGCTGGAGAAGCTATGGCTAACAGGTAAAGACTTTTCAGTTAGGTACTCCAGTATTTAAAGGTAGAGTTTCCAAGACGTGCTCTCACTATTTATAACAAAGCTGCGCCCGCTCTGTTGATCTGATCGTCACCAACCTTCACAGGATCACCGGCTAGGCTAATCAGAAAATTGCCTGAAAATTTCATCAAAATCGCTCTAGCCGTTTTGGAGTCCATTGGGAACACACATACATAAAAAGATACACACATAATTTCTTAGTTTTCATGATCCTTTATCTTGCAGGTCACAAGACGACGTATCCATTGCCCTCAGCGTGTCCAGCTGCGAAGATGACAAATCTAAGTTTGAAAACAAGGAAGTTCAAAAGATTGAAGTGGAAATCCCAAAAAAGACCATCGTAATAATTGATGAACCTCCACCACCGCATCCGTTGTTAATGAAGTCACTGACGTTAAGTCAGCATGACTCGCTACGGGGTCCAATGATGGGTAAGTTTGGACTGTTGTTAATGCTAAAATAGAATAGGTACATAAGTTTTTTTTAATTTGATTCAATTTTTTTAACTCGTTATCAATGCCAGAACGTTGAACACTCGCGCTAATGGAATAAAGTATTTTAAGCATTGAACGCGTCCATCTTTGTTATTTGATCTATTTCCTCATATTACAATAGCCAGCACCTAAGACACTGGTAATTATTTAACAGGTTCAATGACAAGTTCCAACTACAGCACAACCAGCACATGCACAAACCAGAGCGGCGACCACCACAACATGACGCTGACTCTCGAAGAGTCTAAGTTCGACATGTCCGCGCTGGAGACCTCCACGCAGAGCTTACTGGATGACGAGACCTCGCCGGCAGACAGCCTCATCTCTTCTACCAGTACCAGCGACTCTAACAACGAGCTGCACGTGGAAAGGTTAGTTTAGATCAGTGGTCATCTTTGGCAAGACGGCAAATATCCTAGGCGACTACTTAGCTATTGCCTTGCATGTTTTAATGATTGTTTGGGAATCAACGAGAAGTTTGCAACTACTGCTATTCTGTGATGTAGATCCTTGTGTCATTGAACTATAATAATTTTACTAGTAGTTAGCTTCGAACTGAGACCTCGCAACCTCCTTAAGTATCTCCACAACCTCTTGAACGATTTGGCTCTCATTTAATCTTAAAATGTTGTTTGCATGAACTATTTGCTTGCAAAATTTAATGACGGTCAGGTTACTGAACACGGTACTGAAGTTTATCGTCGGACAAACATGTGCCGATTTGTCCTACTTACTACATAGACTCTGAAATCTCGCCTTCACTTGCTCAACTACCCCTTACCGTCTAATAAAATGTATTTGTGTTCAAAAGGGATGCTCCTTCTATATCTTCGGCGTATCAGACAGCGAATACAAAAACCAAGTCGCCGGAACCAATGTCGCGGTTCAGACTGGAGGAAGACGGCGTGGATGGAGAGATTTTACAGCCTGTGAAGGAAATCAGGTAAAAATTAAATATTTTAAGTAAATTAATAAAGCTTGAATAAGGTCTGACGTAATATAATTCTGACGAATCGCTAAGGAGAAATAGACATGTATGTAGCTTTGTATAAAACTACCTGGCTCTGTAATACCTACTTAATGCTAAGTAGCTAGCCATAGGAGAAACATAAATATCTAGCGGCATAGTGATCTTAATGAACTGCAGGAACAATTAAGTCTTCGGCGTTTTTTTTTATTAAGCCCAAGACTAGCAGGGGTCTGTTATTTCAACGTTTCTAAAAGAGCAGCCCGCACCCCCGTCTTTTGTTTTCGTTTGGTTCCATACATTTCAATAAGATTTCAATAAAGAGCACCTGGCGGAAACGCTTAAGAACTAGGTCAAATGTATGGAGCCAAATGAAAAAAAAAATACGTCAACTATCAAAACTCGTGATAAGCCAAAAAAATCATTTTTTCATTAGCTAATTTCATTCAGTCCAACAACATACGTCTATAGTTTTTCTTTCTTTTTCCTTTCATTTCTTCTAACTATATATATATATATATATTTTCTTTCAATCTATTTACCCCACCAGGATTATTTCTCTTCTTTTCTTTTTATATTAATAATACTATCACCTCCCTCACTGTTGATGGCAAAATTGCCCCAAAACCCAAAGGGGCAGAAACCACTAATTAAAAAAAAAAAGCCAAAAAAAGGAAACTTTCTTTCACCGACGTAATTTTATTTTCTTGTCCACCAGTGACCCAGTGCGACTGGAAAGCAGTGAGAATAGTAAGAACGTGACCCCCGAATCTCCCGGGACTCCGACGCATGCGTCGGGTTCCCTCTCACTTTCCGACGGTCGTGACTTCTTCGACGACGAGATCGCAGACCAACCAGCCTTGCTGTTCAGGAGTAAGCTCATACACCTACTTGAACTTTCTCTCTCTGGCACGGCTAAGTGCACAAACTGTGCTGAGCAATAAAAAAGTTTAGCTTGATAAAACATAGTTCCTATATGCGTATTTAGTTTCTATATGTATTTGCGAGGAGTATGCCCGTGATCACGGATTGAGGTATAACGTGGCGAAGAGCCAGTTCATGGTCTTTGGAGCTGGCCCAGTGTGTCCCCAAGATGTTCCTGCTTTGAATCTGAACGGGATTCCCCTGAAAAGGGTAAACAAATTCAAATACCTGGGGCATATTATCACGGCTGACCTCAAGGACCATGAAGAAATAGAAAGAGAACGAAGGTCACTGTCAATAAGAGCCAATATGATAGCCCGCAGGTTTGCCAGATGTTCAAGAGAAGTTAAAATAACGCTATTTCGGACCTACTGTACGTCCCTTTACACCTGCAGCCTGTGGGCTAATTATACACACAAGAGCTACAGCGACCTCCGGGTTCTTTACAACAACGCGTTCCGAATTGTGGTGGGGCTGCCCCGATTCTGTAGTGCCTCGGGCATGTTCGCGGAGGCGCGCACCGCATGCTTTCATGCTACTATGCGCAAGCGTAGCGCCTCCCTGGTGCGCAGAGTTCGGGCCAGCTCCAACGCAATTCTGGAAATGATTGCCGGTAGATTGGACTGCCCCTACTTGTGGCATTGTTGTAAGAGACATGTTCCGATAGTGCCATTTGTGCGGAATTATTAAGTTTTATTTTGTTTTGTGGTGTTCTGTTTGTTTGTTCGTATATTGTTTGTGTTTTTTATGTTTGTATTAGTAATTTGTAATTATTTTTTTTGACTTCACTATTTTTGACATTTTGTAAATTATTATTATTATTATTCAAATTTCCTGACATTTTTAGTATAATTTTTTTTTTTTTTTTTTTAAATAATTTGCTTTTTTTTTTTTTTTATTATAATTGTATGGTAAAATTGTATGGTATATATAATTGTATGGATCTAAAGTTATCTGAAATAAATGAATTTTAATTTTTTAATTTTATATAGTTCATTTGTTTCTCATTTCTCATAGTTCATTTTACTTTCTCTCTCGCAGGTTTATCTTGTTTGTTCAGATTAATTCTGACTGAACCTATGATTTTGACTAATATTCTTTTTCTTTTCAGAAAATGGCGAAGGCAGTCCGTCGTCCAAAACTATCGAATCGGAAGCCAGCAGGCAGCTGCGGAAATCAAGAGAGCGCATCACTTCCAGCCCGCTTGCTCAGAGAAATCGAAAAAGCAAGTGTTTTTTTTTTAAATTATAAATGTTTATCTTTTTCTAATTCCTTTTTATTATGCAAACTTTAATTGTGTTTACCTTTTTTATACTCTTGCACAAACAAAATACTCTTTAGTTTCTAAAAGGCCAGTAAAGAGGTTAAAACTTTTTTCAGACATGTAAGAAAAAAAAGGGCGGGAATCTTTTTTTTCTAGTGCCAATTTTACAAACTCTGCAATTCTACCAACTTTTAAAATGGTTAACAAAATTATTAGATAATAAATACTTCGGTTACTACTCGAAGTACGGTAAAATATTTCAAGCTTCTGATACCTATCCATCATCAAAGACCTCAAAGTAGGGAGAATTCTGTGGGACAGTGACACAGATAAATTTATAAACCAGTGACAGGCTAAATGGCTATACCTACTCAAAGTACGGCGACTAAATAAATAGTAAGTACCTATCCAATAAACAGTACATTTGTAATTAGTGCGCGCGGCAGGCGAGAGGACGCCCTCGCTGGACACGCTGTCGAGCCTGGCGTCCGACGACCTCATGATGGACAACGACATGGCGCGCTCCATCACCAGCCTGCAGAGCGTCGACGATTACATTGAAAGGTAACACGGGCTCGGGGATGACTTACGGTTTTACCTACGAGTACTTCAATGTCTAGAGAGACATTGTTCATAAACAAAAAGTGACGGGCCAACTTTTTTATACTAGTGTGCGTAACAGGATGTCTTTTATTAAGGTTGGTCATTCATTTTGGCCATTTAGAACCTAAGAGTTGGCCGTGCATTGTTTTTTCAGTCCAATCTGGACATATTATCACTTATCAAAGGTTTTTACATGGTACATAATTATACTCCGCATCTAGCAGTTCGAGTCAAAAAATGGTCACGTGGGCAACACGTAGTAACGTCAATCGGTCCATAATCACGACCGAAATTTTGGATCATGGATTTTATTTTTTCGTAGAAAAAACCAGCTTCACACTTCTTTTTTAATCGACTTTAAAAAGGAGGAGGTTCTCAATTCGGTTGTTTTATCTTATTTTTAAAATTTTTGTTACCGCATAACTCCGTGATTTATGAACCGATTTTAAAAAATATTATATATAAAATGGAAAATATTACAGATTGGGCTCATTTTTTTTTCAATACAATTCGGATGATAGGACGTCTGTTTTTTATTTTGATAGATTATCTAGTTGCATATTGTTATAAAACAAAGTCGCACTCCACATCTGTCCTTCTTGCTTTCGGTTCATTGTATCTGCTAACTCCACCTAAACGACGAAAAAGATTTGATGCGGTTTTCACCATCGGTTAGATAATTCTTCACGGAAGGTTTATAGGTACAATCTATTCTTAACAAACTCATATTTCAACGTAGGTTGGACAGTTCCCTCCGCAGCGGCCTAAACTCCCTCGACGAGAGGCAACTACACCAGGAGCTGTCCTCGTCTAAGACAGCGATCCGCCAGTGGAGCCAGTTACTGGAACAGAACAACTTCCTCGACAGACAACTGGCTGCCATGGCGCAAGGCAAAGCCGACTCGCTTACTGCCAGCAACAACAGTCTTGCCAGCATTGGGTGAGTACCTTCTTAATACAATAGATGAGTTACAATACCAGCCAGATGAGTTACAATACGAGCCAGTTATTTGTCTGGCTATCTTAGGGCGCAGGGCAAGCCTGGCGCTTACTGCCAGCTACAACAATCTTGCCAGCGAGTACTTTCTTAGTACAATAGATATGTCACTAGAATTGAAACAGATTTGTCAGGCGAGCCAGTTTTTTAACTAGCTGCCTTACCGCGCAAGGCAAACCGACTCGCTTCTGCCAGCAACAAGTGTTACCAGCATTAGGTAAGTGCTTTCTTAGTTCAATAGATCTTTCAATAGCAATTAAATAGATTTGTTAAGCGAGACAGATATTTAACTAGCTGTCTTTAGGCGCAAGGCAAGCCGACTCGCTTACTGCCAGCAACAGCAGACTTGCCAGCATTAGGTGAGTACTTTCTAAGTCAACAGATGTTTCACTAGAATTTAAACAGTTTTGTCAGACGAGCCAGTTATTTAACTGGTTGCATTATAGCGCAAGGCGAGCCGACTCGCTTATACTGCCAGCAATAACAGGCTTGCCAGTAGTGGGTGGGTACTTTCTTAATACAATAGATGTGTCACTAGAATTTAGGTAAACAGATCTGTCAATAGAGTCAGTTTTTAGAATAGTTTGCTAGACTAAAGGCAAAGGCGCTTGCCAGAACAAATTGCCCAAACTGCCAGGTTACTTTCTTGGACTTTTAAAATTAGTGAATTGACCATTCCACAATATTAAAAAACCTGATGGAATGAAAGATTAGTTCAATCCAAGAAACTAATGGAGTAGAAATATTTCAGGGAATACCTACCAAGTACGACAGTACTCCAGAGTAAATAAAGCATTATTGCTAGAAAACACTCGCGATTGTCCGCGCTCCGCGCTTCTAGGTAATAAATATTGAAAATCGCCAACTGAAGTTGGTAAAGAATTGATTGTATACATAAATCATACACAATCTGATGCCGTCATACGCTATCCCAAGATACGAGGACAATTGAACAAAACCATTTGTTTGCAATAACAGTAAACAAACTTGTAGAATCGTAGAATGCTAAGAATCCGAGGCATTTACTATCAAGACCTGAATGTCTAGAAATATCTGTGAAGACAATAGACGATCTAGGATCCATTCCATTAGGAGTAATAGTTATCCGTTTAGATGATTTCTTTCTCTGATTTATTTTACTTCTAATTTAGACTAGTGGCTCTGAGCTGGATACCTCGCGACCGGCGTCTGTCTTCCCCTACAGGTCGCATTCCTCAACCGATTGTCGTGTAATTTTGTGAGCAATTATACCTACATATTTTATGCCAAGTCAGTTTAACTTACTCACAAAATTTGACGAGAATCGGTTAAGAAATACGACCTGTAGACGAAGACAGAAAGAATTCGGACATACGAAAGCATTGCTTGTAGTAATTCTCGCTCGGTCGATTAATACATATACATATATGTACTAGCTGTTACCCCGCGACTTCGTTCGCGTTTATTATTTATATACACCTATTTATGTCAGCTATCCTATCTGTTAAGTTAGATCGAACTGCACACGGTGTGCAAATTTGATTGAAATCGGTTAAGTAGTTTAGGAGTCTATAGCGGACAAACAACGTGACACGTAATGTATAAATATTAAGATATAGCCCCAATGCTAATTGCGTCATTGATTCATTTGGTGAATTTTCTTTTTCTTCAAATCAAATTTATCTGTAATCCCTTTTTACACAAAGTGGCCATAGCTCGTTAGTTTTTTTCTTTCAAAATCATTAAAATGGTTTTAGGACGTTTTTATATCAACTTTGCTCTCTTTTTAGACTTATCAAATACTACCAGTAGTCCTTAAATAATTTACACATACGAGTAGGTACAAATGTGCCTTTATTTACAATATTATAATACCTAACTACTTACCCATGTTTTCTTTAGCCGGTCTCTATATAAGTACGTTTTTAACTGCTCCAAAAATAATGTTTTAGACGTATCATTATCTCAAGTGTTCCAATTATCCTAAGTGCCAATTTCTGGGCTCGATGGTTGCTACCGTTCACCTTTAAAGTGTAAGGTCGGGTCAAACGCACTTTTTATTTACATTCCTACATAATTATCTTTATCAAGGTCTTACATGTGCTAGACGCAGAATGCTATTATTCCTAGGGGCCAGCTACTGGTTTCATTAAAATCTTTGTATACGTACCTACTTGTTGCTTCGACTTTTTTAGTGAAATAAAATTCAAGCATATAGGTATTACTTACTCGTTCGTAGGTATTCTCTTCATTCTACAAAAATGTCACACGGCACCTAATATATTGTGCTCATTGACTAGAAATGAATCACAGTTAGTTTAATTACCACGGCATGTTATACGCAATACTCTTGCATATTTTTGCACAATGGTTTCCGTTTAGAAACTAAACAAAGCTAGAGTACCGTTCCTATACTGCAATTCATGAGATAGTGTGGGTAGATGGATGCTAGCTCGGAAAAATTTAGTTTCTCATCTTCAAATCTCTATTTCGTAGCGTTAAAAGTTACATTCGCTCATCTGTCGATGATAAGTTCTATAAATTCTAAGAGGACAATCGTAATACACATTAATGGACACATTGTACATTTAGTGACCTCTATGCGCCTGCCATGATACAACAATAGACGTATTCGAACAATGAGAACCCGCTTCCTAGCGTCTTGGGAGTGTGCCGTGCCGTGGGTCTATTGCGAATTTTAATAATGTGCTCGTTCGGCTTCTTTGAAAGTTTTTTGTAGCTTCACGAACTTCGTGCTCGTGCGTGATTCGAATCGTCGGCGCTGCAGGCTCTTTTTTTCTCATCAGTATAAAATAAACGTTTAAATTATTCTATTCCACGCTTATTAAATTTAAATCTTTAAAATTTTCTAAACTTGTCTCTGCTCATCAAACCGATTCATAATTAAGAATCACTAATTTCACAATACTTTTAAAACGTTGTCTAGGAACGAACTAATCAAGGAATTACAAAACCGAATCAAACGGTGAATTTCGCAAGTGAAATTTCGCGGTTCAGCCACAGTTTTTCATGGTGGATTTTACGGTGAGCTTTGTGTCGAAAGGTCCTTGCTCCGTGAAGTAATCAGATGAAGCGAGCGCAGCTGGGCTGGGGCTTCGGTGGGTCTGAGCATCTCGGCTTGTTGCGCCGGGGCCGCTGCGGCGGCTCGCGTTCTATGTTAGTCTGTGACTCGTCGCGCGCCGGGACGTACGCATCCCGCATGGAATCTGATCACTACACGTGTTGTGGTCAACTGTGACCTCGCATCTGCACGAGCCCATCCTACTCAGATCGCGATCACTCGATACATCAATAGCACGGGTCACTGAACGCTCGAATCGAACCGAACGAATTCCGAGCTTCCGAAAGCTCAGCAAGTTTTAGTTTTGACTTCAGTATTGAAGCAAATATTTGTGTTTGGTGTGAATTAAAGAAGGTATTATCACGCGGAAGTCATTGTATGCTACACTGGATATCGGTTACATGTCATTTGAGTAGAAACCTGATGCGGACAATTCAATTAGCGGCAAAGGTAGGAACGAAGGTATAAGCAGATAGCTTGAACCGACACTAACAGATTTTTTGAGATTTGATAATGTAAATAAAAAAGATATGTAGCTACTATAACTACCAAATAACTAATTAGATATGAATTAGGTATTAGGTGGTCATCCTAGTTAGGTATGTTCGTTTAAATTTGGACATATAAATCGTATCATCATTGAGCAAATTGAACCGTTTAATGAAGTGTCGCTGGTCGTTGGTCGTTGGCATCAATTAATTTATTATATTTATCAGCTGTCCTGCTGCGCCTATTTGTGCATATCCTTTGTTTCACAGCAATATGAGATAACACCGATAAGCTTTGATAAATATACAAGAGAATATAAAAACATGGATCATTTGTGTGAAAAAATAAATGAAAGTGGGTAGGTAAGACTAGACAAATACATAAATACTGCTGATTTCTTTTACTGTTGACAACAGTATTTGACACACGATGATTTAACGAGCTGAAGACATGGTAACCGATGTTTAATGGCTAATGTTGATATCGTTCGAATTCTGCAAATGGGCAATTTGTACGTTTGATGCCTTTGATGACATTGATGAATGAATGACTGCTTTGCACGTGGTTATAAGGTATCACCTATCTATTGTACGAGTAGGATATTTGTCGAGATATTTGCTTAATCGAACATTCTTATCTTATCTATAACAGCCACGACAATCTCGGTTATCGTTACTAGTACATGGCAATAAACTTAGTCAACTTATTTATTTACAAAATCTATGTACCTATTTATCGTCCTTTATTTACTTTTGCACTTACTGAAAAGGGTAAAACTTATGTGTGTCTTTTCATATTTGTAGCTCCATATTCACTGCCCAAACTACGGTTCATTGATCTAATGCAACAGCCCAATATGGGCTATTGTTGTCAAATTGGTTACCATAGAAACATTGAATAGCTTTGCAGACATTCGACGTCTTTTTGTACCGTGCCGCCCACGGCATGGACGGGCATAGCTCCGGCTAACACGTTAAAATAACAAATGTCGGATAAAAACGAAGATGTGTGTGAAAACCAAGATTCGTGAGTTTAATTATTCGGTGAAATCTGTGATATCGTAAAGTAATAATTAGTTTTTTAATAAAAATCACGCTAGCGTATATTTTGTGGTGCTGGCTACACATGCTAATTATAGTTGTTGAAGCTTTGTAAGTATGTAATCACGACGCTTACAAACTAGATGTTACCTTTTATTCGCCACATATGAAGTAGATTCATTGCACAATTCATTAGAAAATAAAACTTCAAAAAGATTTCCGGATGTTTTCGAAACTATAGTCGTAGTGTCCGTATAAATTAAACTTGAGTATTTCATAAACAAATGCCTGACTGATCAAATATAACTAGTACTTACTATATGCTTACCTGTTAAAGTTTAAAAACTGTAAAGGACATTAAAATGATAGCAAGCATACTACGTAATAATGTCTATCCAGAATCGAGACAAATAACACAATGATTATAATAAGTAGTTAGGTAAATCCTATCCAGAATCCAGTTAATGATTATAATAAGTAGATAGGTAATGCATTTAGTAACGGTGACCTCACCGCAAGATCAACCCATTAGGTCTGTGTGCCTCCAACTTTCTACGTGGGTAATGGTTAAATAAGTGACAAAAAATTGTTATGGTAAGCCATAAGAAATTTCACTGACGTCCTGAGAAAGCGTGAAATGAGCATCGAGCTGTATCGAATTTCAGGAAACATCTTGATGATACAGCAAACTATTATCGATATATTAAAATTGGAAATACAACATATGCCAGGTGATAAAATTAGAAAACAGATCATATAATTAGTTTAAAATGTACCTATCAGTCGTCAAGCTTCCCGTAGAAAGTTTCCCGGATGTCCTAAACAAAACATTTGCGTAACTAACATTGTATTAAAAATATTTAAATACCTCTCTGACGGCTTAGCAACATTTTAATGTGTTCGAGTGATACGATATTAGTTATTACATAGCTGTACTTAATTGGAGAGTAAACGGGGCTTTAATAATTTGGCACACTTGTTCAAATATGAAAAGCTTTATGTCTAACGTCGTAGGTACGTTTTAAAACCTGTTGCAAAATGAGCAAAATCCCGTAACATCTAAGAGTCGAGAATCTAGATTACTTGTGGAATTAATTGCCGTACTTATGTAGAACTTTGACCGGAAGCTAATCTGGTTGACGTTTCCTTTAGTTGCATAAAAACTTGGGTCTAATTTAGGTGACATCAAGCCGTGAAAGTCTAGCAACCATTATTGAATATTCAAAGAAGTATAGTCACAAGGTTGTCTGTAGAAGTTTGAAATAACTTCTCCCTCATCGCTGCCACGAATTGTCCGCACCAAAAGTACGTCGGTTTATTCGTGACCAAATAAAAGTAACGATCGCAATGATAAAACTGTGAAGTGAAACAGATTACAGTGGATGTGCGCTAAAATATTGTGCTTTTCTAATGCTTGTGAATACGAATAGTGTAGTGATGACGATGGAAAAGCCTATAGTGCCGGACAAGGAGGCACCGGCCAAGGGCATTGTAGCCCAGGTGGTCACCATGCTGAATGGCCAAGCACAAAGGTATGTTAATCAAGTGAATTCCTTTTTTCTTAACAACGATAATAAGCAATACTATTATGATGTAAACAATATCCCGCTCATTAATTAACGTTGCATAGAACATCCTCAGAATAGTTGTACAGTGTTTTGTCTTTTTCGATCCAGTTAAAAAAATATTTAAATGAAGGAAAATGCAAAACACCGTATAACTATACCGAGGCTATACAACGTTTATTAGTAAAGGAGTACGTATATAATAAGAGGTTAGTTTCATCGTTTTAGTAAATGAAGTTCTATCACAAAAATGTCGAGCTTTGTTCGACCAAAGGGATCATTACAATAATAATATGATATTCGGGACACTTGGACACACGGTCGTCTGACCCCAAACTAAGCAAAGCTCGTACTATGGCGGCCAGAGACTGATATAATACATTTATATATTTTTAAATACATACTTAAATAGATAAATAACAACCAGACATAGAACAAACACAAATGTTCATCACATGTATGTTTGCCCTAGGTGGGAATCGAACCCACGACCCTTAGCTCAGAAGGCAGGTTCACTAGCAACTCAGCCACCGAGTCAGTCAATATTTATTTTGATATCTATAGAACTCGTTAAAGTTATTGATAGCACGGAAGCTATCTTTCACGAGGACGCAACGTCAAAAACGTGGTTCGTAAAAAATTTGGCAGTAATTTTAGAACTTTGAATCACGATTTTTTTGATAATAAGGAAAATACGAGTACATTTAAATAGCTTTGAAAGCAACCTATTTGTATTAATAGAACCAAAAACAAAACAAGTTAAGAAGACACGAATAAACAAAGCTCTGGTAATATACTACGTGGACTAATTATTTTTCCAAAATCAATTATAAGTGATTATACATCGACAAATTAAAATAATATTCGTGTCCGTAATTTCGTCCACGGCTCGCAAACGGTTTTGCAAAAGTTGCAGCATAGATTTAATAATCGTGAAACAGTCAAATTAATTATATTAAAATGAAATCGTGTATTTTATTATTTATACCTACTTAATATTTGAAATATTAAAAGTCGATCCACATTAACGAACTAAGATTTATACTTATTGAATTTTTGTATTACACACCGTGTATCTCTAAACGACGGACATATTCCAGGATATCGTTGTACTCATCGTTACGACCAACTTTTACTAATGGCCCAACCCTGAAATCGAGAAAAAAATAGCTATCCTACTAATGTTATAAACGCGAAAGTTTGTATGTATGGATGGATGGATGGATGGATGGATGGATGGATGGATGGATGGATGGATGGATGGATGGATGGGTGTTTGTTACTCTTTCACGCCAGAACGGCTGAACAGATCTGGATGAAATTTGGCACAGAGATAGATTATAGTCTAGAATAGAACATAGGACTTTTTAACCGCGGGTGAAACAGCGGGGCGCAGCTAGTACAATATATTTTGTCGACGATCAATAAACTTTTTGTATGGAACAGCTGTTTTTCGCGATTTCAGGGTGGTTCAAGGGAACATATTCCACGGACATATAGACGGATTAGAACGGACATATTCTAGAATATCAATTGTACTCATCATTATTACCAACTTTTACTCCTTAGTTGGTCCCAATGTTGAGTACAATTGATATCATTGATGTCCTAGAACATGTCAGTTCTTCAAAGATACGTGTTACATAAATAAACATAATCTTTCGGTTACACAATATTATTTGATTAATCAATCGAAGCTCAATTCGTAAACCAAAATATCGTTTTTGGATTCGTATCTGATGTCATGATTGTTATGAAAATAAAATAAAAATTATCAGTTCTGCGGCGTTATAATTGCATTGATTCATGAAATTATAACTTGAAAGAGAAAATTCCTGAATAATCACATAGCCAAATACTTTAAGGCTATTGTTGTATTAAATAAATTAGGAATAAGAACTAATTCCAATGTTGAAGTTTTATTTTGGAGTGACGATCGTACAGAACATAATTTAAAATATTATTCTTCTATTCGAAATAGTCAACAAATCACAAAGACACGAAGAGATTTCATTGAACCACTAAAATAGTTCATAGCTGTTGTAATCAACAGCTATGAATAAGCCGGTTAGCAGTAAACTACACGTTTTGGTTGGCTCTAGCATTATAGTTAGTTAGTTAGGCGACCGTGTGTGGAATAGTCCCGAATTTATTATTATTATTATTATAGTTAGTTTTTCTAATACCTGTTAATTTATTGGTAAGTAATGATAGCATCGGTATCGGTAATGATACCTTACCATTACATAAATCTATTAAAAAATGAATATAATTAATTCATTACGTATAATTAAATATAACCGCTTACCAAACTCCTTTTCTGATGCAAGAAGACGAATTACGTTGTTTGATCAGAATTGGTGTCGTATATTTTTAATACTGATACAGTATCTAATAATCCACGTAATAATTATATTTGTGTCGACAAGCAGCAATGCTACTTTCCAATGTGTCAGTGACATCATCGCATTTACTTACTTCATTTGTTTGATATCTCGATGTCCCACTTTTAACGTGAGAGATGGACAAGATAGTTTATATCTCTGATCTAAACTATTGAATAAATCCTTTTAAGATTTTGACATTTAAAATAGAGTCAAGGCCCTGCGTGGGCTAAGATTTTGGTGCAGTCCAAGCGTTGACGCTTACTGTGTACATACCGTGCCTAATGTAAGGGAAGTACATGTTGCGATTACCCCCCGATCGTTATGAGATGCACTTACACTTACTTAATTTTAATGGTAGCACTTAGGCTTATCTCTGATGCTCGTATTGGTCATAGTACAACTGACTAGTATTGGAGAATGATGTTAATATTATTCAATACTTTTGATCTTCATTTCATTCGCTTTTCAACTGTAAATTCCTTTGTTTGCTTTTGTTTTTATATATTTTGAAAACCTTCATAATATATTCAAATGTCACCCGCCGCCGCACCAGCCGTTGCGGGTGACATTTTAATAAATTCTTCTATTTCACACTTAAAATTTGCCGCGATTTACATATCAAATGAAATACATCCTAATTATTCAAATAGAAAAGATGGTCCAAAAAATGAAAGGAACGGCAAAGCTCAACGAATAAACAAATTAGGATACCGTTCACAAAACCAAACAACCATACATAGATTATGGGTACAATAAAAACAGCTACAGCATAGTATTCAATACCGTGACATAGACAATGGAAGTACTCGTAGCTATTCAGTATAGATACCGCAAACAATGTGAGTATCAATTAACAAAGTAAGCCACGGCAACTTGATTTTGGGTCAGAATATGCCCTAAAAGTATCGTGTTTCTCTCAGAATTAATCCACGGCCACGAGTGGACTTGCGGTCGGATAACGTGCAGTTCGAAGGTTGCACGTAGCTTAGAGATTTCTTTAAAAAAGGTTGGCGTACCACAAGGGCCAATTCGCAGAATATGTTATTTAAACTCTACTTTGCATGAAAGTAAAGGAGGTTTTGATTCCGAAAATGATCTGTTCGAGTTGTCATAAATAACTTTTGTTTGTACGTTTTTCTTCTTCTCTATCTCTACATTATTTACAACAAACAAAGTTGTTTTCCACGTCCATATTTCTCTGTCTGTATATCCGCTAACTCATCCTGAACGACGCAACGGAATTTGATGCGGT
Source organism: Peribatodes rhomboidaria (assembly GCA_911728515.1). Classification (NCBI taxonomy): domain Eukaryota; kingdom Metazoa; phylum Arthropoda; class Insecta; order Lepidoptera; family Geometridae; genus Peribatodes; species Peribatodes rhomboidaria. Next base: position 4,883,433 of record OU452175.1, on the reverse strand, counting down.
TTTCACCACAGTTATCTAGTTAATTTTTCATGGAGGGTTATATGCACCGTGCGAAGCCGGGGCTGATCTCTAGTTTGGTATAAATATCATAGCTAGTATAGGAGTTTCTGTGATAGTATGTATGCTTAACGGCGGAACTTTTTAATGGATGAGTCATTAAACTGGAAGAGGGAGTGTTATCCAGAAGCCGGCATTAATGGATTCCATTCAACAACTCACTCTAAATATAAATTAATTTTAAAGGTTATGAGATCTATTGGGATGTTTCTAAGCACATACAAACCTATACATAATATACCGTCCGTTAGTAAATACTTGTCTAGGTATTTACTTACTTTTTACAAACAAAACTTACAGATAAAAACCAGAACGTTTTGTGTCATCCTTGCGAAACTGTATTGTCATCTTTACTTTGCGCCTAGCAAATTGTTACTTTCCTTATGACGTAAAAATAATCAGAGTGAGTAGAGCGTGAATTTAATAAACTTACTTGTAAGGGTTAAGTTGTTATGCGGGTGCTCCCCCATGCAGTCCCCTGTTGTTAAGTGGACACGTGAGTTGGCTCTTAGTAGCGTTGTGGAAACTTAACACTCATTCACTCACTCATTATGAAGCTTCGTGACTGAGTAATAGAGCTTTTAGAAGAAACAAAGGAGAGTACCGCTAAAAAAGAGTTAGACCATTAAAAGCGGGTAAGACCAACTTCAATTTTGTGTCATCATGTCGTACCTATCACAATTATCAACTTAGATAATGTTGTGTCGAAGTGTATCATGGTTGCCATTTTGATGGACGTAAAATTATAAGGGATAATGTCAAAATTATACGCGATGACGTGAAGATGATGTGATAGGATACGATATGCGTTCGTATTTATGAACAGTTATAAGTTACGTTAGTGCTTCGATAAAAAGATAAATTATGATACACAATGTCCATACAAATTTGCACCCTGAATAAATTGCTACTGTCAGCGAAGACCATTGAGATATACGTACTAAGTACTAGAGAAGCTGTTTAGAACAAAACACGCAACTTGATAATAGCGGCCATAGCGTGGCCTGCACGCATGGACTAACTACAGGTTTGCTGCAGCGCTAAAACATTTGTTATGTCGTCCAACGAAACTATCAAAACATGTAGCGCTAGATCGCAGTTTTCTCGCTTCGTACACAATCACACGGCGTGCATGTTGAAGGCACACTAATGCAAGGTGTAGGCCTGTAGGGGTTGCAGTACAGTACAGTGCAGTGGAAGAAAGTCAATGTCCGGATGATGAAATCTAGTATACGTAGTACATATTTATATCCATGGCGCTGACTAATTGACGTTGAATTAGGGTTTTCAAACTTCATTATTCCCATCCATCACCTAGAACCTAGAAAATGAACAACGGTTGCTTGCCAAAACTAGAAATCAATTAAAAGTTTATTAAGTAAATAGATATAAATTAAGTTTAGAAACTGCGAACTAAGCACAGGAAGACCGACACTACTACGTGTCCACTAATAACGTAGTCACTGAACTTTACTTTCACGGCTAACAGCAAACGGAAGAAATAGCAGCCGTAATACACAATTTAGTAAGGAATTGGCGTAATTTCAATGCTCGCTTCCAGCGGGTCTATGAAATTGTGACTTACCGAGCTCGCAGGTAATTGCGCTCCGGTCGGCCGCCATCCGTCAGCATCAGGCCGCGCACCGTGACCGATGGTACTGGTACTTTCTGGCTTTACTTTAAATAGACAAATTATTATTATGTCTGGGTGTTGATATGTATTTAAGTATGTATTTAAAAATATCTAAGTATGTATATCAGTCTCTGGCAGCCATAATACAAGCTTTGCTTAGTTTGGGGTCAGGCGACCGTGTGTGGAAGTGTCCCGAATTTATTGGTATTATTCGACCAAGCGAGCGTGAGTGAGCGAAGCGTCTACGACAAAAGCTTCAGCTTCGACAAAAATGCTTTCGTATGGATCTCTGTCTTCGTCTACAGGTTTACAGGATTCTCTTGAATCTTTGCGAGTAGGTACGATAATTATATAGATTTTTTTGTCTAGGCAGTTTTTGATTATTTTTAAATCGTGGAGGCATCTCTGCCATTTTGAAAGCTTTCTAAAAACTGACTCAGCAATAAAAACCTGTAAATATAATTACGAGGCTCAAAGAGCCACTAGCTCATTAAGCCATGACCTTGTGGAAGTTCAGTGATACTTTTGTAACATAAAAAAAAAAACAAAAAGTACAGCTGTCGGCATCAGTAGGTACTTGAATAAAAATCTGCTCCCTTTTACACTATTATGATGAGTAAAGGTTCCTTTGATCGTTTCTTAGAGGCTTCTAGCCAGGTGTCCTTTTAAACGAGACACAATAATGCGTAAGTATAATAACACTTGGTCTTGAAATAAATCAGCTGGGTGAGGGGTGGATATCGAGCGGGCTCGCGCATGCGTTTTGTACATTCGCAGATGCCATGGGGCTGATTACTTGCCGTCTTGTACTAAACAAACAACCGTCTCGGAACGTGCTCGGCTAACACGGATCTCTCAATATTCCATACTAGTTCTTATGTCCTAGTACTGTTCGGGATAAAAAGTTATTTTTTCAAGTCTAACAAAATTTTACTCGGCCCGGCCGGTGCGGCGAGCTGAAGGCTAAGTCAAAACAAACAAAATCACGTGCAAAAGAAAGTGGTCGTAATGTCAGTGCGCGGTGATCGAGCGTGACGCCAACCGTGACGACGGCGACGTGGACATTAGAATCGTTCAGCTCCTCCGTTTCCGATCCACCTCGTTGCACCGTTCGCCATGCCCTGTTGCCGAACGAGATGTCAGCGGCCTCTGACGTGTGTGGTCGCCTCGGCGCGCACCCTCACATCTGCCGGAGTATCGTTGCAAGTGGAATCGGAACCGTGTCATCCTCACGGTCCGTAAGTTTATAGCGGTTGTAAATAGAGTGCGAAAAGAAAACTGTGCGACGGTGATCCGTTTGGCTTGAATGGCCGGGGTCGACGGCGGCGGCGCGAGATCCGATTTTTCCGGAGCGGCGTCAGCGGCGACTGTGGAGGCGCCGATAGCGGGCGCGCGGCCGCTTCAGTTGAGCGCGTGCATGCGCGCCGTGCTAGTGTCTAGCGCGAGATGCGGTCCGCGTCGAGCGCCCCGACCGGCGGGCCGGCGCTGGGCGCGCGCCGCCAGAAGACGGACCTGCACGTGGCCGTGGCCGAGCCCGCCGCGCGCTCCGCCAGCCCCGCACCCAGCTTGCGCAGCCAGCGAGCCAAGCAGTACAGGTGCCCAATTACCACTCACAATAACATCTGATGCTATTGCGTGATACGGTCATACTTCGTGGAGAGTTGTGTTCACTTTCTAAAAACTATTAATAATTGTTACGTACGCACCTTTTTTATATTTTCAAGAAAATGAAATCTATATTTTGGTGGTGCCTATCATATCATTTCATATCAATCGGGATACGCGCGTGTTATCTAAATGTATCAAGTGTTTTATATCGATGTACTTACATATCGCATTAGTAATATTGTTTACTTAAACGATGAAATTGGCAACGTATACCTTATATCCAATTATTTTAAAAAAGTAGCTAAATACTGGTGCTTAGACATCAAAATCAAACAACCAGCGCTAAGACCCCACCCAATCAACAGGAACTGTGGTTAGTGTGATGATTAAACTCCCTCCAGGATCATTAGTTAGATTGATTTCACGATACCTACTTACCTACGTAGTCGTACATAAATTGTCGATCATGATAACGGAGCAAGAACTTGAAACTGCTGACCAATTTTCAGGCTAACTTTAACACGTCTAACATTATGACGTATTGTTTCGTGGAAAGAAAGGCCGAATGACCAAGTCGGCCAAAGCAACAAAACACAAGGTCTTACGAGAGGCTGCTGCGCCTGAACTAGGCTAGCACCGAAGTCAATCTTACAAAAATGAGCAACAAACAAAAACATATCAAGGTTACCTACATGCGTTTCCGTACGATGTAATTGCTGACTTCGTAATTCGCATACAGGAAAACAATATATTGAAGCAAGACTAATTCCTAAAGTGCTTAGAACTTCAAAACTAATTCGCATAATGTTTACCGGCAAGCATCGTTTTGTACCTTTCTTGCACGCTCTATTAGCTGATGATTTCGCAACCGGACATCATTGTTTTATTTCCAACGAGGGTCGTGGTTATTTTATGGAAGTTTCTTGCGAAGTAACCGGCGATTTCGTTGTTGCGTTTGTCGTATAAAAACTGGATAACGTAGGTCTGAGAATATTAATTTGGAGGAACTCTAGAAATCCGATACTTGATCAAAAAGTGTTTGATCATCATCCGTAGTAAGTAAGCAGCAAGATACAATTCAATGTAACTGCCGAAGCATAAGAGGAATTCTTACACAAGACAAGTAACGCAAACAATCGTACGTACAAATTGTAAATGTACCGTACAATGCGTTGCATGCTTACTTATTAGATTTGTGTTGCCTCTCAACTCATACCAAGGATATCAGCCATTCACTCGTGAGTAGGTTTCAGAAAGCGTGCACATAACAATGAAAGGAAAAGTAACTATTTTACACTAAGTAAAGCATAAACTCATTTTTAAAACAATGGCTCGGCTGGTGCAATTAAAGTAGTGTATTTGTCCCGATGGCATTACACCCCGGTAACACAATGCCCTGTTCCTATTTCGCTAATTAATTTGTCTGATGAGTCATTCGCACGCCCACCCTTAGTGACGGCCTTTCCGACTTAAATGGCATCAACGCCTAATATAATGCTATTAGGCCGGGGATTACAGCTGATTTGGACTGTAAATAAATCTACGAAATGGCGAGAGTGCCGGGAGTCAACGGTCTAACCCAATTTGAGATAGTGGAATGCTTTGATAGATGTCCTTACTGGTTTCTAATTTAAGCCGCAGTTGTTGTTTACTGTGTACTTACTCGTAAGAGTCACTATTTTGTTAATTATACCTTGATTACTTATTCTTCATTCTATTAGTCGTAATTGTTCCAATGAGTCCACTCACTCAATGCTTTCATAATTATTTCGCGACCACAGATGGCATTTAGTAATTCCGTGGCACGTAGGAATAACTGAACAACTCGACTTGCATGATTTTTTTTTTATTGGCTTAAACGCTTCCTTCGTATGCGCTTTACTATGTATAAAAAAATCAGCCCGAAATATACAATAGTTTTAGAGCAATCGCGTTTTGTACATCTCGACACCCTTGCATTTTATGGTGTTTTACTTGATAAAACGACTTATCAAGTGTGTGTTTGCTTACTAATATTGACATCTTGAATTATCAACATCAACACATGTTCAAAATATTGAAGATCTCGACTTATACACCTAAGCCTTTTCTGCAAAAATTAATTTTAACTTGACAAATTGAGATGTCAAGCATAAGTTTGTGTATGAATAATTGTCATCTTGATTTATCAACTTACACTCACATCCAAAATACTGGATATCTCGACTTATACACATAGCCTGTTTCTGCCTCCATTGACAAATCGAGATGTCAAGTTATGGCAAGCCAAATATGTTTGATTAAAAAGTGACATTATCACATGTTCACTTTTACCTTTGCCGTGGTGATTTAGTTTTCATCTGCAATAGCAAGATATCAAGTTGTTATCTACCCGAGCTGGATATTTTTTATGTACCTACTGGAGCCTAAACGCCAACAAACATGCCATGCAACAACGTGAAGTAAATATAAAAAAGTATATTATAATGCTGTATATTATTGGTGACTATTACTATCATTGGTGTACTATGTACCTACCTACATGCATACTTACACAAAAGATTCAAATCAATACAGGGTTGATTGATAGCGGGGTGCAAAGCCGTAAAGAGACGCTAGCATAGATCATTTAGACCCTTTAGAGCCATGGTTGTCTAAGACGAAGTCTGACAATTTTTTAAATCTGTGTTTTAAGGTTTTTGGGGAAAAACACCAATGATGGCCAATCAGAATAAGAAGTTCCTTTTTTTTTCACTTTATTTAATTAAAATAATAGTCATAGCACCGCGAGAATCCAACTAGAAAAGAAAGGTAAACCATTTAGAGTAGGAAAGGGTGTCAGACATGGAGACCCTCTACCTCCAAAACTATTCTCAGCGGTTGTCGAAACAATCTTTAGGAGACTTAACTGGGAAAACCTCGGAATCACTGTCGACCGAGTCTCCCTACCACAATCGAGGTTCGCAGATGATATTTATATAATGTTATTTGCTGAAACACCTAAAAACATATAGCAAATGATACTTGAACTAGCGGATGAAAGTGAGAAGAAAGGTTTAAAGTTGAACCCAAAGAAAACAAAGGTAAGGACAAATGGGAAGAAAACCACCATACATCTAGGAAATAACCAAATTGATTACACTGATGAATATATCTACCTGAGACAGCTAATAACACAAGAGGTCCCTATACACAAAGAAATTGACAGAAGAATAACAAATGGCTGAAAGAGATACTGGAGTCTGAGAGAAGCCATGGAAGATAAAACTCTTCACATTATAGTAAAGAAAAAACTTTTCAACACCTGCGTAATACCTGTTTTAATGTAAAATCAGAAGACTCAAATGGCAATGGGCAGGGCATATGATAAGAGGCCAAGAGAAATGAAGCAAAATTGTGACACGATGGTGCCCTAGGAAAAGGAAAAGGGGCAGACCACAGAAAAGGTGGGATGATGACATTAGACAGGTAGCAGGAGTAACTTGGAATAGAGTGGCCCAAGATAGACAGGAATGAAAAAGGTTGGAGGAGATCTTTGCCGATTGGCAAACAGACCTACAAAAAATTATTAAGTATTAGAATAGATTAAGATTAGTTTAACTACCAAAATATACTTGTAAATCCACACTCATAGTTTTTAGTTCTTCATACTTTGTAAATAGATACTAAGTTGGTCTGAATAAAGGGTTTTATTATTATTTATTAGTATTATTATTGATCGAAGTAATGTGTAAGCAATCTAACAAAACATGTATTAAGCATGTGTGTCATCAGACATTTTTACAGATTTTTTACAGCCACTTAAGATTACGAAAATTTTCAAAGATTTTTTAAAAAGTTTTTTTGAAGTCGTTTAAAATAATAATTAGAAAAGCTTTTTAAATAAGACCTTTATAAGTAGGTATTTATGTCTTGTAGTGTGTTTGATTAATATTTTCTTATTTGTAGAACTCAACGATTGCCAACTGTTGATTTCTCGGGATAATAAGTCTAGCCTATGTGTTAATTTAGTGTATACTCTAAATAATTCATTTTAATTAGATACAAATGCGTTTTCATTGTGTTTTTCCCATATGTTTAAAAAATAATTTTAATAAGTTAGTGAAAATAGTTTTTAGATTATGTAAATGAGCGTATAATTCTAAAAAAAATATATTTTAAATACTAAGACTTTTTTTACATTTTGCATTATATGCTGAAAAGTAAGATATATCTTGTAAAGTAGTAATAATTACTTGACAAACTATATCTGTTTGAAGTTGTCATTGGTTTACTAATGAGAAATAATGCTTTTTCCATTGAAATAACTAAGGTAACCGATAAAAATGATCCGTACTCAGATGGTGAATAACTGGATAAATGTCCTTAGAAGCCAAAACTTGGTCTACAAGTCGAGTTATCAACTTATTCAAGGCATTTCAGCTGTTTGACAAGTCTATTATTATGTAAACTATAAGTTGTTTCGTTAAATTCTTGAAACCATACGAAAGAGGGCCTCAAGTAACCCTCAAAATAACTTTGACATCATCGTTTAACTAACTTACCGACTAAACATAAAATGTCAAACTTTAAAATGGCTGCCCTGAAAAATTGATGTTTTTGCGATGTTCAGTTATTCCTGCGTGCCACGGAATTATTAGTATTAGTTAGCGTATTAGCGTATTAGTAATTATTAGCGTTTCACTCAGCTGCCGTCTTTGTACTTTTTCACTCTACAAAACTTCAAGGCTAGAGTGAAAAAGTACCTTATAGGTCGTCGTGCTCCATCTTAGACCACAACGTCGCTTAACATCAGGCGAGTTGGTGGTCAAACGCCGACCTATATTCTACATTAAAAAAAAATAGTAGTATGTTCAGGCTAGCAACGTCTAGTGTGCTAAAAAGTCCAATATCTTATTACATCCAGTCTTCGTATGAAAATTGGCTGTTGCGCGTGATCTTTTGATTCACTTCAATTCAGTAGACGAGGAGTTATTACTTCCTTTACCTATCAAATCAGAGATTATCCTAAGTATTGCTATGAAATCAGTTACTTATCTCACCGACAACTTAGGAAAAACTAGAACTATTCATTCATGGTTTTGTTCACTTCCCAATCTGCGAATGCTACCATTCAATCTAAAAGGCTAGACTTGGCTTGGACTTGGAGTATCATGGGTGGGCATAGCAACAATAATTCGATAATGATTCACGTAACATAGGTAGTAATGCTACAGAGAGCAAATATTTTTAAGGCTTTCTTAGACTTTGAAGAATGGCATGAAGTCATTTATTTGTAAATTCGTCAGTATCAACATAGAGTGTGTTGTTGTTTGCAGGGCCAGTTTACCGGTGCGCACCGCGCGACTGTTGCAGCGGTCGCGCACGCAGACGCCTTCGGAGGCGGCGAGCGATGGAACCGCTTCCCCGGCGCCCGCGCCCGCCACCTTGCTTCAAGATGTGGTCGACATCAAGACACTGCTGCTGCAGCTCAAGCGGGTCTTACAGGAGGTCAGTAAGATTGATGCAACTCACAAGACCTGGCCAAAGCTGCAGAAAGCCTCAAGTCTAGAGGTTTTCCTAATACTTAGGAGAGTTGCATTGATGTTTTTGTGTTAGTGGTTTTACGTATCGAATCTGTCGTGAGCTCTTGAACTTTTCAGATTTTGGCAACAATCAAAAGCTTTACTCTTGTGTCTCAAGACATAAATTCATATTCTGCCAACAGTACTGTACCTACTACAAACAGATTTACTATGTAATAGCACTGAAATTTTAAAATTTATTCCATCATGATTTTCTTTTGCATTATTTTTGTTTAAATTATTTTCGTTATTAGCAATGCCATCACTAATTTAAATTAGAACTATTAGTTAGTTTCAATAGAATGACCAATTTCCTCGTAGTTGTAAATAAAATGCGTCAATTTACATTTTCTTCCTATAATACTGTTTAGTGTGCATAACGAACGAGCATGTTCGACTTGTTTATTGTTGTGTAGTCATTACTTAGTGAAAGAAGATACAGTAGTTTCTCCTTTGTTTTGTCTAATAGTTTGTGTGAATGTGGCATGCGCCTGCCTTCACGCATCTTAAACCGAGGCATATATCGGCCGCCCTAGTTACCATTCCCATAACATTCCATTACGATCATTAGACAAGCATCTTATATGGAATCTATTCTGTTTAGAACAACCTATCTTATCAAGTACTTGTAATACTTGTAGCTTTTATATTTTATAAGGAAATAGTCTTGTTTAGTATTTGTTTAGAATAGACTATTTTTATGAGAACGTACTTAACTAGTTAATTGAAACTAGGTTTAAGGTACTTCAGATTTAGTTTACCTAACTGTACCATTAAATATCTACTAAAATATGCTGTGGTATTATCGGTACATTTTTTTAATGTCATTATAAAATTCTGGGTCCTATATCTTTTGTGAGCGAATGATTCCAGATTAAAGTAACTAAAGCTGTATCTAACTTCATGTCGTTTGCATTACCACGTAACTGAGTATTCTTGCTTGTACTAGCACTTAGGGTTTTGTTCGCGTGTTGTAACGTGTATGTTTATTTGGTTGCATCGCCTTGTTTGCCGCACGCAGCCCGGGGAGGAGCGACATTCGATGAGTGTAAGTAATGCCTAGCAGTTACTGCTGTATTAAACCGACCAGTAAGACAACTATCTTCATTTTCATCTAACTAGTCTCTGTAAGCAAGTCTTTTTAGCAACCCTAAACATTCTTGTTTGGAGTTTCATTTCGTTTGATGTAAGCTTATCGAATGGTTTACAAAATTTTATTTATTTTAATTGTTTGGGGGTTTTCTACTGGTCCGTAGCTATACTGTGCAATTATGCACCATTGCCTGTTTTACGCTTATTTGCACAAACATACATCACATTACCTATCTTAACAACCTGTTCTAACATAAGTACACACTGTTTTGCATGTACCGAACGCAACTGATTATGGTCTTGTTAAGGTGGAATGGAACAGATATGGAGAAACTTAGCGTGGAACAATGATAGTAATTTTCATTTAGGTACTTACTGCTGTAAACATTTAACATAGACAATTGGACATTTAGGATAGCATTTATCTTTACGAAATAAGATTCAGTTTCAATTTGAAATAACGTAAACAAACCATAAACAAATTATTAAAACAGCCTTCTGCATTCATTTACTTTGTTGGTGACATAAATGTTTAACATTGTAAATAGACATAAATAACAGCCAATTACAAATTAGGGCAACAGCCGTGGCTATATCCATGACTGCATTTAAGGCGATTCAAGTCGATATCCATGCTCACATGCCCACGATGCAGCACTGCGTATGTGCAATCTGAACAAATTAACATAAATAGAAACTTTATTGCTTTGCCTGCGATTGGTCAAGTTACACAAAACTCTTCATACTACGGACTCACCTCACACTCATAAGATGATTTTTAATTTCATTTTTTGAGTCAATGAGTATGTAGGTACGTAACTTTCAATACTTAAGAAAGTGCTTAATAAAAAAACTAGTTGAACGGAGTATGAAAAACGAAAACGTTTAAATAACGAAATTAGTAATAACAAAAGCCACGAAATAACAAATCCAGAAGGAAAATAATAGGTAAATAAACAAAATGCCAACCAAGGCGACAAACCATAATAAACAATAACAACTCTAAGTACAAAATAAATACAGGGTTACTTGGAAAACCCAAACAATAGTTTACAGAAGGAAAATGATTAAAACTTATGGAATTATATTCCGCAAACTTAGCTGAAAATATACACAAAATAAAAGAACTGGTAGGTGTAGGTACCTGTTGTAATTAGTAAAGTAATAAATGAATAAGTACATTAAGTACCTAAAGAAATGGAAAAAATACGGCAAGTAATAAAATAACAATAACTTATTTTACCGTAGGTATAAGTATGCCTTCACATCCCTGATAGTTAAGAAATCGCATTCCGTTTACGTACGATCTTAATCGATAACCTCAAGATAAAAATAATGAAGGAACTACGAGAAGGTCAAACGTAATCCTCATAAGACAATCTACTCTAACAGATGCACGTGTTAAGAATATTAAAATGGATAATATTACAAATATTAGGTCCTTACGTATGAAATTGGCGTTTTGTACGGGAGGAATAAAAAGTCGATATTTTTTTGTAAAATATATTTAATTAATCAAAGTATGCACCGTTGTTATCTATGCACTTTTGCCATCTTATGGGTAGTTCATTGATCCCTTTACTATAAAAACCATGGGGGCGAGAATCAATAAACTCTTTGAAGGCGGTTTGGACTGCTGCATCGGAGTGGAATTTTTTTCCTTGTAAGAAGTTGTCCAAATTCCGGAAGAAATGGTAATCTGTTGGAGCAAGGTCCGGGGAGTACGGTGGATGTCGCAGACATTCCAATTGTAGCTCAGCTAACTTAGTGGTTGTTTGTTATGCAGTGTGTGGTCTTGCGTTGTCGTGAAGCAGCAGTGGCCTAGAGCGATTGACCAATCTCGGTTGTTTAACAGCTAGTTCTTCCTTCATGGTTTGCAGTTGCTGACAATAGATATCTGCCGTAATCGTTTGGCCAGATTTAAGAAAGCTGTAGTGAACGACACCGGCGCTAGTCCACCAAACACTTACAAGTAACTTTTTCTGAGTCAATTTTCGTTTAGGGCAGGATTTGGCTGGGTCTCCAGGGTTCAGCCACTGCGATGAGCGCTTTCGATTATCGTACAATATCCACTTTTCATCACAAGTAATGATTCAATTTAAAATCCCTTCATTATTGTGTCGGTTGAGCAAAGTAACACAGCAGGCGACCCGTGTTTGCAAGTTCGATTCACTCAATTTATGAGGTACCCATCGTTTGAGTTTTTTTACTTTCCCGATTTGCTTCAAGTGGATTAATACAGTTTTGTCACTTACCCCGAAGCCTGCTGCTATCTCTGAAGTGCTTTGTGATGGATCCGCTTCCACAATAGCCTTTAATTCTTCGTTTTTCACTTTGATCTCCGGCCGTCCACGGGGTTGGTTCTTAAGGTCGAAATTTCCAGAACGAAAACGTTGAAACCAAAAACGTACCATGCTGTCTTTAGCGACACCAGCGCCGTACACATCATTAATTCTTCGAGCTGTTTCTGCAGCACTGGTGCCACGGTAGAACTCGTACTCGTAAATATACCGATATTTCATGTTTTCCATTGCGCGGTAATAAGCGACGCCAAAGAAAAAATAATGAGGAAAATAACAAATGAATGACTGTATTCCAAAGAAAAAAAAACCAGCTAAATGAATTTATTAATTTGAATTTCTAATTCTTAACCAAAGAGGAGATATTTCAGATCAAATTGATCAGTACGACAAAACGCTAATTTCATACGTAAGGACCTAATACATAGTTATATTCTCCATTTCATTTAATGATAGCATCATGATTATAACATTTACATTTAGAACAAATCAACAAATATCAAAAAGCAAAATTGTGGTAATCCCGACCCAAAATATTTGTGGTCTTTTGAAAAGCTGTTAAAACTTCTTCGCTACATTTTTAGCGGCTAGATCTAAGACAGACATTGATCTATGTAATGTAGCGCTCAAGCTCGTTATTTCTCCTGCTCACTAACCATCGTTTGGCTTACCCCGAATGTAAGTAGAGCATAAAATTCGAATTGTACCGTTATATTGCAAATTTGCTTACAAAAAGGCAATCGTTAGTGGTCATCAAGCGGGAAATAACAAGGAAAAGGTGTCACAAACAAACAACAAAATTTTACGAAAGCTACGGTACCTTGAAATTATGGAACTTTGAGAATATGGATTAAATATGCTTTTAAATTGTTTTTTGCTTATTCTTAAAGGTTGATGAGCAAACTTTGCTCAACAAGAAACTTAATCGCGGATTTAGTTTGTTGTTCTTCTAGTGGTTTTAGTTTTGTTTTAGTCTTGAACTTTAAAACTTGTTCCTTACAAGGTCCTTTATTAAAGCTTTTATATAAAATTAATTTAAGCATTATTAAAACTTTTTTTATGTATAATTAATTTGATTCGGACCGTAAGATTTTATCTTTTTCGTATCGTTCGTCGCTGAATGTTAAGTACGGCAGAAGTACCTACGTGATTTTGACGATGATACAACTTTGAAGAATAACAGTTTCTATAAGAAGGAGTTCTTATGGTGGTGGTAAATTTTGACCCGAATAAAGCGAAGCGTAAAAATTGGTAGTATACCTAGTTAACAGTTATGTACATTATAAGTATGATTATGTGATCAATCATTGATTTGGTGGTAGGCCTCACGAAGCATGTTACAGTGCGACGAACCTATCTGTGGCGACCAAAAGATTTTAATTCTGAAGTGATTCGAACTTTACAGATATTAAGTCGATTGCACTGTGACGCTGTAACTCCATTTTCTAATTAATCACTTGTGAAAACATTTTCACGCTTGTGTTGCGGTCGTGTTCTGACAGTTCGTAGTGACTCATTGTAAAATAGGCCTGTACCTCGTCTGCACAGAGCGAGACTCTCGACCCGTTGCTGGCGGCGTGCGCGGAGAGCCCCGCGCGCGGCAACGGGCGCCGCCCCCCCGCCTCGCCGCTGCACCCCGACGCGTGCGCAGAGATGCGCAGGCAGATACTCTATCTGCAGGTACTATTACACTATAGTTCGGCCGTTCAGAGAATGCGTTCCTGACACCTATCAGTTAGTCACGACTAGTGATGGGCACAACATATTATAACATATGGCATTATTATGCACCAAAAGTAAAAAGAACGCAATACAAAACACAATCGAAGTATCGGACTTCGATTGTGTTTTGTATTGCGTTCTTTCTTTAGCGCCGATGTCAGTTTGAAAAGCAGAAACAGTCCATTAAACGAAAGCCGGGTAATCAAATAAAAACAGATCGAAAACACTTGAAGAACGTGGTCTATGCGCACGAAACGACAACAACAACAGACGACTGTTTTAGCGTCACAAAATGGCGGCCCATAACGCCAATTGGGGTTACCATTTTTAATCTAAGTATAAAAATGCTACTTTCTTCCGCGCGTTCGGTTTGGTCGTAGTTTTATTTTTATATTTCATAAAAGTTATCTTATACTTAGTCCATTATTTTCAAATTCTTAAAAAGAAAAACAAAACGTACCTATTATTTTATAAATATAACTGTATAAGAACAGAGATACTATTATTGCCTGTTATTGTTAGTACAGCACTACAAATATAAAGCGCTGACATAACCTTGTAATAGCGCAGTATAGATTTAGAAAAATATTGTTTATCAAGTTATTTGACACTCAGTTTGGCACAAAATTATAACATTAATTGATTATTGATATAATAATGTTGTTTTAATGTTCATCAATTGTTATAACGGTAAACAACCAGCAAAAATATTTTTATCGTAACTGCAACGCCATTACAAAGTTACGTCGTCAGTTCAATCGCGACGTGTCAGGAACGCATTCTCTGAACGGCCGAACTATAACCACTAGTATTTTTTTTTATTCGAGATGTTACACTCCACGGACTCCGGGGACCGTGACTTTTGTTTACTGGTTTCTTAATTATTATTATTTATATAATATAGAATAGTATTACCAGTAGTATTCATACTGATTTCTTTCAGTACTGTTCTCCAAAGGTCGCCTGGAAAGAAACCGATTAAAGCGATATTATGAGTTTAAATACCAACGGGAGCTAGCTCGAAGGACCACGGAGGCTTTATGGTCCTTCGAGCCAGTTTAAGTACCATGTACTTAACATGTGTTAACTTTATGTGACATAGTACTTAAACTGGCTCGAAGGACCATAAAGCCTCCGTGGTCCTTCGAGCTAGCTCCAGTAGTTGTTAAAACTCATAATTTCACCTTAAACGGTTTTGCCAGGCAACCTTTAGAGAACAGTACTGAAATAAATTAATATGAGTACTACTGGTAATACTATACTATATTATATACTGGTAATAATAATGAAGATACCAGCAAACGTAACACAAAGTTTAGATGCATCAAAAAAATGCTAAAAACGCTTTCGGACCATGAACACTACAACCAGGGTTTCTACCATGACAACTTATTGCCATGATGGTTACGTTTTGTTGTCGACGCTGATTGACTGCGAATCGTATCGCTACGCAATAAGGTTCATGGTCCAGCAGCTTCAAGATGTCATTGTAGACCCCCAGTTGCCTCAAACAAAATACTGCTATAATGTGTGTGATGTGTTTCCAGGGTCAGCTAGAGGAGCGCGACCGGCTGGTGCGCGTGCTGCAGCAGCAGATGCTGCGCATGGCGGAGAGCCACGAGCCGCGCCAGGACGACACTTGCAACGTCGCCACGCAGACGGACCGGGTCAGTGCTGGCTCCCCATTTATTGACGCGCGACATGCTTTGTGGTCACTCTCACTCCTATGACGTTTGAAACGAGAGAGACAATAACAAAAAAAAAATATCTCGGCTTTTTTTTTGACGTGACAACGTCTTATAAATTGGTTTGCCGGGTGACACTTCAAGAAACTGCGTTACGCTCCGCTCACGTTATGCGCTCACAATGAGAGCGAGTGAGAGGCACGCGTCCCTTCCACTCGGGCATGGTTAGCCCGCCTAAGAGCGAGAGAGACAGACATAAAAAGTGGAAGGGACGCGTGCCTTTCACTTTTTAAGTCGTTGTCACGTAAAACTTTCGCCCGTATACCGACTTTACAGGCAACCAATTTTTTTTTAATGTTCGGCGTTTGACCACCAACTCGCCTGATGTTAAGCGACGTTGTGGTCTAAGATGGAGCACGACGACCTAGAAGGTACTTATTCACTCTAGCCTTGAAGTTTTGTAGAGTGAAGAAGTACAAAGACGACAGTTGAGTGAGGCGCTACAAGTGCTCTACTGCTCAGACTCGTCTTCGGAACGGCTTGTATGAATAGCCTTCCTGCTGCCTTACTTCACAGTTTCACGAGCCTCGTAGTAGTCGTAACCTAAGCGAAGTAGAGCGACCGCTTTATTACGCAGGTCTAGGGTTCCATTCCCGGCTAGATGTTCATATTCATGTTTGAATGATTTTTTCTGGTGAGCCTTTGTGCGTGTTTCATGGTACAAGGAAATCCAGTGGGGCTATGTGTGTAAACAACTAAGACGATTAAAAACTAAATGGTTTATTATTTTTACTCCTACTTCGAATTATTACCTAATTTGTTTATGTATAAGCTCAGTCTAAATCTTACAGTGAAACAAATTTATTCCAGTAGACACGCCTAGCTAGTCACGAGATATTTTAAAATTCGTATCCTGATATCCTGTGACGAATTACTGTAGCATTGCTTCAAATATTTCTTGTGATAAAGATCTAAATGCTTCAGTACCGTTGCTCATTTTGTTTCAGCAAAACTCAGCTGCGACCACACTATAAATCAGCGAAGCGTATTTAATGTTCTTTTGTATTAAAGATCATTGAATTTGCCAGAAATACATTATTTAGTTACTGAAAAATCATGTTTTAGGTTGATAAACTTTTAAAATTGTTATAATTACGTATATGTCTCTCAAAAATAACATTTTTCAAATTTCAGTTACGGCCGCCTATGACCACGTCGCTAACGAGTTCTGACAATTCAGGATTAGTGAGGTAACAACATCCTTTGAAATAACTGCTTCTTTCACTACAGTGCAATACTAATTATTAGCCTTAATTACACAATCTTATTCACTTTTATTAACACTTGTAAGTACACAAACGTTAAGGCCTTTACTTTCTACCTCTACATCTTAGTCATTGTCATTACTTTCATTTCATTTCTAGTTATTATTATCATTTACTTTTACTGACACGTAACGTTTCAGACACGTTTTACACGTCGCGTTGCTTTCAATATTTATTTTTTATACCACAATAACGTATTCACGACTTTTAATTTGTTTTAGGTTTATCTACGCGTCGTTAGAGTCGATCATTGACACAATGCACACATCCATTTCAGTTTTATACATCGCACCAATATACCCATCTCATTATTTCTCACAATGCAAGGAACACTGTAATCGTATAGTGTCTAATTTTACCACCCCTCATTGGATTATAGCATTTAGGGAGTATATGAACAAAAAGATGACGTTTGCCCCAACATCCATGTGTCGAATCACACTTTCAATATCTCCCTATTTTACTGGCATTTTCATTTAATCACCTATGTTTTTAGGGCTTCGCAGAACCGTGTTCATTGTATTCGATTTTACCTTGCTGACCAATAATTTCAATATTGTTTTAAATCGACAACAAGTCAGGCAGTTGATGTCAAGCACAAAAAAGTGCACACCGCAGTGTTTATTAAATTTAATTTACTAATAAACTCAGCTGCATGTTTTTTGAATGCATATGACATTGACATGCGGCATCTTCCATTGCACATTTGACCATATCAGTAGCGTTGTATTTATCATTACCATCTGTATCATCAGTATCATCGTCATTTCTCCCGTCAATGATGTTCATTCGATTGTTACTTCCTCACATGCTGCTTTATATTCGATCGTTGGTATTTGGATTTGGGACGGTGCAGTTTCCACTTGGGCTCTCGTGTTCGTCCGTCGGAACAGGTAGCGTGGCTGGATTGCTTGCTCGCTGTTTGCCTCTTGTGCTCCGTCAATGTGTTGTGCTTACTGCATCTCTTGTACCGGGGACCCGATCTGCTCTCCGATAGGGACTTCGACGACTGGAGGCTCCGCAAGTGATCGTTTGAGAGTTGACCTTGCATGTCTATCACGGCTCTCGGTCGGGTACTAAATTCACTAACGCCTGTTGTTCACGGCCGTCCGATATGGTGCTTGTTTTTAACTTTTTAAAGTGTTCAGTGATGATGGTCTATTGAACGGTTTTTATTGCAAGAAGTTTTAAAATAAAATTTTACTCTCTAAAATAGGCGATATGTCTATTAAATAATCATCTCTGCCGATTTGTATTTTTTGCATCGATTGTTGTACCTTACTTCATAAATATGTGTACGAGAAAAGATACCGTATGGTCTGTCTATAAGGTACCTTTACTCGTGAACTTACAACAACTACCTATTGCATGAAATCGGACGGCTTTTGTAATATTGTGTGCATATAAACTTTTACAATCCAAAGCTAATTTTGCATCGATCGATAGCTAATCAACTTTTTAAAACTGGATATGCATTGTGCATTAATTATTCAGCAAATTTGGCATTCATGTAATTCAAATAAAATCTTCTCCAGTTAAAAATAACCAAAAAGTTATTTAGCTAAGGCTTGCAAAATAAGATTCCAGTGTGTCGAGTAGGTATTGTTATGCACATTGTACAAAGTGCCTGTAGATTTTGTTACCCGTACAGGGTCAAAGGTGCTAGTTTTTGCCAAAGGCATTTTTAACTGGTTATTCTTACACCAACGATTTAAAGACATTTTTGAATATTGCAACATACGAAATGCAGAGCCTTTTGATATTGGCAACGAGGTTTAGAAAATGTCTATAAATGAACAGTGTAAGAAATACCTAATTTTTGCACTGGCACGATAGATTCGCGGTAAATAATTGGCTTTTGACGAGAGTAGTGTTGGTTGTGTGTAGGTGTGTGCGTTCCGATTGTTCGGGTTGGAAATGTTTGAGTTACTGTAGATTGTAAAATACTTTGATTATGAAACGCTTGTCTGTTACACGCTGCCTCATCAGAACGTAAAGGTGAGGGTGACTTAGCACTAACATTCACACTTGCATTTTACTCAAATTTGAAGACGTTAAAGAACATAATTCTTTCAATTTCAAGTATTTGTATACTACTCATATAGATAAACACAAACAATGTACAGAAAATCAGTTTTGCGAGAATGTAGATAATTAAAAACAAAGTCAATAGGTACACCTAAAACTAATTTCTAAACATTGTTCTGCAGTTGGAATGAGCAAGCGAGCGCGAGGAAGCTGCCGTCGTACAGTGAAGCACAAAAGACTAAGAGACCTGTTACCAACGGGATTGTGACCAAAACATGCCAGTGCGGTGCTAGGAAACTGAACGGACTAACAAACGAACAGACAGACAAGCGAACGGACGTGCCACTGCGAACAAACAGCCGCGTCGGCTCCAAATACCTCCAAGCTGTCGCAGGCAACACAGAAAACAGACGCTATATAAAAAGGGATTCTTCAGTTGGTGAGAAAACGGATCGGAAGATTATGTATTCAGCCAGATCGAAGTCCATAGAGAATTTTCAACATCAGACTTACTTGACGGAACCTCCGCTCGCCAAAGCAGTTCTAATAGAGGAGACTCCCGTCATCAGGCACCATCACACGTCTTACGGAGACCTTTACAACGGTCGGATCAGTAGCAAAGAGAGCGTCAACGGGAACAGACATAGTCCCAGTTTGAACGGACAGTCAACCGACACAGACTACAGCTCCGACGGAGGCTACAAGTCTCTGCCATCTTCCATCAACTGCAATACGAACATCAGCTCCCCGAAAAAGGTGAGCGGCATCCCTAGAAGGTCTATCGAACAAAAATTTATTTCCACTAAACACGTCAAAGCGAGCGCCGTTTGAACATTCAATGTGAACTGAACCAACGTACCTACATGTGAGGAACTTTATGATAATTTCGAATGAGTTTTGTTTTTGATGCTGACGAGTTTTACATGACCACTTTTTATCCTCAAAACTGTAGTGTTGTTGCAAAGTGCTGAGCGAGTCAATTTTGAAATTCTTGATCTAGGCAATGATGTGCTAAACGTTTTTCCCGTCTGCAAATTCGGAGTCAATTGGTCGTAAGAAGAAAATCTTTGAACTCTTCAGGACAGTATGTACTTAGAGGTTATGCAAAACTGGTCAGAAGATCGACTGCGGTATGTTTGAGTATCTGTGCCATCCCAACACATGCAGAGCGACAAACTTATTTGTAGACTTTGCCAAATAAAGGAACTAAAATTTTTCATTAAACTTCATTTTATTCCGAAAACACTACGGTAACTTCTCCAGACAAGTCGGTCGGTTTGTACAAGACTTGCGGCGAGTTCTATAAAGCTTGCTGAAGTCTATCCCGTGCGCCCGGTGTTGCCAGTGTGCGAGTCGCTAGAGCATTGCTTGTTCGCATTAAAATCATTTCCGCTCGACGCCGCGACGTGAGGCTAATCAATTAATTAAGCTACGTTTAGTTAATCGATGCCAAATTATAATCGATAATTTCATTCGATATCGTAATTGTATGTGTAAAATACTCTACGCCCATTGGATAGGGGATTAGAGCAATGCAACGATTTTCCAAATTTCTGAAGACGAGTAACGAACTTGATTTGTGAAACTCAGTTGCGTTGCTTGCCTCGTCTGAAATTGGGCAACATCGGACTTCGAAACTTTAGATTGGGATTCAATTTAAACTTACTTTGAAGTTCTTATCGGTACCATATTTTATTCAGTAAATTCCAGTTCCAAATTATGATTTTGATTACATTTACCGCCCCATTTCTAAAAATTTCAGTTCATAATGGTCTCATTTTAAAGGATGGGATCTATGTGTTTAAATGTTTTGAAGTCTCAAACTTAAAGCTTTCGAGTCTGTTGATCTCTACATCCTCAATTGTTTTCATTTGACATGAAATCGTTACATTTCAAATAGATCGCTTTGTGCATTTTTTCAATGTTTTATTTTAACGAATTTGACCTCACACAATGAGTTATTGACCTGGATAGGAGCCGATTTTGTAGATTTAATTTACAAATTTATATGTATACAGGCGATAAAATATTATCTTAGATTTTCTATGGTAGACAAACTAGTAGATAGAGCTGTAATATGTGATAAGAGTGGCTGTAAGAACTGTATTTTAATTTACTTAACCTTGTATCTTCCCTATTGTTATTGTAATCACCTAATTGTAATCAAAATTATTATGTATTTTAAACATTTATCATATTAATATAATGAAACATTTCAAAAACTTTTAGGTAATTTGTTTGCTTGTTAAAGTTGTTTAGAAACAGACGTTGGTAGGTATCAAATAGGTACAAAGATTCACTCGCTTGTAAGGCATTTCGACTAATCCAAACGTCATTTTTAAAGCATTTCGTCGTTGTAATGTAATTAGAGTTAATAAAAATAGAAAGATGTTATTCTACAGAGCCTAAAGTTTCAAGTATCCTATTGATACCTCATGTGGTAATTTTATTATGTGTACCTAAACTTATGGCTACATTATCTTTATTCATTGTATTGCGCTTTCCTATGTTAGTTATAAGTCGGAGCCCACTAGCTTTAGTGAAGTTATATTTAATTTAAACATTGAAGTTGTTCAATAAATAATTTTAATTTTGATTGGTCTGGTTTTATTTTATCTGTTTTTATACTCGGACCGCTCATTGGCAGAGTGTAAGCAAAGATACAGTAAGTAATCATTAAAAATATATAACCCAAACAATTCCATACAATGTAAGTAATTGAAGAAAATAAAAACTATGTTAACGATCTACTAATTAAGGATGGAAGGTGATGTTGATAACGTTTATAGTACATTGTGATCTTCATAGTCTGCATCAACCTTGCTGAAAGTCGTGCCTAGTTTGATTCGAGTGTTCATCACACAATGCACAATGCTCTTTCTGTGTTCTTTCTCCACGTGTTTCTGTCTTCGGCGGTCTTAATCGCTTCAGGTATTGCCAGGCCAGTGAGCGTCCCTATTAGGTCTGACCAAGGGGTAGGTGAGCGCCCGCATGGTCTTTTATTAAATATTACCAGCAGCGCATTGTGATACAAGAACGAAAAGTAGCTTAAACACCATTCACCTGCCTTGCAATACTGCGAAGCAGGATGTAGCTCATACATCATCCTGCCTGGCATCCTACACGTCGTTGCCAGACGCGATGCAGGCTGTGACAACATTCATCATCCTGCATGAAGCGGCAGTGACGTGCCGGATGCTGGACCTTTATTGCAAACGAGTAGACAATGTCATGATCAAATCACGAGTTTGCATGGAAAAAAATATTCTTTCCGCACTATAGTGTTCAATGATTTCATGATGGTATCACACGGCGTGCTGATCAACTTTCGAATAATGACAAGCGATAACAATCACACAAGATACAATTTTCGAGCAACGCGTAATAAAAAAAATAAAAAAAATACCGTAGAAATCTCGGGAGTAGTATGTGACAGCTATAATCCTCGTATTTCCAGTCTTTATTTTCCCATTTTTTCGAAAATGTATTCAAAAACTTCGTGTGTTACACGAGGGAAAAGCTTATTGCACTTGTATCACAATGTACTATTGAGCACAATTAAGAATAAATAAGAAAATCAAGCGACGCTCAATAAAACTCGCTGTCTACAGGTTTAGGAAAAGTAGAAGTTGTACCTAGCGAAATCATAAGTAGTCGAACAAATAAAACAGGGTGATTGGAATCCCGACCCCATCCTTTCAAGAAGTGTTTCTACTCATCATGGGCTACCCCTATGGCGTTACATTAATTAAGTAAAACATTTTAATGGTTTTAGTGGAAAAATACAAAAGAAAATATTACCTACACAAAATATGAAATAACTATAACACTACATTTTTGCTGAAATAATGTAACGCTAAAAACATAACCCATGAGGAATAGAAGGACCCTTGAAAGGAAATTGTCTGGATTCCAATCACTCTGTATAAACAGAAACAAATCTAAAAGGAAAACACTAACTCTATCCACAAGAAAAGATTTGCTATCAATCCTTTAAATCCCTATGCCGTCTCGCGGTTTTGTGACACTCCATTGATTTCGTTGCGTTAGTCCAGAGGTTTAAAAAGAACCAATTCACGGTTGGTCCATTTTTTTTGTAAATAATCCTTTCTCTTGTTCCGCATACTCACTGTAATTCAAGACGGCCTATTAAAGATCAGAAACAAAATGAAAAAAGAAAGGTTCAGAACGCACAAACTTTCTTACCCACTGTGAGCGGCACGCAAAAGAATTTCATATCAGCTTGCTCCTTACGCAATAATATCTAAACTATAACACTAGTAGTTAATAGTGGACCTTGACCAGTCGATAAGGGTGGTGTAGCGTGTCGTGGACAACACTCAGTGCCCGTGCTACAGTGAGGGACCATGCGTGCGCATATTGCATAGTTACTCATTATTGCTGTTAACGAAGGCAGTAGCTAATTGCAAGTTCATGTTAGTGTAAGTGCATCGCCGCCGTGAAACTTGGAGGTGGGTGTGAAGTGTTTGTTTTGCTTATTAAATATTTGTTTGTGTTTTAATAACTTTCAAGCCGTCAGCGTTAATATTTGTTTTGATAACAATGTACGTTTGAGATCCTAAGCAATTACAATAATTATAATTTTGATTGATTTTACGAAGACGGTTTCCTTTGGAAATTGTAGAGTTTGAAATTACTTTTATTGTGTAGTTTAATGTAAAACCTGATGACACAAATCAAAACTCGTCAGATTTAAAACGTATCACGGTTTAACGCTATTTAAGATAACTCTGATGTGAATGAATAAGTAAATGCTATATTTTCGTGTTTTTAGCTTGGAAAACAAAAATTTTATCTAAGTACATTTTGTAATTAATCGTAATATTTTTTAGTCTATCATAAAGCTACACCAAATTTATTTCCATTAGTCACGATCCACTGGCTAAGGTAGTATTAGGTAGACGTTGCAGCTAACTGCTAGTGGATGTCCCTGTTCTTGGTGGTAGACTTCCTTGCAGAGTTATTAGCATAGGGGAGACAAATTGTCTTATTCCCATTTTTATCTTCGCTTAGATAAAACAAAGCTAGAAAACGGTTGTGTTTGTCTCTTTCTTGCGGAATAAAAATTGTGAAAAGACAATTTGTCCACGGTTCATGCTAACCCTGGATGGTTGATGGATGTTATGGTTCATGCTACCTTGGCAGACTTCTGACCTATAGCTGCGACTCTTCGTCCTGCTTATTGTTTCAAAGGACGTTCAAAGGACGGGTCTGCAACTGCCGTCTTTGTACTTCTTCACTCTGCAAAACTTCAAGGCTAGAGTAATAAGTACCTTATAGGTCGTCGTGCTCCATCTTAGACCACATTCATTTCTCATACGGACCGCTAGAGTATGGAATACTCTGCCAGACTGTGGGTTCCCTGACACTTATAATCTGGGTGTCTTCAAGTCTCGAGTGAATCGGTTTCTTCTAGGCAAGCGTGCTCCATCTCAGGCCGCATCACTGCTTTTCATCAGGCATGTTGGCAGCCAAACGCAAGCCTATTAAGTAATAAAAAAAATAAACCACAACGTCGCTTAACATCACGTGAGTTGGTGGTCAAACGCCGACCTATTCTACATTAAAAAAAAGACTTTTTTATGCCAATGGTATCAAACAACCTAACGGGCCGCCTATAGATACTTGTAAGACCAGAGGCGTCACAGATACATTGCCGACCCATTGACAGATCATTGAAGAATCTCTTTCTCTTCGCCCCATGTTATGTAGTTCCTCGGAAATACTGCAGGATAGCTCATTAACCGGGGCGAGATGGTGAATGCTAGCGTGATCCTATTTCGCCCCACCTTGGCGGAGAACTGCTCATGGGGGAGGATTTTAGTGGGTTCGACTCCCACATACCCCCTTCCGTCACTCCTGCGGCGGAAGGGAAATGCGAGGGCATTTACCTCCCCCTCAACAAAAATAAAAAAAGGATAGCTCATTCCACAGATTGCAGGTGTGCAGGTGCAATTTCCACAGATCGATAATATGTGGATGAGCTTTCAGGCGGTGGTGGCTGGTGCGATGATAAAACCGCGAAGGCAGTCATCAGTTTGAACATTTCTTTAGAACACGCCCCGTTGTAAATGCGATAGAAAATACATACAAAGAGACTAGCTTTGGGTAGTAAACTAACTATCGATAAAAGAATATGATTTTATTCCTTCAGGCCCAGAAATATTTTGACGCCCATGATGACAGATACTACCAAGTTCGAACTTTCTCACGTTTAGTTTGTGTAGTGGTACAACACAATGCACAGGCGTCGCGTCGCGTGGGACGGAGACGTGACGTGGACGTTATCAAGGGTCGCGGCTGATAGCCGGAGTCAAGACTGGGCCGCGATAACAAAGCGGATTGCAATCGTCCGCTGCTTATTTTGATGATTTCATCTATTAGGTACAGACTAGATGTATCTGCAGGTTGACGTTCAAAGTCAAAACATGTAGCTAGATAAATAGTAGAACTTTTTGGGAATAAAAAGGAACCAAATAAAATAATATGCTGTATCAAGCTTCTTTGACTAGGCTCTATTTCATCTGTAAACATATACCTATTTAAGGTACTCGATTTCAGGGAAGTGTATTTGATGTAAAAAAATACTAACCAATGTGATTATATCCACGCGCGTACTAGGTAAGTATCTAAAAAGAAAAACGAATCACAAAACCGACTCTCCGCTCAGGTGAAAGTCATCGCAGGCATTTACATAATTAAGTGCAACTTAAAAGTGTGTGTAAAAATAATGACAGCTTTTGAACAAACGCAAGCTTCACATACTGGCATGTAATACTTAATTGCGTTCTAGAGAAAAAAATGTGAGTATTTCTACAAAAACAATTCGATAAACAAATTCAAAATCAAATTCAAAATCATTTGAAAATTCGACAAGCGAATTTTCAAATGACAACTTTGTATTAGGTAAGTGTTGTGTTCGTCGCAGTGATAAAGAATAACCTTGTCGGTCGTAATGTGTAACATTCTGATTAGTTTCAAGTAGTAAGTAAATTATTGCATAAGTAGGTACTTATCAAAATATTAGTACGATACTTCTGTTTAACATTTCGGTCACTTCACCTTTTAGTCCAAATTCCAAAAAACTAATCGTAATTTAATCGAAACTTTTTATTTCTTAATTTCCTTAACTTTATTTTTTTAATATTTCCAATGAGACAATAATATTACCTACATTATGAAATATAATTAATGGAATTACATTTCATTTTTTTGGTAAATAATTAAAATAAAAACAATCATTAATAATTATGTTAATTAAAGACTACTGTGTTTTTAATGCCAGACATTTTTTCTGCAAATCACATTTCCACTTGTATCGTAAAAACAAAACCACCTCGAACAACTTAACAAATATTTTTTGTATTCTTATTGTTACTCTACCAGAACTGCCAATTCGTTAAATTGCACAGTTCATTTCGTAAATAATTGAGGCCAGTAAATCCGACCAAATGATGCAACAGACGCACATCGCAAGAACTCACTTAAAAAACTGCTACCAAGCAAATACCTCGTTACTTACACTTGCAAAATGAAACTGTCTACTTGTATGAAGATAAATGATAAGTAGGTCATTCATATCTTGACGAAAAATTTACAGCTAACAATACTAGTTTTACTGATCGTAAAACATTTTGTACTTAGCTACTTATGATTACTTTTGATGACGAATTTTTTGCAGATAGCTTTGATGACGTAGTATAAATCGCTCCGTACAAATTATTGCCATACCCTAGCAGGTTCACATTATAATGTTTACTTAACACATGTTAGACGATATGTACGAGTATAAAACCTGCATGACTACATAATTAATATGAGCAATATTAATTATGTAGAATCGGATTTTCAATTCTCTATTCCAAAATTTATAAAAGTAGACTGAGATTCGAACTATTTGAGTTTGAAATTTGTGAGATCCGATCGGAAACGTCTCCGAAAGTAAATAGCACCGCTGCAGGGAACAGCCGGAAATCCGAACATAGGATTTGCCTGCGAGCATTTTTGCCCAAGCTGAAACGGAGACGCTTCGCGCTCTTTCGGTCAAATAACGACCATTTTCCACCCACTGGTGAGTATTGATCTTCCCTTAAGCGCGTCATCCTTCCCGGTTCTATTATGCCAGTGACATCCTCAGCTTCCCGCCACCGTCCACCGTCTTTTTTGGTCCACCGTCTGTCATACCTTCTGGGAGACATATATGTATATTGTATATTTTTAGATACAAATGAATCTCTATTTCCCTTGGTCATCTCATCACGCGTGAACGGACCATTTTCGTTAATTCTTTTTTTGTTGTGTTTATTATTGTCAGTATAAGGTCCTTTTATAAAAGATAAAATAAGAAAACTTAAGACAGAATGTCTGTCGGGTCCGCTAGCTTATGTATAAATTACGGTTGTGACTGAAAGCGAGGACCGTTTGCTGTTTTTCGATAAAGTCCAAAATTCCGGTTGGTGATAAGGCAAAACAAGCGAGCCTACCATTATCAGTCTGATATAACTATTATTTCTGTTTATAAATAAAGTTACATTGACCCCGAAATTATTACTTTTTACATGTACGGCCGTTCGTACACGAGACACCTGAAGTGTCGGATAGTCTTGTCAAGTCATGGTCAAAAATATGTTGTGATTAGGTAAGTAAGTACCTACTGTAAACTATATGTTCACAAAAAAAACTGAAATTGAATTTTAAATCAAGCACGTTAGCACACTACTCACATGTACTCTACAAGTTGTGTTTTTTTTTCTACTGCTGTAAATTGAACTGGTGAGCTCTTTTTCACACTTTGAAAATGTCAAGATTTTTCAGTTCCGTCATACAAGTGTGCAGTAAACTAAAATAAAAATTTTATTGCTAAAAACTGTGTACATATAAAGGTGACGTAGGTAAGTATGTTAAAGTACTCTCAACAGTTAATCCTAGCTGACATGCAATTTATAGAATTGGAAAATTAGGTAATATTTACTAATATTATTACTAGATATTTACATCTAATTCATCTTATCTTAATACATATAAATTACGTGTCACGTTGTTTGTCCGCTATAGACTCCTAAACTACTTAACCGATTTCAATCAAATTTGCACACCGTGTGCAGTTCGATCTAACTTAACAGATAGGATAGCTCACATATATAAATATAGTACCTGGATGTCCGAGCTTTGCTCGGTTTTTTTTTATTGTGTTTTTTGGAAAATAAACAATTGATTTTAGTCTAACCTCAAAGCAAACACTCATTGACTTCGTGTTACTTAACAACGCCATCTGCTCTTGTGTCGTTAAAGCAATTAGTTGCTCACAAAAAATAGTATTATTATTCGCCAATAGATGTCAGGAAGAGTCATATTTTTGTTATTTTTCTTCCAAGTTTATGTTTAAGTTGATTATCGATAAAACACGAATGAAATGACATTTTCTAAAAATGATTCCTAGCTAGATCGATTTATCGCCCCCGAAACCCCCTATAAACTAAATTGTATGAAAATCGTTGGAGCCGATTCCGAGATTCCAATTATATATATATATATACAAGAATTGCTCATTTAAAGATATAAGATAAATAATAAACGCGAACGAAGTCGCGGGGTGACAGCTAGTACTTCAATAAAATAAACATCAAACAAAACAATTTTACGAACAAACAGTACTTAATTTATTAAAATTGCTTATATTTGATTATTATGTAAAATAATCCCAAAGTGCGAAGCAAGGTACCAATAAAGTGTCAGATTTGGGTCACCTAATGTACGATGTGTTTTGCTTATCCGCAGCGGCGTAAAAGGGCGTAAGTGACATAGGCCGGCGAGAAAGTTGTTGCAGTCGCGATGGTGACTTCGCGCGGGAAAGCCGGCCGGCGCTCACGGCTGGCCGAGGAGCTGTACACTTACTGCGCTTTCTGGATCGCTGTCTCCGCTTTGCCCGCCTTGGCTATATCCTACGTCGGTAAGTTCAGATTTTCTAAGTTGTCTTAAGTAGTTCGTGCTTGCTGAAGACGGAAATGGAAGAAGGGAAAAATGTATGCCAGGATCGTAGCAAGTGAAGAGAAGTGGTCTCTGTGGATACCGTTATGGGAAAGAGGGGTAAATTATACGTACTTATGGATGTGCTTTTTTCAGAGTAAGTTTTTTTTTCCGAAATAGTCAAAGTATTACCTGCACTTAGTACTTCTAGCTAATTTTATTATTGTTTGTTGTAATAGGACAAATTTGTGTGCCGTTTATTTTTGTGGGTTTTTTTTTTCGTTTGTTGCAAGTTATTTTTTGGTTCTCCATAACAAAACATATCGTCAGGCCTTTCCCCCGAGGGGGCTGGCAGAGGTGTAATACAACACCCATACTTCGCCGGACGATATTCCGCCCCAAATGTGACAGGGGGCGAGCCTGTCGCCATACACCAGGCTCCAGTCATGTAGCAGATTTCTTGGTTCTAAACGTTTATAAAATCGTTCCCATTTCCATAAGCCGCGAAATTCTAGAGCTCGAAATTTCGCGAAATTCGCTGTGTTACCTACTTACTTATTATATTTAAATATTACTACTATTATGACTATTTTATGATTACATAAAATATTTAGTAAAATCTTATCCTAGCTACTAAATGCATCACCACCTAAATTTCATACTTAGGTGCCTATGTAAAATAATTTAAATTATTTTATTTTGCATTCACTCAAGAGATTTAAGACAACTGGAAATTGCTATTGTTTTCTCGAAAGTTTTGTCTTAAGATTGAATGACAACAAACATTACTAATCCAAAGACAGGTCACAAAACGTTCTGAGGAAACTCCATCTGCATACGCAGTGCATGCTTAAATTAGCAATAATTTACTTTAAAACGCTATAGAAGAAAAAAAATTTCAACAATAGAATTACCACCATTACATTTTTGGCCGTATTTTGGTTATTGTCGTGTCAAGCGGTCAAGAGATTAGCTTTCAATGAAACCACAAATTTTCGAAATGCTTCTCTCATTTCCATTCGGCCAAAGAAACAGATAGGGTTTTCGTACTTTCGAACGAAGTGAGAATTTGGATACTTTTAGAAAACCTGTTTTCTCTGAGACGTTTATACTCGTAGTAGTAGAGTAGGATGAAAGTTTCTAATTAGGAATTTATTATACTATATAATTTAGAGAAGATTTAATTCAGAAAATTTGCATACATAATGTCAGAGGTACATAAAAGGACATAGGGTGGGTATAGGACATAGGGTAGGGTATTTTTCATCCCGAAAAAATAACGGTTTTTGTGGGACCGCGTGTGAAACCACGGGGCACAGCTAGTCCATCATAATGAAAGTCAAGGATACAGCGCGTAAGACGAAGAAGAGCTAAGACACATTTCATCTCAGAAAATGTAGGTAATAAAATAATTACCTATATACATAAATCTTCGTACCAAATAAACTATTCTTATTTTTTTTAAGTAGGTAGCTATTTACTTCTTTATATATTTATTGCTAGTGGTAAAAATAAGCTAGCAATAAGGCACTGTTTATCTCAGGAAATTAAGTAAAACATGGATTTAAATCTTGCACATTTTATCCCAGAAAATTAAATGAAATAAATACTTATTAAATCTTGAAAATTCGATTTCCAGTGGTGAGAATAAGCAAGCACCTATGGCTGCGGCTGCTGTCCAGCCGATACCCAGACCTGGAGTTCATCAGAACTGACACAGTGAGGTCACTCCTCGACACGCACAGGAACCAGGGGATCATCAACGTCCTGCTCTCTGTTAAGGGTAACAAACATTTATGCTCGTGATGTTACAATAGAAAATAACGTTGATGCTTTTTATACCATTTATTTACATTATCCAATTGTCGAAATGTCCAGCTATCTCAAAACGTTTAATTCGCAACACTATAGCAATGAGCAATTGAGCGTGCCTAAGTAAAAGTTAATTGAAAAACATAGAGCTACTCGAAAAATTACCGTCTAGATGTCCAAACAGAAAATGAAACTTTAAAACAAAATACGAAACTTCAAAATTATTTTCATTTAAATCTACATTCTATTATAATATTTGAGTCAGGTCAGTAAAGATTTAAATTCCAAGCAGGAACGTTAGGACTAATAAAATGGTTGTCTCACAACCTAAACAGAAAATTAGAACTTCATATCATCATACAAATTTACAGGAACCCTAGACGCTGAACGTATAAAGAACGAGTTGATCCAACACGTTGTGGACAAACGAGACAGAAATGGCGAGCTCATGTTTCCGAGACTACGGCACCTGCTCGTCTCCTGCTGGGGAAACTACGCCTGGGACGTGAACGTGGCCTTCCGGTTGGAGAACCATGTCAAAGCCAACGCTGTGTATAGAGGGCGACCAGTGACTGAAAACAATATACAGGTACCAATCTACCCTCATCTAGCAATGGTTTTTTGGACCATGTAGAGCTGATTCATGTTAGGCTTAAATTAATGATGAACTTTTGGAGATAATTTTGGCTAATGTAGATCAGACAGGCAGGATGGGGCTCCTCACCTCCCTCAAATTCCTCGGAACCCACTTACCACGACTTTGAACCGTTGATTTATTCTGTCAGCTAGACAGTTTAGTACCAAATATTATTATTTCAGGAATACGTAAGCGAAATCGTATCAAAATACTTCCCGACCGACCAGCCTCCGTGGCAGTACATCATAATACCCTGCGCGTCGACAGAACCCAAATACTACATCCTAGTGCGAGTCCATCACCTTCTGCTAACTGGCGAGAAGTCACTAAACATTGGCGACTTGCTGTTAGTAGAGCAACTGGACGCAAACGAACGGGTTCTGAACCAAGAGTTTACGCAGAAGAGTCCTTTAACAAAGCTCTTTCCCACACCATCTGCCATACCAGAGTTATGGGGGAAGCTGAACGAGAACCTTTCGAATGCTTGGAACGAGTTTGTATCTGAATACGATCCAGTAGAGAGTCCTAGAGCGTTGAAGACCTTACCTGGAGCGTTCCACGTCGCAGGGCTAGTGCTGATATCAGGAGTCAGTGCTCTGAGGGAGCTCACAAAGAAGTCTAATGGGAGGAATGGCTCGGAAGCGCCTTTAACAGCGACTACGTTATTGGCTGCCATGCAGAGAGAATGTAAACGAAGAAATTTGACTATACCAAAGGTAAGGTAAAAAAAGTGTGAGTAAAAGTAATATTTAGACTTTCACAACCTGGGCACTTGTTATGGTTTCACCAATGAAACACCAAGGAAGTGAGCTGGTATATTAATTTGAAACTCGTTTCAGATAATTTTTTCCCCGCTGGTAACAGCGGATCCAAGAAAATGGCCAAGGCGGACCTTCGGAGCAGCATTTTCATCAACACGCTTGTTCTTCAAACTACCGCTACAGTTTATCGACGAGCTCAGAGCTTTAGTAGAACTAAAGAACACGGGTCACGTGAAGCTGTCGCATACACTGACGTGGAAGTACGCGGAGCTGGCGCAGCTGTGTGTGCGTGCGTCGAGAGAGGCCTGGAGAGGAGTTGTAGAGGCGTACAGAGCGCCGGGGCAGCTGTGGACAGATACCATTGGGGTCGATGATGGGCAGAAGCATTTGCTGCAGACAGTGTCTTTGTGTGGAAGAAAGGTAAGATTTAGAAGTTGCTTTGTGAAACTGTCATATCATAACATATAGCTGTATCCCAAAGTATTTAATATGTACCTATTGTAAGTTTTTTTTTTAAATCTTATTCTTTATTCAGTTTAAAAAAAATAGGTATATAGACGACAAACTACTTGTGCCACCCTAATCTAATCTTGTTATTCACACCGCAAGCTCGTTATTTTCTAT
Source organism: Peribatodes rhomboidaria (assembly GCA_911728515.1). Lineage (NCBI taxonomy): Eukaryota > Metazoa > Arthropoda > Insecta > Lepidoptera > Geometridae > Peribatodes > Peribatodes rhomboidaria. Next base: position 4,850,619 of record OU452175.1, on the reverse strand, counting down.
AAAATGTAAGACTGTCGTTTTGCGATTGTGCCGTTCCTCCAATTACGAGTATTTCGCAAGACTAACAAAAAGCAAACTCCCTTTTGACGCGCTTCCAAAAATTCGTCTTCCACGCCGATTTTAAAGTCATCTGCTACAAAACTGTGGCCAGGTGTGGCGACAGGCTTGCCCCCTGTCACATTTGTGACTGAATATTATCCGACGAAGTGTGGGTGTTATACATCTCTGCCAGTCTCTTCGGGGGAAAGGGGTAACTATATATGTCTTTAGGTCTCGAGTGAATCGGTTTTTTCTAATCGCACTTCATCGTATACCGCATTTGTGTTTAACATCGGCAATGTCAGGTAGATGCTGTGTATACCGACTTTAGCAGCGCTTTTGACAAAGTTAGTCATTCAGTATTATTAATGAAGTTAGAGCGAGCTGGCATCCACGGGTCTTTTTTAAAATGGTTTCGGTCTTATCTCTGTCAAAGACAGCAAGTAGTTTTCATTAATGGTTTCGAGTCTGACGCGTTTATTGCTGAATCTGGAGTGCCACAGGGATCGCATCTGGGTCCCATACTCTTTTCATTGTTTATTAACGATATATCCACTCATATAAAACACTGTAATTTTAAAATGTTTGCCGATGACCTTAAAATCTATAGAGTAATTGATACTACGACGGACGGCAATCTTATACAAAGTGATATTGATAGTATTAAATTATGGTGCGACGAAAACAGGATGCATCTCAATGCTCAAAAATGTTTCAACATTAAATACACCCGCAAGAAAAAACCTATCGAAATTAAATACACGTTGAACGGAAATGTTTTGCAGGAGGTGAGTGAAATGCGAGACTTAGGAGTAATTATTGATAGCCAGCTGTCCTTCAAGTCGCATATTGACGCAATCGTGAAAAAAGGGGCACAGTTACTAGGCTTTATAAGACGTAACAGTAAGGGCTTTAGATTTCCTTTAACAAAAATTATTTTGTATAATGCATTGGTACGAAGCTGTTTAGAGTATGCAAGCGTGGTCTGGAATCCCTTTTATTCAGTGCACTCTCAGCGAATCGAAGGCATTCAACTGGCTTTTACACGATCATTGGCCTTCTCAAGCCAGGGTATTTCTCACAGAAGTCCTTACGATATTCGTCTAAGTTTTTTCAAAATGCGTACCCTGCGCGACCGGCGAAAGATCCGTGATCTAACATTTCTTCATAAAGTGATCCATGGTTTCTCCGACTGTCCATCTATCTTGAACGAAATTTGTTTGCATGTTCCTTGCCGCTATCCTAGACACAGAATTTCTCGGATTTTAGGTTGGCGCCAAATCGCTAGAACTAATTTGGCACTTAACTCTCCCACGCGAAGGTTATGTCGCACTTATAATGAAGTCAACCTCTCCGTGGACGATCTAGATATTTTCAATGATTCTATAACTGTTTTTAAAACCAAACTTATCAAGTCCCTTTAGATCCTTATTCATAATGTCGAATTTGTTTTGTTTAACTTTCTTTTACATTTGTTTCTATGTATTAAGTATTTCTATTTTTAATCTTTAAATAATTGTTTTTTACCACTGTTTAATGCAAATGCTGTATACGCCTATAAAGGGTGTTCATATCAGCTCCATGTGTTTAGCAATTTAATTTTGAAAGTGTAATATGATCACTGTTGGCGTATCTTTATAAATAAATAAATAAATGTTGGCCAAGCATAAGGGAAAGGCGTGACGTATGTAATAACTTTTTCTGTGTCAAAAAAAAACCTTTAAAAGCTGATGACTTTCTTCATCAGGTGACAGCGTGGTCCCGGCCCGTATCCCGCGCGGGTATCGAACGAGCGGCGCGCGCGCTCGGCGTGTCGAGCACTGACGTCACTCTCTACGCCGCCACTGAGGCTCTGCGAGCTTTCTTAGAGAACGCACACACTGACATGCCTGACGTCATACTGACCACCGCCAGGGCGGCATCTGAAGACTTCTTATTCGCTTTTGCGGAGGGACAAGGGAAGTCGTATAAGAAATCGCAAACGGGCGGTAAGTTCTGATTCCGATTTAGTTTAGTTCAGTTCTTTTTCTGATTTAGTGTGGCCTAGCGCTGATGTCCTGATTGGAGTGTGTGTAGAAAGTTACAAACGTGGTGGCTCTGTGGCGTCAATGGAAGCTCTATTGCTTTCAACACACAATGGTACCTTAACCTACACAAAGACTTAGACTTAAAACTTCATCTTTTTCATTCTTCTTTTGAATCGCGAACAGTTCCATAACTAGCCTTTTACGCGTCCTGTACAAGCTTCTATATCTGCCACTACCATAACCCAAAATTAGCTGTTGGTCATTTTTGCGGCCTATCCCTTGCCCTATTCCTGAGCCCCGCTGGAACTGCTGCGAGTTAAAAACAGTAATCAGCAGAGCCGTTTTTCTGGCTTTTTTCCGAACAAGGTCACTTTCATAACTTTGACGTTCATAGGCGTATTTTCGATGCCCAATTTAGAAATACGAAGAAGCCCAAATAAGACATTTGGCTTCGTTCGTTTCCAGGTATGATCTGCCTGTCCCTCCCAGTGGGCGGCACGCCGCGCCGCATCGCGTCCGTGGTGGAGTCGGCGTGCCGGCGACAGGGCGCACTGGCCGGCGCGTGGGCCGCGCAGGCGCGATGCGGAGCGCTCACCCGCGCCGTGCCCTCGCCACTCGCGAGACTCACGCTCAACGTGCTCTCGAGGAGATACGCGGTCTCCTACGCGGAGATAGACGCGCCGCCCGACTCAAGGTTGCGGACGACTGTTTGGGGACAGACTGTTGATGCTGTCGTGTATTGGCGACCGCCGCAGGCTAATATTAGTAAGTACAGCATGGGGTTCTTTAAAAGGGTTGTCAATGGAGTCATTAAGGGTCGGTCACGTATCTGTGATGCCCCTAGTCCCTAATTTTACAAGTATCCATAGGCGATGATGATCGCTTACCATCTCGTGGCCTGTTAGCTTGTTTGCCAGCTAAGGCATTAATATTAAAAACACAATAATTACTTATTGTCTTTTTAATATTTATGTTTTTTGTAGCAAGTTTTATAATAGTGTTCCCAGATGCAAAATCGGGTAATAATGTATGTCTTAAAAAATATGTATGTCTTGTAAAGGTATGTCTTCCAAATAACTCAAGACTTATGAAGTAAAGTTAATCCTATCGTAAACGAGAGGAATGAGAGCTGGCCAGTTGTATGAACTGTAAAGAATACATTTTATTGATAAGTAGAGTACACTCAGCAGCACAAACAGATACTGGCTAAAACACCTCCTTCGTTCTTCATCAAGGAGAAACTTTAAGAAAACATTTCTTATCAAATTCAAACGTCTCATCTAAATTAACATCTTTTCTCTTTTTTACTTCCAGGCATGTCGCTAACAGTGATCCAGTACGGCGACACGGTCCGTCTGTCAGTAATGTCGGACGCCCGCCTCACCCCGGCGCACACGATCCCGGCCGCGCGGTGGCCGCTCGCAGTCGACCAACTGGTCGCCAAAGTGGACCAGGAGATCGCCAGAATAGCCGCCCAGTCGACCAACATACCCGCAATTGTGACCACGCACGAACCGAAGAGAACAGAACATACTCCTGTTTTAGAAGCCAGCGAATCGATTGGCGCGTTAAGACCACCGCAGCCAGCGATCGTCAGTCCTCCACCAATGAGAAAACGTGTAACACATCAGTAGTTGCCCAACATGATATATTTTACTTTCAGCTACATTTCCTGATGTAAAATCGTGTGTGGATCCGCGAACACAGCAGCTGGATTGACTGACTGAATTCTAAATGAAGTAATCGTATGGGCACGCATTCATTCAGAAAGGATAAATGTTGTCCTTTCTGTTTTGCCCTGTGAGTTGCATGTCTTGCAAATATTTCGCACAGGTTTGACTGATAGTTTGAATATTGACAAATGCGGAATTATGTGGAAGAGGCTGAGCGAATTTAGGACCAAAGAGGAACAACGCATGGTTCGGGTATCAAGTAAATAAAAAATTAATCATACATTATCTGTCGAATACGTAACGACGACAGTTTATTCTCTACCTATGCTAATGGTACCGAACTTTCATATTTTGTACCCGACGGCCATCTTTATCGTTGTACGAGTGCTTGATTGATTGCTATTCGTCTTGGTTGACCGATTGATGACTGACAACTGAGGACTGACGCGACTGTCGTGTGTTTGATTTGATCGCTATTTGGGATGGGTGACCGACTAGGCGTTGGCCTACAGTTTTTGTGGCGTTAAAAGACTGTCTGATTGGAGATGGTAACACTAGAATGGCGATAAGACTCAAAGCGAAGAATGAATATTTAGCAATAATTGAAAAAAAAAAACTAAATTTAAAATAGACGTTTGGTCCACTCTCAGAATAATTGTGACAGTCATATTTTGTAGACAGAATAGTTCAGACGAAAGGCTAGTTGACTACGATATGCTTGTAAAAGGTGATAAGTGATATTTTGTGATATATACCCAATATATCTTTGTTTTATAAAATGTTTATACTTTGAAAGTATCAATTGATACAATAAAGCTTCTGCTAATGAATGAATGCTTTAACATTTTCATAGGAATATAATTATCGACGCGATATTTGTTTTGTAAGTAGGTACAATAAAATAAGTTTTATAGAATAAAGAAAATATTTATTTATACATACTGAGTCACTTTCTTTTATTCTTCTTTTTACCGTCTTTCTTAATTGGTTCAAGTTCTTTTCTCTTTTGGGCGCCTTTGGTCTTTTCCATGGTCTGGTCTTCTATCTTTTGTTCTACTTTCATCTGGTCTTCTGGCACATAGCTGAAGCCGGGGATGTGAGGTTCGATAAGTTGGAAGGCCAGCTTCCTGTGTTGTAAGTTGGTGCAGTCCAAGCTCAGACGGACAGTGAGCTCATCAAATGTCTTAAGAACGATGTTGCCACTTTTTTGGACGTGCTCCTGTAACAAATTTTTATATAAATTTATAAATTTGATATTTAGATCGGAAGTTGTATACAAATACATATATATCACAGTGGAAGAGAAATATGAGGAAGCGCTGACCCCACGGCGAGAACTGCAAGAAGATTAGGCAACTGCGGACTAAAAATGATGAATTTTGAATTTTGCAATTGAATGTAATGTCAAAAAATGACTTCTTTTTAACCGACTTGACGAGGAGTTTTTCATTAGGTATTTTCAGCTTAGTTTTTTCATCATCAAGAGATGGTGCTCGCGATACTTTCGATACTTCAACTTCATTATGGCAGACGAGAACTTCGTTCAATAATGAAAATCTTTGTGATAGTTGCGTATTTTGAAATATGTACGTACATTCATTTCATACAACCAAACTCATGTCATTCATTCACTCATTGGTTAATAGAATTAGGGGGCTGGATTAGCACATATGATACTTTTGAACCGCGTTTGAAAGCGCTGGGCGCATCTGGTACGTCATATAATGTTCCGTCAGTCTCGCTGCATCGACCTACCTCCTCGTTGTAAGTGAACAGTTCCGCGGGCAGGTACAGCGCGCCCTCGACCTGTACTTGCTGTATCGACCTACCTCCTCGTGGTAAGTGAACAGTTCCACGGGCAGGTAGATCGCGCCCTCGAGCCCGTACTTGCTGTATCGACCTACCTCTTCGTTGTAAGTGAACAGATCCGCGGGCAGGTAGATCGCGCCCTCGAGCCCGTACTTGCTGTATCGACCTACCTCCTCGTTGTAAGTGAACAGTTCCGCGGGCAGGTACAGCGCGCCCTTGTGCCTGTACTTGCTGTATCGACCTACCTCCTAGTTGTAAGTGAACAGTTCCGCGGGCAGGTACAGCGCGCCCTCGACCTGTACTTGCTGTATCGACCTACCTCCTCGTTGTAAGTGAACAGTTCCGCGGGCAGGTAGATCGCGCCCTCGAGCCCGTACTTGCTGTATCGACCTACCTCCTCGTTGTAAGTGAACAGTTCCGCGGGCAGGTACAGCGCGCCCTTGTGCCTGTACTTGCTGTATCGACCTACCTCCTAGTTGTAAGTGAACAGTTCCGCGGGCAGGTACAGCGCGCCCTCGACCTGTACTTGCTGTATCGACCTACCTCCTCGTTGTAAGTGAACAGTTCCGCGGGCAGGTAGATCGCGCCCTCGAGCCCGTACTTGCTGTATCGACCTACCTCCTCGTTGTAAGTGAACAGTTCCGCGGGCAGGTAGATCGCGCCCTCGAGCCCGTACTTGCTGTATCGACCTACCTCCTCGTTGTAAGTGAACAGTTCCGCGGGCAGGTAGATCGCGCCCTCGAGCCCGTACTTGCTGTATCGACCTACCTCCTCGTTGTAAGTGAACAGTTCCGCGGGCAGGTAGATCGCGCCCTCGAGCCCGTACTTGCTGTATCGACCTACCTCCTCGTTGTAAGTGAACAGTTCCGCGGGCAGGTAGATCGCGCCCTCGAGCCCGTACTTGCTGTATCGACCTACCTCCTCGTTGTAAGTGAACAGTTCCGCGGGCAGGTAGATCGCGCCCTCGAGCCCGTACTTGCTGTATCGACCTACCTCCTCGTTGTAAGTGAACAGTTCCGCGGGCAGGTAGATCGCGCCCTCGAGCCCGTACTTGGGCACGAGCACCTGCACCGCGTTCCTCTTCACCGCCAGGACCACGGCCGATTGCACTTCCACGCGGTCCTTGAATAGGATCTGTTGCAGAACATTAGTAAAGTTTAGTGTTGCGTTTTTACTTGATTATTAAAGTTGTGTAAAGAAATCCCAAAAAAAATTTTTTTTGGAACAAAAGAGTGTCATTTAAACCCGTTTTTGATGTCCCCAATTTGTTTGGGTAGTGTCCCCAATTCACTTGATTTGTGTTCTCCGATTTGTTTGTGTAGTGTTTGGGGTTCATTTTTATAATGCCGTGGACTAATTTGAATACTGTCCCCGATTCATTTGTATAATGTCCCCAATTCGTTTGTACGAGTATAATGCCGCCGTCTATATGAAATACTAGTCTATATTATATGATGACAGGGGCATACCGCTGTCATTTTTTGTCTGTCCATTGAAATGTCCACGTTAGTCTGCATACTGTCCCCGTTTAGTTAGTAGGTAGGTACTGACGTGTGTATTAAGCGCGACGGAGGCTCGTCCAGCGTGCTGTGCTTGTCAATGGCGGTAGTTGAGATTGTCGCACAGTGAGTCGGCAAACTTAGTGTGGAGCAATGTCAGGTGCGTCGCGTCGCAGCCGACAGACGCCACGAACATTTGTATAATGTCCCCGACTAGACTGTATAGTGTCCCCAATCAGTCAGTACAGTGTCCCCAGTGAGTCAATACTCACGTGAGTATTGAGCGCGACGGAGGCCCGTCCAGCGTGCTGCGCCTGCCGGTGCCGGTAGTTGAGGTTGTCGCACAGCGAGTCGGCGAACTTGGTGTCGAGCAGCGTCGGGTGCGTCGCGTCGCACCCGATACACGCCGCGAGGAGACGGTGGACTATCACGTCGGCGTATCTGGGAGGAAGCCAATGGTGGTATACTAACAGTTTTGAAACAAGGAACAACAGAACAAAGAGTACGAGTGCATAGTAGAAATGTATATTGCATGGCCATCACCATTTATAATAAATTACCTGATAAGGAAATTAATTATAATAGTTTAAAATACAAATTATTTTAATTTCTAATTGACAAATGTTTTATTATAATGTAGATGACTTTTTAAAAGACAAAATTTATGTACCCATGACCTATAATGATTAATTTTAATTACTGAAACATTTGGACACCTTATTAGGTAGAATATTTGATACTATTATTACTGTACTAGACCTTATGACAATATTCTTCCAAATAAAATGATTTTGATTTTTAATTTTGATTTGAACAGTATAATTCAATACTTGTGCGAAGAACTACGATGTCAGCGTAATCGGGTGCAAAGCCAATGTGTTATAATACAATCAATAACACGGCACAAATGAAGAGATCGTTTCGAGCGATAAGGGCATCTATTAAAAGGCTTAGTTTAGATATGTTCTATTGTAATTATTTATGTACCAAAAGCGTTAAACATATGTAAATGAAAATTAATAAAGTTTTGATGTTAGCCGTTGAAATAAGTAATTGAAAATATAGGTATACTAGCTGCACCCCGCGGCTTCACCCGCGGTCCCACAAAATCGTTTTTTTTTTTCGGGGTGAAAAATATCCTATGTCCTTTTCTGTATTCCCTGGCAACGTTTATGCAAAATTTCATGATGATCGCTTTAATAGTTGAGGCGTGAAAGCGTAAGAAATAAACTCACTTATGCATATATAGAATTAATTAGAATTTTACCAATTTTTCTGATATTTTTAACGTTATTTTCTTGTTCTAAATGTAACCCTAATAATTTATTACTAAAAACTTCTTGAAATCTGATTACCTTCTGATAGGCGAAGTGAAGTGAGTGTAAATGGGGCAAGCCAGCCCGTAATGGTAGAAGTCGTCCCGGGCCTTGGTTCCGCTGGAGAAGTAGACCGCCTGCTGCATGCAGCGCGTCGCCATGATGCGCAGCAGCGTGTTGAAGTACGGACGGGACGGGATCACGGCCGAGTCCAGAGACTTGGAGAACGACTTGTTGGTCGACACATCCAGCTCGAAACCCTGAAGATGAAGACACGATCAAACAACGGATAGACGACTTGTTGGTCGATACGTCCAGCCCGAAACCCTGAAGATGAAGACACGATCAAACAACAGATAGACGAGTTGTTGGTCGATACGTCCAGCTCAAAACCCTGAAGAGGAAGACACAATCAAACAACGCATAGACGACTTGTTGGTCGATACGTCCAGCCCGAAACCCTGAAGAGGAAGACACGATCAAACAACGGATAGATGAACAAGTGTTAGCGATATGTTCGTTCCTATTTTCGATTTTGGCAAAGGTCCCTTAAGAGCCTTTAACGGGCCTTATAAGTTTTGATGTTCGAACTCTCCGTCTAAGAAAAAGGTATAAAAAAAATATTTAAAAGTTTTAAAATGAGTTTAAAATCACCCAGTCATTTTCTTTTTAACGCTGAATTGAGCGAGCGAGAAGGCAACGCTAAAGTCAAAGTCAAAATGTTTTTATTCAATTTAGGTATCAAAGATACACTTATGAATTTAGGGTCAAAGTTATTTAAATAGACTCGACCGCCTTGTTCGGATAAAGAGCCTCTACTCAGAAGAACAGGCAAGAAACTGAGGGGCATTATTATTTCAAATAATAAATAAATATATATATATATATTTATTATATATATAGGCCCGTTATAGGCTCTTAAATATTGCTAATTAATAAGCCAATCTTTGATACCCAATTGAATAAAAACATTATTATTCTGACTTTAATTCAAATGAAAGTTAAATACATTATTTTAAAATTAAACCGTTTCATAGCAAATATTAAATGTTGTTTCTAGTATTTGACACAGACAAAATTGTACTATGCTCTTTTAACGCGTTTAATTAAATTAAAAATTAAGTCAAAATTATTTTTTTAATTAGCCTTAAACCCTAAGCCAAATCTTAAACAGATAATATTAAACCACCTGAGTGGGATGAGGGTAGGAATAAGGAAAAAAATAATTTCAAAAACTTACGTCTTAGGTCCGCGTGCAAAAAAAACGGTCAGTCATGAATCTCGAGTAAAACTATTTTAAGTATGGTAAAACCAGTTTTAAATCGAGATTCAAAATGAGCGCCCTTTTAGCATGCGACAACCTCTAAATTTAAGGGAACACCTAGGTCCCTACATGTTGTTAAGATTTCGTTTTCACTACCAACCCCTAAAATTAGGAAACATCCAAGTCCATACGACATGTATGGACCTAGGTGTTCCCTTAAACTTAGGGGTTGTTGGTGAAAACGGGCGTTAGCCTAGTAAAATATTAATACGTTACCTGTTGTTTGGCCGCCTTCAAAAAGTTAACGAAGAAGCTAGCAGGCGGCGCCGGGTGCCGACGCAGTAGTGCGCACTGCGGGAACTCCGCGGCCAGTTTCTCCGCCACACTGATGTTCGCCAGCAACATGAATTCTTCCACCATAGAGTTGGTGTCGACTATCTTTTTCGCTTGCACTTCTATTGGGTCGTGAGTTTCTGAGTCCACCTGCGAATTGGAATTTGTTTAAGAGCCCGCGCTGGCGAAACACTTCAAACATCTTTAATTTTACATGTCAATTGGAATAATAATACAATCAATGTATAATAAAATAATACAGTAAAAATGTCAAATTCAAAAATTACACAACACAAGAACACATAGGTAACTAAAATAAAAATATTAAAAATTAAAATTATTAATAAAATCACATGTCCGAGTTTACAAATTCATGAAAATCATAGAAAGCTTGCTCTATGAGCCATTTTTTAAGTCTTATTTTAAAAGATTGCAAGTTAATAGCTGCAGTAACATCGTCAGGCAGGTTGTTGTAGACAGTCGGGGCCATGACATGCGTCAACTTAGAGGACTTAACGAGGGACCGTGGGATGGAAAGTAGCTTATGACTCCTAAACTACTTAACCGATTGCAATCAAATTTGCACACCGTGTGCAGTTCGATCTAACTTAACAGATAGGATAGCTCACATATATTTATATAAATAATAAACGCGAACGAAGTCGCGGGGTTACAGCTAGTTTATTAATAGAATTTAGACTAACGTCCTTTTCTGTACCCCAGACAACATGTATCAAAATTTCAAGACGATCGGTTGAGTAGTTGAGACGTGAATGCGTTACAAACAAACAAATAATCAAACGATAAATATTAAGTTTTTTTTTGCCAACATTCTCATTATTTCATATTTTTTTATAAGTGTTTAAATATGCTTGTTTTTGACATTTTATTTAATTTCATAACATTTTATTGGCATAATTAATTTGCACACCTAATGTGAGGTTTGTAATGTGAGGTTTATAATGTTAAAATTAAGATCATTGTAACCCATTGACGAGCAAATAAAGAAATTGAATTGAAAAAAAAAAAACACTTTCACATTTATAATATTAGTTAGGATAAATAACTGTAAAATGAAATGTATTTTTAAGGTTATTGTGGTATTCTAGGCCTATCTTCAGGCTGTACGGCACAACAACGGTCGCGTTTATAACTAGTATCTAATAAGTAGCTGCTCTTTTTGTCCCCGTTTAACCATACACCTTTAGAACATTACATTCACCTTACCTATTGTTATAAACAACATTCAACAACGGAGAGGGTGTGACCACTTGCACCATGAAAAATGAAATAAAAAAAATATGAGTGTGTATTTTCTATAGAAAATTGCTTTAATATCCCTTTAAATTAAGGGAAAATATCTAGGTAATACCTGGAAGCGTATCTCAGGCGAGGCCAGCAGTAACGCCCCATTTTCCAGTCGCCGTCGCTTCAGCTTCTTAGCGAGTGCGTTCAATGTCCGCAGCGACTGTGCGACGGCGTCGCGGCGACGGCCGTCGTCGATCGCTATCTGAGCCTCTTCGTACGTCATCGCTGCTGCAGACTGGAAATATAACAACCTGTATAGTGCGCACGAAATATAAATAACAGCCTGTATAGTACGCACGATATACTCGTATATATAAATACCAGCCTGTTCAGTGCGCGCGATATATAAATACCAGCTTGTTCAGTGCGCGCGATATATAAATACCAGCCTGTTTAGTACGCACGATGTATAAATACCAGCCTGTACAGTATAGTGCGTAAGAAATATTAAATACTAGTCTGTATAGTGCGCACGAAATATAAATACCAACTTTTATAGTGCGCACGAAATATAAATACCAGCCTGTATAGTGCGCACGAAATATAAATACCAGCCTGTGTAGTGCGCACGAAATATAAATACTAGTCTGTATAGTGCGCACGAAATATAAATACTAGTCTGTAAAGTGCGCACGAAATATAAATACCAGCCTGTGCAGTGCGCACGATATATAAATACCAGCCTGTACAGTGCGCACGAAATATAAACACCAGCGTATACAGTGCGCACGAAATATAAATACCAGCCTGTACACTGTACAGTGCGCACGAAATATAAATACTAGCCTGTATAGTGCGCACGAAATATAAATACTAGTCTGTATAGTGCGCACGAAATATAAATACCAACTTGTATAGTGCGCACGAAATATAAATACCAGCCTGTGTAGTGCGCATGAAATATAAATACCAACCTTTTTAGGTAATCAGGCAAATTAGATATGTCTTCCGCAAACCTATATAAACGTTGAAAAAGTTTAACTCTTACTTTTATAACACTTTTATGGAACTTCGTTGAGATAACGTTGGCATTCTCGTCGATTTCCCAAACGCAGGAAAATGCAAGTCTTTCTTCGCCGCCTCGAAGCGAACACAGGTTTGAACTTAGCAGGTCTGGAACAAACGTTACAGCTGTTATACACCACCTGGGCCCGTACAATGACCTCTTATTTCCATGATGGTTAGGTTCCTTTTCCACGCGGCTTGACCATGAAATCGGATAGCTTGGCTTATAAGGTCGACGAATTTCTCAATGACAAATTTATGTTGGGGAAAGTCGGGTAGGCCGAGGTGTCGTGTTCCATTTCTGATCCGTGACCTCGTCATCACGGGCTTCAATGGTGGGCGTTAGACTTCAGTAACGTTGAAATAAGGGGACAGCAGTGTAGACTTTTCACCAATTTAATTGTACAGTCACTTAGACTACTTAGTGAATGATCACAAAGATAAGAGAAGTGTAGGTTAGACACTTTTTTCGGTGGCGACATATTATAATTAATATAATATATTGGCGATAATTAATTAATGACTGCCTCGGTGGCTCAATTGGTAGTGAATCTGCCTTTTGAGCCTAGGGGCGTGGGTTCGATTCCCACCTAGGGCAAACATTCATGTGATGAGCATTTGTGTTTATTCTATGTCTAGGTGTTAGATCTATTTAAGTATGTATTTAAATATATGACGGCGCGTGACATCATTAAAAAATGAAAATCAGTTTGAGAGTTGTTAATCGATAGTATTATTCTGTTGTTTTTGACGATTAATCGATTTGTTTATGGTAATTTGGAGCGGTTAACACCGAATGGAGTTGCGTTTGGGATTTCGGGCGAACGTCATGTCTGTCAGTCAGCGGTTGAGAGGACTGGACTAATAGCGGTCGCACGCAATGGTCATTCGTAAACCCATTACTCTAAATCGCCAATTATCTTTGTGATCATTCACTAAATAAGTAGTCTAAGTGACTGTATAATTAAAATAGTGAAAAGCCTACACTGCTGTCCCCTTATTTCAACGTTCCTGAAGTTTGACGCCGACCATAAATGCCCGTGATAGCGAGTTCACGGATCAAAAATCAGATACAACACCTCGGCCTTCCCGACTTTACCCGTCACCAGAAGTGAGATGTGAAGGCTCGGCTCCTTCCCTACCCTTCTTTCTCCGACATATATATATATATGCATGTATATCAGTCTCTGGCAGCCATTGTACAAGCTTTGCTTAGTTTGGGGTCAGGGGACCGTGTGTGCTAAAATGTCCCGAATTATTTATTAATTTACTTACCGGGCACCATATCAATCCTTCTATCAACAAGATAAACAGTAGTCGAACGAGAAGCGGCCTCCTTATCGAGAGCAGTGTTAGGTCTCACGAAGTACGTGACGTCAGCGATGTGGACGCCCACTTCGTACCGCTGGAGGCCTTGTTTAGTGCTGCCATCTAGCGGCCGCGCGTGTAAAGCGTCATCAATGTCAGTGCAGCCGGGCGGGTCGACCGAGCAGATCGTTATATCGCGGAGATCTACGCGTTTTGCACGCTCCTGTAGATTAACATAAACAATATTTGATGATCCAAAAAAATATAGTTACAGGGGTGCACGTACAGACATTTAAACTGACGTTTCATATCGACAAAAACCGGTAATTTTCACACGAGTTTATCGAATTAGTCGATATGAAACGCCAGTTTTGATGTAATTATCATCATCGTCACATCGTTACACCTTCCCCAAAAGAGGCTACACACACAACACTCACACTTCGCCGGACAATATTCAGTCTCAAATGAGACAGGGGGCGAGCCTGTCGCCATACACCGAGCTCCAGTTAGGTAGCAGATGACATTAAATACGCACATATGTTCACACAATGAAAAAATTGGTGCGTGCATTCGGCTGGGTCCGAACCCGCTCTCTGGCTTGAGAGGCGACTCTTCTCCGACTAGGCTATCATCGCTTATCTAATTGCATTTTAATAACTTAATCAATGATCAATGAACTTTTTATATTAAACAAATTTTTATTTCGCGATTCCAATGCTGGCTCAATAGTAAAAGTTATTAATAGCGATGAGTACAATGACCCTCTTTTGGCTGCACATAGCCCTTTCCTAATAACCCTGTTAATAGCAAAGTACATGCCGATTCAAACTTAATGTCGGCTGTGAAGTTAGGCGCGAAAGGCTGCGCAGTAGCGGAAACGAAGGTACGCGGGCGTCAGAGAGTCAAGACGCCGCCAAGTCTCGCTTGCGGCGCACTTCACAACCGCCATTAGGTTTAAATCAGTCTGTAAATGTAGTGACCTCTTTAGGTATGGTCCAGTCGTTGGGCGGCAAGCAGGCCAGCACGGCCTCGCTGAACCGCGCGTGTGGAACATCGTGCTCCAGAAGAATAACCTCGTTCTCAGCCTCTTTGTCACCTGCAATCACACATTACATGTTTTTTTTTTCAATTCAATTCGTTTATTCGGGTCATAGGTATAACTACTATACACTTGACAACGTCATTTACAGATTACATAATATTATTAATTAAATAAAAAAATACAATATAGGATATCGGCTGTAAAAAGGCCTTGTCAAATTTGCAGCTGTAAAGAGGCTTATCGCGAATAGGTCCACGTATGATCACCAACTCGCCTGTGGATAAGCGATGGTGTGGTCGGAGATGAAGCACGCAGACTCAAAATATACTTATTCAATCTGGCCTTGAAAAGGCCTAGATTATAACTGTCAGGAAACAAGAAAAGCGGGAGGTTGTTCCTAGAAAATCGACAGGCTCTTGAGCCCCGGCGTCAAATTTAAGGTGGTCTGAAGGGGTGGAATATGTATTGACGATTGTTGTTTTGGACAACAAACAATCGTAGCCAACAATTTACGAGTGCTGTATCTCTTCACGCGAATATTACAAATGCGAAATTTTGGATGGATGTCTGAATGCTTGTTACTCAATATCGCCAGAACAGCTAAATGGATCTAGATGAAGTTCGGCACAGAGGTAAATTATAGTCTGTAATAGCATATAGGATACTTTTTAACCGCAGGTTTAACCGCGAGGCGCAGTAAGTTTTTATAATAAGTACTTGTAATGAGGTGCGAACGACAAGAGATTCGAGACACGATGCTAGACATCCGAAGCTCATAACTATACTCAGAAACCAGAAATCAAAAATATTTATTGACCATAATTAACATTCAATGTCACTGGCAATTCAATGTCACAAGTCATTTTTACAAAAATATCTTAAAATTAGGTAAACAGTTAAAAATAAAAAGTAGCATACTCGTAATTGTTCGCTAATAAAGAAAGTTAAATTATTATATGTAGTTGATTGAATCAGGCGTTACTTAGCGGAAGTTCATCTTCAAACTTGTTACTTGGACAATATATAGTGTAATTTCGCTTTAACGTCGCATTAAGTACATCAAGGAATATTAATTTTTTTGTCTATTTTTAATTTTGAATGTTTTTTTAAAACTAATTTTATGAAATTTACTAGAAAAATTATCCAAATTGATATTTGAATCAAATTTTCAACGTTTTACAATTTGATATTTCAACTAACGAATTTACCTGCAAATTTAATTTATTATGTCAAAACTTGCTCCGTTTGATTTCGGTACAAAAATGAGGATTCCGAGAACTCAAATGACATACGAGTATATTCACTTAAATTGTAAAACGAAATTTTAAGCTTTCAAAGAAATGTTTTAGCGTCTCTCTAAATTGCTTATTATCTAGTTCGGTTTTACGATTTGGTAATTTATTGTACATTAAAATTTCAGCATGGCGGCTCTGCTTCTTAACTTTAACTTTAACTAATTCAAGCAATATACACACCTATAGGTCCCAGAGCCCTGACGAAGTGCCCCAAAGGATACCGACTGTTCCTCGGCCACGAATCCGGAACGACCACTATCCTCTGGGAGGCGAGAATCGCGCTCTGACGCGTCTCGATGCGCACGTGCGGGATGCGCTTCTCTGCCGGCGTGAACAGGTGACGAACCGCGCCTGCGAAGACAAATAACAGAAGAATATAACAGGGCTCACTGCCTCGGTGGCTCAGTTGGTAGTGAACCTGCCTTCTTCTGGGGGCGTGGGTTCGATTCCGACCTGTCTATGTGTATGTCTGGATGTTAGTATCTATTTATGTATTCAAAAATATTTAACTATGTATATCAGTCTCTGGCAGCCATAGTACAAGCTTTGCTTAGTTTGGGGTCGGGCGAGTGTGTGTGGAGGTGTCCCGAATTTATTTATTATTTATTTATTTAAAATTCAAATCACATGTAAAAACTACATTATTGATATTATAACAGGATAATATAACGTTCGAATCCAGCCGAAACGGCACGCACCAATTTGTTCATTGTGTGAGCATATGTGCGTATTGTATGTCATCTGCTACATGACTGGAGCCCGGTGTATGGCGACAGGCTCGCCCCCTGTCACATTTGAGACTGAATATCGTCCGGTGAAATGTGGGTGTTGTATTAAACCTCTGCCAGCCCCCTCGAGGGAAAGGCGTGACGATATGTTATGTAATCATTTAGAAGATAAAGATGTCTGGAGCCTTCCACTTCCGCCAAGTAGCCACTAGTACATAGATATTACCTAGTTGTAAGCAAAAAATTGTAACAGTAATTTTTCTATTTTTTTTTTTACCTAGTGGTAAGCAAAAATTTGTGATAGTAATTTATCAATTACAAAAAATATATATATTGCTTCTCAGTTTCTTGCCTGTTCTTCTGAGTAGTGGCTCCTTTTCCGAACAAGGCGGTCGAGTCTATTAAAAAACTTTGACGTTCATAAGTGTGTCTTTGATACCCAATTGAATAAAAACATTTTGACTTTGACTTTGAAATGTCTTGGTTATTATAATCCCTAGACCCCAAAGCACAGGTAAATAAAAAATGATAAGTGAAAATGATAAAAGTCCATAATGTAAAGTTGAGGGCTAGTAAAAGTGTTACCCCTTTACTAATGAATGTTGTAAAATGTTGTAAATTAAGTTAAAAATTTAAAAGAAAGACAAAAACTGTCCCCTATAGCAATAAACGTTGTATGGCCTCAGAATAGTTATACAGTGTTCTTAGTATATTTTTACAAGGTTCATTATTAAGGGAGTTGAAGTGAACATCTTAAGAATACTTTTTCAAATTAATGTAGTACACAACAAAAACCAAAAAACCTAATATCGGGGAAGAGGTAAAACCAACTAACTTGACAATTTTATAGTAAGTTAGTTGTGCCACTTACGCCCATTTTCACCAACAACCCCTAAATTTAAGGTAACACTTAACATGTAGGGACCGCCAACATATTGTATGGACATGTATACAACATGTATGGACCTAGGTGTTCCTTTAAATTTAGTACATGTTGTATGGACCTAGGTGTTCACTTAAATTTAGTACATGTTGTATGGACCTAGGTGTTCCCTAAAATTTAGTATATGTTGTATGGACCTAGGTGTTCACTTAAATTTAGTACATGTTGTATGGACCTCGGTGTTCACTTAAATTTAGGTCCATACATGTTGTATTTTCCTTTAAATTTAGGGGTTCTTGGTGAAAACGGGCGTTCACCAAGCAATGGCACAATAAATCCAAGACAAGTAGACTGACCAGGGAACTTGCTCGGCCTGAGTATCCCGCAGTACTGGCGCCACTTCCGGCGGATGATGCCGACCACGCGCCCCGTCGGCGTCACGTCGTCCTCGTGAGCCGCCGGCTTCGCTGTGCTCAGAAGCGATGTTTCTTCCTGGAAAGGGAACAAGAAAAGGCAAATAACGTATCGCGCGCCCTCCTACTTACCCCCTTAGCAATAAACGTTGTATATAGCCTCGGAATAATTATACCGAGTGTTTCGGATCCAGCCGACGGCACGCACCAATTTGTTCATTGTGTGAACATATGTGCGTATTGTAAGTCATCTGCTACGCAACTGGAGCCCAGCGTATGGCGACAGGCTCGCCCCCTGTCACATTTGGGACTGAATATCGTCCGGCGAAGTGTGGGTGTTGTACACCGCTGCCAGCCCCTTCGGGGGAAAGGCGTGACGATATGTTATGTAAATGTTTAAGCTCGATCAAAAAGGACAATAAACTGTGTAGCTGTCCTGAAGTTATACAACGTTTTTTGTTAAGGGGGTATATTTCTCGGTGTTGGGTATGATATGAAGCGTACACCAACAAATTCAGATCCCAAACAAATTATAACTGAGACTGATCTTGGTCATTGTCTCTCTCGTTTGGAAAGTCAGGAGTGAGAGACCGAGATAACATCTCACACGTAAGAATAGGGGCGCTGCTGAAAAGGCAGACACACTATCAAATAAGTGTTGGCCAATTGTCATGATAAACTTACACTAATATTATTTCTTTACTAGTGTTATAAATGTGAAAGTTTGTATTTTTAGATGTTTGTTACTATTAAAGTTGCAAAGACAGGACCTTCGTCTCCTAATAGGTCATTGCAACTTGAATAGTCACTTGTATAAAATAGGAGCCACGGGCAGTCCCCTGTGTCGTGGCTGCATGAAGGAGAACGAAACTGTAGTGCATGTGCTGTGGCACTGTGAATCCACAGAAGAAACTAGAATCGCTATCAGATTGCATGAGGCATCATTGCATTTGTCATCTATATCACCGCAACAGCTAGGCTGCTTTTCATCTTCATTTTATCTACATCACTGGAGCAACAATGCCAGCGCCCCAGAGCCTCACTCCGGTATATCAAGGAGTTGGGATGGCTCAGGTAGGTGCTGACAGGGGAAAATGCACAATGCACCCCAAGCGGGCCGTCATAAGTTTTAGAAAAGCGGTTAAAACCGTAGGGGTCAGCTAGTAGGTGACAGAGTGGGACCGTGCTCACCTGCAGCACATCGCCAGGGTCCTCTTCAGCCTTGTCCTCAAGCACGATGTCGCTGGGTCGCTGCCACTCGCTCTCGGGCAGTATCTCAACAGCCACTATGTCGCCGTCGACGGCTCGGTTAATGCCAATGTGCCCTTGCAGCAATATCTGAGAGCAGAACGACGTATTTAAAGACATGCTGTAGGCTTGTCTTGTCTGACCACAAATTAGTCAACAACCATGACGATGATGATAAGGATGGTTTGTGGCAAAAATACTTGAAACGTATTTTTGCAAAATGTATTGCGTTCAAAGTTCTGAACATTCGAGAATAGCAGAATTACTGACAGAATGGTAATACAGGCTTTGTCTTAACAGAGCACACTGTAAGCGGCTCACTGTTTACCTCCGGTTCCCCACCGTTTATTTAAAATGGAGTTTCTAGTGCGAGTGCGTACTCGGGCAGTTTGCGTCGTATCGCTTGCTGACGAGCGTTGATTCACATTTTGTTTGCTGCAATTCGCCGCTTGTTTTACATTGAGCTTGCCTAATACGCGACACAGGGTCAGCCAGCGGACAGTCAGTCACTTACAATTTGCTTAATCAGGACAAAGCATAGACAACTATTTGTTATAACGTCCGCCGACGATCTAAAGCGTTCTATGGTAATGTTCAGTGAGCATGTCTTTGGTGTCAAAAACCATAAAACAAATGTTATAGTTAGCATATTTACTAAAGGGTTTTTAATCATAAAACCTACGCAATTTTTCATTACCAATAGTATTATTATATTATCATAGACAAATCGGATTACCTTGTCTAGATTAAAAACTAAAACCTGATCAATAATGCTTTATCATCAAATTATGTCCGGTTTGTAAGCAATGTTGTGATGGATAATTAATCAATAATCTGAGTGTGTCAGATTAAATACAAATATAATCTTAACCTATGCTCACATGAAACACATTGACCATTATTAACTAAAACTCAAATAGATACCTCGTCCTGGGTATCACTAATGATTACCTTAATACAATCTTAATTCAAAGCAGAATTGACCACAATTTAAAATTTCATTCAATTTTTTTTTTAATTTTGTTACAGTCAGTAAATACGGTAATGCCATATACAACACAAAGTAAGGAAGTGAATACGAAATCTCTGCTAGATCATTTATGGTGTTGGTTAAATGTTAAGTAATAGAAAAACATTGTAAGATCGATAATTGCAATAATTACGAGGAAACATTTTTTAATGAGTTTATACTTTGTAACTTATAGTAGCTTATAGTTCCTAATAATTTCTTATAAGACCCCAATTTTACATTATTAAAAAATTTTATTAAATAGTTTAATTTAATTATGCCATCTGAATAAAAGAGAATGCATGATGCAAATGCAAAAATATGCAGAATAAAAGCCATACTGAATAAATTAGTAGATCAGCATTGACTTATTTTGCTGAGGAAATTTATGGTACAGACAGCATTTGAACATAAATGCAGTATTCAGATTTCATTTTAGTAGGTATGTACAGAAAGCAAAAATTGATATCTTTTAAGACAGCAATTTCTTAAATTAAAGGTTTTGCAGATTCAATTGGTAATAGTATTTTTAAGCGATGGGATTAGAGAGGGATAAGTCCACTGATAAACCTTTTACAAATATTTTAATAAAAAAGGGATTTTTAATCATATTATTGATATGTTTTTTTATATACAAAAAATATATATTTCAGAATATAATATTATAAATTCTAAGTATAAATTTACTATTTTATTTATTTTATTTTATTATATTCGGAAAACATACAGTGTTATGTACCAAGATTACTTATAAATTAAATAGTTATACACCATTTATTTGTTTTCGCATATTGAAACATTTTTTTTCTATAATTACTAAAAAGCATTAAAATTAAAAAATAATTCTTCTATATTATTTTCACTATCCACATTATACCTTTTATTATGCCATTGATCGAAAATGCCAATGAGATGGGCCAAACTTCTTTGCAAGGGTCGCATTAGATTCACCAGCTTCTAATCGGTGTCATATTGCACTTTTTTAAGATGGAAACTGAAGTGGTTTTCACACATGATTTATGAAACGGGAATTGCTCACATATGATTTAGTTGATTATCGACAATTAAATCGTATGTGTAATTCCCGTTTCATAAGTCATATTGCACTTTTTTCTTCAATTGTAAAACACTTTCGCTTCACAGAACTCATTATGTTGAGCTTTATGAACTTGTCATAACAGATGACAAACAGTAACTGTGTTAATAGGCCATTACACTTTACAATTTACAGTATGAACTAACTTGATGAAGATTTTATTTATTTATTTAATTATAGGAGAGCAGCCTAGGGCTGAGGTGATGCCTACAGCACACTGTGTTGAATTAAAAATGTCCAAATTCACTAAAATTTTGCACAAAATTGTTTTAATCAACATTTAAATATTTGTCAAAGACATTTGCTTTCGGTGCAACCAGCCATCAAGCCGGTTCTTAAATGCGTTGATGGATTTAAGCTTAATTGAGATTTAAGAAATTGTATTGCTAACTGTCTGAGCCATTACACTATCCAATTTTAGCTAGCTAGCTCAGTTAGCGAACTGTAAATTAGATAATAATGTAATGACCTCTTTATGTGCACCAATACAGAGTGGTGAAGCGCGCAGGGCAGGGTGAAGTTGGGGTGCCGAGGTATTTATGCATAGGTTGTGTAACCAAAACATTGCACATGGTTTTAACTGGGCATAAAATAATGGTCGCCATAAGCAGTTGGTCGCTTAAACCAGAGTCACACTAAACAGTTACATTTACTCAGTAACTCTAACTTTAGTTAATATTTTCATCCCTAAAACCAGTTAGACATTATAAATGAAATAATTCTACTGTAATAGAATGCTGTGATTGGTAAAATAAAATGTATAGAAAGTAGAATATGATACCTGTTTTTCAAAACCATTAACAGTAGTGGTTCCTTCAAGGAAGTTGTCCCTGGATGCATGGAAGGTCCCCTGATGCAGTCTACCACCTCTGATGCCTTCATGTATCTGCACTGGTGTGAGATGCGCCGGATACAGAGCATCCTTGGAACAGCTCTCGGGTATCACATTCTTTGACAACTTGTCTACGAGGCCCACAAAGTTGGTAACATTCTCAATGTAGTCTTTCACTGTAAACCACAAAACAAAAATATAATTGGTTGGAACTATAGTTACTATTTATCATCCCGTGTCTGTAATGATTCAGAATTCTGAAATAGCAATATTGACACACCAAGCATCGCTATTTCAATAAAAAATTAAAAGTGGCCAGTGGTCTGAGAAGAGCAGTTTAGTTGAGACTTACATGCTCTAATCTCACCTGCTTATTTTGTCAGAGTTTAGCATTAGCAGTTGTTGTACAGCAGTTATCATTTTGTTAACTGCAACTGAACTAATGGAACTTACCAGAACAACAGACAATCCCTTCCTCTAAAGCCAATTTTTTGTTGTTCTCATCGTCAGTGAGCAGTACTACACGAGGGATCAGCTTGCCTGTACCATTGATGCTCAGGTGAGACTCGTACCAGGCAGATGCCTTGCGTATGGCACGATCATTCCTGTCGTTTTGCTTTTCGCCAGCCTGACGCTCAAGGTAAGTATCTCTGAAAAAAATAATTCTAATGATAAAATAATACATTTACATATAATCTCAGGTACAGATTATGAAATAATAATGCAGGCCCACGCTATAAATACATTCAGACCACACATGTATTAAATAGTTTTTGTTTTTTATACTTATTGGAAGATCAGATGAAATATGTAATTAAACACCAAAGATCTTAAGTGAACTACTGAGCTTCTACTTACTTGTGATGTTCATTAACAAAAGAGTAAAATCGTCTTTTGTTGTTGCCAATAATTTCCAAGAGACGCTGAAATATTGCAGTATTCCGATGTTTTACTTCTTCTAGTACAGTCTGAAGAATTATCACATTCTTAAGAGCATCTTCTTCTAATACGTCTATCTGGTGCAGTACAACGTTTGTGTCCAGCACTAAATAGTGTGGATAATCGAAAAGAGCACATATCGATTCAGGACTTTCCTCCAAAACCAACTCGTCGTCCTTATGCGGGCATACATTGCATGCGGCAGACCCACAGAGCAAATCATCACGCAAATAATGCTCTCTCACGATCTGAAAATGTTAAATAAATAACACTTTGGTACGAGAAATAAATAAACATACATGTGTATAGCACAGTTAACCTCACTTTCAATATATTGCCTCGTTTAGTTTTAGTGAGAAATGTTTTTGTAGTCCACATTGCAGATCATTTATTTAATCAGTTTTAATTTGTGCACTTTCTTATAATTCAATTTCAATTGATTTTGAAAGTTTAACCAAACTTACAAAACAAACACTTTGGCTTTTTTTTTTGACATTGACATTGACATAAGATAAAACCAGGGGTGTCACTCCGCAGTTTAGGTACTTTTGGCCCATGATGTATATCATTCCGGGAGCAAACACGTAATGACGTCACTCGTCTTTGTCATCGCCTCTTTCGAACTATTTTTTTTTTTTATTTATATTATGCGTAGTGACGTCAACCGCTGCGTAAGCAGGACCTAACTGCTTAGGCATCGATTGACGTCACTACGTGTTGCCCACGTGCTCAATGCAAACCTCGCAATGCAATTCTCGTCCTTTTTGCTCTCGTTTGAAACGATCTCACTCACGATGAGATTTTATCTTGGTCACTCTCACACGTATGACGTTTCAAACGAGAGCAAAAAGGACGAGAAAAAGTGAGATGAAAATCTCAGATCTGCGAATAGCCCCTGGGGCCCCTGGGGGGCTATTCCTGCGCGTGAGATGAGATGAGATTTTATCTTGGTCACTCTCACACCTATGACGTTTTAAATGAAAGCAACAAGGACGAAAGAAGGTGAGATGAGAATTTCAAATCTCCGAATAGGGTCCTTGGTAGGAGCATGGCAGGAGATTGTCGCTCGGCGCTCGACTCACGCGCTAGCCACGAGCCGCTAAAGAGCCCGAGACGATCTAACAGTTCGAGTCAAACACGTGAATTTAGTTTCGGTTTAGTTTTACGAAAAAATGTTAGACAAACCAACCGTCTGTGGCCCTATTCGTAGATCTGAGATTTTCATCTCACCTTTTTTCGTCCTTGTTGCTCTCGTGTGAAACGTCATAGGTGTGAGAATGACCAAGAAAAAATCTCATCTCATCTCACGCGCAGGAATAGCCCCCCTGGGGCCCTATTCGGAGATTTGAGATTTTCATCTCACCTTTTTCGTCCTTGTTGCTCTCGTTTCAATCGTCGTAGATGTGAGAGTGACCAAGATAAAATCTCATCTCATCTCACGCGTAGGAATAGCCCCCCTGAACTTTAGAAGGTTGGTTTGTCAAACATTCACAAAGTTTGAAGTTCGTTTGATGCAATTTCATATTTTGGTTGTATTTGACGCGCCGTTTGATCGTTTATCTACGCGTTTGATCAAACACGGCTCAGTTTTGCGGTGGTTTTTATGGTTTGAGTTTTTACGTTAAAAATTTAAAGAAGTACATACTTTCAATATTATTTCACTAATAATTTAATTATATAATAATAATATAATAAATTTTTTTTTTTTTAAATTAAATTTTTTTTTAATTTTAAATTTTTAAATTTTTTTTAAAATTTTTTTTAAAAATTTTTTAAATTATTTTTTTTTTTAATTAAATTATTAGCAAAGATATTTAACACTGGCCTAGTGTTTTTTATTTTAATTTTTTAAATTATTTTTTTTTAAATTAAATTATTAGCAAAGATATTTAACACTGGCCTAGTGTTAAATATCTTTGCTAATAATTTAATTTAAAAAAAAAATAATTTAAAAAATTTTTAAAAAAAATTTAAAAATTTAAAATTAAAAAAAAATTTAATTAAAAAAAAAAATAATAATTTATTATTTAAAATAATTAGGCTTATTTTTATTTTATTTTGGACATGTAACATATATAATACGTTACAAAAACCCCTCAGGCCTGAGGACAACACATTGCTACAACAATACACTACAGTTAGATAAAATCTAACAAAATAATTTCATTGAGCATATTTTGTTTTGAAATTTACGCAGCATCCGTTTTATCCCGTCTAAGGTACGTTTATATCTACAGACATCACTCGTCTGACGTGACCGCTCACTATTATTTTATGATGTTACATCAGAAATCAAGATCCAGATACTTTGGGGGCTTGAGCCCATAAAATATTTGAAAATGTTTTTTTTTTTAAATGTTTTTGTGTTAACTTACCCTGGTAAAAGTTACAAAAGTAAAGCCATATCAAAATGTTACATAGCTGGATACTGCTTTATATCAATTAAGTAAAGATTCCCTCCCTCCAATCAAAATGCTGGATCTGTCACTTTTAGAAATTATAAATAACTAACTGCGCCCTACGGTTTCACCCGGTTTATAATAATTGGTTGAGTTGGCACGAAAGTGTAATAAAAAAATGTTTGTACCGTTCTCATTTTCTCTATATATTGCCCGGCTGCAATAGACATGCACCACTCAACGACAAGAATCGTGCAGACAAAATGTTGTAGTTCAACGAATGCTGCTTGGGCACGTCCATGTCTGCGCGGTCACGTTGCGATAATTAAACGTTCATTCATAAAAATGTTTGACAGAATAAATCATTTTGCCTGTCACGGCACTTGTCAGGCACGTCCAATTTTCTCTGGAAACCACTAATTAATGTGCTGGTTTTGGCATGGCCACTATATTTTGTAAATTAATTAAAAAGCTGTTTGACCGTTTTAGGAGCGCTTTACCAAAGTAGTGAAATGCCAATGTCAGTCTACTGTCAGTTTCTGAGCGACTGACAAATTGACAGCTGTCTTGAGTTGACATGACGTGTTTTTTTTACTTTTTTTCGTTGCGGTGTTGTGTTGTTTTGTTTCTAGCAGAAACTATTTATTTTCCTATCAATGCAATGGCCAAAATCACTGCCGTAATGAAAATAAATTCAGTAAAAAAAATATGTTTTTATTATAAAATGAAGAGCGTTACACAGCGGATGCAAATTATTCAATCAAAATTTAGTCAGACCTGTTTGTCCAGGTACGTAGACCCATTTAGATCCATAAGTATGGTTTAAGCCTTTCCTATACGCGGCGATTTATTAATCTACACGAGACAGGTAGACATGGGTGAAGTAGATCGTATTGTAGAATTGGATAATGAGTCGGTACAGTCGCCGCAGATAAACAGCGCTATGCGGGAACAAGACGCGCGGCGAGCGGACGGTCTTATCAGTTTGACAGCGCACAGCCGGCGAGGGCGGATGGCAGCTGGCAGTGGATAGTCTATTTACCACAGATCGTGAGCGCGCGTTGGGGTCGGCCGCGGCAATTCGCTCTCGGCAATCTATTTATAAAGTGAAGTGCTCAATTAAATTGTGCCTGAGAAAAATAAAGCAGTTTCCTACTCAACCTACCTACGAACACGTAAATAACACAGTGACAGTTATGTTATCACATTTGCATGACCCCTGTGCTATATTAGTAAGTCATAATGCCTAAAAAGACAGGCTTTAGAACTCCGCAGCAGTTATGGGAATCTGTGTCTTCAACACTTGTCCACTTTGTGGAAAAAATATTTTTCAACTTAGGAGTGACTGTTGCGAGACATCCATGGAAGACCATAGGGGCAACATTGACATTTGTGCTTTTGAGCGGAGCAGGACTATTGCGATTTCACTTAGAAAAGAATCCTCTTCAGTTATGGGTTCCACCAGATTCTGATTTTTACTGGGATACCAACTGGTATATTGACACATTTGGCACAGGGATGCGGTTGCAAAGAATAATTGTTACTACAGACGATGTGCTGCAACCTGAAGTACTCAAGAGTTTACATCATGTAACTAATGAAATAAACACATTACAAATCAGCTACAAAGATGAAATTATGTCCATCCAGGATTTTTGCTTCAAAGTTCCAGTTGTTAACTTTTACAACAGCAAAAAGAAAAAGACAAGATCTGTGCAAGCTAGTCTTACTAATAGTGATGGTGTTGATGGTGATTTCTCGGATCCAACATTGTGGGCCAGTGAAGAGTTTTACTGTGACTTTTTAGAAGATTTCCAATTTGTATGTCTTCAAAACAATATTTTAGACTTATGGAATAATGATCTTGAAGAACTGAACAATCTAACAAAGCATGACATAGTTAGTAAATTAAATAATGTAAAGGTGAATCCTACCACGGGTCATCCTTTGGATTATACAAAGCTACTGGGAGGGACTGAACGCGACGATAGTGGCGACATTGTAACTGCTAAGTCTGTAATATTAACTTGGTACACTCAAGTCAATATGTCTGAAGTAGATTTAAACAAAGTTGGGAATTTAGTGGGAACAGAAGATTGGGTATCTATTCCTTTATCTCAGTGGGAAAGTAAATTCCTACAATATATGACAATTCTAGCAGGCAATTCAACAAACATTAAATATTTCTATGAAGCAGGACGAAGCTTTGCCGACGTCAGTGGCGAAGCTATGTTTCACGAAATGGGCAAGTTATTTTTAGGGATTCTGCTTATGTTTTTCTACGTGCAATTTGGGTTGTCGAGATTTAACTGGTTAGAAATGAAATTGACTCTGGGTAGCGTCGGTTTATTGTGTGTGGGGTTGGCGTACGTCTCGGCGGTTAGCTGGTGCTCCATCATGGGTATATCCTTTGGCCCCGTGCATTCCTCCCTGCCCTTTCTCCTCATGGGTCTCGGCATCGACGATATGTTCGTAATGAACGCTTGTTGGCACAATCTATCGCCTGAAGAATCTAAAAAGAGCCTTCCCGTTAAAGTAGGCTTGATGCTCAAGCACGCCGGAGTTTCTATCGTCATAACTTCTTTCACTGATATCGTAGCTTTGCTTATCGGCGCTATAACTATATTGCCCTCGTTAAAATCATTCTGCATTTATGCAGCCGTTGGAGTCTTTTTTATATTCTGTTACTCGGTCACGTTCTATGTTGCCGTGTTAACGTTAGATATCAGGAGAATGGAAGCTAATAGAAATGGCATTATTTTTTGCTATCAACATAAAAAGCCAGTACGCGTTTCTACCGAAAAAACAGTATTACACAAAGCATTCGAAAGTTTTTATAGAAATACGGTATTCACTCTTCCGGGCAAGGTAATAGTCATATCATTAGCTGTAGTCGGCACTGGGTTCAGTATTCAGGGAATGCTTCGCTTGGAGCAAAGATTTGACCCTAAGTGGTTTATCCCGGATGATACATATTATAAAGAGTTTCTTGATGCTTACGCAACTTATTACCCAGATGAGGGGCATATGGCGATGGTATTCTTAGGTGAAATGAATTATAACGAAGAATTTCCCAAACTCTATGAAATGATGCAGCAACTGAAAAATGAGTCTTACGTCGATAATGTGATCGCTTGGGTAGAGTACTTTCACCGCTACGTCCTGGCTAACTTCAACGAAGATTTAGCTAACGGTAATGTGCTGCCAGAAAGCGACTTTAACCGTTATTTATCCCGGTTTCTATTCAGTCCTATAGGCGGCAGGTTTCAGATGAGCTTTAAATTCCCTGAAGCACTCCATTGCGGTGCCGCACCGAAAAAAATAACGGCGACAACAATGTCCTTCCAATTCCCACAGTTCCATGGCCCGGAGGAATACCTTCCTGCCATGAACTACGTGAAGCACATCGTTAAAAACACAAACATTACTTCCGGTGACGGTTACCGCAGCGTTTGGTCCAAAGTCTTCGGCAATTGGGTCACCGACGAAATAATCGCCGTCGAAGTCGAGAGGAATATTGAACTGGCACTGCTCTGCGTCATGGTTTGCACCATCATCCTAATCACCAATCTTCAGATGTGTTTGTGGATATTTATTTGCGTATTATTGACGATTGTGAACGTCTTGGGATGTATGCAAAGATGGGGTATGACTGTGGACATAGTTTGTTGCATTGGCCTTGAGCTAGCTATCGGTCTTTGTGTAGATTACGCGGCGCACGTTGGCCACACTTTCTTAACTATATCTGAGGGATCTCGTAGTGAAAGGGCGTTCAAAACCGTGACTTCTATAGGCATGGCTGTGCTGCTAGGTGGTGGGTCTACCTTTCTCTCCTTGTCTCTTCTCAGCATGTCAAAGGCTTACACTTTCCAGTCGTTCTTCAAAATATTCCTTTTAGTGATTTTGATTGGTTTGTTCAATGGTTTGCTGTTTTTACCGGTAGTATTGTCCCTAGTCGGTCCTGATGCTTATAAACCGAAAGAGGATAAGAAAGAAATTGAAATGGAAGCCGTAGAGTTGAACGGTAAACATCATCAAACCGAAAAACTCACAGACGGCGGTTGACTTCTAGATAATTAGGTGACTTGGAATGTAACTATGTGATATTATTATCTAAAGCAATAATACCTAAGTATAGTTCGTTTTATGAATGTACATAGTAATTTTACATGCATGTAACTCAGATCAACCTAGAGGAAAAGATGGAGCACTGCGTTATATCTCGCTGAAGCCACTTCTTTTTAAACGTGTGCGCGTGGTAATGTTGCCGTGAAAAACATTTACAATTGCACGAAAACGAATATTAATTCCCAAACTCTACGTTAGCCATTTTCGTTCCAATATACAACCTTAGTAGATTTTTTATTCTAAAACTGCACATATTTGTAAGAGTTTAATGTTACGGCTTTTTCAAAATTGACTTGCGAAAAAACTGCACAGTTTTTAAAAAGAATCTCAAAATGTAGTCCTGGCCACACTTTTAAAATGCACACATGTATATTTATGTACACGAAATTATACCATAAACCAATGCAAATAATGTCGAGTTAAGAATGACCAACCGAGTAGCGTAGTTTTTTAGTGTCAATGTGTGCGTGTTGTGTACATATATACGACAGTAGCGTAGTTTTTGGATGGTTTTTGGCTTCACCTAAATCATACGCCGTGCGCCATCTGACTCTTAGGTTTATCTGAGGAGTGTAAGCGCTTGAGTTAAATTTGTATAGATACCTTATAGATATTACGTTGTTAGGGAAAAATACTTTGTAAAGTATAGATTATTTTGATAATCGAAAAGTAAGCAGAACTACCCTTGACTACTTCCTAGACTTAAGATCGCTGCATATGTGACGGAATAATACCTCGGACGGGACGTGGACTGAACGTGATATTATACTTATTGACCTTAACGTATACGCGCCGTGAGAATTCCGCAAAGTAAACACGCAACTCACTTCTCTAGCGAATGGGAAAACTATGCAAACGCAGCGGAATCACGGACGGGACGAGGCCCGTTCCAAATATTTTATTGTACTTTTGTATTTAACGATGTTTTAGAACTGCCCGTTCCGTCCGGGCCGAGTAAAATCCCGTCAAATGTCTTGACCTGGGTGATTTGAAACTGAATTAGTTTTTAGTAAAAAATATATTGATTGGGTACATTTGAACAACTAAAATTGTTTATGAAATTTATATTCAAATTTAACGGGTGATTTGCAAGTAAAATAATTTTTTAATAAAGATTATATTTAAATATTTAAACAACTTGGATTAAATTATTTGTGAAACTGATATGCAAATGACGTTTGTTGCCAAGATGTCTACCTGTAGGTATTTTATTAAGCAATTAAAATACATTTTTTACTGCATTTCATAGTTTTATTTATAACTAGCTGTTATAAGCGACTTCGTTCGGGTTTATTCAGAAAAATATATCCAAAAAATCTTCCTTGTGATACACTGTAACTGATTATCAAATTTCTTCAAGATAAGTTCAGCCGTTTAGCCGTCAAAAATACTACAAACAGACAGACAGCGTTACTTTCGATTTCTTCGGCCGAGCGAGCGTAGCGTCTCTGGGGCCCTATTCGGAGATTAAAGATTCTCATCTCACCTTTTTTCGTCCTTGTTGCTCAAGTTTGAAACGTCATAGGTGTGAGAGTGACCAAAATAAAATCTCATCTCACGTTTAGGAATAGCCCGTGCTTCAGCTTCTACAAAAATGCTTCTAAATTACAACTCAACGTATCTTGATAAAATTTGATAATTAGTTAGTGTATCACGACGCAGATTTTTGTATTTTCTAAATAAATAACGCGAACGAAGTCGCGGGTAACCTTGAGTTTTACAAATATAATTGCCTATTAATTTAAGAGTGTTTTAGTTTTTTACCTATATATAATTATTCATATACTCATACGACATACATACATCTATTTATATATCATACATACTTTGAATAACAAAGACGAGTGGCGACCGATGACTCAATAAGACACATGCACTAGTACAGTATTCGTAGGTATCAAACTGATAAAATTATCTACAATTGTGACACTCAATTTACACTAGCACTTAAATTGTGTAAAATTAAAATAGGCACTACTTCTTCGTAAGTACCTACTTTAATAAATTATTGGATCCAATCTTGGCTTAAATAAAATTATCCAGCTATAAAGAGAATAAAGATATTTTTGTACAAATTACAAGTATTCTTACGTATACTGACTATATATTATGGTAAACGTGTGTATGATTTTCGTGGCACACAATAATTATGTAGCTATCTACTTAAATGTCGTTAGTCACGCATAAAATATTATTATCACAATATTTAGCGTCTGCTTGATAACCTATCGATACTCAGCTGAAACGCTAAAGCAGCTGTTTGAACTTGTTATTTTCCGCCTTTCTTTGTTAATTTTATCTATTTGGATTTACCACGTTTGAATCGACTTTATAAATAGGTACTTAGTAGGTTTTAAAATAAATAAAAGTACATATAAAATTTAATGTTGAATTATTTCCT
The DNA here is from genome assembly GCA_911728515.1 of Peribatodes rhomboidaria. Taxonomy (NCBI): domain Eukaryota; kingdom Metazoa; phylum Arthropoda; class Insecta; order Lepidoptera; family Geometridae; genus Peribatodes; species Peribatodes rhomboidaria. Next base: position 4,818,622 of record OU452175.1, on the reverse strand, counting down.
TGTTTTGGTGACAATAAAAGTAATACTTTTGTAGTGGTCAACCTCAGATCAACCTAGAGAATAAAATGGCGCACGGCGTATGATTTAGGTGAAGCCCTCAGATCAATAGGTTGATCTGAATGGTCAACTAATAGCACATGGTGGTCCAGCATTAGACTCTAGCGGACAGGTCATGGTACTAAATATTATTGAAAAATATAGAAAACCTACTACATTATTTGTTTTTTTTTTTGGTTTTAGAAACGACTGGCATTTAATAGCTACATTGGACAAGGAATGTTCGAGAATAAATAGAAACTACGAACTTATCGCTAAAATTAGGGACATATTCGCTTGACTGGTCAGCTAGTGGTACATTGACCCCAATATTACCGACTGCAGCCCGACCATCATCAGCCACACTAGAAATGTATGAAGAAATGGCCACACTCAAAACCAGGGCCAGTATTATCATTGCAGTTAAAATATGGCCCGTCTAGGATGTCCCACACATACCCAGAACAGACAATTCTTAATAGTCATAATTCATAGTCAATTCATCTGCCTGGCCGGGAATCGAACCCGGGATCTCCTGCTTATAAAGCAGCCGAACTCCCGACTCGGCTATGAGGGTCGTCAGAGACGATTATGCTAAGGTACGAGTACCTAGGTCTAAATAAAAGATGTGGATCTATGTTATGATGAAAATTTTGTTTAAAGCAATTAAACTACCAAATTAGGTACTTTTATAAAAATACATACTCGTATATCTAATCATTTAAACTACTTAGTAGCTGCTTACTAAATGTTTAGTTTTTTTTTAATAAGTACCTACTCCTTCCTTTATTTGCATATTTATGTAACTTGCAATGATAAAATAATTTTCCAAAACTCAAGCGAAACTTGTTGCCCGAGAGTTATTTAAACATGATAGTTCAATTTATAATAGGTATTACTTAAGTAAGTACCTTACTCACCTTAACTAGTACGAAGGCCATAATTTTAGTCGTCTTTCCACTTAAGAGGGCCGCGACGCTCTGAAATTTCCATACAAACGCACTACTCAAATTTCTTGAAAACCGTTTGTCAGATAAAGTCAGATTATGATGAAATTTAGCATGTACAATTAAATTAACAATATCTTCGCCCCTATGTTCTTGTTTTTTTTTTAAAAACGTTCTCAGGCGAAAATAGAGCTATGAAAAATATCCGCATTTTAAGGGGTCACTTTTGACTGATTTATTCAATAGGTAGACAAAGCAAATCAAAAATTCCATTACATAGGGAGGTTGTTTACATCATTAGCTGTTAAATGAATCAATAATACAAGGGAAATTCTTAGTTACTTAAGAATGATTACAGTAGTGCAAAAGTCATAAAAAAAATTAAAATCGCACTTTGTCACTCTGTAGGTACGTTTAGAGGCTCGTCAGTATCATTACTCGCTCTCTTCACTCGTCTTCTTCTTCTAGACGAAATGGCGATAGAATACCTTAAGCCAATGCGAAGTTAGTCTAGGTCGCCCAGGTCGAAATTAGTTAGGTCGCCGGACTCTTAAATGATCGATGCAAATATGGGTAGGTTATGAAAAAATAAATCTTTATTTATTTATTAACTCCAGTGATTGAATTTTTTCTCGCTACGCATACTCGCATACCCCATATTTTGGTGGAAAAGCAGGAATTTATAGCACTTTATTGGAAATTACGTTAAAAGCATAATAAAAAACCTTAAAAAAAGCCATAATAAAAAGCTTTTTTGTTTTGGTTTACTTAATTAGCTAGTTTAGTTCTTGACAGAACTAATTTTCTCAAATGAAATTAAAATGAAAAATACATAAATATAAATATATATATTTTTAATTCTTATTCTTTATTGCCAAAGTAAAACCTTTAAAAGAAGGTATAGACTGATCGAAACTTAATGACGGTTGTGAAGTGCGCCGCAAGCGAGACTTTGCAGCGTCTCGCCTCTCTGACGCTCGCGCGTACCTTCGTTTTCGCTACTGCGCAGCGTTCCGCGCCTAACTTCACAGCTGCCAGTAAGACGAAAATTCACAAATTGATTTAATTTGTATGTTATTTTCTTAAAATGTATAAACGTTACAGGATTTAAAAAAAAATAGGTTAAAGTTGATGATGACTTCTTTTTAACTAGGTACCTACAAATTTCAAATACGTTTACAAAACAAATCTCGATATATATAACAAATTTAAAAAAGAAAAAAAATAGAAAATTGCAATTCCATTGTTTCTCGCCTTTTGGGTTTCTTTTCACTATTTGGTATAGATATCTAAAAGATTAACATAGTTAAACGCAGTACTTATCTACCTATTACGATAACGCAGAATATTCACGGCCAAATTATATAGGTCGCAATTATCAGCAAATTATTTTATAATTCTCTAATCCTATGGCTAGAACTGGAAAAAACATTTCGAATGATACGAGCAATCACTAACGCTTGCACGTTTTTTAACCGACTTCCAAAAAAGAGGAGATTCTCTTTTCGACTTTTTTTTAGATGGATGTACGAGTATGTTAGTTACGCGATTACTCAGCCAACTGTGAATCGATTTTAATGTTTTTTTTATTTGGTAGATCATACTTTAGAACCCAGATATGTACATGATATCGAAATCGGTCAAGCAGTTTATAAAATATCAACAAAAATCAAAAAATTGTTTACATGGATGACGGCCTGACGGAAAGTCGGTTTTTTATGCTTTGCTTTTACGAGTAACACAATTTTTGTTTATAATTACACTTAAACAGTAAAATAAGTAATAAGAAAGATTCAACTCTAATCTACACTAATATAACATATCGTCACGCCTTTCCCCCAAAGGAGCTGGCAGAGGTGTAAAACAACGTCCACACTTCTCCGGACGATATTCAGTCCCAAATATGACAGGGGGCGAGCCTGTCGCCATACACCGGGCTCCAGTCATGTAGCAGATGACATACAATACGCACATTTGCTTACACAATGAACGAATTGGTGTGTGCCGTCCGTCGGCTGGTTTCGAACCCGCTCCTTCTGGCTTGAGAGGCGGGCCTTCTCTCAACTAGGCTGCCATAACTAGTAACGCTAGTAACGCTAATATTATAAATAGGAAAATATTAGTTAGGGGTTCTAACATTTTCCTATTTTAATCTCAGAAAGCCCATGTGCCGGCTATAAAATAATCTTTTAAAATAAATAAATCAAAAGTAAAAAAACATTTTTAAAACAACTTTTATTGCGCTAAAAATCATAAAATAAACATTTCTTTTAAAACTTTTACTATTAATTTATAACGTCACTAGTTGTTTTGCCGGCGACTTGACTCGCGTTTTATAATACCTACGTCAGCCAAGAATAATGTAGCTTTTTAATGGTTGCAGAATTTTTGATAGCGGACCAATAATTATTTATTTTTTACTAATTATAAAATGGAAAGTGACTCTGTCTGTCTGTCTGTTTGTAAGCTTTTCACGGTTGAACGTATCATGATAAAATTACATACATAAATAGTTGCAGTATATCACAAGGAAGGTTTTTGAATATTTTTTTCTGAAAAATAACTCTTTTTGCCATGAAATTTTACGCGCTGCTTACCAAATGCATCGGACAACATCACAGAATAGTACTTAGTTGGTACTAAAACAACAACTGACAACTAAAATTAAAACTCCGCTCAAAACCAGCCAGTATTTTTTTTTGTGCTGGACCCTAATCTCTTTGGTTTATTAATTTGATAATTAGTTACAGTATATCACGAGGGGGGTTTATGGATACCTACTATTTTCTGAATAAACGTGAACGAAGTTGCGGGCAACAGCTAGTTCGTTATAAAATACAAATCTTTCCTCTAATTTTGCTGTAGATTACACAATTTATATGATTTAAAAGCTTGTCGCGAGATTTAAAGTTTCCAACGTTTCCGAATACAAATACAAATAGAAATACAAAATTCTTTATTTGGAACTATGATAAAGGTAAGTACATTAATAAAAGTGTATCGATGCTACCCGCAGTAGTTAATAAAAACTGTGTCGCGGGTAACAACGCCCACCTCCGGATTAAAGAAAGTGTAATTTTCTTACAAAAATAAACAAACTAGTTTAAATGAATGTACGAGTAAATTGTAAGTAGCACCGTCGGTCACCCAAAGAGCAATGGAGAGGGCTATGCTAGGAGTTTCCTTGCGAGATCGAATCACAAATGGAGAAATGCGCAGCCGAGCCAAAGTAAGCGACATAGCCCGAAGAATTGCCAAACTGAAGTGGCAGTGGGCACATCGCTCGTAAAACCGACGGCCGATGGGGCAGGAAAACTCTTGAGTGGCGACCACGAACCGGAAGACGCAGCGCGGAAGGCCTCCCGCAAGGTGGACTGACGATCTGGTGAGGGTTGCAGGCAGCCGCTGGATGATGCGAGCAGCGCAGGACCGGTCGTTGTGGAGATCATTGGGAGAGGTCTTTGTCCAGCAGTGGACGTCATACGGGCTGACATCATGATGAGTGTGTAGGACATTTTTGTTTATATTGAAGTCCACTTATCTTCTATCAATTTGTTAAGATTTGTTCAATGACTGCAGCGATATCATAAATTTTTCAAACCGATAGAAGGTTGTGTGTGTGAGGTGCCAATGTGAGGTGTGTACCTATCCGTATTAAAGTATCAAAGGTACTTTGTATGTTTAATCCTCGGATTAAATACATGTAAATCTTATCTTATCGCTACGCTGCTAATTTATTTAATCATAGATATGTTGTCTGAGATTTGAAACATAAACTTCATGTCATCGTATCGTTATCGGCAGCTTGCCACATGGTGTGCCGCGACTTCTTCGGAGACTAATGGGCCTGCTATACGATTGACAAGTCGACAACCGCATCCCGACAGAGGTGACAGTGGTGGTTTACTACAAATTTCGAAACAACTCTATCTGTCGCCGACAAAGGACACCTCTGTCGGGGCTGTGGTTGTCCACCAAACGAGCTTTGATATCTAGCGTTAAGATTATGATCGTAATCAGTTTTCTCGCCGCTTGCCACTTCATGGTGTGCCGCTAAACTCGTACTTACACTCGTGCCTCTAGAGCAGGGGTCACCAAATGGTCAATAGGACTGTCGACCTAATAAACCCAAATCTATGACTAGGGGTCAGCACGAACGTTTAAACTGACGTTTCAAATCGACAAATGCCCGGTTCCTATAATTTACGAGCGGAGCGTTCTGCTTACGATCAGTAACTTTTAGACGAAGCGTAAGTCAAAAGTGTTTCTGTATAATATCGATACCGAGCAACATTAACGGACTCTTTGTTACGTACGGGTCATTAACGAACGCTTGTAGTCGTAAAGTATGAAAATACTGGTGTAAAGTGTATCTATTAAAAAAATATCCGTCAGTTACACTGTCAAACTGAACATCTGCATCTGTTGATAACTGGCATACCTGCCGATTTCGGGCGGTTTTGTGCAAATTGTTTGATAATTTGCTAGTAATTATTGAAAGAAGAGCGATTTATCAAAATTTAGACGTAATGTAGAGATATTAAATTTATCAACCGATTCTGTTAAATCGGATTGTGACGAACCTCGTACTCGTGAGTCGTGACTACCTATAAAGAACGAGTGAATTATTTGTCGGTATTGGACGATTTGGAATTTCAAATTAGGTTTCTTCGGGATAAATCAGTAGTACAAGAATTACTTAGTATAGCATGAAATATAAGCATCCGCACTTGGGTGACTGAAGCCAGATTAAGTGCCCCTAAATAATAATAAATGAACACAACATCCTACCAATATTATAAACGCGAAAGTTTGTAAGAATGGATGGATGTTTGTTACTCTTTCACGCCAGAACGGCTGAACAGATCTGGATTAAATTTGGCACAGAGATAGATTATAGTCTAGAATAGCTTAAAGGATACTTTTTAACCGCGGGTGAAACCGTGTGGCGCAGCTTGTAATAAATAAGCAAAAAGCATGGAATCTTCCTCTCACTCCGAGCGATAATTTTGGTCGTATGTGTTTTTATTTCAATATATTACGTACTAAATTACGAATTTATGATTTTATCCAAAACAAAACGCAGAGAGAGCCATCAGTAGACAGTAGTAGTAGTAGTATTATTAACGGATCCATGTTGCTAGTTTTTTATTTATTTATTAAGGAATACCAACAGTATACATATTAAACAATTTAAGTTTTCTTACAGCTAATAGGAACAGTTCTAAAATGTATACCCATAATAGGTATTCACAACATTCGCAATGAGGAAGGTGGTGAGTATTTTTATTTCTATCTTAACATCATAATTACTCGTATCTTTGAAAATAAACAATTTTTTTAATCACAGACAGGTCTAGTTGGTGATGTAAAAGCATTGTGAAACACTAACACGATGTTCGGTAATGTTATACCGACAGGAAGTTCTTACCTACGTATCCTGGTAACTTAGGATCCAGGCATTAGCTATGGTAATGTTTTTGTGGTAATTTTTTTCATAAATTTGAGCGACTAAAAATAAACAGTCGTATTCGACTGTTTATTTTTATTATTTTTTCTACTGAGAAGCTCCTCCTTTTTGGAAGTCGGCTAAAAACATGCTCGCGTCGAACAAAATCAACAGGAGCAGCACCCTCAAATTCTACAACAGTTCTCTTTCCGAACAGACTCTGCAGTAGGGGCCGGTGCTAATACAATATACTTATTGTCTGTTGGTAAACATACAAATCGTCGCGTCTTTACCCCGAAGGGGCTGGCAGAGGTTTGTACACTCACACTTCGCCGGACGATATTCAGTCCCAAATGTGACAGGGGGCGAGCCTGTCGCCAAACACCGGGTTCCAGTTATATACCACTATCACGCACATATGTTCACACAATGAACAAATTAGTGCTAACTAACTTAGTATATATTTAGTATATAGTTAGTTATTAACTTAATTAGTAATAACTAATTAGTGCTGACGGCTGGGACCCGCTCCTTCTGGCTTGAGAGGCGAGCCTCCTCCAACTAGGCTATCATTTGGTAAAGGTATTAGGTTATTTCTATTGGTAAAGGCTGCAGAAAATAAGGACATCAGTGCACCGTGATACAGGCAATCCTCTCTCGCTGCTCAGCCGCGTTGCTGCAGCTTGCCTGTACCAACACCGCTCACTTCAAACACGGTGCTGCCCATTTTGGCCGCCCCAATATGTTTCAGAGGACCGGAGGCAAACTCCGGAAGAGCGGTCACTCCTCTTGTCCCTCTCGCTTTATCGCAGTTGCAGTTTACTAACCCCCACTATACGTCACGCGAGAACTCTCTAGGAAAGATAACCTTTACTTCGACTATTATCATCCTAGGGGTGCGAGTTTGGACGTTATTTTAAACTGATGTTTCAAATCGATTAAATCGATAATTTCCATACAAATTTGTCAATTTAGTCGATTTGAGACGTTAGTTTAAACGTTCATGCTCGCACCCTAGGTAAGAAAATTGCCAAATCTGTATGTTGAGTCTATTTAAGCGCGCTCTAGATAATATCTTTCGATGCAATGGCACTCCAGTGGCCCTATTCGGAGATCTGAGACTTTCAACTCACCTTTTTTCGTCCTTGTTGCTCTCGTTTGAAACGTCATAGGTTTGAGAGTGACCAAGATAAAATCTCTTCTCATCTCACGCGCAGGAATAGCCCCCCTGTTAGAAATAACATGAAAGTGAAAGTAATCGGTGTAACACCGAGCACGCCAGGCCATGGTCCAAATTGTAACCTTTGAAAACTTTGAACAAATGATTGTAAACTGGAAACAGGATAACATCGATCTATTCCTGATTAACTGTTAACCGGTTGATTAGCGTGTTCCTCTTTGATAAGACGCGCGGGTTAGTGCAGAGGGACAGAATAAACACTACTTTGTATCAACAAAAGGTATTAAATTTGCAGTTTTTTATTTGAAATGTTTGTCAAACAATAACGTTTACGTTCGAAACACATTCATACGTCTAGTTTGTCAAGTAGACCTTGTTTGCCTTGTACTAACTCGCGTGCAGGTTTAGGAAGCTTATACTTACCAGTTTGTACCAGATAGAGTAATGTATACTATACTTACCAGTTTTATAATAAATCCGCTAATTTTATTGAATAGCGAATATTTGCTTTTCAAGAAACAGAACTGTAAATATTTTAAAATAAAAAAACCGACTCACCGTCATCTGAATTGGATTTTGTAATAAATTTTAATATGTTGTTATTTTAATAATAATGAGATATTTAATATTTATTATACATATAAATATTTATTACATCGACACACGGGGTTCGAATCGCAATTAATTTATGTATAACGGAATAAGCAAGTCGCTCGTCTGATGGTAAGTACTACGCTCGCCCATGACATAACACCTCAAAACATAACACAGAATAAATAAAAGTTCAACTACCTACCTATCCGTAACGTAACCTAGTAAGTCTATTGAGTTTGACCTACCTACCTATTATTATAATATTGAGTCCTAAAATATAATATTATCAAACATAATTTTAAACATCAACAGATCAAAACCCTTCCGTAGCATTGCCCTTTGGGCGCTCTTCACCCTGAAGTACCTATCTTCATTATCAATTATTTCATAATTTAATTGTTAATTTGAATTATCATTATGTTACATCCCGGTAGTTTTACTGAGAACAATGCCCTCCATTCCGGAACACAATCATGTTTACAATCAGTCTGCGATAAACGAGTGCGTGTTTACCATAATTACCGAATTACGACGGAAAATACAAAATCATATTATTTTAGTTATGTTAATAGATCTTCCTACCTACCAAAATGCCTAAAAATAAAATACCTACGTACTCATACCAAATTTTCTTATTATTTTTTCTTTGGGAAGAGCCAAGTATACTTTCATTTGGCATAAGTTAAGAATACTGATTCGGTATGACTTATGAGTTGGTATTTTTTTGAACAGGATGAGTTTTTGAAGGATGGAGGGGTAAGGAACCACCCCATAAAAGATACTTACTACCTCCCTATGTAGGTAGGTATAAACATAGCTGGGCACCGTTAATCAAATACTTAACTTCGTTAATCGTTAATCCGTTACTAAAAAAGTTAACTTCGTTAATCGTTAAGCCGTTAATCTTGCAGGTTAACGATTAACGAATCGTTAATCGTTAACTCGCGATAGAAATTATATTTTATATTTAATGTTAATGCTGGCCATGGAAGTTTAGGCAGGTCATGAAATATTAGTAAAAGAAGGGTGTATCATTAGAGTTTTTATTAATGTTCAACTCAAAATACAGCTAGTCTGACATAAGGTGCATTCCCCTTCATAAACAACAATATATTGAAGTTTTCGTCGGAAAGTGAGGCTCTTTTAGGCGTTAAAATGTCCTTACCCGTAGAAAAAAGGCGTTCGATTGCAGCACTTGACGGTATAGCGGTACTATATTTTTTTAATAAACATATTTATTATTATCTATTCTCCGAGGAATGCCGCATCGTTAAAAGAGTCTTTTGACTTCATGTGTAGTCACATTTTGACGAGACTTTGAGCTTTAGTTCTTAAAGATTTGCGACTTTTAGACTTTTCTTTACTTTGAGTGACCGAAACAAAAAAGTCTTCTTCATCTTCTTCGTTGTTGCTGGCGTTACTGTTTCTACCACCGATCACGTCACGTCTGAACGTGTTTTTCACGGCGCAGCACGGTCTGCACGGTGTCCTTGTGAATTGTAGGTACTTAATTAACGATTTAACGGACTTATGGCAAGTCAACGGAAGTTAATGTGTCCGTTAACATTTTTTAAAGTTAACTGAACAGTTAAATCGTTAAGCACTTTGTTAACTTCGTTAATTAACGATTAACGAGTTAATGCCCACCTATATATGGGTATAAATTAGGCATAAAAATTTACTTAGCTAGGTTCGTAGTAATAATTAATGTATTTATGTAAAAATGGTGTTATTGTTATTGTTTACTAGCTCAATTAAAAAAATCCCGCCGTCCTCGAATTAATTGTTACTTGGTTTGACGCCAAAATAAAATAATAAAAATACGACCTTTTCTTTTTAATTACTTAGTGGCTTCTGCCCCTTATGGTTTTGGGGCAATTTTGCCATCAACAGTGAGGGAAAACGAACTTAGATCCTCAGCCTATTCTGAGTCTAGAACATAGGCTAGTCCCTCGGCTCTTTTTCATAAATCTTAGCAATAATTTTGAGGAATTTATTTTTTAAACTGACCTTCAGCGCTTAGATACTCGTACGTGTGTGGACGAGATCACTCATCGCGATAAAGCTGTCAGTTATAGTTAATCTAGTTTTTGTTTACAATTCCTCGTGTGAACAATAAAAGCCATGATAGTCTAGCCGGGGAAGGCCCGCCTCCCAAGCCAGTGGGAGCAGGTTCGATCCCAGCCGAAGCCATGCACCAATTTTTCATTGTGCGTATTTTATGTCATCTGCTCCATGACTGTAGCCCGGTGTATGGCGACAGGCACGCCCCCTGTCACATTAGGGACTGAATATCGTCCGGCGAAGTGTGGGTGTTGTACACCCCTGCCAGCGCCCTCGGGGGAAAAGCGTGACGATTTGTTATGTGAACAACAAATAATCAAATCTTTATCTCTAACCGTTTTTTTTTCCAAACATAATCTGTAGACATATTATTTTAAGTCCATTGTATCTATGATAACTACGTAATAGAATAATTTAGAGACACAGAATACTCCATATTACCACAGAATAAATAATAGTAGCTGTTACTTAGAGTTTATTTAGGTAGTTTCGCCGCGCATCAGATCACAGAATTACGTTTTCACAAAAATAGTCAATTAGTTAATCTATTTATTTTAGGAATGCCTGGCTTTTATCTAATATCTACGAACGTATCTGCTATAGTAATATTGTGATACACAAATAAGTAAGCAGATAAGTGCTAGGTAACTCATTATCGCCCAAAATTATATTAAAGTACCCGACTGCCTGCTAAAACGCACGCATTGGCGTGGGTACAAAGGGCGTTGATGGACCATAGTAGACGGCGCGGTTTACTTTCGGTGTGGTGCGGTGGTAGTGGACCATATTTTTAACCGACTTCAAGAAGGAGGATGTTATCAATTCGGTTGTTCCTTTTTTATGTTTGTTTTGTTGCCGCATAACTCTGTACCGATTTGAATTTTTTTTTTATTTGAAAGAATATACTTACATAACTACTTACATTGATATATTCCACCTTATTCACCTAGTGCACACTGAGTGGTCTTATATTTTACAAACTACAATTCGGCTAACGGAAAGAAGGTTTTTTTTTTAATTTTTAAAGGTTATTAGGGTAAGTCTAAACAAATAAATGTTTATATTAGTTCGTTTCATATCGAATGGTCGTTGAATTCGTTGCCACCATTTTATCACTTCACACCCGACCACTAAAGTCTTGCGTCAATAAGTTGTTGTGACTTAAATTTATTACGAGTAGGTAGGAGTTTGATAAGATCAACAGAACACAACAAGGTGGACCGACGCGACGATCTGCATGGGTACATTCACAATGATTCTGAAACGATTCCGTTCGGATTCCAAATATTTGAATCTCAAAAATCTCAATCCGTATTCATAAGTTTTTAAAAGTGATTCATTCTTCCTAACAGATTTATATTCGATTCCCTATTCCAAAATTTAGAAAGTAGACTGAGATTCGATCAATTTGAGTTTCGAATTAGTGGGATCCGATCGGAAAAGCTTCCGATTGATTGTGAATAGCACCGCTGGTGAGGGTCTCGGGGAGCCGCTGGATACCGGCAGTGCAAGACCGGTCGTTATGGATATGGTTGGAGGAAGTCTTTGTCCAGCTGTGGACGTCTTCCGCCTGAAAAGATGATGATGACAAAGAGGTAAAGTATGTAGGAGGGATTTTTACCTAATTTCCAGAACTAGTTACCTACTAGTCCGATTTAAAAAAATCTTAAACTACACACAATCACCGAGGACAAATAAAGCAAGTATCGCCTCATATTATGCTTCTAGTATATATAATCTGTGGTGCTTCTAAGCAGGCTATATATTTTTACTGCAATACCTACTGGCCAGTATTGCACTAAAAATATTGCGACAATATTTTGAGTGTGGCCCGGGAAATATGGTCATACCTTTCTAGCATGGCTGACGATGGCCGGGATACAGTCGGCAAGGCTTGCAATATCGCCGGGCCAGTATTGAAATAAAAATATACCATAATAAGGCGCAAAACGCACTGCACCGGACACCGCTCCGGTGTGCGATGATGTGGATTTTAAGTCTGACTGTGAAATCTAGATTCGTATACAAAAACCGCAGGATAAGTAGTATATAAACACACTGACATGACACCACGTCTCCGTGCGGAGAAGCGCCTTGCATTTCGTCGCTCTGCACACCGCAGCCGGATGTGGCGGCAGTGTGATATCCACCTAAGTTAATAATCAGTCATTTCGTCAGCGGGTATATTGACCTATTTAAGCATTAGTTGTTCCCTCAATACTGACCCCTCGACCCCTATATCTTTTATCGCAACTCTTCACCGAAAACTATTCAACTTAAAAATGTAAGAAATTGCGTGATGGTTACTTACTTGCCTGCAATTTTTTATATTCCACATTTAAATTTTATGAAGATTAAATCGAACGGTACCTATGGCTTCTTTCCGAACAAAGAGTGGTACCTACTTAGTGACATTTTTTAATGACGTTAAACTCCCAATGGGAAGACCTCCTAGAGGATGTCATACATTTGTAATGTAACATGCGAAATACGACCTGTAGACAGGTGGCATTTCTCAACCGCGATTGTCGTGAACAGCAGGCTTATTATGTAGTGAAAGCGATGAAGCGGATTGTGATGATAGCGAAGGCAAGACCTCCCTAATCACGATCGGCAATTCGGTATTAAGCAACTTTTTCTATCGCGATCGCTTACGAACGAATGACAAAAGATGAAGCAAATGGAACGGTTTCATACGTTTCGTTGTTTGAAAAGGGGGGTCGTACAATTTATTTCCTGCGCTTGCTTTTAAGCTTGCCCACAATTGAATAAATGGAACAAAATTATGCCTTTTTACAAATATAAACGTTTTGCTTCTGATATCTCTATGTATGTCGAATATTTATTAACTTATAGACACTAATAATAAAAAAATTAAATAGTTCCAAAAAGCATTGCCAAAGGATTACCAAAACGCAAACATTTAGAAAAAAATGTAAACTTCAAAGCGTTGACAACTGACATTTGGACATAATTTCGATTTTAGCGCGTTTTCTGAACTCGAAAATTTGTAAACAAAATAATACCAGTGATCAACAATTAAAACTAATTAAACAAGATAAATAGTTTAAAAACCGTACAAGTTCTCTGCGTTTGATGGCCTATTCTACGGTTACGTGACATTGGCGGAGTTAAGAAGACAGTGTCTTCTTAAGAGCCCTAGACCAACAGTTGAAGTTGATGAAAACATCAAAGTGTAATGTGTGTTGAAACCAAGATTTTGATATGATTATCACCAGCACCAACGCAGGTAGTGGACAGCCAGTGGGACTTTCAGAGGTTACAGAGGTTTTCCTTGATTACCTCGAGGAGAACAGACGGAGATTCAGAGCGACTGCCCAGCTGTGTAACAATGGCCTGTTGGCGAAATTACAGGCCCACCAGCTTTGGGATGAACTGACTTACCGCCTAAATGCGTAAAGTGCGGGTGTAGCGAAGACTCGTGGAGACGCATTAAATGGAGAGATGTAAGTTTTTTAAAAAGCATCAATAACTATAATTGTATGTAATTTCTTGGCACCAATTCTGCTTTCTTTAAGAAACTACAGCTAAATATAACATGACCAGCAATCCTACCAAATTAAAAAGGCGAATATTTGTGTTTGTTTGTTACTTCTTCGCACTCAAACAGGTGGTTTTAAGAAATTTGAAAAGAGGTTCCTTCATGTTTTATAATTAATTTTGATGTCTGTCCACAGCCGGTGGGCGATATTGGGCTATGGATATTGAGAAGAGGCAACTAGTTGCATAGGAGCACAGCGGCACTAGCAGCTACCCTGCAGGCCAGAGCAGTAATGCAGATGGTGCGACTGGAAGAATTAACCCAAAGCTAGCATGCATAGTCACAATTACATTCTATTGTGAGTCTTAACCAACACTAATGCGAGAAACCTTCACTATCAAATCAGTTTCGAGAATAAACTGCTGTTCTATTATGCTACTATTATACATAGTTGAATGTATAGGATTGTATTACTTTATTTCAAATATTATGAATGTTTTGTGTGAGTACATACAAATAAATAAGTAGGTACTTATCTTTGTTGATTTTATTATACTCTATATAGTCATTGTTTTTCTGCCCTATACCCATAATAATATAAGGAGTTTGTTGAAATACAAACAAGAATTTATGTGAATGCAATATTTTATTCTGCTGATTTAATCATTGTGACAGAGAAGAACTGGCCACAAACTCAATGGAGTCTTTATTTCTTGATTAATCCAAGCTTAAAATACAACAGTAGGTAAATAGTAATAATTAACAAATTCCTATTTGATTTTTATACTCGGCGGGAAAGACACAAAATACTCCTATTACATAGGCGAAAGCTTACTCTTCCAATCTCCACAAGTTTACATACACAGGAACACAAGCAATACCTATTTACAGTGTTGTCTTTTTCTTTAAAAATTTTAACTACTTAATCGAAAAAGACAAAAGACTGCAGCTATTCCGAGGCTATGCAACATTCATTGTTAGGGATTAGAATCTACAGCGTTTTAGACTCCAAATTCTCCGTTAGTACAACTCTTGGTTTGATAACGGAGGCGGATTAGCTTCCGTCTTCATTTGACATTTCCTAATTTGCTTGGAGCTGTCAACGGAGTTACGTAATACCAATTTTAAGTCAAAGTATGGGGATTTGTTCATTCAATTTGTTTCACAGCGCTCGCGATCGCGATCCTCCATGATGGCCGCTACGGAATACGAAACGCTCTCGCGATCCGCTTCAACCGTCAAAAATAACCAATCTTGGTTTCATTGGTTTCATCGCTAACTTAGATAATAAGCCTGCAGGTTAGATAATAATTATACAGTTTTTTTTTTTCGGAGATTTTAATGAAAAAAAAAACAGGTCTCCGCCCTTTGTTGAATTTCCAAAAACTGACAAAAAAAAATCTATTTTATTTTGAATCTACTCGCAAAATTCAAGAGAATCAGTTCAGAAATGCGACCTAGGAAAATAGAGTTCCGGACAGAATTCGGACATACGAAAGCATTTCTGTCGAAGCTGGAGCATAGACGCTTCGCTAGCTAACGCTCGCTCGGTGACTAATGCACTGCAGTTATCGTTCCCGCAATCATCAGCCATGAGCCACTCATAGAACTTTCACCACCAACCATTTATCAGAGTACTTATTTTATCTAGACTCGAGTAAAAGTGCATTTTCTTTTTTAATGTTCAGTTAATCCGATAGCAATCTTTAGTGAAAGAACTTTAGTCACCGTCTAACAAACTAACATAATGAGGTCGTAATTTTTGCTCACGAGAAGTTGTGAATTACCTACGATAAGACTCGACTGTAGTTTACTTACTATGAAAAAGTGTATGTAGGTATTTAGGTAATTAAACGAAACTCGATTAAAATTTATATTTTTAGGCCAAATCCTATAATTTAGTCCCTATTGGTAATTATATGAAATGTATTGTATGAAAGGTATGTAATCTACCTAAATAGTACTTAAATATTAAATGAATCCCTATTACCCTTGGTTACGCCATAACTTGAGCACGACTTTATCGATTGCATCCTTTTTTTAAAGTTCTCTTTTACTTTGAAGAAGGTTCTAACAGGGAAAAAAATATATTATTATGTTATATTATTAGGCATGTAATCTACCTGTATAGTAGGTACTTAAATATTAAATGAATCCCTATTACCCTTGGTTACGCCATAACTTGAGCACGACTATCGATTGCATCCATCTTTTTTTTAAAGTTCTCTTTTACTTTGAAGAAGGTTCTAACAGGAAAAAAGTAAGTAGGTTCAAAAGACCTGAAAAAATTAACGGTTCCTCTGGGACCGGAGTGAAACCGCGGGGCGCAGCTATTGGCTTGCAATTAAGTATCTTTGTGCCGGCAATCGTTGCAAGCTCTACCCGTATAGCTTGTGACTTTAGAAATCTGAACCGCTAAACGGAGTTAACACCAAGTCGGCACTTTCATTACCTAAAACGTTTCACTATAATGACTTGTTGTTTTTGTCTTTACCGGTTGATTTTTTTTACCGTCTTATGAATAATATGGTGTTGCGTAAGTGGAATAGAAGCCATATACGAGAATATTAATTCGTTTCTCATACTTTTTAGCGACAGTTCTATCGATATAATGTGCTACCTAACAAAATTAAAAACACATCATCGAAAAAAAGTTAAAATGTCGAAAATCCTACTAAAAATTAAAATTGCACCCGAAAACGCTGGAACTAAAAGTTCTCAAGGAATAAGCAATGGAACTATCAAATAGAACGCAAAATATGCCCAGCGCTCACCCGTGAATACCAGCATATCATCGACGTACGTAACAAAACCAAAAATCATTCAAAAAATATCAAGCAACCTCAAAAGCTGGAACTATCCGGTTTTGAAAAATTGAACAGTGACTCTATCATGTGAAACCCGAAATATGCCCAGGAACCATCCCGTGGATGCTAGCATAGCGCACCTTATGAAGTGTACAGATTACTTGTGAAAAATACTTCTCAAAATAATATCGAACAGTCTTAGACGCTGCAACTGGATGTTTTCTTAACTAAATAAAACTTTGTCGTAGACTTCTATTTCGTTCACCTATTATACTCTTGTTTTTTTTCGAGATAGTTAAGGAAATTAACCGGTATGAATGGTACCTACGTATGAAATGTACATAAATAATTATTTAGAGATATTGTACCTACACGAAGATCAAGGCTTAGGCCATTACATGAGCAACGACACCATGTCAACTGATGTTGCTGTTTTGAAACGTTTGTGCATAAATTATAAAGTTAAATTACCTATTATGTCGACCCATGAGTTCAAGCCTACTCTTGAAAATTACAAGTTTGTCACAATGTGCGTATTTTCCTAGTAGGTACCCACAAACCTTAACCATCCGAGCGCCACATCATAAAATTCCAGCCAGTCATCCGTTTTTTTCATGCCACCCCGGACCGTAAAAAAACGGACTACCGGACAGTAAAATTACTTGTAGTGCAAAAACCTTCTGTATGCAAAGCCATAAATATTATAAAAATAAAATTTTACTTTATTTTAAATATGTGCAAGCAATTTAAATATTTTAACTTAGTTTTCGTCAACCATATACGTCGTGGGCACACAGAGCTTTTTAGCACAAACTTGTTACCTAGGTTAAGGCGACTTTAGCGCTTAAAAAGTTAAAGCAAAACTTCAATAAAATCAAATCAAATAATATTTATTGCATTAGATTACATATTTACAATTACTTCTACACTAACTTATTACGATAATGATAAATCAATAGAGCTGCTAGCGCAAACTAAAACTGTTTACATTTTCAAAACGCAAGGGGCGGAGTAAATATATACCAAACAAGCTGCGCCCCGCGGTTTCACCCGCTGTTAAAAAGTAGGTACCCTATGTGCTATTCTAGACTATAATCTATCTCTGTGCCAAATTTTATCCAGATCTGTTCAGCCGAACGGCTGAAAGAGTAACAAACATCCATCCATCCATTCTTACAAACTTTCGCGTTATTAATATTAGTAGGAAGTACGAGAGTGGAGAGTGAGGACACGCGCCCTTAGCGCTGGTTCAGACACGGCGGGAACCGCGCGGTAGAAGTATTGTTGTCCTTGTCTAATGCGCAGCAGTAAAAGGACAACAATACTTCTACCGCGCTGTTCCCGCCGTATCTGAACCGTGCCTAAAACATGTTGCAATCACTTCCAAGCCATTCGTATCCGTATCTGTTTTTAAAATCGCTAATGCTCGAACGTCAGCAGGGGCCCTATTCGGAGACTTGAGATTTTCATCTCACCTTTTTTCGTCTTTGTTGCTCTAGTTTGAAACGTCATAGGTGTGAGAGTGATCAAGATAAAATCTCATCTCATCTCACGCGTACGAATAGCCCCCCCTGGACGAATACGAGCTTTAAAAATCACGTGGTCACATTGTTAACTGTCACTCCTCTAATCGGCAGGTATTTAGTGTTCCAGCTATTCTAGAAGCAGAATCGCGGAAGCGATTACAACTTTTCAAGAATCTGGGTACCCTGAGTCATGAGTGACTTGTGAGCGTGGAATATTATACTAACTAGATTCGAAATGTCGTTTCTAGTGTACTTAAACATACTTATTTATATTTGTATGTGGACATGCGGACTTAAGCTCACCCAAAATTGTTACTTGAACTAATATCTAGTGTATTTCCGCTTTAACGTCTTCGAGCACTTCGTCGACACGTGTTTCGCCTCTACACGAGGCATCCTCAGGACGTGTTTGACTCTCCTAGCGCGTGGCCGAGATATTAGTTCAAGTAACAATTTTAAAGATGAACTTCCGCAAAGTAACGCCTGATTCAATCAATTAATAAACTCACCCGTTCAAAGCCATAGTACCGCATGTCAATATACTTTTTTACCCGACTGCGCAAGAAGGAGGGTTATGTTTTTCGAGTGTGTGTATGTAGTATGTATGGTATGTATGAAGTTTCTTACAAGGTACAATATTTTGCAACCGGGTTTTTTTTGTAATGTTACTTGTCTAAGATGGGTATTTTTAAACTAAGTACCTAACAAATTTGGAATGTAAGGAGAAAAAAATATAAGATTTTGTTTATTTTAGGAAAACAATTTTATTAAAAAAATAACTTCGTACTTATCTCTTTTTCGTATCCTGTATTATAGAAGTACATATCCTCTGTCTTGACGTAAACGTCAACGGCGTATAACTTTTTTCGATTACCATTTCGTATGCTAAGTAATATTGTCTTACAAATTGTATTCCATAAAAATAAATCGTAAGTATCACATGAGTTACAAAATCTTAAAAGGTAAATAGCATTATGTACCTAAACGAAAAGTATATAAGCGACTTAAATATTTAGCACAGTTCTCAACATTGTCCTAATCTTGCAGTATTATGTATAGACTTTAGTTTTATATATCTAGCTTGCCATGACATACATGGCGCAGTCACCAGTCTCTTGGTAAGCGTCAATATTTGCCCATAACAGTTTCAAGCAGTGTTCTACATCAATATGATGCCGCGGTCACACACTAGTCATATTCGCACCAAACTAGGTATTAAGGCCCGGTATTACACGAAATCCACGAAAACCAGTATTTTGTTTGCGCCTAGTTTGATATGAAGAATTATGATGATTAGGTGCAAAAAAATACTGCTGGTAGAAAAAATAACCGAAGTAGAATTTTTGAAAACATTCTCATATTGAAAAAAAAAAGAAACTTATTTTCTTAAAATCTATTTGAACGTAGTTCTCTAAATTTATAGCGATTTCACCACATTTTTGTTTCGATTATTAAAAAGCCAGATTAGGTCTCCAAAGTTTAACCGAGCAACTTATTCTTATTTGTGTTCTTATTACGATTAATACCAATAAAAATGGCAAAGAAATGTATTTCTAGACGTCGATCTCATTTTACCATCAGATATGATACTCGTAAACGATTTTCAACTCTAAATGAAGCCGCTAAAGTGAACATTTTTTGTGGGTAGATAATCGTGGAATGACCGAGCCTTAAAGCCAAGACATCAGTGTATTAGTCTCTTGAAGCAAAACAGACTCGACCGAATTTTCGTGGAGACCGTTAATCTCTTGTGCCCTAAATTGTGTGTCAATCTTAAATTCAAATTCAAATATTTATTTCAAATAGGTACATCAGAGTACACTTATGATATGTCAGAAAACAAAAATTGCCAAAATTTTAATTAATTAATTAAAGGTAGCGACTGACATTTTTATTTATATCTCACTAGCTGTTACCTGCGACTTCCTCCGCTTTTAGTCAGAAAATAGTATCAAAAATCCTTCCTCGTGATTTACTGTAGCTTATTTTCAAATTTTATCAAGACCCGTTCCGCCCCGTTTGGTCGTGAAAAGCTTACAAACAGATAAACAGACAGAGTTACTTTCGAGTTTTATAATATAAGGATTACGTCTTTTCTTCCAGGATTAACATAATACAAATAGCGTAGTCAGCATTACATTAAATTTATACACGCAACACAATAAAAAATCATTTAAAAATTAATTAAGATAAGATTAAAATTAAATGCAGTAAGCATGGATATTAACTCGATGTGAACACTTTACAAGTTGAATATTCGGCTTTAGACTACAACTGCGGAGCAAGGTTAACCATAAACAGGGGTACTGGTAATCAATTAGCATCCATTTAAAGGTATATTCTGTACATCAAAACTCATCTTGTGTTCTACGACTTTTAAAAATTATAATTTGAAGAGTACTTATTTATTTTCTTCTTTATTATTTTTGAGAAAGAGATTTCGGAAAAGCTGTCGAATAGAATATTTGTTTATTTGTTGATGAACAGAATATACTCTTTAATGGATGCTAATTGATTACCAGTAACCCTGTATACATAGACTCAGGCGTCATGAGCAAATGTTTACAACGAACAAATTCACATCGAGTGTTCAAGTCAGTTGCCACCTTAAAATAAACATATTTGTGGTTTTTGAATACTTCTTTTGGCGCGATAGAGAAAAATGATGAGAGTGAATTTTTACGATGCGCGCGCACACCGACACCTACATCGTGAAGTTAGTTCTAGGTGGCATGTAAATTGATAACTATGTTCAAGTTGTATATTCTAGTATTTTTATATTTAGAACACGTGTTTCGTAAGAGTAAAATGAAACAGTGAATAAATAAACATTATTTTGGTGTTTTTATTAAATCAATTTCATATACGACGGTGATAGTATTTACTAATAATTTATTATTTATTTAATTAAGTAAATAAAATCTTTTTGATTAATTTTAATATTTATTGTTAATCACTACTGTGTTTTAGTTATTTTTTTTCATACGCCAAAGAAGTATAACTTCTAACGCGTGTACATAAGTACACACACTCTTTTTTTTTTAAATGTTTCGTTTAGTTCAAGTGCGTGGCGTGACTCGCACCCAGAAGTTGGGTATGGTGGTGCTGATCCCCTGCAGGCGCCGCGCCGGGCCGGCGGGCGGGCCGGCGACCGGCACCACGTCGAAGGCCTGCATGAAGCTCGTCCACACCTGGAACATGCTCTGCCGGGCGTACGTCTCGCCGGCGCAGAGACGCCTTCCTGCCAGTCGGGAAAAATGATTTCAGCATGGTGTAGAGGTATAGATTCAAGATTCAAGATATTTTATTTGCAACCATACAGTACAAGATGTTAAAAATATGAGTACATAGTCCAATGGACCCTGTCGGGCTCTGCAAGATTTGGTAGAGAGGAGGAGGCTACTTTAAATAGAAAAATATTACATATGTCCAAAATCGAAAACTTTACTAAGTATAAATTGTCAAAAAAACCTACTTAATTATTTCATTTAGAAATTCGTCGACTGAATAATATGCTTTGAGAATAAGATATTGTTTCAATTTTTTACTAAACTTTATGAAATCACCTTCACACTGCAATTCTGCTGGTAACTTATTATAAACTTTAATAGACATAGGTAATGTGCTAGACGAGTGCATCCGCAATTTACTCTTGTGAGTCAATAACCGGTCTCTGTGGCGAAGATTTGGATAAATATCCTTACGTGTTTTATATAAATGAGGGTTATTCCTCACAAACTTAGAAATTTCAAGGATGTAAATGCATGGCATGGTCAGTAATTTGTATTTAATAAAGTATGGTTTACAGCTATCTGTTTGTTCTATGTTAGCTAAGATTCGAATGACTTTTTTTTGCATGATAAATAAATCGCTTGCGCCAGTGCTATAACCCCATAGTATAATCCCATAGCATAATCTCGAGTGGACATTTGCGTAATATGTGGCGATTGCAGTTTTCAAATCTGTAGTCTTTTTTATTTCACGAAGGGCATAAATGAGAGATGAAAGTTTAGACTTAACTTTCATAACATGAGAAAGCCAGTTTACATTTGTATCGATTTTAATTCCTAAAAGAGTGGCTTCTTTAACAATTTCTATATTAGTGCCGTGGAATGAAAAATTAAATTGAAGTGGCGATTTTTGATATGGATGGAATGTAATAATTTTTGTTTTGGATACGTTTAGCTCAAGGTTATGTTTTTGCATCCAATCGGTCACTTTATCGAGCGTCGTGGATAGTTTGTTGTGTAAAGCTGTTTCATTTTTTGTTGAGGTAAGCAAGGAAATGTCATCTGCAAAGCAAACGCAGAGCTCATTGACAATTTTAGGTAGATCATTAATATAAATGAGGAAGATTAGGCAACCAAGAACACTTCCCTGGGGGATAGAGTTATTTAATACAATGGTGTCCGAGCGAATATTCTCTATCGTCCCGTTATTATGATTGTTATGTATGATTTCTACCAATTGTTTACGATTTTTTAGATAGGATTTAAACCACTCATAGGCCCTACCTCGAATTCCTACACCATATAGTTTGTTTAGCAATATTTCAAAAATAACTTTGTCATAAGCTTTGGTCATATCGAGTAACATACCGACTGCATACTGTCTTCTATCTAAGATTTTGAGTATTTCCTGCATGTATTTGAAAACCGCCAGGGTGGTTGACCTATTTTTACGAAAACCGTACTGATTTACATCAAAGATATTATACTTTTCACAGAAAGAGTAGACTCGATTACTCATTGCTTTTTCAAATATTTTAGATGCAGAAGGCAACAATGCTATTGGGCGATAATTGCTAGGATTTGATTTTGTGTCCTTTTTGTGTATAGGTTTTATTATAGCCATTTTAAGTTTCTCTGGAAAAATACCTTGTTCGAATGATTGGTTTAGAAGTAAATTGAATGGTAGAGTTAGTTCATCACTACAATGTTTTAATAGACTAGGTGGGATTTCGTCAATTCCGTAGCTGGTTTTATTTTTTAGGCTTTTTAGGAGCTTATTAGTTTCACATAATGATACCGGGGATAAGAACATAGTATTTTGGGTTACATTCATAACTGGAAGCCCTTGCGGCTGGTTGCTTGTGTGAGGTTGAGATGCATCTGACTGAGAACAGTTTGTACCCATCGATGAGAAAAGATTTTTGAAGATATTCGCGATTTGTTTAGGGTCTGTGATATCTGTACTATCAATTTGCAATCTCAAATTTTGTTTGATTTTGGTAGGGTTTTTATTGGATTTTTCATTTATCACCTTCCACATGGTTTTTTGTTTGTTAGTAGAATTTTTCATTAGTTTTATGTATTGTAATTTTTTAGCTGTGTATTAGTTTATTTTAGCTGTTTATTTTTTATTTTAGCTGTATATAGTACATACTCCGCCAGGTATAGACAATACAATAACGTATAGAAGACACAATACAACAATCAATGCAAGCAAGGCCGGCACTAGCGGATCCAGCGAGGAGGCTAAGGGACTCAAGCTTTTCCCAAATGTATTTAATTACACTCTATAGTAATCGAAATGTCTGTTTTGTCTGACCTGACCTGAGTACCTGTCTACATCGAAGCGACATAAAAGCGATGACAACCCAGTTGGAAGAAGGCCCACCTCTCAGCCAGAGGAAGCGGGTTCGAACCCAGCCTATACGGCAGGCACCAATTTGTTCATTGTGTGAACATATGTTTCGTATTGTATGTCATCTGCTACATGACTGGAGCCCGGTGTATGGCGACAGGGTCGCCCCCAGTCACATTTGGGACTGAATATCGTCCGGCGAAGTGTGGTGTGGTATTACACCTCTGTCAGCCCCCTCGGGGGAAAGGCGTGACGTTATGTTATGTATGGCGATATGTCTACATCGATAAAAGTTACCCTCACTCAGTTAAGTCAAACCAAAATGATCTCTAAACCAATTTAGTCATTAAGTCTAGCCCCCACCCACAAACCAAAATCCACCAGACCGGAACAATTAATTTACAACAAGTTCGAGAGAGACAATGACCAACGTAGTTGGGTGTTAGCTCCCGAAAAGCTAGACCATGTTTTTTTGGATCAAATAAGTTCTAGTGTAATCGCAAGTGCTTGTGTATTATTCTATTCTATTTATTATAATGTTAAATGTTAATAAAATAGGAAATTTTCCGTCCAGGGTACGTACAACTAACCGCGGTACAAAAATCCTTTACACGTATTCCAAATGCATCGCATTTACACGCGTCTTGAACAATTAGTGAATCATTATAAGACAAGCTGCATATCTATGCATACATCATTATAATATTTATGCATGCATTTTATCAGCATGCCAATGTCGACAGAGGCATCTAAAGTTCAATGCGCTACTTAGTACCTACTGAGAAACCTGAATATTGTTTATTAGCATATTATTATCTACTTTGAGTCAATAACCAGACTTATTGAAATGCAGGTTACTCGGCCACTATGTATATGGATGAGGAGTTTTATTGTATTTGTTTTTGTTTTCAACTTCTTTTAATTGGTTTCACGATACAACAACCTAATATATAGGTAAATTCTATGATAATATTGTAATTAAGTACATTTTATGATTTTTTTGTTTTGTTTTTTAAACAACGACGCTAAAACGAAGGGGTGTTATAAGTTCGACGTGTCTGTGTGTGTGTCTGTCTGTGGCGTCGTAGCTCCCGAACGGATGAATCGATTTAATTTTCTTTTTTTTTTGAAGTACTTAATACTTCTTTTTGCGCGATAGAGAAAAATGATGAGAGTGAATTTTTACGATGCGCGCGCACACCTACACCTAAATTCTACGAGTACATCGTGAAGTGTTCTAGCTAAGTGAGTAGTTCTAGGTGGCATGAAAATTGATAACTATGTTCAAGTTGTATATTCTAGTATTCTTATATTTAGAACACGTGTTTCGTAAGAGTACAATTAAACAGTGAATAAATAAATATTATTTTGATGGTTTTATTAAATCAATTTCATATACGACGGTGATAGTATTTACTAATAATTTATTATTTATTAAGTATATCTATATATATTGAATATTAGTGATAAAACTGATTTGAATAAACTGTTTTGAGTGCATTTACAGATTTGAGGTTAAGAAGTGTAACTTCTAACGCGTGTACATAAGTACACACACTCTTTTTTTAAACAACGACGCAAAACCGAAGGGCTGTTATAAGTTTGACGTGTCTGTGTGTGTGTCTGTCTGTGGCATAGTAGCTCCCGAACGGATGAACCGATTTAATTTTCTTTATTTTTTTGTTTGAGGTGAATTAGTCGGAAGTTTTCTTAGCTATGTTTGAATGAAAATTGGTAACTGTCGGGGGTGTTTAAATTTATACTTGTTGTAGGGATACTCCTAGATGGGCCGTATGTGTCAAGTGTCGCTGCAATATTGCCAACTGTAGCCCTGCCATCTAAATGGCCATCTATATGGCCGGGCCACACTCTATACATTTTATTTTATTTTATTTGGATGACCAAACAGCCTGGTTAATCGTAAAACGATAACGTACGTAATCGTAATTGACTGCCTCGGTGGCTCAGTTGGTAGTGAACCTGCCTTCTGAGCTTGGGGGCGTGGGTTCGATTCCCACCTAGGACAAACATTTATGTGATGAACATTTGTGTTTGTTCTATGTCTGGGTGTTAATATGTATTTAAGTGTGTATTTAAAAATATCTAAGTATGTATATCAGTCTCTGGCCGCCATAGTACAAGCTTTGCTTAGTTTGGGGTCAGGCGACCGTGTGTGGAAGTGTCCCGAATTTATTTTTTTATTTATTTAAATACAAAGATACTGACATATAGGCCAAATATAGGTCACCACTTACAAAAACAACAATAGTGCTAGCGCGCAAAGGAAACAACGAATACACGTGAAGTTCACAGAAAAAAAAAAAAAAATTCGAGTCTGAAAAAAAAACCTACCACACAAACCTAGATTATATAAATTTAAGTGTTAATATAGACGAAAAGATAACAGTAGTAATGAAGAAACCTGACAAAGCCGTATGAATGAAATATTGCTCAAAAAAAATTAGTTAAATAACTACTTACTACCTTAAGAAAAACTTGTCGCAATATTGCCTGGTCAGTATTGCAAAAATAATATGGCCCTTCTAGAACCACTCTTAATTATTCACACTAGAAAAACCCGAAAACAGAAGAATAATAACGCTTAAATCTAGTACATACTGGCGGCCACTCGATACAGATGATAAAAAAAAACTAGCTTGATTTCCGTTGCGTTGCGTAAGCTATGGACAAACAAGGTAGTCTGTTAACAAAAAATCAACGTACCAGCTCCAAAAGGTAGCGATTTGTCCTTAGCGACGTTCAGCTGTCCGTTTTCAATGAATCTTTCCGGACGGAAGTTTTCAGGATCGCCCCAGATGTCCTTATCCATGTGCAGCATCACGAAGTTGGGGCTCACTAACGCGCCCTGATACATTCATTAAAAAATCACATTAAAAACAAAACTGTTGGAAAAAATAACTTGGACGAGATTGGACACAGGATCTCGGGTCTCAATTCTGCAATTGTTTTAAATTGTAAACTGCCTTTACTGAAACTTTTGACATTTTTGCCTTCATGAATTTGAGGCGATTCATTAACAATTTGAAAACAATTGTTTATTAGACAGGGCCAGGATGATTTGCGTACAAGAAAGGCCCAGTAGCGGAAGGAGAGTAGGAGAGCAGTAAGCGCTTAGTAATTTACCATTACAGGCAGATAAAAATTGCTTTAGGCGAAAAGGCCTTCCTTGTACTGCCCAATGATTAATTTTTACTTAATATCGAATTCAGAACTGAATTCGGACTTGAGTTCAGTAGCTGACCTTTTACCGGCATTGGAATTATTATTTTCCAAAAAAAAAAACAGGTCGTTTAAATTCTGAATGCTAATAGGCAACTGCTTTGCAACGGGATTATTCTAGAACGCGGAAGGCATCTCAAAACCTGGCCATGACTACGTTTGAGTAGTTCGTTAGGCAGACACTATACTAAATGGCGCTGCTGTTGTTTCGTTGATTGCAGTTTGCAATCAACGATATACCTGCTATTTTCCAATAGTAACAACATATTTCTTCCAAAACTCTGGTGGGAGGCTTCGGCCGTGGCTAGTTACCACCCACCGAACCAAGCCATGCCGTGAAATGACCTAGTCGTGTTTCGGGATGTAGTCCGGTGTAACCGTTCCGGAGTCTTTGTACCTCTTCACTCTACAAAACTTCAAGGCTAGAGTGAATAAATACCTTATAGGTCGTCGTGCTCCATCTTAGACCACAACGTCGCTTAACATCAGGCGAGTTGGTGGTCAAACGCCGACTTATTGTCAATAAAAAAAAACACCCTATAAACATACCATCTCGTGTCATTTTTGTCATTGTGTAGCTAAAAAAAAGATTCCAAAAAATGCGAATTTTCTCCTTTTTTTAAAGTCGATTGTAAATGTAGTCTTAGACAAAGA
Organism: Peribatodes rhomboidaria; assembly: GCA_911728515.1. Taxonomy (NCBI): domain Eukaryota; kingdom Metazoa; phylum Arthropoda; class Insecta; order Lepidoptera; family Geometridae; genus Peribatodes; species Peribatodes rhomboidaria. The sequence goes on along the minus strand of OU452175.1, from coordinate 4,791,037 downwards.
TTATGTACATACATACCTACAAAATATATTATATTAAAACTAAATATATTTCAAATATAATATATTATATGTATTTGAAAGACGGCTTACTAAAATAACTGCAGGTTTGTGTGTGGAGTAGGGGATTCCTATATCTGGGAGATTACTGGTGCAAATCCAACACATATGTACATAGGTACATACCTTGAACATTTATTCAAATTGACATTTAACATTTACTCCTGTAGCAACAAAAGTAGGAAGACTTCGGAATAGTTAGTTCTTTCTTATAAATTTTAGGACTCGATCAAAAAATACAAAACACTGTAAGTAAAACTATTCCATGGCTATGCAACTTTTATTTCCAAGGGAGGCAATGTGTAATAAACTACCTACCTATGTACATTGTTAACAGCTCCCCACAGATTCTCGGCGAACACGAGAAACGACACCCCAAGAACGACCGAGAGGCGTGAATGTGAGAGGTAGAGAAGCCTCTCACATTTAGGCAATTCGACAAGACTTCTCGCCGTGAGTCTGTAGGGGGTTTAAGGGTATCACAATATCTACCTCCATGACGTCATATCCGCCGATCTTAGTATCCCGCATGGCTCGGTGCGGCACGCCGAGCGGCACGAGCGTCTCGTGGCGCATCATCTCACGCAGGCACGCCTCACAGTACGGCATGCTGGGGACAAGACAGAGGCTGCTGGATAAGCTCTAACAGGGAAATATATACCTTAATCTAGGAACAAACAAGGTGCGTATGCACAGAGCGCAACCTTGGAGGCCCCTCCAAGATCCGCAAAAAGACCAAGTTTTGGGTCATGTATGGTAGTAGTTAAAATAAGATCTCAGTCTTCTAAGCAAATGAATACGTTGAGAGGGTTGGTAGCCTTGCTAGATATGACGACATTGTAATTTTGTTGATGTTTAGTATTGTTCTCAAGTGAGTGATATGTAATGTCTTTATTGAGAATAAATGTCTTTAAACCTTAAACCTTATCTCGCACCGGGCGCGTAAAAGGCTAGTTACAGTATCTACCTTTTGCGAGTCTCTATACCACAGATCACAGAAACTATGATCTATACTACTCGTATTCGCGCTGTAGCATGATCCAAGTGACATACCCGCATTTAATACAATTTATTATTTTATTTATTATCCGTATTTTAATATTGTTGAAACAAGCTGCGCCCCGCGGTTTCACCCGCGGTTAAAAAGTATAGTAAGTATCCTATGTGCTATCCTAGACTATAATCTATCTCTGTGCCAAATTTCATGCAGATCTGTTCAGCCGTTCTGGCGTGAAAGAATAACAAACATCCATCCATCCATTCTTACAAACTTTCGCGTTTATAATATTAGTAGGATAGGATGATATTTAGGATATTTAGGCTGAATGTTGAAGTATTAGTAAGTCATTTTTAAAAATCGGAAACACTTTACTTATAACTATTATTCCGAGCCTATACAATGTTTATTGCTAATGGGGATAAAGTACAGAAATAAATAGTCTACGGAGGTATTTAATAGGTGGCACACTGAATAATAGAAGCTTGTAACAAGTTACTTATTAAACTTATATTAAGAGAAGTAAAACAAAAAACTCGGCTGCAAAATGTTGTACCCTATGACACTTCCACTCAGGGTCGGACTGGCCATACAGTCAGGGTGGCATTTGCCAGCCGGGTTCCAGCCGGCGCGGGCCCCCCGTACTTGGCTTGTGAGGCTTGCCGCTAGGCAGATGGTAAGTAGGTTGGGGGCTACACCCCTCGGGTCTCTGGCTTGGCGGGAGCCACCCGAGACCTTCCAGCTTCCACTATCAAGACGATTCAAATGACACCTCACATGTCGATATCCATCAAGCTGTCTAGGCTGAGGGCGTGCCAAAGAAATCTCATACATACATACCCACATACATACATACACTCGAAAAATATAACCCACCTTGCGTAGTCGGGTAAAAACAAGGGTTTTAAATGTAGAGGATTTTTTATGGATCGCGCATCTAAGGGTTGCACGTAACATAAGGCTGGCATCTACTATTATTAAGCTAGTTAGTTGGTATGGATCAATGACTATGAAACCTGGATATATTTAGTAGAAATATAGTATTAGTAGTAATAGTACTTAGTATGGAATTGTAATACCTAGTATGACGTAGTAAAGACATACATACATTTTAAAAGACATAGATACATTTCTTATCGAATTGGGTATTTATAACATTCGCTTATAAAAAGGGTAAGCTAATTTATGCTAAAATTACCAGTTCAATCTCAACTCGACTAAAGTACAATGATTTATTCAAATTAAGTTATTTAGAGCCATCGCTCAAACCGGTAAAATATAAAAACTGCTAAAACTGGATTTATTTATGTTACCATTTAGGTACCTACTCTTAATAACGTGACATATAAAACTCAAGGGCATCTGACACTACCTACAATGTAATGCAATGTAGTATGTCATACTAGAACTCATGGTATAATAATATACTCCGTCAGGTAGGTATAGCATTCAGAAACACGTAGTGACGTCAATCGGTGATTAAGAGTCCGGCAACCACTAGACTAGCTAACTAGACTAACTTCGCATTGGCTTAAGGTATTCTATAGCCATTTCGTCTAGTAGAAAAAGACGAGCGAAGAGAGCGAGTAATGATACTGACGAGCCTCTAAAGTTACCTACAGAGTGACAAAGTGCATTTCAATTTTTTTATGACTTTGGCACTTCTGTAATCATTCTTAAATAACTAAGAATTTCCCTTGTATTATGGATTCATTTAACAGCTAATGATGTAGACAACCTCCCTATGTAAAGGAATTTTTGATTTGCTTTGTCTACCTATTGAATAAATCAGTCAAAAGTGACCCCTTAAAAATGTGGATATTTTTCATAGCTCTGTTTTCGCTTGAGAACGTTTTTTAAAAAAAAACAAGAACAGAGGGGCGGAGATATTGTTAATTTAATTGTACATGCTAAATTTCATCATAATCTGACAAATGGTTTTCAAGAAATTTTAGTAGCGCGTTTGTATGGAAATTTCAGAGCGTCGCGGGCCTCATAAGCAAGACCGAAATAAGTCATTTACAACAAGTTCGAAAGAGACGGATGACGATGACGTCATTTTGTGTTTGCTGAATGATAGACCTTGTTTTTTTGGATCATGCTAAAACGCTTTATCTTTGTCAAAATCAAGCTATAAAACTTAGGGTCAATAATCGAATTAAGGTACTTTATTGTTTTTGGTTCCGTACCAAAACGGTTAGCAGGAAACCCTTATGGTGACACTTCAATGTCGGTGTGTATTACAGCAGATTTGATCTGGAAGCATTTAAGCTGAGATGAATCCCTTTTCACATGTATCTTTTCTGTATTGTTTAAGTTATGTTTTTTGGCCTTTGATGCAGGGTCAACTGGGGTAAATGCGACCGTGGGGCTGTTGCGTTTTTTGAAAATTATTATATTACTGATAAACCCTTCACAAATTAGGCGCTACCTAATACATCTTTTTTCTATATTTAGTTGCAATAATCTGTACAAGATGGCGTTAGTTGCCTAAATTGTGAAAGGTTCGTCAGTAACTCTCGAAAGACGCAATTGCCCCAGTAGATCGTACCTACTTACGCTTAATTTTCGATGTAAAATCATGTCACATGAAAAAAGGGGAATAATAATAACAACATCAAAGGTCTTGTCACACTGGATGCGTTCTGCGTCCTGCGGTCCGGTCAAAGCCAACGTAGCTCGCATTATGTGATCGTTCAAAGTTTTTTCAACGTCCTCTCCCGACCGCTGGATTCATTACGATCTTTTGCTAGTGCTCGCACGATCAGGTTGTATTAACTAACAAAAAATATACTTAAACTGGAAATAATGTTCACACTTGATGCTAATTGCGTTAGCTTTGACCGGAACGCAGAACGCATCCAGTGTGACAAACTCATAAATGTATATTTTGACATCATTAAATAATAAAAATCAGTTTAATTTAAGAGTTGTTAATTGTTAGTATTATTCTGTTGTTTTTTCCGATTAATCGATTTGTTTATGGTAATACATATACAGCAGTTTAAAAGCGGTAAAAAGCGATGATAGCCTAGTTGGAGAAGGCCTGCCTCTCAAGCCAGAGGGAGTGAGTTCGAACCCAGCCGATGGCACGCACCAATTTGTTCATTGTGTGAACATACATATGTGCGTATTGTATGTCATCTGCTACATGACTGGAGGCCGGTGTATGGCGCCAGGCTCGCCCCCTGTCACATTTGGGACTCAATATCGTCCGGCGAAGTGTGGGTGTTGTATTGCACCTCTTCCAGCCCCCTCGGGGGGGGGGGGGGGGCTGGCAGAGGTGTGACGTGACGATATGTAAAATAGAGCGGTTAACACCGAATGCAGTTGCGTTTGAGATGGCGGGCGAACGTCATGTCTGGCAGTCAATCACTTGGTTAAGGGCAGTCGCACGAAATGATCATTCGCAAACCCATTATGTACCCATTATGCAGTGTTGTATGTATGTAATATTAATTATATGTATATAGTGATATATGTATGTAATAATTAGTATATTTTATTAACTATAGGTATTTTAAGTACTAGAATGTATTATATTAGTATGATGTACTTTTATGTAAGTTTTATGTAAATAGTTTATGTATAATACTCGATGTTTTGTTGTTTCTTTGTATCAATCTTATGTTTATTTTAGTTATTTTTGCACACCCTGTCCCATACTCATTTGTCGTATCCTCTCCATCCTAAGGTGGCCTGGAAGAGAACGCTTTTAGTGATAAGGCCGCCAGTTGTTACACTATATAATAAGTTTTATCATTATTTTTCTCTTGTTGTTTTGTTATCTGTGGTGTGAACAATAAAGAGTTTATCTATCTATGTACTCTAAATCGCCAATTATTGCTAGAATTCTTCACTAATTAAGTAATCTAACTATCTGCAATATTAAAATTATGTAAAGTCAACACTGCAGTCCACTTATTTTAACGTTCATGAAGTCTGACGCCCACCACAGATACCCGTGATGACGAGTTCACGGATCAGAAATCAGACGCGACACCTCGGCCTACCCGTCTTTCCTCGACATATATCTATTTAATATGTGTATTTTATAAGATGTGTATAATGTACATATTTTGAAGCTATGTTATGAGATATGCATATTGTATGTATGGACGCTGCTATACGAGCCATATTTTTACTGGCCCTATTACTATTTTGAGTGTGGCCGGGCAATTAATTCATACATTTCCAGCATGGCTGATAATACAGCCGGGCTACAGTTGACAATGTTGCCAGTATAGCATTGAAAATACGGCCCGCCTAGGAGCGTCCTAAGACATCTTACTTTTTCCTATCGTCCAAGTTAGGCATCCTGTCCCTCCCGACCACGCGATCGATCTCCTCATGCACCTTGTCTTGTATCTCTGGCTGCAACAGCATCCTCTCGATCAGCATAGTGAGAACCGATTGCACAGCCGATGCGGCCGGGAACATGTAGTCGACGCAGGTCAGCACTAACTGGTCCACTGGAAAGACGAATGACGACCATACAGATGTCACTAATTTCTATTTAACTATTTACTAATTTTCTATGTCATGTGTGACTATAGGAGTTATCAATAAATTCTGATTTCTGATTATAGAAGTTACAAATTGAGCTTGAGAAGTATAACTTGAGAAGTTCGTGCCATATAGGTTGATTAAAGAGTTACCCCATTCTTTTTGGAGCTAATTCAGGACCTTATCGTGCATTTTGGCAAAAATTTATTGACCTTTCGATCACGGCTTCTAAGTGGTTTGACTGCCTCGGTGGCTCAGTTGGTAGTGAACCTGCCTTCTGAGCTAGAGGGCGTGGGTTCGATTCCCACCTAGGGCCAACATTTATGTGATGAACAGATGTTTGTTCTATGTCTGGGTGTTAATTTCTATTATTAGAATATGTATTTAAAAATGTATATGTATGTATATCCAGTCTCTGGCAGCCACAGTATAAGCTTTGCTTAGTTTGGGGTCAGGCGATCGTGTAAAAAAATAAAATTTTAGGTATTTTTCGGAGATCACATTAAAAATAATCAAGTAAATAGTCAACTGGGGCAAATGCGTCTGTGGGGCAATTGAGTCTTTCGAGAATTGATGATTGACAGATGATTGCAACTAAAGATAAAAAAGATGCAGGTAGCGCCTAACTTGTGAAGGGTTTGTCAGTAATTCTCGAAAGACGCAATTGCCCCACAGATCCATTTGCCCCAGTTGACCCTACCTATTAAAATCCAAAATGGTAATTTTTGTTCGAGTCTATTTGGCAGGAACTTTAGGTTTTATTGTAGAAGCCTTGTAATCAGCCCAGCACTATAGAACATCCTTGACTTCTATAAACGACTGGTATGGGCCAACGCGTCTGGTTTATGATCACCTATGGGATATTCTTTTAACGTGTGAAATATTCTTTTCCTGTCACTCGAATTGGATTTTATAAAAAACTGCGGTTTCACCCGTGTCCCACAGGAATCGTAATTTTTTCGGGATAATATCTTAATTTTTTTCTTTCATAAGATCCTTCTCCGGGCAATAATCACTATAAAAAAAATTTGCGAATATGTTCCATCTGTTCACGCGTGATGCGATGACCAAGGGAAATAGTGATTCATTTTTATTTATAGAGATGGGACCAATCTGTAAATATTTCCTATCAAATAAAAAAACATTTTTCAAAGTCATAAATAATAATGGAGTTAAGCAGAAACAAACATTAAAAAATACAACTGAACTGAGAACCTCCTCCTTTTCGAAGTCAGTTAAAAATGGGTTCGATTCTTGGCCGGGCCAATGTCTTTGAATGAGTAACTTTTGAATCTGTTGGGGGTCAAACTGTTGTTGTCTGTGTTTTTACCCGACTGCGCAAAAAGGAGGGTTATGTTTTTTGAGTGTATGTATGTATGAATGAGGTTTTTTTGGCACGCCCTACAGCCTAAATATCTTGATGGATTTCGACACGTGAGGTGTCATTTGAATCGTTTTGACAGTGAAAGTGACATAGGGTATAAAATTTTTATATACCCTGTATTATAGGTTTAATAATGTTACTTGTTGTGTGTGTGTTCAATGGCACCCCGACACGGACGGAGAGTCCTATGCCTAGCGTAGAGCCTCGTCCGAAAAATGCCCTTTCATCATAATTTGACCTATTTACGATGTTATCCTTTACGGAAAGTCATGCCTTTTTGAATCCACACCTTACCATTGAGCTAGATTTATTTTTATCAAGGTTCTTTAGTTCCAAAGTAATTTGAAACTACTTAGAATGAACCATCGATCTGCACACAAAAATCCATCCGTACCAACTAATGTTTTAAAATCGAAAGTAAGTCTGTCAATCTGTCTGTCTGTTTGTAGACTTTTCACCGCCAAACGGCCAAACAGATCTTGATGAAATTTGATATTTAGTTACAGTATATCAAGAAGAAAGTTTTTTGATAGTATTATCTGAATAAACGCGAACGAAGTCGCGGGTAACAGCTAGTAATTAATATTACAACTTCCTACTATCCTACTTAATACATATTATAAACGCGAAAGTTTGTAAGAATGGATGGATGAATGGATGGATGGATGGATGGATGTTTGTAACTCTTTCACGCCAGAACGGCTGAACAGATCTGGATGAAATTTGGCACAGAGATAGATTATAGTCCAGAATAACACATAATAATAACTTTTGAACCGCGGGTGAAACCGCGGGGCGCATCTAGTTTATTATAACGAAGAGGAAACGGTCAGTTTTGTCGTTGATTATGACTGTGTAGCAAACTATTTATCAGTCTAACATAAATTAAATAGACAGAACATGACCTATAAAGATTACTGTGTTATTTTGCGTCTGTAAACAGACATTAAATAATGTAGATTTATTGCAGTGTCAATTAGGAAGCACACTAAGGTGACTCTCACACTTGGTCTGTGCCACTGTTGGTCTACCGTAGTACCTACTAATATGTTTTCTGTGGTTCTACTGAAACATAATTACCGTAATACTTTACAATACAATACATCTTTATTGCACACCAAAAATACAAAGCATTACAAACAAAGAAAATTTACTGTACAAAAAAAAACAAAAGAAAATATACTTTGTGTATGTATACTGTAGTGTGTAAATTGTGTAATATAATAGGTACAACGCATTGACAACGCCTCTCCGAGCGGGAATTTTGGTAATGGTTTGGCTCGTCCTCAAAGTGCAAACTGTCGCATGGTACGGAGCCTTAGTTTAAACTATAGAAATCAAGTGCACTCGCGAAATGTAAGCGGATAATAACGAACCCTACCTGTACCTGTAATTCTACCTGTATTCCCCTTATATAATAATTAAGAATTATGCTATCAAAGGTCACGGTCCCCGGAGTTTGAAGAGTGTAATTTTTAAATTAAAAAAAAATGATTCCAGAAATTGCACCGTACGACGCTACGTACCTATGGGCAATAATGGGGATATGCCCCTCATTTTGAAATGAGTTTATGGATCAGATTTTATCATTTATCTAACTTTTAGGGGAAAAACATTTTAACGAACCACATTATGTGTGTTTTCTTGAACTGTCACGCACACAGGTGCGTAACAGTTCAAGAAAACACAACACACGTAGCAAATTTGTAGCTTGCGATTTAGAAGGCGTTTTTTGGAAACCTACCTTCGAAGTTATTCTAAACGCGGAGCAGTGGAAGATTCGCCTAAGGTAAGACCTCTGGTTTGCCTTCTAATTTCTGTTTGAGGAAAATATCAAAGCTCGACTTGGCACTGCCTTGCCCCAAGAACTGCGCTAATTAACGGCAAAGAACATGATATCGGATATTAATTGCAATAACATTTCAGGGCGAGTATGTTATCTTGCGAGACGATAACTTTTGTTGCTGCATAAAAACGTCGGTGGCACATGCAATATCAGAATTAACACGTCTATAGTAGGTTTATTAACTGCGCCCTGTAGTTTCTTCCGCTATTCTAGTGATTTTTCTCGATAAATAAATAACCAGTTAATTCAGTGAGCTACCATCCATGCTAAATTTCATTGCAATCCGTTTGACCGTTACGGAGTTAACACACACACACATAACAGACATAAACATACACACTCCCAAACTTTTATAATATTTGTGTGATAGAACGTGATGTAATATTTATAAAAGTAGAATTCTCGAGTTAAAATGTTTCATTTGCGTGCCCTAAAGGTCTTAGGTGAATAATTGTTTTAATCGGTATCATTTAAATTGCATTTAATTAGACACAAGCCTCCTTAGCAACAAACGTTGTATAGACTCAGAATAGTTGTAAAGCTTTTTGGTTTCTTTCTTTCTTTTACATTTTTGAAATCGATCGAAAAAGACAAAACCCTGTGTAACTATTACGAGGCAAAGTTTGTGGTTAAGGGGGTGAGTATGTTGTTAACATACAATAACATTCATATTCAATTTGGGGATTCTGGGGCATACCTAGGTACGAGTAAGTATGTCCACCGAATGTCGTTAAATTCGGTGAACTTTAATTAAGTATGTATTTGTCGATTTGTTGTTCATCGAAAAAAAGTTTGTGTTTGGCCCACGAATGCTGGTTTAGGTACAAAATTCGCCTGAATCTCGGCAACTCAAATACGTCCTAAATTGAATATGCGGACAAAATAGCTAGGTGCTAAGTAAATGTAACAGTCTTTGTAAACGGAAGAAAAAATTAACATTATTTGTAAAAGGTAGGTAGGTCTACTAAATTTATGGGGTTATTCCCAGAGTACTCTAAGAAAGGGTTTCAAAATACTCATAGAAAACAATAATTATTAATGATAATTTTCGGTTCAATCTGCGTCATGGCGTTTTCAAAGTATTCCACGCTACTGGTTTCGTAAAATTAAATATGCCATACATTCATTCTCAATCAACTCCACGCGTTTTTTTTAATGTACAAGATGTAAGTACATTTTCTTGATTAATAACGCCTGTTGTGTTGATAATCGCACTGTTCTAAAATAGTCTTACGTAGATTTGATATTATGCTACCTATCCAACCGAAGTCCGCGAAAAAGCGCGATTGACATTCAAAACATAAAGGTAAACTATTACGATACGCCATTCCTTTGGTCAATAAGTTTTTAAAAACCAATGGGAACAATTTCGCGGGTGCAATAGTTTAGAGCCGGCTTTTTGTTGTTGACCTTACCTAGTTGACTAAGTTGACCTTACCTAGATATTTTTAACACCCACCTGAATATGTAGTTTTCTCTTTCTGTCGTTGTTCCTCTTTCATTTTCGTGATGTACATGTCGAGGAAGTGTCGGTTGTAAGACTCGTCGTGGGTTGACATCACTTCGTGCACTAATTTCTGAAATAAACATAAACTATGTTTAAAATTTTATAAACGAATAAGTAGTAAAATTATAAATGCAAAAGTGAGTTTGCAATTAATCAAATGTACTTAGAACTTAAAATAATAATATCTATAGCAAAAAGACATAACCTCAATAAGGGGTGGCGTTTTCTATTTCAGCTGTTTTTAGTTTCGATCCAATAGTAAAAGTTCATACAATAAAACTCCATTCGGCTTGGTGCGCCTTTATGTTTAACCCAGTTATATAGTATGTTACAAAAACCCTGTTGTATAATTGAAGGGCGCACACACACACACACACACCTAAAAGTATTAATGTAAAAATACAAAAAAAAAAAAATCACGTTCAAAATAGCAAGGGTTAATTAAGAACGCAAGAAAAAAAGGAAATTTCACAAAAATGTTAACAAATCTGTATCATATGTTGGCGGCGGCTTTTGTACTAAGAAAGTAGCGGCACGACGTGAATAGTTTACAAATAAAACCAACGCCATGAGTGGCTGCGTCAGGGCGAAGGGCGATGTGTTTTCAAAATTGTTTTGGTCAACATTAAATTAAAACTAGCATAATTGCATCCTACAGTCGATACTGGATGTGTACCTCGCGGATACAACAGGGTTTTTGTAACAACCTGTATAATAATAAGTATTGTTTTGTTGCTGCGTATCCAACATCAAGTAAGTACATATTATGACAACTTTAGGTTTGGTAAAAATATATGTATGTATAATAATTACATTTTCTTCACTACATAGTATAAAACAAAGTCGCTTTCTCTGTCCCTATGTCCCTTCGTATGCTTAAATCTTTAAAACTACGCAACGGATTTTGATGCGGTTTTTTTTAATAGATAGAGTGATTCAAGAGGAAGGTTTATATGTATAATAACATCCATTAAATAGTGGAGAAATACTGTTATTTTTGAGGTTTCTAATGTGATGTCGTTAATTATCATTTTATTTCCGCTTACATTGCAAACGCAGGCTGAATCCTACGAGATTTATCAAAATAATGTCCTAATTATTTGTACACATTAAACAGGTCTATAGAAAACTCCGCGATGGTATATGTCTATCTCCTATGGATAACCTACAATAACATTTTTTTGTCATTTACTTTTTACGACAAATAAGTATTTCTGTACTTAGTGTATTTAGTATCAGCATTGCACCCGTGCGAAGCCGGGGCGGGTCGCTAGTAAAAGATAAATCGATGCACGTGTTTCAAACACGCTGTTTTAAATTTGATAACTTTAACTAACTTTTGTTTAAATTTAAGTTTTGATTTGGTCTGGTTAATTACTTGACCTTGCGTATTGTTTACGAAATTAAGAATAATTCTAGCCTGATATATTCGGTAATACATCACTGTTTTATCGATTCGTTCAATTATTCTCTTTTTTTGAACAATAAAATCATATCTTCACATTTCAAAGAACATCTAAAAACTTACTGGACGAAAAAAAAACTGTATAATTAAGAACCTGCCCACAAAATTTCAAGAGCATCGGTTGAGAAACACGACCTGTAGATGAGGACAGACGTCAGCCGCGAGGTATTATACCGCGTATAGGTGCCGCGAGTAATAAAATCAAATCAAATCAAAATTTATTATGTTTTGACAGTTTATAGGATAAGATCACAGTGCTGCCACCTAGTTTAGGCGTTTTAGAAATCCCTCATAATATCGGTATGCAGACTGCTTTACCCGGCTGTACTCTCACCTTGCGTAGCCAAATAATAATAATAATTTGGGACACTAGCACTCACGGTCGTCTGACCCCAAACTAAGCAAAGCTTGTACTATGGCGGCCAGAGACTGATGTAACAAGTTATGAGTATATTTTTACAGCTCCTACATATTGACTAGAATTTGGCTACAGCCAGCCTCAACATTTAAATGTGCAAACGAAATTTAAATGACGCGCTACATAAACCCACCATACCTACCACCCACTACCCGAATCCACAATCCATCCCCCCACTTCCCTTAATTTACTTGTTTTTTTTTCTAGTAAACCTTTTGGCGACTGCCATACATACTACCTATACTTACATAAAAAAAAAAATCAAGCTAATTAAAGTAAGTACTTTGTTACGCAAAGACGTACGTGATTACCACCGAATTCTACTGATTACTGATACTTATCTTCATCATAGATAATTATTTTAATGCATTTATGCATTTTCATATCTTGTGATTAAATCTACATAAATTATCTTGTATCCTTACCTGAATGACCCCTAGACATTTATAGAACTGAATGTCTAACTTCCTACTAATAGAAATATATTTGGTAAGTTACTCAAATACGTCATAAAAGCTAAACGAATTTGGATGAAAGGTATAAAACATAAATATCTCCATCGGACCAAAATAATCGATCCTGAAATTCACAAAAGCTCTTCTCAATATTGATATCATGATTATTGCAGGATAGTGAGTTATACTCCGGGATACAATTAAATCCTACTATAAAAATCCTTAAGAGTCCGGCGACCACTTTAGACTAACTTCGCATTGGCTTAAGGTATTCTATGGCCTAGATCGCCTAGAAGAAAAAGACGAGCGAAAAGAGCGAGTAATGATACTGACGAGCCTCTAAAATTATCTACAGAGTGACAAAGTGCAATTTCAATATTTTTTTTATGACTTTTGCACTTCTGTATTTATTATTAAATAACTAAGAATTTCCCTTGTATTATAGATTCATTTAACAGCTAATGATGTAGACAACCTCCCTATGGAATTTTTGATCTGCTTTGTCTACCTATTGAATAAATCAGTCAAAATGACCCCTTAAAAATGCGGATATTTTTATAGCTATTTTCGGTTGAGAACGTTTTTTTTAAAGAAAAACAAGAACATAGGGGCGGAGATATTCTTAATTTAATTGTACATGATAAATTTCATCATAATCTTACAAATGGTTTTCAAGAAATTTGAGTAGCGCGTTTGTATGGAAATTTCAGAGCGTCGCGGCTCTCTTGAGCTCTTTTTTTTACTTCTTTGCGTTCAAACGGATTCATTCCTATTTAGGTTATCCGTATTCCGGAAATAGATGAAAATCGGTACGGTGTGGTTAGGTGGCAAATATTTATTGATTAGAACATAACATTATTATTACAACATTTATAATATACTCTGATGGATAAACACATTTAACCGTAGGTGCACATAGTAAATCCATATTAATATTATAACTTTGACTGTCTGTTTATAGGCTTTTCACGGCAATATTGACCAACGGATCGTAATGTAATTTGATAATGAGTTACAGTATTTTACGAGGAAGGTTTTTGGATACTATAGAATAAACGCGAACGAAGTCGCGAGTAACAGCTAGTACCTAATATACTGCTGTAGCGTCAGATATGCACTTTAGACTATTTTTAAGTATACTCGTATTTACAAGTAAGTATATAAATAAATAAATAAATAAATTCGGGACACTTCCACACACGGTCGCCTGACCCCAAACTAAGCAAAGCTTGTGCTATGGCTGCCAGAGACTGATATACATACTTATATATTTTTAAAATATATAAAAGCATCCGCTAATGATATAGATAATAAAAGTTGTTGACCTGTCGCGGACCAGTTTACCGTATTGTACATATCCTATTAGGAATTATATTCATATTAAGAGTCGATAACATCTATTCAATCTATTTTCGGATATTTTTAAATAAAAATAGATGTCCAAACTTAGGTAGGTAGCTCTAAAAATAAACGATAGTCAACTTAGTTAAAGAATTACTCAGATTTTAAATACAAGCTATTTATTGCGATGAATAGCGTACATATCGTCACGCCTTTCCCTCCGAGGGGGCTGGCAGAGGTGTAGTACAATAACCACACTTCGCCGGACGATATTCAGACCCAAATGTGACAGGGGGCGAGCCTGCCGCCATACACCGGGCTCCAGTCATGTAGCAGACGATATACAATACGCACATATTATGTTCACGCAATGAACAAATTGGTGCGTGCCGTCGGCTGGGTTCGAACCCGCTCCCTCTGGCTTGAGAGGCGGGCCTCTTTCGACTAGGTTATCATCGATTTAGCGATAGCTACAAGAGATTATTGCTCAGCAGGTGGTCGATTTCGGGCTGATGATGATAATGATGAGACCTGATACAGACTTCTTTGGGTTGCTGTTGCCGACGGGTCCAGAATCATTTGGAAAAGTCGCGAAAAAACTAGCCAAAAAAATTCTGAAGTATTTTTTTTTCTATCTCACACAATAATGAAGTAGAAGCTGTGGAGTGCCAAAAAGACCTTGGAATACACATTACTACAGATTTAAAATGGGTGACTCACATCATAAATGTAACTAAACAGGCAAACTCAATTCTATTATTCATGTTAAGGAAGGCCTTCTCGTGCTTCGATGAAAATCTGTTTATCAAGGTCTATAAAACATACATAAGGCCTCTACTGGAATATGCATTTCAAATCTGGAACCCATATTTTAAAAAGAACATTGAACTTCTTGAAAAAGTACAACGTAGAGCCTCAAAAATGGTGTCAACAGTACGAAAATGTTCTTATGAGGTTTGACTTCAAAAGCTGGGTCTAACAACTCTGGAGGAGCGTAAGCGTCGAGGTGACCTAATAGAAACCTACAAAATACTGAAGGGGCACTACAACGTACCAGACATGACACATTTATTCACCTTGAGTGAGAACACACACTTGAGGGGACATTCCCTTAGACTAATTTCGCAGCCACACTCAAGCAAACCCAAAAAACACACTTTGCCAAACCGTATTGTGATGGACTGGAATAAGTTGCCAGTGACTTTGATAAATGCTCCCTCAGTTAATTGCTTCAAAAACAGACTTTACAATTACTTTAAAAAACACACACACAAATGTAGTGAAGTGAAGTGCACTGAAATAAGACATGCATCAGCTTTAAGCTGCCAGTGTCAACAAATAATAATAATAATAATCTACCTAAATATACAGAAATTGATGAGAGTATATATACATTCCCTGTAAAATCTAAAGCGGCTGGGCCGATTTTGACAAAATTTTCAGGCGATCTTCAGATTTGCCCAGCGGATGCGGATGATTCTGCAAAGTTTAGTTTTAAAACAGCAACCAGACCAACAGAAATAGGGGCGGGTCGCCAGTTAAAGACTTTAGTAGATTTAATAAACAGGTACATACCGTGAAGAAATCGAGCAAGTACTGGTTGCCCTTAATGAGCGAGTTGTACCCGCTGTAGTTTGGTAGGACGTCCTTGAGCCAGGGCGTGAGGGACAGCGCTCCGCCCAGGTCGGTGGAGCTGCGCTGGAACAGGAGCGCGCCACGCGCCAGCTGCCACAGCACCTGGGGTAAAACGTTCTTCTGGATAAAATCTTTCTTAATAAAAAAAACGACTTCCCGTCATCTGTAGGTGCTTAGATGATGAAAATAATGAGACTAATCTTTTTTACCAGACTGCGCAAGGAGGTGAGTTATGTTTTTCGAGTGTATGTATGTAAGTATTTACATTTATGTTTTTAAATGCATACATAAATAGACATTAACACCTAGACATAGAACAAACACAAATGTTCATCACATAAATGTTTGCCCTAGGTGGGAATCGAACCCACGCCCCCAAGTTCAGAAGGCAGGTTCACTACCAACTGAGCCACCGAGGCAGTCAATGTGTTAAATAGGTACCTCGTAGTCCTTCCTCGGCAGTGTCATGCGCGAGAGCACATGCACGATGCCGTTGATGAATGGAACAGCGAAGTAGTCCGGGAGGTAGATTAGCTCGCCGTTCACCAGCTCCTGAAAAACAGGGTATGGTTCAAAATCTATGTTAACACATACGCTATACACATTTCATGTGTGTATTTTCATCGTACACTTTATTCGTGTACGCCAGAGTAGATTAGACCACACCATAATAGAAATCAGAGGACGAAGTCTTAAATTCATAGGCGATTCTTATGCCGACCGAACTCACCTCCTCAGCAGGGTATTTAGGCCCGTTAATTCTCATATCGATCATCTCTTTCACCTCTTGCTCTATGACTTGTTCGAGGCTTTCGCTCCGTCTGCCGAAGCCGAAGTCGCGCAAGTAACGAAGAGTGAATCTTCTTTGAGTGTGCCAGAAGTAACCATCGGTGAAGAAAATGCCTGTACCAAAGAATGTATGTTAGTCTGTGCCAAAGGAGATCCGTAGGTCTAAGATGATTTCTATCGAAAAATAGGGTTCTTCCACTTGACCCTACCAAGTTTCCTCTTCGTGGAATGTTGAAAATTTTGACTTAGTACGTATTGAATAGAATAATGGGAATTGCATTTTTTACATATTTCTAACAAATACCTTGATGCTAAGTACGTAAGTAGGTATGTGCTACGTACCGTATTGGTCATGACGTTTCGATATTAATTTAAAAGGCTCTCAAGCTCAGCGCCGGACTGCCTCGCAATGGTACAAATTAAAAACGAACTATACTTTGTGATATAAAGTCTGTTTTAGATCGTCAGTTAGTCAAAAGACGTTCTTTAAAAAAGGAGTTCTTTAAATCATAATAATAAATATATTAGTAAACAAGGGAGAGGAGATACAGACAAAGGTCTGTGCTTGAACCTATGAACCGATTGATGACTCAAGTTCATGATTGAAAACATATTTATATTTGTCAAAATTGTCATTGAAATATAATATTATAGCATAAAACAATATTTATTTATCTGAATATGGATTAACTCTGAACCACGGAAATAATAATATTTATCGCTTAGCTAAAACGTTTTCTGAAATTAGAAAATCCATACGAATTACTATATTATGATGGCGTAAAGTTTGTAAAGTAAGTAAGTGTGTTAAAGTTGTCTGTATGGGGTAATCTTCGGAATTATTGATTCAATTTTAAAAAAATCTTTTAATAATATAGAAAGCTATATCACAGAGTGTCATGTACGTAAGAAAACGCAAAACCGCAATTATACCCAATTAAACAAGTACAAATGAAAAAAGAAAAAAAAAAAAATATTTAAAAACCACCGACACCGATTCTCATCAAACATAGCTAAGAACACTCCCGACTAATTCACTTTTCTAACAAAAAAAAAAACAAAATCAAAATCGATTTACCGTTCTGGAGCTACGACGCCACAGACAGAGACACGCACACACACGAACAGATACGTCAAACTCATAGTTCCCGTCGTTTTTGCGTCGGGGGTTAATAAAGAAATTTGATTTGATTGCACAAACAAAAAAACACAAAAACTCACCTAACTTCTTCCAGTAGGACCTCAGTCTGAAGAGGATGATGTCCATGCGTCCATCAAACTCTTCCCTGAACAGCATCTCCTTGATATCGGCCGGGTCGTTCAGCACAACCGCAGGTACCGGTCCCAGGAAACATCCCACCACTTTTGTGTTGTATGCTTCACCTATCTTTTGGAACGCCAGAGCCAAGTTGTCGAATGAGTATGACAGGACGATCCAAAAAGCGCCATAAACTGGCAGGGTTGGAGGACCTGACGACAAATTTCACATTTAGGGTTCCGCGACGCTCTGAATTTCCCATACAAACGCGCTTCTTAAATTTCTTGGAAACCATTTGGCAGATTATATTGAAAATTGGCATGTACAATTAAATGGACTATTTCCTATGTTCTTGGTTTTTCTTTAAAACATCCTCAAGGGAAAATAGAGCCATGAAAAATATCCGCATTTGAAAGGGGTCATTTCTGACTGATTTATTTATTAGATAGACAAAGCAAATCAAAAATCCCTTAACATAGGAAGGTTGTCTACATCATTAGCTTTTAAATTAATCCATAATACAAGGGAAATTGTTAGTTACTTAAGAATGATTAGAGAAGTGCAAAAGTCATAAAAAATGTTAAAAATTGCACTTTTCATGTGATAACTTTAGATAACTTTATAACTTTTGAGGTTCGTCAGTATTTTTACTTGTTTTCTTCGCTTGTCTTCTTCCTTTAGCCAATGCGAAGTTAGTCTAAAGTGGTCGCCGGACCCTTAAGAGCCCTTCTTTTGCTTTTTCGCTAACACAATCAGCATTTGGGTGTGCAATTGAAAAATATCGTCTGATAACTTTAAAGCTAAAAATGTAACAGTTATTTTAAGCCCAATTTAGTTTTCATACCTTTCTCTTAGACTAAAATTTGGTCTTACAACTTTTTTTTTGATAGTAACTCTCCGTCTAAGAGAAAAGAATGAAAACTGAAAAAGTTGAAAATAGCCGTTGAATAATTAGCTAAAAAGTTATCAGAGACCATTTTTCAGCTGCACATCCAGCCTCCAAAATCCACATTCAAGATTTTTCAAAATGGCGGAGATACGATTTTTTTTTAAAAGGAAACTGACGTCTACCGCGATTTCTACAGCTCACAGTGCCACTCGTATTATAAATGCGAAAGTCAGTTTCTTAAATAGGCTTCCACGCCTTAAGAGTCCGGCGACCTAACTAATTTCGCATTGGCTTAAGTTATTCTATAGCCATTTCGTCTAGAAGAAGAAGACGAGTGAAGAGAGCGAGTAATGATACTGACGAGCCTCTAAACTTACCTACAGAGTGACAAAGTGCAATTTCATTTTTTTTATGACTTTTGCACTTCTGTAATCATTCCTAAGTAACTAAGAATTTCCCTTGTATTATGGATTCATTTAACAGCTAATGATGTAGACAACCTCCCTATGTAATGGAATTTTTGATTTGATTTGTCTACCTATTGAATAAATCAGTCAAAAGTGACCCCTTAAAAATGCGGATATTTTTTATAGCTCTATTTTCGCTTGAGAACGTTTTTAAAAAAAACAAGAACATAGGGGTGGAGATACTGTTAATTTAATTGTACATGTTAAATTTCATCATAATCTGACAAATGGTTTTCAAGAAATTTGAGTAGTGCGTTTGTATGGAAATTTCAGAACGTCGCGGCCCTCTTAACTGCTCAACCGATCATCATGGCATTTAGCATACGCACGTTTTCAGGAGTACAAAAAAGGACACAGGTACCTTTCATCCCTAAAAAAATACGGTTTCTATGGAACCGCGGGTAAAACCGCGTGGCGCAGCTAGTATTTAATAAACATCACAGTAGAAACTAAAGAAATATTTTAATCATTGCAACGTGGCGCGTGGGGGAGATAAAAAAAGATATCATGCGCACTTGGCTTGACTACAATGACAACAATGGCATGGCATGACTTGTAACTTTCCCTATTTTATGCCTACTTCTCTAAAGTAAGGAAAATTATTTTTTTTAAGTAAACTTACTAATATTATAAAGGCGAAAGTTTGTAAGAATGGATGGATGGATGGATGGATGGATGTTTGTTACTCTTTCACGCCAGAACGACTGAACATATCCGGATGAAATTTGGCACAGAGATAGATTATAGTCTAGAATAGCACATAGGATACTTTTTAACCGCGGGTGAAACCGCGGGGCGCTGCTTGTAAATAATAATAATAATAAATATTTGGGACACTTGCACACACTGTCGTCTGACCCCAAACTTAGCAAAGCTGGTACTATTGCGACCAGAGACTGATAATACACATCAGAATATGTATATTTTGAAATACATACATAGATATTGGTATATCCAGACATGGGACAAACACAAATGCTCATCACATAAATGTTTGAGCTAGGTGGGAATCGAACCCACGCCCCCAAGCTCAGAATATCATACTCATAGTCAAGTAGGTTTAATAATGAGGAGCTAAGATCCATCTAATATTTCTCTAATTGAATTTGCTTTGTTGTTTGATTGATAACGATACTTTATCAACAAAGGGATTTACAAAATATTTCTCTTTGTTTTCAATTGAGTATCTTATATAACATAACATATCGTAACGGTATTCCTCCCGTAGGGGCTGGCATAGGTGTATAACACCGACTTTGCCGAACGATATTCAGTCCCAAATGTGACAGGGGGGGAGCCTGTCGCCACAAACCAGGCTCCAGTTACGTAGCAGATGACATTACATACGCACATTTTTGTTCCCAAATGAACAAATTGGTGTGTGCCTTCGGCTAGGCCCGAATCCGCTCCCTCTGGCTTGAGAGGCGAGCCTTCTCCGACTAGGCTATCATCGCCTTTTTTGAGTATTTTGTCACGAACAAAGAACTAAAGTAAATATTAAAGCAGCTTGTGAAAGCTTCAGTCTATGACAGAAAATCTAGCGCTTTTCTAACCAAGATATGGAACCCAAAAAAGGACCTAAAATATGATTAGGGCATAAAAATATCCCACTTCTGATCACATAATCATAACGAATAATATAAATGCGAAAGTGAGTTTGTTCGTTTGTTTGTAATGCTTTCACGCCCTAACTACTCAAATGATCTTCATGTAATTTTGCAGACATGTTGTCTAAGTTACAGAAAAGGACATAGAGCACTTTTTATCCCGAAAAAAATAACGGTTCCCGTGGGACCGCGGGTGAAACCGCGGAGCGCAGCTAGTAATCGTACAAATTGAAAAAACCGAATTCTCATCAGAACCGGATTTTGAAAATTAGACTAATGTGTAAATATTAAAAAACTCAACTGATATCGATAACATTTAAATGGGACCACCTGGGAAGTATACCCTACGAAAAAGAATTTTCCAAATACATTCAGACGTCTTCGAGTAACCGGGGAACATACATAAAAAAAGATTCCGACGAATTGAGAATCTCCTTCTGAACTCTACACTAATAATATAAAGAGGAAAGTATTGTATCTTTGTATGTTTGTAACGAATAAGCTCAAAAACTACAGGTCCGATTTCAATCATTCTTTCACAATTTTATTAGAAAGCTACATTTTTCTTGAGTGACATAGGCCTACGAAATGCGAGCGAAACCGCGGGCAAATTCGGTTATAAATCCTAGCTATCCATGGTTATAGACTCACCTGGCGGAAAATTCGGAGGTCTCTTATATGCATTTTTGTAGACGTACACAAACAAAAGAGGCACTAACAAGACAGCTGCGAGAGCTGCAATCATTTTGTATAATTGACTGAATAATCGAAGCACCGACACACAAGTGAGAGACAATTATGCTAACGGCCAGCTTAATATTTATATCAACTGTTGCAGAGCCGTGACGCTTCAACGAAAAAGATATAGTTGTGAAATTATATTATTAACGAAGTAAACATCACATCATTATTGTATTGTTTACTTATAGGTGTATATAGCGGCTGATATGATAAAGTTATCGCATCAATGTCCTGCTTATAATTCGATATACATCCATACACGTTGTAACAAGTACTATGTACCATCGCCTGCGTGTTTACCTGCAGCCTGCAATCAGTGATTTAACTGCATTTTTAACAGGAACTTTGATTCGGTCCGAGAAAATGTATTGATACAAAATGTTTTGTGCGTTTACTGTATCTCACTTGGTGTACAGAGCTTTTACATTGATTTAAAAACACTTCCTACTTCATCTAAGATCAGGTACCAGCCATAGTTAGTGTGGCAAAATCAATCAAGACTAGGTATATGAATGTGAGAGTGTAATTTGCCCCACCTCAACGGATTAGTAGGACCTATGTCCTACGTCCGATGTCCTATGTCCGATGAAGGTATCATAAACCGTCAACATTGTAAATTTTGTCTGTCTTTGGCCTTTTGTTTAAAACCGTCAGTCATTGGGGCAAAGTCACAAAATTTACAACAATGCTCTACGCGCCACCACTGCCCACCAGGGGGGATATTTGGTGGGGCAAAGCGGAAGTAAATTCACATTTTTTTAACGTAGCATCGGAATAAACAAACAAATAGACGGATATTATAATCTGGGTGCCTTCAAGTCTCGGGCGAATCAGTTTCTTGTGCTATCGTAGGCCGCATCACTGCTTATCATCAGGCATGTTGGCGGCCAAACGCAAGCCTATTAAGTAATAAAAAATAAATTTAAAAAATCGGTTGTCATATCGCGAGTCACGAGGTGTCTCAAGTGCAGAGGAGAAATGGTGCGTACTCGTATCAACGCGATAATCCCGCAATTAGATATATGTAGATAGTTTATTGTTTCACAATACCATTATACCTAACTGAATATGGCTTATTCATACAAGTATACACTAAAAATTTACAAACACAAAATTATAAAATTACACCTTTTTTAATACAGGGAAATCGTCAATGGATTCCACCACCGCCCCAGGGGCGGGCAGAGGTCTGTGGGATTCCCATTAAAAACATTAGGGTGTCCAACCTCGGTGCTAAATATCGGGGAAACTTACGCGGCTCCACCACCGCTTTTCCCATTTCGGCCCCAGCTTGCGCTCCACCTCCCGATGACGATGTGTCGGGAAACCAGACGCATCGTCATCATCCACCTCGAGGATCAACTCAGCCAGTGGGCGCCAGACAGCGTCCGTATCTGGACACCCATGGTCCCCATGCGCCGGATCAGATAAGAGGCCCCGCCGCCTGCCACTTCGGCCGCAGAGGATAGGAAGAGCGGCGCCTCGCTATACACCGACACTCCTCCCCTGTGGCTCCACCGCGTCCACCATCTAACGGTGGCGACCCTGCTAAAGTCGCGAAAGGAAGGGAGAGCAGCAAACCGCCGCGGTCTCCGTCCCTCATCTGAGTTGCTACCCATACAGCCCCGCTACCTATTCTTGTCCGCTCCAATCTGGGCTTTCTCAAAGCCCGGTGGAGCGGCCCCGTCCCAGAATTCATTAAGATGAATTCTGGGACGGGGCCGCTCCACCGGTAGAGCTAAGGCTCTACCGTGGCTGCCCAGACCACGCCTACTAAGCCCTCCCGCCACAAGACAAGATAATTATTTTACATATAAATGTACATAATTATTTTTAAAATGGTAAAGCCATTTCTAAATTATTTTATCAGTACCTCAAGAATATAGTATTTACCAGCTGCAAATAAGACCAATTAGCTTTATAGGTACATAACTCGAAACTAATGAACTTATTTGAAGAGTTTGCCAAACTTCATTCAGCTTTTTTTAATTTAAATGAAATTTACAAATTTATTTAATAGTTTTGTTTAGAAATGACAGTAGCAACTCTCAAAATTAACCCCACAGACAAGTTGGTCACACGCCATTAGACCTTGATGTGTTTTTGCAATTTCGCATAATATATTTTCCCAGTCCCGCTAAACCCTAACATTAGGGCTGGCCAATTAGCTTATGCGAAATTGCTTCTTTTTACTGCTCATAGCTGGTTCCCTAATCATTGGCTTGTTCCTACTTAGTCATTACTAGACGAGTCGTAATGACTCTAAATTGGAGAAAGCTCATTAGGAGCAATTTTATTGAATAAGGCCCATATTATAAAATTAATTACTTAGGCTCGGAGCAGATCGGAGAACGACGACAACAACAAATGGCTGGGCGACAAGCTGTTAGCAACACTTTTCATACATTCACCGCATACAGTGAAGCGGTCGCATTACATACGACAGTGTCTGTCTCCGAACGCTAAACCACATGAGCTCGTCTGCACCAAGCCTTAAAATAATTAAATGGGTTTTATTCTACAAGTTATTGCAAATCAGGTTTACTAGAAAGGGGTAGAAGCTGGTCTGGTGGTTTCTTATCAATGTTCTGAAATACGCCGCAAAAATGCGCGGCGCTCAATATATTCGGGATATTCTATCAAAGAAAGATTATGATTTTGGAAGATCCGATATTTCTCTACAGAATTTTCATCCACAAATTTATTTGGCACTCGCAGCTCAAGGAATATTTTTCGGCAAAAGAGATTCCAATTTACGGTATGATGACAATAAAATATACTTATTAATCCTTCTCTGTGCAATTAAAACTCTTCAGACACGGACGGTTAAGTGAAGGGAGTCCAGATCAAATATTTAAATCAGTCATTTAAGTATCTGATTTGTTACACAGTTACGACAGTTCAAATTCCTTCACCGACGCGTCGGGACTGCATAAGCTAAGACATAAGAGCTGGTCACTTAGTCTATACGAACGTTTGGATTCATCATGATATTTGGATTCATCATCATGATCTCCATGTCAGCCCGGAAGACATCCGCTGCTCGACAAAGGCTTCCCCCCGTGATCTCCAGAACGACCGGTCTTGCGCTGCCCACATGCAGCGGCTTCCCGCAACCCCCACCAGATCGTCAGTCCACCTTGTACACGGGTAGTTAAATGAAGTGAGTCTGGGATGCCAAGGAAAAAAAACACGGACAAAGTACTGTCAGTGAGGTCCAGATCAAATATTTAAATCAGTCATTCAAGTAACTGATTTGTTACTTAATTTAAATTCCTTCACGGCAGTCAAACGACGCGTCAGGACAGCTTAAAATGTGACATTAGAGCTGGTCACTCATAGTAGTCTATACGGGTTTCAATATTTGGGTACTTCCATTTTCACCACCAAGTTTATTCTAGTGGTTAGCTCAAGATATTTGAATTCATTATCATGATCACAATGTCAGCCCGGAAGACGTCTACTGCTGGACAAAGGTCTCCCCAGTGATCTCCACGACTGGTCTTGCGTTGCCCGCAATCAGTGGTTTCCTGCAATCCTCACCAGACCGCTAGTCCACCTTGTGGGAGGCCTTTCCGCGCTACGTTTTCCGTTTGGTTTGGTGGTCGCCACTCGATAATTTTTCTGCCCTATTGATATAGATCGCTCGTAGGAGCGATGTGACCTGCCCACTACCATTTAAAATTGGCGATTATTCGGGCTATGACGGTTACTTTGGTTCGCCTACGGATTTGATCATTTCTGATTCGATCTCGCGCAGGGAAACTCCAAGCATAGCCGTCTCCATCGCTCTTTGGGCGACCTGGAGCCTCCTTATTATATTTCGATTTTCAATATGTTACTTCTGCTAGGGCAGAAGAAAGTAGATAAGAATGTTCGTACTCTTATGCCAGCGGTATCGTATCTCTTAATCTTTCATATCTTTGTCTTGATCTTCTCTTAGAAGAAAACAATAATTTGAAGTTATTTACTTACTTGATTTATTTTATTTCAGGTTTCTTATTCCGCTATCCAGCATAGCGGTCACATTTGTAGGGGTGGCTCTTGAAAGCACCAACATCTACATGGGCATCACGACCGACGACTACTCTATCGCTTGCGAGTCTTTCTGCTACATCGTTATAATAGTTACCGTCATCATGGTCTACTCTGGGATTCTGTTGAACAGAGAAAAAATATATACCCTAATTGAAGATATGGAAAAAGATATTGAACAAATTTGTAGTTTTGGCCCGAGATACAGGTTGTTAGATTTTACTTGCATTGCAGTATTTTACAGGGTTGAAGTACGAGTATCATAACTGCTATCGTGAGTTCCAGTATCTTGACCAACTTTATGCGGATCAGTTTAGTTGCGAAGAAAGAAAATGTACAATCCTATAAATACAATATAGCGCCAAAACACTCAACATTCAACATTTTGTAAAGGGGGAGTCGAGGCGAACTATACTGCGATGTTTTATTTTTTAACTGCAAGTGTTTGTAGTACCTACATTAATGACTTAGAGCTTTTGGTGACTAAGACTAACTAGATTACACAGGAACTCTTTATTTCTCTCTATCTATCTATAATAGAGTGTATATTCAAACGAAGGAGATATTCGAGGATATCATTGTACTCATCATTATGACTCACTTTTATTATAGAGCTAACCCTGTAATCGCAAAAATAAAGAAAGCTGTTCCATACAAAAAGTTCATTGATCATTGATCGTTGACAAAATGTATGGAACAGCTGTTCTTTTGTCTCCATTTCAGGGTTGGCTCATAGTAAAAGTTGGACATAAATAAATAATAAATAAATAAATAAATTCGGGACACTTCCACACACGGTCGCCTGACCCCAAACTAAGCAAAGCTTGTACTATGGCTGCCAGAGACTGATATACATACTTAGATATTTTTAAATACATACTTAAATACATATTAACACCCAGACATAGACCAAACACAAATGTTCATCGCATAATGATGAGTACAATGATATCTTAGAATATGTCCGTCGTTTAGAGATACATGGTGCATATTTTCTGTTGGTTTATTTAGGGAACCGTTCCTAGCAGGCCAGTTACTGATATGGCAGTGTTACGTCGCCTGGTGTGGTTTCATGATATTAAGCGCTGTTATTTTCCACTCGTACCCTTGCGTTATATTGCTGTACCAAAACCTGGTGGCCACACCAGACGAGCACACTACCAGGCCGCTGGTGTTCCCGATGTGGCTGCCCCATGACGATCCGTACCGCACCCCGAATTACGAGATGCTTTACTTTTTGGAAGCGTGGTATATTTGTGCATTCATCCTTTGCTTCGGTGGTAAGTTAAGTTTACCTATGTTCTTAGTTATCTCCAACTTTTCATATAAAACACCTATAGCAGAAAAGTGTGTAAAAGTAATGCCCAGCTTTTTAGTATTACAATCCGCCTAAGCAGCATATTTTAACCCGCCTACTCAGAAGGGCGGTTATGTTTTTTGAGTGTGTGTGTATTGTGTAAGTATGAAAGATCTAACGCTTTAAACACTGGACCAATCTTTATTAATTCCATAAAGCAAGCAAGTTCGTATAGGCCGATTGGCTAGCCCTGATTTCGGAATTTCTAGGCCGCCCAATGGCCTCTGACATGGCTTGACGATTGTTGTCATAGAACAAACAACCGGAGCCTACATTTTAACGTATCATCCGAGCCACGTTATCGCTCAGTAGTAAATGCCACCCACGGTCCGGTCACCCATCCTAGGACTGACCGTGTCGTCCGTTGCTTAGCATTGGTGATCGGCCACGAACACTAAGTAGTCAAGCTATTAATTCCATAGTGTCGTTATAAGATCAATCTTGGCACTCGTATTTAGAGTAGCGGACATTAAATTTTATAGTCGGGTTTTTGTTCTCTTTCTTTCCTGTCTATCGTATAAACTCGTCTATTTTGCTTCCATATCTGTTGTACATTACATGTAAGTTGTGTTCCCATTTGAGCGTATGACTAATGTGCTAGTGATCCTACTTCACACTTGCTATCTTGTTTTGCATGACTTTCAAAAACTGCTTATTGTAATACTTGTTACTAGTCCAAATTACATTGACCTCTTTATTTAAAAATACGTATTACGTTATGATGATTTTTATTTCTTTCACAAGAAAATGTTATATGCCCCCATTTGCGGACTCCTTTATTTGATTAGATATGGTGTGGTGACTTTCAAAAACGTTCATTAGCTAAGTAAGGATGTCCCAATTACCAAAAATTAATCTGTTTTCCTGGTTGCCTTCGTTTACGTAGTAACGCACTTATAGTATTGCCACATCATCATCAGTTTTACCGTACAGCATCACCTTGGTGTCTTCAACTTGGGACGTTTTAAAAAAGGTGTTCACAAATACACTTACCTCCAGGCTCGCAAAGTATCAACATCAAGAGTGTTACTAAGTTTGCTTGTATTGCTATAGTAGGCAGGTTGTTTTCCAGTAGACCGCCTGTCTGGTTGCTGTCTTTTCTATTAAAAACCCTTAAAGAAATAGCTACAACAAAACATTGTCTTACTTCAGTTGATCCACTCAATCAAACATCGTCTTTCATTCATTTTCTTTGTTTATCCACACCTTAGGCGTAAGTTCGCTTGCCGTGCACAATGGTTTGTCCACTTGTAACTATTAAATCTTTCAGGATACGTCTACACACAATTTCATTTCCTGCTCCATAACTACATATTGCTGGACATGATCATACTTGACCTCCAATTCATATTCGAAGGCCTGGATGAGTCAGTTGCGTTGCTGCCAAAGAACAACCCTCGTAGAATCGCTGTACAGTTGGCTCTTAATAAGAGACTTGGGAGGATTGTAACTTGGCATAGTTCTGTATACAGGTATAGAGAATACTTAACAAATAATTATGTACGCGCCTTAGACTTACACAAATCACTTATCTATGTTTATCTTTAAAGTGGAACAACGTATACTAAAGATATATGTATTTATTGACACACAGCAGTGGTCCCTAACCTTTTATTTCATATCGGATCGTCTGCTACGTATATTTTACCACCAATGTTTAACAAGCCCTGTTACACTGACCATAGTCACGAGTCATGTGTTTGGCGCATGGTGCCAGACATTTTAAATTATGCATCTGTAGCATTTGTCCTATCGACTCTTTTCAAACCGATATTGACTTCCTGGACTTCGCGGCTTCGCCACAAGTTTATTATTAGCCTATGAACTACAGCTTAAATAATAACTTACAGTGCAAAGCATAAGGCTTATGTAGGCATATTTCTAGGTACACTTATATCATGATATATAATTGATTCGATGCGCATAACTTATAACTGTGTCATTTTCTTCAAGGGCAATAAAGACCATATCGTCAATTTTCCGGCCATCATTGATCTACCAACTGTCGTTGAGTTCTGTAGCCATTTGTCTGATCGTTTACCAATTAGCTCTGGTCAGTATTTTCGAAGAATTTACTACGTATATGAATATACTCGTACTAAATGACTTCTGTTTACATTAAGAGGTTTTTTTTTTGTAAACTTAGAAAAATGACAGAGGCGAGTTCGATTTGTTATTCACGATAATGGGGATAGTAGCAGTCTTACAGCTATGGATTCCGTGCTACCTCGGCACTATTTTAAGGAATAAAGTGAGTAACATTGTTTAGTTTAGTTCAAAAGGTAAAGTCGTCAGCTTCTATCAGCTTCAGCTTTCCTTAGCTAACGAGACAAAGTTATGAAGGATGCAATTTTCTGTAGCTTGCAGCTTGCATCCACTAAAGTTTCTCCAGGTGTTTTGAATTTGCTTCACTGCGGGCACCTAAATCTCCATAGGAACGCTCTGGAGCTCTCTCATATTGCGCAAGAATATAAGTGATGACAAAAATTATGTAGTGTGTATTGTAAAGTGTGTTGTATGTTATGTGTATACGCTGCAGGGTTTCGCCGTGGGAGACGCGTGCTGGACCTGTGGATGGCACGAGACGAGCCTCGGCCGCATGATAAGAACTGACATCATCATGATCCTACTTCGCGCACAGATGCCTATCTTCATCAAATACACGGGACAGCCTGTTCTACAGCTTGAGACGTTTTCCGCGGTACGTTACAATGCGGAAATCTGTTAACGGTGTTATCCTGTTAACAGGTTTCCTCATTTACCCTACCGTGCGAGTCAATTTTTTCTGTCAAAATGTTTGCCACTTCATCTTA
Organism: Peribatodes rhomboidaria; assembly: GCA_911728515.1. Taxonomy (NCBI): domain Eukaryota; kingdom Metazoa; phylum Arthropoda; class Insecta; order Lepidoptera; family Geometridae; genus Peribatodes; species Peribatodes rhomboidaria. Next base: position 4,761,470 of record OU452175.1, on the reverse strand, counting down.
GATGAAGAAATGAGGTCGTCCCAGATGGAATCGGATCGAAAATCTTTGTTTGATGGTTAGTCGACCGAGCAAACGTTCTCGCTATTATATGCTTCAGTTTCGACAAAAATGCTTTCGTATGTCCGATTACTGTCCGGATCTTTGTCTTCCTCTACATAATTATCTATATCTTCATAGAAATGTGACCTGTAGAGGAGCACAAACGTCTGCCGCAAGGTCTACAGCTGACAGGTCCACTAGTATAGTATTAGACTTTGGTTAAACAAAACTCTCTGGCGTAGAGCTGGGTTGAATCATCTGAACTATCTGAAGCAGACTCACTTAGCCGTGTAGCGCGCAATGTATCAGATACTGTATCAAGTAGTACGTAGTACTATTATTTATTCTGTGGTAGTACGTAGGCGTTTCACAAGAAAAGAAGGTACATAGACGGAAGATTTTCGAAAAATTCATTAGCAAATCTGGTGCTCTACGAAAGGTATATAAAGATTTGAGTGACAAGACAGAATGAACACCGAGTCTGAAAAATAAAAACGGTAGAGCATTATCAAGACGACCAGATATTATAAACGAAGCAACAAACTTTTACAAAGAGCTATATTTATAGTAGCTCAAATAAAACCTCTAACAATACTGTAATCTGAAATAGCATTTGCAATAAAAAGCCAAAAAAATGAAAAAGCCCCCGGAAATGACAAAATCGATAACGAAATCTTGAAATCTTTCAACTTAACACTACAAAAACCACTACAAATATGTTTTACAAAGTTATCGAAACAGAAACAACTCCGGAACAGTGGTCGAACTCTACTATTAGACTCATATTTAAAAAAGGAGATCGGGGTGATGTTCGGAATTATAGACCAATTAGTCTCATGACAAACTTTTATGAAATATTTTCAAAAATGTTACTCAATTGGATAACCGTAACTCTAGACGAAAATCAACCAAGAGAACAAGCGGGATTTCGTAAACAAATTTTAACCATTGACCATATACAGGTAGTAACCCAACTGATAGAGAAGTTTAGCGAATATGGAAAGGCATTATACATGTGTTTCATTGATTACACGAAAGCATTCAACTCTCTTTATCACGAGAAGATCTGGACAGCTCTAGAACAGCAAGGTATCGATCATACATACATCAGCGTAATCCTAGAAAAAATAGACTACAAATGTAGAGCTAAATTACGTCTAGAGCGAGAGGGCGATGAGTTTCCGGTGAAAAAAGGAGGCAAGGTGACCCAATTTCACCGATTTTTTTTTCTTTGAGTATGTTTTCAGAAATCTGGAGTGGGAGAGCAGAGGAGTAAAAATAGACGGAGAGTTTCTGAGCCACCTGCGATTCGCTGACGATGTTATAGTTTTTTCTGAAAGTTCCGTAGAATTCGAAGATATTGTCAGCGACCCATCAAGAGAAAGTAAAAAGGTGGGATTAGAAATGGACGCAGTAAAAACCAAGATACTTACTAATCGAGAGCCACACGACATAACTATAGACAATGTTAAAATCGAGTATGTGAAGGAGTATATTTATCTTGGACAATTGGTATCCTTTGAAGATTGCACAGAAAAAGAGATAAACAGAAGAATTACTTTAGCCTGGAAAAAGTATTGGAGACTTAAAGAAATTATGAAGAATAAAGACATAAAAATGAATATAAAGAGACGAGTTTATGAGACAATAATACTAAAATGTCTAACATATGGCTGCCAGACATGGTCAATGAGGAAAAACGATGAAGAAAGGGTTGCAATCTGCCAGCGGAAGATGGAGAGAAGTATATTAGGAATTAAAAAAAATAGACAAAGTCAATAACCACTGTATAAGAAGCAAAACTAAAATACCGGACGTAACAGAAAGAATAAGATTACTTAAATGGAAATGGGCTGGACATATCTGCAGGCTCGAAAATTCCAGATGGACAAAAAAAGTCACAGAATGGACTCCACGGGACGGGAAAAGGAGCCAGGGAAGATAGAGGAAAAGATGGAGGGACATATTCTTAAAGAAATACGGACCAAATTGGATGACCGCATCTAGAGAGAGAGAAGAGTGGAGAACATTAGGGGAAGCCTACGCCGCAGAGGCGACTTCTGCATAAATGCTAAACTATTTGTGAAACGATGCAGTAGAATAAAGGCTATTTTTATTTTATTTAGTACGTAGGCGCGAGTATCTGTTACGTTACGTGTTACACAGCTAAGTGAGTACCCTGCTTAGTATTTCGCTTTGACTTTGTTTCAGATAATGAGCACATCTTATTCGTACTTCAACATGTTGAGACAGTCAGCGAGCAAATAATCAGCTAAAGTTTTCACACCAATCGACGCAGATTGATAATATCTTACTTCTTACTATGCTGTGGTCATGTGTCATAGATTTGTAAATAAGTAGTATTGAATGCAACTACGTTTAGTCTTCAACTGCGTTGAAAGCTAATACGTCAATATGTACATACATATTCAAGTATAATATACGAGTATAAGTAAGTACCTGGGAAGGTATTAATTACCTAATTAATATAAAAAAAGTTTCAAAATTTAGCTTAGAATTTTTGTAGTCTTTAAGATAATTAAAATCTCCTTTGTTACCGTCGCTGTTAGCGTCATGTACTAAAATAGATATGATCTTTATTTATACTGAGGCTCGTTTGCTTTTTTCGCTTCAGACCCGATTTGATAGATATGGTAGAAACCTACCTAAACTAGATAGGTAATGTACTTAATCCTATCTGATATAATTAATCCGTAAAGCTCAAGCACCAACACGATAAGCAAATTCGGTACGGCCACTAAATACTCTCGTGATATATCATGAAATACTCGTAGCTTATATTTGTGTGGTTTGTATCTGCAATCGGGCAGTTCCTAATCTGATGAAAGTAGGGGATTTTATCTGCAGTGGGGCAGTTCCTAACCTGATGAAAGCAGGGGGTTGTTTCTGCAGTCCGGCAGTTCCTAATCTGACGGAAGTAGAGGGTTGTATCTACAGTTGGGCAGTTCCTAATCTGATGAAAGTAGGGGGTTGTATCTGCAGTCGGGCAGTTCCTAATTTGATGAGAGTAGGGGGTGTTTTCTCTTGACCCCAGGCATTTTTACGTTTTTACGCTAGATTCGTTCGCGCATTTTTACTGGGTATTACTTTGTAAAACCTGCCTGAGAACGCAAATGGATTTAGTACCTAAACCTACACGAATTCTTGAATCTCAAGAGAGAGTTTCAACGCCTAGCCACCATAGGTTTTATTTGTACACCACAATGATTTCTCAATGGTAATCGTAGCCTTAGGGGCTGTCTCCAAGGGCGAGAGAATCGCGGCGATATTATCGTCAAGCCACGTATTTCTATACACTCTCTATGGAGCCGTCTCCACACAGCTATATTATCGCGGCGATGCGACGAGTGGCAACGAGCGCGCGAAACGTCATTACATCGCCGCGAGCACGTTGCGACAAGCAGCGGGCCCGCCGCGCGCTCGTGGCGCTCTCGCAACGAGCGCGCAGCAGGCGCGCTGTCAAACGCAGCGTCATTTCAGCGTTGCCTTTCGTCAAGCAAGGACGTTTCGACAAGCATTTTCACAACACATTTATTTATTTATATTAAGGAAAATCAACAGCTGAAACATCTTACTAATAACTTTACACATCCCTAATAAAGAACTATTTTATGAGACACTACTTATTTCGCTCTCGTCTGGCACGTAACTGAATTCTTTTTCTATCAAATAATGGCGATTCCGTTACGAGTCGCCCTGGAAACGCTGCGATTCCGTTACGACTCGTGACGATACGCGGCGGAATTATCGTTCGTTCGTGGAGATTCTCCGACGATAAAGGCGCGGACTCGTCGCGATTCTCTCGCCCGTGGAGACAGCCCCTAGGGTCGATATCCACCAACACTATATGTATGGAGTGAATAGAGATAGATAATCATCTGAATTTTGTAAAGTAAACTAGTGATAGTTAAAAATAGCAGATTTGACACATGTTTTAAATCATCCACTTCAACACTTTTCCACATTTCAACTCAGCTCCATTTTAGATAGCTTTGGTAGATATAATTTTAATACTTGTATGTTATTTCATTTAGACTTGGTAAAATCTTATCATAGTTTTTAATTCAGCATTGTTCTATCTATCTACTCTTACAAAATAAATAAATAATTGCACTTACAAATTAAGTATTCTTAATGTTTCAATATTGAGAACCCTTATGTTCAGGTAGTAAGAAGTATATTGGGACTGGACCTTTACTGGTTTGGACAATTTCTGTGTGCCGAATGAGTTGAGTAGCCGCTAAACCATATAGGAGGCAGGGGATTCCTGTAATAAAGAAAGCATGAAAGTAATAGTAATCTTTCACATCAAAAATATTTCAATGCTTAACAAAATGTCAAGCTGTAAATTACACTAGGATCTTTTGTGGTTTATGCCTTTTATAAATATGAAAACCTGGTGTTATGTATTTACCTGACTGCGCAAGAAGGAGGATTTTGTTTTTGTACATTGTTGTTCATAGCAAAGTGATTTATTGGTAGATAGTGGTAGAAAATTTAAGTGGAACCTGTCCATAGGTTTTTATTTTACTTGGACTAATAACTTGGACTTTTATAATTGTAATTCTGTCATAGACATTTTCTGAATTGGCTTGCTTTCCATTTTTTGGTAAGCTCAATTTACTCTTTTTATTTGTGTTTGTTTATTATGGTTATGGTTTACTAAGCATTTTGTATGGAAAAACAAGCATTCTTCCTCAATTTTGCTGAAGCGACTCACCTAAGTTAGTTACCTTGATGACTCTCATGAACTTGTCGGAGACCCCCAGGTCCTCCGCTTCCTTTTTGGAGCAGTGGTACTTGATATAGGGGAAGCAACCTGTCCTCAATATGTGGTAGTTTGACTTCCCCACCAGCCAGTTGAAGTTCGACATGCCGAACTGGTCATCTTTCACACTGCTGTACTAAAAAAAGGTTTGTTTGACAACTATTTTTTATAACATTTACACTGATTCCATCACACAGACATGGCAAACCGAGGTAACATAGTGATGCTATGTTGCATCTTGCTCTATCTGTATGTGCTTTTCTTATAGCTGCATCTTTGTCTGTATACCTAGTATCGCGATGTTACCGTGGTTCACCGCTTCGGTGAGGAATCAGCGGTTTAAAAGTTGATGACTTGTGATTTGACAATATTTTGGCAAAAGTTTTTATGAACAAGACAGTGTAAAAAAAGAATATGATATACCTAGGCTGGCAGACCTAGGTAGCTAACTGGGATAAATAAGTCCTACTGTTAACCCCAAGAAAACTGTAGGTAACTTTTGTAGGGATCAGTTTTCTTGGGATCATTTAATGAAGTGAATTTCACAAGATGTAGCCAGTTTTGTGGATTATGAATAGTTATGTACTTAAGTAAACGAGAATTGAGCGATCGACTAATCAAACACCGGTAGAAAATTTAGTATAAGTAGGGGATCATTTGGTAACTCCTACGTAAATACAAATATACATTGCACATACTTTACCTACCTACTTCTAAATGTTTTCAGACAGATAACTCAAATTCTCTTTGATTCAGACGAAACCTACCTTAACAAAATATGAAGTCCAAGGTGGTTCGTTACATTGCAACAAGTAAGCGGTCAATACTTCCGATGATGTAGCTTTCGAAGAAAACAGTGTTAACCATCTTAATCTTGGAAGTATTTTCATAATGTAAATAGTATGATTATTTATTTACAGTCTACTAGTTTAATATAAAAGAAGGAAATTTTCGCAGAATCACATTACGTAAATATGAATTCGTAGTTTGTTTTTGTTTACTTTCAGCTGTTCAACTTTAACTTTTTTTCTTAAGTTTTACTCGTGCGTAAGGCAGGCTAAAGTCAACATGACCATACCACCTTGTCATCCGTATCATTTTTCTCACATGAGTTTCGAAATCTAAGATAATGATGTTAAAGGAGAGGGTGATAAAATATGAGATAAATCCCTCCCCTTTTCCCATTTCAGTAAAGCCGTGGATACTTTACTGAAACAAAACTTCCTGTCAAGTTTTGTAGAGAGCACGAAAAGCAGCATTTCCTAATGTTTGCAACATTTGCCCACACTCGTGCATGTTAACGAACCCGGTAGAGGTTAATAATCCACAAATAGTACACTGTATGAATCACAAGTTTTAGAAAAGGATACAAAATCACGACATCCTCTTTTCGGTTCCCGCCAAAACACCTCCGACCGATTCACTGACTTTGGCATTAATTAATTAATTTGACGTTCTACACTGTTCAATTTTGCCTGTCAATGTCATTTCAATTTGTCTATGGGCTGGATTTCCATTGACAGAGGATTTCCGAGTTAATTTTGCACTAGAGTGTTGCAAGATTGGGCAATCGAAATCACTAACTTAGTAATTTGTATTAACATTTTTTAAATCAAATATTTTCATTATTTTGTATTCAAGCCCCTGCAAGCTGCAAAATATCTATATGTACCTTGATGAAGCTTACCTTCAGCTAATTCGAGTCAAACCAAAATCCTGAATCCGACACTGCACTGAACTCTGTTTGTAGAATTTATTTATAACATAATCAACTCTTACTGGAGGTCTAACTGGTTCAAAAACTAGTCCAAATCCATTTACACGTTTTAGCTTAAAGAACGCAACAAAAAAACGCATTTACAAATTACAAAAAAACTTTTACATATTAGTATAATGTAGGATTAAATGTGCTACTTTAATTTTCTATCTGTTTTTGGGCATGGATAGGAAGAAATAAAATTGGACCAATTAAAATATGCACTTAGTACATTTAATTTTATTTATTAAGCGAAAGTATTATAAGTAGAATGTTTTTTAAAATTTTTAGTTGATTTGACTCGTTTAAGTTGGCAGCATTTAAAACGGGGCTTCCCCGAATTTGATTCGGTTATTTTGATAACGAATGGTGGTTTTTTGTTTAAAATGCGTTGTGTTATTTAATTCTAAAATATTTAAAACAAGTGGCAGTGAAAGAAATGAGTGTGTGATAAAGAAGGTAGTGCCAACTTATCACTAACTGCTAAAGTGGAGCATTGAAGATTGAAGCAGCCTGTAGTGCTTAAGTATTTCGAGTTCATGCTAAAGGTAGAAGCTCCAATGCACTTCTAGTTCTAAAATATTGCTGAAGTAGAAGCTGGAGGTTAGGGGTATTATTATGCCCGTAAAATATTGAAGTACTTAGTTCTCAAAAATTCCTTAGGATAAGATTTGTTATGTATGTAGAGGATTTATTGTCTGATCCATACTGACTAAAATAAAGATTTCTTTGTTTGTAATAATAATAGTAAACTGGACTAAAATTAAATAATGAAAATGAAAAGAAATAAAATTAAATGTGATTTTAGCTGTTGCTCATTCTAATTCACAGCCCTGCAAATCCTGCGAAACAGATGCACACATTCTTAGAGAATAAATAACTAAACTTTAGTTCAGCTGTGCTAGTACACAATACACAGTATACCTAGTTCAGAACTACAAGCAAATTAATTTAGCTTAAAGTAATTAAAAAATGTTATTTGTTTACATAAATAAAATTCTTTATCTAGTTATTTTTGTATTCATAGGGAAATTAAAAAAGTTGATGAAGTGAGAAGAATGTCGACAAGCAGTGAGCTAGAGATGAGTGAATGCTCGAACTCCTCCCTATCATGCACAAGCCTGGAGTCCCCATACAGCTCACCGGTGCAGCAAGTGCCGCAGCTCACCTCCACGCTCACCAGCCTCTCTTGTTCAGACAAAAATCTGTACAAATCTACTGAAAAACGTAAGCTAAATATGAGATAAGCAAATATTTGTTTGATATGTGATGAACATTTGTGTTTGTTCTATGTCTGGGTGTTGATATGTATTTAAGTATGTATTTAAAAATATCTAAGTATGTATATCAGTCTCTGGCAGCCATAGTACAAGCTTTGCTTAGTTTGGGGTCTGCGACCGTGTGTGGAAGTGTCCCGAATTTATTTATTTATTTTAAATCTGCCCCGGTAATGAGGCTGCTATACAAAGGATTTGTCACACTGCATGCATTCTGTGTCCTGTGGTCTGGTCAAACATAGCCTGCATTGTGTATGAACATCATTTGGGGTTTGGAGCAACTTATTAGAGGTCCAGTCAAGGCAACCGGTCAGCAACCCGGGCAGGGTGTTGGTCAGCTGGCAGATTATTAAGAGGGTGAATGTATTTATGATATACAACGAAAGTGCGACGGTACTTCACGCCGGAACAGTTGCTTTCTTTATATAAGGCACAGGTTCGGTCGTGCATAGAGTACTGTTCGCACCGGGATGGATCGGCCAAGTATCAACTCGAGGCGTTGGAGGCCATCGAGAAACGAGCGAAGAAGCTCATTGGCAACGACTCAGGTCTCAAGTGAATCGGTTTCTTCTAGGCAAGTGTGCTCCATCGTAGGCCGCATCACTGCTTATCATCAGGCATGTTGGCGGCCAAACGCAAGCCTATTAAGTAATAAATAAAAAATACATTATAAAAGCCATCACCAAGCCTACCATGTATGGATCATGGAAAAAGAAAAGTACACGCACAATGGCCCAATCAAGTGGCTGAGTGCGGAAAATGCCCCGTCAAACAAACAAACAAACAAACAAGCCTACCATTAAAACAAATTCAAGTGTATGAAATGTCCATGTGGGGTAATCTGTCTAGTCTGATTTAAAAATCTTTCAGTAATAGAAAGCTCCACAATCAGTAAATGTGAGTGAAGCAGAAGGTAGAAAGCAAACCAAGCAAGACCAACTTTTCTGTGCAGTTTATTGAGGGAGCCATTATCTCATTTTCTAAAGTAAAATGTCTGTTCTTATTTCCTAGTTTACCGATAAGTTGTGTTGCTACCGGTGGTGCTCTAGCTGATAAAATTATTGCATGCCTATTCTTGTAATTAACTCAATTAATATATCATATTATACAAATATGAAATACAGCAATAGGAGTTTGAAAACTGTACAGTATTCTTATCATATTTTCAATTCTAAGTACTTGACTGGCTTATCGTCAAAGATAAGCTATATCCTTCATACTAAACATGTTACATGGTAGTCGTCAATCACTTATACTTCATTGATGTACATAACAGTAAGAGACCATTGAGTTATATAATAATACTAGCTGTCACCCCTCAACTTCGTTCGCGTTTATTATTTATATATATATATATATATGTGAGCTATCCTATCTGTTAAGTTAGATCGAACTGCACACGGTGCGCAAATTTGATTGAAATCGGTTAAGTACTTTGGAGTTTATATAGCGGACAAACAACGTGACACGTAATTTATATATATTAAGATGTGAGCAACAAAGCAGGTTGGTGGGGCTTTTATGATTTGCTCTTTTGTAGTGATATTTGAGATGGGTAGGGGTCAGAATGGTGATACATATCGGCAATATTTATTTATTGATTCATGAAGGTTTTGTAAGTTACTGTATTGAGGTTTGATTACTTTAACATAATACTTGCACTGTGCCTTATTATATTAGTACTTGTTCTTTTCAGAAAATGTACCATTTTTAAGGATAACTGAACAGCCCCAGAGCCACTTTAGGTTCCGATATGATACGGAGAAATCTGGCTCGACACATGGCTCAATACTGGGGAAGTCCTATGTTGAAAATAAGACTAAGAAGAAAACACATCCTACAGTTGAGGTAAGCATCTTTATTACTCAACTAAGAAAAAAGAGGCTCGTTTCTTAGGCATAATTTCAGTATTAATGTTTATCTTAGTTCCTATAACCCTAATATCATATGTCTTAACTTCTCGCTCTGCGACATACCCCATCCTATAATTGTCTGCAAGAGACCGCTCTTAGCAATTAGGCCGCCAGTTGTTACACTAATTTTCAAACTTTTCTTTTCGTTATTTGAGGTAAAAAAAAACAGGTTTAATATGAAAGAGAAACGTCACACACTGACTATTAAAACACGAAATCTCGAAACGACTTGATCTCTGAAGCTGAAATTTGGCAGGTAGGCACAAATACTTCAATCTTAATAGCTGCGCCCATTAAAAGTAACATATTATGTGCAATTAGAGACTATAATCCATCTCTGTGCCAAATTTTATCCAGGTTCGTCCATTCGTTCTGGCGTGATTGAGTAACAAACATCCATCCGTCACTTTCAAATTTCACAAACTTTCACATTAATTATAATATTAAGTGTCATTTCAGCTAGTCAACTATTCACGCAAAGCTGAGATCAGGTGTTCCATCAAGTACAACAATGACAAAAATATTCACAAAAACATCTACAAGATCCTGGAAGATGAGCAGATTACTAAAAGCTTCATCGTGCCAAAGAGTAAAAGCTATAATGTTGGGTAAGCTCTTTTCAAAGCAGTCATACAATAAAGTTCAGAATTCCCTGGTCGAAAAGAAGTGACTGCGCTTGAGTAGAAATCTGAATATATTTTGTATCGGCATCACGTGTTAAGGCCGTACAGCGCCATCTAGTGTAATTTTTTGGGCAAGTGCACTTAGTATTGAACTCGACAGGAGTTGCTTCGAAAAAGGAATAGAATAGTTATTTATTTATGTTATGTTCTATATTTTCGAGTGTATGTATGTATGCGGATATGTATTAATGTATGAGATTTCTTTGGCACGCGCTACAGCCTAAACAGCTTGATGGATTTCGACATGTGAGGTGTCATTTAAATCGTCATGGTAGTGGAAGTGACATAGGGTAAACATTATGCAGCCGGGTTTTTTGTTTTTCTTTTAATAAAACAACTTGTTAGAATTCATGTTTATATCCCAGGGGCCCCTATAGGCAGTATTATTATGTTCTGTCCTATGTGTATGTTTGTATTTTTATAAATTCCTTCTCATTGTTTTTTATCATGAATCCTGTGTGTTTGAATTGAATTTAGATGGGAACTAGCTGTGCCCCGCGGTTTCACCCGCGGTCCCACAGGAGCCGTTTAGTTTTTCAGGATAAAAAGTACCCTATGTCCTTTTCTGTTTCTCAGACAACGTGTATGCACAATTTCATGGTTTGGTTAGGGCGTAAAAGCGTTACAAATAAACAAACTCACTTTCGCATTTTATTATATTAGTTAGGATGGCATGCATTATTCTGAATGCAATTTACTGAGTAACTTGTATTTTTATTGCCAGATTTCCCGGTGTTGGAGTTCACACTATAAAGAAGACGGCTCTTACTAACTTGCTGTACAATAGACTTTCATCTATTAAAAACAAATCTGTGAATATGACAGAGGTATGTATGTCATCATTTTTCAAACAATAACTGGTAACATTTTGGTGCTTCTCTTCTGCATTATCTATCTATCTGGAGAATCTACAGTAATGCCTCTTGACACAATTAAATTTGAATTTCAATAGTATTTGTAAATTGATTTATTTGATACAAGCTGCGCCCCGCGGCTTTACCCGCGGTTAAAAAGTATCCTATGTGCTATTCTAGACTATAATCAATCTCTGTGCCGAATTTCATCCAGATCTGTTCAGCCGTTTTGGCATGAAAGAGTAAGAAACATCCATCCATCCATCCATCCATCCATCCATTCTTACAAACTTTCGCGTTTATAATATTTTATTTATTATTTTATTTATTTAAACAAAATCCACAGCTCACAATAATGACATGAAATAAACTTACAGCTAATTACGGATTTACATTTAAAAAATAATAAAAACAATCACTAAATAAACTTAAATAAACATAACACTTTTCAATATTAAAAGACAAATATTGTTTTATGATGATAAATATATATTTAAATAGGTAAGTACATATAAAACTAAGAATTTTGGACAATTTTTAGTGCTTAATATTATTTTATTGTGTGCACACACAGGTATCCACACACTTCAAGTGTGTAACAATATTAGTAGGACTGCGGGCTGAAGTATAAGATACCTATGTAAAATTAAATCTTACTATTTTTTTCCAGTTGCGAGAGCATTGCGACAACCTTGCGAAGTCAATTGACCAAAACGTGGTGCGGCTGAAGTTCAGCGCACACGACGTCGAAAACGGGAAGGAAATATGTGAACCTGTGTTCTCAGAGCCCATTCTTAACAAGAGTAAGTCTGCTTGCATTAAGAGGGCCGCGACGCTCTGAAATTTCCATACAAACGCGCTACTTAAATTTCTTCAAAACCATGTTAGATGAAATTTAGCATGTACAATTAAATTAACAATATCTCCGCCCCTATGTTCTTTTTTTTTTTTTAAAAAAACGTTCTCAAGCGAAAGTAGAGCTATGAAAAATATCCGCATTTTAAGGGGTCACTTTTGACTGATTTATTCAATAGATAGACAAAGCAAATCATAAATTCCATTACATAGGGAGGTTGTCTACATCATTAGCTGTTAAATGAATCCATAATAAAAGGGAAATTCTTAGTTATTTAAGATGTATTACAAAAGTAATAAAAAAACCGTTCCGAAGACGGGTCTGAGCAGTAGCGCACTTGTAGCGCCTCACTCAACTGCCGTCTTTGTACTTATTCACTCTACAAAACTTCATAAGGCTAGAGTGAATAAGTACCTTATAGGCATGGGCGTACCCAGGGGGGGGGGGGGGCAGGGGAGGGCAGCTGCCCCCCCTTGAAAATCTCGCAGAACATGTATGAACTCCCCTAATTACTAATTAAAGTGTAAACGAGTTATGCTCTAACTTTTAAATAAACCGCGCAGTAGACACTGACAAAATGCACGATGCAATAGGGAACTTGCATCAAAATTTTAATGACAAATTAGGTTAATGATTCACTTAAGAATATAGTAAAATGTACTACTGTGACAGGATTGTAAAATTTTATTTATTTAACTACCTATAAAACAGGATCATTTGCGGGTGTTTGCCCTACACACTACACTACATACATCTAATGACTCATGTAGGTGTGTTGTGTAGTGTGTATGACAAAACAGCCGCGGACGATCCGACCTAAAAAATCTGACTTGCCCCCTCCTACGCCAGAAGCTGGGTACGCCCATGCTTATAGGTCGTCGTGCTCCATCTTAGACCACAACGTCGCTCAACATCAGGCGAGTTGGTGGTCAACCGCCGACCTATTCTACATAAAAAAAAAACGTTCAAGAAAACATCACAAAACGCAAGCAACGCATGGTTAAGGTTCTTCGCGAGGGTTTTCCGAAAGTCTCACATTAGGGTGCAGTACTGAGACGCATAGTTTTCCAAATAGTTAAAACATGAGGAACAATTGGGCCCTAAAAAAACCAAAAATCCGACTGCAATTATTAAATTTTGATTTTTTTTTGTAATCCCATTTTAATTTCCATTATTTTGATACCCTACTGGATAGTTTTGCTATGATTTGATGATTGAAGTTTTATTACTATTTCCAAAAATCACTGTCACATTTGGGACTGAATATCGTCCGAAGTGTGGGTGTTGTATTACACCTCTGCCAGCCCCCTCGGGGGCAAGGCCTGACGATATGTTATTTTTTTCAGAAAATACTGCAACAAATGCTCTGAAGATATGCCGGATGAGCATGTACAGCGGCCGGCCGAGCGGCGGGGACGATATCTTCCTTCTGGTCGATAAAATTGACAAGAGTGAGTACCAGTGCTGGAGCCCTATGGCGCTTGCAAATATTGAATCAGTATGTCTCTCTCGTTAGCCATAGCTATAATCGGATATTGCATCTGTCTGTCTCCCTCGTTGAAAAGTCATAACTAGTAGAGATCGGATATTCGAATACATATTTACCTAAACTTCATGAGTAAGTCTAGTGTGGAAAACACTACTTTCATCTAAAAATCCCATGGTTCTGGTTAGTCGGGTTTTCTTCACATTGTTACGAGCTGGGTTAGGATAAAAGGAATGAAACGTCGATGTATCCGAAGATCACTTTATTCACCAATTACACACACACAAACACTGTTACACTACAGTAGACACTTGCACTATAACGCTTTGAACACTACTCGTACAATCACTTCGATGTTAGCACTTTGAACGCTTAATCAAAACTGACTGCCAAATCGTCGGTCGTCCGCGTATTTATACAATTTTAAAATATCCAAAACATTCGATTAAACAATAGCGCAAGGACACAAAAAGTTGCTTAGCTCGCGGAACCACGCGTTCTATCTAGAACTTTCGGACAGTACAAAAGATTCAAGTAAACACCCTATTATTTAATAGATATTCTCTTTTGTTCCGGATCTTAACTAGGAGACGCGCGACTCGAGTGGCTACTATTGCCTAATCTGCGTTACCTATCGGTAGTAGTAAACATCACCACAGATTAGCGTATAGTTTCTTCATCGGATGCGACTGGCGTAACAATATCTATTCAGTACAAGTCAATTACAGTACTTACTTTTTTAAATTTTGTACTACTCTTTAAATTTTATACTATTCTATTTGTACTGACTATTGTTCTTCTCTTTGTTTTTAGACGAGGTAAAGGTCCGTTTCTTTGAAGAGGACGAAAATGGGACGGAAGTATGGTCTGCGTGGGGCAATTTCTTGCCAAGCGACGTCCATTACCAGTGCGCTATCGTATGCCGGTCTGTTGCTCTTTTTTAAAACGCTTTTATTGGCTTCTCATAAAACTAATAACAATTAAAGTATGCACTTTATAACATTTTAGAAGTCATTATTAACCAACCTCTGTTTCGATACGAAACTTTGTACGCAAGTTACCGTACTTTGCTTAGTTTGGGGTCAGACGACCGTGTGTGCAATTGTCCCGAATATTATATTATTAGTTATGATAGAATGACAGAACTATAATTTGGCATTTTGGAGCTGATTTGTTGATGGAGCCAGAAGGTGTAGAGCGTGTTTTTAGTTTTTATTTAAGTACTAGTTTTATTAATTTATAGAGATGATAGCCTAGTTGGAGAAGGCCCATCTCTCAAGCCAGAGAGGTGGCTTCGATCCCAGCCGACAGCACGCTCCAATTTGTTCATTGTGTGAACACATATGCGTATTGTATGTCATCTGCTACATGACTGGAGCCCGGTGTATGGCGATGGGCTCGCCCCTGTCGCATTTGAGACTGAATATCGTCTGACGAAGTGTTGTTGTATTACACTTCTGCAAGCCCCTTCGGGGGAAAGGCGTGACGATGTGTTTACGTCCGTAATATAATTTTGAAACCACTTTCTGTAGACTTTGGGAATTCCCCAGGCTAATAAGCAGTTGAGCATTGAACATTATCTAACAAAATTGTTCAAATTCGATTAAATAATTTGTACAGGACTCCGCAGTACATAAACCCGCAGACGTCAGTGGATGTGAAGGTATGGATAGAGCTGGTACGGAGTTCGTACAAAAGCGAGGCCAAGGAATTCAAGTACATCGCTGATCCAGTGTACAAACAATACAAGAGACGGAAAATAGCAACACCCCGCAGTATGAGATCTGAGAGTAACTTTTCAGGTACATTCTACATGATAATTTAATTGTATTCAATTTTATATAATTGTATGTATGTATTTAATTCGATTTTTGTTTTGACTGCTTTCCCCGTTTAGTTACTTTCCGTCTTTCCCCGTCTGTCTGTCAGTCTGTGTCCAGGCAACGGATTTTAATGTAGTTTCCAGTATCTCCGTTTACCCCTCCTAAACCAGGCAACGGATTTTAATGTAGTTTCCAGTATCTCCGTTTACCCCTCCTAAACCAGGCAACGGATTTTAATGTAGTTTCCAGTATCTCCGTTTACCCCTCCTAAACCAGGCAACGGATTTTAATGTAGTTTCCAGTATCTCAGTTTACCCCTCCTAAACCAGGCAACGGATTTTGATGCGGTTTCCAGTATATCCGTTTACCCCTCCTAAACTTATTTACTTATTTTTGCACACCCTGTCCGATACTCATTTGTCGTATCCTCTCCATCCTAAGGTTGCCTGGAAGAGATCGCTTTTAGTGATAAGGCCGCCAATTGTTACACTATATAATAAGTTTTATTATATTTTTTCTCTTGTTGTTTTGTTATTTGTGGTGTGAACAATAAAGAGTTTATCTATCTATCTATCTAAACCAGGCAGCGGATTTTGATGCGGTTTCCAGTATCTCCGTTTGCCCCTCCTAAACCAGGCAACGGATTTTGATGCGGTTTCCAGTATCTCCGTTTGCCCCTCCTAAACCAGGCAACGGATTTTAATGCGGTATATCCCCTTATTTCTCCTTAACCACGCAACGGATTTTGATGCGATTTCCATCATCAGTTAGATATTTTTTCACTGAAGGTTTATAGGTACCGTGCGATGCCTGGGCGGGTCACTAGTTCACAATAGAAAAGTTAATTATCAGTTCTTTCCGTGGGAGAAGATAGAGTTCTGTTATTGAAGCCTGTAAATGCGAAAAGTTTATTTCATTTCAGATGCACCAGTAATTGTTGACCAGCCTGTGATAGTACTACCAAATGACGTAAGTCCGTATATGTATTACCTATTCCTTTTAATTGCCCGACAGCGCAAGGAGGAGGGTTATGTCTTCGAGTGTATATATATATGTATGTAGAGTGTATGTATGTATGAGGTTTCTTTGGCACGCCCTACAGCCTAAACAGCTTGATGGATTTCGAAATGTGAGGTGTCATTTGAATCGTCTTGATAGCGGAAATGACATAGGGTACAACATTTTGCAGCCAGTTTTTTTTCTTTTAATAATGTTACATGTTTGTTTTTCTTTTAGTAATGATACTTGTAATTGAAATTGTAACTTGGAAATACAAAATATCTTTTAATTAATTTTTATGTTTTAAAAGATTATTTAATAACTAAAGCGTCATTTGTAGGATGGGTCCGTTATCATGCAGGATGTGATTAGATGCAAGCTTATATAAAAAAGAATCACGTTAAATCGGTTCTTCCACAACATTTTAACGAATTAGGTATTTCAACCTATTGTTTTCCGTTATTTCCTAAAATAATTTCTTATCTCGACCAGCATATTTCTTAGTCTTAGTTTTTAACCCATTTCAAGAAAAGGAGGAATTCTCAATTTGAATGTTTTAAAATGTTTCTCACGTCATAATTCCGCCATTTATAAATCGAATTGCAAACTTAATGAAATATATTTCTAATCGGTCTCTTTTTTTTTTAATCCAATTCTGACGACGCAAATTTTTGTTTGGGTTTTCATTTTGTTCACATATTCTTTTACAGCCAATCGAGTTGAAAGTAGAAAAAGAAGTCCCTCAGAAATCTCTTCAATCGTCTTCGGAAACTTCTGAGAGCGAATGGAGCATAATCAGCAGCGCTTTAGAAATA
Source organism: Peribatodes rhomboidaria (assembly GCA_911728515.1). Taxonomy (NCBI): domain Eukaryota; kingdom Metazoa; phylum Arthropoda; class Insecta; order Lepidoptera; family Geometridae; genus Peribatodes; species Peribatodes rhomboidaria. The sequence goes on along the minus strand of OU452175.1, from coordinate 4,744,180 downwards.
CTCGAGAATGGCTCAAGCGAGAAACCGGAACTGCAAAACACGCCGAGCCCGATGTGGGGGCAATGCCAGCTGACGAATCTGACTCAATCTAACAACAGCATTGCCGTGCCGCAGGCATTGCCCACTATGACTGAGTTTAGCTTTCCCGCGCCGAAAGCAATTCTGGCTCAATCCTGTATTACCGCAACGCAGCCACTGCCCCCCTCTGAACTCGGCATTGCCACGACCCAGCAATTGCCCTCGTCTCAACTCGGCATTAGCACACAAACACAGCCGCTTTCAATTGAGATGGAATCGACCAGCGACGTCGTAGATGAAGACATATCGGAGCTACTCGTAAACGGGCTGACGGGTGAGTTGTCAAAAGTCAAAGTCAAAATGTTTTTATTCAATTTGGGTATCAAAGATACACTTATGAACGTCAAAGTTTTTTTAAATAGACTCGACCGCCTTGTTCGGATAAAGAGGCCTCAGAAGCACAGGCAAGAAACTGAATTTGAAGTTAGATAGATAAACTCGTTATTCTTCACACCAGCAGGGTTGGGCCGGGCCGGAAGCGTATAGTCTTTTCACCGTTTTAATCCCGTGAGAAAGAGACAAACATATCCGTATTCTAACTTTGTTAAAACCATGATCCAAAAACCAAGGTTTAGCATTCCGGAATCAAACACAGAATGACATCACTCGTCACCGTCATCCGTCTCTTTCGAACTGTTTGTAAATTACTTATTTCCGTCTTGCTTAAGCATCGATTGACGTCACTACGTGTTGCCTACGTGACCGGAATGTTATACCTGGCGGAGTATATTGACTGCCTCGGTGGCTCAGTTGGTAGTGAACCTGCCTGCTGAGTTTGGGGGCGTGGGTTCGATTCCCACCTAGGACAAACATTTATGTGATGAACATTTTGTGTTTGTTCTATGTCTGAGTGTTAATATGTATTTAAGTATGTATTTAAAAATATCTAAGTATGTATATCAGTCCCTGGCAGCCATAGTACAAGCTTTGCTTAGTTTGGGGTCAGGCGACCGTGTGTGGATAAAAAAAAAATATCATGGTCACAAGCGTGGATAAAAACAGTGGAAATACAAATTGTCGCCGGCCCGTGCTACTCACGTAGCCCTGCAAAAACAACAAAACAAACAAAACGCGCTTAAAACTGAAGTCATTATACTAGACTTTTTAGAGTTAAGCTTATTATTCCAGACTATTTACTATACCCCGTATATAGCCTACTAATGTAAATAGTCTACTATTAACCGCTATCCTATAGAAACTGTTAGTTTTTCAATTTTTTAATGTCCTACTAAAATTATAAACGCGAAAGTTTGTAAGAATAGATGGATGGATCGATGTTTGTTACGCCAAAACGGCTGAACAGATCTGGATAAAATTTGGCATAGAGATAGATTATAGTCTAGAATAGCACATAGGATACTTTTTAACCGCGGGTGAAACCGCAGGGCGCAGCTAGTAGGCTATAAACAAGTAAAAAATTTAAAAAATACCCATGACGACGGTTAAAAAGTCATTGTAAAAGGATGAAAACTACATCAAAATCGGACTAGTAGTTTTGAAGAAAAATGGCAACATGGATTTGCACAAACAAAGATCCTCTCACCCCAAACGCATATACCGTCTCCGTTCCGTCGTGGGTAATAAGTATTACAATCACGCAAAACATCTGAATGGATTTGGCAACCAAATACATTCAGATGTTTATTTGGTAGCCAAATACATTCAGATGTTTATTTGGTAGCCAAATACATTTAGGTGTTTATTTGGTAGCCAAATTCATTCAAATGTTTTTGGGTAATTTGTAAAAGTATTGTTTGGCAAACAATAATTTGTAATAAACATAAGACAATAGACTCAACACACTATTTTTGTTTCATTAAAAATTAAACTAAAAACAGTGCACTGAAATAAGACACGCATTAGCTTACAATGAGGCTTAAAGCACAAACTTTCATATTTATAATATATTATAAGTAGTATCATAACTACATTGAATACGATGTCTAAAATAAAATTACTTACCCGTTCATTTTTTTCCAGAATATGCTGAGCTCTTTGATATGTGTCTCGATGACCTCTTCCAATCCGATATAGAGGTAGCGAGCTGTATTATTATTTACATAATTGTATTATACTTAGTACGCTATAAACAAAACTGGTTAGTCCATATTAAAAAAAAAAACAAATTATGTTTTTTCCGTTTCAGAGTAACAAATTGGTTGCCGACTCGGGTCGCGTTAAGGTAAACTTTTATTCACAGTAATTCATGAATTATTAAGGTATTGTTAGTTAAGACTGCGCAAGGCCCGTTCATTAAGCCACAAATTTCAGTATGACTAGGTAAAGTAAATAATATTTTTACCATAGTTAGAACTTACTATGTAAGTAAAGTTAATGATATATATGAGTTATTTCAGGTAGAGCCGTCGACTTCGTCCCCGCAGTCGCGTAACGCTGCAGGCGCCGCGCAAGCACAAGGGCCGGCAGAAATCTCAGGGGCAAATGAGAATGCGAATGACGTCACAAGCCATGACGCTACAGATGATTTGTTAGCCACGGGGGCGAATGAAGTTACAAGCCAAAGCGCAAGAGAAGGTTTCCTGGCCTCAGGGGCAAATGAAAACCCGAATAATATCAAACGCCATGACGCCACGACGGTCTTGCGAGTCATAGGGGCAACTGTAGGCTCAAACGATGAGAGAACCGAAGACGTCATATCAACAGTCGAAGAACTGAAGGAAACAATTAAATTCTTGATTGCCGAGAGAGCCACTGAGAAAACAGCAGACAGCATTGAGTCACGCAACAGCTTAAGCTTAGTCAGTTACGTAAGCTTAGCTTACGTAACTGACGCCGACGCAAGAGCCACTGGGGCAAGCAAGGACTCAAATGTAATTAGTGATAGCGAAAGCGAGGGGGCAGTCGCGGGAGGTAGTAAACATGTAAACGAAAAGTCCAGTATGAGTGCATGGGCAGAGGCCTGCGGGACCGTGGGTCTCGGGCCAGATCCTGACCGTCCTGCTCTATTTACTCCAGAGGATGCCGTGGCAATCAAAAAGGTAAAAGCTGTTTGTGTTTGTGATCCCCCCTAGTCTATTTATTTATTTTATTTATTTATTTATTTATTGTTAGGAAAACAAACAGCTGTTAACAATAAACAAAGTACACAAAGAAATAAAACAAATAAGCCTAGATAGTTTTCACTAATAAGTAAGATAAATAAATTTAAAGAAAGTGTTACATAAATATCGAAATAACAAGAATGGAAATAGACTAGATACAAACATAAATAGTAGAAAAACCTACATAAAACCCTAAGTAAAGGTCTGTAACAAAGACTTGGACCATATCAATTTATAAAAAAAAAAAAAAAAATAATAATAATAATAGAAACAATTATAAAAAGTATAGAACAAATATTTATGGCACAAAATATTTGGAAACTATATAATTTTTAAAGTAATTTTGTCTCGTATTAAATAAGTCAGTGTTCTCGGAATAGTTAACATTAAAATTGTAACATATACGGATAAAATATGAATTATGTCTATAGTTGGTCACGCACTGTTCTGCACGGAGCATAAGGTACCTTCTCCTGGTAAGAGCACGAGTCGGGACTTGAAAATTAATTTTCGACAGAAGGTCGCTGCAGTCTAACCTGTTGCCAACGAGATTATGGAAGAAAGTAAGATCAGCCACCTCTCTTCGCAGCGACATGGGAAGCAGATGGTGGTGCTTGCAGCTTGAACTATAGTCTCCAACATTTAGTTTATGCCTGTAATTGACATAACGGAGAAATTTCCTTTGAATTTTCTCAATTTTGTCAATATACACTTCATAACGCGGGTTCCAAACTTGAGACGCGTACTCCAATTGGCTCCTCACCAAAGAGCAAAATAGAATTTTAAGAGTCTTAACTGATTTAAACTCTTTGGTAATGCGGAAGATAAAACCCAGAGTCTTCATCGCTTTGCAAGTAATGCTTTCAACGTGCTTGTCTAAAAGTAGTTTAGAGTCCAAAATGACTCCAAGATCTCTGACTTGGTCGGTACGCTGGAGCGATTGCTGATTCAACTTGTAATCATAAAATAAAAGTTTACGGGATCTGCTAAAAGTGATACAGTTGCATTTAGATACATTCAGATCTAGTTTGTTAGTAAAACAGTATTTTTGCAAACGATCAAGATCCTGTTGTAACAGTAGACAGTCTGAATACGAGTTAATTGATTTGTAAACTTTCATATCATCTGCAAATAGTAGAATCTTTGAGTATAAAAAACAGTTACTAATATCGTTAATAAACAAAATAAATAGCAGAGGCCCTAAAATGGACCCTTGAGGAACACCAGACGGAATATTGGAGAGTGGGGAGTGAGAAGAGAAGCCATTAAGAACTACTGTTTGACACCGACTATCTACATATGAACCAAACCACCGAAGAAGATCTCCACGAATACCGGCTGCTTGTAACTTACGAAGTAATATCACGTGATCAATCCTGTCAAACGCTTTACTATAGTCAGTATAGATTGCATCGACTTGCCCTCCAGATTCCATTCCTCCAACTAGGTCGTCGGTAAATGCTAAGAGATTAGTAACTGTGGATCTACCTCTCAAAAACCCGTGTTGCTGTGGAAGGAAAGTGTGCTTGAGAGCATCATATAACTGCTTATGAACCAGTTTTTCAAATACCTTCGCAAAAATACACAGTTTGGAGATAGGTCTATAATTGCTAACCTCACGTCTAGGGCCTTTTTTATGAATAGGAGTAACTATTGCAGATTTCCAAATTTTGGGCATGACCCCTTCAGCGATAGAACGCCTAAACAAAAAACAAATCGGGAGGGTCAAGCTACTAGCACATTTCGATATCAACAGAGGATGCAAACCGTCAGGCCCTGCAGATTTGTTACAATCAAGAGATTTTAAAATTTTACATACTTCGTCATTTAAAATCTCTACAGAGTGAATATCGGCTATCGGCGATGAAAGAGTGGGAAGGTCACTTGCACTGGGATTTGGCACTCCGGTATGCGATAGATAGGTAGAGTTGAAGAACTCAGCAAAAGCATTGCATATATCTTCGCCTGATGATAAGCTGTTATTGTTGTATGTCATAGAGGATGGGTAGGAATTATGTAGCTTGTTAACTTGCACATAAGACCAAAAAGCTTTAGGATTCTTTTTAATGGAATTTTCAGTATTCAGTATATAGTTATTGTAGCATTCAATTTCGATTCTTTTGGCGCGCTGACGTAAGACACTAAAAGCCTGATTATCATATTTATTGAAATATACTTTATATTTCCTGTGTAACTTGTTTTTTTCTTTTAATATTTTTTTCAGCGCAGGAGAATACCAAACAGGGTACTGGCTAGGGTGCACACGCTTGTAAGGAACATATTTATCACGTAAGCTAAGTAGTAATTTGTTAAACAACTCAACTGCCTCATCTATTGATCTACAAGATAATAAAGATTTCCAATCACAATCATCAAGTTCCTCACATATGGCTGGATAATCACCCTTTGAGTATTGGTATTTTAGTCTAGGAATAACTTTCAGAGTAGGTAAATCAATAAAATTTGGCAAGCAGACAAGAGCTGGGTGATAAGAGTCTTCATCCACTAGAAGCTCTGTACAGTGGGAAACCGTTAAATCACCATTGGAGAAAATTAAGTCAAGTAGTCCGCCCAGGTGGTTCCTAACGTTATTAAACTGGTTTAGGTCACATAAGTTCATTAAATCCTGAACCATGTTATGATTGACATTAGAACTAGTAAATAACGGAGAGAGGTAAGAACTGTCACCAGACATAGACCAAGAAATTTCACTCATATTGAAATCACCCGCTAAAAATATTTTATCGAGCGGATTATTAGTACATATTGATTGTACTTTGTCCGTGAAATTTGATAGCTGCGAAGAAAAAGGTAACCCGTTGTTTTGTTGACATAGATAAATGCAGCCAATATGTAACGTAATAGGCGGATGACCCATGCGTGCATCAAACTTTATAGAAAGCCAGATATCTTCAGCCGTGGAATGCCACTCCGGGCGCGCGCCCGCCGCTAGATCCCGCCGAGTCGCGATAAGGACTCCTCCTCCGCGCGACTGCGCTACACTCGCATAGTCTCGATCCCGCCGCCACACCGTATACTTGTCGCTAAAAAGCTCCTCATTTTTAATTCCATCAAGTAACCACGTTTCAGTTAGAACTATTATGTCATAATTACATAGCTGAACATTTCTTTTAAATAGTAATGTCTTTGTTCGCAAACCCCTAACATTTTGGTAATAAATATTGAAAGTCATGATACACGGCCCGGCCAAAATAATATTTGACCGGAACGCGCCATTTCAGTCGAAAATAGTTTGTTTACATTTGGTGATGTTAGGTGTTTGCGGCTCAAAGACAGTACATCGAAACTGAGAGTAAACATAGTTTTTATTTTGTGAAAATTGCTATATGGTTTAATAATATAAGCCATTACGAATACACGGTGTTTGTGGTTAATATCTTGATAAAAAATGAAGCTAGCATCATAGAACAACGCCAGTGCAACACGACAAGTATCGGTATACAGCGAGAACGGAGACAGTAACACCTGACCGTGCAAAAAGTACATGTAGGTAGGAATAAATAAAGTTGCAAATATATTCCACTCGGACAGGCAATAGTATGCGTGACCAACCTTAAAGATACCTATTATTATGATATATATATATACGAACTGATTTAATAATATTGAGCGAGACAAAATTGATAAAATTAAACGATGTTTTATAGTTGTTATTCTCAAGTAAATGTTAAAATAAATAGATTTATGTGTATTACTTAATAATATGAATAAAGTAGTAAAATAGATAATAAGAACAAAGGTTTTTATAGTAAATTTAATTCTTATAAATTGATATGGTTTACAAATAGCGAATATTAGCAGTACATACCAGGTAGGATGCAAATTAACAAACGGGAAATCAGTAAATACACAACTAACAAGCAGGGAAAGTCACTTGATTTTTAGGAGATCGTCATCACTATACACTGCTATAATCGGCGAGGTGTCGTTTTTTCTTGTAAGGATTCTGCAGTTTTGAACCCAAACATATCTGTGATTCTTATCCAAGGCCGCTTTTTTGGTTTTGGTCAGGAGCTGTTTGTTTTCTCTTGTAAGGTGATCATTGACATAAATCTTGGTCGCGCTTCCCGTGAATCCCAAGTCTTCAGCAAGTAGGCCCGGCTTGCGAGCCCTGGCCATAGCTACAACGTTCTCTTTGAGATATCTTCCGAGAAACCCCACAATAATCGGCTTTGGTTCTGACGTAGACCGGATCCTAGTAACAAAGTTTATGTCAGATTTAGCAATAGGTTGGCCAAATAAATCACCAATTTTGCGCACCACTTCGAACAAGTTCTCGTTCTTCTTCATTGGAATTCCTTTAATTTCAATATTGTTTAACCTCAACATTTGATCTTTTACAGTAAGTTCGCTCGATAACTTCGCAATTTCGGCTTTTAATTGGGGGTAGTCAGAAGAAACATTGGGCTGTTTTTCCAGAGTTTCGATTCTTTGGACCACATCCTCTATCTTTGCAGAATTACTCTGTACTTCCTTCTTAATAAGCTCCGTACATTCTTCGAAGTGTTGCAATTTTTCCTTTACATTTTTTAATTCTTGCACTATAGAGGGCAGTTGCTCCAGACGAACATTGATCCCGGTGATGCCGTTCCGCAACTCCTGCAGGACGATATCTAGGGTGGCAGCTGAGGGTGCGCAGGGCTGTGCCGCTGCCGCAGGCGAGAGTACTTGGCCAGACTTGCAGCTTGTGCACATCAGGGCGGCTTGCCTTGCATTACCGAGCTTCCTATAGTTTGACTCGGAAATATGTGCACATGAAAAACAGTACGATAATAAACATTTAGAACACTTAACTCCGTCAGAAAAATCGTTGATACAAACTGGACATTTAAACATTATAGAATATTAATATATTCACGCCGCGTTAAACGTGTCGTAACGGACAAGGAAACAGTAGCGAGCGAGCGTGTTTACGACACAGAGGCGCGGCGCGAACTGAAGCTAGTGTAGACTGTCCTGTATATCAGTGCCCTCCCCGCAGCTGGTGGTCTCTCTGTGCTCCACGATCCGCGACAAGCGCCGCGCGCAGCTCGACACTCTCTTCACTATGTTTGTGATCCCCCCTAGTCTAGTGTAGACTGTCCTGTATATCAGTGCCCTCCCCGCAGCTGGTGGTCTCTCTGTGCTCCACGATCCGCGACAAGCGCCGCGCGCAGCTCGACACTCTCTTCACTATGTTTGTGATCCCCCCTAGTCTAGTGTAGACTGTCCTGTATATCAGTGCCCTCCCCGCAGCTGGTGGTCTCTCTGTGCTCCACGATCCGCGACAAGCGCCGCGCGCAGCTCGACACTCTCTTCACTATGTTTGTGATCCCCCCTAGTCTAGTGTAGACTGTCCTGTATATCAGTGCCCTCCCCGCAGCTGGTGGTCTCTCTGTGCTCCACGATCCGCGACAAGCGCCGCGAGCAGCTCGACACTCTCTTCACTATGTTTGTGATCCCCCCTAGTCTAGTGTAGACTGTCCTGTATATCAGTGCCCTCCCCGCAGCTGGTGGTCTCTCTGTGCTCCACGATCCGCGACAAGCGCCGCGCGCAGCTCGACACTCTCTTCACTATGTTTGTGATCCCCCCTAGTCTAGTGTAGACTGTCCTGTATATCAGTGCCCTCCCCGCAGCTGGTGGTCTCTCTGTGCTCCACGATCCGCGACAAGCGCCGCGAGCAGCTCGACACTCTCTTCACTATGTTTGTGATCCCCCCTAGTCTAGTGTAGACTGTCCTGTATATCAGTGCCCTCCCCGCAGCTGGTAGTCTCTCTGTGCTCCACGATCCGCGACAAGCGCCGCGCGCGGAGCGACGAGGTGCGCGCGCAGCTCGACGCTCTCTTCGACATACGACTCAACAACGGAGACACGTGAGTTACTACGAGTATTATCACACGCATAGTGGTGCTAGCTGATACAATTATATCTCGCTTGCTTGCAGGTTAAGTTTGCTCTTGGTATTATTAAAAACTAATTTTCAGGTTCCTCCACGTGACCCTGTTTAAAAATCAACGCAGTTTTGAAGCACTCGTAAAATTGGTTGCCAGCGTGAAAATGACCCATCTGCTGAACCTCGGCAACAACAGAGGCGAGACCATCCTGCACCTCGCCGTGATCCACGGCTCGCCCGAGCTCGTGTCGATGCTCGTCTCCAAGGGTGAGTGGTTGCGAGAGTGTAGGAGTAACTTTCTCTGTTCTCTGTGTATGGTGTACTAGTGACTCTCTCGGTGTCGCAGGCTGCTCGCCGGTGCGTGTGTGTGTAGTAGTGACTCTCTCGGTGTCGCAGGCTGCTCGCCGGTGCGTGTGTGTGTAGTAGTGACTCTCTCAGTGTCGCAGGCTGCTCGCCGGTGCGTGTGTGTGTAGTAGTGACTCTCTCGGTGTCGCAGGCTGCTCGTCAGTGCGTGTGTGTGTAGTAGTGACTCTCTCGGTGTCGCAGGCTGCTCGCCGGTGCGTGTGTGTGTAGTAGTGACTCTCTCGGTGTTGCAGGCTGCTCGCCGGTGCGTGTGTGTGTAGTAGTGACTCTCTCGGTGTCGCAGGCTGCTCGCCGGTGCGTGTGTGTGTAGTAGTGACTCTCTCGGTGTCGCAGGCTGCTCGTCAGTGCGTGTGTGTGTAGTAGTGACTCTCTCGGTGTCGCAGGCTGCTCGCCGGTGCGTGTGTGTGTAGTAGTGACTCTCTCGGTGTCGCAGGCTGCTCGCCGGTGCGTGTGTGTGTAGTAGTGACTCTCTCGGTGTCGCAGGCTGCTCGTCAGTGCGTGTGTGTGTAGTAGTGACTCTCTCGGTGTCGCAGGCTGCTCGCCGGTGCGTGTGTGTGTAGTAGTGACTCTCTCGGTGTCGCAGGCTGCTCGCCGGTGCGTGTGTGTGTAGTAGTGACTCTCTCGGTGTCGCAGGCTGCTCGTCAGTGCGTGTGTGTGTAGTAGTGACTCTCTCGGTGTCGCAGGCTGCTCGCCGGTGCGTGTGTGTGTAGTAGTGACTCTCTCGGTGTCGCAGGCTGCTCGCCGGCGGCGCGCAACGTGGAGGACGAGAGCCCGGTGCACTACGCGGTGCGGTACGCGGGCGCGGGCACGCTGCGCGCGCTGCTGGAGGCGGCGGAGCGCGCGGGCGCGGCGCTGGAGCTGGACGCGGCCAACGCGGGTGAGTGGCGGCGGGTGGCGGCGGGAGACGGCGAGTGGCGGCGAGTGGCGGCGAGTGACGGCGCGGCGTGTTGCAGAGAGGCAGAGCGCGCTGCACCTGTGCGCGCTGCACGGGCGCGCGGCGTGCGCGGCGCTGCTGGGCGCGCGCGGCGCGAGCGGCGGCGCGCGGGACGCGGCGGGCCGCACGCCGCTGCACCTGTGCGCCTACGACGCGCGCGCGAGCGTGGCGCGCGCGCTGCTGCCGCACGCGGCGCCGCACGTGCACGCGCGGGACGGCGGCGGCCGCACGCCGCTGGCGGTGGCGGCCGCGGCCGCGCGCGGGCCCGGCGCGCCCGCGCTGGAGCTGGCGCGCGCGCTGCTGGCGGCCGGCGCGCGCGCCGCGCCCGCCTGGGCCGCGGCCGCGGGCCGCGCCGACCTGCGGGACCTGCTGCGCCCGTACATGACCCGAGAGGAGCTCGCTAAAGAGACCGACGTTGATGAAGACGACGATGATGAAAAGCCGGAGCTCGAAGACGAAGCTAAATCCGAGCCTGAAGACGATGAGTACGAGTCCGCTGATGATGTAAGTTTACTCGCTTGAAACAAAATTTAGTAACAAGAAAAGCTGTAAAAAATTGACGATGTGGTGTGCTTACGTTACCTACCTATACCTACCTATTACTAACTTAACTATTAATTACGGTCGTTAGCGTGCATTTGGGGAATTTCTCACATGCGAGCCTACTACTAATGTGAGTTTGTAATTCATACTTCGGTCGATGCAGCATGCGGATATTGCCGAAAGCGCCCTAGTCCAATGGCATGCGAGAACACAAAATCTCTTTCACACCGCATGTGGGCCTCATTGACTAATTTATTTATTTATTTAATTAAAGGTTTTCACGAACCTATTATTGGCTATTCACGAATGAAAACGACTCTCGCATTCGAGAATCCGTGAACGACACCAATACATGGCGACCCTCCCAGCCACTACCTACTTAACGACGAATATTAACTAAACGACCACGAAAAAAAAACATTTTTACAACCACCATTTTTCTGTTTCAGGAATACATGGAAAACCCTACACCGGAATTTTTGTCGTTTAAACTTGCACAAATGGAGTTATCCGACGACGTTGCTAAATCCTCAGCTAAGTGAAAAATAAACAGTATCTTAAGGTATTAGTTATGTACTCCCAATGTGTACTTTCAACTCTTTGTATAGCTCGTTCATTAAGTGATGCCTGCAAAGAGCTGCAGTAAATAGCATAATAATAACTATAGCGTTCGCATACAACTCAACAAAACGAGTTTTCATTTTTAAAGAGATTTATACTGATTGCAACTCATTGCTGTAGCAAAACTACCATGACGAAATAAAAAAAAAAATGAATTTTTTTTAGTTGACTGCCGTTGTAAGCATTATTACTTTCGAATTTTATAAAAAAAAAACTAGGGACCTCTATGCATTTCTACAAACGTACATAAATGGGGGTGGGGTGTAATATTACTGAACAACTTTTATTCTACACTAGAATTAAGACCTTATTTACTTACTGTTTAGGTTCGTTTCTTTAATCTATGATGTTTAAATCACAATTGTCATAATATTTTATAGACATATTTATATGTACCTTTTCAGGACGCTAAATTGCTAAATTTAAACAACCTAAGAATATACCTCTCTTTGTTTTTGCTGTGGTTTAGACAGGGACATCAATACTCAAAATTACTTTAGATTTAACAATTTAGCGTTCTAAATAAAATAATAGTATACATATTAGTAATAGTTGTAAGTTTTAACCCAATGCTGTGATACTGATTCAAACTTGAAAAGTTTCGATACCAAAAAAATTTACAAGACAATTATTAATATTTTAAATTGATTAAGAATCAAGTTAATCACAAAAGTACATTGTTGGAATACTTACATAATAATAATAATTTTATTATTAGCGATAGTGATTAAAATTAGGGTTTAGCTACAATACAAAGGCCAATTCACACCACAATATGTGGAGAACGCGATTGCAGATTGTTTAGAAGGTACTTTCAGACGCGTCTAGGGTGTCCGTTCAATAAGTCAGTAAAAAAAACCGTGATGCAACTGACGCAACTGGTCCGTTCAGTTATATACCTACATATCGTCTTCACGCCTTTCCCCCGAAGAGGCTGACAGGGGTGTACAACACCCACATTTCGCTGGACGATATTCAGTCCCAAATCTGAGAAGAGGCGAGCCTGTCGCCACACACCGGGCTCCAGTAATATAGTTGAATCACACAATGAACAAATTAGTGCGTGCATTTCGCTGGATCCGAACGCGCTCCCTTTGGAAACTGTGGAACTCTTTTCCCATAACGCCGATAATGCACAACTGCTCGCGACTGCACACCTTGTTGGTATGAGTTGGCCTTTAAAATAAAGATTTTACTCAACCTGCTGCGGATTATATTTTTCAATGGTGCCTCAATTTTGATCATGCATTTTAAGCCATATTTTTATTGTAATAATCATTAGTTTAAGTTTAAGTCCATATATATAGATTATTAAGAACTATTTAAAATATTTAATAAATAAATGCAATTATATTTTACCCAAGATTTTTTTTTATTTTGCTTCAATTATTTTTTTTACTAACAAAGACCCTATCCAATTTGTAAAGGGAGACCTTTGCATATCATTGAAACACGACAGGCTCCTAATACAAACAAGAAGGTAGGTAAATAGTATTTTAGTACTTACTCAACTAACATTTTGTACGCGGGTGAGATGACACGAGTGAATTTTCTTTACTTGACGGCGACATGCTTTTTTTGCAAGTTTGTGACCCTCTCCCACTTCCTTTCACGGTCAACCTATCAGATTATTGAAATGTACACTTTTCAGAATGCATTGTCTGCTCAAGTATTGAGAACTATTTGTTTTTTTTTTCTATTCTAATCAGCCGTCCTAGACGCGCGGCCTTTGTACAGAGCTAAATATGAAGTTGTGGTACTTAACGTCATGGTGCAAGGTATCCCCCATATCTTAATCTATAGCACGCAGGAAATCCCGCCGCCTGGCTAAAAACAATATGGTTCTCGTAAAGTTCTATTCACATTCAGGTGTTACAATTACAAAGTATAGTCCGAGCGCTGTTTTCAAGATGATTGATATATGGGATACGTATCTACGCTCTAATGGTATTACAACGATACCTATACATATATTATGAACTACGTACTAGATTTCATAATTCAAACAAAAACTCGTCCACTCCAGTGCACTGAAATCCTTGCACCTTACATTAGTGTGGTCCCGGCACACGTGATGACACGTGACGCTGTGACAAACCTGCGGTCAGCCCACGGTGGGCAGTTCATATTAAGTTGCGTAACATTTTTTGTTTGGATCTGCTGCTTTAGTACGAGGTACTACATTAATCTCGCTGCGTTATTATTGTTTATAGGCTACTAGCGACCCGCTCTTGCTGCTCGCGCTACCTATAAACATTTCTTGAAAATTATCTAACTGATGGTAAAAAACTCATCAAAATCCCGCCCACAGGGTACCTATAAACCTTCAATGAAAAATAATAGTAGGCATCTATGGTGAAAACCGCATCAAAATCGGTTGCATGGTTTTGTGAGTTAGCGGATAAACAGAGATAGAGAAGCAGACAGACGCGGAAACCGTCATTTTTTTTTATCATGGTATAATAATATACTCCGTTTAAGTATACCTAAACTTCTCGGAATGAATGCTATAGCATTCCGAGTAAAAAATGGTCACGTAGGCAACACGTAGTGATGTCAATCGATGCTTAAGCAAAATCGAAACATGTCATTTACAAATAACGAAAGAGACGATGACAATGACGAGTCACGTCATTACATGTTGGCTCTCGGAATGCTACCTTGTTTTTTTAGATCATGTTTTATACTATGTAGAGATAAAGGAAGAGAATAGACTAGGACGCAGGTTAAGGTAAATGAAAAGCAAACTTTCATTATAAAAATATTATTATTGTAATTATTTCAAAACATTAATTATAGCAACATTTGTTTCAATACTAAATTTATAATAGCATTTAACACTATAATAAAATTCTCGTCAGTCATATAGAGCTTGTTGCTTTCAGTTGCATTTCAAATGCAACAATATTTGATTACTTGCCTATTAAAAATGTGAGGTTTTTAATTACCTACTAATAAACAACAGAATTCTTTCAACACAATAACTTCGTACGCATAATTATCTAAGTTAAAATAAGTTTCAAGTTTTCCCTTACCAAGAATAATCAAGAATTAAGTGTAAGGCATAGCGTTCACCTGCAAGAAAACTTCAGCAACAAATGTCCGAAATCAGCTTGCAAGTGTGAGTTCTGTAGCAAGTACTGGCGACAGCACTTGCAGCTGTCAGGAGTTTTCTTGCAAGGGGAAACGCGGCTTAATGCCGCTCTACCTACACTCTCGCCGTGAACAATTGAATAATTAATTTTGCGCACAATCTTATAACACTTATAACTTACACACCACTAAAAATATTTTCTAGGATGTTTCTAGACGAGCCATATTTTTGCTGCCATGCTGACCTGGAAATTTTGCAACACTATGTCGAGTGTGGCCCGGCAATATAGTCATACATTAAATTCGGCCAAGCAGAGGCTGAGCAGATCCTACTTTGCAGGTGATGTTACTGTGTACTTAATAATTAGGTTTGTAATTTGTTTTTGCGTTTGTTATTCTATTTTTGTTAGAAATTTGTGTTACATAAACGTGACTATAGTTGTTAAGGCTGTCACCAATCGTGAAAATCTATAATTAGCTCTCTGATGCTATAAATTAGTAATAAGATGTTTTAGCTGTTGATTTTCCTTAATATAAATAAACTAGCGACCCGCCCCGGCTTCGCACGGGTGCAATGCTGATACTAAATACACTACAGAAAAACTTATTTGTCGTAAAAAGTAAATAACAAAAAAAAATTATTGTGGGATATCCATAAGAGATAGACATATACCATCGCAGAGTTTTCTGTAGACCTTTTCAATGTGTGCAAATAATTAGTACATTATTTTGATAAATCTCGTAGGGTTCAGCCTGTGTTTGCAATGTAAGCGAAAAAAAAATGATAATTAACGACATCACATTACAAACTTAAAAAATAACAGTATTTCTCCACTTTTTAATGGATGTTATTATAGATATAAACCTTCCTCTTGCATCACTCTATCTATTAAAAAAACCGCATCAAAATCCGTTGCGTAGTTTTAAAGATTTAAGCATAGAAAGGGACATAGGGACAGAGAAAGCGACTTTGTTTTATACTATGTAGTGATAGTGATACAATTTTAGCATGGCTGATGATCGCCGGGCAATATTGCAGCAACACATTGCAGTAAAATATGCAGCAGCCCGTCTAGAAGCATCCTTATTTGACAATAATCTACGATTCTTCTTAACCTACCTAGTTCCAAATAGCTCAGTGATTGTATCAAATTATACCAATTTTTGAGTGCCGAATTATCACAGACTCTCTATTTGGTACGAATATAAAATAATGATTTGATTATAATTAAAGAATAATTGAATATAGTAAAACACTAGCTGAATAGATTTTTCTATCTCTATTTGGTACGAATATAAAAAATTGATTTGATTATAATTAAAGAATAATTGAATATAGTAAAACACTAGCTGAATAGATTTTTTTTCTAACATTTTATAATCTTATATTATACGTTTGCGTCATTATTAAAATAGGTACAATAAAATAATCAACATTTAAAAATTATGAGAAAGGACTAAATAAGTAATTAATTAATTAAAACCACATTCCTACACATTATAAAGGCACAATACACTAACCTACTTGTTTCGTGACGTCATCTCCTCAGTGCCGGATTAAGCAAGGCGGGGCCCGTAACAAGTGTGAAAAAGGGGGCCCTTGAGTTCCATCTCTTAAGTAAGATGTAAATTGAACAAAACATTTTCAAAAAAGCTTTTCCTTTTTGTAAATGTTTTGAACGCGGGGCCTGTAGTATTTGCTGCCCTCGCTACATGGCTAATCCGGCACTGAATCTACTTATACATACGTATAGTGCTTACAAACTGCGTGCGCACAGGGAGTCATTTCAACTTGTATAAAAATTCATGAACTCTTAAACAAATTAACTACAAACTATATATGACAAGCCTACTTAACATTTACACCGGGCTTCGTCGGGGCCCAAATAGCAAAAGTGAACCTTACTACAACAGAATTTTCAATGACAAACAATGTCGCGTGACTTTAGTGAAACATGACAAACGTGACATGCATGTTATATGTACTATGTAACATTTTAAATGCGAATGGAAGTCGGGGCCCGATGTAATGTGAATCGAGCTTTCTTCAATATGACTATAGAACAAAAGTTGTCCAGCTAACAGAAGCTATCTATGACCGGAATAGAGTAACATTAGTTTAGGGAAACAGACACTGGGGACCTTTTTATATTGCGGTTACACTAACGAGAAACGCCGTTAATTGTCCCGTTGAAGTCGTGGCTAAATACGTTAAACGCGATAATTAATGGCGACGGCGGCTTAACTGCTTTTAACGCGATAATTAACGCGTTTCCCGTTGAAGTGGCCGCAACATTACAGCTATCACATGTTTCCTTGTTTTAAAAGTGACAAGCTGTACATAAATGTCGATCGCTCTTCACTACTCTTGAACTGATAACATTGTCTAAGGATCAGCGCAAACCGGCGGACGGCGGGGGACAGGATTTCAAATTCATCATGTACAATTGTCTGTCTTCGAATATAGTTTATAAGAAACTTTATTGCGATTGAATAAGATATTTTTATCAAAACTTGCAATCCCGCCCCCCGCCGTCCGCCGGTGTGCGCGAAAACTGAGATCGTCTTTATTCCTTTGAACATCGGCCAGTCAGCGCCGCCGTCACTCGATGTGGCTTCTGATAATGTTAGCGGCGTCTGCCAGCCCCATGTCATCCAATATTAACGCCAGAGATTTTGAGGTTAGATCGTCTCTGCATTCCTATTTAAAAAAAAGTTTACTGTTAACATGTGGACGTTTGCGTTCGAGTACCATCGTATAGATACGATAGATCATGAGAGAATGGTAAACCTCAACGCGAGCTGTGTTAAGAAGCATTGTGACAGCAATAACATTTCAGAAAGTTGGAGTTAGTCGCCATACTGCATTTACGAAAGTATAATTTCATTAATCTATAGATCAATCTATACACGAATCGACTCAGACTTCTTATTAGTCTGAGAGAATCGTTGGGGGTGACCGCTAAATAAATAATTACTCATTAGTCGCCACTAGATGGGAATACCAACACACGTTAAACACAATACATTTTTGGATGGGTAAAAATGTTTTGGGTGCAATAGTGTGTAGATGTGTAGTACAGTGTGTACGTACGACAGCTCGCGTGTAGTGTGTACAGTGTGGTGTGTAGCTCATGTACGTACGTTGACGTGTTGCAGCAGCGTGTAGGCCGGGCTGGGCTGGTTCTGGAACCAGGACAGCAGCGCGCCGGCGCGCAGGCGGCGCGCCAGCTCGCGTGTAGTGTGTACAGTGTGGTGTGTAGCTCATGTACGTACGTTGACGTGTTGCAGCAGCGTGTAGGCCGGGCTGGGCTGGTTCTGGAACCAGGACAGCAGCGCGCCGGCGCGCAGGCGGCGCGCCAGCTCGCGTGTAGTGTGTACAGTGTGGTGTGTAGCTCATGTACGTACGTTGACGTGTTGCAGCAGCGTGTAGGCCGGGCTGGGCTGGTTCTGGAACCAGGACAGCAGCGCGCCGGCGCGCAGGCGGCGCGCCAGCTCGCGTGTAGTGTGTACAGTGTGGTGTGTAGCTCATGTACGTACGTTGACGTGTTGCAGCAGCGTGTAGGCCGGGCTGGGCTGGTTCTGGAACCAGGACAGCAGCGCGCCGGCGCGCAGGCGGCGCGCCAGCTCGCGTGTAGTGTGTACAGTGTGGTGTGTAGCTCATGTACGTACGTTGACGTGTTGCAGCAGCGTGTAGGCCGGGCTGGGCTGGTTCTGGAACCAGGACAGCAGCGCGCCGGCGCGCAGGCGGCGCGCCAGCTCGCGTGTAGTGTGTACAGTGTGGTGTGTAGCTCATGTACGTACGTTGACGTGTTGCAGCAGCGTGTAGGCCGGGCTGGGCTGGTTCTGGAACCAGGACAGCAGCGCGCCGGCGCGCAGGCGGCGCGCCAGCTCGCGTGTAGTGTGTACAGTGTGGTGTGTAGCTCATGTACGTACGTTGACGTGTTGCAGCAGCGTGTAGGCCGGGCTGGGCTGGTTCTGGAACCAGGACAGCAGCGCGCCGGCGCGCAGGCGGCGCGCCAGCTCGCGTGTAGTGTGTACAGTGTGGTGTGTAGCTCATGTACGTACGTTGACGTGTTGCAGCAGCGTGTAGGCCGGGCTGGGCTGGTTCTGGAACCAGGACAGCAGCGCGCCGGCGCGCAGGCGGCGCGCCAGCTCGCGTGTAGTGTGTACAGTGTGGTGTGTAGCTCATGTACGTACGTTGACGTGTTGCAGCAGCGTGTAGGCCGGGCTGGGCTGGTTCTGGAACCAGGACAGCAGCGCGCCGGCGCGCAGGCGGCGCGCCAGCTCGCGTGTAGTGTGTACAGTGTGGTGTGTAGCTCATGTACGTACGTTGACGTGTTGCAGCAGCGTGTAGGCCGGGCTGGGCTGGTTCTGGAACCAGGACAGCAGCGCGCCGGCGCGCAGGCGGCGCGCCAGCTCGCGTGTAGTGTGTACAGTGTGGTGTGTAGCTCATGTACGTACGTTGACGTGTTGCAGCAGCGTGTAGGCCGGGCTGGGCTGGTTCTGGAACCAGGACAGCAGCGCGCCGGCGCGCAGGCGGCGCGCCAGCTCGCGTGTAGTGTGTACAGTGTGGTGTGTAGCTCATGTACGTACGTTGACGTGTTGCAGCAGCGTGTAGGCCGGGCTGGGCTGGTTCTGGAACCAGGACAGCAGCGCGCCGGCGCGCAGGCGGCGCGCCAGCTCGCGTGTAGTGTGTACAGTGTGGTGTGTAGCTCATGTACGTACGTTGACGTGTTGCAGCAGCGTGTAGGCCGGGCTGGGCTGGTTCTGGAACCAGGACAGCAGCGCGCCGGCGCGCAGGCGGCGCGCCAGCTCGCGTGTAGTGTGTACAGTGTGGTGTGTAGCTCATGTACGTACGTTGACGTGTTGCAGCAGCGTGTAGGCCGGGCTGGGCTGGTTCTGGAACCAGGACAGCAGCGCGCCGGCGCGCAGGCGGCGCGCCAGCTCGCGTGTAGTGTGTACAGTGTGGTGTGTAGCTCATGTACGTACGTTGACGTGTTGCAGCAGCGTGTAGGCCGGGCTGGGCTGGTTCTGGAACCAGGACAGCAGCGCGCCGGCGCGCAGGCGGCGCGCCAGCTCGCGTGTAGTGTGTACAGTGTGGTGTGTAGCTCATGTACGTACGTTGACGTGTTGCAGCAGCGTGTAGGCCGGGCTGGGCTGGTTCTGGAACCAGGACAGCAGCGCGCCGGCGCGCAGGCGGCGCGCCAGCTCGCGCCAGGCGCCGGCCGCCTCCACGCGCCGCGACACCTCGCGCCCGTACGCGCCCAGCGCCGCCAGCCCCGCGCCGCCCGCCTCCTGCGCACGCACCGGGGTTCACTCACAGCTTGCGTTTGTTTAGTTCAAATTTAATTTTATAAAAAAAAAATGCTGTACTGTCACAGAAGGGCCCTTGAGCTCCTCTATCCAATCTATTTAAAGAACACCATCTGGCCCTTTATATTACAATTAATTTGGAATGTTTAAGGCACTGAAAAGAAAATCCTCCGTGATCTTCAAGTATTATAAGTCCGATTACGCAAAAATCAATCACCATCTCTCTAACTTTGATTGAAAAGATAAATTACAACACGGTTCTGTAGACTGTAGTGGTTGACTTTTTCTGACATTATTGTACCCTAAATCAATGAATACACCCCTCTACAACGAACCAAAGGGTGACCGGTATCCCGTTTTGTTCTCGCTTCCCCTTATTAAATGAATAAAGGAAAAGGCTCAATACCATTCCAAATACAACAAATATAACCTTCAGGATAAACTTGCGTTTTCGGACGCCCGTAAGAGGTGCAAAATCCTGCTAAAAGAATGTTCCGCAGTTTTTAAAAACAATGCTTCTATTTAAAAAAAAAAACATAAGCTTATTTAGCATTATTTTGTTAAAAACTTACGGGGAATCGTTGCCTAATCAGATGCACTTATTCAATAAATGTTGTTTTTGTAAGTGGTGACCTGTATTTGGCCTACCTGTCAGTATCTTTGTATTTTTAAGTTTAACCAGGCTGTTTGGTCACCCAAATAAAATAAAATAAATCTGCCATTAGAGGTCATGTGACTTGTTCTCTGAACACCTTAATTCAATTTATCACACATTCTATTCTACCAATACTCTCTTATCCGCTGAAGCCACAATAACATATAACAATTTATAAATCCTTGCATTTTATGCTCAGTTACCTTTGAGAAAAAAAGCACTTGGTTAATAACAAAGGGGCTGAACCTAAGTTAGGTTCTGCCGTCTATAGTTTTGAAAAAATGTGCGTATCAAAACTGTTATTTCCGATAACTATAATACTAGCACTGGATTTTTCCCATCTAGATGAAAAGTGGCCAACATAACACCGATACACAAAAAAGAGGATTTGTCGCATTTCGAAAAATATCGACCAATTTCAATCCTGTCGGGGCCAGATAAGCCGCTACAATCATTAATGGTTAAAAAAGTATACTAGCATATTCACAGCACTTAAATTCGAACCAACACGATTTTAGGCCTAAAAATCTACCTGCACCAATCTGATTGGCTACACAAACGACGTGCTTGAAATATTAAACAGTGGAGGAAAAGTTTTTGCCATTTATACAGATTTTAGTCAGGCGTTTGATTTGGTGGACCATGACTTGTTATTGGCAAAACTGGATAAGATCGGAATACATGGAACATTATTACGTTGGTTTGATTTTTATCTACGCAACAGACGTCAATTAGTAGTTACAAACGGTTTTAGATCACGCCTAACAACAGCGCCTTTTGGTGTTCCTCAGGGATCCCATTTAGGTCCATCCCATCTTTCTGGTCTTCATAAATGATTTGCCTTAAATAGTGAAATCTCGAGTTAAGCATTTTGCTTATGATTCAGAAGTGGTTTTTGTATTATCTCGTATTTATACAGATCTAATATAAGATATATTATATTCTCGTATATATATTCTTATGAGTCTAGACTTGACTAATATAAGGTTACGTTGCATAAACGTCGCGAAATGGCGGACATATTAATGTTGTACAAACTCATAAATGGCTTGGTTGACTGTCTAGAGGTCCTTGAAAAAGTCAATTTCAGAGGAATTTCTTTCTTCTTCTTTCTTTTTCTTCCACATGCGAGATTGGTATGACAAATTCTTTTGCGTCGTCCAGGTGCCGGACAAACATAGAAACTTTCACTAATATGGCGTATGTGCAAGATCTATGGCCAGAATAATGTCTGTAATCTGTCTGTAGTCTTTTGACATATTAAGCTATATATACTTCGCTTCTCGCAGTGAAATCACAATTTCTAAATTTATTTATTTTAGGTATTATGCAAATTGTTATTATAGTCCATAGTCTAGATAATAGTATAATATTGTTGGTAAACTAAATAAAAAAAAGAGTTACTCACCTCGTCAGCAGATTCGTATTCGTCGATATCTTCCGGCTCCGATTTGACGTCGTCCTCATCGTCCGGTTCTAGCTTGATGTCGACGTCTTCAGCGAGTTCCTCTTGGGTCATGTACGGGCGCAGTAGATCCTGCAGGTCGGCGCGGCCCGCGGCCGCGGCCCAGGCGGGCGCGGCGCGCGCGCCGGCCGCCAGCAGCGCGCGCGCCAGCTCCAGCGCGGGCGCGCCGGGCCCGCGCGCAGCCGCGGCCGCCACCGCCACCGCCAGCGGCGTGCGGCCGCCGCCGTCCCGCGCGTGCACGTGCGGCGCCGCGTGCGGCAGCAGCGCGCGCGCCACGCTCGCGCGCGCGTCGTAGGCGCACAGGTGCAGCGGCGTGCGGCCCGCCGCGTCCCGCGCGCCGCCGCTCGCGCCGCGCGCGCCCAGCAGCGCCGCGCACGCCGCGCGCCCGTGCAGCGCGCACAGGTGCAGCGCGCTCTGCCTCTCTGCAACACGCCGCGCCGTCACTCGCCGCCACTCGCCGCCACTCGCCGTCTCCCGCCGCCACCCGCCGCCACTCACCCGCGTTGGCCGCGTCCAGCTCCAGCGCCGCGCCCGCGCGCTCCGCCGCCTCCAGCAGCGCGCGCAGCGTGCCCGCGCCCGCGTACCGCACCGCGTAGTGCACCGGGCTCTCGTCCTCCACGTTGCGCGCCGCCGGCGAGCAGCCTGCGACACCGAGAGAGTCACTACTACACACACACGCACCGGCGAGCAGCCTGCGACCGCGAGAGAGTCACTACTACACACACGCGCGCCGGCGAGCAGCCTGCGACCGCGAGAGTCACTATACTACACACACACGCACCGGCAAGCTGCGACCACGAGAGAGTCACTACCTATACACACACGCGCGCGCCGGTAAGCAGTGTGCGACCACGAGAGAGTCACTATACTACACACACACGCACCGTCGAGCTGCGACCACGAGAGAGTCACTACCTATACACACACGCGCGCGCCGGCGAGCAGTGTGCGACCACGAGAGAGTCATTATACTACACACAAACGCGCGCGCCGGCGAGCAGCCGCGACCACGAGATTGTCATTATAATACACACACACGCGCGCGCCGGCGAGCAGCCTACGACCACGAGATTGTCATTATACTACACACACACACGCGCGCCGGCGAGCAGCCTGCGACCACGAGACTGTCACTATACTACACACACGCGCGCCGGCGAGCAGCCTGCAACCATGCCAGCGTCACTATACTCACCCGCCGCCGGCGACCAGCCTACGACAGCAAGAGACTAACTACTACAGACACACTCACCCTTGGAGACGAGCATCGACACGAGCTCAGGCGAGCCGTGGATCACGGCGAGGTGCAGGATCGTCTCGCCTCTGTTGTTGCCGAGGTTCAACAGGTGCGTCATCTTTACGCTGTGTATGACTTTAACGATGGTTTCGAAGCTGGGCTGGTTACTGCAGAGCGTCATGTGAAGGAATCTAGAAATGAATGACGATAAATTTAAATGAAAGTAACAACTATTTCCGATGGAAAAAAAACTCTGGCATGCCCTGATATGTATTTCTTAGTTCGTTTTGCTAATGGACTTTTACTAAAAAGTTATAGCTAGACTACAGGAGCGGACATTGTAAAACTCTTATCGCATTTAGGTACAATATGCGTGCTGGCGGCTCGCCTTATAACTGTACGAAAATTCTAAAGAAACAGCAGTGCAAGTACGGAACTCAATAAGTGGGCTTGACGGTCTGAAGGAAATAATCGATCTTAAACGTCATTTTAACGATCGATTGAGAACTGTTCTTCCTAAAAGCTTTGGTGGAAAACCGAAAAAGTGGCGTCGTCAATTTTGTATTATGTTCTTAAACTTGTGAATCTTCGAGTGTTTAGGTGAATCAAAACTGTTGTATATACAAACATGTAGAGTATTTCCGCTCTTACGTCGCATAAGGTACGCCAAGAAATATGGGTTACTATCTGAATACGCTTATCCTTTAAAGCGTACTGTTTTAAAAAAGCCTAGGGGTAGGTTTATTAAGGTAGTGTATAGGAAACAATGCAACAGCCTAAGAATGTTTATTGACAACAGCCGCCATCGTTAGCTTAGGTGGATTCGCGGAGAATCTCGTCACCGCGTGTTAAGAGGTTGACTGATTTTACTAGTGCCATCTATTACAAAACTTATGAACCAAATCGATCGATTTAGGTTCGATGCTAAGTGAAGTGTACAAAACATGTTGGATTAGTAATTAAATGTTTCAACACAATCACTAATGAAATTTACTAGAAAACTTCATACAATTTGATATTTTAAAGCTAATTGAAACTTTATACAATTTGATATTTGAAGCTAATTTTGTTTTGAACATGAACCGCAAATCATCTATAATGGTGGATTATTAACTTTTATCGATTCGTTAACGCAAATGGTAAAAACATTGCGACTTTTCTTGTCCCTACAAAACTCCTTGAATTTAAGTAAAGTACCCACCATTTTACTGAATTGGGGAATGGGCAGGGGAGCGATTTTTCGTCGCTATTACTTGATTATCATTTCAACTATGAAATACATTACATAATTTACTCGACACTGGCACAAGCACAAGACGTGCGACGCCTAATTCCTTGAATGAATGGAGAAAAGCCGTTCTTGCACTGCAGTGGCGACACCTCGCTTTGAATGTGAGGTTATATTCACGCAAACGCGAGTCACAAGCATGCATGTAGAGTAACTGCAGTTTTATTTAATAATATTATGCCATTTTACTAAAAAAAAAATTCTATTCATTCTCAAATGTACTAAAGTAACGCTCTATTATTGTTCGTGGTATTTGACGAACCAATCTAAATGAAATTTCGCAGGAAAATAATGTATTATGAGGATGGAATTGTACTTAAAAAACGGCGTAAATTTACAAGGCACAACCAAATAAACAAAATTGTTTACTGAGAAACAAAATAAGAAACACATATACATATCGTCACGTTTTTCCCCGAGGAGGCTGACAAAGGTGATGTACAACACCCACACTTCACCGGACGATATTCAGTCCCAAACGCGACAGGGGGCGAGCCTGTCGCCATATACCGGGCTCCAGTCATGTAGCAGATGACATACAATACGCACACATGAACAAATTGGTGCGTGCCGTCGGTCGGCTGGGTTCGGACCCGCTCCCTCAGGCTTGAGAGGGAATTAGAAACACATGCAATAAAAAACTACAAATCCAAAATGAAAATCACTTACGTGCTTTTAAAAATTTTTTGTAACTTAACTATCTAGCTATTATTATGATATTCGACTAGATTCAGGAAACATTTGTGATAGCAACTTGTAAAACACCTAACACGCTTGCAGCTTGCACTGATAGTTGATAGAAAAGGCGACAATCAAAAATCAACCTTATCTTCATCATTTTATATCTTGTAATATTTTTATTTATTTATTTATTTATAGGAGAACCAACAGCTACTTACATTAAAAATATACAATAAAATGAACTATGGATAGCTTTTAATGTGTCTCGTAGATTACCTACTTATTAAAGAGGCTAAATACTTTACATTTGTGGTCTAATTGTCACCCTTTTTCTTAATATTATGTAATATAAGTATTATAAAAGTCACTCACCTTTGAGTAGCACAGCGTCACTAAAATGCCATTGAACGGGCAGATTTAGTGTTTCTGTGTCTTTGTTTTACGTTGAACTGAATTGAATGAACGGCTTAGCAGTGAAAACAGCAGTTGTTAATAATTATGCGATGCGTTTGAAACTGATTTTCAAATGTTCAACAAAGCTTGCAATAGAGAAATATTTGGAAAATTGCGTGAAATTTAAATTTAAATAAATATTTTGGTTTTTGGAGTTAGACCAGCCATTGTACATGATGATGGAATTTTACAGATATATTGCGACAAATATGCTCCTGGTTACTCAAGCTTAAATCGTAAGCTTTTCAGTTAATTTCTTATTTTATCATCTGGAGCATTACTGTTCAATATCTCTACAAAAAAAATCGTAAGGTGAATGTCGTAAATGATCTACGATGGCCACACGTTCCATTATTACCCGCTCAAGCTCTATAAACAAAAAAAAACTGTTTGAAATTTAAATTTCGCGCCATGAGCGAAACGAATCATCTTAAGCAGGATCGCGATTGTGGTAGTCATCGCATGCTATCCCATTCAGACTAACTATTTACACCATGCGTGCTCCTGCTCGCACTCTCTACAACCACAATCAAAATCGCGAACAAACATCGGTCCTGATTTAAGCCGATTTGGTTTCATAGTGATTCTTGAAAACGATGAGTTTTAATGTTAGTGGTCAAAATAATGAAAATTATTTGATGTTAATAATCAAATTTGCATCAGAAACCAGTTTCAATCGCATTGCGTGCAGTGAGAATGACTAAATCAGTATTGATTACCGTGACAGCGTCAGCAGATGTTAAAACAGCATGGCATTCATGTTCCCAGGATCGAAGAGGGATAGCATTACATAAGAGAAGCGTGTACAAAGCAGTGGATGATATGGCAATACTTACAAAATCAGTCGCTAGTTTCTTCGGCGTCTGCACTTTAGAACAGATCAAGAAACGCTGGCACTTGCCTATACTAAACACTAACGTTCATATCCTGAGCGATCATAAAATAAATAATATTGCACTCTCGCTCGCACTTGTACGCCGTAAAGTGAGAGTAGGAATGAAAAAGCATCTATTTTGTGACGCATACTGCGACGAATGTTAATGATTAGTGTAGTGTTTGAGCAGACAACAACCGAACGCGGACTCAAGCGTCGAACTCAGCACAGACGTTTGATAAGCGCCCGTATACAAACTAACCACCTTGTTTATAGACTAGAGTGGAGCTATACCATCGTACTTTTAAACAAATTTTAAATGCAGTTCTTTCAATTTGGTAAACAAGTTGTGAGCACTGTACGAACGCTTACATACGTTACGCTCGAGCTCGTCGCTCGTGACATCGTGGCCTTATTGTTATCCGCGGACGCTACACCTTACAACTAAACCAACCACCAGCGCAAACTGCAAGCGTGCAAGGTGCCATACAAGTTACTATCACAAATGGATACTGAACATAACCGAATACTATAATAATAACTCACGTGTCTCCGTTGTTGAGTCGTATGTCGAAGAGAGCGTCGAGCTGCGCGCGCACCTCGTCGCTCCGCGCGCGGCGCTTGTTGCGGATCGTGGAGCACAGAGAGACCACCAGCTGCGGGGAGGGCACTGATATACAGGACAGTCTACACTAGACTAGGGGGGATCACAAACATAGTGAAGAGAGTGTCGAGCTGCGCGCGGCGCTTGTCGCGGATCGTGGAGCACAGAGAGACCACCAGCTGCGGGGAGGGCACTGATATACAGGACAGTCTACACTAGACTAGGGGGGATCACAAACATAGTGAAGAGAGTGTCGAGCTGCGCGCGGCGCTTGTCGCGGATCGTGGAGCACAGAGAGACCACCAGCTGCGGGGAGGGCACTGATATACAGGACAGTCTACACTAGACTAGGGGGGATCACAAACATATAGTGAAGAGAGTGTCGAGCTGGGCGCTGCCAAGTTTAGGTCTCCTCTGAAGCACACCACCTTTGCGGTCCTGCATGTGTCTATTATCTCATTATTATTATAGTTATATACTGCATGCTTAGTCTTTTAAATCTTCTTTTTTCGTCTTGGTCATCTTTTTTAAGATCCGACTACCGTGCTGAAGGTGTGGAAGGTGTTTGTTTATAGTTTCGCTACCATTTTGGAACTACTATATAGGAACTACTATTTTGGAACTACTATATAGGGCAATCTAAACAATACTATATAGGAACTACTATTTCGGAACTACTATATAGGGCAATCTAAACAATACTCACAGGCCATCTTAATCATAGACAAAACTGCTTACACTACTCGTTGTTTCCATGTATGGTTACTGTTGTATTGGGTTTCTTTTACACCGTAACTTCGGAACACCAGGACCGATTTTGAAGTTTTTTTTTAAGAATATTCTTCTTACCTTTTTGACCTCAGCGGCATCAGCGGGCGTGTAGAAGGCGGGGTAGTCGGCGCTGTCACCTGCGCTGTCTTTGTTCTTGCCCGGCCCCGCCTCTGTATTCGCCCCTGCCCCGGTTGGAGTGCTCGCCTTTGGCTCTGAGTTCGTCTCTCCCCCCGTCCTTGCTTTTGTCTTTGGTTCGTCAGTAGAGCTGCTAGAGGGCTGAGGCGACGGTGGTCGTTCGACCTAGCATTACATAATGTATGAGACTACGACATAGTATCGATTTTGTATGAGACAAAAAGTACTTTTTACTATTTGACTGTTAGTTTATTTAAAGATTGAATATCGGTTAGAGCTAAATATGCTAAATTTGCATACCAAGTTTCGTCGCGTTCGGCTGATTAGTTTCCCAAAAACTTTTATGGCGTTATAAATGTTAACAGAACTGTAAGATTATATTAACATCATTTTACCTTCACTCGCCCCGAGTCAGCTACTAACGTCGTCCGAATGAAGTCCATGCCATTTACCTAAAAATATGAGAAAATTTAATGCAAATTTACAATCTATGACAATAGAGCAAAGCAAAAACATAGAGATATTTACCTCTGGCAAGTCGCTAAGACTCAAACTGAAGGAGTTGAAATATTCTGAAAGAAAAATAAAATATGTGAATAAGTTGAGAGTATTTTTCTATGTATTTATGTGAGTACATAATATATGAAGGGGAAAGTCGGGAAGGCCGATGTGTCTCATGTGATTTCTGATCCGTGAACTCGTCATCACGGGTATCTTTGGTGGTTACACTTCAGAAATATTAAAATAATAATAATAATAATAATCTTTATTGCATAGATATAAGCCACATAAGTCACATAGGAAAAATAGTCACATAGATCACATAAGAAAAATAAAAATTACTTAAGGTATAATTATACACTTATAGAAGGTAGTTAACAGTATCTATGTACATTAAAGCTTCAAAGTACATTTTAGGCTAATTGTAACGAGTAGGTTGGTCTACAGAACCTACACTAAGCAGAGCTTGTGTTGCAGGTATCTGTATTCCTTCATGGAACAATAAAGAGCAGATATTTCGAAGCTAAAAAAGATAAAAATTTAATTGAAGTATTAGTTAAGCCATACAATCAAATATGCTCGTATACTGAAACATAGTAATAACATAATAAGCGTTATGCAGTATTGACTTTTCACTATTTTAATTATACAGACACTTAAATTATTTAATTATTGAAGGATTACAAAACTAATTAGCGATGTAGAGCTAATGGATTTGCGAATGACAATTGCGTGCGACCGCCGTCGACAATGTCAAGTGAATGATTTGACGTTCCCCCGCTATCCCAAACGCAACTCCATTCGTTGTTAGCCGCTTCAAATTACCATAAACAAATCGATTAGTCATCAAAAACAACAGAACAATAACACCATCGATTAACAACTCTCAAAATAAACTGATTTTCATTATTTACATGATATCACGCGCCGTCATACACATAAAGAAATACTCTCTGGCCTTCGTCCATGGGCACTTTGCGGGCATCGTGTTGAGTTTTGCCGAGTCCAGCTGTAACTGCAACGCAGGCGCGTTCACAAGCTAGTGGTAGTTGAAGTTAGTTAGAATTAGTCACCTGCTAAGTAAGCCTGCTGCGTCTGACTCTCGTCCATCGGCACCTCGCGCACCAAGGTGTTGAGTTCTGCCGAGTCCAGCTGCAGCTGCGGCAGCGGCGGCGCGAGCGCAGGCGCCGGCAAGCCGCCGGCCGACCACATCGGGCTCGGCGCCGGCTGCGCGAGCTCGGTGCCCAGCGCGCTGCCCAGACCGCATTCTCCCGCCGGCGATGGAGCTTGCAGCGGCAGCTGACGAGGATATTTTATGAAAGTCAAAAAATTAAATACAACAACAACAACAACAACTCTTTATTAAAAACATAAAATAATTACAATAGTACTTAAATAAGGCCTAACTAAGTTTTTAATGGGCGGCCTTATCGCTCAAAGCGATCTCTACCAGGCAACCTGATCAAATTTATTCATAAATATGCTGAAAGTTTAACTTCCAGATAAACCTTAGGTAATAAAGGTTTATCTGTAAGTGAAACTGTCAGCATTGACAGCTGACGAGGATTATATTATATTTTTAACTTTCTACTCAAATTCTCAAATCAAATCAATTTATGAAAACGCTGAAAGTTTCACTTACAGATACACCTTAGGTAATAAAGGTTTATCTGTAAGTGAAACTGTCAGCATAGACAGCTGACGATGATCATTTTTATTTTAAACTTAAATGATAAATAAATGATGTCCAGATGGACTGAAAAAACATTGCAAGGGCCAAAAAATAACAGCCAACTGTTAGGTTCTATAATATTCTACATCAACAAAATGTATGACACAACTCGAGTAAAAAACGTACTTGTCACGCACACTAGAATAAAAAAGTTGGCCTGTCACTTTTCGTTCATAAACAGTACGGAACTCTCTCTAGCTAAACATACATGACTACATGTACTAATCGAACTTAAACTAGTATTTTCGCTTGGGCCGTTCTGGCAAAAGTGAATATGAATAGCGCCATCTAGTTCCATTCGAATTGAACTAAAAATACATTATAATTAAACTTTCGACGCAAAACATTAGGGTGTTTAACGTTTATTATGTGTGTCTGTGAGATAGTAAGTCCCAAATGGATGAACCTATTTCGGCTTCCTTTTTTTTTGTCTGAAAGGTGACCAGATCGAGTGTGTTCTTATAGCTATAATTTCAAGAGTTTTTATTTTATTATTATCTAGTATACATTTACTTGTATACACTAGTATTTTGCGCGACCTTGCCGCCGGCCGACCACATCGAAATTAAAGCGCAAAACAAAAGTCAGCTATTCCATAAAAAAAACATAATGTGTAAAAAACAAAACCGCGACACAGACAGATAGACATGACGATCCTTAGTTGTTCCTAAAGTTTTAAAAGTACTCACCTGTATATTGAATGCCGGTATTTCATTTTCGTCTTTGACGTTATTTGTCTGTAAAAAAAAAAACGGTTTCTTAGACAGAAATTTTGCACTTTGAGGTTGCTTAGAGCCTAGATATTCACTGGGCTAGCAAATACAGCCCTAAACAAGAATTTGATTAAAAAAGGTTGAAATTGGCTTGACAAGGAGCGCCCCTGTCTACACCCCATCTTATAAGTGTATAAATTACGCTTTAGAACAGTATTTTCAATTATAAGTTTGCTACGCTCTAAATAAGGCATAAACTAGCCTAAGCACTAATAAAACCCTCTAAAAAAATATAAATACCATTTTGACCTTTAATTTTTAACCGACTGCGCAAGGAGGGTTATATTTTACGAATGTTTATTTGCTACGCTCTAAATAAGACAAACTAGGCTAAGCACTAATACTCGTAAAACTCTCTAAATAAATATAAATACAATTTTGACCTTTAATTTTTTAACCGCCTGCGCAAGGAGGGTTATTTTTTCGAATGTTTATTGGCTACGCTATAAAAAAGACATAAACTAGGCCTGGACTAGCCTAAGCACTAATGTATGTATGTATGAGGTTTCTTTGGCACGCCCTACAGCCTTAATAGCTTCATAGGATTCGACATGTGAGGTGTCATTTGAATCGTCTTGATAGTGGAAGTGACATAGGGTACAACATTTTGCAGTCCGGTTTTTTGTTTTTCTTTTAATGTTAATTGTTTTGTTAAGCTAGCGTTTAGCCGTCATCTCGCCGATATCTGCTCTTTATAGTAGATCCTAGCGTTGTGCTATCAATCGAAACTACACAGGGACAAAAAAAGAAGATTAACAAGTAACATTATTAAAAGAAAAACAAAAAACTCGACTGCAAAATGTTGTACCCTATGTTACGAGTACTACGAGTATTATCAAGACGATTCAAATGACATTTTCCATACCAAAATCCATCAAGCTGTTTAGGCTGTAGGTAGGGTGTACCATAGAAACCTCATACATACATACATGCATACATACATACATACCCACATACATACATACGAAAAAGGAGGATTAAGGATTAAGGAAGAAGGAGGGTTATGCCCTCCTTCTTGCGCAGTCGGTTAAAAATAACATTTGTTTAAAGTCTAGTAAGTACTTACGTTAGCATTGAACAGGACTGTCAGAGGCAGTTCGTTGGTTATAGATCCACCTGAAATAAGGTACAAGTAGGTGTGTTTAGTTAACTTAACCCTGAAAACACTTTTTTCACTTAACCCTGAGACCGCCGAAAATAATTTTTGCCAACAAAAACTCTAGCCGCCTACACACATCGTCACGCCTTTCCCCCGAAGTGTTTGACAAAGATGTATGCAACATCTACACTTCGACGATTCGATATTAAGTCCCAAATGTGACAGGGGCCAAGCATATAATAATACGTTATGTATTATTATAGGTTATGACATTATATTGAAAAAAAAAGAAAGATTCTCGCGGCCTAGGAGAGCAATATTGTCGTTCCAGGAAAATCCTTGTCGTACAAATCCGAATGACTTTCAAGGTTAACGAAATGGGTTATGAGGTCCCTTTTGTAGCAGCATAAAAAAATGCGTAAAATAGGAAGAGCCGATTGTTCTGTTTTATAGAAAAGATTGTACACTACTCTTTCAAACAACACATGCTTTTTGTACAATAGAAATTACTGTGAAAAAACTTAATTTTTATGAGGTTTGTCTGGCACGTTTTAAACTTTTTAAAGTTGATTGGGTTTTAATGCCTCAGCATAAAGGGGTTGAACATTCTTTTGAATTTATATTAAAATCTATGTAAGTCCATTGTTTTTTTTTTTTCGGTGGGTTTGTTCTTTTAAGTCTGTCTTTCCACCTAAATACAAATCGGGGGTGTTTAAGAGTAAAATGAATAGGCAAGCGTGTTACACCTTCGATCACGTCGACGCTTCCCATCAGGCGAGTCAGTGGTCAAACGTAAGCCTAGTCTGTTGTAAAAAAAAACAAAGTAATGTTTGTAAATATAAGGTTAGTATTGGAGGCAGTGGGGGTAGAGTATGAATTAGGTACTTTTTTTTTATGTAGAATAAGGTCGGCGTTTGACCACCAACTCGCCTGATGTTAAGCGACGTTGTGGTCTAAGATGGAGCACGACGACCCATAAGGTACTTATTCACTCTAGCCTTGAAGTTTTGTAGAGTGAAGAAGTACAAAGACGGCAGTTGAGTGAGGCGCTACAAGTGCGCTACTGCTCAGACCCGTCTTCGGAACGGTTACACCGGACTACATCCCGAAACACGACTAGGTCATTTCACGGCATGGCTTGGTCCGGTGGGTGGTAACTAGCCACGGCCGAAGCCTCCCACCAGAGTTTGCTACCCGGTTAGCACTACCCGGGGATCACGTGTAGGGAATCAGAATAGAGTACACTCCTACGGACGTGGGTAGCTCAGCCCTCAATTCTTTAGTTAGTAAGACGACGGATAGTATTGACTGATTCAAACTTGATGGCGGCTGTGAAGTGCGCCGCAAGCGAGACTTGCGGCGTGGCTAGAGGCGTGTTGTCTCCCTGACGCCCGCGCGTACCTTCGTTGTCGCTACTGCGCAGCGTTTCGTGCCTAACTTCACATCTGCCATTAAGTTTGAATCGGCCTGAAACATACCCGAAGAGCTCTCAATAGATGAGTAAGACGAAGTGTTCTTCCGTTTCTTGATCTGCTTGTAGACTTGTTCCGCCTTGTAGGTGAACTCCTTGGGCTCGCTCGTCCGACCGTCCGACGGTCGCACCAGCTCTATGAAAACCTTCACGTCCACTGGCGTCTGGGGGTCTCGGTATGCTGGCGTCCTATACAATACGACATAACTATTGTATTCAACTACAAATAAAAATTACTCGGTTTGTAAATATCGAAGTTATGCGGCAGTGAACATAAAAAAGTACATCCAAATTTATTCGGTCACACGGTCGCCTGACCCAAAACTAAGCAAAGCTTGTACTATGGCGTCCAGAAACTGATATACTCGTACATACTTAAAATATTTTTTAATACATACTTAAATACATATTTACACCCAGACATAGAACAAACACAAATGTTCATCACATAAATGTTTGCCCTAGGTGTAAATCGAACCCACGCCCCCAGGCTTAGAAGGCAGGTTCACTACCAACTGAGCCACCGAGGCTGGCAAATTGAACTAAGGGGCCGTCTGATGGTAAGTGTTTACTATCAGTTACGGACACCTACTTACTTGTTACAGCAGGGGTCAAAGAAAGTCTAGAATAATCTTTTAACACAAAATAAAACCGACTTCCCGACATCCGAATTGGATTTTGTAAACAATTTTTAGATTAATGTAAATTTTTTCAAAACTCTTTTCTATTTGATACAAAAAAAAAATTCGAAATCGTTCCAGGCGTCTTCGAATAATCGATGAACACACATAAAAAATCCGGCAAATTAAGAATCTCCTCATTTTTTTAAGAGGGTAAAAAAATTATTTTCAAATCGGTTTGTAAATTTACATTGTAATTACAACCAAATTGAGAACCTCCTCCTTTTTGAAGACAGTTAAAAAATACTTTTCAAATCGTTTTATAAATAACGGTACCAAACATTAAAAAAAAAAATACAACCGAATTGAGAACCTCTTTCTTTTTTTTAAGGTCGGTTAAAACAACAAACCTGAACACAATAGCGTACTGGTGATGCACGTCCCCCTGGAGGAAGGCGCCCGTATCTGACCACACGCGCTCGCCGTTCTCATCCACTTCATAGAAGCGGATCATAATGTTCTCTGAAACCAACACCGTTCGAAACTAACTACAATTGCTACATTCCGACTTCCGAATACCAATTTGTTAGTACCTACTAAGCACTAATTTTATCTACTGGCACAGTGAATAAAGGCCAGAATCCACAGGCGCGAATGCCGCGGAAAAATCGCGAATCGAGACTTTTTTTTGTTATGTTCGAGTTATGTATGTAACTCGAACACAACAAAAAAACGTCAAAAAACGTGTATGATACATAACTAGCTGCACCGTACGGGTTTACTCGTGGAATTCCGAACTCGGACTTGTCTAAAATGCGTTCTTAGCTGACGTTGTCTATCTTTCGTGTTACAGTTTACATTAAAATGACTTATTTCGGTCTTGCTTAAGCATCGATTGAAGTCACTACGTGTTTCTGAATGCTATACCTGGCGGAGTATTTTATTATAACATGTGCTAAACTTGGTCGAAGTTTAAAAAAAAAGGTTGTATACGAATAAGGCTAGGAACTCACGGAACGATTTTTTATCGCGCCCGCCGGGGTTTCGGGTCCGCGATCTTTCAGGAATGCCGAAATGTGTGTAAGAAGTTGAATCAGAACTCATGATGCGATTTTCCTGCGCTACCGCATGTACGCGATAAATTGTGTGCTTGGCGAACTTTGCGGTCCATTTGCAAGAGGCCGCGCGACCGCCGCGGCTACGGGACCGCAAATATTATCTAGGGGTCGTGAATTTAGAGATAATAAAATATTCGGGACATTTTGCACACACACTCATCTGACACCAAACTTAGTAACAACAAACCTTGTGAAGCTGCCAAAGACTGATATAAATACATTTCAATTTTTTTAAATGCATTCATACTACATTGCTAAATCAAATCCAACCAACTCAATATTACAATTATCCTACAAAAGATACCGAAACTTTTGTAATGATCTCTTAAGAAAAGTAAAACTGAATTATAATAAAACAACATTAGAAAAGGCGGGTACGGATAATAAAATGATTTGGAAACATATTAAAAATGTAACTTATTCCTCAAAACAAAATGAGTCATCTTCAAGTTTATTGAATGCACACCCGTCACAGTCTGCATCTGCTAACATAGCAAATAATTTCTTTGTCAATGCAGGCAAGTCTCTGGCAGAAAAAGTACTAAATCAATTAAATCCTCTTACAACCCCCCCTTCCGCTTGCATTTCCTTAACATCCCTTGCATTGTTAAATACTGACGAAACTGAGGTAGAAAGGATAATCATGGGCTTAAGAGATAACTGTGCAGTTGGCTGGGATAATATTCCTTGTAAAATTATAAAACAATATAAGCACCTATTAGTACCACCATTGACTCACATCTTCCGAAAATATTTAACCGTGGGTATTTTCCCCAACTGTCTCAAAAAAGCCGTTATTATTCCTATACATAAATCGGGTAGGAAAGATCAAGTGACAAATTACAGGCCTATTTCCTTACTGCCCTCTTTTTCTAAAATATTAGAAAAAATTATAAATAATAGGTTGCTCGGCTATTTACAGGATAAATCGATATTATCTGAGAAGCAGTTTGGTTTTAGACCTGGAATTTCAACAGCAGATGCTGTTCATCATCTAACCGATTACTTAGCTCATGAGCTCGATAAAGGTAACCACACTATAGGAATTTTCCTGGACCTCGCAAAAGCTTTTGACACGGTGTCCATCCCAATCCTTTTGCGTAAGCTTGAAAACCTGGGGGTACGGGGTACCCAGTTAAAACTTTTTGCAAGCTACTTGGAAGAGCGTACTCAATGCGTTAGGATTGACAGTGTATTCAGCGCGGATGTGAAAAACACTTCCTACGGTATCCCCCAAGGAAGTATATTAGGGCCAACCCTTTTTTTAATCTATATCAACGACCTCTGCAATGTAAATTTGGATCATGGCATAGTCATATCATACGCTGATGACACTGCTTTACTTTTTTCGGCTGACTCAGAAGAGGAAGTTTACAAGCATGCGCAAAACGGCTTCAACGCTATTAATCGCTGTCTTCAACATAACCTACTAACACTAAACGCTGACAAGACAAAATACATTAAATTTTCAATGCGAAAACCAGCATCAACTCAAACTAGCACTAAAGTATTAGCGCACTATTGTAGAGATTCCGGTGATATACAATGTAACTGTCCTGTCATTAAAATTACGAATAAAATAAAATACTTGGGTATAATTTTAGATGAAACTCTATCGTTTAAACCACACATCGAAATGCTATGCAACAGGATTCGCAAGATGATATTTGTATTTAAAAAGCTACGCAGTATTTCAAATCCAAAATTAATCAGACAGGTTTATTTAGCTCTTTGTCAATCAATATTATCTTATTGTATAACTGCATGGGGTGGAGCAGGGAAAACATTGTTACTAACTATCGAGAGAGCTCAACGTGCGATCCTCAAGGTGTCAACTTTCCGTCCCTTCCTATTTCCTACTAACCTTCTCTACAAATCTTGTGAAGTATTAACCGTTCGCCAGCTTTTCATAATGAACATAGTACTAAAGCAGCACGCAGCTACTCCTTACAACACTGACATTACTAATAAAAGACGGAAAGATATTGTGTGCCCTCAAAAAGCAACAAAGCATGCTTTTACAAGAAAATTTTTCATGTTTTTAGGTCCGCTTCTTTACAATAGACTTAATTCTCTCGGGAAATTATTTTCCCTTACATATGTAAAATGTAAGCAAACTGTTAAAGAAGCTCTCCAAAATATGTCCTACGAAGATACAGAGAAGTTGTTATTTGTTTGTGTTTAATTTGTATGTTTAATTTTAAATTTACAGTAAGTTTATTTTATAGTTTAAAATTAATTAGAATTTTATTGAATTAGAATATGTTAGTATGCAATGATTATTTTAAGTTAAATTTTTGCCGTATTTATCGCCTGACAAACAGGATTACCTAGTTCAGGCAAAATTATTTTATTGTTCCTAAAAAAAATGTTTGTATCTGATAGTTTTTATCTTTACCATGTAGTTTTTGAAATAAAAATTTATTATTATATTATTATTATTATTATTATACTAAATGTAATGTAATAAAGTAAATAGTAACACCCAGTTTTAGAAAAAAACAGAAATATTCATCACATGAATGTTTGTCCTAAGTGGGAATTGAACCCACGCCCCCCAGCACAGAAGGCAGGTTCACTACCATCTGAGCCACCGAGGCAGTCGAAGAAATAAAACAGCGGTAAATAAAAATAGCCGCGGCGGGCGCGAAAACCGGTCCATGAGTTCCTAGCCTTACGTTATTCCACACAAGTGGAAGTGTGAAGGCACACTGTTCGTTGAAACATATGTATGTATTTTGAAGTAGGTACCTAAGTGTCGAGTGTTTTATTGGTCCACTTGAAATACCTCTATCAAAAATAATTTATTGTCATGTACTACGAATAGCCGACAGCTCATGTGAAAAAGAGAGACAAAATGTGTGACAAGATCAAAGCGAAAGAGAGAAAACCAAGAAGTACAAGCTGTCATCTGTGCAGGAATTATTGTCGCAAAAAAACATGGGGTATATAATTATTTAGGTAAAAAACATGGAAGAGGTTTCGAATTGTTTTTGTTAAGATTTGTGAAAGTGGATTTCGTTTCGACAATGTTTAACAGATGTGTATTTTTTAGTATTTTACGGCCTATTGTTGCTTTGAAATAAATTAAGGGTTCTGCACATCTGGTCTTGCCGGTGTGGCTATTGTGAAATGCGAATAGATTTTAATTTGGAGATTGGTTGCGTTCGCCCTTCCTGACCAATACCTTTATTGCACTGTCTAACCGTTACTTTCTATTGCTTTATACCAGAATTCATTTGGAGAATCCACTAGTAGTTTTCTTTTTTAAAACAACCTTCAAGATTATCTATCCTATCTGGTAGATTGAAGGAAGAAGAACTAAGAAGTGAGGAAAGCTGAAACGAATTTAACGATTTATTTACATTGTTTATTTATATTATACTAGCTGCGCCACGCGGTTTCACCCGCGGTTAAATAAATTGAGATGTGAGCTATCCTATCTGTTAAGTTAGATCGAACTGCACACGGTGTGCAAATTTGATTGAAAACGGTTAAGTAGTTTAGGAGTCTATAGCGGACAAACAACGTGACACGTAATTTATATATATATATATTAAGATGAGATGTGAGCTATCCTATCTGTTAAGTTAGATCGAACTGCACACGGTGTGCAAATTTGATTGAAATCGGTTAAGTAGTTTAGGAGTCTATAGCGGACAAACAACGTGACACGTAATTTATATATATATATATTAAGATGAGATGTGAGCTATCCTATCTGTTAAGTTAGATCGAACTGCACACGGTGTGCAAATTTGATTGAAATCGGTTAAGTAGTTTAGGAGTCTATAGCGGACAAACAACGTGACACGTAATTTATATATCCTACTAGCTGCGCTCCGCGGTTTCACACGCGGTTAAAAAGTATCCTATCTCTCAAGTTGGATCGAACTGCACATGGTGTGGCGAATTTTATTATAATCGGTTAAGTGGTTTAGGAGTTCATTGAGGACAAACATTGTGACACGAGATTTATATATATTAAGACTAATATTATAAACGCGAAAGTTTGTAAGAATGGATGGATGGATGGATGGATGGATGGATGGATGGATGGATGTTTGTTACTCTTTCACGCCAGAACGGCTGAACAGATCTGGATGAAATTTGGCACAGAGATAGATTATAGTCTAGAATAGCACATAGGATACTTTTTAACCGTGGGTGAAACCGCGGTATTAAGATACGAGTATATTTGTATTTATTTATTTAACGAAACTTACTTTTGTTAACCTTCTCCACCAGTATGAAGACGTCTTCCCCGCCTCTCGGCCGGCCACTGTACATGCTTATCCGGCATATCTTCAAGTCGTTCGTGGCTGCACTCTCTGGAACAACATTACTTTGATAAGAAAGATGATAATTCATATACATAGTTGCACATAGACCCCCTTAGCAACAAACGTTGTATATAGCCTTAGAATAGCTACAGTCTTTTGTCTTTTTCGATCAACTTCAAAAATTTAAAAGGAAGAAAAAGACAAAATACTTTAAAACTATTTAGAGGCTGTACAATATTTATTGCTACGGGGGATTGTGGTTATCGCGTCACGTATGTTGCTAATCGTAAGCACGGTTCAGATAGCGGAAGTTACAGACGACCGTCGTCTACCTGTGTATTTTGTATATTCGAGTATATTATGATTCGAATTTACAGAATACAGCGATGGCAGCCTAGTTGGGAGAAGGCCTGCTTCTCAAGCCAGAGGGAGCGGGTTCGAACCCAGCCGACGCACTAAGGGACCAAACGGTGCGATCCATCTCAAAAATGGTTTGAACAAAAGTCATGTCACTGAAAATGTTTTGATTACTTTATATTCTAGGAAGATGGAGCTATACGATAGTATAGTAAATAAAAATTAATAATCAGTTTTAGGTACATAAAATTGCACCCAAACTTTGAACTTTGATAATTTCATATTAACTAGTCTACTCATTATGGAAGTTTAACATAAGATATTTTTAAAGTTCTTCGAAGAAATATATAAGTATTAAATATTTTTGGATTGCTCAGGATTTTTGGTTTATGAATACGTTTATGCTTTTAGTCAAAATGTGTTTTTTTTATTTATTTTATATTTTTAAGTGACATAAGAAAATTTTCAGTCTTTCCGATTTTCAAGTTGAGGTTTCTTTGTTGCCGATAGCTGCCGATGTCGAGTTAATATCATTTTTAGATTTGTTAACTATTCAGTAATAATAAAAAATAAAAAAAACCTGCGTCATTACTGCGCCTTTTCAAGCTAGATGCAAATACGTCGAAAGAGACCCGTTATAATTATTTAACAAGTAGGCATAAAATAGCATATTTCGATATAAAATATTCTCAAGTGAGATTTTTTTGCGTTGAACATTTTAACCACACGTATGATAAAAATTATGCAGCATATAATATACTCGTGCAGTACAACATCAGCTGAAAATTCCGACTTGAGTACTAGAAATCGCGATAGACAACCAAAGCCCTATGAAGAGTGTTCGGAAACTACAAAAAAGCGAAAAGCATGGAATTAGTCCAGGAATATGAAATGGAGCATGTTCACAACGCTTATGTACAAGGTTTACGGTCCATGGGTGGAAATGATGAAGCTTCGATTGTGAGTATGGTAAGGAGTGCAGAAAAAGAGGAGATAACAAACATTCTTCGAAATATCTTACGGAATCTAGGTGATGTACCATCCTATACCAAAGACGAAGTATTTATTTATTTTTATTTTATTTTATTCGGAAAACATACAGTATTAAGTATGTACATATTTATATTGTGGAGCTACTCCTAGCCAGATGAATGATTTAACAAAAGTAGCTGCAAGAGTTGAGAATGAAGATGCATTTAAATACGGACTCTCCACCTTACATGCGTGGATAAGATGTATGGAAATGATTCTGCATATTTCTTATAATCTAGGATTTGAAACGTGGATTGCATCAACTCCAGAGAAGAAAAAAATGAAAGTAGATAAAAAGAAGCACATTCAAACTCACTTCCGGGAATTGCTTGGTTTACACATTGATAAACCTCGTCAAGGTGCAGGAAACAGCAATGTTGGAAACACAGCAAGGAGATTTTTCCAAAACTATCAATGCTCTGCAGAAATCACGGGTATCGATGAAGAGTTAATCAAGAGATTTTACGTCATTCTGCAAACCATGTCATCGGGACTGTCTGTAGACGCAATAAAATTTGGTGAATATACACTGGGGACTGCACAGTTGTATGCTAGTAAATATAGCTGGTACTATATGCCATCGTCAGTCCACAAAATTCTTATACATGGTGCCAAAATAATCGAGCATTTCGCAGTTTTGCCAATAGGTCAATTAGCTGAAGATGCTCAAAAAGCTCGAAATAAAGACTATTAGAAATATAGGCTGCATCACGCTCGGAAGTGTTCCAGGTCAGCGACAATTGAAGACGTTCTGCACATATTGTTATATACTTCTGATCCCTATATATCTAGCCTAAATAGATCAAGTATTATGATACCGAAAGAATTACTTCACGAAGCTAAAGAGCTTATAGTACAACAAGTGATCACAAGTCTTTTTATAGTTTAATATGTTGTAATTATGTAGTTTGTAACTTATTAATAATTTAAATTTAACCTAACGTAAGCACATAAGCAAAACAAATATTACTTTCCTTGTGTATTTTTGATGTTAGCCTGTTTTTAAATTAATTTAAGAATGAAATATTCAATTTTATTTTTTTGCATTTTTTTTATCTAAATAAATATAGTTAGTACAGTAGAGGTGTTTTAATTTTCGAATGTCTTAGATATCCAAGAATAAATATACAAAATTTCAATTCAAAATGTCAAGAAACAAAAAAGTTATTGATTTATGAGATGGAACGCACCGTTTGGTCCCATAGTGCGACGGCACGCACCAATTTGTTCATTGTGTGAGCATGTGTGCCTATTGTATGTCATCTGCTACATGACTGGAGCCCGGTGTATGGCGACAGGCTCGCCCCTGTCACATTTGGGACTGAATATCGTCCGGCGAAGTGTGGGTGTTGTATTACACCTCTGCCAGCCCCTTCGGGGGAAAGGCGTGACGATTATGATATATGAAGTACTGGAAAGCGTTGCAAGACGTTGCAAGTTTGTTAGCAAGACAAGTTGAAGCAGAGTATGCTGGGATGGTATTGTCACGTAAAACGAAGGCCAACTAACTATGTAAGGAATTTAGCGTTAAAACTTCCAATGGGGCCTACCATGACACCTTCTTACCATAATGGCTGCGTTT
This sequence comes from Peribatodes rhomboidaria, assembly GCA_911728515.1. Classification (NCBI taxonomy): domain Eukaryota; kingdom Metazoa; phylum Arthropoda; class Insecta; order Lepidoptera; family Geometridae; genus Peribatodes; species Peribatodes rhomboidaria. Next base: position 4,701,545 of record OU452175.1, on the reverse strand, counting down.
TGTTGTCCAGGCTTTGCGACCGTGAATCGTATCGCCGCGCGCAATAAGGTCCATGGTCGCGCAGCGTCGAAAACAAAACGCCACCATCTTGGCGATTAGATGTCATGGTCTTCTAAATATGTGTCAAGTGCGACTAGGGGGTAGGCCCCCTAGTCGCATCGCAAATCGCAAATAAAAAAGACCATCTTGCTTAAGGGCATCAGAGAGTGTGAGGTTTCAGAAGATATTTTGTCAACATTTGACCTCCAACTCGCTTGATGTGAAGCGACATTGTGGCCTAAGATGAAGCACGAAGACCTAGTAGGTACTAATTCACTCTGGCCTTGAAGATACCTAGGTTGTAGTTAGTCGGAAAAATAAATGGTGGCAAAAGTCAAAGTCAAAGTCAAAATGTTTTTATTCAAATTGGGTATCAAAGATGCACTTATGAACGTCAGAAAAAACGATTCCAGTCCCTAGCCGTTCGTATTAAGAAGGTGGAGGCGAACCACTTAGTACGAGGTGGTTTTGAAGGGAACGCGAAACCGAGGAGAAAAGTAAGAAAGCTTGACTCTCATAATAGACGGAAAGAGGGAGAAGGCCTTACAATTTTAGGGCAAATAAATTTTCTTACTCATATTGTGAATGGGGTCCGAGAACACAGGTTCGCAGATCTCTTTCCCGCTGTCGACGTCGTGTGCGCTGAACTTTAGCCGAACGATGTTCAGGTTCATAGTCTTGGCTACGTTGTCGCAGTGCGCTCGAAGCTAAACAAAATAATTTTATTAACAAATCAAATTATGTGTACATACCACACTCTTGGCAGTAAAACATCGCGATAGCTTAATCATGTATCGCGCTTCCGTGAGTAGAATTACAACTGTGATTTACAGAAGTCGAATCGCAGTACAGTTTATTCGTCAGTAGAGCAACTACGCTAAGATAGGAATGTTCAATGTGCGCTCGTGCGACCGCGAGCGTTGTCTCAAGTTCGAGTTCAAGTTGAAGATTCGAAGGTACGTTCAGACTTCGCTACAAAAAGCTTTATAGCTTTCCCCAGCGACTTGCTAACCCCGCGCTAAACAGCGTCGTCTTGGGATAATTAAAAACCCGAAAGAACATAATTTTACTCATAATTGTAAACAACGTTTACTATGTCCCCATAAACCAGCCTTGAAATGGCGGTGCCCCAGCCAATAGCCAATTCAACGTAATGAAAGACTTAATGTCTTTACGATTTCAGATGTCGTTCCATGGCTAAAGTAGTACATAAAGGTAGGTACCGACTCTTTTGAGATTACTGTTATCCGCGATTACCCTGTATAGCCCAATCTGAAGACGTCTTAACGTTTTAATGTTACCTTTCGGAAGCAAACAATCACAAAGCGGCCCGTCCGTTTGTCACCGACATTACGACGAAGTTGTGGGACATTTTTGAATGCTAAAAATAACCCGTACGCTATAAAGATACTTTACTGTTGCGAGTGTACGTCTGCTCTTATCGATAAAGTCTGAATCACTGGTCCTCGATGCTTCTATTCATAATGTAAGTGTAAATAAATACCGAAAAATGCCTCAAATGAGGGCTTATGCCATTAGTGCCATAATCCTTCTAAGTTAAAATACATAAATATCAAAATAAACTTTTTTTTTTTAACTCCAAAGCGATTTTGATATTAATGTCTTATCAGCAATCGAGGAGACTTACTAAAACTAATCCTCGTAATTAGATTTGATGCATTAGGAAACGATATTTAATTTGGAGCTTAGTTTTTTGATAGACAGATTAATCGTCATTAAGGCAATTTTTATTAGAATGAAATTAGTTATCTCTAAAAATAGGTAGTGCTTTTTAGGGTACCATACCAAAATTGTAAAAGGAACCCGTATAGAGTGATAAGAGTGATGACTCCGATGTCTGTCTGTCTGTGACCGCCGATTACCTATTTGCATAGGTATAACGCTTCACACTTTAGTAGTCCACTAGGTTTCCGTTTTGGAAAAGCTACGAAACACACACAAAGGCAATCAAGTAACACCTAGACCCAGAACAGATACCTATTCACCATTCAAACTTCTGCCCGTTTGGGACTAAATAATAAAAGAGATCTATCAGTGTTTTTATTTCATTGAATAACTTGAATAATGTGACAAATGTTTTGCATCTTAGTGATACGGGCCCTTATAAATCTCTTATCTCTTTACTAGCGAATTTAAAAGTATCTGAATCACACTCTATAATAGTTGAAAATGTCTGTTTTTAATGTTTAGTGCTATTTTTTAGTGTTGCTAAGCCAAAATCCTAAGCGATGATAGCCTAGTTGGAGTAGGCCCATCTCTCAAGGCAGAGGGAGCGGGTTCAAACCCAGCCGACGGCACGTACTAATTAGTTCATTGTGTGAACATATGTGCGTATTGTATATCATCTGCTACATGACTAGAGCCCAGTGTATGGCGGATAGGCTGCCCCCTGTCACATTTGGGACTGAATATCGTCTGGCGTAGTGTGGGTGTTGTATTACACCTCTGCCAGCCCCCTCGGGGGAAAGGCGTGAAAATATATTATGCTAAACAAAAATCTTACCTACCTTGATAAAGCTTATTATTGCCTCAAGCCCCAAACCAAAACCCTGGATCCGCCACTGGATTTCGCTAACATAAAACTTACAGTTACAATTGAAGCTTGCTATGCAAACAAAAGCTTACGTTCATTACGTAACTCAAAGCCTATTTAGCAGTGTTAAACACACTCGTATTTGGAACAGCCAGCGTTAAGTTACAAGAACAAAAGGAGTGCTGTAAATACAATTACATACAAACACATGCATACACGGCAGCGGAAGCTAGTAGTACTCAGGAATCAGATTTCATAATATTCAGCTTCTATTTGCTTTACCATGACTATTCAATGCCAAATATTTTTAAACACCGAACACAACAGTCCTTCAAAATGTTAATAAACTTTGTTGATATTAGAATGAGAGCGGTGTCGTTTGTTTCTTTTCAAATTAAGGCTCTGAAAGTGCAACGGACGCGTTTGTTAAGCGAATTTTGGAGGACCTGACGACAAATTTCATATTAAGGGTTTCGCGACGCTCTGAATTTCCCATACAAACGCGCTTCTCAAATTTCTTGAAAATCATTTGTCAGATTATAATGAAATTTAGCATGTACCTACAATTAAATTAACAATATCTCCGCCCCTATGTTCTTGGCTTTTTTTTAAAACGTTCTCAAGCTAAAATAGAGCTATGAAAAATATCCGCATTTTTAAGGGGTCACTTTTGACTGATTTATTCAATAGGTAGACAAAGCAAATCAAAAAATCCTTTACATAGGGAGGTTGTCTACATCATTAGCTGTTAAATGAATCCATAATAAAAGGGAAATTCTTAGTTATTTAAGATGTATTACAAAAGTAATAAAAAAATTGAAATTGCACTTTGTCACTCTGTAGGTAACTTTAGAGGCTCGTCAGTATCATTATTCGCTCTCTTCGCTCGACTTCTTTTTCTAGACGAAATTGCTATAGAATACCTTAAGCCAATGCGAAGTTAGTCTAAAGTGATCGCCGGACTCTTGCCTTTGAAATTGCCTTAACCTAATTTTTTTATTAGAAACGATACCTAGCTACTCTACATAGTTAGTACTAAGAATACTATTACTCATAGCGATTACTGTAACGTAAAAAAACGTACCTCTTTGGGATTGACGGGTTGTTTCTTTGCTGAAAACTTCTTGAAGAGCAGATTCGCTACATCCTTCTTCGCAGTGTGAATGATGCCCATACCCGGAAATCTGTAACCACAAATTAATATCACAACAAAGTCAAATCCTTACTAATATTATAAATCTGAAAGTGTGGATGTTTGTTACGCTTTCACGCAAAAACTACTTGACGAATCATCATGAAACTTTGTACACATATTCTGGGAGGTACTAGAAGTAACATAGGGTACTTTATATTAAAAAAAATATATATTTTTTACAAAAAAAAAAAAATTGTCTACAAATATTAACATTTTGCTACTTTAGCGCCATCTATTCTATCATATTATAAACGTGAAAGTTTGTAAGGATGGATGGATGTTTGTTACTCTTTCACGTCAGAACGGCTGAACAGATCTGGATGAAATTTGGCACAGAGATATATATAGTCTATATATAGTCTAAAATAGCACACAGGACAGACACTTTTTGACTGCGGGCGAAGCCGCGGGGCGCATCTAGTTTTACCATAACACGCTAACATTAGGCGGCCCGTCAGTTTTTAACCGACGAAACGCAGGAGGTTTACAAGTCGACGCGTTTATTTTTTTTTGCCACCCTTTGTCTGCGTGTCTGTCTGTTTGACTGCCTCAGCGGGCGTGGGTTCCTACCTAAGGCAAACACTTATGTGATGAACATTTGTTTGTACGTCTTGTTGATAATAGCTGTTTTAAGTTTTCATATATTTCATAAATAACTAAGATTATTTCTTGTATTATGAATTAATTTAAAAGTCAATGATGTAGACAACTTCCCTATGTAAAGGAATTTTTGATTTGCTTTGATAAAGGAGACGTATACAAAATTTGATTCCATGATGAGTTGATGTCAGACAAAGATTTTCACCTCCATTCGCCATGCACAAATAAATGCGTCATATTTTTTATCACCGCAATTATGTGTTCAAACATCAGTTAAGGAAAATCTCACTTCAAATAGCATCGAGGCTGTGCAATTTCGATGTCGTGTTCAGTTCTCAATCAGCCTTTGTTTAAAGATACAAGGACGTAAATCCTTTGCAGGAAGTCGATTTGCATTAATTATATTATTATTGAGTCACAAAAGCTGGGGACTGTTTTGGTTTATCTATCTACCAATACGAATCACTGACATTATGGTATTCCTAACTAATATTATTAATGCGAAAGTGAGTTAGTTCGTTTGTTTGTTACGCTTGCGCGCCTCAACTACTCAACCGATCATGAAATTGTGCATACCTACATGTAGACAGGCTTTTCCACATAGACACTGGGAAGACATCTTCAACCAAAGACTGGGAATAGAGTGGAGGAGAAAAGCAAGAGACAGAAAACACTGGACAATACTGGGGGAGGTCTACGCCAAGGAGGCGACATCTACACATGACTGCATTATGTGACAATAGACATTTATAATTAACTAGCTGTCACCCCACGACTTCGTTCGCGTTTTGAGCTATCCTATCTCTCAAGTTGGATCGAACTGCACATGGTGTGCGAATTTTATTATAATCGGTTAAGTGGTTTAGGAGTTCATTGAGGATAAACATTGTGACACGAGATTTATATATATTAAGATTAATTGAAATTAGGTGCAATTGAAATAAAGGCTTTTTTAGTTTTACTTCTACATGTAGTCAGGGGTACAGCATTTATTCCGAAAATATTAACGGTTCCTATGGAACCGCGGATGAGACTGCGGGCGCAGCTCGTGCTTTATAGATTGGTTAATTAAAACACTTGAAAGAGTTAAAAAAAAACTCCACGTCCTTAGTACTTCCCAGAAGTCGGAATTTTAACTCGCATGCATGTAGAGCGATGATATAAAGTTGTGCTTTTTGCTATACGCAAAACACACACACACACATTTTAATCAGAGTTATTTACAATGTGCCTGTTATTTTATGTCAACCTAGTATCAGTAGTATTATTATATGTCTTAATATTACAATTGTGGTGTTGTAAATATAGCGATTTTATGCCTTAGAAGTTATACTTCTTTTGACGCGATAGAGAAAAATGATGAGAGTGAATTTTTACGATGCGCGAGCACACCGACACCTAATTTCTACATCGTGAAGTTAGTTCTAGGTGGCATGAAAATTGATAACTATGTTCAAGTTGTATATTCTAGTACTTTTATATTTAGAACACGTGTTTCGTAAGAGTACAATTAAACAGTGAATAAATAAATTGTATTTTGGTGTTTTTATTAAATCAATTTCATATACGACGGTGATAGTATTTACCAATAATTTATTATTTATTAGTATATCTATTTATATTGAATATTATTAGTGATAAAACTGATTTGAATAAACTGTTTTGAGTACATTTATAGATTTGAGGTTAGGAAGTATAACTTCTAACGCGTGTACATAAGTCCACACACTCTTTTTTTTTTACATCCGACTCCGAAAGATCAAGGTAATGTAAATACCTAAGCCTAGGTTGGCCTAAGGATGACATGCTATCTAGGAGCTGCAAGATGTTGACCAATGCAACACACGAGTGTAGGAAATAAACCGCTACTTGACGTAATGCTATTTTTGTGACATTTCGGTGCTCTGCATGTAAAATGTTACTCAAATAGCATAGTAGATAGAGATATATACATAGAGATAGAGAGTTTATGTTATGAGAGTTTATATTGTTTATGAGAGTTGATTATGAGAGATCTAAAAACGGAAATTTACTAACAATTTTTCCAACAAATCTCTAGTGTACTTCCACTCCACACTCCAACGTCGCAATAAGTTAGTTTAATAGTTAAATCAATGTAATTAACACTCATATCCCTTGGTCCACTTATTGGGACGTTGAAGCGGAAATACACTCGAGATTTGTGGAAAAAACAGTTCTAAAGATGAAATTCCTCAGATTGACGCCTGATTCGATCAACTATGGAAATACACTGTTGACAGTAGCAAGTAGCACCTCCACGATAGTTCACAAATTGGAGACGCAATAGTGATAAAAACATACCCGACTTTATAGCTGCCCTGCTCTGGCACGATGTAGCTGACGTCTCTGTCCTGCTCGTCCTCGAGCAGCTTGTGAGGATGTTCATCGCTGTTGTTGTGCTGAGCCAGCTGGCATCTGATCAGCGCTCGCCCTTTGTAGTTGGCGAGCTGGTTAGGGAAACGTCAATATGGCTTATAGTCAGTTGTGATAATGGAGTCAATGTCGATTTCAGCTACGGCGACATTTTGCTTTAGCTGGGTGGCTCACATGGGTCATAGAGGTATTAAATTTTTGCAGTTAGTTGTTAGTTGATATGTAAAGACCATGACATGAACTCGCGAAGAGTGGCACTTGTTAGTATCGGAGGCCAGGATACGGTTTGAGTCCTTGCGGCAGTCGTGATTGAAGATCAGATTTGACGATCTTGACCCCTCATTCAAGCAAGCCCAGGGCCCGTACCGTACCGTGACATCTCATTGCGATGATTTTTAGGTTCTGTCGACGACGCTGCGTGCCCGCGAATCGTGTCGCCCCGCAATATGGCTATCCGTCGCGCAGCGTCGCCGGGGCTGAATCTAAAAATCATCGTTATAACATCTCACGGCACGGCCCAGAGAAGACAACTGGCACAACGGCAAGGGATGGATCGCGTCGTTGTAGGAGAAAGATCGTCGGAAGCATTTCCCACAAATCTTGACTTAGCAAATATGCCCGAAAAATAATAGAAGCTGGAGGGCACCAATTTCCTATCAGATCTCTGTGCTTTGGTTAGGCACAAAGGCTGACCACAAATTACTACAAAGAAATTCTAAGACTGCGGCCGAGTAGTCTTCCGTATCTATGGGTCTCTAAATTCTTCCAATGGCAGCTTACCTCGACTGTGGGATGTGTTTTCGATTTATTGTTGTTCGCACATGACTTGCCGAGGATGCAGCCGTGCGTCCCCACCATCTCGCTGACGTAGCGGAACCGGAAGTGGTTCTGCGGCTGCTCGACGATACGCAGGAACGGTTTGATGCCTGGAACGAAATGTTAACTAAAGTTGGAGGGCTTTGGTTAGTTAGAGGGTTAGTACCGTGGGTGGATAGGGATACAATGACATGGCCTGAGGGAGGGAGTATCATGGCATCGTATTGCCATGATGGTTACGTTTTGTTGTCAACACTGACCACAACCAAGAATCGTGTTGCTGTGCAATAAAGTTCATGGTCGTGCAGCGTTGAAAACAAAATTACCATCATGGCCATAAGATGTCATGGTTGGCAAAATGTCGGTGGAGGCGATAGGATCGACTCAATCGATTCCAAATCAAGCACAATAGAAATTTCATAACAACTCTATACAAACTTTGAATTCTTGAACATAGCTTTTATATCTATGTTACGTATCGAATTCTACGTACGTCGCGCCCAGATCGTGTATCATATTCACATATCTAGATTGGACTGGCATAGGTTAGCTTAGCACGCTTAAAACCAACCTGCTTGTATGATCCAATCCATATTTCAAAAACTTTGAGCACAGATTACACAATAACTAAGACAAATTTTAGGAAATATCGAATATCGAATTCACTATGCTAGGGTTGCAGGCACAGAACATACTAAACTAAACTGTGAATTATTCTATGATGTTATGGCTGTTAATGCTACTCACTACACCTTGATACAAGCTACTATTAAGTTACTCTCTCAACTTAATTTTAACTATGTATTGAGTTTACTTTGATAATTCTCTTCTCATTGATTACTTTCCAATAGGAATTAATTAAATAGCATTAGCAGTGATTAGTGGGATTAGAATTAAATTAATGACAATTCATAGTAAAAAACTGCCAAATTACTAAAGAATGGTAGTCTGGTTCATCTTAATAAACCATTTGGTTTATCTAATTTTATTGATGGTTGATAACCTACTTTTTGTTCTGAGAAAATTATGATAAAAATAGTTGAGATAGCAATTTTGAAACAAATAGAGATTAGTGTTGATTCTGTTATTCCATGCTTAATTTATTTAATTTTGTTTTTTATTTTTTCTGTTTTAAGAGGCTTTTAAATCTGCACACCGTCTTATAATTTCAATATGTTAGAGAAGGTACTATTTTAAATGTCAAGTTTAACTTGTAAAGATAACTTCAAAAAATTTAAACTAAATCAACATCTTAGTTTGTTGTAAGAAATTCTTTTATTATACTTTTAAACTAAAAAACAGTAGGTACTGACATAACTCTTTTTTTTAATTATCTGTGTTTCTTATTATTTCACAGTCTGAAAAAATGGCAGCAATGTTAGAGCTCTTTGGTTTAATTTCTATGAGAAAACCACATGCCAAAATTGTCATCGAAACATAATACTGTGCTGGAGTGCAGTTTATTTATCATCCATTCTTAGAATTTGATAAGAATGTTGGGTTTGATAGATAATACAGACATAGAGGCATACATATAAATGGTAGGACATATGTGAACTTCATTAATGACTTTTTTTTGTGAATGGCTAATGCTGTTGCCCACTGAAGCCTCTACAGTGTACCGGACATAAGGCAAGGCGAGTCTCAGGGCCTTTCTTTAACTTTTAAACAACATGTTTTTAACTTAAGGGCCAATGACTTTACTCCACTTATCAATTACAGTATTTATTCTGGCAAATAACTTGATATTGTTCAAAAAAACATTTTTTAATCTCTAGCAAGATGAACTTGGTGATGAAAAAAAAAACAATTGCTGTTTTTTTATTTGCTGTAGTTCTTACAAAATAATTATACTATTATTTATGTACTTACACAAAACAACATTCATCATTATCATCAGCCTATTTATTTGCATCAACTGTTTTGGTTGCTAGTGCCATAAATATTAGTAGTGTTATCAATAGTCATACAAAGCGCAGTCACATGCGGTCGGAAAGTGTATGGTACGGCGCAGAAGTCTAGAAAGCAAGCACTTTTGTTGGCCTTCGACTTACCATTGTTTAAAACAACAAAGTTGTAAAGATTCTTGTCTGAGCAAGAGAGGCCGGTAAGCGTGGCTGTAAGTTGCGGCACCTGCTGCACAGGAGAGCTGTACGGAGACTCCAGGTTCGTGTAGGAGACAGGGGAGTTGGAGCACTCGCTCATGTCCTGGTCACTGCTCGACGACATTCTTAAACACTTAATTTATTAATCACAGTACATAATTTCTATAACGTAACACTGGGACAACTACAACTGGTTGGAAATAGACAGCTAATTATGATAGTTTTTGTTGTCTCCTTAATTTTTTGTTAGCGATAGAGCCGTATTGCACAAAAATTATCAACAAAAATATTCACGCAAAGTGCAACACATTCGTCCGTTCGACTGTCTGTTTGCTAATGTCAAAATTGTCAAATTGTCATCTCATACAAAAGTCAAAACAAAATTCTGATTGGATGGATGCACTTTGAAATATATTTTCAATACAACTTATCGACCTGTGATTGGTGGAGAACTTTCTACCAAGTTTGGAATTGGCTAAAGGTTACTACTAGGAAAAGATATAAAAGTTGCCATAAAAACATTATATGATTGCCTGAAAAAGGTATGTTTTTGCTTTAGCGATTTCTTCATAAGGAACTACATTTTCAGTAAAATATAAACTAAATCCCTAAACCTAAAACCTCTTTTAATATTACTATTCAAAAAAGTTAAACCTTGCTTTCTGGCGTATATAAATCATCCGGGGGTTTTATTCACTTTCTCATTCGACGACCGACGGATTAACGATTTTTACTTAACAGTTATTTTATAGCTTTACCTACGGTATTAAGTACCTACTACCTAATAATGAATTTAAATAAAGCCTCGATTCAAGTTTTTTAACAGTATTTATGGAAGATTTAGAAAATGGTCACCCTTTGTATTTTTTTTTGCTAATTGTGACTGACGTCAACTGGAACTCGGGTAAGATGTTATTATTTATTCTGTGACTCGGGGAAGAACCAGCCGTGTTGAGTCACAAAAATACCCGGGCACGAGACGAGACGAGATAATGGCATCATCACATCACACACGCACACTAGGTCACGCACGCAACAATCCAAGCAAAAGAAATAATTAAAAAAAACAAGCATAATGCGTAATCGATATATTTTTTTATCTGGGGCCCTATTTTTACAAGTCGAGATATTTTTGGTTGGTTGTCTTGTTTGACAAGTCGTAGGAGTGAGAGTGACCAAGATAATTTCATAAGTGTCAACAATTTTCTCCTGACGAGGTTCCAGAATTTGACCTCCTACTCCTAGAATCTAGGACCATCTAGACCGTCTAAAACCATCTAGATCTATGGTCTACAATGAGGGCTATGTAGTAGATCAAAAGATTTTTACCATAGAAAAAAAAAATTGTCATTACTTTTACCATACTTTTTTTTAAATCTTTAAACCGAAAATACGCCCTACTACAATGTCTTGTAAAATGTCTTAGTCTAAATGTCTTAGGGCATTTTTCGATTCTGCAAATATGAAAACTGAGCTTTAAAAAAGTTGATGTCGCGTTCGTCGGTCCCAAGATTTGGATCTAGGTATATTGATATCTGCAGTAATGGGTTGTGGGTAAACCGTATGGCACTGCCACCGTCAAAATGCCGTCCAAAATTATATGACATTACACATGTATTTTAGTGTGAGCTCCATTCAAGCTCACATTATTGGATGTTTGTTACTCAATCACGCCAGAACGGCTGAACGGATCTAGATAAAATTTGGCACGGGGTTAGATATAGTCTGGAATAGTACATAGGCTACTTTTTTGTTGGTAACACCGCGGGGCGCAGCTAGTATTATTTATTATGGAGAAATAAAAAACGTATCTTACAATATTTTCATACTTTTATTCTAAAAATACTTGTATATTTCTAACATATATGCATACTTCTAAAATGTATTACCGAACGCAACAATAAAAAAAATCAAAATCTGTTATCAAGAGGTTCTTTTATATTCGCCTGATTAAAAAAAAACATCAATTTAACAATTAAAAACCTGGAATGGTTTACAGTGCCACAACACCTTTAAAACTTAAATGCAAATATATAAGTATATTATATAGCTTAATTTATTATATAATAGCTTAATTTACATTTCCGGCGAATCGATGGAAATTTAACAGTATTGTACACAATGAAATGAGCTCTAAATCAATTCTGTAACGTACAAAATAGCAGGTTAAAATCGAAAGTTACACGGAAAACCGTAAATTAAGCCTTATATTATTTCTTATTATTAAGCTAGTACAAAAAATTGTTAAAACTTAACATTGAAACAGTAACCTTTGACATACTTCCTAAGCTAGTACAAGTATAGGGGCAAATTAGAACAAAATATTTTACTTCCTTATTCGCAAATATCTGATACCTCACTTCTATGACAATTTATTGTACTTTAAGTTAATATATTGTTTACATTTATGACAATTTATTTTTCTAAAGCGATTTGTTCCATTAGCCGATCTCCGATGCTTTTCACAATCATTCGGAAACATTTCCCAGCGGAGCCCAAAAATTCCAAACTCAAATTGTTCGACGTCTATTTTTACAAATTTTGGAATAGGTAATCGAAAATAAATCCAATCGAAACAATGTATAACGTTTAAAATCCTATGAACACGGATTGAGATTCGAATAGTATAAGTTAAATTTTTTTGGTATCCGATCGGAAACGTTTCCTAATGATTGTGAATGGTGCTGAATTAATATTTGACGATGGTCCTCCGCGAGAAGTAAGGTTTTAGTGGTGGAAGAGTCTGAGGTTGGTGTGTGCGAGAGTGATCTTGTGCTCGTTGCAGGCATCGATGACCTCCTGGTCATTGTTGGAGCCGGCCGGGCTGCCGATGTACGCCACGCCGCTCTGAAACGAGGAAACGAACGTTAACTTTACATCCTGTCTCTTGTTTATGTCTATCAATCTATAAATGTCTCATATCACTAATTAAAAACAAAAAAACAACTGTCACGATTAACAATGGTGTTAGATCAAACATATCGTCACGCCTTTCCCCCGAGGGGGCTGGCAGACGTGTTATACAACACCCACACTTCGCCGGACGATATTCAGTACCTAAATATGACAGGGGGCGAGCCTGGCGCTATACACCGGGCTCCAGTCATGTAGCAGATGACATATAATACGCACATATGTTCACACAATGAACAAATTGGTGCGTGCCGTCGGCTGATGATCTCAGCAGACATTGTCTCGTAACACAAATTAGACATGGCTGCAATGTCTCAATGTCACAATGTCTGCTATTAGCAGACATTGTCTCGTAACACAAATTAGAAACAAAAGAAGAATGAATCTGTACCGATTAACAATCGTATGCAAACAATGTCTGCTATTAACAGACATACAATATTCTATATTCGCCACTGATATTAACACATACTCGTAAGCTATCGAAGATGAAAACTGCATATCAGATGTTCCATGGAAAAATATCATTCACAGCAGGTAAATCATGTTTAGGGCTGGTAATATAGTACAGTTGTTCACAATGGTAAGTAAACCAAGCCTTCGGTTTCAATCCTCCGTTTCGTGTTCCCTGCTAACCAGTTTTGAAGCTGACCTTTGTAAAGTAACCTCTGATTCAAACAACTAAAGACTGATTCAAACTTAATGACGGCTGTGAAGTGCGCCGCAAGCGAGAATACGGCGTCTTGCCTCTCTGACGCCAGCGCGTACCTTCTGTTTGAACCGTCATTTACCATTTTTCTAATATCTGAACCTCAAATAAGGCAAGCGACGTTCTATGCAACGTTATCGATTTATTAGTTCCATACTTTTCCACTAGATGCCTATGTTGCCTAACTACTAGATGTTGTTGACTGTTGCCTAAGTACTAGATGCCTAATTGCCTTGTTGAATTGTTAATGTTACATTCTTTTAGTGATATTATATGTAACAATTAGTATATTTTATTATCTATAGGTATTTTAAGTATTAGAATGTATTATAGTATTATGACCTGTATGTTTATGTAAGTATAATTCAAATAGTTTAAGTAGGTGTATCAACACTCTTATTTTTGTTAACTTTTGCACACCCATGTCCCATACTCATAAGTCTCCATCCTAAGGTTGCCTGGAAGAGATCGCTCTTAGTGATAAGGCCGCCAGTTGTTACACTACAGTTTAAGATTTTTCTGTTCTTTTGTTTTTGTTATTTCTGGTGTGAACAATAAAGTGTTTATCTATCTAGATGGCGTACGAGTCGCTGGCCTGTCGCGGTTACGTTATGTTCACTTTCTCGCCTAACTTCACAGCCGCTTGAGTTTGAATCGGCCTGTACCTAACTTTTCGTCATCCTCTACTAACCTGCACCGCTCTGTCGATGTTGTCTCTGAAGGGGAAGAAGGCGTCGGAAGCTAACGCTACCCCGTTCAGTTTCCCGAGCCAGGCCTCTCGCTCTGCCGCCGTCAGCTGCGCAGGCGCTTCGCCATCGAACAGGGCGTTCCACTGCTCTAGAGGCAGGTCGGAGCCTAGGGGTTTAACAAATGTACATGGTTATATTATTTTATTTATTACTAGCTGCGCCCTGCGGTTTCACCCGCGGTTAAAAAGTATCCTATGTAGACTCTAGATTCTAGACTATAATCTCTCTCTGTGCCAAATTTCATCCAGATCTGTTCAGCCGTTCTTGCGAGAAAGAGTAACAAACATCCATCCACCCATCCATTCTTACAAACTTTCGCGTTTATAATATTAGTAGGATAATATTTTTTTTTTTTACGTGTTATTTGACGTGTTATTGGAGTGTTTATTGGAATTGGAGTTATCAATAAATTCTAATTTCTGAATTTTTTTTTAGATGCCCAAAAGCCTTCCTAAACATGAACATAAAGCACAGAAAAGCAAACACCTTATTATGTAGTTAGTAAAAAAAGTCGGATTGAGAACCTCCTTCTTTTGAAAAGTCGGTAAAAAATACTAACAAACGCGCTCTCCTACTGGCTTCATCATCAGATCTAGAAGGCTATTCCTACAAATTCGAGATGTTTTCTGGTCTTTGTCTCTCTCGTTTGAAAAATCATAGGAGTGAAAGTGACACCAATAGGGGGCAGTTCCAAAATACCAAATTATAGTTTTATCGTTCGAACTACGTATACGTACATACATACACAGTTTAATTACGATACGACAAACTTAGAAGTCGGTTAAAATTGATTTCTAATATTTCTTACACTGTTAGTAGTTCTCATTGTTAGTTAGTTACAAGTGATTCTAATACTGTAATTGCCAGTTTTGTATAGGAGAATAAGGAAGCGTGAGTTCAAAATGAGTGGTATAAACTATGAAGTTATGAGATTTGTCGACTGATTTCTTCGTACTCAAAACTATCAAAGTGTTTATTGGTTCCGCGACACTCTGAATTTTCCATTCAAACGCGCTTGTCGAATTTCTGGGAAACCATTTGTCAGATTATGATGAAATTTGGCATGTATTTATTTAAAAAATAGACAAAGCAAATCAAAAATCCCTTTACACAGGAAGATTGTCAACATCATTAGCTTTTAAATTAATTCATAATACAAGGGAAATTTTTAGTTAGGACCACCCTCAGTTCTGCTGTACTGACCGACAGTTCCGTTGACGTAGTTGTCGACGGCGTTGGCCCGCACGGCGCGCGTCACGCCGGCGCGGAAGCGCATGCCGAGCACGCGCGGGTGCCGGCGCAGCTACCGGACTACCCTCAGTTGTGCTGTACTGACCGACAGTTCCGTTGACGTAGTTGTCGACGGCGTTGGCCCGCACGGCGCGCGTCACGCCGGCGCGGAAGCGCATGCCGAGCACGCGCGGGTGCCGGCGCAGCTACCGGACTACCCTCAGTTGTGCTGTACTGACCGACAGTTCCGTTGACGTAGTTGTCGACGGCGTTGGCCCGCACGGCGCGCGTCACGCCGGCGCGGAAGCGCATGCCGAGCACGCGCGGGTGCCGGCGCAGCCACCACAGCGCCGCCTTGCCGCCCGCCAGCCGCGTGCAGTGGATGCGGGACTGCTGCCCCGCGCCGATGCCGATCACCTGACAAACGATTTATGATTATGATCACATTATATGTAGGCTCAACTGGGGCAAATGCGTCTTTCGAGAATTACTGACAAACCATTTATTATTTATTGACATTATTTTTTGTTACTTATGTGTTTTTTTTTCTCTTATACAATACAATACAATACAAAAACTCTTTATTGACACCAAATACAAATAAATCTAAACTAAACACTCAAAAATAAAGGCGCAATGGGCAGTCTTATCGCTTAAGAGCGATCTCTTCCAGACAACCTTTGGATGGAATAAAAACATTACGATTAAGCATGGACGGTTGCTATGTTTCCTATGTTTCCTGTTGCAAATAAATTATATTCTATTCTATTCACAAATTAGGCAACTAACGCCATCTTGTACAGATTATTGCAACTTAGGATAGAAAAAAGATGTAGGTGGCACCTAATTTGTGAAGGGTTTGTTAGTCCCTACAGACGCATTTGTCCCAGTCGACCCTATTTATTATTTAACATTTAGCTTTGTGAGCTGAAGAACTCGAGACACTGTCTCATATCTATCTACACCAAAAATATTTATGGTTTTTTTTATCGATTCAGTAGTGTTAGCACCATTTTACCATTGAAAAAATCCACGATTTTGTGCACAATGTTCTTCATCAATGTTCTCTGTGTTATTGCTGGTTGTTTTCCTAGAAATAAATAAATAAAGTTTCTATCTAGTTTGGGTGTGTATGTATATGTATATCAGTCTCTGGCAGCCATAGTACAAGCTTTGCTTAGTTTAGGATGGTGTGTGCAAGTGTCCCGAATATTTATTTCTTTATTTATCTACCATACCTGTCCATCTCTAGCGTAGCAGACGGAGTTACTCTGCGTGTATTTCAAAGCGATCGTGGCCACTATGAGATCCCTGACCGCGGCTTCCGGCAACTCTTTCTTATCAGTCACAATGTTCTTGAACAGTTCCGGCGTGATTTTAGCGTCGTTCCGTCTCTGTTCCAGAGTGAGACCGAAGATTGTCTTCTGTTCCATTAGATCGGGCTCGAATGATGCGTCCATCTGAAAAAAAACATTGGTGTTTAACCTTCTAGAGGTCAGTGTGTTTTAGGGCCTGTGGTCTATAACATTATACATATGTACCAACTTCCATTCTGGATGCGCCTCCTACCGCGTACTTCAAAACCAAGTTGAGAGCTTGGTTACTAGATAATATGTTTTATGACATTGAAGCTTATTTTAAAATAAGAGATTTTTGTACTATTATTATTTTGTATGTTAATAACTATTATTACGAGAAGAGAGGCCTATGCTCAGCAGTGGGCGATTACGGGCTGATGACAAGTGAAAACATGTTAATGACTATACATATTTTTTTGTACTATACATAGTTGTATTATATTTGATGACATAATTATTGTTCTGACATTCATTTTGAATTATAAATATTCAACTGTGACGTGTAACTATAGCAGCTATCAATAAATTCTGATTTCTGATTCCA
This sequence comes from Peribatodes rhomboidaria, assembly GCA_911728515.1. Lineage (NCBI taxonomy): Eukaryota > Metazoa > Arthropoda > Insecta > Lepidoptera > Geometridae > Peribatodes > Peribatodes rhomboidaria. Next base: position 4,684,339 of record OU452175.1, on the reverse strand, counting down.
TTGAATGTCACATCAAGAACGCATTTTCAGCACAGTTTTTTTTAATTCATTGGCACTGTCCGCCAAGTCATAAAATCAATATAAAATGTGGTTTCAGATAAACCACATTTTATATTAACTATAAGTGAATGTTAAATCTTGAATTGTGTTAGTTTTTGCTTTGTTGGTGTAACAATAAATACAAAACACAATATTTTATTTTCATTCTAATTATTGTCAAGCATGATTTAAAAGCAAATTTATAAATTTGTGTGTTTGTACCAACTGTAATCGTTGACATTGGCACTCAAAAGGTTAAAATAATATCAAGTACAGATATAACTTATAATAGCTTCAGACTTATAACTTCCCACTAAGTTTGCTAGCGTTGGGGCTGCCATAGAACAATGGAATTATATTTCTTTATTCAAAGGGGCAAATATTGAAATAGCAAGACAAGGCAAGTTGGGAAGACTGCGACGTGTTGGAGTAAATTTAAAATTTGCTATTAATTAATAGCTTAATAATATAGAGAAAAATGGAAGAAGCTGGAAGAGGCCTACGTTCTGATGGACGAACAGATTCACGACGACACAAGCGACTAATTTACTAAGTTAACAATGTAAAATACGAATCTGAATAAAAGGCTATTATTATTATTATTATAATAGCTTAATAGATTTGAAAAATGCAATGGAAATTTTGTAAATGTATAATTAGAGTAAAATACATATTAAGGTGTGACCACACGGAAGTTACTTTTTGTGGATGAACGTTCATTATAAATGTTACCGGGCAAGAATAAAATAATTGTCTTTAGAGAATGTTACTTGGTATAATCGTGTTGCAAAATATTGCTGCACAAAAAAATATTTCTGTGTGGATGCACCTTCAATGGCTTTAAGTTTGTCTATTTATAATTATAGTACCTGGATGGCCGAGCTTTGCTCGGTATTTTTTTTTTTTTTTAATTGTGTTTTTTGGATAATAAACAATTGATTTTATTCTAACCTCAAAGCAAACACTCATTGACTTCGTGTTACTTAACAACGCCATCTGCTGTTGTGTCGTTAAAGCAATTAGTTGCTCACAAAAAATAGTAGTATTATTATTCGCCAATAGATGTCAGGAAGAGTCATATTTTTCAGTTGAGATTGATTATCGATAAAACACGAATAAAATGATATTTTCTAAAAATGATTCCTAGCTAGATCGATTTATCGCCCCCGAAACCCCCTATATAATAATTTGTATGAAAATCGTTGGAGCCGATTCCGAGATTCCAATTATATATATATATATATACAAGAATTGCTCATTTAAAGGTATAAGATATAGTCTCTAAATATATATACTAGCTGCGCCCCGCGGTTTCACCTGCGGTTAAAAAGTATCCTATATGCTATTCTAGACTATAATCTATCTCTGTGCCAAATTTCATACAGATCTGTTCAGCCGTTCTGGCGTGAAAGAATAACAAACGTCCATCCATCCATTCTTACAAACTTTCGCGTTTATGATATTAGCAGGATAAAGTCTGTCACAAAACCAACATGCAGATAATCAGTACCAAAATAGATGCAATCATCAACCTTGTTTGCGTAATTAGGGTCTCGTCTTATCAGTGAAGTCAATGACATTCGCGCTATCAGCCTATGACGTAAATAGCTTGTTGATGTGCGAATTGAGATAAATATAAATAGCTGTTTACATATGACTGCCTCAGTGGCTCAATTGGTAGTGAACCTGCTTTCTGAGCTTGGGGGCGTGGGTTCGATTCCCACCTAGGCCAAACATTTATGCGATGAACATTTGTGTTTGTTCTACAAACTTTCGCGTCGGTTATAATATTAGTAGGATGTATTTAAAAATATAAATGTATTTATATCAGTCTCTGGCAGCCATAGTACAAGTTTTGCTTAGTTTGGGGTCGATTTTCAACTCTAAATGAAGCGGCTTAAATAAACGTGTGTGTGGGTGGAAAATCGTACTATGACGGCGCCTTAAGATCAGGAGCTTTAGACCAGTTGCAATCGCTTCCAAACGATTCCAGCTAACGCTCGTAATGACTACAAAAGCTTTTTAAGGCATTCGTTCCCATTTGCAAGCAGTATCGTACCTGTATCACGCAGTAGCTTCCTCCTTTCTTCTTTTTGAGAATGTCGAGAGCTTCGGCGGAGTATCCCGGCGCTATGATTCCGTCCGACACCTCTCTGGAACATGTCAAAACGTTAGGGGTTCCTTAAGAGACATGAACATCAACTCGGACATTTGGCCCCAGCCACCTCCTACTTCCATGGACTGTTAATATTGTGATACTAACGCTCTACGTTACTAACTTGGAGATGAGCTCTAGTATTTACTAACCTGGAGATGATCTTAGCGGTGATAGCGTCGCACTCGTCGGAGAGCGCCACGAAGTCCCCGAACGAGCTCATCCGGTCGGCGCCGCGCGCGCGCGCGTACGCGCTCGCCTGCGCGGACAGCGCGCCGGCCAGGTCCGACACTGTGCACACTGACGCCTGGGGGGACATACTTAATGTTATCATTGATTTAATACAAAATGATTTAAAAAAAAGAGTGTGTGTACTTATGTACACGCGTTAGAAATTATACTTCTTAACCTCAAATCTATAAATGCACTCAAAACAGTTTATTCAAATCAGTTTTATCAGTAATATTCAATATATATAGATATATACTAATTAATAATAAATTATTAGTAAATACTATCACCGTCGTATATGAAATTGATTTAATAAAAACACCAAAATAATATTTATTTATTCACTGTTTAATTGTACTCTTACGAAACATGTATTCTAAATATAAAAATACTAGAATATACAACTTGAACATAGTTATCAATTTTCATGCCACTTAGAAATACCTTCACGATGTAGAATTTAGGTGTCAGTGTGCGCGCACATCGTAAAAATTCACTCTTATCATTTTTTTCTATCGCGCCAAAAGAAGTATAACTTAAAAAAAAAAAACACCTTTACGAAAATGCATAAATATGCATTTTAAAAGGTGTTTTATTTAAATGCATATTTAAAAATTAAATTTATGTCTAAATAGACCATCAAAGGTTTTCTACTTCAACTTTAAACTTCATCTACGTGTTTGGGATAGCAAGTACAATAAAACTAGTGTATAAAACCTCGCGGCCAATGTCTGTTTTCCTTTACAGGTTGCATTCCCCAACCGATTCTCATGAAAATATGTGAGCAGGTTCGTTAATTATACAGATTTTTTTTGCCGAGTCAGTTTTAGCAATTTTTCAAAAACTTGACAAATAAAACTATACATATAATTATGAACCCACTGACAAAATTTCAAGAGAATTGGTTAAGAAATGCGTCCTATAGAAGATTCGTACAGATTTCGGACATTCTAAAGCATTTTTATCAAAAGAAGATATAAATCATCATAATAGAAATCACATCTTTATCATTATTTCTGTGAGCATTCCACAATGCGTATCGATGTGTGTGTGTGTGTGTGTGTGTGTGCGCGTTCTTGACTCTAACTACTCGACTGATCATAGTGAAATTTCGCATAAGTACACGTTGCTAAAAGTACAAAAAAGGACAACGTCGTGGGACTTAGCTAGTATACTGTACATGTGTTGGGCCACTCCTTCGCACCATAACATACGGCTCCTAAATAATAATCAAGCCAACACTACCAACCACCACCTTAACACCCCCGAGCCTGTGGAGTACTACAAACAACATGGAAATTAACCTCCCTTCACACAAAACGCGGCAGATAGTACCACAGAATAAATACCATCAAAGGAAAACGTCACGTGGAATTTTTATAACATTTCCAACCATCTTAAAATAGAAATAAAATACACCATGACAGAAATAGAAAAATTAAAATGGAAATCCTCCACCACCAATATCACAATAGAACACAGAAAATAAAGACAATAAATCAAAAACTAAGACGATTACACAAAAAGGTTATTCCTAAACATTCAGTGTCAGTTTTATATTTTCAAAAAATCATGCATAAAACACTTAGACACTAGAAGGTCTATGATAAAACTACTAAATACGCGGGCCTGCTTCTTGGTTCAGTCTTTGCACAGCTTATGAATGGCTTCTGGACCACGCTATGCTGGTTCTGACTTGCCAATTTTTCAATCGCTGGAGACGATACGCTGGGTGCGTGCAGGACACGGGATCTACAACTTTGTGTATGTTTGTGTAGGGACAACTGTTTGTATAAGTTTAAAGGATTTACAAACGTGTCCTGTGTGAGTCTTTATATTCATCTGGCAAGTCAATCCAGAGCTCCAGAATCTCTCTCTCCTGATTTTTTTTCACATGGGAACGCCGATCCCACCCACGCCCAGGTGTGGAGTACTTCAGTTTCCGCGTTAAAACAAACATTGCGTTGGTTTTATGGAGTGCGAACTTCAGCTTATCGGATACCCATAAACATAGTCGAGAGCGGCATTCATCTGTTGCTTTACCTCAAGTGCTGCATCGCCGTCGAATACCAACACCACATCATCGGCGAACGCCTGACAGTAGGTACCCCGTTCCCCGCAACCTAGAAATAGGTGATCCAAGAAGAGGTTCAAGAGTATGAGGCCTCCGATGGAGTTTCGTACGCAGCCCTTTGTTATTTCGCAGGTCACCTCCTCGTCGGCGGGCCGATTAAGTACAAAATAACAATAGCGACAGCAATCACTACGCGATCGGTCGCAAAATGTCACTAAAAATCGTATGATCGACGACTTCAATCAGCGTCATACACTTTGGCCATCAATAACAGCGTCACTCGCACCCAAACAGCAATAGATAGAAACAAATTAGTTTATAGACTGTCCAAGTTGGGCTCTTTCGTAGGTCCGTCTGTAAGCAGCGTCATATTCTTTTTCCCTGTCCTCCGGTATTATGTGTCCATCTATTACTCTGCCATCTACAACCAAAGGCAGGTTCTCATGCCTCTTTGTTATCCTACCTATAACCCTATACCATATTCTGTCTACTAGTCCTTCCCAATCATGCTTTACACAAAACTCTTTCCAACTCCAATATTCAGCTTTTCCAGTCATCACTTAAATAAATCACTAGCAATAGCAAGTATAATTCTACGAACCTCCTCCTCAGTCAAAGGCAAGCCGACCGCAGCCCCGGCAGGCGACACGTGCTTGAAGCTAGCAGCGGCCGGGAGCCCTAAAGCCTCCTTTAGCTCTTTGACCAGCTGCCAAGCGTTCAGAGCGTCGCAAAGGTTGATGAAGCCCGGGGAGCCGTTGAGAGTCGTGAGGGGGAGCTTGTCGCGGGTCGTGTACACCTGCGCTGGCTTCTGGTGGGGGTTCATGCCTGGTAAATGGAGTAGAAAAATTGGGACACAAAATTTATATTTTTTTATAAGGAACAACTATAATGTGATATTCGGGACATTTCTGCACACACGGTCATATGACCCCAAAATAAGCAAGCTAGGCTATGCCTGCCAGATCGATATAGGTACATAAATATGTATGTTAAATACATACTTTAATAAATATTTACACCAAGACATCAAACAATTTGCAAACCTATTATCAATCATAACCAGTACAGCATTTAGGGGGGGAGGGAGAATTATTGGGGACTATGGGTTTCAAATCCCCCGAAACTATAATCAATTAACACAAGCCTCTTGTGTTTCTAACAGGTTCGGTCTTTAGTCCTTTTAGTATTTTACACACCAATTTAAGGATTATAATTATAACTTACCATATCTCAGAGTCATTTGAGCTTGTCCACCGGAGTACTGTTTGCGGAAGTAGTCTGTGATGGCGAGATCGTACTGCGATGTGTGTGTGAACGCTTTTAACGCGAGTTTTTGCCTGCAAATGTTATAGTACATTACTACAGCGATAGGGAAAAGCATTACTGGCATGAAGTATCATTGACAGTTTGTTTAAAATTTTAGTTACTATGTACTATCTTACTTACTAGTATATCATCCTGATAGCCAGACCTTTTTAACAAAAACAAAACAATTCAAATAGATACTGGAGTATCAAGTAGCAAAACTTGTTTTCTATTGTAAGGTGTGATTTTGTCTACATGGTTGGAGGCTACATACCATACTACATATGGCGGAAGTGTAAATAAAGCATTTAAATGTTAACTATGTGTAAGAGCAGCTGAATTTTACGACTCAACAGACAAATAACAAACGCGTCGACTAATCAATTAGCCTTCTTGACTAATGTGTATAACCCGCATCAATCAAGAACGAATTTAAACCAAGGGATGTACATCATGTCTTCTTACTCGCATTAGCAATATTGTCCAATTGGATGACTGAGATGACATGATGAGCTTAGCTTTGTTTTATTCGTTTCTCTGATGGAACGAGTAATACAACCTTCGTTTTTATGTAACTATTTATTGACAAACAGAAACCAAACAAGAAAATAAAAATGAGGGAAAAGGGACATGTTATGTGTTTTTTGCATCTTTTGTTTTGTGTGAAAAACATATATAGTCACGCCTTTCCCCTGAGGGGGCTGGCAGAGGTGTACAACACCCACACTTCGCCGAAGGATATTCAGTCCCAAATGTGACGGAGGCGAGCCTGTCGCCATAAACCGGGCTCCAGTCATGTAGCAGATGACATTTAGTACGCGTGTGGTGTGTGTGTGGCTCCAGTCATATAGCAGATGACATTTAGTATTGTGTTAACACATGTGTGTTCACACAATGAACGAATTGGTGCGTGCTTTCGGCTGGGTCCGAACCCGCTCCCTTTGGCTTGAGAGGCAGGCCTTCTCCGGCTAGACTATCACCGCTTTTTCGCTTTTCTGAAAAATATCGCTTTTTTTAATATGAACAAAACCTACCTGGTCTCCAAAGAGGTACCCTTACTACTCTTCAATTCTTGCACAACCTTGTCATAATCAGCAGGATCACATATAATGGTCACTCTATCATGGTTCTTAGCCGCCGCCCTGAGCAGGGTCACTCCTCCAATGTCCACGTTCTCCACAGCATCAGCTATGGTCACATCAGGCTTGGAAACCGTCTCGACGAACGGGTAGAGGTTGCACACTACTACGCTTATCATGTCAAACTTTTGGCGACTCATGTCCGCCTGGTCCGAGTCTGTGACCCTGGAATAAGTACAGCAAGTAAGAAATCCCTTAAATGTCAAAGATACACTTTGATTAAAGTTGTTGAGCCATTTCTAATCAATCTGCCTCTAAAGTCATAACTTACTTTAGTTATGCATAAGTCATAACTAAACATAAAACCCTCAGTGGTGGTAAAATATAAATGTTGTGGTGGATCTCCACAACTTCGCCAAAATAAAACTCCGTGGGTTCGATTTCAATGGACTGTATTTCTTTCTTCGGTACAATGGTGCTTACTTGCTATCGCTTCTATGCTTCTTACTTGTTTTTAGTTAGGCCGCAAAATTAGAAAAATACTGAACAAAGTTCCATACAAAAATGCTCTACTAATATTACAAATTTACGTCGGCAATTAGTACATAGGTCAACAAGCTAACATTGGTACTGTAGGGCCAATCACAGTGCACTCGCGTGCTCAGTACTTTGGTTTGTTTACATTCATTGAGAGAGAGAGATAGACAGCTACGTGACTCTACTATTTAATTTACAATTTTTAATAACAAAGCAAGTTCGTCCGCAACAGACTCCCCCCGGCGTAGTTTACGAAGCCCCTTCTTCCCTGGGTAGGACGATCAGCCTGCGAGCCGGCCTTCTGAAGCTGCCACCCCGCGTCCTCACCTCCACGCTTCGCACAACACCATCCGGTCCTGGGTAGACGTTAGTTACTCTGCCACGCGGCCACAGATTACGTGGTAGTAAGCCGTCCACGATAACCACTATGTCACCGATCTGAACATTGTTCTTGGTCGAGGCCGCTTCTCCTCGCGGCGCTAGCGTAGGCAAATATTCTCTTAACCATTTTGCCCAGAACATATCTGCTAGCGCTTGCGTCGCTCGCCAAGTCCTCTTGTCGGCTACGTTGCACTGCCCGACATATGGCACGCCATCCGATGATCCGAGCAGGAAGTGATTTGGAGTTAGCGCTTCTTCGTCTTCCGAGTTGACCGAGACGTGCGTTAGAGGGCGCGAGTTAACCGTATACTCGACCTCCGCCATCAGGGTCTGCAAGACTTCCTCCCTGGGAGCTCTGTCTTTCAAGACGCTCGCCAACGCTGCCTTGACGCTCCGAATCATTCTCTCCCACGCGCCGCCTTCACACGGATTTCCCGGGTTTATATATCTCCACGCGACCCGTTTCAGCGTAACATATTCCTTCAGTGCCGGTAGCCACTCCTGATAAGCCTTATTTAATTCGACGTCCGCTCCGTGGAAATTAGTACCGTTATCTGAGATGTACACTTCTGGCCAGCCTCGTCTCGCGGCCATCCTGCGCATGGCCATGATGGCGCTGTCCGTACTCAGACTGGCTAGAAGCTCCACGTGTATCCCGCGGGTTACCAGACAGGTGAAAAGCATACTCATCTCTTTTCACGACGCCTTCCGATAGTTACGAGCAATGCTCCGAAACAGTCCACTCCACAGCGTGAGAACGGCCGCGTGTAGGCGCTCAGCCGGGCTTCGGGCAGGTTTCCTTTTACCGGAAGCGCGGGTTTCGCTTTTCTCGCTCGGCATTCCGCGCACTCGTGCAGAACGCTGCGAACCGTCGGCCTGAGTCGCAACACCCAATACTTCTGACGCACGTTGTTGACCACCGTCTCTCTTCCCGCGTGACTATTCTGCTCGTGCTCTCGGCGAATCATTAATCTTGTTAGGTGATGTCTTCCATCCAAAATGGGCGGAAATTTTCTCTCCTCTGGTACGAAAGCTGCGCTTATCCTTCCGTTTAGGCGCATGATCTTGTCCGAGCCTAATAGCGGATCCAGTTTTCGTATGCGGCTGTGTGTTTCCACAGCTTTTCCTTTTTCTAAACGCTCTAGTTCGCTAGAGAAATTTTCACGTTGCGATTGCTTCACGAGCAGTCGCTCCGCTCGTTGTAAGTGACTTGACGTTAGCTCTGTCCCACTACGTCTGCATTTTTCGATGAATAAAAGTACATATCCCACCGTGCGCACCAGTCTCTCGTACTTTGAGAATCGCGTCATCGTAATCCACGGCGGCTCCCTTTCGATACGGTTTACTGAGGCCTCCTCGTACTTCGGGTATGGTTCCACTTCTTGTGGCCACACTTCTCTCTGTTGATATAAAAACGAAGGTCCGACGAACCATCTGTCCCCGGCTCGGAGCTGTGCATGTCCCGGTCGGGTGGCGTCATCCGACACGTTGTCCGCTGTGGGGACCCATCTCCATTGGGCAGCGTTGGTCAATTCCGCTATTTCACTCAGCCGGTGTGCCACGAAAGGCGTATATTTTCCTAAATCGTTGCGAATCCAATGCAACACCGTTTTGGAGTCGCTCCAGAATGTCAGCTGTGTGTCCGGACTCACTTTGAGCTCTTTTACTACCTCGGTCGCGAGCCGTGCTCCGATAAGCGCGGCCTGTAGCTCCATCCGGGGAATGCTCTGCGGTCTAAGTGGCGCCACTTTCGCTTTTCCGGCCACTAACACGACTTTCACCGTCGAGTCTTTCCTGACGAAGCGCCAGTAAATCGCGCACGCGTACGCCTGATCGCTCGCGTCGCAAAACACATGAAGCTCTCTCTGGTCGATTTTATCCTTTTCGTAGCACCGTGGTAAACGAAGTTCCTTTATGAAGCTGAGATCCGCTAACCATTCAGCGAACTCCCGTGCCTCTTCCGCAGGCAACTCGTCGTCCCATCCTAGTTGTTTTTTCCATAGTCCTTGCAGTAAAATTTTCGCGGTTATGGAATACGGGCTGAGAATCCCTTCTGGATCGTAGAGCGACATTACTGCTCCCAGAGTCTCCCTTTTGGTAGGCGTTCGCTCGCCGCGCTTCACCTCGTCCGGTACTCGATGCATGTGGGTATTGAATGCTAGTTCATCGCTTTCCGGAATCCATATTACGCCCAGGGTTTTCCCGTACGCGCCAGACACTAGCTCCCGCGGTGTGAAGGCTCTGTCTTCGTCCGGAATTCCCCGCAGTGCCTCTGGATCGTTGGACATCCATCCTGCCATGTGAAAGCCTGCTTTCCCGTGCACCTCTCGTACTTCGTGTACCGTGCGCGCAGCTACTTCTCCCGTATCAAAGCTGTCGACCCAGTCATCCATATAGTGATTCTCAACTATAGCGCGGTACGCGAGCGGATGTGTCTTCTTGAAATCCGCTGCGTTTCGATCCCGCACGCTGTGCGCCATAAACGGCGAGCTCCTGGCTCCAAAAATCATTGAAGTCATCACGTATTTTTGTGGCGGCGTTTTGCGTTCGTCGCCTCGCCACAGGAAGTGTTGAGCCACGCAGTCTTCCCTTCGGATCCTTACGCGCAGGAACATCTCTCTGATGTCCGCGACCACGGCCACTGACTTTGTCCTAAATCGGAGTAAAATCCCGTGAAGCGCCCTTAAAAGGTCCGGTCCGTCCAGCAGTGCGTCGTTGAGGCATACACCGTTGACTCTGGCGGCTGCGTCAAACACTATCCTAACCTTTCCTGGCTTGTTCGGATTTGTCACCGCAAAGTGCGGCAAATACCATAGGTGTGGATCTTCGGAGTGGTCTTCGTGGCACCGTACCGCATATCCCTTTTCAAGGAGCTTGTTCACCTGGTCCGTGTACGCCTTCCTGAGCTGCGGGCACCTATCCAGTTTGCGCTCCACTCCCCGCAGTCGGCTCACAGCCATGTCGAAGCTCGGTGGCAACGTCACACTCTCCGATTTCCACGGCAGTCCTACCTCGAACCGCCCGTCGACCCGTCTCACCGTTCGATCAAATATCTCCACGGCGCGTTCCTCCATCGCGGAGGGCTTTCTCCTCTGTGAAATTCCTAACGCGTCCAGATCGAAGTGAGACTTCACGAGTTCGCCTAACTCGTTTTCCCTGTAGCTGACGGCTGCATCACTCCGGGCCATCTCCTGTGTCGTACGCACGTGTAATACGCTCTCCTCTTGAGTTTGCATCACAATCCGCCTCGGCGTAGACCCGTGGATAATCCATCCTAGCTCCGTGAGCGACGCTATCGGTTGACTCCTCGTTCCCGTCAACAACCTTCGGGATACAATTAGATGCCAGTTGTCGGCACCTATGAGTACGCGCGGTTGCCCGTGCGCGTAACATACCTCGTGCGGCTTTAGCTCCCGCAGATGCTCTCCCTTCAGGAGGTCTCTGTTGACTGACTGCGTTCCTAGAGCGAGATTCTTTACTGTTCGCGCTCGGATAGACTGGTAACTGTCCTGAGTTCGGCCTTGTATCTTTAATTCCACAACTCGGCTTTCAGGCTGCTGCTGGCTCGACGTGACTCCGTGGATGCGTAGCGGCCGTACCGGGCCCCTAGCACCGATCAATCCAGAGATCTCCTCGTCGACCAGTGTTATCGTCGATCCCTCATCTAGCAGTGCATACGTCTCGACTTCCTTTCCGTTGCATCCTTTTACAATAATCGGGCACACCTTCAGCAGTACTTGCGCTGACTCCCCGGAGTGGTGCGCTGCAGCTGCGATCACGTTTTCCTCCGGTACAGCTTCTTGTACTATTTCCCGTTCCGGTGTGTCTCCCCGCGGCGAGTGTAAGAGTGCGTGGTGTGCTTGTTTACATTCACCGACCCCACACTTCTTACTCTTGCATTTGAAGCGCCTGTGTTTACTGTTCAAACACTGGAAACATACGCGCGTCTCTTTCGCCCACTCCCAGCGCTTCGGCACTGTCATGTTGCTTAACTTGCTACACTTTGGTGTGTCATGTTCGCTCCCGCAAGCTAAACAATCCTTCTTGGGTTGAGACTCCGTTGTCGCGTACACGTTCGCTCCTTTTCTCATTTGGTTAGTATTATTTCCAGATTTTGCGGCGGTGGCGCCACCCTTGCTCCCGTGGGCGGCGCTGGCGTTAGTCATCGCGTTGGTGTATGTGTAGCGCATGGATCGGTCCGCTTCACGCGTTAAAAATGTTGACAACAATAGAACCTCTGCATCTACGTGATCTCTCCTTGCCTCGATGTAATCACACCACCTGGACTTTAGATGCGGTGTCAACTTTTCCGTGATGATCCTTGCTAACATAGGATTTTGCAGATATCCTTTCTCATCGATACTGCCAATGGTGAGTATTATATTTTGTAATTTAATCGCAAACGAGTTTAGTTCCGCAGCGTTGACGCTAGCACTGAGTTTCGGTAGTCGCTTCATCTCCTCCAGTGCATTGTCGATGATCACCTCTGGTCGACCGTAGCACTGCTCGAGAGTGTTCATTATCCTGGCGGGATCAGTGGCGGTGAATAGTAACGCTGAGACTGTTTGACGCGCTTCGCCTTTCAGGCACGTTCGCATTCGCGCTAAATTTTCCGCTGGTGAGAAGCCGTGTAGTTTGGTGGACTCCTGCATCGCGGCCTTGAACGGCAGCCACTCGCCGACGGCGCCGCTGAAGAAGGGTAGCTCCTGCGTCTGCCTCGGCGGTGCCCGGTGTCTGGCCATTCTTTCCAACGCCTCCGCTAAACGATCGATGCCCCTGTCTCGTGATCTCGCAGGTGTCGGCGATCTCGCACGCGCTTGCTCTCTCGTTACTTGATTCGGATGTCGCTGTCCCTCCCGAACGTCTCGCGTTGTATGCAGCTCCCCCCGTAGAGGAGTCTGCCGCAGCCATGCGTCAATTCGCTGACTCGTTTCGATGTCCTCTTCGGCGACGGCGCTCTCCCGGTCGGTTTCATCTCGGATCGTTGCTATGTCGGCGGCTAGTCTCCTTTTTACCAGCAGCGCTTGTAGCTCGAGTTGATCCCGACGAATGTGGGCGAGACTCTCCTCCGCCTCCCACTGTCTCTGTCTGATGCGTGCCTCGATGCTCTTGTTCGAGTGCACTGATGCGGCTTTGGTCACTCCTTGGTCTCGCGGCGGTGGTGGCGGCCGCGGTGCTGATTCCCGTTCCGGTGGTGGGTTGTGCGCAGCGTGTGGTGAGTCCGCAGGTGGTTGGGATGCTATGGCTTCGGCGTCCGTGGCAGGGTAGCTGACAGACTCAATCGCTTGAGCCCGCCGGTCAGCTTGAGACCTCGTCTTCACTGGGCTTCTGCTGGTCGGCATCTTCAGCACTTGTTGCCCCTAACCGGCCCTACCTCCCTATCCGTCCCTACGGCCCTACGTACCTTCCTAACTATATTAGGTCCCGACGAATCCGGAACGGCGTCGCTCGGTGACCCGACGCTCAGCACGCGACGCTCCGCACACGACGCTCCGCACACGACGCTCCGGACACGACGCTCCGGACACGTCGGTTGGCGCTCGACGCTCAGCACTCGTCGGTCCGCGCACGATGCTCAGCCCGCGACGCTCAGCACACGTCGTTCAGCACGCGACGCTCAGCACTCGATCGTTGCGCCGCAGCCGTAGTCCGGACGCACGGTTCTGCGCCCGATGTCTCGACCCGTCGCAGCCGGCTTCCAGACGCTCGATGTTGCGCCCGGCCCGGAGTCTTGACACGTCGCACCCGGCAGACCTCCCTGCGCTCGGCTCCCGGCACCCGGCACCCGGCACGATCCTCGCTGGCTCGCTCGACGCGTCTTGACACGTCGCAACTTGTTCGCGCCGTACCCGAGGCGCTCTTCCGATCACCCGTCTCGCTCTCGGTGACACGGCGTGGTCGCACCGTTGGGTGATCTTCTTTCTTCACCCCGATGACACGTCGTGGTCGCACCGTTGGGTGATCTTCGGCTTTCGCCTCTTCGCTTCGATAGTCCAGCTTCCGTCGGTTCGCTTTGTAGCTACGCGAACACTAGCCTCTTCGTGTAACTTGGCTAGCCCTTCACACGTTGCTAGTTGCCGCAGTTGTTGCTTCACTGCTACTTTGGCCCGATGGCTTGATGCTCGAACCCGACGGCACTTCGATTGCTCCTTATCCGGCGACGACAGGACCAGCAACTTTGTGGTGGATCTCCACAACTTCGCCAAAATAAAACTCCGTGGGTTCGATTTCAATGGACTGTATTTCTTTCTTCGGTACAATGGTGCTTACTTGCTATCGCTTCTATGCTTCTTACTTGTTTTTAGTTAGGCCGCAAAATTAGAAAAATACTGAACAAAGTTCCATACAAAAATGCTCTACTAATATTACAAATTTACGTCGGCAATTAGTACATAGGTCAACAAGCTAACATTGGTACTGTAGGGCCAATCACAGTGCACTCGCGTGCTCAGTACTTTGGTTTGTTTACATTCATTGAGAGAGAGAGATAGACAGCTACGTGACTCTACTATTTAATTTACAATTTTTAATAACAAAGCAAGTTCGTCCGCAACAAATGTATAATGTATAATATATTGCAAAATGTAAATTTTGTAACTGATAAAGTGTACAATTAGGTAGCTCAGATGATACATTAAATTTGAGCTAGTCCTTGGTTGTATGTTTTATAACAACAATTTTCAAACAAGTCACGAGTCTTCGTGGCAGTCTAAAAACTCTGACACCAGATCTAGCCAGTCGGCCCATTACAACTTGCTTTTTTTTATCAAATCAAAAAAAACATAGTTCTTATTTTTGAACTTTTTACCTCGACAAGATGCCAGCATGAACAGCCGGGTGCAACGTCTTCACCCGTCCACCGAGCATCTCTGGCGCCTTAGTGATGTCCGAGACATCAAGCACACTGAGGCCGGCATTGCGCAGCGCCGTGGCCGTACCGCCGCTGGCGATCAGTTGCAGCCCAACCTCTGACAGGGCTTTGGCGAGAGGAAGCAGGCCAGTCTTGTCTGACACGCTCAGGAGGGCTGCAATCATAAAGTATTTACTGGTAGATCGAAAATGATGATAGCACAAAGCAAGCTTTTTATTTTACTTGCATAAACATTTAGAGTATTCAGTTAGTATTCCTCTTGGAACAATCACATGTCTCTCTTTACCTCGAAGAAGAACTATATGAAAGTGTGATACATACTTTTATAATAAATGTCCTTGAGAAATATTAACAAAGGTACCGGCATTGGTAACATTTATTTAATTGGTTTGTCAGGAATACTTAATATAGGTATTCTATACAAAATGTAAATTGCCCAGTACTTTTTATTATCAACTTGCTTTCTCCCAATACAAAATGGTAAAATATTTGAAAGTAATGATTTTGAACCAATTATATGTAATAAGAATTTCAATGCTTACCTAACTTTCCATTGGTGGCCATGTCTGTTTCTTCCAAATACTTTTATTGAACTGCGAGACAATTGTTCCCAACTAGCCCGTATCAACTGACCTTACGCAGGGGTCCTGATAACAAATTGAACTTGTTTACTAACCATTCTTTAGATTATTTAGGGCTGTCACTTCACCTAGTTTTATAAAGTGGATGAGAAAACTAAAATATGAATTTCAAGAAAGTATTTTAATAGATTAGTTTAAAATGTAGATATTGCACATTACTTTAGTTAAATGATAAACCAAAGCCCAAAATTTGGCTCAAGGTCATTCAATTACTCAATGACTAAACATGAAGTCTTGAAAATCACTAGACCTCTGAAACTGAAATTTGGCAGTAGTAGTCTAGTAGGTAGGTAGAAGGTAGTCTATGAGTTAAGAGTTGCCATTTAAGAATGGATTATGTTACAGGGTCGAATTAAGATGGTTTACAGGAGGACAGCAGATGAAACAATGGGGTGCAGCTAGTTGTACTGACATGCAAGAAATAGAAATATTTTATAACATTTTCAATCAATATTTACCTACTTAAGAGGGCCGCGACGCTATGAAATTTCCATACAAATGCGCTACTCAAATTTCTTGACAACCATTTGTCAGATTATGATGAAATTTAGCATGTACAATTAAATTAACAATATCTCCGCCCCTATGTTCTTGGTTTTTTTTAAAACGTTCTCAAGCGAAAATAGAGGTATGAAAAATATCCGCATTTTTAAGGGGTCACTTTTGACTGATTTATTCAATAGATAAACAAAACAAATCATACATTCCATTACATAGGGACGTTGCCTACATCATTAGCTGTTAAATGAATCCATAATAAAAGGGAAATTCTTAGTTATTTAAGAATGATTACTTACAGAAGTGCAAAAGTCATAAAAAAAAATTGAAATTGCACTTTTCACTCTGGTGGTAACTTTAGAGGCTCGTCAGTATCATCAAACACTAACCAAAACGGTTAGTGTTTTATGACTGATGCTAAATTTGAGAAAAACTAAATTGTGAAATTAACTTTTTATTTGTATCAACCCTACGATTGTTTGCGTAAGTGTTGTGATGAAAATTTATAGATTTATTGCGGAGCATAACAACAAAATAAAGAAAACAGTTAACAAACATATTATTCAAGTTATTTAAAATATTACAATGATAACACACCCATCATGCGCCATGCTAATTATCTATTGACAATTAAGACTCTTGTCTTACAAGTTACAAAAGTAATATTAGATTCAATCCAAGATGTGAGAATGTGTGTCATCAAATGAGAAAGGAAGTCGAAAGCTGAAAAGGGCTCACCAGCAGGCCTAGCATGTACAACACGGCAACAGTATTTTTGACTCTTTTTATCAAGACAGATGTAGAACAGACATACAGACCTATAACCACACATAGCCTTGTCACATTCTCACACAGCAATAAGTGATGAGAAGAATTTAATTGCATGCGCATGCTAGTCCTATTGGTTTGAAGTCGGGAGCATCAGCAAAATCTACTATTTTCATTGTAGGATGGTGCGGGTGACATCTCGCAAATAATTCCTTTTCACCCTTTTATAGTTGCCGCGGCTTACAAATCATGACATAAAACTTCAGCCATACCCCAAATACAACAACACTAAAGTACAAAATCATCAATGACTGTAGTAAATTAAGAAATAACTTAACGCAATAAATGCAGGTAAAATAAATGCGGCTGTCACCCGCACCATGCTACAGTAAATATAGGGTACCTTTGAACTGGTTTATTAATTGGTTGTCCTGACCATAAACAATTCAATCCAAGGTTCCGATTAATTTGTACTTGCTAGACCAAAGGCTTCAATCGACACCGAGTCACAAACCCATGTGATATGAATACTGTATTATTGCTGTAAGTTTAAACCACACCACACCGCACCGGGTCCGCAGTTTAGGAAAAATTTACACTTACCAAAATATTGGCTTTGATCTTCACCGTGGCGTAGGATAGATTAAATTTGAACGTTTGAGTTTGAGAGTTTTTTGCAACCAAATAGTTGCTGAATGCTGTACTTTGATAACCTACATTAATTAGTAAAACACAAAAAATTAAACTTTGCGGGCACTCTCGCGTATTTTGATTTTCAAAAGTTTTGACGTTGACGTTTTGATTTCAAGCTAAAAGCTGTCAAAATTGTATTTTTTTTTTGCCTATTTGGAAATAGGCTAAAGCTATTAAGCTCATATCACTTTGATTTTCGAGAAATTCTTGTTGATTTCTTCGATCATTTTATTTATTTAATTATAAACATCCGGTCGGTGCGTAGCTAATGAGGAGGCAGTAGCTCATAACAGCGAGGTAAACCATCAAAGGGTTTGGGTTTTAACATAGACTTCTACGATTTGAGGCCAGTTTTACTAGGTCCAATCCTCAGAATCCTCAATTTATGTCTATGGCTAAAGAGGTATTCTGTGGTCCAATCTAATCGGACTATACGTCAAAACAGTCGGATTAAGTATCATAGATTTTCCATCGATACCAAAATAGTTCAAAGCTCGAGTTTCAAAAAGATAATTGTTTATTCGGATTTTGATTGTATGTTTTTCTACAGCTTATATTTACAGTGGTTGCTATCGTTTTTCCCATCTAAAAATAAAAGCGCTAAGCTGGGGCCCTATTCTTGCGCGTGAGTAACTTACCTATTTTCTGGTCTCTCTCGTCATGCTGCCCACAGACCAAAGCCAACGCAGGCCAACGTTATGCTGCGTCTCGTTTTATTTTATTGAAAAGAAATAGGACGCAGCGCATTCTTTGGCTTGGTGTGTACCCAGCATTACGCGAGTGAAAGTGACCAAGATAACATCTCACGCATTAGGATGGGGGCTAAATATCTAAATAATAAACGCTACGGCTCCTTAGCTGCTCCCACACCAATTTAACATACAGTATGGGTTTCACTGTGCAAGCTGCCCGGCTGTGGAATGAGTTGCCTGTTGCCATCAGCGACAGGCTCATCAGGACATCAGGCTCACAGGAATCATTGCCCATTTTTAAAAATCTCTTATTTTTAAACATTCTCTCACTTTGTTAATTTGTACGTACATATGTCTATATATATATATATATATTATTCAGATTTATTTACAAATTATATATTAATTTATGTATTATATGTAAGTACCTAAAGGTATATGTGTAGATATTTTTAACAATATTTTATTGTTAATATTTATGTATGCCACCGACCGTTTGTCATATTTCGTTCTGTCCTGTCCATCCAAAGGTTCCATATAAGAAATCGCTTTAGGCGATAAGGACGCCCTTGTACTGCCGAATGATATTTTATTTTAAAATTCTCTATAGGTTCGTTTTACTTTGTATTTTTGGTGTGCAATAAAGATGTATTGTATTGTATTGTACGGCTGAATATCATTCCGAAAGCTAGTTAAACGGCGCAATTTTGTAAAGTGGTTAGGAACGACTGATTTAGCAAGTTAGCTACAACATCTCCACTTTTTAAGCATGACTTGAAGTCTTGAACTTGTTCGTGATTAATTTGTAAGTTTGCTGTTCAGAATTTTTTTTGTTCTTTTATAACGCCTGAACTTTGCGATCATTCTTAAATTTATGATTTGCTACAACAATTTTTACTTTACATCACTTACCTACATTCGGTATTTCGATTAGTCAATGATAGTTACACACTTACCCCTTTAGCAGTAAAAGTTGATTACCCCGGAATAATTAGACAGTGTTTCGTCTTTTTCTGTCGAGTTCAATAATTTTAAAGAAAGATAAAGACAAAACACTGTCTCACTATTCCAAGGCATATTATATACAACGTTTATTGCTAAGAAGGTTACACTATTATAAAAACAACATAATCAGTTAAAACAACATAAACACATAAAATGTTTTTTTCAAATAATAAACCGACTTATCGTTATCCGAATTGAAACTCCTCCTTTTTGGAAATCGGTTAAAAATGGGATGGAGATTGCAAGAAATGTAAGAACATTTCTTGCAATCTCCATCTCTCTCATCTGTCCTCTCCCGCCGCGGCACCCAGCCTTCGGTTGCAGTGTCGCCCAACTGCACCCCGCCTCAGTTGTGGGTCGGCTCATACAGATCCACACCCTACTTAGGCCGCTTCCATGTGGGCTTTGGGCTAAAAGCCCCAAGAAGCGGCCCCACCTCGGATTTATTTTGGCTTCACCGTGGTTGCCGAAGCCACGGCTACTGAGCCCCCGCCACGACAAGGCCCCTCAGGCAGGACAAGGACCCTCGGGGGAGAGTGCCGCGGAACCCTTAAGTCAACGTCTATGTCTTTGGTAGGGTTTTTCCAGGTACAGGTCGAATGATAGCTCGAATTCCGTCATTTTCGTTTTTTCGCTCAGACTGTTTGCATTTAAATTAATGTATTTTCCAGCCAAAGATGATGCTGTATTATAATTGTTTTTTTTTTACCTGTAAGTTCATAGTAATAAAATGAACAAGCTTCTACAATTTTTTTAGCGTTTTAGAAGTATATTATCATTACTTTTAGATCACCCTGTACGTACATGCACAGTAACACAATTACCTGCTTAGTTAACACCAATCCTATAACCCTGTATGATTATTGTCTATTGTTATTTGTTAGTCTAAATATTTTTGTTAAACAACATTACGCTAGGGAAGCTGATACATGATTGTGTCCATGCCCTGTGGTTTTGCTTGCAGTTTCCGACTTTTTCGCGTTTTTGAGAGAGAAAGGCAGAAGAATGAATTATCTTCTTCTTCACGATACACAATATTTTTTGTGTTATCCACGATTGAAGGAAGCGGATGGGTCAGGTGTTTTGATATAAGTATATTAAATACCTCTATAGATATTCTAAACTAAGCACAGCATGTAGGTACTATGGGTACCTACTTACCAGAGACTAAAGGAGTCTACACACCGAAGTCGTCGACAGCCGCCGACATTTTGTTTTTAGTACAAACCCTCAATGTTTGTACTAAAAACAAAATGTCGGCGGCTGTCGACGACTTCGGTGTGTAGACTCCTTGATATATATTTTTAAATATGTACTTAAATAGAAATAGATAATAACACCCAGACGTATAATAAACACAAATGTTCATCACATGTTTGCCCTAGCTGGGAATCGAATCCACGCGCCCAAGCTCAGAAGACAGGTTCACTACCAACTGAGCCACCGAGGCAGTCAATATTATCAAGATCTACTTAGCCATTTAGTTATTAAAAGGTAACATACAGACAGTATGGTCGAATTACTTTCACATATTATAAATAGGCATAACGCATTCTTAGGGCACAGATAAAAGCAGCTGGTAGATGACATAACCGTCATTTAGCCTCTAAATTCAATACAGTGATCACTTAAACCAATTATCTATTTGTAATGTCTATGAAAAATTGGGTCGTGGACTTTATAACTCTCAACGTTATTTCGTATGTTGTTGCTGTCGTGACGATGCACGATCCGAACTATCCACGATATTACTCAGAAGATGACTATAACTATACGCGACATGAATTTAGAAATAAGTTATGGACTATAATGGCAAATTCCGAGTGTAAAAATCATAGCGTGAGTGTCGCTACGCCGACTAAGGAAACCATCGTTGCCGTTACAATACCAGTTGTGGAAAAAGACATGATCTCCTGTCCCTTGTTGCAATTCAATTTCCGTCCGAAAGCGAAAGCCATGTCATGCTCATACGGAGGCACCAACGAATGGTATGGATATGCATCGGATGTCGTAGGACTATTCGGCTCAAACAACGTCATATTGATCCCACAAACAATAATTACTGGATGGTCACATGCCGGATTTAAGTGGTCATTAAAAGGAGGAAGAAATTGTTACAGAGAAGGGACGGGTGGGGACCAAATCTACAATACCAGAACTTACATCACCAAGCTAGGAAGACACACAGCACTCATGTTCGTTGAGTTCCGTAACAGCAAGGAGAAACATTTATATTTACTCTCAAACGACCGGAACATGAAAGACATGATGGAACAACGCTTTATAAAGAAAGTTGCAGTATTATTCCCTGCAATAGGGCAGCTTTGTTCTACACATTGCACTCGTCAAAGAAACTTTACGCGACGCACTCAAAGAGGAAAGTGTATGATTAAAACTGGAAAAAGAGGAAATTGTATTTAATGAAAATTTGGATGACCCGTCCGGTTATTTTAAGTTGTTCCGACATCGCTGAGGAAGGAAATCAGATAGTTTCGACCACTTGCAGGCTTTTAATAACTACGCACCTACATCTACATACTGTACAGGTAAAGTTTGACAAAAATTAGTAGTCAAATTTAAAACAAAAAGATTTTATGAAAACAATGCCCTCTTAAGATTCAGATCTAGAAATGAGATAGGTGCTGGAACTGGGCCCTGCCCTTAAGAGAGCCAGACAAGACACAAGACTTATACATTGAGACAGACAAGACTCATGCATCACCTAAGTAAGAGTTCATTTAAGGTACCGAGCGCTAAGATGGCCCAACCCATAATAGCCCACGCTAAATAAAACGTACAGCTACTTACTTCCACCATACAACAAAACAAGACGTGAGTGAAGCTGCAAACAGATTCTACTTAGTGCTACTTAGCAATGTTACAAGAACATAGCAATAAGGACAATGCTGTGACGTGTTTTGTGAGCTGAGTCAAAGTTATGGGAATTCCTGAAGTATTCTAGATTCCGCGCGTCAATGTGCCAAACTTTACGGTTCGCTGTTTGTAGGCGTAAAGACCACCGGAAACTGCGCCGATTAAACGTTATAAACAATAAATAATAAGTAAGAATGAGAACAAGAATATAAAAGAAAATTAAAACGGTAAAATGTTGGAAATATTTCTGCTAGAATATAAGAGTTTTAGGAAAGTATACCTAACAATTATTCTAAACGAAATATGAATATTAATTGATTGAGTTCCAAACAGCGTCTTTCGGATTGTGGTCGCTATATTCGATATTCGCCACGCTCCATATTTAGGCCATCCTATGAAATCCTATCTAATTACGTACTACTATCTTCTCCACTAATATTATGAAGAGGAAATATTTGTATTTTTGTATGTTTGTAACAAATAAACTCAAAAACTGATTTCGAAAATTCATGCTTTAATATTAAGTACTAGCTGCGCCCCGCGGTTTCAACCGTGGTCCCACAAGAACCGTTATTTTTTTCGGGATAAAAAGTACCCTTTGACCTTTTCTGTTACCCTACCAACGTGTTTGAAAAATTTCATGATGATTGGTTGATTAGTTAGGGCGTGAAAGCGTTACAAACAAACAAACAAGTTATTTTGTATGGAGACTCAATTTATTTTCTTTCGAATTTTAAAAACTTATGTTCTAAAAGTTGTTCACTATCACGGGTACAACAATACCTGCAGGGCTATTCACAACCATTCGGAAACGTTTCCGTTCGGATTTCAACAATTTTTAGCCTAAATTATTCGAATCTCAGTTCGAATTCATAAGTTTTTAAACGTGATTAATTCTTCCGATCCGATACTCGATTCCCTATTCCAAAATGTATAAAAATAGACTGAGGTTCGAACAATTTGAGTTTGAAATTTCTGGGATCCGATCGGAAACGTTTCCTAATGATTGTGAATAGCCTTGCTGAAGTATTACTACTCAAAACCAGCACGTTTTAGAAACGCGACATTTTACCAGCTGCGTTTTCTTTTTTCTTTATCCACTTTACCTTTTTGGAAAAGTGTGCGAGGACAGCGAGACGCGCGCCGTTCGCATACAAAGACGCTATAGTATACGAAAGAGCTCTTTAATCTTGTACAGTCAGTCAGTAGTCAGTACACAATAAGGAGACAAGAGTAGTACACGTGTGTCTCCAAGCTTGAAACCGCTTCACTGTCCAGTGACCTTTACAATCATGCAAACGGGGATTTGTATTTTATTTGTAAGTAAATAAACATATTTTTATGAATAATGCAAGCTTTAATAAGTTACTGTTCTCTAAGCATAATAAATTTGAAAATTACAGTTAAAATAAGATTCTCTGTTTGAGAGATTTCACCTTGATCCTTTGTGTTGATTTTTCAAAACTTTTTTTTTTGTATACTTATTACAAAACATAGTTATAAAAACATTTAAGTTCATTTTTCATTAAAATGAGCTAGTCTAGATGGTTACAGGTACATTTAATAAGATTATCAGTGTTTTGTTTACCTTAAAGTCGGCGGATAAATGACGACTTGCACTAAATATCAGAATTGCCTAAGTATTTGCCTAACTAGTTTAATCTACACCTAGCTAGCTCCTACCAACATTTTTTCAAACGAACCGCAAGCCATTCCTTAGGAGAATCTTAACATTATCAAAAGCAAATATTTCGCTAGGAGTAGTTCAAACCTAGTTAAGCTAGGAATTAGGCAGTTCTTATATTTTGTTCAAGTGGCCATGAGTCCTATAGCATGTGTTTCAAAATCTTTTGGCTTAGATATTCGATGTTTATTGTGTTCCATTCCATAGTTGTGTTTCTCAAACATGTTCAGAACGACTGACCTATGAATTACAATAAAAATCCAAGTAAGTAGGTAATTATAGTAAGAAATATTCTACTACAAGAACTGGTTTGCCATAATTATGTCTGTTGTTAGGTCTTGGAGCTTGCATTTATGTAACGAGTTTCTACTTAGCTTCTTACATTATCTTTTTATTCATTGTATTTTTTTAATTAAGTGTTTCATTAGTTTGACTTTTTTCATTTACATTGAAAAATTTAAATTTGAATCTAGGTAAGTACAAACACTTGCCATGTGTAACAAAGTTAAGGCACTGTTTACATACACTGGTACTGATTTGCATAATTATTTTCAAGGCCATTATTATAAATTATGAAGTGGTCAAGCGTGTTCATTACTTATTATCCCAGATAAATAAGGTACCTAGCTTATTATGTGTGACTTTGAACTAGAACTTAACAATTCTAGCTTTAATTACCTACTTACTTTCATTTCTAAACAAAAAAGTAAGTAATCATAACCTCTTAATCTTTATTATGTAATATTAAAAGAGCCAAAGTGAGTTTGTTTGTTTTTTCGTTTGTTACGCTCTCACGCTATAAGTGACTCCGAATTCAACACACAATTTTGCATACTCGTTGTCAGGGGTATTGTTCTTGACTTACTATCACGACGAAGGGTGGTAGGTTAGGTAGGCGGTACTTATTTATTATTCCGGTCTTAGTAAATAAATATTACCTGCCTATTAATAATACCCAAGTTTTAACCCTATTAGTAATACCCAAGTTTTAACCCTATTAGTAATACCCAAGTTTTAACCCTATTAGTAATAGCCAAGTTTTAACCCCATTAGCAATACCCAAGTTTTAACCCTATTAGTAATACCAAAGTTTCAACCCTATTAGCAATACCCAAGTTTTAACCCTATTAGTAATACCCAAGTTTTAACCCTATTAGTAATACCAAAGTTTTAACCCTATTAGTAATTGTCTATTAATAATACCCAAGTACATTGCTGTAACAGAGAGTGGTAGAGTAGGTGATCAAAAAGTTAGTAGACTTAGTGACTCTGTTAACTGAAGACCTCACGAGTAGTAATTATCAAAAATTCTAACAAAATTGCACAAGAAACTGAGTTGAGAAATGCAACCTGTAGAGGTCATACTGACATCCGGACAACCGGATGCCGGACAACAGACATATGCATAGGTATTTACAGTCATTCGGAAACATATCTGTTTCCATTTCCGAAAAAAGTAAACTTAAATTATTCGAATCTCAGTCCGTGTTCAAAGTTGTTTGTCCGTGTTCATCATAACGTGATTCATTATTTTGATCGGATTTATTATATTCCCTATTCCAAAATTTATATGTAAAAGTACCTAGACTGAGATTCGAACAATTTGAGTTTAAAATTTGTGGGATCCGATCGGAAACGTTTCCAAATGATTGTGAATAGCACCGCTAAAAGCACAGCTATAGCAAAGACGCGTCGCGCTCATACGGTCATTAAAAAAATTACTTACATTCTTCCATAATCATGGTAATCATTTACTTACCTAAAAATAAAAATCGAACACACGTAACAAACTGAAACTGCAAACTGCGCAAGTGCTCCCAAAGTAATCCGGTACCACGAACACGCCGTTTTTCATACTGATTATACGTGCTCGCATTTATTTCTAAGTATGTGCAAGTGTGGGGTACACAGTGCTTGTATATTGTGCAAATGGTTGGCTAATAAAGATATTTGTATTTGTATTTGTATGTACACTATGTACATTTGTACAAGACATAGTGTACATACTTATAGACAGTAGTTACATGAAATAGTGATATTAAGCCAAAAGGAGGTTGTTGTGAATCATGAATTTAAAGCGATGATAGCCTAGTTGATTGGAGGCTCACCTATTAAGCCAGAGGGGGCGAGTTCGATCCCAGCCGAAAGCCCACCAATTTGTACATTTGTGAAAATAGAATATTATGTGCGAATTAGTGCGCAGAATTCGGCCGCGCTATAGAGATGGTAGCCTATATTATTGTTTAATTTGCTTGTAGCTTAACTCGCGGTCGAATTAACTATGCGGAAATTATTCTGGTAAGTATACATAGCTTGTGCCCGTTTTATGGCGACAAGCTTGGCCCCCTGTCACATTTGGCACTGAATATCGTCTGGCGTAGTGTAAGTAGGTATTGTTATAGGTACTTACGCCTCTGCCAACCCTTTCGGGGAAAAGGCGTGACGATATTACGATAGTTGTGAATTTTAGATGAATTTAAATATTTAACCCTTTTTTTAAGTCACAAGCATATTTCTGATTTCATAATAATATTCTCAATTTGATGATAGAGCACAAACTAAATCGTAACTTCATCATCTTTAGTACTAATACGTAAACATGTTTACTGAGGTCATCTCTAGTTATAAAATATCACATAAACTAAATTAAGTATGTATAATACTACTGCACTATACATACATAACGAGTAAGCACATTAAATTATTTATCTTGTCACGTCTCATCAGGGGGGCAATTCTGCTAACCTTAATAAGCTGAATTACCTGAGCCGTTGACGTTGCGTTGGCCATTAGAAAACGGACGGGGAACGGCTCAGTATCACTAACGTTTCACAAACGTCCCGGCAACCAGCTGGACTACTGGTGACACGTTTTAGAAACATAAGTGATACTGAGCTGCCGATGCCTGTTTAGTAGCGAGTTTGATTTTCGAAAAGACCCTTCTTACAGTGCCCGTATGCTGAGTTTTCATTCAATTTTAATCTCTGCTCGAAAACTCCCTTGGGAGTTTCATACAACTTCTCCCAAGGGAGGCAATATCTTGCTTTGCGTTGAGACTACGTGATATGTAATTAGTCATAGTCGAGCAGGTGGTGTGATAATAAGTATACTACCTAAGTATAATTATAGGTAAATTTTCTCGTCGTCGTCACTCTCTGACGACTAATAAACTTCAATGCATTTTCAATTTACTTCGATTCAATTTGTGGATACTTTAAGAAATTAAGTACAAGACGATGATGTATTACTTACAAGATATTGAATTTTAGTTATCTAATATACAAAATTTATGAGTGTTAGACTAGTTACTTATCTACATAACACATTTATATTATAGTATTAAGTACTCGTTTATTCTACAGGTAGCAGTTATCGGGCTTCACTTGGCAAATGGTGGCGTTCCCAAAATAGGTAAGCTACTTATTTTATTGTAGATATAATTATAATATAATTAATAATAACAATTAATAATTAATTAATATAATTATATACTTATTTATAATTTACTAGCGACTTGACCTGGCTTCGTATGGTAGATACCTACATGTAAACCTTTCGTGAAAAATCATCTGACTGATGCTGTAAACCGCATCAAATTCCGTTAAGTGATTTAGGAGTTCGCGGATAACAACGAGTATACAGACGCGGGAAACGACTTTGTTTTTAACAACCGACGCAAAAATGACGGGGTGTTATAAGTTTAACGTGTGTGTGTGTGTGTGTGTGTGTGAATTAGTCGCGAGTGTCTTAGCTATGTTTGATGAAAATCTGTGTTGGTTTTTTTTTTTTTATTTTACATGTATACTTGTAGAGACTATGTAGAGATAAGATTTACAAGTGCAATTTGACCCTAAAGAGAGAGTCTACTTAGTAGCAAGAAACTCTACCATAACTAGGTAGTGAAACTTGGCAGGTGAAAGGGTACATATTCGCAAGATCTAGGCACTTTCCAATAGAGAATTAGAATAACTAGATTTCTTGTTAGTCTGTAACAGTGGATGTAGTTGTGCATGAGTTGTGCGTGTGTTGTGTACTTGTGTATAATGTTGATACATTTACGGGTATTTTAAATCTTCTTAAGGGCATTTCCAAGTGTGGGGTCCATTGTGTATGTAAGTAGGTACATTGCGCAAATTGGCTGTTAATAAAGATGTTTGCATATTATAAAACTCATGTGTATTTCAAATTATAATTTATCTCTATGCCAAATTTCATCCAGATTCATTAAGCCTTTCTATCGGGATTAAGTAACGAACATCCATTCACCCATCTCCACATAAACTTTTGAAAGTATAATAGTGTGATTGATGTCTGATCTCCGTTTT
This sequence comes from Peribatodes rhomboidaria, assembly GCA_911728515.1. Classification (NCBI taxonomy): domain Eukaryota; kingdom Metazoa; phylum Arthropoda; class Insecta; order Lepidoptera; family Geometridae; genus Peribatodes; species Peribatodes rhomboidaria. Next base: position 4,656,487 of record OU452175.1, on the reverse strand, counting down.
CACAAATAAGTATGTATTAATATGAACGCTCAGGATGTCTGGAAGCTGTCATATCAAGTCAGTTGTCGTGTCAATGTACCCACCCACTGAGAAATGTAGTACTTAGCATTAAGTTGCGTAGGTAATGTTCGTAAAATGGGAGTAAAACTGGCGATAACTTAAATATGTATTTTTCACTTCATTTAGTGAAAGTATGATCTTGGAAAACCCCTACGTCAATTTTTAACGAGTTATCTTCGTTGCATTGCTAATACATTTTGACAGTCACATCTGCGTATGATAGACAAATTATTAAGAGTCCGGCGACCTAACTAATTTCGACCTAGGCGACCTAGACTAACTTCGCATTGGCTTAAGGTATTCTATCGCCATTTCGTCTAGAAGAAGACGAGTGAAGAGAGCGAGTAATGATACCTGACGAGCCTCTAAACTTACCTACAGAGTGACAAAGTGCAATTTCATTTTTTTTATGACTTTTGCACTACCGTAATCATTCTTAAGTAACTAAGAATTTCCCTTGTATTATTGATTCATTTAACAGCGAATTATGTAGACAACCTCCCTATGTAATGGAATTTTTGATTTGCTTTGTCTACCTATTGAATAAATCAGTCAGAAGTGACCCCTTAAAATGCGGATATTTTTCATAGCTCTATTTCCGCTTGAGAACGTTTTTAAAAAAAACCAAGAACATAGGGGCGAAGATATTGTTAATTTAATTGTACATGCAAAATTTCATCATAATCTGACAAACGGTTTTCAAGAAATTTCAGTAGTGCGTTTGTATGGAAATTTCAGAACGTCGCGGCCCTCGCAAACTGTGTTTACCACACCGCAAACTGTTTTACTAACACGTAAACACCGCTTCACATTATTGCCGTATAGCTAATTTTAAATTGAAGCGTTAAACAAATTGAAAGCCGCAGCACAACGCCCGCGAAAGCCATTTTTGGCCAATAGGAACGACGAATAGCCTATTTGCTGCAATAGTGTATAGCCGGTGTTCGATTTAATATCAAGACGACTTTTAACAACGTTACCCATCATCATTAGAAGCAAGAGCTCGTACCTATCTATCATGCCTGCCTGCATGAGAACATGTCCAAGATTTGTACCTGCTGAACCGCTTACATAATCTAATGCTCTTATCATAATAAAATTGGAAGAGAGAAATTCTAACTAATTTGCGACTTCCCGCGCAAACAACCTTTTTCAAACGCTCTATGTTGTACCTTGGCAGAAATACCTTTGGGGCAAGGTCATTCCACATACTTGCGCAGCTTACTAGTTACAGATGATAAGAAATAACCAGTACTTCATTCACCTCATTGCAGATAAGCCTTACATACCGATAAAGTACCCTGGGCCGATTCAGGAAGTCTCCGAAAGTCGATACGGAGTCCCCGACGAGGGTATTCCCGAAGCATGCCGGAACCTAACCTTCTGCACCATCAAACCCGACAACTATCCACAGGAACGGTTCAACCAGATGTTTAAGGGAACGGTAAGCTTTTTGGAAATTGATTTATAGTTTATTTTTATTGCACACTTCGAACAGAAATTGCAGACATCAAAAACTTTAAACGCATTTAAAAAAAAATAGTTTATTTGCTTACATCTTGGTTACAAAAGATGTTAAAATATGTGGTAGAATGTTTTGTCGAAAAGGCGTACGAATATCAGGCAACGACATGACACGAGTTCTGTAGGACTTCCAAAAAATAGCCTATGTGTTATTTTAGGGTATAAGCTACCTCAAAATTCAACAAAACCTGGCCACCCATTTTAAGCGACTTTGTTTTACACTGTAGTGAATAGTGAAGAAGTAGGAATAAAAGATCTTATCTCAAAGTACGTATCTCCTTTTCAGAAAGCCTTGCAGCATCCTACGCTAATAATCGAGACCGTGGCCGACCGTCAAGGCGATGGCGTAGATTTCGACGACTGTGATTCAGAGATATCCGTAAGTAAGGCCGTCACATGCGATAAAGATAATATATTCCTTTTCACACCACCTGCTCGGCAATGACTTACACTTCACATAGTCTCAACCTAAAGCAAGGCATTGCCTCCCTAAGGAGATAAAGTCGTATGAAAATCCCAAGGGAGTTTTCGATCAAAGAGGTTAAAATTGAATGAAAACTCAAACAACGTAAAAAGAGTTTATCCGAAAATTGAACTGGCCACCAGGAAAAAAAAAACGCAGCTGGACCATGATCTCCACGAATTTTCAAACAAAAGACGGTGTTTAGTGTAACATATTTTCACAGGTCCCTTTTATTGCCTCGCAGTAGATGTGAAAAGTAGAGTATTACCTAATATTAATTTACCTCTAGCATAAAGCAGTGTCTCTGTCCCCTCGGTACATTTACTATTCTATCGTAACACCAAAAACGAATACTAATGTTACTTACCTATTTGTTTATGTACTTACATTTTAGTATTCGTCAGGAATAGCAGATGTATTATGTACGACAATAAAAAAATATCATTGATATTCGTTTTTGGTACCTATTAGAAGGGAATAGGTACTAAAGCAAGCCTAATGCGAGCGTTATGCGGAGGCTCGTAGGCTCAGATACAACGCCATCAGGAGCGGAATAATGGTGTTTAAGGCGGGCCAAAAACTTATGACACTGAGTCATCGGTCATATTGAACCAGTTGATTCATTTGATAGTTGATGCAGGGGTCACCGCCCTGCACCGCTCGAATTTGTGAATTTGTTTTTTTTTTATTTTTAACATTTTGTTACCGCATAACTTCGTCATGTAAAAACCTTTCAAAAATATTTTTTATTTTTATTTTAAAGGTTATACTTACAAATTGGCCCATTTTTTAAAGAATCCAATCTGAATGATGGAAGGTCGGTTTTTATTTCGGAAGATCTTAATTGTTTCTTCATAATTAAATAAACAATAAACCGCCCATCGCTCTAAACTGTACACGTCTATTTTAAATTAATCAATAACCTCTCGCAGTCAAAACCACACAAAAAATTAAAAAAAAGTTAATAAACCATATATTTCACAAAGTTAATTAATATTTCATTAATTAACGTTGCTTTAAATTATTTTTCAGTTTAAGCCTCTGTACACAGTTCGGAATAAACGCGGGGATTGGCGCACAATCATACAGGCTCCCGATGAAAACTACGTGCAGATGGTTAGACTGGAAACTTGCAGGTAAGTTCGAAAACATCGTACCATAATACGACATCGTGTCGTTACTTTTCGTTGTAGATATCCACGCCAGGATGCCGCAACGAGGCACGAGGCGAGTGACGACGTCGTGTCGTGTGTTAAGTGTCTGTGTAATATGTAAGGCCCTATTCTTTCAAGTCAAGATATTTTTTGGAAATTGTCTCTCTCGTTTGAAGAGTTATAGGAGTGACTAAGATAATATCTCACGAGACAGAATAGGAGATCTGCATGTCTGTCATACGCACCATGACAAAATCTTCACATCAATTTATGTCGTGTGAGAACGAGACAAAGCTATGTGTAAATATACGTCTGTCTCGATAAAAAAAGTCGATTATTTTTGTCGCGGCGTGCAGGCTAAGGCTGGCGTGACGATGACACTGGTCTGCTCTAAACGACGACGGGTAGCGTCTCTATCCATACCCGATATCACGTCAGCAAGGCTAGCACGGGTCGGAGACAAATTGTCTTTCCTCCGTTTTTGTCCCGAAAGAGACAAATATATCCGAATTCTAGCGTTGTTCTAAGCGTGGATAAAAACGGTGGCAAGAAAACTTTTCTCCGGTTCGTGCTAGCCCTGTATCCATACCCGCGCGCTATGCTCCCAAATTCAGTCTTAGTATTAACGGTCTGTCTCTCGCATTAGTAAATTAAGAAAAGAAATACTTACGTGAATAAACACAAACACACATATCTCTGACAATAATGGAACATTGTTTCATATTCTTTATTGACTGCCTCGGTGGCTCAGTAAAGTTGTATTGGTAGTGAAACTTGGCAGCCTAAGCTTGGGGGTTTGGGTTCGATGGCCACATTAACATTTACGTGATGAACATTAGTGTTTGTTCTATGTCGGAGTGTTAATATCATATCTGTTCTATCTTAGTATGTTTTTAATTTAAAAAATGTTGTCAACTGGTACAAATGCGGCTGTGGGGCAATTGCGTCTTTCGAAAATCATCACAATAAAATTTCACAAACTCTTCACAAATTAGGCGCCACCTACATCTTTTTTCTATCTTTAGTTACAATATTCTGTACTAGATGGCGCTAGTTGCCTATTTTGTGAAGGGTTTGTCACTACTTCTCGAAAGACGCAAATGCCCCACAGACTTATTTGTACCAGTTGACCCTATATAAAAATGTATGTATATCAGTCTCAGTCAGCAATAGTATAAGCTCTGCTAAGTTTAGGGTCAGACGACCATGATGTGCAAAAATGTACCAAATCGTCATGATGATCACCATATGAAAATCACCATGATGATTCCTTTCCTTTTCTTAAGTGTTCTATATTCTGATTCGCAGAGGAGCCGGCACTCCCTGCTTCAACGCCTTACCCACGGGCTCGGACGTCAAAACTTTGTGCAAGCAACGATACAGCACTTGGGAGTTCCTGGTCGTCACTGAAGGTGACAAGTCTGCGAAGGAAAAAGTAGATCTGCCAACCTGTTGCTCTTGCCACTATAGATTTGTTACATAAAATTAGTGCTATTTAAGATTTCTGCTAGATTAAGAATTATGATAATTGCAAATTAATTACTGTGTATTTATATTTCAACATAATTAAACTGTACGTTTTTGATTACAGATATGAAAAGGTTGTTTTTACTTCTTTTCCTTTTTTAAATCAACCTTTCAAGGGTCATCATTTTGAACATTTTCATCAGTAAAAAAATGTTTAAATATCAAATCAATAACTTTAATCAAAATACAAATAATCATAATATAATAAATAATAATAACTCTGCTACATAGACATAACATGTATTTCATACTAGACTTGACATCTGGAACAGGCATTGTAGTACACCGCGAAGATACTAGCCAGCACACTCTTACTCGCAAGTAGTTAGGCACTCGAAAAGACGTGAAAATATCCGTCATCCAAAAGCGACCAGACGGTTATGTTTATGTATAAGACAGAGTCATTTTTGACAATTAAGTTCAGATTTATCCTATAATATAAAAAAAACACGAAAATATTCGTGCTCGTGCTCCTGCGTTAATGACAGCATAATAAATAGTATTGTAGGTAAGCATAATAAAAGTGGGTGTAATGTGCACGAGCTGCAGCAGTACTTGACGAATAGCGGTGAATTTTGAAGCGAGCCACTACCCTGAATGATGACCACGACTACTGTGCCAAGCGCTTACGACTAAAAGAATAATCAATGCAACTATTTACTCACTAATAGAACTCTACACGCCACATCTGTTTTTGCTGCGGGGTTTACATAACAAAAAAACATTCTTTTAGTATCATGTCAACCTGCAGGGCTATTCGCAACCATTCGGAAACGTTTCCGTTCAAATTTCAAACCTCAATTATTCGAATCTCTAGTCTATATTTATAAGTTTTTAAGCGTGATTAATCCTTCCGATCGGATTTATACTTGATTCCTTATTCCAAACGTATAAAAGTAGACTGAGATTCGAACAATTTGAGTTAGAAATTTCTGGGATCCGATCGGATGCAAAGAACAAAAAAAAAATTAGAAACACTTATAAGTATTAGGTATGTTTTAATAAATTCGTCATTACATAAATGTTAAAACATTAAATTTAATACAATACAATGTAGTTTAGTCACTCATATTTCAGTTCCCATCCCGAACGCCTCTTCTAAAATTGCCCATTAGGCTGGCAGCATATCCACGCTGTATCGCCAGGGAGATACGCTGGGCGAGAAAATGCCCCGATCGAGGATTTCTCCTGCGTTCACGCAGGCGACTCCCTAAATCGGCCACAAACTTTTTGGCATCAGAACCCCACGAACCCGCTGTCTCGACGGCGAAAGGGACGAATTCATACGCTGACTCCAAGCAAGCGTACTTGAGACGCTTGGTATTGGCAGCCACCCCCGCACCCGCCCCAGCCGCGCGCTGACACGCAGACAGGTGGCAGGCGGCGAAAGTGCTAACACAAGTGGCGTCCCATACCAAGCATCTACCTTTCCGCCAGGGAATCAGCGTAAGACCGTCTGGTCGCTTACCGTCAGACCGAGACAGACCGGGGGGCTCCAGGATGCACGGTACCTCCGCTTCAACTAGAGCTCGCCTTGAAACACTTACTAAATTCAAAATTAAATTTGTTTACTGGTTTTTTTTTTTGTGAAAACAACTAAAATAATTGTACTTAAAAATATGGAATGAACACAATATGCACGGTTACTGGTAACCTGTAGTCAAAGTCAACGAAAATGAGAAGGTATCAAAAATACTTATTATAAGAATTTCGAGTTGATTATGTTCGGAAAAGAGCCATTACTCAGAAGAACAAGCAAGAAACAGAGGGAAATATGTTTTTCAAAAATGTATTCCATCATATTACTCATATTAATGCACTAATGGCTACTTGGCGGAAATTGAAGGTTTCAAACATCATTGTCTTCTAAAAAATTTTAAACCTTAGTATCCTCTTTTCATTCAAGTAGTTTTCACATGTGATTTGATTTTCCCTTCAGTGAGCCCTGTTATACTCGTATCTTTGGGAGTTTTACTATAAAAAAACGAACGCAATTGCCTAAAAAATACTTTTTGATTTATGCCCGTTTTCACCAATAACCCGAACACCTATAGGCCCATATAGGCGACACTTAGAAGAAATTTGGTTTTCGCCAAGGTTTAAGGGATACTTATATGCTAAGGGAGCCTCTTAATTTAATGGGCCGGAGTGTTGGGCTCTTATCCAATCCCTAGCTACGGGATTCTTCAGTTTTGACAAAATTGACGAACTGCTATTGATACATTTGTAAAATGGAAGGTGGTTTCTTGAACATTTTTTAGATTTCTTGAAAAATGTTTAAAATGTTTTAGATCTTTAAACCAATGGCAAATTCTAGATTGCTAGCGCGACCTCGGCTTTACCGTGAAAGTGCCAACTTGTTTTCGAAATATGAAGAACAAGATCAAGACAATATGAAGTTAGTCTAAATCTAGGTACAGGGCGGAGTATATTATTACATGGTACAGGCTATCCTATCCTTATTTCTAGGGTTATTGTTATAATAGGCACAGTTCAATTTTTGAATTTGTGTAATTTTTTACAAACATACATAATATTTTCAATGATATACAAAAACATATTAATAATATAATTTTTTTAACACATTTCTCAATTATTTGATTTACCCATCTTAAAATAGCGCAGACCACTCGCTTTTGCAAAATAAAAATGGACTTATGAGGAAGGTTATTGGATACTATTTTCTGAATAAACACGAGCAAAGTCGCGGGTAACAGCTAGTAATTAATAAAACATGTACGAACCTTTAAGATTACGTATCTAAAAGGGAAAAACAAACCCCTAAGGTAACTCAACTTCATAAGTACTGAAGCTGTCGCTCGAAAAGTGTAGAGTAATAGATTGTAAGTCTTTTTTAGCTTGACCGGTCCCTATTCTTACGCGTGAGTATTTTCTGGTCATGAGTTCATGACATAACTCATATAGTTAGAAATTCTGGAGCAACTATTTTAATGTGATATAAGTAAGTTTCTTTTTACATTTTTTTCTGAATTAAAACACTAGCATTTATAGCGAGTTTAACATTAATTCTCACGGTGAGTCTTCAGTCTGCTCGCATGGCGTAACTTAACATCAAATTTACTTATAAAAAAAACCTTTGTGACACTGATGTTCTTGATCTGAAAAAGTACTGTGGAGACTAAAGTTACTTTTCATATTTTTTGTTAAAACAGCGCGTTGTTTTGCATTTCCGCAGAATTTGTTGAGGTAGTTATACTCCACTATAGCAGAGCACGAATAAAGTATGAGGCAACCCTGAAATCTATAAAAACATCATAATCATCATCATCGAGTCATACTGACTGTACTTGACTGTACAACCTTTGCTTAGTTTAGGGCTGTGAGTGCAAGTCTTCTCAAAATTAATTAATCCTATCCTTCCTACTAATATTATAAACGCGAAAGTTTGTAAGAATGGATGGATGGATGGATGTTTGTTACTCTTTTACGTCAGAACGGCTGAACAGATCTGGATGAAATTTGGCACAGAGATAGATTATAGTCTGGAATAGCACATAGGATAGGACTTTTTAACCGCGGGTGAAACCGCGGGTCGCAGCTAGTTTATTATAATGCAGTACACTACATTAGGTTAGGAAAATAAAAATTGAAACATACTTACATACAAATCGTCAAGCCTTTCCCCCGAGGGGGCTGGAAGAGGTGTATTTCACACCCACACTTCGCTGGACGATATTCAGTCCCAAATGTAACAGGGGATGAGCCTGTTTCCATACAGCGGGCACCAGTCATGTAGCATACGCACATTTGTCTAAACAATTAAACAAATCGATGCGAGACCGAATTATGTCATTTACATCAAATAGTTCGAAAGAGACGCATGACGATAACAAGTGACGTCATTACGTGTTTGCTAGACCTTGTTTCATTGGATCATGGATTTTATGAATTTGGATGAATTGCCCCGCTGGCTGAAATAGGTAAGTAAGCAAGTAAGTTACATTTTTATCAAAAAGCTATCACTATCGACAACATAAACTTCAGTGAAATGTGGTCTCTTAAAGCAATAAAACGACAAACTTTACCTTAAATATATCTTTATCTATAGGTGCTTAATGTTCGAAATACATGTTGCAAAATTCGATGAATTCTCTCATACTGCAATCACGCAAAATTTACTTCCGCGTTCACTGCAACCGGTTTCAACTTATCCTGTAAACTCTCTGTAAGTATAAGTATGTACTTATGTATGTTAAATAAAGGCTTTTGGTTTCGTAACGCGACTAAAGACTACTATTAAAAACTTTCTGATTCAAATTTTTGAGTTCAATTAAGCCGATTCATTGTCAGTTTGAGGATTTAATATACTTAGGCGAAGTTTAAAATTTGAGAGAACGGGGTAAAACTTGTTTTGATAATTAAGCTAAAGGTTGGCACACAAGGACTGCACTGCAAACGGATTTGGTGTGTAAAGTTTAAAGTTTGGTAAAGTTTTATTTGCACACAATTTCACTTTATTTTTATTTAGGTCACATGCAAGTCATGTTACTTAATTCACTGGACAAAGAACCCTATACTCGTACCAAATTGAAAGAGCGAAAGTGAGCTCTCAGAATGTACCGGGACAAAGCTGCATTTCTTTGAGTGACGGTAACTTAAATACTGTTATAAGAAATAAAAATAATAATAATACATTCGGGACACTTTCACACACGGTCGCCTGACTCCAAACTAAGCAAAGCTTGTACTATGGCGGCCAGAGACTGATATACCTATATACTTATATATTTTTAAATACATACTTAAATAGATATTAACACCAAGACATAGAACAAACACTAATGTTCATCACATGAATGTTTGCCCTAGGTGGGAATCGAACCCACGCCCCCAGGCTCAGAAAGCAGCTGTTGACTAGATATTCACAAAATTTTGTGGCCAAGCCAAGTAAGTAGTTCATGCAAATATAATTTTTAAGATCCAATATAAGCTAAGTCAGATAAGAGAGAAATACGCCAAGTCTCCTTTGGAGCAACGCGACGCGAGGTCTCAGAGCGAAATTCACAGACCGCACTTCGACTTTACTCTGATGTAAAGTTCAACTTTCCAGGCGAGATTCTTGAACTTTGCATCAAAGTAAAGTCGAAGTGCGGTCTGTGAATCTCGCCCTCAGTCTACTGGGAATAATATTCATTTGTTTGTCCGACGACAACTTAAGTAAGTAAGTAAGTATACAATAAATCTAATAATAAATCCTACTAAGTAATATTATAAACGCTAAAGTTTGTAAGAATGGATGGATGGATGGATGTTTGTTACTCTTTCACGCCAGAACGGCTGAACAGAACTGGATGAAATTTGGCACAGAGATAGATTATAGTCTAGAATTGCACATAGGATACTATTTAACCGCGGGTGAAACCGCGGGGCGCAGCTAGTATAGAACATAACATTCAGGACTAAAGAGACAGGAAAATGAGATCATAACTCACAGGGTCAAATGAGCGCATGTTAAATCGTGATTATGGCCATATTAAGAAATTCAAATATTAATTAGCACATACTACTATCACTTATTACATAAACGCTTATTACATTCAGGTAATTCCAATAGAAAAACCAAATGCCATGGCAGTTATTAAATTATTTATTTATTCTCTAACCCCTTGGCAATAAACGTTTTAAGTTTATAACCTCGGAATAGTAAGACAGTTTTTTTTATTACTAATAGGCTTGCATTTGGCCGCCAACATGCCTGATGATAAGCAGTGATGCGGCCTACGATGGAGCACGCTTGCCTAGAAGAAATCGATTCACTCGAGACTTGAAGACACCCAGTGACCCTATTCGGAGATTTGAGATTTTCATCTCATCTTTTTCCATTCTTGTTGGTCTTGCTTGAAACTTGGTTATAGGTGTGAGAGTGACCAAGATAAAATCTCATCTCATCTCACGCGCAGGAATAGCCCCCCAGATTATAAGTGTCATGGAACACACACTCTGGCAGATAATTCCACACTCTAGCGGTCTGTTCTCAGTGTTTTATTAACTTTTTTTAAAATTTTTGAACTCGATTGATAAAAACAAAACTTAGGTATAACTACTCCGAGGCTGTACAATGTTTACGTGTGCTATGAAAACTGGTAAAGCTGCTGATTATTTTAAAATAACCCTAGGGACACGGCCAAATCTGTGCGCTAGCGATTTCGGCTAATTGTGTCACGTCCAGAAGTTGGTTTGTTTCACCTTTAACGCCTCAACTACTCAACCTACCATCATATAATTTTGCATATAAGTTGTCAGGGGTAGGTATAGAGAAGGACATAGATAAGAACACTTTTTAACCGCGGGGTGCAGCTAGTAATAGAATAAGAAAACAACTGACTGCTTCGGTGGCTCAGTTGGTAGTGAACCTGCCTTCTGAGCTTGAGGGCGTGGATTCGATTCCCACCTAGGAACTAGGGCAAACGTTTAAATGTGGTGCACATTTGTATTTGTTCTATGTCTGGGTGTTATTATCTATTTATGTATGTATTTAAAAATATGTATGTATGTCTCTGGCAGCAATTTTTTTTTTCACCTTGGGAAAATCCTTTATCGATACCACCAACAGCCCTGGCTGCGGGCACAGAGTGGTTATGTGGGAATCCCGCCACTGACGGTCTACCCACTAAAAACCCAAGGGTGTTCCATCTCGGCGCAAAATGTTGGGGCTACAGGGACGCTTTCGAACTCTTCCGCAGCCCAGCGCCAGCCCCTTCGGGCACCTCCTCGAGCTTGCGCTCTCTCTCTCTTGATGATGATGTGTCGAACACCAGACACATCGTCATCATCCACCTCTTCGGGGGCCAATTTTGCCAATGACCATGTGCGCCTAGCGCGGGTGCTGGCAGGCGCCCACGGTCCCCATACGACGGGTCAGATGAGTGGCTCCGCCACCTGCCACTTTGGCCGCAGATGATAGGGAGACCGACAACGATACACCGACACGCCCCTCCCTGTGCGACCTCACCGCGTCCGCTATCTAAGTGATGGCGACCCCATTTGGGCCGCGGATGGTAGGTAGATGGTAGGGAAAGTGTCAACGACACACCAACAGTCCTCTCCCGCCGCGGCCCCCAGCTTTCAGCTGTATGTAGCCCATGCAGCACTGCACCCCGCCTCAGTTGTGGGTCTACTCAAACAGACACACAACCTACTTAGGCCGCTTCCATGTGGGCTTTGGGCTAAAAGCCTAAAGAGGCGACCCCACCTCGGATTCCTCTTGGCTTCAGCGTGGTTGCCGAAGCCACGGCTACTGAGCCCCCCAGCTACGACAAGGCGGGAACCCTCGGGGAAGATGTCTCTGGCAGCCATAGTACAAGCTTTGCTAAGTTTGGGGTCAGGCGACCGTGCGTGATAATGTCCCGAATTTTTATTTATTATTTATTTTTCATTAACTGGGATTTTATCCTTTCCATCAGTGCTGATGGTGGTAGTTGTGACAACTGGGAATAGACGATTGCAGCTTCCGTTGCACGCAGTGGCCCAGCGCTTCGCGTCCCGCTTCTCGAGTCATTGCACGTTATAACGTCGACGCAACGGAAATTTAAAAGCGTCTTCGTATGTTTCTATAAATTTTACTTTCCTGTTATGTGGTCGTATCGTTGACGATAATATTATAAAATACCCATTGTCTGACGTTCACATTTGGTCGTTACTTAATATATGGTACATGCTAATGCTTGCTTATAAATGTATACGTTTGCCTATATACTTAGTTGATGCATGTAATAATTATGACGTGCTTTACCGATAGGAATGCCTATGTTGGCAAGTAGGTAACTGCAGTGATAGGGTAGCCAAGTATTACATGACCTTATTTAACTGATACATAACTCATAACCAATATGTATTACGTAGGTAATGTTTATCTCAATAACGCTGTACTAGGGAAACGCTAGTTAATTATATAGGTATATTTTACTACATATATTTCCATCCTCCTAGTTCCCGTTATAATTTTCCTGTAGGTTGTAGGGATGCGCAACAATATATTTTTTATCGACGTTCATTAATGATATTGAACTTTAACTACGAAAGGGTATACGTCAATAAACTTGACAATCTACTCCTAGGTCGACTGCATAGCGAACCAGAATACACGAACCCTTGCCGACCTCGCCAAGAAACAGCGTTTTACAAACCGCGAGGAGTTTTACTGAGAAAATTTCCACACAAGAGCTCTTGCTAAATTGGTCGGCGCTAATTACGAAGTCTGCAGAGCCAGAAGGCAGACTGGCGGGCTGTCATGTCAGTCGCTACCGGTGCTCATCGACAGGTGGCCGTGTCGACGGAGTATCGATATCGATCACTCACATGCCTACGTCGCATCGATTCGCCCGCGTAAATAGTGAAGTGGACACATCGATATGTATATTAAGTGACCGCTTTGGAAGCAGTGCGGTGCTCGCTGAAGCTGAAGTGCTGAAACCGATAGTGCAATTATGGGTCGTACTCTAGTGTGTCTCGTTTGCCTCAGCGCAGTAAGTAGCTATCCGATGTTATTGTTTGTGTAGTTTATGTAAACGCGGCGGTTATGTTAGTGACGGCTATCAGCAAATCTTAATGGCACTACTTTTATGATTTCATTAATTTTAATAGCGGTTCCGTCAGTGGAATAGTTAACAGATCATCGTTTGTGTAAGGTTTTGGAATATCGTGACCTTGTATGGTACCTAACTCATGTGAGCTAAAAATTGAATATAGGTACAATATTTCGAGTTATTCGAACACAATAGATAATGACTATTTTTATCGTCAGTCTGTGGAATACTCCGGTATTAATGGCAGTAAAAAATCCTTCACACAAATTAAGTTTTTAGACGCGAGAGGTTTTTTCGGACACGGTTATTATTTCCATAACAAATATTAGTTTTGGCCCGCGACTGGTCTTAAGGTCGTTCCTTAGTAATAAAACGTGACGAAACCAGTACTCTCTGACCTGTTATTTGTATCGGAATACCATAATTGCAAAGGTCAAACAGCAGTAGTTAAGTGATATTTACTTCAGACAAAATTACCTTTAGGTAAAAAAATGCCAGCATATTCTTCCTAGAACTACATATTTGTTCTTAAAACATATTTAAGTAACTACGTACTTAGAGCCTTTCAAAACTTATGTACCTACCTATAACATAGGTAGGTACATAATTATATTAATGTAGGAAGGATATAGGTAATTGCTTACCTTTGCCGACCTATGTACATTGAGACCATACAACCATACATTTATACGAGTAGATATAGATAGTAAAGTATTTTCAAATGAAAGTTAATAAATTGCAAATTCCTTGTTATCATCACTTTTATACAGGTAAATAGGTGCACGCACAGCGTAGATAAAAACTTCCAATTAAGAATTTGTATCTATATTTTGTTATTTATTCAAGTAAATAATTATACCTTGGCCATTGTTGAGTACATTGTGTAGGGTCAACTGGGGCAAATGCGTCTGTGGGGCAATTGCGTCTTTCGAGAATTACTGATAAGCCCACCAATTAGGCGCCACCTACATCTTTTTTAAAATCTTTAGTTGCAATAATCTGCACAAGATGGCGTTAGTTGCCTAATTTGTGAAGGGTTTATCAGTAATTCTACACAGACGCAATTGCCCCACGGATGCATTTGCCCCAGTAGGCCCTACACCTATAGGTACGTGCGAACTCTGTCCAGGGGGGCTATTCCTGCGCTTGAGATGAGATGAGATTTTATATTGGTCACTCTCACACCTATGACGTTTCAAACGAGAGCAACAAGGACGAAAAAAAATGAGATGAGAATCTCAAATCTCCGAATAGGGTCCCAGTGGGGTATTCCTACGCGTGAGATGAGATGAGATTTTATCTTGGTCACTCTCACACCTATGACGTTTCAAACGAGAGCAACAAGGACGAAAGAAAGTGAGATGAAAATCTTAGATCTCCGAATAGGGCCCCTGGGGCCGTATTCGGAGATTTAAGATTTTCATCTCACCTTTTTTTGTTCTTGTTGCTCTCGTTTGAAACGTCATACTTAGGTGTGAGAGTGACCAAGATAAAATCTCATCTCATGTCACGCGTAGGAATAGCCCCCAAGTATCCACAGACGTGTTCTTGGTCAATAACGCTAAATGGCCATTCCATTCGAAAATAATGTTGCGGTTTTACGAAATGAATATATTCTTGTGGTCTTTGACGTCACAATTTAAGCACGTGTACTACTTTATAGTAGTAAACAATTTAAATTAAGTATATTATAATTTAGTTACCAAGTAGGTTTTTTAGGTGTAAAGTTTTGTGACGAAATGAAACTCCAACACTTTTCTACCGAGGAAAATTCAGCTAAATCAATTTAGCTAATTAGAAATCTTTAGATATCTTTGATTTGATGAACAAATATTTATTTTAATACACTTTAATCTAAGTAAAGGTAAGTCCTTTGATATTAACCCAAATTATCTGAAAGGAACTTGAAACGAATAAGAAATTTAATAAACAATTTTTCAAAAATTCCTTAAGATGTTAAGAACAACCCAAATTAAATTAATAAACAAGTACAGACTCAATAGATTGCTTAATTTTTGCTTTTTTTATTGTAGTTTTTCAAAGCACTTTTAAAATAACTTGGTTTTACTTTTACAAGGGAAAAAAATAAAACAAAAGAGTTTTCAAGTTATAACGGCCTAAGTTATAATTATGAATATTTGGAGCGGTTTCCTTTCAGGTCGATGCCTTCCTTGTAACAAAATAAATAAAACTTACTTACGATATAAAGATACTTAGCGTAAAAATCCATCTCGAAAAACATCTAAGTACTTAAAAATCTTATCCTAATACCAAAAGCGTTCGATCGCGTACATAATGACGTTCTCCTGAAAAAATTTGCCGAGATTGGGTTCTGTCCTAATCTACTTAAGTTTTTTAGTAATAGTTTTTCCAACCGTATACAATTTGTATATCATCTTGGGTACCGTTCGTATCCCTACACCACTCTTTCAGGAGTGAGCCAAGGAAGTACGATGGGTCCGACACAGTTCATGATAATGATAGACGATTTGCCGAATGTTGTCAGAACGGCTAGGTGCCTCATGTTCGCGGACGATCTGAAGTTATTCTTAGGTATAGACGGGCCGGCTGACTGTGAGGCGCTGCAGCGCGACATTGATAGGGTTGTCGAGTGGAGTGAGCGAAACAAGTTGGATTTTAACATTTCCAAATGTAAAACAATAACTTTTACAAGATCCTGCTCACCTCACGAGTACTATTATAACATATCCAATGTTCCGCTGGAGCGCGTCACCAATATTAGGGACCTGGGTCTCACACTGGATACGCGACTCACATTTAACACTCATATCACTGAACTGTGCAAAAGAGCTTATAAATCGTTAGGTTTCGTGATGAGGCAAGCAGTTAGGTTTAGTGATATGAGTGCTATACTGGCTCTGTATAACGCCTTAGTTCGTAGCAAGCTAGAATTTAACGCGCTGGTCTGGGACCCTCACGAGAAAAAATATACTTTGACGCTTGAGAGAATCCAAAGAAAGTTTGCAAGATTCTTATATAGGAAAATCTATGGGTACTACCCTACTTGGTCTTATCCTTCACTGTTCGTTAGTGGTATGGTGGGAATGAACACGCTTGAACTGAGACGTAAGTGTGCTCTCGTTGTTCATTACCACCTGCTACTAAATAACGGTATAGACAACCCTACCGCGTTATCTAGGTGTGGGTTGTATATTTCTACGGTGGAGGAGCGCGAGCGCGCGGCGGCGAGGAGCTGCCGGCGGCGGCGCGTGCCGCTGCTCGCGCCGCTCGTCGCCCCGCGCACGGACACCGCGCGACACGCGCCTACCTACTAACCACGCACTCACACTACTCAATGGCCTGCTTGCCCGTCAACCTGATCTCGATTTGTTCTTCTCGGGAAACCGTATTATGTTGCTCAATTGCGTTAGACACTTACCAGATGTGTGTTTTTATTCATAAGACACTTTTTTACACATTTTTATTTGACACAAAAACGATTTGGTGCAAACTGTTAGTTTTTGTAAGGTAATGTAATAATAAATAAATAAAATAAATAAAATAAAAAGACCATTATCCTCAATCAACAACGTTTAACGATCTCGCATAAAATATTTTGAAATTATGTCATAATCGCACCGAGCCAAAGTAATAAAAAACCGGTAACAGAGCGCTACTGATTGATATTTTTTGCTTCAACTAATACCAATTTAGTTGTTCAGGTGGAAAAAATAGGAACTAAGTATTTCCTGAAAACAAACGAAGACACGACGCGGACGCTGTCACTGAACATTAATCTATTTACTGCAACACAAGTGCATTCAATAAATATAGGGGTAACTGTAGTTACGATAGTTTATATTTTTGCTTCATTTTCTCTCATAACTAATTGAATTTTCCCGAGAGTTGTGGTCAAATGCCTAGCCTATCAACTAAAAAAAATTACATAGTAATATGTGTATGACACTGACATGGGGACAGAAATAATGATGATTTCTTTAAAAGCAATCCCCACCGCTTCAACGGAATAAGTACTTTTGAATTTCTATCTACCGCGGTTTCATCTGCTATCCTAAAGAAGCTATTATTTTTTTTAGGATACAAAGTAGAGCATACGTAAATCCTGCGTTTAAGCTACCTCCTCACCAAATTTAATGCAAATCTGTTCATCCGATTGAGCGTCAAGAAGTAACAAACTAACACAAACTCTATTGTTATTTCCTTGACCACTAGCGCCAACTGAACAGACAAGTTGGTAATGGCAATTTCGAATCATGCTATTTATACATTGAAAGCAAAAGTGCCAGTCACTTTCATTGGCTATCGGCTGTTGGTATGTAGATGCGTGAACGGTGCTAATTATGCACGAAAATTCGTTGCACCAATGTTGCACAGAACGACGTTTTTAATTTTTTTTAGCCGTGCATACACCTTATTTATAATTTATAACTCATAACTCTTAATTCATAACTAATGTAGTTACACGTCAGGTACTTTTACATTACTAACTTATTTAAATTTCATTTACAATTCCAATAATAATTCATGAACGAATATAAAAATAATAATCAGTCAGTACAATTTCATTAAAATGAAAATAGAACAATAATATAATAAAATATGTATTGTGTATATTACATTGGGTACAATACATATGTATATGTCAAGTCAATATTAATAATATAATATAAAATCAAAATAATCGAATAATCAGATAATATTATACATAATTAATTATAGCAGGTAATCATTTAAATACACATTTTTAATAAAGGCACTTACTCTACTCTTTATATTACGTCTAACATATAACGTATAACGTATTTTGCCTCGATTTTTTTTACAATCTAATGACATGCAGGGTTTAAGGCTTGAGAAGCTCGGCGTTCCCTTTAAGTAATCTGAGCTGAGTATTATTAAGCTGAGGGCTTCCCGTTTCGCAAACACTCATCGACAAAAATTAACGGAATTCTATATTACTGCAATAATTATTAAGTAGGTACAAGTAATTATTAAGTTTATTTATTTTACAAGTAAAAAGTGCTAAATCATAAAGTTTTTATTCTATCCAGAGGTTGTCTGGAAGAGATCGCTCTTAGGCGATAAGACCGCCCATTGCACCTTTATTTTTGAGTGTTTAGTTAAGATTTATTTTGTATTTGGTGTCAATAAAAAGTTTTTGCATTGTATTGTATTGTAACGAACTTCCATACACATTCTTAGTTTTCCTATACATACTCGTAGTTCTTCATCATCGAATCTTAGTGTTTAACCGACTCCAAAAATTAGTAGGTTGTTACTGTCTATACTATACGAGCTGTCGAATGAGTCATTACAAATCTACACCAAAGCCTAACACAATACGCAATTATTTGAACTAACTCACATGCTCTTAGATATACAATCCATTGTGCCATGGGGTATTTCCTGAACGTAACGTACCTACTAACGTAGCAAAATATGAGGTTAAACTTACTATAACATTAGAGTATATGTAGAGTAAAGGCTAGGATCATATTCGTAAATTTAAAAATACATAGGTATACCTATATTCACCGTTTATGTACTTCGATAGAGGGAGGTATGAAGGCATGAAACATAGTAGATTTATAAGCCTTTTCCATAAAGGGATGAAACTTTGAAAAATGAATAAAAACGCACTCGAAAATTTAGGCCGTGACAGCTTTGTCTCATCTAAATCATGTACATACTCGTATTTAGGTACTTATTACTCTCTTAGAACCCATTTTTTTTGCTTAGATCCATGTTCTAACCTAGCCTATGAATATGTACTTAGATGTCTAGAGAGAGATCCGTACTGTTTATGAACGAAAAGTGACAGGCCAACTTTTTATACTAGTGCGTGCGTGACTAGGGTTGCGTCATACATTTTGTTCATTTAGAACCTAACAGTTGGCTTTTATTTTTTGGCCCGTGCATTTTTTTTTTGTCCATCTGGACATATCATTCATCAAAGGTTGTAACTAAATTTTTTATCTAGATATATATCTACATGCTATAGATACCTATCTTAAATAGATACTTAATAAATTGGATTCCTATGGCTTAATTGCTTTACAATTTTCCGTTTTCATAATTCCGTTTTATTTAAATGCTCATGACTTAGTCCATTTTCCATACAATAGGTACGGATTATAAAAAGAAAAAAAATCTGCCATGTGACTCTAAGGGCCGCATGTTAAAACGACGCACAGACATGAATTTCGATTTGTATAAAACTGTTTTATGTACCTATAGTTAAACATGTTTTAAATCGAGATTCATGAATGCTTTCGTGAGCTTCGTTTCATCATGCGGACCGCTGCGGAAACCTACTAAGAAGGCAAACGCAATTAAGTGCAATTGTTTGACAAGTCACACTAAAATTTTTCCATTTTGGTAAAGTCATTCGGCACATAACGGCACTCTACCATTTAAACTAATAATCTGCGTCGGTTTGTACGTCATGCTTCAAGTCATCGGACATACGGTGACGTCAGTAATTAACACTGATTGCAAAGTCCAGACACTCACACCAATTACTAAGCACTTGCATGGACATTCTTCTCTGAAACCGCAAAACATGATTTTCAATTTATTGTCCTTTTACGTCAGATTGAGTTCAACACACATACTATACTAAACTTATACCTATTTATATAACACTTTACCTGCCCTTACATTGTTTCCTTAGAAGGTGGTCGACCTAAATCAAGTGCCTAAGGCCGCTTATAGACGAGCCATAATTTACTGCAATACTGGCCAAATTTACTCAAATTATTGATGAACCAGGGGGGCTATTCCTGCGCGTAAGATGAGATGAGATTTTATCTTGGTCACTCTCACACCTATGACGTTTCAAACGAGAGCAACAAGAACGAAAAAAGGTTATATAAAAATCTTAAATCTCCGAATATCTGACTGGAATCTCCCTGGGTCCCTATTCGGAGATTTGAGATTTTCATCTCACTTTTCTTCGTCCTTGTTGCTCTCGTTTGAAACGCCATAGGTGTGAGAGTGATCAAGATAAAATCTCATCTCATCTCACGTGTAGGAATAGCCCCCCCCTGGACAGAGTTCGCACGTTATGTAGGTTGGTTGGTGTAGGGCCAACTGGGGCAAATGCATCCGTGGGGCAATTGCGTCTTTGTAGAATTACTGATAAACCCTTCACAAATTAGGCAACTAACGCCATTTTGTGCAGATTATTGCAACTAAATGCAGTCAAAGGTGTGAACCTATGACGTTTCAAACGAGAGCAACAAGGACGAAAAAAAGTGAGATGAAAATCTCAAATCTCCGAATAGGGCCCCAGTATTGCCGACTGGTCCAACAATATTTTGAGTGAGGTTTGGTAGTAGTTTGAGCGGGGCCCGAACATTTAGTCATACATTTAGTCTGATGACCGATGGGCATGGGTAATGGCTGGACTACAGTTGGCAATATTGTAAGTATTGCCAGGTAAGTATTTCAGTAAAAATATGGCCCCTCTAGGAGTGCCCTAACTAACTAATAGGTATTTAATTCAGAACTAACTCTTGACTAAAATAGCAAAAATCGATCCACCTTCTCCAATCTTGGTAACTCGATTTTTATGTACTTTTTATTTTATCTACTTAGTTACTATACGAGTAGCTGATACTTATTCCAATCTGTTAAAAATCTGGTTTCAATTTACGAGGAAAACTGATGAATAATACGAGCAGATAGTCACTCATTACACTTCATCATTATTATAGTCTTTTATGTCCCACTGCAGGGACACTGACCTAGCCTACGTTGAGGGTGATTGGGACTTTATACACCACGCTGGCTCAGTGCGGGTTGGTAGATGTACCTATCACATATCCAAAAATGATTCTTCTAAGACAGTTTGTTCACAATGCTTACCTTCACTCACTATACCTACTTAAGAGTCCGGCGACCACTTTAGACTAACTTCGCATTTGCTTAAGGTTTTCCATAACCATTTCGTCTAGAAGAAGATGACGAGCAAAGAGAGCAAGTAAAGATACTGACGAGCCTTTAAAGTTAAGTTTTAAGTTTTTTATGACTTTTACACTTCTCTAATCTTTCTTAAATAAGTAAGAATGTCCCTTGTATTATGGGTTCATTTAAAAGCTACTAATGTAGACAGCCTCCTTATGTAAAGAGATTTTTGATTTGCTTTGTCTATCTATTGAATAAATCAGTCAAAAATGACCTCTTACAAATGCGGAAATTTTTCATAGTTCTATTTTAGCTTCAGAATGTTTTTTAAAAAAACCAAGAACATAGGGGCGGAGATTGTTAATTTAATTGTGCATGCTAAATTTCCTTATAATCTGACAATTGGTTTAAAAGAAATTTGAGAAGCGCGTTTGTATGGAAATTTCAGAGCGTCGCGGCCCTCTTAAATGGAATTATGCAATCGTAAGATAAATAACTTATAAATGAGACGGAAGATCCGCTTTTATTACTGCATATGTAATCTTTAAATCCGTGACCATGTGTGTCAATTTGCAATCTCGTACCTACTTTCACAACGCGCAGAAAACCCAAGCGCAAGACTCCTAGGCTAAGAAAAAACCAAAGCATTGCAACCGAGAAAAAAGCATGTTTCATTTTTAATTGGCTTCAAAAAAGGAGGATGTACTCCATTCGACTGCTTTTTTTTAAATATTAAGTAGTAATTCTGTAAAAAAGTAGAAATTCCAAACGCAAGATAGGATAACGTAGGTTCAACTGGGGCAAATGCGTCTATGGGGCAATTGCGTTTTTCGTGAATTACTGACAACCCTTCACAAAATAGGCGTTACCTACATTTTGTTTATCTTTAGTTGCAATAATCTTTACAAGATGGCGTTAGTTGACTAATTTGTGAAGGGTTTGTCAGTAATTCTCGAAAGACGCAAGTTAGTTGACTAATTTGAGAAGGGTTTGTCAGTAATTCTCGAAAGACGCAAGTTAGTTGACTAATTTGAGAAGGGTTTGTCAGTAATTCTCGAAAGACGCAAGTTAGTTGACTAATTTGAGAAGGGTTTGTCAGTAATTCTCGAAAGACGCAAGTTAGTTGACTAATTTGAGAAGGGTTTGTCAGTAATTCTCGAAAGACGCAAGTTAGTTGACTAATTTGAGAAGGGTTTGTCAGTAATTCTCGAAAGACGCAAGTTAGTTGACTAATTTGAGAAGGGTTTGTCAGTAATTCTCGAAAGACGCAAGTTAGTTGACTAATTTGAAAAGGGTTTGTCAGTAATTCTCGAAAGACGCAAGTTAGTTGACTAATTTGTGAAGGGTTTGTCAGTAATTCTCGAAAGACGCAAGTTAGTTGACTAATTTGTGAAGGGCTTGTCAGTAATTCTCGAAATACGCAAGTTAGTTGCTTAATTTGTTAAGGGTTGGTCAGTAATTCTCGAAAGATGCAAGTTAGTTGACTAATTTGTGACGGATTTGTCAGTAATTCTCGAAAGACGCAATTGCCCCATAGACGCATCCTATCTACTAATTCCAAACATTAATTGGCTTAATGTCATGCGTCAATTCATTAGCAGAAAAACAAAATAAAAACGCAGAACGTGTTTCACCTATTAATACTATCTAAACCTAACCAATCAAGTAAATAAAATAGGTACATACTACCTATAAAATACAATAGTTATGCCTACCTATTAAATACTTAGTTGTATAATTTTACAATTAACGTACTTATTAACTATGTAGCACTTTACTATCAGTGTGACTAAAGCGTGTTTTAATAGGCACAATTATTATCATAATAATTAAACATGCATTGTTATGTAGGTCATTCACATGTTTATTTTATTATAAATCGTTTCTATTATAGTCTTCCTGGATATTTAAGTTTTTATTATTATTTGCAGTTAATTGTTTTATAATGGTACTGGCTAGGGCTTGCTTTCAATGAACACCATCAAAACGGCATCAAACTACATTTTATCGTATTATTATTATCACAGTATACCTAATGATTAATAAAAGTATAAATAATGATGTTCTGTATAAAAATGATTAATTAAAAACTCGCTATCGAGTTTTAAATTTTTTATCTTAATTAAGTTATGTTGAACTAAGTATTTAGATCATCTGAACTAAGTTTATAAAATCAGACATCAAACGGCATCAGACGGTAGGTACGTCAACGTTGGCATACGAGAACACCTGAACAAATACAGATTCCTGGTTTCATTTTGATATTGACCCGTAAGAATTTGTACCAAATCAAACCTGACTTTCATTTTTAAACATCTATTCAATGACACGTCTCTCGATGAAGGTAGACGTGGAAACCTGATGAGAGGCCTCTTACTCGTACATACCCCTAGAATATTTACTCTGTGTCATTTTTCTAAGTTTAAACCAAACAAGTCTATAAAGTATGGTCAACTTTTGGTTATTTCATTAACTAAACAGAACTTCACTTCAATTTCAGATGATGTCTTCAGTGCTGTCCCAAAGAGGCTACTACCAGCAGTCGTCACAGATAACATACTCATCAAACCCCTACGACGTTCCACAAGCCAGAAACATACCCTATAGCCACCATCCAATCTCAGTAAACCTTTACACGAGAACACCAGAAGCTAGAAAGCACAGATTAGAAAGAATCCAAGAACAGCCAAGAATAGAAAATGGAACATATTACCCGCAAATAACCAAAAGAGGTGGGCTCAGAACTAATTTGTATAAAATACTTTTAATGGAGTTACGAGCCACTATAGGTAGGTGCATTGTCATCCATTGTAATTAAGGGCTCTTTTCTTCTTGGTGGATGCTGAAGCTATTTCTCGTAAGTGCTTGGATAGATAGATAAATAAGCTATAAGTTCAACATATAACAACAATAAGCTATAAGTTAACATTGTTCACAGCTGTACATAAAAATGGATTAAAATGTTTGGTTAAGGTGCCTCTATGCTTTGGTGCATGGCGGCTGAGTATCATTATTGTAAAGCCCAAACTAACGACCTATCCACACACCATACACTACACACCATACACCTACACACCATACACTACACACCATACACCTACACACCATACACCTACACACCATACACTACACACCATACACCTACACACCATACACCTACAGACCATACACCTACACACCATACACCCACACACCATAATACACTATACACCTACAATGACATCTTATTGCTACGATGGTTACGTTTTGTTTTAGACGCTGCGCGACCGTGAATCGTATTGCTGCGTCTTAAGGTTCATGGTCGCGCCGCAGCGAAAACAAAACGTAACTATCGTGTCAAAAACTTATTGTAGGCCCCTGTACTAATACTAACGATAGACACTTTTTTTAAATCTTGACTGTATATAGAACAGCAAAACTTTTGCAAAGTAACTATTAAAATAAAAATAAATATTTACTTAGTAATAAATTACTACGAAAATCATAAAACTACGATAATCTTAAAGTTAAAACCCAAGATTGCAGACGCGAATTGCACCTTCAGATCAGCGAAGAATGTTCTCTGTGACCAATATACCCCACGCTGCGACAAAATTGTATCGACACTTTTTTTAACGAGACAGACGTATATTTACACGAAGCCTTGTCCCATTCTAACACGACAAAAAGTGATGTGAAGATTTTTTAGCGGCGTTCATACAGGCTTAGAGAAACTTGTTTGTCACCGGATCAAGCCATGCCGTGAAATGACCTAGGACCCTATTCGGAGATTTGATATTTTCATCTCACTTTTTTTCGTCCTTGTTGCTCTCGTTTGAAACGTCATAGGTGTGAGAGTGACCAAGATAAAATCTCATCTCATCTCACGCGCAGGAATAGCCCCCCTGGTCGTGTTTCGGGATGTAATCCGGTGTAACCGTTCCGAAGACGGGTCTGAGCAGTAGCGCACTTGGAGCGCTCAACTGTTGTCTCTGTACTTCTTCACTCTACAAAACGTCAAGGCTAGAGTGAATAAGTATCTTATAGGTCGTCGTGCTCCATCTTAGACCACAACGTCACTTAACATCAGGCGAGTTGGTGGTCAAACGCCAACCTATTCTACATCAAAAAAAAAAAACATTTGCAGCGCATACCTCGGGATATTAGAGGCAAGACCCTCTAAACCAACAAAATCATTCAATAAAATCAGCCATCATTATATCATCATCATCATTAGGTAATTGTATTGCACATTGGGATCATTTTCAATGAATACATTTTATCAATCTCCTCGTACCTAATTCCAGGTACACTAGAAAGATATACCTCCGACCTGAATGACAGGGTAGTATTCCCCGGACCCACTTCGAATGAAGCGTCAATCAAGAAACCAGAAAGTCCAAAAATTACAGAAGAATGCAGAAGGAGAGGTTACTGCGGGAGTAACGAAGTATTTAATTATCCAGAAGAGGAAGTGGCGAACTTGGTGAATGAGGTAAGAGTTTGCCAAAAAACAAAAGAAAACCTTACACACCGCTGTTCATGCGCAAGTAATTTGTGCAAAATTGGCGTATGGATATGGCGTTGGCGTGTATGGCGCACTTGTGCGGTGTCCACAACGTAGCGAGCTACCGGCCCGATTACACGCAACGTCTTCCATGCGCAAATAATTTTAGCATTCGTTTTCATAAATTAGCATTTTGTGCATGCCGTTGGTGCGGTACACCGTTTAGCCGTTTTGATGCATATGTTAGCTTGTTCAAATTGGAATTACCAGCGCAGGTAGTAGGTATTCCAGTGGTATTCGTAATTTTGTACGTAGGTTCAATCCTGTCCTACTAATATTATTAACGCGAAAGTTTGTAAGAATGGATGGATGGGTGGATGTTTGTTACTCTTTCACGCCAGAACGGCTGTACAGATCTGGATGAAATTTGGCACAGAGATAGATATATTATAGTATAGAACAAAGTCTAGAATAGCACATAGGATACTATTTAACCGCGGGTTAAACCGCGGGGCGCAGCTAGTAATTATATATATACTGTACTTTTGTATGATTAAAATAATTATCGAACGTGCCCACAAAATATCACGAGAATCGGTTGAGAAATGCGACCTGTAGAGTAGGACAGACGTCGGCCGTGAGGTCCAGCTCACAGAGCCACTAACTTGTACATATTTCAACTAATAGTTATAATTATTTTCCACAGCTCGGAGACAAGGCGAAAGATATTTTCAAAATGGACGTTCTAGACGATGACATCCAAATTGCTCAGAGACTAGGCGGTGGCTCCGGCGAACAAGAAATACCACTCTGCGCTGTAAATGAAACGGTACGAAGGCCTAGCTATAAAATACAAATATAATTTTACTGCGGTGACATTTTCAGTTTTTATAGTGCTTAAAATTGAAAATCAAGAGTCAGTAGAATAAGTATAATATATTTTTAAGTAGGTACCTAATTACTTCACACTATGCTTTTGTGGTGTTTACTCGTATTTGCGACAGTGGCGTCTTATTTTTTTTGTGCCACACAGTACATTTAAGGGCCGGTTACACTATCTGTCATATGCGATTGATAGTCTGGCTATCTGGCCCCTACTCTTGCGTCAGTTGTTTTCTGGTCCTTGTCTCTCTTGTTTGATGAGTCATAGGAGTGAAAGTGACCAAGATAACATCTCACGCATTAAAGTAGCGGGCCGGTGGTGACTATCTGTCCCTCTGTTCGCTACCTACTACTAGAGTAGTAGTGTCGGTGAGTGAGTGGTCACTGGACCAAAAGGGGTGCACCAGCGATACTAAATGACAACGGTCAACCTCAGTTCAGTGGGCTATCTACTAAGCTATAGGTATTGCTATATTAAATACATAGACTAATATTAGTATATGCTGTCCATCTACTAATAGTCTGGCTACCATTAAACTGAAGTTGATAGTTGTCATTTAGTATTGCTGGTGCACCACTTTTGGTCCAGTGACCACTCACCGACAATCACCGACAGAAGCAACTGGCTCCGTGTAAATCGGTCGAGAAAAACGTATTTACACACATAGGCTTGTCACGTTCCCGTATGACAAATAGTGACGAAGAGAATTTTGTCGCGCGCGCATACTAAGAGTGCTGAAAACGTTTTCAGCTTTTTAATGCGTGTTTAATGTTCTGCTTCCAGATAATCTATCCGCAATCGTTGCCAGACAAGGACGGGAAATGGTGGTACGTTATGAACCTGGCCGGAAAACCAATACAGGGATTCCTCGCAGAACTGTGCAAGTGAGTGTTGCCATCAGTTTCAATTGTCAAATCACCTCCTGTTTAAATATCCAACGCTGAAAAGTGACAGTGGAGGTAGTGGTACGGGTATGCATGTCCAGGTGACCACAAAAATACATCTTTTCTTTTTACAACAAACTATGCATGCGTTTGACCACTGACTAGCCTGATGGGAAGCGTCGACGTGATCGAAGGTGTAATATGCTTGCCTAGGAGATACCTATTCACTTTACTCTTAAACACCCCCGGATTGTATTTAGGTGGAAAGACATACGCAGGCAACGAGTTTCACAACTTTGCAGTTCTTACAAGATAAATTGACTTGAAACGCTTAGTGCGTTTTGGCGGAATTTCCACCATAAGAGGGTGTCTCTTACTGATGCGCCTGGTACTTTTATAAAAGAACGGTGATGGCTGGATCAGGTCGTGCAGTTCTTGTGCATACTCGCCGTAGTGTATTCTGTAGAATACCGACAGACTGGCTACTTCACGCCGGTGTGACAAGCTCTGAAGCTTAGATTCAACCAACGAGTCATTGTTAACGAGCCGCTTGGCGTGCTTTTCGATGGAGTCCAGAGTGTCAGCTGATACTTGGCGGAACCATGCCATATGTGGCAGCAATACTCCAAACAAGATTGTACCTGTGCTTGATAAAGGGTAAGAAGCTGTTCAGGAGTGAAGTATTGCCTCACCTTGAAAAGGACACCAAGTTTTTAGCAACAACTTTGGCTTTTGACTCAATGAATGAACCAAAGTTCAAATTAGACGTAAGCCTAAGAGCTCAAGGCAGTCAACCGTCGATATCGGTACACCACGGAAAGTAGGCGACAGAGAAAAAGGACTCTTTTTTGTAGACATCTACGTAATACGTGGTCCTGGGATACAATGGAAATACCTATTGAACCAATTGAATTGACTATAGGTAGCCGTAAAGTCAAAGCCGTAAAAGTTATTAGTAAAATCGCCGTGTTGGCGAGTGGGATGGACCACGTCTTCCGATCCGGAGTTCATGGGTGTGTTCCTAGTAGTGTACCGATAAACTTTTTTCTTGTAGAAATATTTATGTGCATTTAAATTTGACATGGCGAAGAAAAAGCTAGGAGTAAAAAACCTATAAAAAGTCCATGTTAAACAATGGAGAACTGTGGACTTGTGAGCTGAAGATGATGTTGAATAGATTGCCAATAAATTGTAATGTATGAAACTTTCCATTGTCTAACTAAGCTTTTGTTCGGTTCCAGGACTAAAAATTCAAACTGCAACCCTATCGCCAGCTTCCAAGAAGGGTATAAAGGCACCTGCAAGCAGAAATACGTTTACAGGATGGTGGAAGCCCTTGAGGAAGACCATAAGAGTCATACACCAAGGCTGCTCAGGTTGCCAGGCTGCTGCTCCTGCGGAATCACAGTTGTGAACCCGTTCCAGCGATAAATTCAAGATAAAGTCTACCACAGATGATCACTGATCAGTCAAACTTTAGTTGCATACATAGGCACATGATGATGAAACCGTGGAGACAGGGTTTTAGTATTTAAGCAGTGGGGCTATTCCTACGCGTGAGATGAGATAAGAGTTTATCTTGGTCACTCTCACACCTATGACTATTCAAACGAGAGCAACAAGGACGAAGCATGGTGAGATTGAATCTCACTCCGTAAGAATAGCCTTCCAGGGGCCCTATTCGGAGATTTAAGATTTTCATCTCACCATTTTTCGTCCTTGTTGCTCTCGTTTGAAACGTCGTAGGTGTGAGAGTGACCAAGATAAAATCTCATCTCATCTCACGCGTAGGAATAGCCCCCCGGATAGTGTTCGGAATTAATGGCCGCCATACATGAACAATTAATCTTCAGTTGTAGCCTAAAGTATACGCACATGCGATGGCTAAAGCAATGACTGAATTTAAATCCAACGATCAAAAATAGCTGTAAAAGTGTAAGTTACTAAAGTCTACACTTCGTTGCAGATCTATTGCAAATGACAATTTGATAAACTAAACTTATCTCTCAAATGTATAATTGTGCTTGATGCTTGATGGTTCGAGAGGTGTTATAAATGAGGCTTAGTATTATTGGATGTGTGAAAAAGGAGCATCGTGTCCTAAACGACCACCATCGACTAATGGTCACACTGACCAACTAGTTAATTAATTTTTAGGTACTTACCTTGTACCTACCTTTTGAGCTGAGGCCAAGTTTCTTCATGTCAATGGTTGTTGTGCTGCAAGTGCGTCATATCCTTTAACTATTGTATAAGCTATAGATTTTTTTAAAATATTTACCTGAGTGATTAAGAATTGCCAATGTAGTGTAAGTTATTAAAAACACAACTTTAGGTTTAAATAAAAATTTTGTACTGTTTTAAATTTTAGATCTAATTCTTTGATTTAGTTAATACTATAGATAAGTAGGTATACTTATGTATTTTATCGATACAGCATTGAATGTATCGTAATAGAATAAAATTCTATTCTAGTCTTGTCAAACTAAGCAAACATTCGTTATCCAGCATATGTAAATAGTAAATTGTAAAAAGCAATCGCTGTAAGCCAACCTTACATGATTATAAGTAGTTTTCAGTCAGTTCCAGCTGTCTAGCAGTCAGATATAAAACGGTACAGTGTACTCGACGACTTAAGAATAAATACTTATGTAGAACACCTACGTGATTTTAGTGCGTCAATTTTGTCTTTCTTTGTAGTGCCAATCCTTAAAAACTTACTGAATGACATTTTTATTTAACATTCCATTGGTTGGAGGTAACGAATGTTTAAATAGTTCTTAATGCATATTTTGTTCATTTCGGCATGTGACAAATTTTTTTTAATGATAATTATCATTAGGTATTATCGTATAAGATATCCAATTTAATGGCTATTAAACGATGTGAACAATTTCAACTGGTTATGTCATTTTAATTATAGCAAAATAAGATTCATTTTAGACTAGATAGTGTAAATAGGGAGTATTCTGTGGTAATACTTACCTAGTAAGTACTTTTGTAACTTTAAATTTTTTAATAAGTATTAATAGTTGTACCAATATTATATAGGAAGAGAAGACTGGTGATTCATATAGGACACAGAATATTACAATAGTCCGAGGTCTACCTGACATAGCTACTTGCCGGATACGCGTGCGACTTTCTATTTTAATTTGATGTCAACTACGTGACAATAATTAATTTAATAGAGGCAGACGACCGTTTTATTTATTACTTAGGTGCTCTTCTACTTATTCTGTAGATCAACAACTGTCCTTTGCTTACTGAAATACACAAATTGGCAAATTTTCAGGATATTTTGCACACATGGTCATCTGACCCCAAACTAAGCAAAGCTTGTACAAAAGCTGCCAGATACTAATATAAGTACCTACCTACATATATTTTATATTTCCATATTATATTTATTTTCAAACACATGTAATACCTACTTATACATATATAGTAACACCCATACCTCAGAATACGCCCTATTTTATGTCCATGACCCAGACATAGAACAAACACAAAAAGTTTATCACATGAATGTTTGCCCTAGGTGGGAATAGAACCCACACCGCCAAGCTCAGCAGCCAGGTTCACTAACTACCAACTGAGCCACCGAGGCAGTAATTACTATGTTGGGGAACTTCCTAAACAATAGGTGAGTTCTCTGAGTACTTACATTGTGAACAATTTTTAACGACCAAAATAAATTACCGTTTAATTTTTTTGCTAGAATCAAAATTACAGGATGTTGTGACGGCTAGCCTATTAGGTTGGTGAATAAAAAGTACGCATAGCTTGTCGATTCACATAAAAAATAATTAGCTTGTTGATTCACAACAAAATTGAAATTTACGCACTTCAACGCAAACTTCGACTTCAAATTTTCAAAACTATGTTTAGTAGGTACTTAGGTAAGTACCTAACTAAGAAGCAAACGCTTCACTAACAATTATTTTATGTTTACCTAATTGTTTGCGTTGCCGCCTTGTTCCAATCGTTGCCCACGTTACATAGCTATTTGAAGTCATTGTGAAGCCAAGTAGATAGAATGAGATATCATGTAAGTAGTAACATAGACTAATGGTGGTAAGTAATTTAATAAATACTTGGAGGCAGTATCGACCTATGTTTTAATGGTGGATTCAAGGTACGTTATTAAATTTTATCGGTACGTGCACGTGAGCCGCCTTAACTACCCAACA
Organism: Peribatodes rhomboidaria; assembly: GCA_911728515.1. Lineage (NCBI taxonomy): Eukaryota > Metazoa > Arthropoda > Insecta > Lepidoptera > Geometridae > Peribatodes > Peribatodes rhomboidaria. The sequence continues at coordinate 4,624,877 of OU452175.1, read as the reverse complement.
CACAGACCTAAGATTTTTTTTTGCTTCGCAAAAGACCAACGAAGCGTGGGACAGAGAAGTCTCCATCGAAATGTAAACTCCACAAGAGAGAAAGAGGTCGCCTACAAATAAAATGTTAGTCAATAATTCTTTTGTCATTAATGACAGCGCGCCACCTGGGAACACGCGAAAATTCCTATGATTTATATTTTTATTAAAATAATTACAAATAGACTCAAAAGAGAGCAATTGTAACTAAATGCAGTTATGTCATCTTGTGAGTTTAGCAATTGTGATGTGAATCCAAGATGTAACCCACAAATTTTGCGGATTCATGGGTAAATATGAAAATTCCATTGTGATGTTTTTGTCTAAATTTTGCCTAAAACATAACATAAATTGGTTCCAAAAACCGATTTACCAGCGGTATGTTGTTGTCGTTTTTTTGTAACATCTATATTTCCTAGATGAAAGCAGAATTGGTGATGAAATTCAGCATTAAAATATTAGTTAGTTTACGCTCGATTTTCACTAGAGATGGATAAAAAGATGACGTCATTATTATCGATAGTTTTTATCAAAGTTCATTAGGTAGGCGATGGGTGCAATACATAAACAAAGCATAATTTTTTGAATCAATGCCATCAAAAGTAAATTGACATTCTTCCGAGTTTGTACTGAATGATGAGGCGTAAAACATTTTTGTATTAGATATAAGTATGTACCTTCAATTTCTGATCATCATTTTTAATTCAATTTACACATTGTGGGTGTCTTACATCCAAGTCTAATTTAATTATATTTAATTTAATTAAATAATATATATGTAAATTATAAATAAATGTACAAAACCAATGAGATGAGTATCATTACTTATCCTAATCCGTATACGAGCAAAATTGGTCAAGGGTCACAATTCAAAGCGAATTACTAGGATAGTATTATATTGATCTTATTATTTACTTTTCTTATGTTAATTTAGATACATGGTGACACTGATATCTAACACTTCCGCCTAGCTTAACACCCGTTTAGTGATTAATATTCATTTTAGCTCAGCAGCGGTGTTACTTGGAACAAAAACAACTCAATTGGTATGCGAAAGATTATATTTATCGACAAGCACCCGGAGGACCATTTTTGGTCAATCGATAAATTAATAAGTACTTTTCACAACACTAATTTACTCACGCATGCGCAAATGTTTTTTTGTATCACTATCGAATTGTCACTGTCGATCTTTTACATCCTAGATCTGTGACCCAACATGATACAAACATAAAAAAAACATTACTTTTCTTATTCTAGATACAAAACTTGACTTGAGCTTTGTAGTGTCCATAACTTTTTTTTTTGCACCCTCGTCTAGGGAGATTGGGGTTGCACGTCTTGTGCATTTGCCAGTGTCAAGTTACCATAGTTTTTTACAGGCGATAGAGTGATGCTGATGAAGATAATGAATCACTCCATTTTCTCCATTTCAGTAAAGTGATGGATACTTTACAGAATGTAAGTGGGATTTTGTAGAGAACACGAAAAGTCAATGTTTGTGTCATTTACCCACACTCGTGCACGTTAACGAACTCATAAAGGTTGATAATTCACCATTACTACCTACATTTAACATTCGAATAATCACAAGATTCACAAGATTTAGAAATTATTACAAAAGTACAACACTTTTTCGGTTCCCGCCAAAACCTCTGTCCATCAGTCATCATCTATCATTATCAGGGGGTCTATTCCTGCTCGTGAGATGAGATGAGATTTTATCTTGGTCACTCTCACACCTATGACGTTTCAAACGAGAGCAACAAGGACGAAAAAAGGTTAGATAAAAATCTCAAATCTCCGAATTGGGCCACAGAACTAAGAAAAGATACATTAATTCAGATGGGTCACTATATTGTACGACATGATTTGTACACCACGTACATAGTCAATGCACAACCAATTTATGTCCAATGACGTTCTGTCCAACATATTTTGCACAGCACGAGCATACGATGCCATGTACACGCAAAACTGTGCTGTACAAAACTTTGCTGTACTTACAATTAATAAGGTTATAGCGGATTATGTACAGCAAAGTTTTGTACAGCATTCTCTAACCCAACCAATTCAAGTCGGATTTGCTCTGTTAAAGGAATCGAGTAGGAGGGGTTTTGTCCGACCACGCTTTAAACGACATTTTTTGGCACAGCATACGATCATACGATGCCATGTACATTGTGCCGTACATGGCTGGGCTGGACAAAGTTATACACATGACAAGCGTAAGGCAATAAATACTTTAGTTTGACCATGGGCAAAATAAAAATAACAAAAAACAATGTTTGTTAATGACACCGTGTCCAAGTAGACTTTGACAACTGAACCGAATGACACTGACAGTCCGCACTAGATTGACGTCCGTCACTTCCGTCAGTCAGCTGTTTAGTGTTATTGTTGCAAAATGCAAACAAAATAATTCTCGTGAGAATATGCTTAATTCCCTCTCAAAAAAAAGTATTTTTACGATTTACTTTTCTATTTTACGACCGTGTCTGGCTTTTACGTATGCTAATATGTCTTCTGGAAGCATAGATGCCGGTTTGTATCCATCGTTCACTTACATACTTTAATCTACCGTTTCTATCTAAAATCTTTCTAATTTCTTTCTTAATCCTAGCCTAGAAGTAACGTTAATTATTATGTTTTTAATGAAACTGGCGGAAATAACGCATATAGGTGCGTTTTTGTAGTTATAAATACAAAATTAGTTAACTCGGTTGCCGCGTATTTAGGGCTTTTGAAGCGAGCAATAGCGAGCCTTCTCATCTTACCAAGTAGTTATCTACTGGCGTCAGCGTAGGTAAGGTATACAACTTCTAGAAGCCTCATTACAATTATTGCTAACACAGTTTGTACTATAATAATTGGGGAACAACTGCAAGGCACTGCTTGTGTACTTAAGTACCTAATAAAATAAACTAACAGTGTCGTTTTTATGGTTTTCAGATAAATACTCTGTAGCATATGTGACAGTACCAAGCGCAGATGTTGGCAAGACATTAGCACATGGCATTGTGAAAGGCAAGTTAGCAGCTTGTGTCAACATCATCCCTCAAATCACTTCCGTGTATGAATGGAAGAACGAGATTAATGAGGATAGTGAAGTATGTTTTACTTAAATTTTAGATAGAATAGTTAATTTATTATCTAAAAGCATCAGTGACTTTTAATTTGGCTGACCAGGATTTTGGGAATCAACTATAAAAGTTCTAAGATAATCCATGCAAATATTATAAAATCGAAATAAATCTGTAGGTCTGTCTGTTCGTAAGATTTTTCACAGCGAAACTGGGGAATTGATCTTGATAAAATTTGAGAATTAGTGACAGTATATCACAGGGAAGGTTTTTGGATACTATTTTCTATATAATGGAATAAATAGCGGTTATGGTTATACTGAAAGAAGTTAGTACAATTTTAGTTGATTTAAAGATTTTTAATGAGAATTAAGAAACAATGCTCTAACCCTTTCCCGCTACAAGTATTTAAGTGTAAAAATATAATGTATAATGTCAGTAATTTCAGCATATTGCATTCTCTGTCTAGCACAAAAGATTTCGGGTATCTCATTTTATGACCAAGAATAATGTCTCAGCTGGCTTTTTTGTATTTTTCAGGCTCTACTTATGATCAAGACACGAACATCTCAAGTAGACAAACTGACAGAGTATGTACGCTCCAACCATCCTTACGAGGTCTGTGAAGTAATATCACTACCTATCAAGAATGGAAACCCACCTTACTTGAAATGGATTGGGGATACAGTCCCGGAGCCAGAGTGCAGTGGATGCAAGGATTAATCTTATGTTAGTTTGTTAAAACTTTTTACTTCTCAGTACCAAATTGCTTTTTTTTAAGCACATCGGCTAAAATTCGCGCCGGCGTTTGGCCAAAAAAAATGTATGATCAGCGCTTAAACTGGCTCATACGCGTACGACGGGCCGTGGACGCGCCTGACAGACGTCCGCGCTAATTTTTAGTAGACGCGCTAAGGCATGGATGGTGAACAAATAGCACACGTGCTTATTGTTGGCACACGACAAATATTTTTGGGATCTAACAGGTTTGTGGTCCACAGTTCAAAGCGGTTTTTATTTTAATTGCAACAGTTAGCATTTAGCAAGGCCTCATAATTCATTTTATTGGAAAAAATGGCATAGTGATCCAAAAAGGTTCGCTATCCCTTTTTTCCCAGCGAAAACTTTTTATAGGTTCCTCCATTGGCCTCTGTATGTCGGAATTTTTACATCCCACTGCAGGGACACTGACCTACCCTTTGTTGAGCCGTCGATTGAGCCCATATCCACCACGCTGGCTCAGTACTCAGTGCGGGTTGGTGGATGTCACGTCTTTGTAATTATTCTTCTAGGACATGTCAATTTCCTCACGATGTTTTTCTTCACCGTAAGAGCACGTGTTAAAAATGGATTAAAACTTTTGTACGAGAGAAAAGTTTATTGGTGCACGGCCAGGTCAAACCCACGACCTCCGGATCGGAAGGCGCGGTCCATTTCACTCGGCCAACACGGCTCTTATCCCACCACTGACGGGCTAAAAACCTTAGGGTGTTCCACCTCGGCGCAAAATGTCGGGGCTATGGGAATGCTTTTGCACTCTTCGGTGATACCGACAGCGCCAGGCCCTTCGAGCACCACCTCGAGCTTGTTATGTTGCCAATGGGCGCCAGACAGCGGCCTTATCTAGGCGCCCATGGTCTCCATGCGACGGGTCGGATGAGTGGCCCTGCCGTCTGCCACTTCGACCGCAGACGACAGGGAGAGTGGCAACGATACACTGACACGCCTCTTCCTCTTGCGGCCCCACCGCGTCCACCATCATGACGGTGGATGACGGGCCCCGTTTGGACTGTGGAAGGTAGGGAAAGTGGCAACGACTCGCCAACGGTCCTCTCTCACCGCGGCCACCAGCTTTCGGCCTTAGTGTCTCCCATATGGCACTGCAACTCGGCTCAGTTGCGGGGCTACTCATAAAGACCCACAATCTACTTACGACGCTTCAAAATGGGCTTCGGGCGAAAAGACCCAAGAAGCGGCCACACCTCGTATTCCTCTTTGCTTCACCGTGGACAGACTAGGCCATGGCTATATAGGCGGGAACCCCGAGGGTTCCCGCCACAAGCCGGGAACCCTCGTGGAGAGGTTCGCCATCCCTGTCCTAAGACGTAGGTTGTGCAAACATAATCAATTTATTGGTAAAATAAACGCTTGTCGACACTAAATTCATTTTCTCATTTAGTAATTACCGTATTAAAGTTGATCGCACCTTAAGTACCTGTGCTTGCCAATGTTGTTTAGCTATATTTAAGTTTAAATAACATAATATTAAGATACTCATTGTAGTATGAAATGTCAGAGAACAAAGCTTGTGGCGAACATAAATAAAACCAAAATTGTTAAATTATTTCTAGTTTATTTTATTTATCCCAAGCTGGTCTAAGCATGTAAAGTTATGAACCTATTGTAAGCTAGGATGACGTCGAGCATACATAGACGATTCTTTCTGATTTATTCAATTAAATTTTATTTGCTTATTCTTCCAATTGAAATTAAAAGAAACGCCTGCAAAAGTTAACCAAGGCAAAAAATTCTACAGTAACACGTCTAAATCGTTTCAGGAGTTACTTTACCTCTTACTAACTCATCGAACCTCACTCACACTCTAAGGGTGCTCCTAGACGGGCCATATTTTTACTGTAAAACTGGCATTATTGCCGACTGTAGCCCGGCCTTATTAGCCATTCTAGAAATGTATGACTAAATGGTCAGGACACACTCAAAATATTGCTGGACCAGTATTGCTGTAAAATATGGCCCGTGTGGTACTTAGTCAAAGAAATTTTAATTAAACGTCAAAACCGTCTTTTGTTAAGATTAATTTTTCGTCTAAGCATCTAAAACAATTCAAAATAATAATTGAAAAGTGTAAATAAAAGTTTTAACTTGACCCCTCGATACTAAATACTGATGAAGTATGTACGCACTTCCTGCCTCAAGTGTTTCCCAGCCATGGCTATAACCTGGGTCTCTTCTAGATAAGAGTGAATAGGTATAGGCATTGGCAAGCGTGCTCCATCTTAGACCGTATTGTCACTTTCCAGTTTCCATCAGGTATGTTGAGGTCAAACATGGGCCCTTTTAAATATTAAAAAATGCAAAAATAACATCGTACGAGTACCTCCCTACATAAAACGAAAATAACGTTTACAGCTCAGCTGGATGGAAGGTATCTATTAACTCTTGAAGCGCCTAGTACTTTTAGTTCCTTACACCTACGTACTAGAAGCTAATCTAAAAACTTTACTAGCTTCATAAAACTTCATGCCAAGTCGTAAACACTGATAGACTGTCCGTAATCTGCTCTAATTATTTCAATTAGGAGAGTGCTAGGTTTTTTATGGACTCTTCAATCGTAACTGTTACTGCAATGGCATTGAAACTATGCAATGGTTTCAATCTTAGGTATCTAAACCTAAGGTTTAAACTTTATAAGGAAAGCACTAATCACATTTTCCAGAAAGCTGTCAACAATAAGAGTTTAATTTAAGGATTGCAGCTTCAGCGGACACTGAGACACAACCTTTCGTATAGGTACCTATTATTCTAAATAGATAATAAAAGTAGCCCCAAATACACGATAAAAAGATCCTTTTTTTAAGTTTTAAGCCGACTCTGCTCTACAATAGTGGTGGAATGATTTCAAAAAAAATATTTGAAGGCTTTTGACAGAGCTTATTTAATAAAGACAAAATTAAAATGTGGTTCATAGTCGTCAAAGATATCGCAAAACATACAAAAAAAAAAACGACAGCCGAGCTGAGAACACTTCTTCCAATTTAGGTTGGATAAACATAAAATAGAAACATTTCAATGGGTTTAAATAAGAAACCTCTTAAACCTTGAAGTAAGACTTCACTGCTTTTACTGTCTATCTATACCATTTTATTCTGAAAAATATGTGAAATTAGATATGCCTTCGGGCTCAAATCATTCTCTATTTTAACGATAAGGCGACAAGCACAAAAAAAATAAATTAAAATCTTTCTTTCCTTATGTTTCTTTCCCTATTCATAAGGATCTCTTGTGTAAAAAACCATGCTTATAGAATCTAGACTAGACCCATCGGTTTTAGCTTTGTGTTGTCTCTCGGTCATTCGTTAGAATCGTTGGATTATTAACTAGATAGCAACGAAAGCAGCAGTGTGTCGAGGCGTAGCAGGAGGACCCGCGGGGAATCCATGCTCCCCGGGTACTATTTATTTCATTTGACATCGTGCTGTTTTTAGTAAAAGTTATCTAGGTATTTCTTGGTCGAAAAGCGAAACGCGCGTTTTGCAGGCGTTGGCGTGTGTTCAACTGTTCACCTACTACGAACCTCTAGTCTAATATCTCAAAACAGAATCGTAAATAATACAACTACTAACGAATTCCCCCTCCCGCGCCTCTTTAATTTTTAACAATGATAAATAGACTATCGTTTTCAGTCACATAACAATTTAACGCGTTATTTGAGACATAACAACGACCATTACTCCTAATTGGCTCATTTCTTAACTGAAGGCAACTTACATAAAACACTGCCCGTATGTACCTAACAAAGAAAAGACAAATAGGTACTCAGGGCGGCCACAGAATAGCTAGTTGGTAGCCGCGTGAACTTAGCTCCGTACCGTAGTCCGCCCCGTAGCCGCCCAATCGCGGCGCGCCGTAGACCGCTACGAGGTTCGTAGCGCCTGACGCAGTAACAGGGCGGCGTAGCGCTGCGCTCATAGGGCCACGGGCGGAATACATTGACCTTTGTCGAACGAAATCCGCCGCATTTCTTATTCGCGTGCGTTGTTCTCTCGCGTCGGTGACACTCGGAATATAAAGAGTCGGACCTGTTATGGCGTCGATAACAACATCTGCAGTCGTAAAAGGCGTAGTGTCATCGCGGGCTGCGAGCATCGAGGAGTAAAGCGCGGGTCGTAAAGGCGGAGAAGAAGGAGAACAGTGTGCGGGGAAGAATGAGGAAGGTTTCGGGTCGGTAGTGCGAGTGCGGCGGCGCGGCGCGGAGGCGATCGATCGCGCGGCATCGACCGCGGCCCGCGGCGGCGGGAGCGGCGCGCGGCCCAGTCGCGCTCGGCAGTGCGGGGCGCGCGCATCGCCGCACGTGCATGGCGCGCCTGACTGGATGCCTCGCGCCCTCGGGGAATGGCTTCGTCCGAGGAAGAGACGTCTACCACGTCGCTCCCTGATGATGTCACGGCATGCCTCAGTGTCCGAAAATGGTGGTGTTTCCTCCTGTCGTCCATCATCACGTTCCTGGCGGGGCTCATGGTGGTGCTGGTATGGCGCGCGTGCGCGTTCGTCTGCTGCCACAAGGAGCCGGAGCTGGCGCCCAACGACCCCAAGCAGAAGGAGCAGAAGGCGGCGCGCCAGGGGAAACAGGAGTTCGAGGGGACCTTCATGACCGAAGCGAAAGACTGGGCCGGCGAGCTCATATCCGGACAGACTACCACGGGACGGATATTGGTAAGTTTATTTATCACTACTATTGATAACTAGAACCCCTTGTTTCACCCACTATCACTCACTATTTCATCTTATTCCTGACAAAGTTCAGTTCTACTCACAGAAACTTTAAAATAGTATGATAAACTTGTCTAAAAAAATCTCAACATTTTTCGATCCTGTACTAACTTGAAAAAAACAAGGTGGAGAGCATTATGTGTGTGGCATGTTTTAAATCTTCCAATTTTTAAACTGTCCATATTTTAACTTATAAGCTCCTTTTTTCACCTAACCTTATAATTCAATCGTCAGACAAAGGTATTCTTGACGCCTGTTTCTTACTAGTTCAAGACAATCCAATAACGCAATTGTAGTTTACCACCTGTTTCCAAGCAATACCGACATCAATATTTGAAATTTTATGAGCTGCGGTACCGTAGCTAATAAAAATTCAAAGTTTTTTTTTATAAAACATTGAGTTCTCGTCGCTTAAAATATTGTTATTATTTTAAGTATAAACTAGGCTTCACCAAAATCGATACATACCTATTAAAACCTACTCGTCGAAACATTTAAACTACGCGCTATCCTCATATCTTTAAAACATAACTACCCACAACTTAATGCAATAAAAAAATCTTAGAAATTTTTTTTTTTCTTATACTTCATTGCACTTAATCTTAACTACATAGAACTTAATGCAATAACAATTTCTTTTAAATATTTATTTACTTCATTGCACTCAATCTATTCTGAACTTTTTATTTACTGCGATTTAACTACTGAAGCACCCATTTTTAGTAATTAAAGAAAATAATGTTAACCTCAGAATGGTAACGGGTAACTTAATTAAATTCCTTGACTAAATGTGGTTTACTAAATAAAACGAATAGGTACATGACTACATGTAAGTATGTAAAACCCACAAAACAGCTAAACAATAGACAAATGTTAGTGCTTTGCAAGCTTTTGTACTGTGGAGGCATAATTATTTCAGTGTTTTGCATATAATTTCATATTACTAGCTGTTGCCCGCACTTCGCGTTAATTCAGAAAATAGTATCCAAAAATCTTCCTCGTGAAATACTGTACCTAATTATCAAATTTCATCAAGATTCGTTCAGCTGTTTAGCCGTGAAAAGCCTACAGACAGACAGACAGTGATTACTTATCGATTTTATCATTTTATTTATTATAGTAAGTAAGTATGGATTTAACATTGTACATAATATTCTCGACTAAAAACTATGTTCAGTTAAATTATGGCGTATACCTACGTACCTCAATTAATTATGAATGGCACTGCATGCTGAATTTGAACACTGTTCTAAAACTTTTATTAACCAAAATATTGTATACTTACCTACTACATTTATTAGCAACGGCATTAGCAATTATGCGGGTGACTTGCTCGTGCCATCACTCAATTGTATAAAAAACCTAGAGAAGCCGATATTAAATATGCATCCTACCCTCATTTCGCCAATCATGACGTCATTCCATTTGCCAAATCGAGCCTGGCCGTTGGAACACACCCTTTGCGAGTAGATAGCCATCACTTGATGACGTCACTCTGTTTTTTTCCTACCTTGGGGTTTGAACACAGCTCTCAAGAGGGCTGGTTCTGGAGCAATCGATATGGTTTCTGTTCTCGTTATTTTCATGGCTTTTTCAAAGAGATTTAAGATTGTTAAGCTCTTCATGGTGACACGTCTAACGTGGAAAAGTAAATTTGATGTTGTGAAAGGTTTTCTGGTAATTATCTAAGTGCATATTTTTACATTGTAATTTAGGTATGAGAGGTTTAATTGTCTTCAGTTAAGCTGCAAAATGATCGAGACTGTTTAAGGCGTTGCATACAAACTTATCTCATATTTACGTGCAAATATGCATGCAGAAGTCGCTAATATGTAAAAAAAGATTTAACTTATTTTAAAACAGGTTTGGGTAGACGTACCTACTCGTATGTACTCGTACATAATGTAGGGAGGTACGTAGGTGTCTGCATTATTCATAAGGCGGTAGAAAAAAGTTTGCCTACGTAAAAGTAAATAGTGCTGGTATACTCGTATTGTATGCAGTAGATAAGCCAGCGACGGAACCATGCAGATTTTTAAAAACCTATTAAACATAGTAATAACATAGTTTTGTGCAAAAAAAAATTTCGCTTTTAAGTCAATCAACCTATTTCATCAAGGGACGTTGATGTCTCATCAACGGGCATTGAGGACTGACCAATCACATGTCTATTACAAACCGATTTTCTAAAGTCTTTATTTATTTTAAAAAAGTAGGTATGTACTTATGCATCACCTTGATAAGTGGTCCTACGTAATGAAGTCACCAAAGTAAATAAGTATATTTAGTTGTTGTTTTGTAGTCATCTGAATCATACAAAATATTCACTTATTTATTTATTTCCACACGCAATAAAAACAAACAATACAAAATTTCAACATAATATTTCACCTTGGCTAACATGGCAAATTAATTTAACAATAAAGCCAAAAATGTCTGTCACCTGCTACATGACTAAAGCCTGGTGTATAGCGACAGGCTCGCCTCCTGTCACATTTGGGACTCAATATCATCTGTCGAAGTGTAGGTGTGGTACTACAATCCCCTGTCCAGCACCTGCGGGGGATAGGCGTGATTTTATGTTATGTTAGCGCCAAAAAGTAAGCCTTGCGAAGTAGTCCTCACTAGGTTGACCCGTGTCAAGAACTATTGCAGTCCGCCTATCTCTCTAAGTAGCCGAACAAACGTTCAGAAAGATAGTAGATATCAATATTAGTATCCGATTACAGGGCAGAACTCCAGCTCAGTAGTCAGATGACGTGGATATGGATGAGAACTGGATAAGAGGTAGCACTAAAGAGTATGCTAACACTCAGCATGGGTGAGAAAAATATTCATGACTAACTTTTCGCCTGCGGCTTTAATCGTATTTGATAGTCTCAGGGATAATGTAGCTTTCAAGTAGGTAGTGAAATAATTTTAAGAATCGGTTCAGTAATTTAGTACATTACCCCGACAAACAAACAAACTCACAAATGTTACTTCTTTATAGTATTAGTAAGGTGTACAGATGAAAATGATCAGGAATATTATGATGGAATAGGGTTAGGTTAAATGACATGCAAGTTGGTAGATACACCTAAAGAAACATGTTAGATAGATACCCACGTGTTCATCAAAATAAATTAAAGTGACTCAACACACATTTCAAATTCTTTGCAATTTCGTAAGCTCTGTTTACTGTCTAAGATACTCCACAGTATTTTTCCATTCGTCGATTGATACACTCTATCCGAGTTTATCCGACGATTGATCGGTACTGAATAAATATTTCTAAGGGCCCATTAGTCGGTTAACAGTCGTGTAAATCTATTAGTGACGTGAAAATATCGATATTTATTCTATCGAATTTATTCAACTTCTCAAATTGCGTGGGCATCGTTTTTGTATCATTCTTAGTACGAGTAACTACGAGTACTACGTAAGTATAATACGGCTTACAACGGAGAACATTGGGATTTTGGCCGGACGCTGACAGAAAGGCCGAAGGCGCCGAAGGGCTGAAACTTAGCATGCATGTAGCTTTCTTATATAATGTGCTTCACATCCGAAGTCGAAGCACTTTGAGAGCTAAGTAATTGTTTCTCTCTTTGTGTCCCAAAACACAGTTTTAAGATTTTCATGAAAACACGTTTTAGATTTTCACGATAAACACACCAGCTTTTAACACTTTTCTTATAGTCTCTAGTACTGCTTTCATGAAAATCTAAAAAAAAAAATGTATTTTGGGACACAAAGAAGGAGGAAACTGGGAGAACCAATTAGTTCTCGAAGTGTTTCTACTTCGGAAGTGAAATAATATATGAAAGCTACATGCATGCTAAGTTTCAGCCCTTCTGCCAGCGTTCGACTAGAATCTCAATTTTCTCCATTAAAAAGCCGTACCTACCACTAAAATTGCGATGAATTGCATTGAAACTGTGTCTTTATCATTTCCATGCAGTGAGAAAAGGATGAGAACTTTAAAAGTATCATGAGAAAACAAACAAGTATCTACATAGAAATTACTTTTTGAGTCGGAAAACTGGAAAAACATACCCTAGCATGTCAGGTATAATTGCTACCAGTATCATGCGATATCTCTTTGTTGAATGGAATCTGCCATGAAACATAGGTATCAGATATCTAATGTCAATAGGGAATAATGGAATCTGCCATCAAACATATCCATGAAACATGATCTTCCTGCATATCTACAAGGAGCTCAGTATATAAAGTTATCTTTGTACCTAAACCATTCTATATAAGTAAAGGCAAGGACGAGGCTGGCATAAATACACGAGCTAAGTAGGGGGTGATCTCATAGGATGGAAAAGTATGACCACAGAATACATATCAGTTACATATGGGATCGGATAAAGTGGTGATGTCATCCTTCCAGAAGCCTGGCGTCAGGGAAGCTTCCATGACCTGTTTTTATGGGGGGTTAGTGATCGTGGCGTTAGAAAATGTTTACTTGCTCTGCTATGCTATGCTATCTATGCTTATGGTACATATTTTCTTGGCAAATATCGTCAAACTGGTTCACCAACAAATTGTAGAAAAGTTTTTGAAGGGAGCTTTTCTATAAGAAGGGAAGGGAAGCGACACTTTGGGTTTAAAATAAATCTATACTAATCCATACTAATATTATAAAATCGATAGTTACTCTGTCTGTCTGTCTGTAGGTTTTTTAAGGCTAAACGGCGAATGCTTGATGAAATTTGATAATTAAGTAGTTACTCGTACAATATATCACGAGGAAGGTTTTTGTAAACTATTTTTTGAATAAACGCGAACGAAGTCGCGGATAATAGATAGTAAATAACAATCTTTTCATCCTATGAAATTTACATTATAATTGGGGAGTATGCTGGGCACTGCATTTAGTATTATATTAGTATTAGTATCGGTTTTTAGTATTAATTCAGAACTCGTCAGCAACATTGCACTTGTCGTCGCTTGCTATTAAACTACCACCAAACAAGTAGCGAATCAATTAATCCAGCAAATGCATTATCTCGTATGAGCAACTCTGTATATTTCATCAGCTGATAGCATAGCTCGACTAGGCATCACGTAATCGATCACTGTTGTTAAGCAACGGACGACACGGTTAGTCTTCAGATGGGTGACCGCAGGTGGCATTTACAGCTTAGTGCTACTGTAGCTCGGATGACATGTTAAAGTGTAGGTCCAGGTTGTTCTATAACAATCGTCAAATCATGTCAGAGGCCTTGACATCAGGGTTAGCCTCATCTCACTCGGCCCATTCAAACCATAAACAAATGATGTCAAAGATATTTCTAGATCCATCAAGAAATTGTAAATTGACGACTCGCTCAATCTTATCCTATTTCCTAACCTACTTCCTACTATCCTCCTTACTACTTCCTACTAATCCTTACTAATATTACAAATGTGAAAGCGTGGATGTTTGTTATACGCTTTCACGCAAAAACTACTTGACGAATCATCATGAAACTTTGTATACATATTATGGGAGGTACTAGAAGTAACATAGGATACTTTTTAACCGCGGGTGAAACCGAGGGGTGCAGCTAGTAATATTATAAATGCGAAAGTTTGTTAGAATGGATGGATGTTTGTTACTCTTTCACCCCAGAACGGCGGAACAGATCTGGACGAAATTTGGCACAAAGATAGATTATAGTCTCGAATAGCACATAGGATACTTTTCAACCGCGGGTGAAACCGCCGTGCGCAGATAGTACATTATAAATGCGAAAGTTAGTGTTTGTGTGTCTGTTTGTTACTTCTTCACGCTCAAATGGATGGACGGATTTTGATAAAATTTGATATGCAGACAGTTAATACCTTGGATTAACCCTGAAATAAATTGTGAATTCGCTTTAGGGTTTTCATTGTAATTTTTGGTGTGCAATTAAGTGATATTGTATTAACATATAGGCTACTTTTTAACCGCGGGCAAGACCACGAACCGCAGCTAGATTGTTATAATTCGAACAGAAACCTTACCGCGTGAGTCTTAAAATCATGGAGCTGTAGACCCTTCGTATTCAAATCAAATCATTTTATTTGCATGTCAATGGGTTTAATAAGGTTAAAAGATTTAAAATGAATGTTCAGCCATTAACGACACTAGTCGTGCAAAATTTAACATAATTATGATTCTAGTAGTATTACAAACAATAATATACCATTCCAATATGAATGTCATTATAGTTATAGTCATTTGCAAGCCCAATAATAAAAATGTAACCGAAAAGTCATTTTATTTAATAATTCATCGATCTCATAGAAACACTCCTTCACCAACCACTTCTTCAGCTGTGAACAAAATCTAGTATATTATCGATATTATTCGAGTTACTCGAAAATCACTCTCATTTTGTTAAATAATAGCGGCTATTTAATCAAAGCGTTTGCTGTCAATCAAAGCTTCTAAATAAAAACATCCTAACTGAAACCTACGAAGTCTAATTTAGCAATCAGCTAAAAACCTAAAAATCAAAACAAGTTTTGAATCATCCACTAACAGTCGAACTTCGACTATTCAGCCCCTGCTGAAGTAATGAGATTACTACTCGTATATACCACCAAAGCTGAGGCAGGAGTGTACTCGGGGAAAAAAATGTGTAAAAGTCATAGTCAATTATTGATAACAAAAATGTCACATGTTCATAATATTACGTACTTAATTTAAAGTGACTTCACTAAAATAATAAAAAAGTGTGAGTTAAAACTTATTTATTTTATTTAAAATTTATATTTAGAAAACGAATTTATAAATCTACTTGCAGCGGTTTCACCCGCGGTCCCATAGGAACCGTTAAACTATTCGAGATAAAAAGTACCCTATGTCCTTTTCTGTAACCCAGACAACGTGTTTGCAAAATTTCATGACGATCGGTTAAATAGTTAGGGCGTGAAAGCATTACAAACAAACAAACAAACTTACTTACGCATTTATAATATTAGTTAGGATAAAACCAAAATACGCGTGACATTTTTCGATGTAAAGAAATGTATGAAGCTGCAGCCCTATTCTAGACCCTTGAGATGAGATTCACTGGTCACTTTTACTCCTATGACTTTTCAAATGAGAAAGACAAAGACAAGAAAATATCTCGAATTGTAGGAGTGGGGCCCCAGTTCTCTTCTTATTACTGAGCGTTGTACAACATCGCAATAGTTCAGTGTTTTGTCTTTTTCGAGCGAGTTAAACTTTTTAAATAAAGAAAAAGACAAAACACTTAATAGCTATGGTGAGGCAAGTCTATTCGACATTTATTAAGTTAAGTAAAGCTCTATAAAATAAAAACTCCATTTACTACTAAAAAAAAGAAGCAAGCAAGTTCGTATAGGCCGAGTAGCTAGTCCTGATATCAAACTTTCTAGGCCGCCAGTAGGCCTCTGACATGGCTTGACGATTGCTGTCATAGAACAAACAACCGGGGCTTATAAAAAATCCTTAAATTTACTATTAAAAAATCCTTTCATTACTTCGTCGATACCACGTAGGTCCTTTACTTTAATGGGTTGATTTGATAGCTTCAGCCCCTGGGCGGGCCTCGACTGCGCCCCTGGCTGTCACGTGACGCTGCCACCAACCCTGACCCAGATTACGGGATCGAACTCCGCCCTTTCCCTTTCGTTACTCCATTGATGCATTCTCGCGGCTACGGATGAAGCTACTGAAGTTCAATGCGAGACCAGCCTTCGATGAACATTGTGCACTATGAAGTTTGAGCAAGCCATAGAAATGTATCGGGCGTTGTAAGCTACCTATGACGCTGTAAGCTACCTATGTAGTACATAGACATACAGTTATGCATCTGTTACGTAACTTACAAACGTGATGAGATCACGTTTATTAGTTTGTATGTAGAGGAAATCTCTGAAAAAGAAAAAGTAAGAATAACTACTAGTCAAGTTAAAAAAACGGGCAAGTGCGAGTTGGACTCGTGCTCGTGAATGGTTCCGTTACATTATCTTTTTTCACTAATCGAAAATTAACCATAAAACTTTTCTTAAAAAAACCCATTTATCATATTATATTGTTCACCGTATTCCACCTGTGGTTAAACATTTTTGGTTCAAACTGAAAACGGAAGGTAATCGAAAATTATCTAAACAAGGTCGCTAATATGATTTGTTGAATAATTGAAGCAAATAATGATGAACAGATTCGTAGCAAAAAAGATTTATACAAAAGACTTCAACGCGTCACCAATATTAGATTGTTTTTGCTTACGTTTTTGTACAGCTTTTTTTGACATTTATGAATTTGAAACGACCTGTTTTTTCGTCCGCGCAAATTGATTGTTGCCAAGGAAATTAATGTGAATTTTGATGTGAAGATATTAAGTATTTTGACCTCGAATGATGTCTTTTATTTATTCATGTGTAACATTTTATCTAATTTGTTTCTGCAACATGTTGCAAGTCTCAGTTGTTTTATTTTGTTTTATGTGTGCTTACAAGTTTTCTATATGTAAAGGTATCTTTCCAACTCAATATTTGGTTGGATTTCTTACTAATACATTTTCAAATAACTGCTTCATATAAAATTCAATAACAAAGTGGTTTTATGGTGGTAGTTTGAGGTAATTAATTAATTTCTATTTACTTCGCCGCCGCACATACCTATATAGCGTGACCAAGGTGGCCACCCGACCACTTACGCCCTTGGTACTTATTTCTATCGGTTAAGTACTTACTAGCTTCGAGCCGCGGCTTTACCCGCGAGTTTACGTACTATCCAACACATTTTTTAAACTACTAAAACATACATCCATGCGAAAATGAGTTTGTTCGTTTATTTGTTTTTTGTTAGCTCTCACGCGTTAACCGCTGACCGATGATTATGACATTTTTTATCGATATTTAGACGTTGTCAGGGGTACAAAAATGAATATAGAGATTAGGGATAGTACTTTTCAATTAAAAATTAACGTTGCCTGTGGGGCCGCGTATGAAGCCACCGGGCGCAGCTCGTAATGTAAAATTACCAATACGTTTACCTAAAGCTGATTTTGAATCAAAAGCCAGATTAGGCCACGTTCAATGTTAAGTTATTTAGATTATCTCTAATAGCTGTCGGCATATCGTGTGCCTGAGTAGGTGTATTTGTGTACACTGCCGTAGCAAAACAAAGCAGGATGTGTCTTATCTTATTGGGTTAAGTCCCCAGAGATAACTGTTCAGGAAAGACGAAGCAGATTTAGCAAAAGAAGATTACAAGCAAAAAATCAGTATCTAACTTCTTGAGTATAAATCGTAGGCATTCCTACTTTTTAGAAAAGAAATTAACACAGTTTTAAAAGATAACGACACGTACAAGATCAGCGGCAAAATCGACTGAGCTTGCGTTAGCAAGCGAAGCGTCTATGTTTAAGCTTCGGCAATAATACTTTTGTGTGTCTGTCTGTTCGACGGGCGTCTGTCCGGCTGTCTTCCTTTATATGGACTTTCAACCGCTTCTCGTGAAATTTTGAGCAGCTTCGATAACTTTTTGATTTTTTAGTCAAGTCGCGAAGTCTTCAGCTCACAGCGCCAGTAGTTATAATTGTATGTACAATGGAGTGGTACAAAAAATGTATGCGTCGAGTTCTAAACCTCCTTCGTTTCGTCGGTTAAAAAAGAAATAGATAATCACTCGGTTTTAGCTCTTAATATCTCATTTGATCGCTCGCTGCTTTATGGAGTCGTAAGGAGTCGCTGTAAACTCCATTTGGTCGCTTTACATTGAATTTGAATAAATTCTATATCCATGCTATAGGTAAAGTTTGAATGTTTGTAAGTTTGGGTATAGAAGTTATAATATAGTCTCTGTAACTATCGCTCCCATTTTAAAAATTTGTTTTGCTAATTTAAAGTTACACAATCCGTAACAGTAACATAGGGCCTATGTTAAGTTTCATAGCTTGTGTCATAGACTATGAAACGTGAAGCACGCCGCGGACAGAGGCTAGTACGAAATGAGTAAAAACACGTCCATTATTATGTCTCCACGTTATTTTATGTGTAATACAATACCCACATTTCGCCGGTCGATATTCAGTCCCAAATGTGACAGGGGGCGAGCCTGTCGCCAGACACCGGGCTCCAGTCATGTAGCAGATGACATACAATACGCACAAATGTTCACACAATGAACAAATCGCTGCGTGCCGTCGGCTGGGATTAAACCCGCTTCCTCTGGCTTGTGAGGCGGACCTTCTCCAACTCTTCTTTTAGCATCATTTAAAATGCAAAGCGGGCACATGTACCTGGTCTACCCGTCACATGTGACCTATAAATGTTGAAACAGTTTTAGAATTCAACGCGAACTGGGAAATGATTCAGGTCACTTTGGGGTCAACTTATACTATAGCTTTTGGAAATTAGGGATCTATTAATATGGCAAGCTTTGAAACCAACTATGTATACTTAGTAGGTGTATAAATATAAAAAAATATTTGCCCGTAAAGCCTGAGTTTAATTACGAGTGAATTTCAGATGTAAACCCTCGCCCCGTAAGTTAGTGAAAATTATGAAGTTTAAATTAGAAGTGACAAAATACCTACAGACGAACATAGAAACTCCTCTATTTCAAAGTCAGTTAAAAATTGAGTTATTGGACTTAATTTGAATATTGATAAGTAGGTATGAGTACGTGCGTTCGTACAACACGAAAGCTATATTTTATATTTTCTCTAATTTAAATATTAAACCGAAAATCCTTAACTCGTTTATCAGGTGAAGTGTTTTTTATCTTGTTGAAGACGAATTTCTGAAAATGAAAAATAATTTATTAATTATTCGGCACACTTTAAAACACGGTCGCCTGACCCCAAACTGAGCAAAGCTCGTACTATGGGTGCTAGAGACTGAATTACACACTTAACTTATAAATAACACCCAGACATAGAACAAACACAAATGTTCATCACATAAATGTTTGCCCTAGGTACGAGTCTATCGAACTCACGCCCCAAGCTCAGAAGGCAGGTTCACTACCAACTGAACCACCGAGGCAGTCAAATGTACCTAGTCTAGCCATAAGTTCTGTTACAAATGAAAATGCATTTATTTTTTTATACAGTAATGTAATGTTAATAAAAATTATATGTACACATGTATTGAAGTCCTAACAAAAATATAACTATTTTTTTTTTTTTTTTTTTAAATGACCACCTTTGGCCTTGATACAGGTCTTTAGTCGGTCTGGCCAAGAATCTATGGATATACGGACGGTTTCCATGGGAAATTTAGCCACTGCTTGCTTCAAAGATTTCTTAAGTGACTCTATGCCGGCGTGTCGTTTAGGGCAGGCCATGCCCTCTAAAACTGACCATAATTTGTAGTCCAGGGGGTTTAGATCTGGGCTAGAAGAGGGCCAGTCTTCAGCCCTTATAAAGTCCGGAACATTGGCTTCCAGCCAAGCTTGGGTAGTTCGCGCCTTGTGACCAGGTGCATAGTCTTGTTGGAAACTCCACGGTGGATTTTTAAAAAGTGTATTGCTAAGGGGTTGTACAGCACCATCTAAGACGGTCTCTTGATACACTTTGACTTAAGTTTTCACCCCTTTTTCTCAAAAATGAAGCTTTGTGACGCCATGATAGGATACCCCCCACCAAACTATGACTGACGCAGGGTGATGACCACCCTGTACCTTTCCAACCACTTCCGTAGCTTCTTTAGAGCTGTGAGCGTACACTTTGTCGTTTTGCTTGTTGTAGTGCTTCTTCTATCGTGAAAATTTTTTCGTCGGAAAAAATAATATTTCTGTAACTTTCACCTGCGTAACGGGGTAGATGACGTTTTGATCTATCCACTCTCTTTAACTGCAGCGATTGATTAAGGACATGTCCTGTATATCGGTGATAATCACCAAGCTTCAGGTCTTGTTTTATTATACGCGGTAGAGTACTAGCGGGTATCTTCATTTCTCGCGATAAGATTGTTTGTTTCCTCATTGGGTTTTTTGGGAATTCTGGCTTTAACAGCATTAACAGCCTTAGTAGTTCTCATCGCACGCGGCTGCCCCGATTTTTTATGGTTTTCAACAGAGGAAGAGTCGTTATATCTGTCGATACTACGATATACGAACATACGGCTTATACCAAGATTTTGAAGAGTCTTGAAAATGACCGACCCGTGAATGGTTCCATACCCCCTTCGTGCAACGCAATCACTGCAATCCTGTTATCTTTGACACCCCATCCCATGTTGTAAATTTAATAATAATCACGAAAAATATATGTGAAATAACGGGAAATTGATTGTAGTTTTCAACATAATAAATGCATTCCAAATTTAAATGCAGAAAAAAAAATAAACGAAGGAGTTTGTATTGTAACAATATTTATGGCTAGACTATGTATATTAGTTTCGTTTCCAGCCTTTTAATGCCTTCGGAAATAAAGCTTAAGTAAATTGACAATGGAAATAAATTAGGACCCAAGGCACCATCCGATCTAGCACTAGATCGAATTAAAGATCAATCTGGACCGCAGACAGCTCTCAAATAAAGTTTTAGAAAGACCGAGATTCTGTTCCGAAATCAGAAATCGGAATTTATTCAAAACTCCTATAGTTACACGTCATATTCCATTTATGGAACAGTCATGATTTGACTGTTCCATAAATCAATCCACAACTAAGACCATAAATGGGACTGAATCCAGGTCGTTCTTTAGATTCTGTATTTGGGAACTTTCTATTCAATCCAGGTTGATCTTTTTTAATCTGTGTGTATTCTGATGTTTCTGATCTAAATTTAGATCTGAAAGTCGGTTCGATGTTTTGGTCTTTTTATTGTCATAGTATGTACAGTATTGTCATAGTAAGTACATAGTAGGATTCTTTAGAGTTATTGGGGTTGTATTATTGGGTACAAGGGTTCTCCAAACTGTTGTTTTTTGTATGTTTTTGTTTTCTGCAATGTTCTTCTCATCTCTCATTGCATCTTAATTACTGGCATTTTTAATCTTTTTTTTTTGCCAACTACTCCGTGTTTAATGCAGGGCGTGGATTATTTATTTCATAGCACAGCCTGAAATTCCTGAAAACCCACAGACTAACGTCATAAACTTCTCTGCCATGAGCTGATTATTCCGCAGATTGCTAAACAAATTCGCTAAAAAAAAACAGCCAATACAAAAACATTTCACGAAACATACGATGCCTCAAATAAATTCAAAGCGAGGGGCAACGAATAAAATAAATATATGTTACATAGATACTCGTAGGTACACTAGGCGAAGAAAAGATAAAAATAAACTCGAACCTACTGCTCGTGCTCGGGGATGAAAATAATAAAATGTAAGTTTACTGGAGCCGTCAGTTCCGGGAGGGTTTAGAAATAGGTTTCGTCTCCACTATCGTGCCATCTGGCCGATAGCCTACATCTACTGCGTGGAGCACTCCACAGAGGAGCGAGTTTCGGACACTGCTTTGCAGCTGCTTCTAACTTAGACTTCGGTATTTATATACACCGAAATAGTATAGTGATGTGGGGTAGTTAGTTGTAATAGTTAGTAGATAGTAGTTACTAGTTAGTAGTTAGTGGTAGTAGGTAGTAGTATTAGTGGGGTAGTAGCTACCTACTTGAACTACCTACAAAAAAATAATGATACTGCGCGCAGTATATATAGTATACAGTATATAGGCGCAGAGTCATCCACGAAATTTTGTTCATTTGACTTAAACCAACTACATACTACTGTATATAGGAGGGTGGGTGATTTTATGGGGAAAAGTGGGTCTGCCCACCCATGTAGCAAGGATGCAACACCAGTTAACCCGCAACTAAATATATTGTGATGCTTTGGGATGTAAAATTCTATAGCGTATGTATCAGTATCATGTTTTTTGCCATAAATGGCAAACAAGCTAACCGGCCGCGTAATGGTAAGCGACTACCGTCACCTGTAACACCAGAGGCTTCGTCGATACATTGCCGACAATTGACATCCTTCCAAACCCCATTTTGCAGTTACTCGGAAATGCCGCAGGATGGAAGCTCAGCTCCCATGTAGGAAACTAAATACCTATAAAGTTAAGAATATGGGCAAATTATTAAAACCACTTTACCCTTCCCGACCGCTAAATAATCAATACTTTATCGTAGCCCAATACCTCTATCACTAAATGGGTCTAGAATCAACGAACCTTAAACAAAAAGCCGATTTTGGGAAACTCGTGGGAACGCTTTTAATAACGCGTTCGCTTTCAGTTAATTGTTGTAGCGATGGCGATATTTTATGAAAAATTGCCTTTTATTAGAACCTTGATTTATTTGTTACAATGTACAGTTTACTAGCTGCGCTGAGCAATGTTAGGTAACCGTTAAAAAGTGGCCTATGTGCTATTCCGGATCATAATCTGTCGCCGTGCCCAATTTCATCCAGATCCGTTCAGCCGTTCTAGCGCGATTGAGTGTCAAATACCCATCCAAACTTTCGCACATATGTATGTATGTATGTATGTATAACTAGCTGCGGCCCGCGGTTTCACCCGCGGTCCCACAGGAACCGTTAATTTTTCCGGGAGTAAAAGTACCCTATGACCTTTTCCGTATTCCCGGCACCGTGTATGCAACATTTCCAGATGAACAGTTGAGTAGTTAGGGTGAAAGCGTTACTAACAAACAAACTAACAAATGAGTTTGTTAGTTTGTTCGCATTTATAATAATATATATTTGGGGGCTGAGCTACCCATGCACGTCCGTAGGAGTGTACTCTATTCAGATTCCCTACACGTGGTCCCCGGGTAGTGCTAACCGTATAGCAAACTCTGGTGGGAGGCTTCGGCCGTGGCTAGTTACCACCCACCGGACCAAGCCATGCCGTGAAATGACCTAGTCGTGTTTCGGGATGTAGTCCGGTGTAACCGTTCCGAAGACGGGTCTGAGCAGTAGCGCACTTGTAGCGCCTCACTCAACTGCCGTCTTTGTACTTCTTCACTCAACAAAACTTCAAGGCTATAGTGAATAAGTACCTCATAGGTCGTCGTGCTCCATCTTAGACCACAACGTCGCTTAACATCAGGCGGGTTGGTGGTCAAACGACGACCTATACTACTAAAAAAAAAAAAAAAAAATCAGTTAGGATTTGAGTGTGATAACTTGATAAATACTTTATCTTGTTGCTGTCTTTTAAATCTTGCACTATGTAAGTACTCAAAGCTGCGTCTAGGATTAGATATAAAAATAAATCATAATGTTAGTCATTATGATTTCTAACAGATTGTTCCCCAATGTCCAATGAACAGGTTTCATCTAAAAAGTCAAGAAGTATGTATGTGAGTCAGATATTTTTGAATGCTAGGTTCAATGTCTCCGTGACTCAAATATTACCTACCTACGTGGGTATGTCATGATCATGACTCTCGACGAATTAGTATGATTTCATTGTTGGCTGGACCACAGCGCATCATCCTGTACTAGCTACGTTCTTCGGTTTCACCCAGGATTTACCCTTTTTTTTACGTCGCCACTGTCCATAAAGAAACCTGCATCTCTCTACATTATGCATATTTGTTTCTTGTAAATTTTCATCAATATCACTGACAACGTTTGGGCGTAAAAAAGTGACGAACAAACAACAGATACTTTTAAATTTTTAATGTTTAATACAAATTTACCCAAGTGGTTGTTGCTAGCTCCATCATCCAATGAAAAGTCGAGTGTGACCTACGTAAGCCATTTGTGCTAATCATCTTGATAGAAAAATTAGTGTACACCTAGAGTTTGTGTTTTTTTCAAATTTTGGTGTTTTGACTTTTTTGATAGTGTTTTGAGTTGGTAGTGAACCTGTATTCTGAGCTTGAGCCCACCAGCGTGGGTTCGATTCTCACCTAGGCAAACATTTGTATTTCAAAGTCAAAGTCAAAATATTTATTCACATAAGTAGGCATTTGTTCTATGTCAGGGTGTTAATATCTATATAAGTATGTATTGTAGTTTATTTGCATGTATGTATGTCAGTCTGGCAGCCATAGTATACAAGCTTTACTTAATTAAGGGTCAGGCGACCGTGTGCAAAAATGTTCCGAGTTTATTTATCTTCTTAATATACTTACTATATAAATTACGTGTCACGTTGTTTGTCCGCTATAGACTCCTAAACTACTTAACCGATTTCAATCAATTTTGCACACCGTGTGCAATTCGATCTAACTTAACAGATATGATAGCTCATATCTTATTTATATATATATATATAAATAATAAACGCGAACGAAGTCGCGGGGTGACAGCTAGTTTATTTATATATTACCAAGCACCTACTGATGTTAATTTCTGAATTATTTTTGTATTTAGCAGTTTCGTGACCAAAATATGCCTACAAGGGATCTCTGAACAACAACTATTGAGTGGACTAGATATACCCCACGGGTCGGAGTGCAAAATCAGGGATAGAACAGATATCCCTAACATTTCCACTCAGCCCTTCGCAAACCCTTTTTTATCACACTTTTATCGCATCTTGAACCTTCAAAATTGCTGCTCTCTTTGATTTATTATCTTAAGATGTGATAAAGTGTCTACGTTTCATAAGTCTGTGCCCTAGGCGGGGCAATGCAATGTCAAAATTGACGGCGCTCGGGCGGCGTTTTTATTTTCATGAAACCGCCCGCTGTCATTAGGAACACGTCATCATCATTTTCGAGACTTAAAAGCGCTTCAGTTGTGTGCAGAGTGATTTTCAGGCTTTCCAGTCTTCTGCTAGTGTTTTATACGACACTAGTGCCCCACCTTGGTTTCGGACGGTACCTTTCAACGATTCGTGATAAAATATCTAACTGATGCTGAGAACCGCTTCAAAATAAGTGACGTGGCTTAGGAAAAGTTGTAGCAAATATACAAAAACAGAGAGACAGGCAAACGCGGAAAACGTCTTTGTTATATAGGGATAGAGAATAAGAGATGTAGAGAAAAAGAAGAGATGACATCTTCCTTGTTGACCTTTTAGTCCCTTTTTCCTCTTCTTTTTCTAGCAAAAATATTCAGCACAAAAAGTAGTAAAAGAAGCTTTACTTTTTTAAACTACAGTGTAGTGGGATTGACCCTACTTTCGTCGTCCTTAGCAGCTTCAGTGATCAGCTGATCGGTTCGAACTAGTCGCTGCGGTAACAGCTCTTTGCTTTTAGCTACACTGGCCCGCATTACCCTTTATGATTCCGGGACTCGAAGCCCATCCGGGCATGGCTACATACCTACACTTATGTCATAATACCTATTTGAAGCGGTACATAGTGGAACAAAGTGAGGTATACTAAAAGGGGTGGTGTTTTGAGTACGTCATGCTTCGTTCCCCGTGCAACCTAATGTACCATTCGTCACATTTCGTCAAACACAGGTCACTACCAATTAGACTGGAAGTGATCAAATGGGCCAGTGGTTTGGCACTAACTGCCATGTGTACCTACTTCGATAGATACGTTCGTTTAACGTGTTTGGAAGCTAGTGAATGCGATGCCAAGTTTTCGACCTTTAGTGGCACAACAGTGAAAGGCAGTTACAGCATCATAACTTGTACTATTTCTAAATTTTTATGAATGAGATTGTTTATGAACTTAGCATGGGTACCTACCTACCTATTGAACAGTGCGTCTGCGTAAAATTTTGAATATTTCGAAATCAAATGTAATGGGAAGGGATGTCTTACCAAGGTTTTTTTATCCGAACAAACAAATATCCACCCGAGTAGGTTCAGCGGAAGGTTTATTTCGAGTAGTTATCAATAACCTAACTACCCACCGAGTATCTATCAGAGTCGGCTATTAACGGAAGGTTTTCAGGGTGGCTGAGCACCTACCGAGCAGACCCTTGAACCCCCAGGCCTCTTTCCCCAAATTAGATACACGAAATCTTTGAAGCCAGCCCATATTTTTTTAACCATAGGGGCTGTTCATTCTACTAACCTCTCTATCTGTAACTACGTCATCAAACGTTTTCCGCCTCCCATCTTGACCGCGTAAGCCCCGACACGGACCAAGTCGGGGCCTGCGACACAGAATAAGTAACAGTATAAAACAGCGGCAAAGTTTAACGGCATGGCCCCCTAGTATCTTCCTGATCCTTGTAAATAGGTCAGCGGGAACAACCTTGGGAGCATTCGTGGATACTGTTGCGTATTCTGTGCCAGTTACGTATGTACATAGGTAGGTGTCTATTTTACAGATGAATAGGTAGTTAGATCGAGCGAGCAGAATGTTTTCGTTCTATCAGAATTTCATGATTGTTAAAACAGTGATGCGTTTTTCTGCAATTTTTAAATTTCTCGTGAAAGATAAGGACAAGGCTACATTAGATAGGATGACGCGACGCGACGTACTCGTATGCCTACTTTGGAAGCCATACGTTTTGTGGGAAGGTTACGTACAAAAATAAATAGTGTTGTTGTTGTCATATTAATTCTTCAAACTAGATGCCTCCCATGGTGTTACCCGCGGTTAAAAAGTAGCCTAAGTGATATTCTAGACTAATCTGTCTTCGGGAAAAATTTAATCTAGTCCCATTCAGACGTTCTGGCCTGCTTGAGTCCATCCATTCACCCATCTTCCGAATTTTCGCATTATTCGCGTGATTTTAAAATCTATTTTTGAATAGCGAGGCCCTTGGTTTCAGTCCGTTCCTGCGAGGCGCAATCGATAGGTCTCCACCGCGCCACCTAGTGACCTATTTTCGCAGATTAGAAGCTACTGGAATCTCAAGTGGTGCTCCTTGCATGTTTTACTCGACTGCAAAAAGAGGGCTATATTTTTTAAATAGGTACCTACCTAGGTACAGTCTGTACAGGTATAATTTACGTTCAGTTTATCTAAACCAAATACGTAAGAAAAAAATACATTCCTAGAGTCGAATTGACTACCTCCTTTTAATTTGAAGTTGGTTAAACTCGACAATAACAGTAGCAGCATTAAAAGATTTTATCAAATTAAGAAACTAAGTGTTCAAAAATGTTAAACAAATTACCAGTAAAAAAACTGTGCCTAGTAAATAACTGTGCCCAGTAAAAAAGACTAAGGGCCGATTTTTCAATCCTTACTTTATTCGCCTAATAACTACCGAGCCAATAACTTTATTAATCTGTTTATTCGACTCATAAACGGTGTTCGGTTTTTCAATACAATTTTAAATTAGGACTATCTGACCATTTATTCAGGGTGTACAAAAGCTAACTTCAGACAGTTGAAACAAAACTATAAAATATCCACGCGTTAAAAAAGGACTTCGAATTTTCACTTTTCGCTTGTCAGTTTTAGTCTAAACGTCACTGTACTACTAATCTGTGCAAAAGTCGTCGGCTGGTTTGGCTATGGTAGTATAGCTCATTTATTTTATTCATGGTAGTTTTTTTTTTTTTATTAAAATTAATTTAGTTTCTGCGTGTCGGAAATATCAATCTTTTTTTACAGTGACAACTCCTACGACCATCATTTAGACAGTCTCAACAATTTATTCCATAGAATAAACTGCTATCTGGCCGTTCCACCGACAAATAAAGTTATACCTCAGATAGATGAGTTATTCGTCGAGTAAATGATACCTGACCATTGAAAAACAGAATAATTAGCTATCAGTTCAATAAACACTATTTGTTTGTTTATCTGACCATTGAAAAATCGGCCCTAAAAGGATTTCCAGACAACTAAGCTCCTAACAAAGTCTAACAGCATTAATTCCGTTATTTCACAACAGAACTAGAAACCTAGCAAAGCATGTTCTAATTCCATGCTTAAACCCATACTTCTGTTGTCCATGACATGAAGAAACTAACGAACGATTGGCAATGACCTTAGCGTTACAGTACCGCCCTGCAGATTAAATAATAGGTACTAACCTCGGCTTCAGCGCGGCCTTCGCTGGTGGATGTATTATTCACCACCGGTGTCTTATTTATAACGACAGGTAGGGGTGGGCAATCAGTTGCTCAAGGAACAAGGTAACGAGCTGCACCCTTGCCATGAGTTTTGATTTATTTATTACCCAGCCGACGGCACGCACCAATTTGTTCATTGTGTGAATATATGTGCGTATTGTATGTCATCTGCTACATGACTTGAGCCCGTTGTATGGCAACAGGCTCACCCCCTGTCACATTTGGGACTGAATATCGTCCGGCGAAATGTGGGTGTTGTATTACACCTCTGCCAGCCCCCTCGGGGGAAAGGTGCGACAATATGTTATGTTATCTACGACTAACTAGCTATGCCCTGAGATTGTATACGCGGATAAAACGCAACCTATGTATAAACATAGTCCAGGGTATAAGCTACTTCCATACCAAATTTTATCCAAATCTGTCTATCCGTTTGAGCGTAGATAAATATCTAATATAGGGTCAACTGGGGCAAATGCATCTGTGGGGCAATTGCGTCTTTCGAGAATTACTGACAAACCCTTCACAAATAAGGCAACGAACGCTATCTTGTACGCGTAGGTGGCGCCTAATTTGTGAAGGGTTTGTCGTAATTGATGCAATTCAATTGCCACACAGACAAAGATGTAATTGCCACACAGACGCATTTGCCCCAGTTGACCCTAATATATATAATTTATGTATAAACAAATATAAATAAACTGTTTCTAACCAGTTACTTTATTTAGCATTATTAGAATCAGAAATTATAGTTTCTGAAAACGTTTTTTTTCGTTTTCATTTAGCTCCACACATTTCAATAAACCTGGTAGAAACGTAAGTATGTTAAATGTATGGAAAAAGTTTTCGTTTACTCTATCAAAACTCGTGGTAAGCCGCCTAATAACGACCTTGCTCGTTACTGACCGCTCGCCTGCTAATAAGCAGCTGTCGTAAATATAATACCTAATTAAATTTTTATTTCCTTTTTACCCGACTGCGCAAGAAGGAGGGTTATGTTTTTCGAGTGTATGTGTGTATGTATGTAAGTATGTATATAGGTGTGTATGTATGGGATTTATTTGGCACGCCCTACAGTCTAAACAGCTTCATGAATTTCGACATGTGAGGTGTCATTTGAATTTTCGTGATAGTGGAAGTGACATAGGGTACAACATTTTGTAGCTGGTTTTGTTAAATGCTATCGTATCCCTTTTTAAGGATTTATTGCTGCAGACAAAATCTTAAAACTAGATACCTAATTCTATCGGTAAGATCGAAAAATATTATTCATCTTTCATCATTTTATTAGTAATTCGTACTTAAATATAATTTCCAAAAAACACAATTAAAAAAAATAAAAAAAATACCGAGCAAAGCTCGGTCATCCAGGTACTATGTATAATCGAGCAAACGTGTAACTTCTTTATGCTTCAACTTCGGCCAAAAAAAAAGTTCGCCAATTCCCATTTATCGTCAGATTCTCGTGCAATTTAATAAGCAGGTTCGATAATTATAAAAAAAATTCAGAGAATCGGTTGAGAAAATGCGTCCTGACGACAGAGGGCAGGCGGACTGACGTCGGCCGGGCGGCCGCGAGGCAGCTCATAGAGCCCCTAGTTATTGATTGAGCCCCTAAGCTGATTTCCATCAACTTTGCAGCGAGAGTATTCAATTCAATTCAATTCAATTTCTTTATTTGCTCGTCAATGGGTTACAATGATCTTAATTTAGGTTTGAACAGCCAATAACTACCTCACATTATAGGTGTGCAAATTAATTATGTTCATAAAATGTTATGAAATAAGATAAAATGTCAAATAGAAACATTTATAAATACTCACTAAAAAAATTAAATAATGAGAATGTTGGCAAAAAAACTTAATATTTATCGTGATAAATATGGTAGCGACACGCTTTGTCCAAGAATTCTTTTGTTGTGTAAAAACTCTCGCTCACTAGCCACTTTTTCAATTCCGTACTAAATTTATTAAAAGGCAAATCTACTATTCTGTTTGGAAGGGAATTATAAATGAGAGGTGCCATGTAAATGCAGTTGTTCCTGAATAATTCCAATCTTACGCTGGGCATGTTGAGTTTTATATGAGTGTCTATCTGCCCATCGTCAAAAGATCCGCCTGGCACCTCCAGTATCCAACCGTTCACCATCCACCTTGCGAAAGTGTTGGGTTCGGATCCCCAGCTCAGAATTGGTCCTAAGTAATAATAGTTTTCTTACGTTTTCGTTTCTAACGACTGAATTAATATTATTTTATGTTTTAAAAAATTGTTGACTACAGGTGATTCAGAAACAAATAACGAATATTACCTGTGGCCTGCGGTTTCACCCGTAGTTAAACAGTTTTCTATGTGCTATTCCAGACTATAATCCATTTATGTGCCTTTATACAGATCTGCAGGGCTATTCACAACAATTCAGAAACGTTTCCGTTCGGATTTCAAAATTTTAAACCTAAACTATTCGAATCTCAGTCTATATTCATAAGTTTTTAAACGTGATTTATAATTTGGATCGGATTTATACTTGATTCCCTATTCCTAAATGTTATTCCAAGTAGACTGAGATTCGAACAATTTGAGTTTCTAATTTCTGGGATCCGATCGGAAACGTTTCCGAATAATTGTGAATAGCACCGCTGTTCAGCCGTCCTGTCGTGATTGAGTAACAAACCTCCATACATCCATCCAAACTTTCGCGTTAACGATATTAGTGTCAAGTGTGATGATTCAAAATCAACACTTTGCTTCTTTTTGCAAAATATTTAGTTAGGTAGGTACTTACTTACACTTTTAAAAGAAAGTATTGAGTAAGATCCATTTTGGTCTATGACTATGTTCAACACGCCATTTAATGTTAATTTGACCATACAACGCCTACTAAAGTTATTAGCCCTCAGATCTCAAATCGTCCGAGGATTGCCCTATAAAAAATGTGCAAAAAAAGAAACGGGTCATTTAAACCCTTAAGAGTTCGAAGGACTTCCGAAGTGTCCCTTAAAATAAAGTACTCATCTCAGAAAACAGGCCCTTATTTGACGTTCAAAGGTAAAGGAAAGCGACAAAGACTGTCCGCCGTCTTTAATTTAAAAATGAGGGTAGGTATTTGAGATTTAAATTTAAACCTCACTTAACTCTGTCTACCTATTTTTACAAATTGGGTCAAAATATTTTGTCAAAAATTGCAGCTCATTTGGAGTTTTTTTTGTCTCTTTCGCATTAAAAAAAAAAACATTTCAGTAAATCCTTTCCGCTTTTTCTAGATTTACGGTTTTTAGACGTCAGCATACCTACTTTCTGTCAATAACTCATATCAGAACACAACCTTCGCAGCTCTCAACTCTGCAAAACACCCATTAGCAGATAAAAGGAATATAAACCGGCTTTTCTGAATTTTTCTCTAACCCAGCCCATTCCCGTGACATACGGCGCCTGCCCATGACGTTTACCCTTCCACAGCTTAAATAGCAGTTACTACGTAAAGTCTGCCCCTATGACGTCACACTGTAGTACAATCTTGGCGAAATGCCACTTCAGCTGTCCCCTCGAACGAAATAGGCGAATTTATTTATAAAACCCGTGTATTTGTTTTGAATGTAACCGTCATAGCACGTGACCTCTTTATGGTCTCGTCGGTGAAGTGTTAATGCGTGTGATGAGTATTTTTATAAGTTGAATTATTTTTAATATTTTAATTTATTGGTGGGTAGTATTTCAAACAGATTATTTACTTACACTGGTCTAACTAGCACAGAAGCGCTACTAGTCCTATAACTGGCTTACACAGAGTGAGCGGGATTCTTTACATGGCATATTAGCTTTAGGTATTATTTCTTTGCTTGACTAATACATTCAAAGGCCCTAGTACGGGGACTATTGCTAAACTTTATGTTGTAAATTGTGTGATAAGGTTAATAAATATTTTTGTACTTATTTAGTAAATTGAATTAACACTCAACCTAATACACCTAGGTATTTATTTATTCAATGCACAGGCAATTAATAAAGTATAAGTACAAGACTAAGTTAGGTACTTAACATACCGCGTTGGTACGCAAGATAATGTAATTAAATTAATGTTTCAACATAATATTTCATTAATATGATTAATGGTAAATACTATGTGTAAATGCAGAAAAGATAAAACAAGCAAGTAAATAATGCAAACAAATAACTCTGTCCTCCTCTACAGGTCGCATCCCTCAACCGATTCTCGTGAAATTTTGTGAGCAGTTCTATCCAAGTCAGTTTTAGGAAATTTATCAAATAACTGAGAAATGTCTTTTTTTTTTAAATCATATCTCCGTCCTTTACCCACAAAACTTCATGAGAATCAGTTAAGAGTCCGGCGACCTAACTAACTTCGACCTAGGCGACCTAGACTAACTTCGCATTAGTTTAAGGTATTCTATCACCATTTCGCATCGAAGAAGAAGACGAGCGAAGAGAGCGAGTAATGATACTGACGAGCCTCTAAACTTACCTACAGAGTGACAAAATGCACTTTCAATTTTTTTTATGACTTTTGCACTTCTGTAATCATTCTTAAGCGACTAAGAATTTCCCTTATATTATGGATTCATTTAACAGCTAATGATGTAGACAACCTCCCTATGTAATGGAATTTATGATTTGCTTTGTCTATCTATTGAATAAATCAGTCAAAAGTGACCCCTTAAAAATGCGGATATTTTTCATACCTCTATTTTAGCTTGAGAACGTTTTAAAAAAAACCAAGAACATAGGGGCGGAGATATTGTTAATTTAATTGTACATGCTAAATTTCATCATAATCTGACAAATGGTTTTCAAGAAATTTGAGTAGCGGAAATTTCAGAGCGTCGCGACCCTTTTAAGATTTTTCAATACAATACAATACAAAAACTCTTTATTGACACCAAATACAAATAAATCTAAAATAGGTAAAAACTCAAAAATAAAGGCGCAATGGGCGGTCTTATCGCTTAAGAGCGATCTCTGCCAGACAACCTTTGGATGGAATAAAAACATTATGATTAAACATGGACGGTAGTGTGTGCTAAAGAAAAATAATAATAATGAAGGTTAAATATGTAGACCCTATAGGTTTTACCGAGTTACCTACTAATTAAATTTAACGGTGTCAGTATAATGTAGACCGCAAGAGACATTATCCTTGCCGCTGTCGTCGCCAGCTACAAAGGTAGCAATTATGATCAATACAATAAGCGTTAATCGG
Source organism: Peribatodes rhomboidaria (assembly GCA_911728515.1). NCBI lineage: Eukaryota > Metazoa > Arthropoda > Insecta > Lepidoptera > Geometridae > Peribatodes > Peribatodes rhomboidaria. The sequence continues at coordinate 4,591,202 of OU452175.1, read as the reverse complement.
CCACATGTTGGCATAACGATTTAGGTGCAGTAATTGACACTTATGAGCATAATGTAAGCAGCTCTAAGGACTAAGTATACTTTGACTAACAAAGATAATTAGGAAGTAGGTCCACGTCTAAAAGCTAAGATTAAGTACTCATAGATTTACCTAATATTCATAGTTTTACGATATAGCTCTTTCACCATTTTGTTTTATTTTAAGCTTTTGATTAATTTCACTTTCTTATGGATACATACAACGTGCTGTTTTTGGGGGCAGTAATACTTTAAGGCATTGTTCTAACTGTCAAAGTGAACAACTTTTAGAAGACTAGTTTGAAAATATTTGAGAAAACAAACAATCAAGTCTTCATACATAATTCATCTCGTGACTGGGTACGTTAGCAACACATATACCAAAAAAATGCAGTCTATGTTCTGCTGTGTGACGTTTCGCGAGCGAACTGTCAAAGGAATGTCAGTGGAGTAGCGCCTGAGTCACCCGCCCCGCCCAACTGGGACTTTTGGCTTGACCACGAAAGAGGACGGACCTCGTATTATTTTTCTTTGGAGTCTTTCTGTCGTATTGATCTTGGTGTTCATTCGATTCATACTGAAATTAAATAAATGTTATATGCAAATGGTAGGTACATACGTTATTAGCGCCTAGTTGGAGAAGGCCTGCCTCTCAAGCCAGAGGGAGCGGGTTCGAACCCAGCCGACGGCACGCACGAATTTGTTCATTGTGTGAACATATGTGCGTATTGTATGATAATGTAAATATACTTCAATGATAATGCATTATTATGGTATACCATGGAAGAGGTCTGTTGATGCAGCCGGAAGGCCATAACAACTTGCAAAACTTCTCTTAAAATGGTCGTTAAATCTAATGCTTATCTGAGAAGATGAAAATCTTATCAAACCAAAACATTTTAGTATACTATTACTTACCTAACAAAAAAATTTGTTGTACTTAAATAATTTTAGAAAATTGGACAATCCTATACCTAATTAAGTAACTGTACCTAAATAAACAAAATAAAACAGCCATAAAGGAGAATGTGCGAACGTTTTTGTACTGAAAACGGCTGAACGGATCGTCGTAAAAGTAATAAAAAATTGTTTATCTACTACCTAAGTAAGTTTTTTTTTTAAATTCTTTGTTTTCGACCAAGCGAGCGTTAGAGAGCGAAGCATCTATGCTTCTGCTATGACAAACATGTTTAATTATGCCCAAATTCTGTCCGGATCCCTGTCTTCCTCTGCAAGTCGCATTTCTCAACCGACTCTCCAAAATAAAATCATACTTATCTTCGCAATTTTGAAAAATTTTACTTCTGTATAGTAATAAATAAATTCAGGACACTTTCTCACACGGTCGCCTGACCCCAAACTAAGCAAAGCTTGTACTATGGCTGCCAGAAACTGATATACATACTTATATATTTTTAAATACATATAACAAACTAATGTTCATCACATGAATGTTTGCCCTAGGTGGGAATTATCAAACCTGCTCACAAAATTTCACGAGTTTTTGTTGGTTTGATACGTCAGCCGCGAGCTCTACAGCTCAGAGCTACTAGTAATATTATGTATCGGCAATGTATCCGTGATTCCTTCAGTGTTACATCCCGTTTACCATCATGGCGACCAACATTAATAAATCTCCTAATAACACAACACTCAACACATCACTTTACTACCATTTCCGGTCTTACCTATTTTATGATCGACCAAGCCTCACTAGCACCACCTATCTAGTCTCTGTACAGAGTCGAATCTATAGCGTTCTAACATCGTAGAAATTCTCTAGCCTGAAAAGCTATTCTTACAAGTCGAGATATATTTTTGTCATTGTCTCACTCGGCTCAAACGTCATAAGAGTAAGAGTGATCAAAAAACATCTTGCGCGTCATGAATTAGGGGCCTGGCTATACATGTCTGTATACCTAGGTACTGTCGAATGAGCTTGGCGACCTCCAGGACAGCCCATTCATCTTAATTGGCCAGGGAGCACGGATCTGTCTTGGTCTAGAACTAGTTTAATAGGATAGGATCGCCAGTCTAGTCTAGATATCTCTACCATTACTCTATTAAGAGTCTGGCGACCACTTTGGACTAACTTCGCATTGGCTTAAGGTATTCTATAGCCATTTCGTCTAGAAGAAGACTACGAGCGAAGAGAGCGAGTAATGATACTGACGAGCCTCTAAAGTTACTTACAGAGTGACAAAGTGCAATTTCAATTTTTTTTATTGACTTTCGCACTTCTGTAATCATTCTTGAAAAACGAAGAATTTCCCTTGTAATATAGATTCATTTAAAAGCTAATTATGTAGACAATCTCTCTATGTAAAGGGATTTTTTATTTGCTTTGTCTATCTATTGAATAAATCAGTCAGCGTCGCGGGACCCTTAAAGCTGCAAGTCGAGTTGGTATACCTATCTACAACAACAACAACTCTTTATTAAAAACGTAAAATAATTACAATAGTAATTGAATAAGGTTTAATTAACTAAGTTTTTAATGGGCTGCCTTATCGCTCAAAGCGATCTCTTCCAGGCAACCTGTTTGGACAGGAACATTTATATAATAGAGGCCTTGAATGTCGTACCTATCTACATACTTATCTACATACAAGGCACAACTCTACAGATAGACCAGAAGTTCATTTTAATTAAGACTAAGTACTTAGTTGCGTTTTGCGGTGTTACACGCAGTTAAAAAGTAGCATATATGCTATTCCAGACTATAATCCACCTATCCACCTATCCTGTGCCAAATTTCATCTAGATCGTATATGCTGAGATCTCTTCTTCAGCGAGCCATCTTCTCCGGTCAAATATCTATCAAATAAATTATTGCGGGACATTGATTTTGTTGGTGGTTCAGATTCCAATTGACAAAAAACATATACTTACTTATTTTAATTTCTATGCTACGAGAAACTAATACCTATTTAATGGTAAGTCTAATAAAGGACTAACAAGCAATAGATAACTAACACAGCAATTTATCTTCTGTTCTCTAGTCATGTTATTCTATGCATAAGAGGTATAGGACATTTCTGGTTCAACCAATAAAGACAAATCTAACAATAAAATAATGTAACAAGAAAATAGTGTAACTACCTATCATTTTTTTTTTGAGTAATTAAAGTAGCTTCCAAAATCCTACTGGGTTCCAAAAGTTACGAGTAAACGGTCGTTAGGCCAACCCAGAAAGAAATGGAAAGACGAGCTTGACGCCCACGAAAAGGATTGGCCCACCAAAGCCAAAAACAGGGACCACTGGAAAGAGAGAAGAGAGGCTTTTGCCCAATAATGGGACATACCGGACTGATCTCTCTCTAATTAAAGTAGGTACTTATCTCGTTTAAGAAAGGGCGCTCCTAGACTGGCAATATTATTACTTCAATACTGGTCCGGCAATACTGCTCCGGCAATATTTTGAGTGTTTCCCGGCGACATTTGAAGTGTGACCCGGCTATATAGACATACATAGCATGGCTGATGGCCAGCCTACAGTCGGCAATATTGCCAGTATTACTGGGCAGTATTGTAGGAAAATATGGCCAGTCAAGGAGCGCTCTAATTAATCGTAAAATAAATCCATCAATACAAAATTCTAAATTACAACAAAAAATGCATCGGTCTTCGAACTGCCCCTCCCACTGTAAAGTCATTGTCCCTCATTTTTGGCATCATCTTTATTTTACTTCTGATGACGACGACTGACGAAATCCATCTCGTCTCTATTGGCATCGCTGTGTCACTCCCATCTAATGTTGCCAGCTCAGATGAGGCATGTTTGACAAAACTACCGTTTGAGAAGCTGAAACTACTCCCTACGGAACTACTTCGGGGTAGTGTAGAGCTGTTAAGGTAGTTGAGGCATATAAAAATTGAGAATATAAACTTTAAGCTTTCGAAGAAAATAGTAATGGGTATATTATTGTGTAGAATAGAAAAAAGCCTTTTTTCTACCTATACGAATACATACACATACTCTTACCTAGCGGTTTATTGTTTTTTTTCTCGAATTCGTTTCTTTTTTTTCATTTAAAAAAATTTACAGATTTCTTTAAATAAACAAATCTATGACTGTTAGATTTATAAACAATACTATAGACCATTCTAACTCTTTAAATAATGCTTTGTATGTTACAATCTCTGCAATCTATATAATAAAAGTGAAAAACCAGAACGAGATAAAAACGCAAGATGGAGTGAGATGGCGCTCTACAAAACTTCCTTTACATGTTTCTCCCAAACAACTACCTGTTTTTCGGGAATTTGCATGTAATTCGATTCCTTGACCTCGGGAGTAGCGACAAACTTAATATTTATGGTTTTGGATGTGTAATTTTTGTATAATAAGCAAGATAAAATCGCAAGTTCAAATTGAAGAGAATACTACCTCATTGGATAGTTTCGTAGAAACTATCTTATTGAGGAAGTTCTTTTTTAAACAGTGTCAATCCAGCAGTGTCAGTGTGAAAATTCTATTAATGGCTAATGTCTGTAATTCTGTATAATATTAAATAAAGCCTGTTAAATAACGTGTCGTGCTTATAAAGCAGATATTATTGGAAACCTTCCTCCAACATAAGGATATGGGCCATTTTAAAGGATAAAGGTGAGAAAATAATATCTCAAAAGTAAAATGTACACAAACGTCAATATTTTGTCAATACTAAAAGGCGAAAATTATTCTAACTGGAAGTTTAGAGTAAAATCCTTACTAGAAGAAAAACAGGTTTTACAGATATTAGAATACGAAAATAAAGATATCCAGCATGAACAAAAACTAAAATTAGATGACTCAAAAGCAAAGGCTATAATAATTCAATGTATAACCGACAAACATTTATCGATCATACAAGATTGCCAAAACGCAAAACAAATGTTTGAACAGCTAGATTCTGTTTTTCAACGGAAAAGTGTCTTTACAAAACTAACATTAAAAAGGAAAATAAAACAATAAACAAGAATACTTATGTTTTTGCTCAACATTTTATTATTTACATCACTGTACTATTAATTTAGTAGGTAACTGTTACTTAACCACTAAAACTACTGAATGGATTTACATAATAGGTAATTAATTGCTATGCAATAGATTCCACGCGGGCAGAGCCGCGGGCAAACTCTAGTTGTATAAATAAAATTGAACCAAATCAATTGAATTGGATGAATGGTAAAAATACTATTTCAGATTTGGTCCAATAAAATAGGCACTCAACTAAAGGTACCTATATACCTACTACCTACATAGCTCGTGCTACGTATATATAGTGCCTAACTACATATATAGTCATTCGTATTGATCGTGTATCAGGCACCTGCAGACGTGTTCATAAAGTTGATTGCATAGTTTGTCATGCAATTTCAAAGTTAGATTGTTGCCAATATCGTTTGGCACTTCTGCATAATTTGCATGCTCTGGCCAGGGGTTCGAGCACGGACATTTAAACTGACGCTCCAAATCGACAAAATCGGTAATTTCCATAAAATACAAATTTGTCGATTTGAAATGTTTAAATGTCCATGCTCGCACCCCAGTTCAGAATAAGTATTTTATAGTAGAAATGACGGGAACTGGGAGGAGGAACATTTGCAAGAAATTAATTGAGATACATTCGGCATTAAAAACGTTGTTTATTGACAATCGTCACCTCACTTCTGCGTAGCATAAACAAAGTAATTAATGTCACCTTACTTTAGGCGGTATTTATGATCGAGCACGATGTTTTTACAAAATCGATTTATCATAATTTAAACTATACTTAACGCACTTATAATCGCTATCACCTTATAGCTAGCATATAATGCATGCTTAATCAAATAAAATTCTCGCTATGTAATCCACGTTTAGGCCTGCAAAATTCACGTCAGAACTTTCTTGATCCTTACATACGCTTCGTAACCAAACATGCAATGAAATGAACCCAAATAAGCGCATCCTACGTGCCGGTCTGCTTCGCCGCTCGCCAGTTTTGGCATCGGAATACGTGGGGAAGAGAGTTCAATGGCATCCAGATTGTCCCAGATACACCAACTAACGTTGATTGTAGGCTTTTGCGTAGCTAGGTTAGCTTGCACAATCAAAATACCCTAAAATCTTTGAAAATTTAGCGGCGTTTTTAATAACCCTCCTTCTTGCGCATCAGTCGAGTAAAAAGCTTCTCAGTAGCACTAGGCCCACCTGTAAAAATAGAATGAACTACCCCGTAAAAAAGACACTAACGAAGGATTAAATGCTTCGAAAACTGTATTTTAGAACGACATAAGTGTAAAAGTTGTGTCTGTCCTTTTGTTTATATTTTTTTAAATCTTTACTAATATCACAGAATACATAATCTAACAACGTAGAATCTAACTAAAGTAACAATCTCTGTGTGCCTGTCTATCTGTTTGTTTTTATAGATAACAGCTATACGAACCTTGAAAACATTTTGATAATTAGTTACAATTATATCACGAAGAAGGTTTTTGGATACTATTTTTTATGAATAAACGTAAATGAAGTCGCGGGTAACAGGTAGTTAACAATAAAGAGTTGTTCTATCTATCAGATCCTATAGCTACAATAGTCCATAAAGAGCTTTGAGGCATAATTAAAAAAGTTATAAAACTTGAATCAATACTGCTATCAACCGTCACGGAACCCTCTCGATCATTGTATTCGGATACATAACCGAAACCAACTGGTAGCGTTGATTGGCGTTCGACATGAGTTTTGCGAAGTTGAAATTGCTCTGTAAGCTTGAGCACATTTAACTTCCCATCCAATCAAGCCCTAAATCAACTTTCCGCCATTCTCCAATAAAACCAATTGTTTATTGATCCACCAAGCTTCCAATAACAGATCATTTGCACGCACGCGGCCGTCACCAGAACGCTAACCGCTGGACGCCGCTCTAAATATACCAAGCTAAATATATCCGGCCGTGTCACATAGCGCGACATCGCCAATGCCCTGCTTCCCCTGACATGCCAATTTAGACCTTATCTCAAAGGTGGAAAGGTCAGGCGCTAAGGCTTTCGCGCTGGATCGATACGGTTGTCTTGGCGTCTGGCAATTTTGGAACACGATTTCTGGTAAATGTGGGTAGATGAAAGACCAAGAACATTCGGGAATAAAGCTTTGGTTTTATTTGTATACAATGTGTTTTTGTCATTAAAAGACCACAACGAAATACTTAAATGCCTACAAAGCTACTCTAAATAACGTTAAACCGTGCTGTTTTTGATATTCTTACTAAAAATCAAGACGAAGTTTTAAAGAGATGGAACACGTTGTATAAAATCAATACATTAATTGCTTTCATTAGTTCATCTCACCATACTCTGACGAGTTAGTATTTTCTTTCAAACCTAGCCAACTTCACTTGTCGGTAAGAACATCTAAGAATCTGACTAAATAATAAATGCTCTGCATGCTGGCAAGCTGCCTAATTGCTTACTTTCAACCATTTTGCCCAATACCAGGAAATACTTCTGATAAGTAAAAGCAATATTGATCCCAAATAAAAGATTTTCAGATTGATGAAATCCGATTGATGACAAGTCCAAAAAGCAAATAAATAGGCAGAAAACCTTTTCTCAATCAAGAAAATGAATCAATTCAAATACTAAAAGCAAATAATATAGAACTAGACGCAAGAAAAGAGAAAGAAGAAATCAGGGATATAAACACATGTCTTCTAAAAGTAGAACAGAGTATTCATAATCGTTGATAGCTTGCAGCTGGAGAGTCATCAAGATTATACCAGCGACCTTGCATCTTTAGCATAACCGTCGGCAATTCAACGCTCAATAAAAACAGTAATAAACTTGCAAACGAAGTTCGAGTGTCAACGCCCCTTTTAAAATATGCGTGACATTGGAGCATTAATAATCTCAATATTGGGGGTAATGCGACGACTTTATTAGAAAATATTGCCGTAACAGAGGCTTGAAGGGAAAACTTTGGAAGTAATCGCCGTGGAAAAATCGTTACTAAACCTCAAATCAGATTCAGCATATTAGCATCGCTCAGTGGTTAAAACTGTAATGAATGTAACACGCTTGTAGGTAAGTTCATACGGTAGTTTGTAAATTGCGAGTAGATCAGGAACTGATTGGTTAGAAAAGCCGACCCCACCTAACATAGAGACAAAATATAAATGCCAAGTCGATTGGACTGAGAATTACTCCAAAGACAAAAAAAGAACTGTGACCCTATTCGGAGATTTGAGATTTTCATCTCACTTTTTTTCGTCCTTGTTGCTCTCGTTTGAAACGTCATAGGTGTGAGAGTGACCAAGATAAAATCTCATCTCATCTCACGCGCAGGAATAGCCCCCCTGATCGGACTGAGTAGCCAGTGACGAAAGAAAAGCGAGAACTAAAAAATAAATGCCAGCACTGGTTCATTAAGGGCATATTATTCATTGTCGATGATCAATAAACGCCAAATATGGTATAACTTTACTATAAGCGATCATTAAACGTTAAAGTAATTAACAATATCAAGGGTTACGAAACAGACGCTAAAATGGCCTAAAACATAGCGTTCGAGTTCCGCGTATTGCTTTTTCTCACGCAAACCAAAATTGCCATAAACATAATTTCTGTTCAACGAAACTTTAATATATTCCAAGATCCACTCAAATAACAATAACAGAGTTACAAAAGGAACAGTAAAAGTTTTAATAGAACATCCCTTCACATAGCGTAGAAAGAGCACAATCAAAACTAATACAGTTTAACAAGTACGAGTATGTATCACCAAAAACTATAAATACTAATAAAAATTAACTGGGTCTATTTACACCTGCATCCAGCTTTAAAAACATCTCTACGACGTTGGTCAAAAGGACCAAGGTCTAAAACAGTTTATAAAAGAAACGGAGACACGAGAAGTGATTAAAACAAGCAATTAAATAGAACGCACACTTTTATTTTAGTGGTAGTAAAATCGAAAACAGCAAATGAATCAAAAACAGGATACGGGGCGGATGAGAACTGTGCCTACGAAATTAGGTCAAGGGTTATGTGGTTACTCACGAAATATGCCTGCCTTCCTTCGTATAAATATTTAGTATCAATTTTATTGATAAATAGACGATTTTGTTACCTGACCTGAATTTTAGATGAGAACTCTAATCCAGTTGAAAACTCAAAGCTTATAATGCACTATAAGCTACTTTTATCAGAACTAGGTAGTATTTGGTATCAATATCGAAATAAGTATCAGATCAATAGATTTTGTTGGTGATGATGGTTTATGGATTTCGATAAAAAAATTCTTTCAAATTCTTCTAGATCAAATTCATTAGACCAAAACATTCCACACACTCACACGAATATTTAAATACCCCACTTTACTTTATTTTTAAGAGTTAGCAATAGGCTAGGAAATTTTGTACCTGGTAAATATCTCAGAGTCCCAAGACACAGGCTTGTACGCCTAGTTTGGGGCTCGCCGGCAATAATGTAAAGGCAATGATTTTTCCACAAATAAACATATTATTATTATTATTATTCCATTAGAAAACGAATCGCAGTTGTCTGTACTGAAGAGTATAGACAACTGCGATTTAGTTGTACACTCGGACTTGAATCCCAGATTTTACCATAGACACAATTCCCCAGCATACCAGCTTCGATAATCACAATTAAAGTGTTTCAAAACAATAGTTTGTTTACGTTGCAATAATACGTGAAGAATTTAATTCGTTAACTTTAACTCATTTAAACTTGGTAAAGACTAAAGCCAGAGAGTCGTCGGAACCGGCAAGGAATCCGCTTTATTTATACCCTTACATTTGTCATTCGGTGCGGAAAACGCCGGATTTCTGTGTCACTATTAAAATAGACGTGTTCCTTTACACACGTGAGCCGTTTTATATGCTCTAGTAATAGTTCAGATGTCTGTTTGTAATTTGGAGAATTGATATTTTGGTTGGAAGATATGTTTAGTAAGTAGCGAAATAAAATGGGACTATCAAATTGATAAATTGGTAGTTTTTAGTAATGGGATTAGTGGCTATGTTATTTTGAGTTCTTGCTTTTAGCTTTTGACCCTAGACAGTAATTAAACTGTTTTTTTCTCATTCTAAGAAGAAACTACTTTAAATATTAATCTAAAAAGTTAAAAGCTTTAGTAAGCAACTTTCACAGCTAGTCATGTTTATAAATATTTGCGAATCCTATAAGTAAATAAAAATAAACGTTTCCAATTTAATATCCGAATCGCAAATGGCCGAGATTTATCAGCATTTGTTCAGTCGCAGATTTATTATTTATTTTACCGAAATAAATGCATGCTCTCTGAGATGAGAGTTATTTTAAATTCTTTGAGTGTGCAATATGTTATTTTAAGTTTAATGTGTTCAGTGCTTGATAAAAATACAAACGATTTACGATTTGAAAAGTAAGCAAGTACTTACTTATCTATTTATTTGTGTGCTAGAGCGGGAGTAGTTAGGTAGGCACTTTATATCTAATTATTATCACAATTGGTGTAAGTAGATCCATATATTTACATAATTTTACTGATACAAAAGTATTTTTTAACTAAACTACAAAAAGACTAACAACTGATACAAACGATGCGGGCGATCTAATACATGACAAACGAATGAGGTTAAAATGTTTGCTAGACCGAGCAATAGAGACTAAGACTTAATAAACACTAATATACAGAAGAAGCGTGTTATAGCGAAATTATTCCCAGCAACAACAAAAGCTTATAATTAGCAACAACCAAATTACCATTTAGGCTGCAATGCAAATGGCGTTGACACAAAGGACTCTGTGCACTACGAGCGGACAATGGGGTTGTGTGCTTCCGCAGTGGCCGAAATGACTATGCATAGTTATATACCCTGTACCGTATTTAGGAAGAAATTAGGTTTCATGCGTGATAAGTTATTTAAAAGCTTCTATTTTCATCTTGTTTCATCTTCAAAATTGTATGTGACGTGATTTTAAAAATCGAGCACCCTAGTTTACATTATTCCAGTCCAGCGATCGAATCCAGCGCTGGTATGCCACTGGAATAATGTAAACCGGCACTGGAAAGCACTGGGATCCAGTGAGCAATCCAGTGCAGAAACTCGATTGGCGGTCTACTTCTAAATTCAGTGCAACAGTTCCAGCGCAACTGGAATCATAAACACGGCTAATCCAGTGCCATTCAAGCACTGACAGAACAATGTACAAATATTCTCATCAATTGTTTTTAAATTGTTAATGAATTGCCTCAAATTGACACTTTTTGTATGCCAGAAGGGTCAAAAGTAGACAATTTATTAACAATTTAAAACAATTGCTTAGTAGAATCGAGGCCACGTTTAGCTTATTTTTGCGGATGTTTTCATTAAACTGTAATAAAGGATTTACAATGTTGAATAAGTTACCTGAAGACCAAACTTTGCACTTTATTAGTTAATACAGCGAACTTTCCTGTTTATAGGGAAATATCATCAGAGCATTATAGAAATAGAGCTATGCGCCAATCAGCCTTGGAAGAAATATCTGAGGGAATGCAAATTGCACGTTTCACAGTGGAGGATGTAAAAATTAAATACTAAGTTTAGAGTCTGTTTTGAATATTTTCTCAACTGCTTTCTCGAATTCATTGTCATTTAAGTCTTAACGACACGACAGCTTTTAAGTGACTGGACTCATGTAGACGATATCACCAGTCCGGTCTATTCCATTATTTCAGTCCTTACTAGACTGAAATAATGTTTACCGGATTTAATCCTTTAGTAATTGTATTATTCGTATTTCATACAATAATCAAACTCTCCCTTTCAACACTCCTAGATCACCAACCAAACCGAATCCACACTAATATCCAGCCGTTTAAAGTTTAAGAAGCCGTTGACACCTCGTTACGGTGATATATTGCCCTCGGCTCCAGCAAACTTTCTTCGCCAATCGTATTTCTTACCATGCCGAGATTCCAACTCAGCTTAATTTGAAATTCTTCCCTGCGACTCCTTTAAAGGCATGCGATGAAGGAGTAAGTGCGACTTTAAATAATTGCGCATTGAAATTCCTTCGCTTTATTCACTGCCGGTATTTCTACTCTGGAACAGTATCCATTTTGACGTTTGATCTTTTGAAATATCTGACGAGGTGTGTATTCTGTCTTGAAATAAAAGTATAACAGTTTGCCTCATTAATAACGAGAATAAATTATGCCAAGCCCTAGTCGCCCATGAATATCTTCAATTTCACTGATTATTTTGGGAATAGCTTGTTGCCGTCATCATTATAAGATACTAACGCAAATCTTAGTCTCTTTAAAGAATCAATATGTAATCCGAAAATACCTCACAATTTCACCAGCCCTTTCTTGTCAGGGACGCCCGGCCTTGAGGAATCACTTCGGGCTCCTATTATGAATTTAGGTGACCCAATTTCGAGATTTTTCCTGCGCACATGTTTATCTTGCAGAACACATGAAAGTGTGTGGAAGCAATGACATTCTTGCGATTTATAAGGATATCGATTTCTGCTCCGTTAAGTCTACCCCTTTTATGTGGGCGGTTCAAGCGCCATCGGTTTGGGACGGAGCAATTTTTGGCAGTGGCTTTTAGGATTTGGATGATAGCATCTCGAATTCTAACTAAATGGAACTACTTGTTGCCCGACTTCAATATTCTAGAAGGTTCTAATACTAAAATGGAAACGTTCAACGGTTTTTCACTGCATTGTACGTTAAAGCAAATTTCGGTTGCTCTTCCTACCCCGTTTATTTAGGTCAATAGTTTTAACTGCGTGTCCTACTTCAAAGCAATTAACGAACTATTTATGTTACTCGGAACAACCACAGTATTTGGAAACTTATTAATTGTATGGCAGGCTAAGAATGTTCAGGAAATTAAAGTAAACGATCTAAAAGAGTGAAAAGTGGGTGAAAATTTAATTCGGTGAGCTTTTTATAATTTGACAAAGTTAATTTTGGACCTGGGTAAAACGCCAGCGGGTATAAATTATGTGCAGAAACTTGAAGACCGAGCTTGGAGTACACTAGAAGAGATTCCTATAGCAGTAGCTAAAAAGATGATGATTTCTGACCATGCTAACCATGAATATTTATAACCATTCAAGAATCAAGAATGTCAGCAAAGAATCGTGAGTTGCGATACTTGTATGGTCAGCCAATATGAAATGGTATCGATTAGTCATTAGTCTAATGGTACATAGGTACCAAGAATTAACTATAGATATGAGACCACCCTGTCATATTTTACTCCTTAGACAATATGGTTTGTCAATGACGCTTTGGCGTGTGGCATCAAAATCACCATTGTTTCAATAAATAAAGCTATTCATTAGTTTATTACGTATTTACTGGTCGTCTGTGGATAATTGGGGCATTGCTCCGGGAGTTCTATTGCGTTTATTTTCTGTATGATAATGAACTTGGCTGCGTATGTTGTAGAATAATTGGGATTGCTGATGTCAAAGATACGCCAGAAAATGGTGCCGTTATATTTTAACTAGATGTAATCTTTTCATAGATCTTTTTGTAGATACGAGTATGTGCCGGGATCGTAGCAAGCGGAGAGATGTGGTGTCTACCCCTACGGGGAAAAGGCATGACTGTATGTGTGTAATATTTTTACGTAATGTACCAGCGAAAGCACGTAGGTAGGTATGCATTTGCATTTTGCTTTTGCTAAGAATGCCTTAGGATCGATCAAAATGTTCCCAGATTTTAGAACGCATTTCATATGTAGGTAACCAATATAAAGGACTCACTTCACAATGTACGAGTTACACAATGAAATCTCTGCTCAAGTCTGAAGCAAACACATAAATCCTTTTAAATGGATGCGAGATTACTTCCCCTCATTTCTTTCCTTGAAGAACAATAAAAGGCTAATCTTATAAGCTCATTGTGACAAATCTTTCTTTAACTCAAGGGACAACCTTCAGGTATGTCAGCCTAGTGGCATACTTACTCGTATGCCTCGTTTCTGCATAATTGGATATCAGTGTAACAGGATTAGCCTTGCTATATGTACCAGTGCCCCGAGTTATTTTATAATCTAATAAAAAAATAACATGTTCATGACAAGTCAAGTATATTTAGAATGGTTGAATCTATTTACTATATTTGTGTAGGAGAGCGTACTATGTAAGAGTTTTAAAGGTTTCGAATTTTATTCCAAAATATAATAAATTTCAGATTTGTTCTACTTCAAGAATTCTCTAGAGTTGTTTGGTTTCGATGGAATGTAATAAACTGCTGTGATATTTAATTGGTCTATCAGTACTACAATGATGATTGGTCTTCAAAGTACAGTTTTCTTAATTCTAAAAATATTTTTGGCTTGAACATCAATCAACGAGAAATCGATTTGATGTCAGCAAATAAAAGTCAGACGTTCTAGTTATGTCTAGTCAAGTCCATTGGCAAGTTGCCAAGTCGGGACCACTTAAGTGACAAGTTGATGCAATTTCTTACTTCCATTCGTCTTTGTAGCAACCATTCATGAAATGTAAGCCATTTCATGAATGGTTTAAATTTTAAAAATTAAAAATTTTAAAAATTTTTGAACGGTCTCTCGAATATCGTTTGCTTTTCTGATATTTTCGCGGATACTTGTAGATATTGTTTGATTACTTGGAATTTCGGATGCACTACATTTTTACTGCCAGTTTTGCTGGTAAGGTTTGGTGATTTTTTGAATTGAAATATAACAGCTTCATCAATAGGATTATTTATTTCACAACTGAATAGGCTATTTCTTATTGTGTCAAAAATATGTCTCAGTCCTGTGCCAATCAGGTCCAGTTACGTCCTCCGATCTTAAAAATTTCGTCAAAGTCAAAATGTTTTTACTCAATTGAATATCGAACATACACTTATGGACGTCCAAGTTTTATAATAAACTCAACCACCTTTTTCGGAAAAAGAGCCACTACTCAGAAGAACAGGCAAGAAACTGAGGGACATTAAAAAAAAGTTGTAAATAGCGTGGACCACTCGCTTTTGCAAAATAAAATGGACATTACTTAAGCAGCTGAACCCTACAGCAAAATGCCATATGACATTATGCTGTGGAAGTGAGCAAAGTAAACCATAAAAGCTGTAGCTATATCCGTCAGTTGCCTAATCTTACGAACCGCATAAGCAGTAGAACTAAGTCTCCCAGACAGAGCACTAATATGTGGACCCCATTGCAGTTTGGAATCAATGCTTATACCCAGTAACACCGTCGCGTTGTATATTTTATTTAAATTTATAATTTATTTAATTTATCGCCCTCAAGCATTACATCTGGCTCTATTTTATCTAACATTAGGCATGGAAAACTTTAAGCACTTGTTATTTTTTGCATTAAGTAACAAATTATCAAAAAGTAACAAACGAAACCATCTCGAAATAATAGTAAGCACCTAGTAAGTACATGCACAAGCTCACTATCTTTCCTTTCTGTTCTGTAAGATATATCTCTTAAAAATAAGAGATATATCATCAGCGGATAGAACTATGTTTGTAAGGCCCTTAACCATATACGACAAATCATGTATATACGCTAAAAATAAGAACGGGCCTAAAATATAACCTTGTAGTACCCCCATTATAACTAAAGATCCGGAAGATGTGACGCCATTAATTCCAACTTTTTGCTGTCTATGAGTTAAATATGAATCGATAAGATCCAGAGCGGTTCCACGAATTCCGTAGTGGCACAATTTACGGATCAAGGTTGTTCTACACAATCAAACGCTTTAGAAAGATCACCAAAGACATCGATGGCATCCTGCGAACTCTTCCAAGCTTCCATCACATACGTGATTAGTCGGACTCCAGCATCTGTTGTTAGTCTGTTTTTCGTGAAACTGATTTTGTTTGATACTCTGACATGCTAACTGTTAAGTGAGACAAAAGTTGATTAAGTGTAAACTTTTCAAATATTTTGATTAAAGTTGGACAACTACACATTTTGCATCAGAAACTGTCTGATTATAAACTATCATCCCACGACCTACTTTTTCCCGTCTCTGTGTTGATGGTCTTCCAGACAGCTTTTATTTGGTTATCTGATTTACTCATTTCTTCGTCGACTTATTTCACTGCCTGATAATTAACACCTTAAACTGAAGTAACTTTAATAATCTTTAGGGATACTTGTGAATCTAAATCTATCCTAATACTATAAAACGGTAAAGTTGTAAATAATCGGTAATCTATGGAATCACTAATCCGATTTTAAGTTATCTTTCACTTACAAAAAGTTAGACTTTCATTGAGTGCCATCTGAAACGTGAGCGATGTCGCGGGGAAAGGATCTAGTCATGAATATTCATGAGGCATACATAAGTAACATTCGTAATTCGTAATGTAGGTAAAGTAATTAATAAGTTATTCGCTATGTTCGTAACTGATTCACGAAATTGCGAAGATGGCTCATGTATATTCATAATGCACCATCAACCATGAAGTCATAAAGATGTTATAAATGGTTTGATGATCTTAATGTAAGATGACTCTATTTGACTTTGTAATGAATCCAGGAATACCAATTGGCATTAATTGTGGCGTATTGAGTATACTATTTCAGTAAGGTGTTAGAATATATTTGCATTAACAAATAACAGACCATTATGCATCATGCAAATGCAAATAGGTAGGTATTTGCATTTTCATGATGCACAATGGTATTTATACTATAATGCTATTTTATTTTAATGAATTAATGCATTTAAGCTCACATTGTCTTTTTTTACTTTTCAGGTAGTGCTGGTCTTCATACTGAGTATAGCATCACTCATCATTTACTTCATTGACGCATCCAGGTAATCTAATTTCTATTTCTCTAGTTCGAAATTCATTTAGTTGCTATAATAATATTAATTTGATCTTGTATAATAATGCTGAAATCATCAGGAATACGTGAGTCCATCTGTAATAAAATAAATGTGGTCCGAAACGTTTGCTGCAACTAGTTTATAACCCGTGGCAATAATCGAATCTACAATGGCGCCTGTACTCAAGTTGACTGAAAATAAAGCCGGCAAAATATCTAGATTATTTTTCAAAGTTATATTAGTGTAAAACAAATACATATATCGAAAACATTATTTCTATAACTGAGCATGAGCATGTCGAGACAAGGTGCAGCTTGAAAGCAAATCGAGACATAATGTTTGGCTGCAGTACACATATTGGAGTATAGACAAGAATATTGTACGAGTCAGAGGACATGATTAGCACCGGCATTTTAGATTCGCTCCTATGGCACGGGTTATACTTATGTGTGCTTTGGTTTCTTTGTCAGCTGATTATGTTTTAGAAAGTGGCTTACCCGTGACATGTTACTCTGTTTGTCGTATATAAATGTTGTAGTGTTGTTACCTATGCTTCACGTGTCCAATTTCAGTGAAGACGTGGAGCGATGCCAGAAATGGAGTGACAATATTACTCAGCAAATTGACCTTGCCTTTAACATATTTTTTATGGTCTACTTTTTTATACGAGTGAGTATCCTTCTGATGGTTTTATGAAGTATTTGTTGGGTAAGAATTGATTTAACGATGTGTGTTTTTCTGTTTCAGTTTATAGCAGCTAGTGACAAGTTATGGTTCATGCTCGAAATGTATTCATTTGTAGATTATTTCACGATACCCCCATCCTTTGTATCAATATACCTGGATAGAACATGGATAGGTAAGTCGCTCTCTTCTTTAATAAACTAGATTTTCTATTAAAATTGACGATTGCAATTTAGACAAAGAATACTTACTTCAAATAATTATTATGCTATATTCCGCATGCCTAACAAGTTCTTTTTTTTAGGGCTGAGGTTTCTCAGAGCTCTACGCTTAATGACCGTGCCTGATATTTTGCAATACCTCAATATATTAAAAACATCGAGCTCAATTCGGCTGGCGCAATTAGTTTCTATATTTATATCAGTGTGGCTGACAGCCGCTGGCATTATTCATTTGGTGAGTTATTATTTCATAAATTTTAAAAAAGTGCTTTTGATTAAATTATTTGACAATTTATTCATGTACTTAATATTATTTACAAAGAGATAATTATTTGGTAAAACAATACACTATTTATGGGCATAGACAAATGACAGATGGTTTTTATTAACTGAAATCATTGACTTAACGGAAAAGCCTTTGAAACTCTCAAAGCAAGAATTCAAAAAGAAGCAAGGCAACATATTAGAGCTTAAGAGTTATCTTTTTTTACTAAATTATGATTTTTATTTTATACCAATGTATTGTTTAAGAAAACTTCAAGAAGTGTGAACGACGATGAATTAGATGTTTTAAGTTAAAAAAAAGAAAGCCATCTACATACACTTTATTTTATAAAATGCATCAAATTTTTGAAGGTTTTTACGGCTGAAATCACAAGTGTAAAATTGGGCTACCGTGGCAAAAACTACTACAATATGAATAAAAACGATTAAGAGCAAGAACATCAAGATAATGATGCATGTTATTTAAATTAGACTGATAATATACAAAGACTAAGGCATGACAAGTCTAATGTATATTTCTAATGTCTGTTTCAGCTGGAAAATTCTGGCGATCCATTAGAATTTGAAAACTCACAGAAGTTATCATACTGGACTTGTGTGTACTTTCTAATAGTCACCATGTCCACAGTAGGTTACGGTGACGTGTTCTGTCATACAGTGCTCGGCAGAACATTTTTGGTATTTTTTCTCCTCGTTGGCTTGGTAAGTTTCACTTTCATATGTTTTCTCCATTTCTACTATAAATGATAATTTTCAATGAATTAATGTGTAATCACAACAGACTTATACCTTAACATTTGCAAGGAGAGGCAAGTTTTACATATAGGTTAAAATCTTTTAATAGAGTAGTCTTACGACGCTCACCATTTTTTCGAAAGCCACTCGAGCCGCCAAGCTTGCTATTCCTTGCATAGCTCAATGAATAACAAAGCAAAAGGAAATAAAACTATGACTTGCCATTCAAAAGTTAAACAATAGTTCACATGGGACTTCTAGACAAGCGTACTGGTTTACCGCACAGCTCGTTGAATGATTGTAAGCCTGACTAGTGCACCATCTTATAGAAGCATGTCAAAAATTTCTATTAACGTTCGGGAGAGGCCTAGCGGCGCCCCCGCCTGTCCGGGGCCGGCCGCAGCTGCGGTCGCCTCTCCGTCGTTACACGTCTCACCTTCTAATATGAGGTCTGCCTATACTGGAACGTGTATCTCTTACTATCGCCGAACACTAACGTGCTTCGTTTCGAGCGATTGCATGGGTGTCTTTTGTTTTTTTCTTTTGCTTTGTTACGTGATACTCACTACTATTGTGCCGCCGGAGGATCTCTCTCGCCGTGCTTAAGTTTCGAGATGAGTAAATGGGGACTGTGGTACGAGACAAGCTTTGTAGTGGGCGACCGCGTCCGCGTCCGCGCCGACTGCGAGGCCCAGCCCGGCGGCCCGGCGCCGCGCCGCGTCCCACCCCTCCCACCTCGCGATCTCTGCATGCCGCACCTGTGCCTGGCTGTGTTCAGTTGCTCACATCACCGGTAGACACACACTCGTTCCTTTTATTTTTATTTCGCTCTGCTACCGGCTGCACATTACGATACTGCGTCACGATAGAATTACCGAGACTCGAGGTGGACATTGTCGTGCACCACGCGATGGTGTCCGCGTGACCCCAGACTCGATGTTCGATCGACACCGTGGTCTGTTGCAGGCAATGTTCGCTAGTAGCATTCCCGAAATTATAGAGCTGGTAGGAAGTAGGTCCAAGTACAGTGGCGAGCTGAAGCGCGAACATGGAAAAAGGTATCAGTTTGATATAAAAATTGATCGCCGAAAGTAAAGGCGATTCATTCTGCAGCGAAACGCCGCTTATGAATCGCCCGATCTCTCGGAAAGATATGAGGTTATCACCTATAAAGAAGCTTGCTCAGTGCCGTCAGATGTATTGTGTAATCTACTCGCGTTCACTCGTGGTCCTCTCGGGCGGGCAGCCAGGAGCGCGTCGCCACTCTTTACGCGACAGGTCCCCCGGCTCGCGCGGGTACAGTCGTGGCGAGCGCCCCCTGCCGCAGTCCGTCGGAGCGGACGACCTGTGAAAGCGCTCTACCAAGCGTCTATACCGAATGCCCACCGTTTTAGTTCAGGAACCGGACGTACCGATTTCTTTTAAGTTCTGTTCATCGATTAGTTAGCGTATGTATCCTTAGGCTTTGCATGCACCCGGTCACGAGTCCCCGTACGGCTTGCGCCGGTCACAGCTCCCGCCGCTAGCGTAGCTCGGCACGGCACCCAAGTCCCGCACACTCACACAGCCACAGCCACCACGCAACAGACGACACTCAAGCCACACAGCCTTGTGCGAGCGCGAGGGTACGCGGCCGCGGGCCGGGCGGGGCGGGGTGGCGCGCGGGGCGCGGGGAGGGCGGCGCGGGTCACTCACCTCTCGGTGTTTGCTGTGTATCGTAGGCTGTGTTCGCCAGCTGGATCCCCGAGATCACGGAGCTGGCGGCGCAGCGGAACAAATACGGCGGCCGGTACAACAAGGACGTCCGCCGCAGGTACCCTGCTCTCACGCCCCCGCTCCACGCGGCTTCCTGCCTTCCTACCTCTCACGGTTTCGATCTTGGTTGATTGAATGCGGAGTTTGCTAATGAAATTTATTAATCCTTCACTAGAATCGGTCTCTCGGTGCCGTGGCGCATGCTCGAAGAGTTAGCTCCCGGCGGCCGCGCCCCTCTCCCCGAACATGAGAGACAGGCGCGCGGTCGACCGACGCACTACTACATGCCTTTTTTCGTAAATTTTACTCGAGATAACTTGAGCTTTTTAATCCTTCTAACGAGACTAGATCTGGAGAGAGCCGATGTAAAGTTTTGTAATGCTGTCGATGAAGTAGTGTTTGGTTTGTTCGCTTGCACACGATGCCTGTCGCCACGCTGTAGCGCTAGCTCCGGCACCTCGCCACGAGTCCCGACGTCACACACACAGCCAGTGCCCGCGCCGCCCGCGCCCGCGCAGCCCGCGCGCGCCCCTACTAACTGCCCGCCTCCGCCACCGTCCGCGTGCGCCCGACCCGACCAGCCGCCCAGAGAGGAGCCGCCGAACGGAGCCGCCGGCCGCCGCCGCACTCGACTCGCGCTCGCCGGCCGGCGGCTCGGTTCCGCCGCACCCTCCCCACTCACCACTCGATTCAATGTGAATGTCTTGTTTTGTCTGTCGGCGTTTAGGCGATATTTGCCAGTTGTATCCCAGAGATAATTGATCTAATCGGCACTAGACCCAAGTATGGCGGCACCCTCAAGAATGAGCGGGGACGCAGGTGAGCCGCTGTCTTCACTCCGTTCCATTGAATGTGTTCCGTGTTGTGAAATCTATATTCTTCCTTTTCCTCTCTTAGCACGCTTCTGTGTTCTCACTTATCTTGGCGGGACGCGAGTCCCGCGAGTTGTCTTTGTTTTTGAGTCGATATTGTAAATTATCTTTAAATTGATTTGAGTTCAGTTACCTAGCGAACAGCAGATAGTGGCTAGTGTTATCGCTCGTCGTATATATTTAGGTTTATTATGTTCTTGTTAGTATACGTACGTAAAGGAATGTTTATCGTAAAGCTTAGTTACGGAGAGTTAAATGTTGAGTGGTACCGTACCGTAGTGCGTTGTTGGAGTTGTGGTGTGCGAAGCGAGGCCTCGACAGCTCCTCTCTGTGGCGCGCGTGCGCTCGTCGCCGAGGGCGCTGTTGGGCCCGTCCCGCCGTACCCGTGCCCCGTGCCCTCCCGTGTCCGTTTCTACCTAGTGAGTGACACACCGCCACCGCCTCCCTCTCTCCCACTCTCCTGCCTGCACGACTGTATTCTGTTCATGTATCTGTACTCTTACCTACTCTTAATGTTGACCCTCTTTAATGTTTATGATCTGTTTTTGTAATTTGGATCGATCCCCTCGGATAAATTAGTGTAATGTATTTACGTATAAATTCATAGAGCGTGGCAAGGCTGTGTGCATTGAGGACATTTTAACGCAAAATTAGTTTAGTTCTCGACCTACCATTTAACAATCGACATCATCTAGCAGTGTACACGAATCATTTTTACTAAATTTTGAATAAAATAATTTTAAAATTGTTTGCAATTTTTAAGCGGTTTATTCCAAGAATCAAAGTAGACAATTTTGAAATATTTTTGGTGAAAATGGAATCAGTTCTTTGCCACACCTTAGATGAATAATAGAATGCATGTTTGTGCGTAGTATTGCAACTTTAATCTGCATCTGTCTCTTTTCAACTTCTTTCTACTCTGTGATGATTTTAGTGAGTTTGAGGGCCTCTCCCTTCTCTTTGGTTTGTTTAAAAGCTTTAACCTCCATCATTATACCGACACTTCGACTGTCTACACTCAAACTACTTACTGTTTTCATTCCTAATCTTCTCTAAAACTGACTCAAATAAACTAAGAAATACTAAAATATCACTTGACTTACCAGAAACAACTCGCATACCTCCAATACATTTCAAACTGTACTGAGACGCAAGCTTTGGTGTTATCGTAACGTTTTGTCTAAACACAGTGCCACTAACTTTAATCTCTTACAATGTATTTATATCAATCTAAGTATTCGATGAACCAAATACACGCATTGAAACTATACGTAGATCTGTGTTTAGACTTGTTACTTGTTACCCCTTACACATGTCTACTCCAACATCGTAACTTTGGTCCTTTTGAGGAATGCTGTTCGTTGACATTTAAAGACCCCCAATACCATACAGTCCTAGCAAGCATACCCTTTTCCTTGGTCCTGGTATAATTTATATATTTATTTTTACATAGTGTGGTAGATAGTAAACACAAATCCTGAACGAAACTGAGCTTCATAGATAAGTAGTTCATTTCTTTGTGGAAGTAAACTAACTATCAAAGTAGTTTAATCCATCATTTTACAAAACGAAATCAAATTCAGATGAACCACAAATTGATGAACACAATAATTGTAAATTATGGAGGTTATAATTTTAACAATGTCTTCGTTTTTCTGAACATCTTCTCTTGAAAATGCTCAATCTAAGTTTCTTGTTGTTGTAAGTATATATATTGTCTGTTTCTAGAAATTGGCTTTAAAATGAAGACGTCGTTATTTCTTGAAAATAGAATTTTCACGCTTTTATCACGTTTTGTTTTGTTTAACCCTGTTGTGACCTGTTTCTATTTCGTATTGTTTTTACTGAAATCTCTCAATGTCTCTTTGTGGTCCCAGGCGTTAAATAAAACTCCAAATTGCTTTAAACTGTCTTTCCTATCTTTCTATTCTAAGAACCAAGCTTTTAAAATTTGCTTCCTGAAAGAAATGCCAATGTAAATTTCAAATTTGAGAGCAGCAAAGCTTACACTTTTAAAGTTTTGCAACAAGTTTAATATTCTGGACTGGATTCGCAATAAAAACAAGCTTTCAAAATTTTCTTGAAACAAAAATCTGCTTAACTGCTTCTTTGTTTTCAAATTGCAAGACTTACGTAGATGCACCTTTGCCACTGCTTTTATGAACAGATACTCTAACATATGTTACGTTTTCAGGCATATAGTAGTATGTGGGCATATAACATACGAATCAGTAAGCCATTTTTTAAAAGACTTCCTACATGAGGACCGGGAAGATGTCGACGTCGAAGTTGTTTTTTTACACAGGTCAGTATTTAAAAATAAATTAAATGATAAATTTAGCTTTACTATAACCGTATATTCAAATGACATAGAAATAAGATTAGGTGATAACGATAACTAAGAAGGATGACCCCCTCAACCAAAACTTCAAGAACTACTGATGAATAAGGATTGTCGTATCTTTTAATGGAGAAAGAATTATGCATCAGTTGTGTTGTGGAAACTGTGTCTATGTTGACCGAGGAGGTGGAGTATCATGTGTGCTCGAACGACGCTTTCAGAAAAGAGCCCGACCTTGAGCTGGAAGGTCTACTGAAGCGTCACTACACCACCGTCGAGTTTTTTCAGGGTACAATGATGAATGCCGTCGACCTTGAACGAGTCAAGGTTAGAGTAAGACAAATAGAGCAGGCATTAGATAATCGCACGGCCGTTCTTATCATTAATACGCGTCTACGTGAATCAGTACTTTTTATTTATTTATTATTATGTGCATAATACAGATCTTTTATCAAGATGCTGTCCATAGTCACTGTAGGTTTTTATCACTTTGGTAATTTTATCTTGTGATTATGTTGATGCAATCATTTGCTTCTCACGGTGGTGCGGCGGCGCCTCGGCTCCAGAGGCGTCTCCGTACCATCCCACGACTGCGTATTTGGTAAATAGCGTTGCATGGTAAGGCCACAACAGGCGGCGGACTATCCTTTACCTGATCAGTAGTGTTAACTGAGCGTTGATGGCAGGAAACCGCCCGACCTGGAGCTCGAAGGCCTGTTCAAGAGACACTTTACCACTGTGGAATTCTTTCAAGGCACCATTATGAATCCAATCGACCTTCAGAGGGTAAAAGTAAGTAAAATTGCACACGGAGATTTATATTTGGGCGTGGTGTCGGTTTAAAGCTGTACAGACTGTCGTTTCTATAGAGTAGAGCGATGCTCGTTCACTGGCTGTCTCGGGATGCTCTCGATGCCGGTGTTCCTTTCTAAAGTTTGAACTGAGCGCTGTCTGTGCCTGTCGCTACTGAGTGTTCGCGCCCCGGCTCAGCAAGGCTACCCCCGTACCATACTGACCCGGAGGCTTTTGTGTGTCTCTTTCCTCTGACTCCTTCGCCGCGCCCAGCCCGGCCACCGTATGTCTTAATGTACCAATAATGGGTGTTGTATGCGATGCGATCCCGTGTGTTACTTCGCTATCGATTTGACTGTACGTTACCATCGTATTGGCATTAATGGCTGCCGAAGAAAGGGTTACCATTCCAAAATTTCTATTAATTTAATTTCAAGTACAGTTGTCGATTGTCGAGCATTGTGGTAAGTTTAATCGCATGGCTTTATGGAATGCTAGATATGTGCATAATTATTCTTCCACTTTTAAACACCCACCAGCTTTTTCCTAAATGGTCACTACGTAAAAGTAATCGATGTTGTGTGTAATGCAAATAGTACCTAACCTTTCAAAGAGATAAAATCATGGTACAAGATCGTAGTGGACATTTACTTTGTGTATTAGTTCTGCATGCTTTTTCATGCTTGATTATAATATCAATACATACTGAGCTTGAAATAGATCGTGTTGTAGTTATAAGTTTAAGTATTGAAACTTATTAAAATGTTACTTTACTAACCTATTCAATGAGTCGGAGACTGTTTTAGTGGCAAATAAAGAACAACCAATCAGTTTCAAATGTCCAATGCGTTTGCCTTTTCCAGTAACTTTCTTCAACTACAATTTGTATGCCTAATTAAACAAAAAAATATAAATGAGAGGTAATTCAGTTTTATTCTAAGTCCGAATTCTTTGAATTTGGTAAGTGTAATTTAACTACCGATGTCATTGCTGTTGTACGTATAAATGTGTAGGCCTTGCAACATCTTTATTTGGAAGAGCTGTTCTTTCATCAAATATGTTTGTAGGTTCACGAAGCGGACGCTTGTCTGGTGCTAGCCAACAAATACTGCCAGGATCCTGACGCCGAAGACGCTGCCAACATCATGAGGGTCATCTCAATAAAAAACTACTCTGACGACATACGGGTCATCATTCAGCTGATGCAGTATCATAATAAGGTCAGCCTTGTATCTAAATGTTTGTGATTTAACCAAAATTGAACGCACAGCTTCATGCGCAAAGATTTGTTTATATTATCTAGATGATTCATTTTTTTACGCGTTTGTTTATTTGAGGTTGTTTTCTTTTGATTTTTAAAGTTTATCTTGTATTCTTTGCAGGCATATCTTCTCAACATTCCTTCGTGGGACTGGAAGCAAGGCGACGATGTGATTTGTTTAGCGGAACTGAAACTAGGCTTCATAGCTCAGAGCTGCCTCGCTCCTGGCTTCTCCACAATGATGGCCAACCTGTTCGCGATGAGGAGTTTTAAGACGGTCAGCTTTTATTTTATTGTCATTATTTTTCTATTTTTCAAGACCTGTCTCCAAAACTGAGCATTTTCGAGAATGACTGACAGACTCAAATCGACTCCCTGTAAAGTTTTACCTCGATCATGCTCAAAGTTCTAACAAGTAATGCGGCATTTCCACAGTCCCAAGAGATGGCTATGTGGACTAATGACTACATGCGAGGTACCGGGATGGAGATGTACACCGAGTCGCTAAGTACCACGTTTATCGGGATGCCCTTCTCTCAAGCCGCTGAGTAAGTGGGCAGGAAACGAGATGCTTGCAAAACAGTGACGTGAGACGACGTCGCACAACTTTTCTATACAGTTCAAGTGTTTGAGCATTCATACCGCCGTGATTACAGAAACCGTCACTAACAGACTTAACGCATAGCTTCTCTCATTAGTGTTACTTGTACAATTTTGTTTGCCGGCTTCACGATCTGTGACATGAATCTGAATGTTTTTAAAATCTCATTGTAATTTCTTCATAGGTACTGCACTGAATAACTATTAGTTGGTTTAGCTGATAGAATAGAGATGTATAGGAGGATGATACTAATGTTCTTAGTAGAAACTTAATATAGGAGGCGTCGGGCGGTGGAGCTGGACAGCGAGCATACAACCTCGTCGTTAGCACAATCAGCGATGAACTAACATAGCACGAGCTTTAGCGTTTCCTGTTGGTTGATTGCAGTCTCCCGACACACAAGCTTGGCAGAACGATTACCTGCAGGGTACCGGATGCGAGATGTACACGGAAACACTGTCGACCTCCTTCACGGGAATGAGTTTTCCTCAGGCGAGCGAGTAAGAGCACCCGCGTACCGGCCCTCCCGCACCCCGCACCGTAGACTGTGTGCCGAGTTGCTAACCCCTAGCTATAGACTGCACTAACCGAATGTGTCCGATAGAAACGTGTCTAGAGTCTAGACGGTAGAAATTAATTGATTTTCTGGTTTTCAGAATTAGATTGTGCATGTTGAATGGGTTTTAGACAATTAGTGGTATGGTATGTACGTAGTTTATTCTGGAGAAAATAGGTTTATTAGTATGCGATGTTAACATTTTGACACACGCCGTAGTATTTATTGTCAAACACTAACACACATACATTGTTCAATTCATGATACGATCTTGGGCTGTTAATACTTCATCTGTTTGTTTCAGTGCAGTAGATAAGACAGTAGGTCTAATAATGTCAACTTATAGATTTAAACCACTTAAACCAGCTTAATTGCATGTTTATTTTCAGTATCAGTTTTATCAATTTTAGCATTATTAGTAGCTCTATGCTATACATGTCATAAAGCTTCATTCCTACTTCAGCCTGTATCATTTTATCAATGAACTATCATCAACATTTGTATAAGTATATTGCTTATGAAATGTAAATTATGCTTGGTACAATTTTAAAAAGAACCGCTTAGAACTCTTTTTGATCATTAGCATTATTTATAGATTAGCACCTGCTACCTAACAAATATCATAACTTTGAAACTCAATTTAGCTAAAGTAAGTTTGCAGTTGCATGAACATTTCTACATCACCTCAACAAAAATTGGTTCATACGAATTTGGATGTCAAAACGAAACGAGGAAATAATTAATAATTGCCACATCCTATTGCTTCACAGGGACATTTAAATGATGCCCGTGTAGTTTGTCGTATTTAGAATAATGATCGTTAGAAATTCTACGTTTTGAAAGTAGATACTCTACGTAGCTAACAGAGATTATTTTTAATGAGTTTTAGCTATTTATCGATTTATCAATAACCTTTGTCGTATATGCATAACGTAATTATATATACAATTACCTTGATTTTAAAAATTGCAGGCGTTATCACGCAAAAATATGTTCTTACTCGTTTCCTACGACATTATTATTCTTTTTGGATGATCGAAAACTGTAAAAAAGCATACTCACCAAATGATCCAAGATTACAGCATCGCAATTTCCTCAGGTTATGCTTTACGAAATTGAAGCTTCTGCTCCTGGCCATCGAGATCAAGGGAGAGGAAGGTGCTGACAGCAAAATCTCCATCAACCCCAGAAACGTCAAGATCCACGCCAATACACAAGGGTTCTTCATTGCCCAGTCTGCTGATGAAGTAAAAAGGTATGAACAACTTATGGGGTCTGGGCTTTTGACATGTGTTTCATTTTTCTACAAGGATAAATCAAACAGTTTCTTAAGGGTTTACAAACAATACGCTATTCATACTAATGTCACACTAATTTCTACTAAACACTACTAGAATCAATTGTCATTTCAATACCTACTCTACGTTATTCAATTCAATACGATTTCTATGTTAGTACTTTTTTTTTCCTCCCAAACTTTTTGTAGTGTTATGCATCATCATAGTGCAAACTTTATTTTAATCTTCGAGAATACAACCTTGCATACTCTAAGTCCTTCCCCAAAATTCTGTTTTTGTTCATATTTTGCGAATTTTTCTACGACTAAACTACGGAAAATTCTCGAACTTCCAGAGCTTGGTTCTACTGCAAAGCCTGCCACGAGGACATCAAAGACGAAACACTCATCAAGAAGTGCAAATGCAAAAACTGTAAGATCATTGAATTGCTTTCATTTAACCCCATTTTTAATATAAACACAATTTTAAATTCAACAACTCTTATTACGACTATTTAATTAATTTGAAAAATAACGAGATTCTGTGACATTCTTTCTGGAAAATATATAAATGTTGAGTATTCACAAGCTGTGTCCTGTTAAAATATATTCACGATAAAACACGTTTCAATAAATTACGTTATCTATGTCACTTGTAAAATATAAACACCCTTGAAGACCGCTCCGAGACGGATGGTCGACACAGCAAATCCTCTGCTATCGACCCACACTGTTTGTTTTCTATTCTTGAGTCATTAATGGAATTGTTCGGCTAAACTTTTAGTGACCGCACACCAGCGGAAGGTTGGAGCCGACATAGGTAACTTGCACCACACCTAACCTCACAGATAAACGTTTTCCGATATTATTTTTTCGTGTCTATATAATTTTTGAGTTGCTTTAGTGGTGTTGCGTCCGTACCTCACAGACTGGATCGGCTGCAAGGCATTCTTGACCCGTGCTCGTTCACACCCTATATTAGCGATCATTGTGTATGTCCGCTCGCTCTTGAATGGATACCGCCACAAAATTAAAGCACCCGAACACTTTACCATTCGCTGCCTTTTGAGATCGCTCTGTTCTGATTTGTATCGACATTGAGAGGACCGAGTGCATCATAATACGATGACATCCACATCAGAGATCAGGCACATATTTACACAATACAAAATTTAAAGAAACAAATTCGATGCAAATCAACTAGAGTTACTGAGAGTTGATATGATGCACTTTAAAGCCCAGCACAGACAGTAATTGCATGTGAACATAAAGTAGAACTAAATATCGCAAACAACAAAACGCACCGTCATTGTATCCCGAAACACTTAGATTTACGAATCCATGAAAGCATGTCTCAGAACAAAGAGAGTGAAGACAATCACAAAGTGCTAAACGAATTGCCCCATTGAGAGTGAGCTTCCGAGGACAAAGACTTTATACAACAGTTCCGGCTTGTCTGTGCTAATTGACAGTGATTAATACGAGGAAACTAAACTTCGTTCACAGCATTCCATCACCCACGCTTGTGGTAGGATCAAATTCAACGACGTCGATATTAATCGCGAGTTTGATACTATCATAACAGACAATAACATGTAAATTCGCGTTCATAACGTTAGGTGTACAATTTAGGATACATACGTGTTTGTCAGTTTTTGGATTTTTACAGATGTCGGAATGATGATGATGCAGTCTGGAATGGTGAAACAAACTGTTAATACTTACCGTGTTTACGACGGTACGGAATAATAGCCCGACAATGCGTATCATACACAAATTTAGTTTGTTTGCATCAACTAACCATAATGCTCATAATTAATTGAGCTAAAGTACGCTAATACACGATTAAATGATACACGCAGCTAGTATATGGCAGCTGGGCTCAATCACAGAATATTAACTTGATAGTTGTGCTTGATTACGTATATATTTACGGAGAAAATAGTGTTAGGGTAGATCTCCGAATACACATTCCACTCCAAAATTCTCATCTTCAAGGTGTACAAGACTAATCATTTCCGTAAGACCTCGATTACCTCTCACCCAATTGATATATTTTCACTTTTCACAAATTCATTACATAATTTAATTTCGGGCAAGGGTAATCTGAAGTCTTAGACAATAACAATCTTTCTGACCAGAATCAAACTGCTTTGCATCTCAGCTGCAATCTACCTAACACCCTTTACGTTTCCCCTTTACCCACCCTAAACCAAGTGAGCAGTTCGAGACAGTTTAGAGAAGAAGCTTTAAAATGATTGTTTTCGGTTCAGTGGCCACATTCAGGAAAGGCGTACGAGCCGTCCAGATGGTTGGCAGGGCAAGTACGTAACCTATGTGTATGGAACAGTGTAAATGTCAATGTGATGTTTTATATGAACCGCGGCGGCGTGGCGGGTCGGCTGGACCACGCTGTTCGCGCTCTAGCAATATCGTGTCCTGTTATCATTGTCTTGTCTTTATATCCGTTACTATATGTGCATTATATACAGCAGTTAGATGTTTGCCTCTCCTTAGCCGATTCTATAAACATCGGGAGAAATTATGTGATGTTTATTTATTTTGGTGTTGTTGTTATTTATTGTTATTATAATTATCGGAAATATTTTTTCTAGGATTATTTTTGATCCCTGATTTCTGCATCGATTATAGTCCCTCAGATATTGATGTTGTGGAGTTAATAGTTTTTGAATTAAAGTTTTATTACGCTTACAATGTTACGACGATGATTCATTAACTGGAACCCCGCATAGGGACGTTTACTTTAGATGAATCCGCCTCGATAGAACCGTCAAGGGCTTGCAGTCATTGTCTACTGCGCCTGGTCCAGTCCACATCTTGGTATCTGCCGAAGTATAATTTTCATGACTCAGTAATTCTTTGATTGCCTTCATGTAAGCCATTTAAACTTTAGAATGCTCTAAGACATTTAATAATCACATCCATTTAACCATTCAGTCATTCCCGTTGCATTAGATTAACACATTATAAAAAATAGGATCCTATTCTCATTTATATAGCAGATAACATAGTAATAGTATAGCGCACAGAGCTTATCTATAGCTAGTATTTTAGTTTGTTTGTTTTATATTAAGTATGTGTTAGCTTTTTTGTATGTTTGGTGCATGGGGTTATGGTAGCGTTTGTTCGTAACATAGAATGTAGATTTTAACCAACAATTGATTGTTTAATAAGTATTTTGTTGGATTCGGTTTCACCTTTGCTCGAATCTTATAAGCTTACTGAGACTTGGAAGCTACGTTTGACGCTTAACTTCAATTCGCTTAAAGCTCCATCAACACGCTTTCAAAAAGTTTTTGATAAATTTCCGAATTCTTTCGCCCGCGTTGCTTGCATTTGCAAAAAGGTGAAACCGAATAATCGATTCATGAGAAAGTCATCGAAGAACCAGCCACACGCTGTATGATAATGCGATGTGCGAGTAGGTACTGTATTTACTAAGTGGTGTATCGGAATGCGAATATGTGCTGATGTTTTGCAGATGATCACCATCCTCCCCCCACCTTCACGCCGCCAGAGTTGCCCAAGAAGGTCCATGTTCGAGGTATATCTCAGGCTCTAAGGACTGAGTGTTTGTTTTATTTCGTTCTTTTTCTATCATCGGCCCACACTGATCCATTGAACCGGCAATGTGCTTCGTCCCAGTACCTTGAGGTACCGTGCACTTAGATGCTTTATCACGCATTCTCATAGTGAGCACTGAAGTCGACGGTTAGAGGAGCCGTTGGGAATCTGAAACGATCCGCTTGTTGAAGCATGCGACCCAGCTGAGTAGAGTGGCACGACCCACTGTCGCTTGAGCGAGCGAATTACTAAACTACCCTCAAATAACAAACATGTACCTACCCTCAAAATTTAGACTAACGTTACTAAAATCATTTTTTCTTTTACTTTTGCAATCATTATGTACTTAAATGGGATGATATCAAAATTTAAATTTTCCATCGATCTGTGCTTCTTGGTAAACTCTAAAGCGGAAGTATTTTCATTTGTGGTTTGTACCCCTGCGCCGAGCATTGCAAACATATACCATGGTATTGCATTTGTCTATATACCCGCCATATTTTATATTTTTAAACTAGAGTTGCCAATTGATGGACCTTAACTTTCCAGTCACTTAGATAAAAAAAAATCGTTAAATTTGTAGCAATTAAGTGTTTAAATTTGATAACGTCCAAATTTGGCAACTGTACTTTGAATGTTGTAACAGCTTCTGTTGTAGACTTTGAATGATTTTATAATGTACATCAAATATTTAATTTTTAATAAGTAATCAGTTTCAAATAACCTTGAAAATAAAATAGTTAATGATTTAACAAAAGAAAAAATAGAATAAAACCAAAATTACTTACATTCTTTTATTTTCTCTATAGAAAACAGCTACCAAATCCTAATACTTATATTTTCAGGCGAAATTGCAAGAGAAAGGGGAGAAGATATTAGTTGTAAGTATTACTATCAAAATTCACACTAAGCATGTTTATGAAACACACGTTGACTATAGCTAGGTATATTAGGTAATCATTTATCTAAGGCAGGCAGCCACAACAATCCTACATTTAAACTGTCAGCTTATCAAATCACGAAACCACAAACCGTTTAACACAAGGCAGCGTACCTATCTACTAAACACGTGCGAGAAAAATGAGCGGTGAGCAAGGAAAGAACTTGCCAATAGGTTGACTTCCTTGTGTAACGTCCCTGTGTGCAGTGATCTTAGTGGTGTATTCTTAGCGCATCACTCAATTTCCTCGCATGCCTCCAGTAGATAAGAACATAACCTCAAGATGGTGAAGAGAACGAGCTATAAAAACCTTAAATCTTTCTAGTAATTAATCGAAATCATCGAAGCGCCGCGCCGACCGCCCTGCTGTCACCGATGGCGAACCAACTTATGAACACAACGACGACTAGGCAAGTGAACAAAGTTAAGCCAAATGTGAACAGAGCACCGCCAGATACGTAAGTATCTCAGCAAATAAAAGAATTAAACATATGAGATAGGAACTTATTGGCTGGAAAGCATTTTCTTTTTTCAAGCAGCGCAGCGTAGAAAACTACTGTTGCAAACCAAATTGATCTGAATTTTCGAGTATATTTTAAAGAAGTTGGTTTTCTATTGCCTGCGCTCATTGAGAAACACGAAATTGCACCAAAATAAATTTAAGAAAACACATAACCCTAGCTTTTTACCCTAACGAACGAAATAAACATCCTTATAAAGCTACACTTAAAATTATGTAGCGCTGTCTATGTAACTATTTCCTGGAAGCTATCGCTGTCAACATCTTTCTTTTGGCACGATACACACTGCGCACAGATCTATGAGCATCCCTTCTTAGCACTGTTGTCGTAAAACTGAAGGAAACCTAGACGATTCTGAAACCGTGTTACAGGAATCCGCAGGACCAAGATACGAATTACCAGGCGTATCACCTTGCCTACGAAGTGAAAAAACTCATGTAATTTCAAATTATATATCAGCTAGATGATTTCAATTTAGTAGTTTCGTACAGTGCAATATGGATTATTATTGTAGATGCTATACAAGTGAAGTCTGCGTATAGTTTGTGTTACTTAATCAATGCTGATGTTATTGTTTACAAAGCTCATTCTTCAACTTTTTTATCTTCTTCAATTTAAAACACTTGTAGCGATTTTAGTGCAGCAGTTCTATAGTAGATATAACCTACTTAAGCTTTTTAAAAATGTTTAGGTACTGTCCGCCTACATGCCTGCATTACTTTATTATAAATCAAAATCTACGATTTCAAACTTAGTTGTCATTTTAACATAAGATTTGTTGTTGCTAACAATTTAGTATTATTTTGTGAGAAGTGTTTACAGTTTACATTTTCAGATTAGATATTTCAAATTTTTGTTTTTTAGAAACGCAGACTTCAGTTGTAAAATTTATTAAAAAACGTAGTCAGTAGTGCTTGCATCACAACTTTTAAAAATCGTGTTTCAGCTTGTAAAGTGAAATACTTGTGAAAATGTACTGTATTTATGAAGTTTTTATCATCTCTAATGTGTATTTTATTTTGCACTCAAATATAGCACGTCACACTTTTACGATAGAAGCGCATGTCTACTTACTTCTAAATCTTGTTTGCATTAAGAATTATATTTGTAGTACGCCAATTATTTAAAAATATAGCGATAGGTATAATTTTACACTTATACAAAACATTATTCCATTTAATATAAAATAGATAATCTAGACTAACAAGTCTTGATCAAAATTAGTTTTTTCCTCGCATCCCATAGAGCACTTTCCATCTTATCTAGAAACTAAACAGAAAAGATAAACAAGCTTCTAAAACTCCACATTAAAATCACCTCAACAACTCTCGCACAGTAGCGGCATTTCTTATGCGATCGATGTAACTAAATGGTTTTGAATGTCAACAATAGGCCAACGAGTAGAAGTAGCGGTGGTAACCAGAACAGCAACGGTGTCAGCCTGCCAGCGGGACTGGCGGACGACCAGTCGAAAGACTTCGACTTTGAAAAGACTGAAATGAAATACGACTCCACTGGGATGTTCCATTGGAGCCCCGCCAGAAATCTGGAGGACTGTATATTAGTAAGTACTATTATTTTTGTACTCTGTTCTAGATGAGTACCTACTAGCAAATTTGCGATGTTCTATTTATCCATATCGTGCAAAGGGTTAACTCTCAATGCAGCTATCATATTACAACTAGTTACTCTTTCTAATTGTACGTTTTAGAAAGCATATTTCATAATTATCTCTATATATGACGGGGAAAGTCGGGTAGGCCGAGGTATCGTGTCTGATTTCTGATCCGTGAACTCGTCATCACGGGTATCTATGGTGGGCGTTAGACTTCAGAAACGTTGAAATAAGTGGACTGCAGTGTAGACTTTTCATTATTTTAATTATACAGTCACTTAGATTACTTAATTAGTGAAGGATTAAAATGATAATTGGCGATTTACAGTAATGGGTTTGCGAATGACCATTGGGTGCGACCGCCCTCAACCAAGTCAAGCAAGTCACTGATTGACAGACATGATGTTCGCCCGCCACCCCAAACGCAACCCCATTCGGTGTTAACTGCTCTAAATTACCATAAACTAATCGATTAATCGTCAAAATTTACAGAACAATAATATAATCGATTAACAACTCTCAAAATAAACTGATTTTCTTTATCTAATGATGTTACGCGTCATATACCTAGATATACATTCCAAACATTTTCTCTTTCGCTAAACTACGAGTATGTTCATTAATTACAGGACAGAAACCAAGCGGCCATGACTGTCCTAAACGGCCACGTGGTGGTCTGTTTATTCGCGGACCCCGACTCGCCTCTCATCGGTCTACGGAATCTTGTGATGCCGCTCAGAGCGTCCAATTTCCACTACCACGAGCTGAAGCATGTAGTGATCGTGGGCAGCGTCGATTACATTAGGAGGGAGTGGAAGATGTTGCAGAATCTACCCAAGATATCTGTTTTGAATGTGAGTATTTGCAATTTGGATAGATTGAAATAAAAAAATGGTGTCTGATGTAGTGATTCATGGTTACATAAAAATAAATTTTTGATATTGAGCCAGCGAATTTAGCTTGCTGGTGACATACGTTCACATTAAGTTAATTATCTTTCTCATCTAATTTTGCATATTCTCAAAATCCGTTGTCAGCCTTTTATATTTTGTCAGAGCGGGGCGTACTTTCATGTATGTTTGCCAAATCGCGACTAAATATTAAAGTAGGGTTAATTTGGCAATGGTCCGTTTGTGTTCCAGGGTTCACCGCTAAGCCGGGCCGACTTGCGTGCAGTTAACGTCAACCTGTGTGACATGTGCTGCATCCTGTCAGCAAAGGTGCCATCCAACGATGACCCCACGCTGGCTGACAAGGAAGCTATCTTGGCTTCGTTGAACATCAAGGCTATGACGTTCGACGATACAATAGGTGAGATAGCTTCACTCTCCCTTTCTCTCTCCTTCTCAAAGTCAAGAAGTTAGCATTATGTAATAATATGTGAATAAATTTATGTAATAATGACAAATAATGCTAACTCTACCACCATTCCTTTTTTTAACCGACTGAAAAAGGAGGAGGTTCTCAATTCGGTTGTTTATTTTTTTAAGTTTGTTAACACACAACACCGTTATTTATGAACCGATTTTAAAATATATCTTTTCATTAGAATGGATATGCTTACAGATTGGTCCCAGTTGTGTTTTACAAAATCTAGTTCAGATAATGGGAAGTCAGTTTTTATGTTTTGATGATATATGATGACTACTAGAGTGTGGAATACTCTGCCAGAGTGTGGGTTCCCTGACACTTATAATCTGGGTGTCTTCAAGTCTCGAGTGAATCGGTTTCTTCTAGGCAAGCGTGCTCCATCGTAGGCCGCATCACTGCTTATCATCAGGCATGTTGACGGCCAAACGCAAAACTAGAAAAGATTGTTATACTGTCTTTGGAAAAGAACCAGTTCTTTGGGTTATCGTGGTTGTAATTTCAGGCGTGCTAAGCGGAGGTGTAGGAACGAATGGCAACAGTGCTGCGCAGCCGCCGCCCGGACAGCCGCCGGCGCCGGTGCTGCTGCAGCGGCGAGGGTCTGTGTACGGAGCCAATGTGCCTATGATCACGGGTAAGCGACTTTTTATCACGATCCTACTAATAATATAATCGCGAAAGTTTGTAAGAATGGATGGATGGATGTTTGTTACTC
Source organism: Peribatodes rhomboidaria (assembly GCA_911728515.1). Classification (NCBI taxonomy): domain Eukaryota; kingdom Metazoa; phylum Arthropoda; class Insecta; order Lepidoptera; family Geometridae; genus Peribatodes; species Peribatodes rhomboidaria. The sequence continues at coordinate 4,554,262 of OU452175.1, read as the reverse complement.
TTTTACGCCAGAACGGCTGAACAGGTCTGGATAAAATTTGACACAGAGATAGATTATAGTCTAGAATAGCACATCCTACTAATATTATAAACACGAAAGTTTGTAAGAACTGATGGATGGATGGATGTTTGTTCGTTATTCTTTCACGCCAGAACGGCTGAAAAGATCTGGATGAAATTGGGCACAGAGATAGATTATAGTCTAGAATAGCACATAGGATACTTTTTAACTGCGGGTGAAACCGCGGGGCGCAGCTAGTTAAGTTATAATGTGACTAGCTGTTGCTCACGACTGCGTTCACGTTTATTCAGAAAATAATATCCAAAAACCTTCCTCGTGTAGCACTGTAACTAATTATCAAATTTCATCAAGATCCGTTCAGCCGTTTAGCTGTAAAAAGCCTGCAACTTACTTTCGATTTTATAATACGAGTACATATTAGTTGGTAAGTATGGTAGGATTATGAGTGAGTGATACGAATGCGGTTGATTTAGTCGGAGTAACCGACTACAACAAAAACGTACGTGAGTAATTCCCGTTATAAAGGTTCATTTTAGATGAGTGATTTGTGATTACGGGGTAGAAAGACTGATTTTGTTTATAAAGCCCTTGCATTTCGGACCAAGAACATTATTTCTCCTTGTTCGTTGTCATATGCCATATCTCCTTTCTATATTAGATTTACCCTTTTTTCTTGGAACGATCATAAAATAACTCTTATGAATAGTTCTTATACTTCGAGATGAGCGCCTGTCTCAGATTAACCTAGGACCTAGAGAATAAGATGGCGCACGGCGTACGATTTAGGTGAAGCCAAAAACTACGCTACTGTCGTATATGTACAAAACATTAATGCAATAAAACTACGCTACTCGCTTGGTCATTCTTACCTCGACATTATGTGCATTGGTTTAAGGTATAATTTCGTATACATAAATATACATATTTTTTTTTAAAAAAAATTATTCATGACCATGGATACTCGTCCTTCAGTCGGATTCTTAGTAATATTTTTTCCTTCAGTAACAGATGATGGGATGATGATGATGAGGTGATGATGAATCCCTCCCCTTTCCCCATTCCAGTAAAGTTATGGATACTTTACTGAAACTTTAAGTGAAGTTTTGTAGAGAACACGAAAAATCGCGTTTCGCGATGTTTGTATCATTTGCCCACACTCGTGCACGTTGACGAACCGGTAAACGTTAATAATCCACCATTATTACACTTTAACACTCGAAGAATCACAAGTTTTAGAAAATAATACAAAAACACGACACCATCTTTTCGGTTCCCGCCAAAAACTCCCATAAATATACATAGTGCATTAAGTGTGGCCAGGACTACATTTTGAGGTTCTTTTTAAAAACTGTGCAGTTTCTCTACAAGTTAATTTTGAAAAAGCCTTAACATGAAACTTACAAATATGTGCAGTTTTAGAATATTCAATCTACTAAGGTTGTAAATTGGAACGGAAATGGCGAACGTAGAATATGGGAATTATTATTAGTTTTCGTGCAATTGTAAATGTTTTTCATGGCAACATTACCACGCACACAAGTTTAAAGAAGTGGCTTCAGCGAGATATAACGCAGTGTTCCAATCTTTTCCTCTAGGTTGATCTGAGGCGCCAGTATAAATGATGAACATGTCGAACATAACAAAAGATGTTTTTTTTGTCACTTCATACCTACTTGTTTTGTATTTTTAACTGACTTCAGTAAGAGGTTCTCCATTCAATGTATGTTCCCTGATTAATCTCGAAGACTCCTGAACTGATTTGGATATTTTTTTCCTTCTAAGGTCCCATTTAAATATTAACGAAATCGGTCGAGCGGTTTTTAATAGGTACTTTCAGATTGGTCCCATTGTCTAAATCCAGCAGGGCTATTCAGAACCATTCGGAAACGTTTCCGTTCGGATTTCAAAAAATTTCCAAATTTTTCGAAATTTGGAAATTATTGAAAATAATTAGTCAGTCTATTTTATAAGTTTCTTATTTTTTCCCCTCAGTCTATTTTCATAAGTTTTTAAACGTGACTAATTCTTCCGATCAGATTTTTACTTGATTCCCTATTCCAAAATGTTTAAAAGTAGACTGAAGTTCGAACAATTTGAGTTTGAAATTTCTGGGATCCGATCGGAAACGTTTCCGAATGATTGTGAATAGCACCGCAGGTCTGATGAGAAGTCGGTTTTTCGTCCGATCATTATTTTAATTTTTATAGGAATAACAGACAGCCGTATTATAAAATATTAACAATAAAGTGGGTATATAATACCTAGTCGATTGTGCACCGCGGAGACAAAGACACTGCTTTTTCCCATCAGAGGTGAATACTTTTCACACCTTCTGCGAGGCAATATAAAGAACCTGATAATATGTTACACCAAACACTGTCATTTGTTTTAAATTTCGTGGAACTTATGGTCCAGCTGCGTTCTTTTGTTTTCTTAGTGGCCAGTTCGATTTTCGAATAAACTCTGCTTACAATGCCCGCATGCTGAGTTTTCATTTAATTTTAACTTCTTTGCTCGAATATTCCTTTGGGAGTTTCTTACAGCTTTATCTCCCTAGGGAGGAAATGCCTTGCTTTACGTTAAGACTACGTGATATGTAATTGGTCATGCTCGAGCAGGTGGCGCGAAAATAAACTTGACAATCAACGCTATTCACAGATTTCTAAATATTTTATATTTATTTTTTGCTAGGATTCGTATTAATCCTATTTATATATTTTATATATATCCTATTACCATTACTAAACGGTGTATCGTTTGTCAGAGCTGGTGAACGACAGCAACGTCCAGTTCCTGGACCAGGACGACGACGACGACCCGGACACGGAGCTGTACTTGACGCAGCCGTTCGCCTGCGGGACCGCCTTCGCCGTCAGCGTGCTCGACTCGCTCATGTCCACTGTTAGTACCACACAGCTTGCTATTCTGATTCCCTACACGTGGTCCCCGGGTAGTGCTAACCGGGTAGCAAACTCTGGTGGGAGGCTTCGGCCGTGGCTAGTTACCACCCACCGGACCAAGCCATGCCGTGAAATGACCTAGTCGTGTTTCGGGATGTAGTCCGGTGTAACCTTTCCGAAGACGGGTCTGAGCAGTAGCGCACTTGTAGCGCCTCTGTCAACTGCCGTCTTTGTACTTCTTTACTCTACAAAACTTCAAGGCTAGAGTGAATTAGTACCTTATAGATCGTCGTGCTCCATCTTAGACCACAACGTCGCTTAACATCAGGCGAGTTGGTGGTCAAACGACGACCTATTCTATATAAAAAAAAAGAAGCTTAATACATACATAGGACTGCCTCGGTGGCTCAGTTGGAGTGAACTTGCCTTCTGAGATTGGGGGTGTGGGATCGATTCCCACCTAAGGCAAGCATTTGTGTTTGTTCTGTCTGGGTGTTAATATCTATTTATGTATATCACTATAAATGTACATACGACAACGAATGTATGTTTATCAATCTCTAGCAGCCATAGTACAAGCTTTGCTAAGTTTGGATTTGTCAATTTAGTATTATTATATGTATGTATAGTCACGTCTTTTTCCCGTAGCGGTAGCCAGAAACCATTTCTCACTACTTGCTGCGATCCTGGCATACATCTTTCGTTTCTTCTCCTGCCATAAGTCCCTTCATACATGCTCGTCGGTTGCGGGTACTTATGATCTTTTTTTTTTAATTGTCTTGGATTTAACGTTCTCCTAAATTCCCCCGTACTGTGATGCCTATTCACAGCTTAACCCGTCAAAAGGCACCACAGCGCGTGGTCCACGAAAATATAATGTCCAAAAATCGACTGTCGCTTGCGCAATGCAGCATTGCTCATTGCATGTCTAGAAAATGCCCTTGAATTTAAAAAATAAAAAGACATCGACATTATGCATGCAGCATAGAGTTGCTTTTCGCATGTCATTCCTTAAGCACACCAGCTGTGCGCAAGGCATTTGGCAGGAACTCTTGGTTATTCACCCACTATAGGTACAATAAGTGAAGGACACTTGTCTCATGGCTACATGGGTACGGAGTGGTGGTTCAACTCTTCTGTTCAGTAAGACAACGAGCCTCCAGGGAAGAGGGAGTGTTCAACATTTTGTTTTTATTTTATTAACTCGTACGATAACTGGGGTGCCACGTGGGTATACCCACATATTTTATAACTTTGTCCATTGGCGTTTTCAGACGTATTTCAACCAGAATGCCTTAACGCTGATCCGGTCTTTGATCACCGGCGGCGCGACTCCGGAGCTGGAGTTGATCCTCGCCGAAGGAGCTGGTCTCCGAGGAGGATACTCCACGCCTGAGAGTTTAGCGAATAGGTAAATATACGCCATCGTCTTTATTTAATTGGCGTTTATGGAACGTAGGCAGTTCACCAGTATTTCTTTAACTCTATTTTCCTTCTACCCAGGGATCGGTGTAGAGTGGGCCAGATATCCCTATACGACGGTCCACTCGCCCAATTTGGCGAGGCGGGGAAATACGGCGACTTGTTCGTCGCCGCGCTAGGAACCTATGGCATGCTGTGCATCGGCCTTTATAGGTTCCGAGACACGTCGTCTTCGTGCGACGCGAGCAGCAAGCGCTACGTCATCACCAACCCCCCTGACGATTTCTCGCTGCTACATACTGATCAGGTAATGTTCAATTAAATCGTATAGGCTGAATGCTTCATGGAAATGATTGACCACATAAAAACCTCTAAAATGAGCATCTTAGTGACTTGTTCGTGGCTGCGCTCGGTATATACGACATGCTGTGCGTCGTTCTTTATCGAAAAGTTATATTTCCAGCATCACCATTATGTCGTGATTGAAGACGAGAGAAAGCGAAACAGAAGTTGAGTTTGCGTCGTCCTTGCATTTAAAACAAGTGTTGGTAATACAAGTTCTGGTGGCAGGTGTTCGTGTTAATGCAGTTCGACCCGGGCGTGGAGTACCGCGCGTCGCGGCGCGCCGGCTCCGCGACCGGCAGCGGCGGCAAGGACGACGCCTCCTGACTATTGCTGTGCAGCGCCCTCACCGACGGGCCCTACTCCTACATCTAGGCTGTAGGCCCGCCCCCACCCACTCGGACAATCCGACACTGAGACCCACACACTGACAGTTTGCAGACGTTTTTCTATTCATGACACATTTCATGAGATCATAGGTGAACGCGCTGGCAGCGTGTGCTACGCGCTCGGAACGTGTTTGTTGCGAATCCGCTGTGTCTCCACTTTGTATGTTGTGAGTTGTGACTGCATGCTTGTTTCGAGCTCGCGGCGTCAGCTCAACCACCTCGATGCAACGCTTCAACGTAGACAGAGATTTCAAACTCGAGTCCAAGTTATAGTGTAGCCTCTGCCGTTAATTTACGACTGGGTGGAAACACCCGTGTGGTGAAAATATGCTGCCAACGCGTTGACCAATCCATTTGGAAACACGTTCCCAAATTGTGAGTGTAGGCTCTGAGACCCGCCTACTGACCACGACCCTAGCTTTTTATGTAGGTACTTCCTTACATTGAGTGTTCAGATATCGTTCTTTTGCATCCAGATCTCGTGGCAGCTAATGATGCAGTCACAAATTTAATCGTATGTGGTGTCTGAAGGATATTTGGCAATTTTACTTTTTGCGTTTGGTAAAAGCAAACTTAAAACAAAAATAGTTTAAATATAATAATTATTTTAAATAGAACTTACTTTTACATATTTAAATTACAGTTGTCTGTAATTTTCCTTTTTTAAGGCAGACGCAAACTCGAATAAATTACTTGTTTTGAATTTGTGAGTATAAATACAAATTTTAAAAAATAGAGTTATTCACCGATCTCCAGAATACAGAATAACTATGAACTACTTACTTATTAGATATCTATGAACTTTATTTCAAAAATGACTTAGAAAATAATGTTTTAAATGTTCTGACTAAAGAAGTTTTATGGTTTCAATAGGTTTTAAGTTGTTCTGTATTAGTTATTATCAAGTATCCCTCAGATAATACATGCTGCTACCAATTTGCAGACCTAAATCAACAACCCATTGTAACCCAATTTGTAAGTAACTCTTGAAAGAGTGCACTCACAGGTCAAAACACATTTAGAGTGCCTACAAATAATAACGACGACTTTTCAGTAATCAAACAAAAACGAAACTGCACGATTAATGTAAGGAAGTTGAGTTATGCCCCTTTTCAATTATTTTGGTCAAGTATATCCATCACTTCCGGTTGCACGGCAAACTATCTACTACCTACACTGCACTGCACTCTTGACTTACTCAGTAGCACTCAAATTATATCTGTAGTATAAGAAATGCTATGGATTATTCGACACTTTTAAATAATACACAACACCACGACGCCCAAATCCGACATTCTCAAGTATTGTTACACAATTCGCTTTACAAAAAAGCGAATTTTCACACACTAAACTAAAAGCAGAGCATTAAAATGTGAGGTCAACATTATTGTTTTTTATCACAATTTTCAACGACAAAATGTGACGCGCGAACTGCACTAAATAAAATAACGAATCGCACATTTTGATTTGTCGTTTAAAATTATGTTATCCGTTTCACAATATAACTCACATTTCAATGATTTGCTTTTAGTCTGTCCAATTGTCGACTCAATGCAATTTTGACCTGCATATAATAACTATTATAGGTATATCATACCAATAGATGTCGTTAAAATACATGAGGCATTGATACAATACTCAGCCCAGGATATTATGGAGTGAAGCTCTGATAGAAATGCCATTAAAATTATAAGAACGCCAATCTCGATACAAAGTTTGGGGGATACGAATCTCGACACAAGGTCATGACTTTTCCAGACAGAATTAGGTACACCACTTACATACAGACACGTTACAGTAAAATTATGATACTGTCTCTACCAGAGCATTAAATAGAATCACGTCGGAGTATCACTGAATGAATTACGGACGGAATAGTGATCGTGCAGGCGCGGTGTTTTATCCTCGTAATCTAAAATCTCGTTTTCGTCGACTCAACTAAACCTCAAATCGTGGTTGAGTAAAAAAGGTTCCGTTTGTGAAATTCAATGCGTTTTACATCCTAAGAACAATTAAAAATGTTTGATGATTGAACCTTTTTTGAATCTGATTGTTAAAAAAATTATAACTGTCCGACTCCCTCATGTGATTTTATTTAATGTTTTGTTGTTACTGTTTAAATTGAAAATTGGTGTTGGTATGTTAATTTTATTTGGTGACGGGGATTATATTTACACACATGACATGTAAGCAGTTATCTTAGGTTATTTCTGACACACCTCTTGTTCTATACGATGAGGCTTCCTTTGGTAAGCTTAATTCTTTAATCTCTATCATTGATTATTTTTACTTTACATTTCACACTACACGTTAGTCATTTTTCAATTACTTTGATTAACCTTTGGATATCTGCCATTTTGGGTAATCAAGTGACAGATTACAGATTTTATCAGCACTTTAAAATGCATTTCTATTTTATTTTTCTTCTTTCATTTTCATTTTCGAAATTCACTTTTTCAATTGAATGATATTAAACTGCTCAATGTTTATGTGACTTGTATAACTTGTAATTGCATGTTATTGATGTAAAATGGACATGTTATAGATAATATTCTAATCTTTTCTCGTTTATTAGAACCATTCCTTTTTATTCATTAGACTTTTTCTCTTTTCTCTCAATCTAAAGCTGTTAATTAGACATTTTAAGCAGATAATTTTATTCGATGTGATTAATAGACATTTCATAGTCACTATTCTAAGTTCTTAGTTATAAACTTGAATTCACATTGAATTCTTATTTTATGTATGTAGTTGTAAGGGGAAACAGTCATCGTTATGGGAAAATATTTTTAAATGCACGTATGGTAGTAGTCTGGGAATAGTTCCATTTGCTCACTTTTCCTTTATTTTTTATTATAATTTTTGTTTTTTGTTTTGTGACATGAATTAGAATATATACTTATCGTCTATATTTTCTGTGCAAGTCAAATTGAAATCATTAAACATTTTGTATTATTTGAAAAATAGTAAACACTAAAAATGCCAAAGATAAGTCAAGATGTGCACACGAAATATTAGCGAATTATTTAGTCACATTTAATTTCACATTTTAGAAATTAGCACTTTTTGTTTACTTTATTTTTTAATAAAAAATATGCCTTTTAGTTTTTCTTTTTATTTTATTTTTCTACTTCTCTCCCCAAGTCGGGTAAAGTTGGGGGATTGTCAAAGTGGACGTGGTTACAAGGCGCTGCACATACGAAAGTTTTATGAACTGATGAAAAACTATTCTATATTTAAATGGCATTGCGTGGTTGGCCGAGATCAAAAAGTTAGACGTGTTTTTTTCTGTTGCAAGGGACACAGAGTGCAAAATGTTTCGCTGTAATTGTGTGATATTATTTTCGACGCGTCGTTGTTATAAAAGAAATAGGGCTTTTAAAGCCTGCGATGTATTTAGTGTTAACTCCGGGTGCTTTGACGATTGTGGACTCTCGTAGATTACAATATTGATTGTATTAGATAAGGCATCGCTTAAATCGATTGCACGACACCACTACAATCTGTGTAGACGAATATGCTAACAAACCGCGCGCTTTGATTCCACGCGGCCAGAGTAAAAGTGCAGTGCAAAAACTAAAACTTTTTTTGGTGTGTAGTTTGCAAAGTTGTATTGGTTCCGTCATGTCTAATACTTTAATTAATTCAAGCAACTAAATTCTAAACAACATTATGGAAATATGGAGTCGTGCAGTCGGTTAAAGCACCTTTTTAGAATTTACTAGATAATAGTTACATTCGCATCACAAATTAGATTCATTCAAACAGTAAATCGGTTAGACTACAAATAATTTTGCCAATCCATACAAGATGTTTGATGAACGAATAAAATCCTGCGAGCGATGCACGAAATAGCACCAAATTATTTTTTAAATAATATAAATATCTGATAAATTAAAGAATACCTCAATTTTACTGATAGTGCGTAAAGTTTGATTAAATTTAAAGATTTGTCAAACATCCTGTACTTAGATTTTGTCACGTCTTGTATAGTGCCATTTCATTCTTATAGATTAGGCAAAACAGGCCTTAATTAAAAACAACTAGGTATAATTTACTGTGGGTGTTGTACTTGATTGTTCGATTCGGTCTAAGCGCGATGCGGTAAGTATCGAACAGAGAGTTAGGTATTCGCGGTGTGCGCTCCATGGTCTTCAAAGTATCAAATCTAAACGAGTCCCTACATAATCTATAAAACAAATATCACAGAACCCTAGTTCGTAAAGGAATTGAATGCAAACATACTGCCATATTTTTGTAAAGTCACGTAATGAACCGTATATAAAATTAAAAAGTACAAAAAAGCAGAAAAAAATTATTCGACCGAAAATTATAAAGTTTCGAAAGCACATGACTAGAGCCTCCATGTAACGGTACACGATTAAGGCTTTCGTAGAATTCGATGTTCTAGAAAGCGTTTAAATTATATTGGAGAATTAATAAAAGTACTTATAATATTACAAGGAAAAACACTATTTAAATTTAAATTAATACACATAAATCACCGAGCGGTAAAGAAATGTAAAGTTTTGAGATGGTTGTGCACGATAGGTAAATAAATTATATTAAAAATTAATTGGTCTGTCCAAAACGTATGTAAGTGTAATTGGCTAGGTGACGTGAGATGCAAGTGGGCTTCGCCAAATGTTGTCAGCTCTGGGACAATACCGGCCACCCGGGAGCCAGTCGCGCGGTAGCAGATAGTTGTAACGAGCTTGCTACATCGGTAAGTACTTACCGTGCATGGAGCCCGACAAGCCAAACTAATTACCTAATATTTAGAGTACCGCAGTGCTACATTCGACACTCAAATTTTTAAATTTTTAGCTAGAATGTTGTACATAGTCAGATGTAATTTTGTATGTTACGTAAGAGTTTTTCAATATACATCTCCTTTGCATTAAAATAGAGAGCTACGGCTACAGTAAAAGTTAATTCGATACTATCGTGTGTAGTTCGTTGTGGTTAGGCTTCGGTGTCACTGTATGCTAGCTAGGTAAACTATAGTGTTCGGACGTCTCATTGTAAAAATGTAATATACACGCTATCGATTTGGATTAATATGAATGTTAAATAAGTATCTAATATAAATGACGATTTTTCCTTTAATATTTTTATACAGCATTACAAAGTATTTAACGCAATTAAAAGTTTATAGAGGTGGGTCAGTGTGCAATTTGAAAGTATAATTATAGTGTTTATATAATCGCCTTAACGAGAGAGAATATAGCTGAGTCCTTCTGCGTGATTGCTTGGAATAAAGTCATTATTGTTTATGCAATGTATGTACTGTATGCATGTCTCGGGAACTTACTTGTTACTAGGTGAAACTTAGGCCATATTTTGTATGTACCTAAACTTCAGCGTAACGTAAATAGAACCAATTTAAAAGTGGCCTGATTCGATTATACTATCTCTCAATCGATAAACATTAACTCTTAAATGAATTTTGCACTTAAAGTTCGATTTCATTAAAGGATATTAATTTGAAAATTCACTAAAGTAAATTGCAACGATTAATATACTGATACCAGTTTGCATGTATTAATAAATATACTGACACCAGATTAAAGCTCGAACTTATACCTTAAAGCTGGACTTGGCGGGGATATTACCGTGCCCCAGATTTGATTTATTTTTAAATTGGTTTCATACTATCTAAATTCTAAATAAACTAAGTATCTTTAATTTAACTGTTGTTTCAAACCTATTAACTTTACATGCAATCGACTTATTGCAAACAGTCTTACCCTACATCCTAATTAGCTCGAACTTTAACAAAATTAACAAGATATTTTTTTCAAACGACAAAAATTCAATCACAGCACTGTCTGTAAAGCTTGTCCTAACTGCCACAGCAATGCAAACGATTACGCCCAAAATATGGAAAGTTGTAAAACTGTGCTTAATAATATTGTCATTTCAAACAACTTTTTTCGAAATGATGTGTTTGATTAGTTGCTCGGGATGAGTTATCAACAACTAATTAGGACGTAGGGTTAAACTCAGTGCAGTGTAATCTTTGTATCAAAATATGAGTGCAAAGCAAAAAATTTGTGGGTGAATCGAAAGAGACATCGAAACAGACCGCTTGAATGTAATGTCCATACTGTTAAAAACTGTACTGTACCCAACATGTTATTGTCTTCCCGAAAAGTTAACACTATAAAACGAGTGCATTTATATCACGTCAGGCACATAATATACTCTATTCTAAAATAATTAAAATTACTTACCTATAAAATTAATTTTATAAATATTAGCACAGTCAAGTGCTATTTTAGAATTTTGTGGCACACATGTTGGTTTGAATTGTAACTCAATATATTTAAAGTTTATCGCTGTAATTTAGTTGTGATTTTATTTGAGTTCTTGGCGGGAGATGTTTTTCGACTTATATTCGCTATAAGTATGTACTAAAATTAAAATAGCTTTCTTAAGTAAGCATATCCTTATTTCTGGGAAAGCGATTATTTTTTTAAAATGACCTCGTAAATTTTACTTTACTAAATTAGTACTATATACCTGCAATAAAAATAGATATCCAATAAAAAAGTTAATCATACGCTTACTTGTGTCGAGCACTTGTGATAAAGAAGACGCAGTGCCAAAACATAGATAAATAAAATTTATAGAACAATAAATAAGCAAGAATAGAAAAATAACAAGTCTCATATCATAAATATTATTTACGTAGGTCAATATACTTATTTTTGTCTCGCAAATGTTGCATTAATATTTCTTATTTTAACAAAATCTCTAAATCAGAGTGTACTTATTTGTGTACCATGGCAAATACTATGGCACCCTAAAAACAGGTTTCCACGAGTTGAGGCCAGCGGGGCTATTCCTGCGCGTGAGATGAGATGAGATTCTATCTTTGTCACTCTCACACCCATGACGTTTCAAACGAGAGCAACTAGGACGAAAAAGGTGAGATAAAAATCTCAAATCTCCGAATAGGGCCACAGGAAATGTTGAGGTGACATCTAACATTACGAATTACGAGGCATCAAGTCCTTAGATACCCACTGTTTAGATATAAGTTTAGAAGGAAACAGAATCTCCCGCCAAATTAATTATGTATAAATAATGCAGTAACAGCTACTATTCGATTCGACATCTCTCACTTATTAACTAATCGAAACAACGTTAAAACAATCTAGTTCCAACTACATGTTCTGTGTGCATTAAATCTTAGTATAAACAACATTGTTGACTATTGCTAATATAATAGCTTGAGGTTGTTAACGTTTTTAGAACGGAAAAAATGGTGAATTTTTCATGTACTTAATATAAAATATACCTTTACGCTATGATGTTCGCTAGTCACTTTTGTAAGCTGCAGCCAGATTGCGCTTACTGCCACTGTAGGAATCGCCATCGGCTAGACTCATTCACGTCCCTCGTATACTCTAATGTCAAACAACCCGACGGCGATTTTGCCAATGACATTTAGCGCAAGCAGGCTGATGAACGCCATCTCGTGTCGTTACACTAGTCCTGTCTAATTAAAGTAGTATCAATATATATAATGATGGCTGTGAGATAATTGTAAACAATTTAAATTTATATTTGTGTAAATGAGATATATAAAACATAGCAAATAAAGTATGCACTGTCGCACCAACACGTTTCAGGATGTATTTTGCTGTTTCGGCAGAAATTTTAATATTGCTTTTAATTTCATTGGAAATTAAGAACAGCGCCATCTCTCGTTCGTTATGAAGAACTAAATATCTTTACATAGAATAATACCTAAATAAAATATGTGGCTGCCCTCGTATCTTGGCTTGTAAAATGTAAAAATTTGCACTCTAAGATATTTCTTTCTCAGATGTTTCAATCGAAATAAATAAAATCTAGTTTGTATTCATAATTTCTGACGAAACAGTCTGATTTGTATTGGCACTGTAATCTCAAATTCATTACTAAAAATAATTTAATTAGAAAATAATTTTCTAGTAAAGATTACGTTGTCTAGAAACAAAAAAGTATTATTATAATTTATTTGTTGTTGGGCTATCTGTTTTAAATACTATTTAATGTTACGTTGGAATTTCAAAAAATAAATTCTAATTACGTTAGACGTAAGTATGTTACGATTTGATTAGATATTGATCAGTTAAACTAGGTTTAATAGTGCCAATACACAATGAAAAACAAAATATTGCAAAATTACGGCGCAATTATTCAATCAATCGAAGGGTTGCCATAAGAAGAAAAGCTAACAACGACATGATTCTAAACTGTAAAGTGTTCATCTTTTTGCTTAATCTTCATTAATACAAGATTAATTAATTCTACACTTATCTCGTACGATACTTTAACTAAATCATAGTTTATTTATTTTCTTCAATAATTATTATGTGTTATTAACTGGCAACCCAAAAATGAAGCTCACAGCTTTCTCCGCAGCTGCTCAAGTTTTTAAACATAATTAAAAACGATATTTCACTGCTTCTAGTCAACCATTCACTATATAAATACCACCATTTATATCTTAAATAATATGACATAATTCTTGCAAAATTAAATATGGCGGCCATATTGTGCACCTAGCTAAAACAAAATGGCGGCGCGCGCAAGGGTTATGTTCTATTATAGACTGTTCATTATATCACACCACGAGAACAAATTATTTAATATTGTTGATGTTGATTGTTAATAAAATGCAAATAATGTAAATATCAAAATAAATTCTGTATTTGTATTTGAACGAGTTTTTTACTGACCTTCTTTGTTTGAATTTGTCATAGATAAGCTAAGGTAAGTTCGATACACAGAATTTTTGAACCTACTCACAAAATTTCAAGAGAATCGGTTAGGAAATAAGACCTGCGTAGAGGTAGACGGAGAACCGACAGAAATCCAGACATAATTCGGACATACGAAAGCATTTTCGTCGAAGCTGAAGCATAGACGCTTCGCTCGCTAATGCTCGATTGGTCGAATTGATATACAGTTTTTTTTGCAGTCAGATTATCGAAATTTTTTTAAAATTGCGGAGATATGATTTTATTTTTGAGAAAAAAAATATCTCCATCATTTTGACACATTTCCAAAAACTGACTTAACCAAAAAAAAATCCTATTTGTATAATTATTGAACCTACTCACATTTTTTAATGAGAATCGGTTAAGAAATGCGACCTATAGAGGAAGACAAGACAGAGATCCGGACAGAAATCTGACAAGAAATCATTTTTACGAAAAAAACATACGTAAGCTGAAGCATAGATGCTTCGCTCGCTTACGCTCGCTAAATTATTGATAAAATACAGCATATGGCTATAACAGACATACGGGATATTAATTCCAGACGGCAATTCTAAGGACCCCTAAAACTTGAAAATATGTCGTCAAACTGCTGTAAACGGCTGTATTATTGTTTTGGTTTTAATTCTGTACTTGTTTGTTTTTTTTTTTCAACATTGGAATGACATTTTAGTGGTTTTGACAGCATATGTTTAAATTTAAAAAAAAAAAAACATTTTTATTGTTAAGAAATTGCGTTTTTCGTTCATAAACAAACACGACTTTGGCGCTCGAGAGCTAGTAAAGCGACTGAGTGCAGTGCAGTCGGATAGCCATACAGGAATGGAACAGAGTACTTAGTGATGTGCAATGTCTTTTTTATACATAGTAATAGAAACTCATTATAATTACCTACGTAATATAGGCGTTGATATTATGATATTATAGCTATAGAATTTTAAAATCAGACAAGCATAATAATTTGCTCACAAAATATATTCAGAACTTTAACACATTTCTTTATCAAGTCTTTGGTATTCTAAGGAAGGACGCCAACCTACAGTCACGGCAGTTATGAAAAAATCATTGAAATTTGACCCTTTAACGTGTCTCACACGACCGAATTTCAATTAATAAACGAATGAAGCGGTAGCGGCCGTTCGATGGGTATCTGAAAAAATACTGTATGCTCCACAAAAATAAAGTTTACATTTCAATGTTTTTATCACAACACCGCCCGGTCAATTATTAGCGTCCAAATAGATAACAACACTTTGACAGTCAAAAATAGTGCCACCATTATCTTAATTTTAATATAATATTATTTAAAACAACTACAAATATTGAACTCACTTTTATGACAAAAATATAATTAAAAATAATTATAAAATTTATCTCAATTATTAGAGGCCTCGAGACGTCATACCCACTCCCGCTGAAGCCTTACAAACTGATTTTAATATTTTAACTTATTGTTACTGACTGAGGTGCACAAGAGAGCCATACATTTTCAAAAAATAAATTGTGCACCTAGATTTTTAATTCACACTCCACAGTGCAGTATCACACATTGGCTCAAGCACTTCTTAATAAATAAATAGGACCTACTTATGTAGGTACTGTGAGATCAGTGGCATATTTGGCATTGAAATACCTATTCTTTGTTCATTGTAAAACTGATACATATTATAAAAGTATTTATTTAAATTTGTTGAACATAATATGTCATACAAGGTGTTCCTACAACTTGTATGTGTCTAGATGTAGGTTCATAGTTTATTAAAAGCCTTTATCTACTTTATTGTTATTATTTTCACACAATTCAAGTCATAAAAATATTAATTGTTAATACATTATGTACTTTTTTTTCCGACGACTATCCAGAACATTTTCTTTTGTTATTTGTCAAAAATGTTGACTTAGTTGGTTAATAGTGGTTTAAAAAAACTTTTTAGAAACTGGACAATTATTTTTGTGGCTGTACACATGTAAAATGACTATCCCATAATTTTTGCATAGAAGATAATATAACTTTCGCTCTAGAGGAAAAAGTTTTTCTTCTGAAAATGGAACTAAAAGTGACGACCTTTTTGGTAGAATACGCGTATTGCGTTGCGACTACAGAATAAAAAAACACATTGGCGCGAAATCCTAGAATTTGTTTCTAATTACAAATTAAATTTTCGACTGTTATTAATTTTTAATTTTGGAATGGAATATTTTATTTTCTCGCAATCGAAGTGAAAAGTAGAGTGTGAACCACTGGGCTAAAATTTAAGGACACCTTGTATTTCAGTATGCTTTTGAATTTAGTATAATAATTTATTTATCATAGACAATGAAGTTAAAAAATATTTGACCTAACTGGTCAACACTTTTAGAAAAGTTGTTTCAAAAATCAATTTATTAACTATGTACACAATTTTGTAATATGATAAAGTACTTACCAATCTTCTATATTTCTTGATATAATGAGCAAATTATTGATGCTTTTTATCAGTGTCTAAATCTGTCCAGCTGATAAAAAGACTTTGTGCTGCTCTTTCTAACTTTGATATTGTGCTTTTTGGCCGAAGCTACCTTTCTTTTCTCCTCTTCTAATAATAAAGGTGGCAATGACACTTTTCTTATGTTATACTGCTGCATATTCAGTGCTTTTGACAGGTCATTCTGCATTTCCGGTGTTAAAAGCGGCTCCAACCGGCCCAACTCTCTATGCCTTGCCGTTACTACTCTATTTCCATTCATAATATTATTCCGTTCTGACGCACTCAAAGCCATATTAAAATTCCTAGCGTCCAACGAAGCAAAAGACTTAGCACTATTTCTATCACAGTTCAATGAGGAGTCAGGTCGCGAGTTTTTCATCCACCGAGATGATGCTATTTCCGACCTTAAAATGCAGGGGCTAGGTTTCTTTCTGTGTGCCGGGCTTCGTATCTGTATAGGTGTGATTTGTAGCAATGAACAGAAAGCGTCAGATAGATCTGGCTCTTCCTCATAAGCAGGGTAAAAGGATACCTTTTCTCTAGCCAGTTTTGGTTCTTGATAGTCACGTTTTGGTTCTTGCAAGTCGAGTGTATGTTCTTGAAAGTGGTTGATGGATGGTCGGGGTGAGTTTTGTGGTGTAACATCACTGCTGCTCTGTGACAGCCGTTCTTCGCTTTCACTGAACTGTTCATAGTCACTGTAATGCATTGCAATGATCTCGTCGTATTCAATTTGTCTGTAGCACAATCTCTTCTCGGGTAGCGGGATGGCTTTGCCGACAACTCTGAAAATCGATTACAATAAATTGCAGTCAGTCCTGTAGTTACATCCGATTTTAGTTTTCTTAAGTTTACCAGAATGAGTTTATGCAACATTCATGTATCTAAATCCAGAGTTTAAGCTATCTCCACACCAAACTTTATCTAGATAGCATTGTTTTTGTGTATACCGCTCAATAAGGAGTGTTAGAACAAATAACTATTGCCCGAGAATAGTATCACAGTATTTGTCAATATATAGAAGACTTTTGTTACTGAAGGTCGAGATTGACATGAATATGTAATGAATTTTTACCAAGCAATATGAAGAGCACACCAAGACTTGTTAGCTTGGTATTGAAATTTTAATGTACAGAGTTGAAATCTTTTACATCTGCCCTTGGAACTGTATATTTCAGCTATTAATAAAAAATTAGGTAAATGGGTTATAGCATGATTGGTATCGTACGAAAATGTTAATTTCATTTGAACAATGTAAGTATGGCATGTTTAGTTAATTTTAGTAGAACTGCCACTTTGTGTTAAAATCAAGGTAGTTTCTTAGATCTGATAGTTGGGTTTCAAGGTAGTTTCTTTGATTTTATTTTCGGTAATTAGGGAAGTTTAAATGAACTCTCCTACACTTACTGACTATCATAATCGGACCTGAATGTAACTATCTCAAGTCAAAAATAATTATTGCGTACTAGCTGAGCTACATGGTTTTACCTGCAATCTAGAAGCAAACAATGTGTTAATCCAATTTGTAAGCTACCTTCATACTAAATATCATCAAAACCTTTAAAAAGTATCAGACAAGCACACAAACTTTCGCCTTTATAATAATTATAAGTAGGAATAATTTAGAAGAGGTATAATATGTACCACAAAAGATGAGACTTGACAAGCGTCAGTGGTGGGGAAATATTTCAATAGTGTTTTAAATATAAATTTCATAATAAATATATGCACTATTTTAAGTGTGTCAGGAATATTTTAATCCTAACCTAAATCTAAAAATCATTAAACCTAAAAATCAAACCAACCAAAGTCAAACCTGGTGGTTGTCAAGTCTGATCTTTCGTAGCACATACACTGATTTTATCTTTGATTTATTAATATAAGTCCCCCTTGTTTCGCCATAAAGGGTTTATTTTTTAAGACAATGACAAAGAGGGGATTGTAAATGGATAGTAGTTCATATGAGTCATGTGCCTAGCCCTAGTTGTCAGTTTTTATGTAGCTGTAAATAGCTTAATAAAAGTATGTTTGTATGTTTATTTTACTGGCACTGAAAATTAAATAGCTAGGATTAAGCAATCTCACCTAAGTTGTGGATGCAACTGCCTCCACTGCTGACACTCCTCAATGATGGCAGGTCTGGTTGACTTCTCTCCATCCTCATTGTAAAGAGTCCTTTCAATCCGCTCCCACTCCTGTGCCAGCGTTTTGGATGCTTCAGCGGTGCTCCGACGTAGCGCCGAGCCTGCACTGCTGTCGCTCTCTTCACTGTGGAAATCTGGGGTACCTGAAAGTTTCATTTACATACACATTAAAAAATTGCAGATAAAAAACAAAACTTAGGTTCCTACTGTAGAGAAAACTGACAAATAGCTGCAGTATATTTTTAAATTATTTACCTGTCTCACTCTCAGAAAAAAAGTCCGAAAAAGGGGTCCCAGCTCGGTCTCCGCCGCTTGCCAAATACGGGTCAAGTTCGTAGTCGTAATAGTTAATATTACGATTAAGAAGCTTGCTTGTGTTTGCCGATAACGGAGGCAGCTCTTGACTCGAACGATACCCGAACTTCTGCGAGTTTATGTTGGGTAAACAATCAATCAACTTGCCGTTGCCGTAATTCTTCTCTCGGGCAGATAGGTAATTTCGAGCGGACATAATCAAATACTAGATGCACAGATATTTTCATACACGCACATTCTCAGTGTTTTATCAAATTAGTTAGGGTTAATTAAATTTTAACATGTAATGTACGACAAAATTTTTATTTCTTGGCGACTAGAGATTTTCAATTTTGACAGCGTTTTTCATTTTTGGCTTTTTTGGATCTGTTTGATGTTTTTTTTGTTTTGTCCCTTAGAGCAGGCTAGAGCCAACACTGCCATACCACCTAGTCATCCGTATATTATTCTTACATGTATACGTTTCTGTGGTTTAGCTAGGGTAAGATTACGCCTGGTCCGTTCCCGGACGTTTGTCGGAAGAAATTTTGACTAAGTATATTAAAAATTATCCACCTCGTTCCTGCGAGACTTTTTCCGATATAACATTTGTTTTACCTTGAATTTATTTTCGCCAAGTTTCTAAAACCCCCGTTCCCACGTGCTACTCGGAAGAAATTTTGATTTGGCTAAATATTTTCCACCACGTTTCTGTTCTGTGTAATATTACATTTTTTTATTGAACAAGTACTAATAAAGTAAGTGAAGTCTATTACTACTTTGCCTATGATGCGCCGACGCAGTCTTCCTCAGTTGTAACCGTGATCCAATTGAAGCGAGTAGACTGCTGC
This sequence comes from Peribatodes rhomboidaria, assembly GCA_911728515.1. NCBI lineage: Eukaryota > Metazoa > Arthropoda > Insecta > Lepidoptera > Geometridae > Peribatodes > Peribatodes rhomboidaria. The sequence continues at coordinate 4,534,654 of OU452175.1, read as the reverse complement.
AAACTCAGCTCAATACCACCAACGCTTGGCTGACCAAGTGGTGCATAAAAGGTAGCGGCCCAAAGTCTCACCACATCACATTTACCCTACGACGTGAAACTTGTCCACCGGTCAACCTTGGCCTCAACTCATTGCCGCATTTAACCAGCGTTAAATACCTTTTATTCCACCTAGATCGTAGGATGACATGGAAAGACCATAATTATAAAAATGAAGCACAACGAAATCGACAATGACGAGTAACGTTATTAAGTGTTAGCTCCCGGAATACTAGACGTTGGTTTTTGAAATCATGGCTCAGTAAAGCTTTTTCAGGTTTTTTTTTTTTTTATGTCGGCGGTTGATATCGTTTTTTTATTCAGGCAATTGCCACATTAAAGCCATACTGCCATGTCTACGTACGATAAAGCCAACTCGTGATTTGCATCGCTGGGATGAACTTTAACCGTTTACACGTTTCTCGTGTTTCAATTTGTTTGTAAACACAAGTAGTTCGCCTTTTTATTCTATCTCACTCTATCCTTTTGAGTCGCGTCAAAAAGACGACTTCCGATATATATGAGCACTGAACGGGACAAGCCACCACTCACCTCGTGACTCGACACCTCGCGCGAATGTGTAAGTCCGGCCTTTCAGTATTAGCGTGCCCATTTAATGTCAAAGGAACGTCAATCAACTGTCCACCGTCAATGTCTAGGAATTTGGATGGGGCTGAGGGGCACATGAGATTGATGAGATGTGAGAGAGAATCGATTTTCTAATAAAGAAAATTTACAGTTTCTGTTTAACTAAAACCAGTTAGAGCCTTTTGAATTATGTCGGTGATTAGCACTAGAAGTGGTGAAAAAACACAAGATGAGGTAAGCGTCTTTTAATTCATATATCTTGAATGAATTACCTAAAACACAATATGCATGACCTGCCGCATTTACAGCTGTAATTTTAATAAACGATAGAGTCATTTATATCGTACTTTGTTGTTAAAATGACTGTACATTACTTGCTTTTTGTTGCACAACAATGTTAGAACTTTAGTGGGTGTTTGTTATTGTAGTCTATTAATTAAAATGACGCAATGCGGCTTCGCGGCGGCTTCTTCCGCAGAAAACTTATTATCGGTTCGCACAGCCGATATAATCAGTTCCATTCTGTACGCCTCAGCACCTAAACCTGTTTGAAATAATACTAATTTCAATAACCAATACTAATGGAAGTGAATACAGTAAGTGAAATTATTTAATAAAGAGAACATGAAGTTGTAATGAAGTCTATGTAACATTTAAATTTTTCACAATTTGTACACAATATTTGCTTATCGCGCTCAATAGCTATTAAGTATTTTTAAAGTTTGTTGTAGTGCATGTGACAATAAATAAATAATGATTTATTAATAAGTACAGAAATCTTAAAATATGATCTGTTAAGCTATTGCTACAAGTACAAGATCAATACATTTTTTGTAAAAAAATTGCTTTATTAATTATCAAACTACTTATAAAAACATACCAAATTTCATTGTAAGTAAATAAACTAAAATAAAAAAAGGTTCCTTGTATTTCAGCTTTTTGTTACTATAATCATTGTCAACAAAGGTGAAATGGGTTGTGAATGAAATGGTTGAAAGGTTAAACTGCATGGCATGGGTATAATACTCATAGTAAAAAAAACCAAAGGCTCAAAGCCAATATTGTGCAAAAAACTTCTTTTCCTAGTCTAATTTAAAATCTAGATTAATTGTGCATAATATACAATGTTACTATGCAAAATTATGCAGAGAGTATGTACTTTACTAGTAGCATAATACTTAATCTAGGCCTCAGACTAATTATCATAAATTATAAATACATATATATATATCTAATATACATATGTATATCCAATAAACATATTTAAATAGCAAAATCAATGGCGATAGTAGTAAAGGATGTCTAAAAAAGTATGGATGAACTGCATGAAAGACAATATTAATCAGAAGGGAGGAAATGCTGAGATGATGAATGAAGGAAACATACATACTGTACCAACCCCACCTAAGTGGGATAAGGGTCAGAAGATAATTATTTAATTTAGTAAAACTATCATATAATGATATACAAAACCAATGGAAACTTTGCGTCAGCCATAGGTAGCACAAAAAAGCCTTTTAACTGTTTCAAACTTTGCTGAGCCCCATTGTTTTACCTGCGCTTAGAAGGTCGGTTATGTGTCCAATTATTTGCATACCCCTTTGGGTGAAAAGGCTTTCAATTGTGTTGTTATGAATGTCACTCAAATCCTACCATCCCTTGGAGTGTTAAGAAATAATGTACATATTATACAATACACAATTAATATGAATAGAAATTACAATTACATTTTTACATGCTTAATATTGTAATTGCTATAAATGCAAATAAATATTGCTTTACACTTGGCTCCATGCTAGGTTTACCCTTAACCACTGACTTATGAATATGATATATCTAATTCCTTTAATTAAAGTTTGTAACACATCAGTGCTTATGGGTTAAATATTAAATTGTTATAAAAATATACTAATACTGGTTATTCTGGAAAAACGATAAAAAAAAGTAAACACTGCACAAAAAAAATGAAATGAAATGTCCGCTGAAGTATGACATATATCAGCTTAAAGCTGACATAAGCAATTAACAATAATAACTTGTTCCACAGAAAATCCTCATGCCATACACATACATCCAGTCGGTGCCGGGCAAGCAGATCCGCACCAAGCTGGCTTCGGCCTTTAACTACTGGCTTCAGATCTCTGATGACAAGCTCCGTGCGGTCGGGGAGATTGTGCAGATGCTGCACAACTCTAGTTTACTGTGAGTTAATTTTTTCTAGTTCAAATCTTCTTTTATTTACCTCTTTATTAATGAAACTTTGACAGCTCTTTGAATTTATACTTTTTGCTAATAATAGGAAATAATAGTACACACGGTTTACAGTTAAGTTTTTCATGAATTTTGCTGGGATGAACAAAGCATCGATCGATTTTTATACTATGTTTCAGAATCCTTTGTTTCAACAATGATTTTTAAAATAAAAAATACTTAAGAATTTATTTCTCATTCTGAATTCATCGAGATCAGCTCAGCAAGCTTTTATAGAAGATACAAATTAACTTAAAAAAAAAGAATTTGGGTTTTTAATTGTATATTATTTTCATTATATTTAATTTTTGTTAAAAAATTAGTTCTGTTAAATTCTTTATTGAATCAACTTAAAATATCAAATTGTATAATCGTTCAAATAAGCTTCAAAAATCAAATTGCATAAAGTTTTCTAGTAAATTTCATTAAATTAATTCCAAGATAGTATAAAAAAAATAATATTCCTTGATGTACCTACTACTTAATGCGACGTTAGAGCGGAAATACACTAGAGATTGGTTCGAGAGACAGTCTTGATACAAATTAACCTTAGTTAAAATATGTAGGTATATGTATGTAGTACTAAAATGTGCAAGCATGGATCTAAGTAAGCCGTTTTAAATTTAAACATTTCCTCAAAGTAAAGCCTTATCCATCAATCAATTCAAATAGAAAACAGGTTTTAACCCATAATTAAATAGCGACCTCATATCAGTTTCCATGAACTGTTCTTGACCACTAATAAAACCTCCATTGGTATAATTGATAATTCCGTTATCTCCCATTTTATCATGGGGCATCCCATTCCACTAACAATTGAATAGGAAACAATTTGTTTCATGATCCATGACTCACCCAATTAAAATTCTTTTTCCAACTACACTATGTAAAAATAACACACATACCTACGTTACCACCCACCATACCACTTTCACATATACAAGTAGGATTACATAGAAAATAGTCTGAAGGAACACTCTATTTATTTCTCACTGGTTTTTTAGGGTTCCGTACCCAAAGTGACGCTAGGGCCAAACAGGACCCTATTACTAAGACTCTGCTGTCCGTCTGTCACCAGGGGCCCTATTCGAAGATTTGAGATATTCATCTCACCTTTTTTCTTCCTTGTTGCTCTCGTTTGAAACGTCATAGGTGTGATAGTGACCAAGATTAAATCTCATCTCATCTCACGCGTAGGAATAGCCCCACAGGCTGTATCTCATGAACCATGATAGTTAGACAGTTGAAGTTTTCACAGATGATGTATTTTTTTTAACAGAGTTTAATTCCTGCACACAGGGTTAAATAACTCTTGGTTAAAATGTTATAAAAGTCACTCTAATATTGTGATAACTCAAGTTTAGCTCTAACTCCTGGTGGCGCAAGACGATTTATCAGTTTAACCCTCTGATAATCAGTTATCTTCGAGTTTTAAAGATAACCCGAGCTTCCACAAGTGGCCCTTACATGCTTCAAGCACGGAAGAATCGTAAATAGTGTTGCCGAAAGATAGTACCTACCAATATCGATATTTATTCTCGAAAATAAGTTTGAAATGTTATGATATTGATCGTATCGGGATAGTACAAAATGTTGTAATACTCTTGAATTGGAACAGTAACGAAAGTCGCTATGATATAGGTTGATAATTTTCTATATTATAATATTTATTTTCCATATCTTTTCCCTCTATTCTTATAATATACAATACAATACAACATAACTTTATTGCACACCAAAAACTACATGAAAATCTTAAAAACTAAAATACATTTTTCGGCAGTACAAGGGCGACCTTATCGCCTAAAGCAAACTCTTCCAGGTAACCTTAGGATTGACAGGAACTTACAGAAATACGAAAAGGGTAGGTGGTGTACATCAATCTAAATTGAAATTTAAAAAAATAATAATAATGTACCATTTGCCAAAATCGTCAAGGGTGCAAGACTGCATTAAACTTGGAATAACTTTGTTGATCTTGTATTTGGCTGGTAAACATTTTTATTTGAGTACTCATCTTCCAATTAAAGCAATTAGCTTTATTTGCCTTGGCTGAATTCATTAAAATACTGTGCATCAAAAACTCTACACATTAAAATGTCCCATTTCCAAGAATATAGTAATACTAGCTGTCACCCCGCGACTTCGTTCGCGTTTATTATTTATATATATATAATATATATATATATATATTGGATGGATGGATGTTTCTTACTCAATCACGATAGAATTGCTGAATTGATCTGGATACAATTTGGCAAAGAGATTGATTATAGTCTGAAATAGCGTATATAATACTTTTTAACCACGGGTAAACCGCGAGGCATAGCTAGTATACATCTTAATATATATAAATCTCGTGTCACAATGTTTGTCCTCAATGAACTCCTAAACCACTTAACCGATTATAATAAAATTCGCACACCATGTGCAGTTCGATCCAACTTGAGAGATAGGATACCCGTTTTACCCGTTTTACGGCGGTTTACCCGTGGTTAAAAAGTATTATATACGCTATTTCAGACTATAATCAATCTCTTTGCCAAATTGTATCCAGATCAATTCAGCAATTCTATCGTGATTGAGTAAGAAACATCCATCCATCCAAAGTTTCGCATTCATAGTAATATTAAAAAACCCGCCAACTGCAACTCGGACTCGCGCACGAAGGGTTTCGTACAATCATGTATAAAAACGGCAAAAAAAAAACACGTTTCTTGTATGAGAGCCCTCTTAAATATTTATTTTATTCTGTTTTTTAGTATTTGTTCGTTATAGCAACAGGAATAAGTCTAACTATCACGGTTCATGAGATACATACTGGTGACAGACGGACTGACGGACAGCGGAGTCTTAGTAATAGGTTCCCGTTTTACCCTTTGGGTACGGAACCCTAACAATCGATAGTAACTATATCTGTCTGTCTGTTTTTAGACTGCTAAACAGCTAAACGCATCTTGATGAAGTTTAATAATTAGTTACAGTATTTCACGACGACGATTTATGGATGGTATTTTCTGGATAAACGCGAACAAAGTCGCTGGCAACAGCTAGTTTATAATATTAGTGTGCTGTGTGTTATAGAGCTGAGCTCGGCGGTTGAAAAGTAGTCCATGTGTTATTTTTTATTAATATCCTTCCATCCGTTTAAGCGTGAAGAAGTAACCAACAAACACACACACACACACAAACTTTCACATTTATAATATAAATAAGAGTAGTATAACTATTAGCGTCAGCAATTACAAATGTGCAAAAAGAAATAAAGCATTTTCGATCTGTATATCGCGCCGCTCTCGCCTCGCCTCCGCTTCCGCTCCGCCTTCCACTGTCGAAAATGCAGCTCAAAATACAGCGCCTTCCTGTCATAACATGTCATATTTATAGCATACTCAGTACCAAAACAGTATTTGTAATACAATCATCTACTACATATTCATAGAAAGGCGTTTGAGTACCACAACATCCTTGCAGAGTACATGCTTCATATATTTTAGTAACGCTAGCAACAATAGATTAAACCATGTACTATCTGATACAGGGTGTTGCAATACTCCTATTAAGTCCGCGAGGAGAGCATCCAGTATCGGCTGCAGGTTGTAATAATGCTATTTAAAATAATAATAGAATTTTAAAAAATTACACACACATCGCGCTCGCGTTCGTGCTTTTCAGTGGACGGACCCAAAAGCGACTAAATGCGCAAACTTTTAAAGCGCCACTAACCGCGCCCTTTCTTAGTACTTTCTTGAAATAAAAGCCGCTAGCTAACAAATGATACAAATTTGTTAACATTTATGTAAAATTTATTTTTATCTTGCGTTTTAAATCGGTCATAACGCTTGCTATTTTTAACTATGGTATTTTTGCATGAATTATAAATGTGTCTACCTGCCCTTAAATTATATACTCAAAAAGTTTTTTGCAACATGCTGTATAAATATACAGTGGCGTAGTTACTTGATTTTTCCTAGTCACTAGGACACGGTCGTGAACTTGACCGCTGCGCTGTACATTTTATCGAAGAAGGTATTTATTCAGCGCATAGTTTTGTTTTGAAATAAATAACAAGTACCATTATTAAAAGATAAACAAAAAACCCGACTGCAAAATGTTGTACCCTATGTCACTTCCACTATCAAAACGATTCAAATGACACCTCACATGTCGAAATCCCTCAATCTGTTCAGGCTGTAGGCCGTGCCAAAGTAACCTCATACATACAGTCGTACATACATTACATACCCACATACATACATACTTCCATACATACACTCGAAAAACATAACCCTCCTTGCGCAGTCGGTTAAAAAGATCAAAAATTGTTTTAATTTTTTTTTAAACTAAAGTTTGACTAGAAAAACATAAAATCAAAATACTTTTTTCAAGTCCTCATAGCCTAGAAGCAGCATTAATCTGGATCTGAATCTTAATTACAACACACAAATATCTAGCCAAATCTATGTTTTGCGTCAACAATAATTATTTAGAACTAGCTGCGCCCCGCGGTTTCACTCGCGGCCCCACAGGCACCGTTAATTTTTTCTAGATAAAAAGTACCCTATGTCCTTTTCTGTTACTCAGCAAAACTTGTGTGCAAACTTTCATAACGATCGGCTGAATAGTTAGGGCGTGAAAGCGTTACAAACAAACAAACAAACTTTAGTATTAATAAAATATTAAGTTTTTAGAATTAGCTGTTGCCTGAGGCTTTGCAACCGGTACGGTGCTGTTCAGTCTTCGGTCTCGCAAGTTTAGGACATAGGAGACTATTAATCAAACAAAAACATTAATTTATACATTTCTGTGCAATCTCTCTTCTCTATCTCTACATAGAAATAAAGCAAAGTCGCTTTTCTCGTCTGTCTGTATATCCGCTAACTCCTCCTAAACCACACAAAATTTGATGTGGTTTTCACCATCAGTTAGATCATTTTTCACGAAAGATTTATACATAGATACCGTGCGAAACCGGGGCGAGTCGCTAGTTTAGAATAATATTATAGTTGTTGATGATTAATAGTGATTTTTACTTGTAATTGTTTAACTCTTACGTTGCTTTATTTTCGACTAGATGCGCCCGCGGTTTCACCCGCGGTTAAAAAGTATCGTATGTGCTATTCATAGAACATTCGCGTTTATGATATTAGTAGGATTTCCACGTTTGCATGCATATTATTATTCGAATAAGTTTCTTTAATAACCTTGATTTATGATGTATTAAGTTCGCCTTATTAATAAGAAATATTATCATATTTATGCGTAAACTAGCTGCGCTCCGCGGATTCACCCGTTGTTAAAAGTATCCTATGTCCTATTCTAGACTATAATCTATCTCTGTGCTAAATTTCACCCAGCTCTGTTCTGGCGTGATTAAGTAACAAACATAGTATGATTATGTGTGATTAATATATTATTTTTAAGCCCGCATAACAATACTTTCGTACCTAATAAAGTTATTTTGAAGCCGGTTACATTTAATTTTTAATGTTCGGTGATAATAATTATCTTGAACCGATCTTGTTGAAAAATGTTTGTTTAATGTTTTTAAGTGTAATAATTGTTATGGTCGAAATTGTTAGCCCTGATTTTTTTTTAAATTACATATTTTACTTGTTACGTTAGAGTAAAAAGATGTTATTTATCATTTAAAATTGCACTTAACATTAATGTATGTAAAAATTTAGAATAAATCATTTTCGGGTATCCTCAAATTTTACTACGTCAACCGTGAAATAATACAAGCATACAAAATAATAATTAACTTAATGTAATAACAAATAATTAATTGCGTTAATTTGAAGGATTTAGCTGAAATTATGCAGGTTAAAATTAAAATAATTTTAAATTTACTTACATTTTTAATTACATTTGTTAGCTTACACCTTATATGAATTGCAATCATGTTATACATTATTTTGACACAAAATGTAAACAAAAAACATAAATACATTCGAAATATGCTTAGTTTGGACCAAATTTTTCGGCCTATAATCCTAACTATGTAATAGGGAATTTTGTGAGTCCAAATATACGAGTATAACGTCTGCATTCTCGCAGTATTTGTAGAGATATGTATACTATACTCCACTAGCAGAGACATAAACACGAGCAAAGATGGGGCAATCTTGAAGTCAAGAAAAAAAACAGGTGTTCCATACAAAAAGTTCGTTGATCGTCGACAAAATGTATGGAACAGTTTTTTTTTCTTATTTAAAGGTTGCCTAATTTTAAGTTTAAGCGTACTCTGCTAGTGGAGGATTACTAACTCTTAAAATTTGCGAAAATGCAACACAACACGTTGTTTATGGCTTTGTCTTTCACGATATCTTTCGGTACCATAATACCCATAATGGTACCTAAAAATATTGTACCTGAATTCTAATAATATTCTGTCTAATGTAAACTAAGTCAAGAGTAGAGAGAGATTTATGATTTTCACTACTAAAATAAACATTTGTAGCATTATGTCAATTTTGGGGCTAATCAGGAAACAGTAAATGGGACAAAACAAGTTTAAAAAAAAAAAAAAAATATTCTAATAGTGCTCGTCGTATGGTCGACTTTTTTCCCACAATCGTAGGTTGTCTTTATCAGCAGCAGCCAGCAAGCATTGCCGCTAAACTTTTTAACCGACTTCCAAAAAGGAGAACTTCTTTTTTATGTATGTTACGCAATTAATCCGCCAATTGTGAATCGATTTTAATTTTTCTTTTTTTGTTTGGTAGATCATACTTTAGAGGTGATCCCTTTTTTTATATGTAGAATAGGTCGGCGTTTGACCACCATCTCACCTGATGTTAAGCGACATTGTGGTCTAAGATGGAGCACGACGACCTATAAGGTACTTATTCACTCTAGCCTTGAAGTTTTGTAGAGTGAAGAAGTACAAAGACGGCAGTTGAGTGAGGCTACAAGTGCGCTACTGCTCAGACCCATCTTCGGAACGGTTACACCGGACTACATCCCGAAACACGACTAGGTCATTTCACGGCATGGCTTGGCCCGGTGGGTGGTAACTAGCCACGGCCGAAGCCTCCCACCAGCAATTATATAAATTCCATATAAATTTAACTGTAACCGGTCAAGCAGTTTTTAAAATATCAACAAAAATCAAAAAATTGTTTAAATGGATGACGGGAAGTCGGTTTTAAAAGCTTTGTTTGTTATATTATATCTTATTCAAATCCTTATAGGAGGCTGAAATTCACCCGTCATCCTCTACGGTGAGTATTCTCCAAGTTATTAGGGACGCAAAAGACTAGGTGACTTGCTTTGGGACACCAACCTTTGCTGTAAAAGCACGCTGTCGCTAATTATCCTATCCTACTTCCTACTAATATTAAAAACGCGAAAGTTTGTAAGAATGGATGGATGGATGTTTGTTACTCTTTCACGCTAGAACGGTTTAACGGTGAAATTTGGCACAGAGATATATTATAGTCTAGAATAGCACATAGGATACTTTTTAACCGCGGGGCGCTGCTAGTGGTTTATATGTTCGTTAGACGGAGCACGTTTCGGTACGTACGATGGATGCCTGGCGTTGGAATATTTTGAGACCGGCATTACTTATCATACAGCAGAATTTTTACCAAGAAACTATCCCTGGGCGGTCGTGGTGGTGTGCGGTGGTACGACTCATACAACCTTGCACTTTTAAACGTTACCTTATAATTCTAATACTAAGTGCAGGTGATAAGAGCTGCACTGGCGTCTCTTTTCGAGGATCTGGAGCATTAGTAAAATACGCTTCATACAAAAACGGAGTACTTGGGTCGGTCAGAAGCTTGGGTCAGTGGCAAGCTGTCTCACCTCAATTTCTTCAGGTGTTTTGGGATCCTGCAATCGGAACGAGTCGAGGCAAATCTAACATTTTTTGGACTTATTCAATAAATTGGCTATTGATGATTTAACAAGATAATGAGACTAACTCAATCTTTAAAAAAAAGATAAATAGAAAAACTATTGTTAAGATATAAGGATAACAAATCTAAAAAAAAAAACGCCTATTACTAATTCAACAATTGAATAAAACTAGAAATATCTTAGATTTGCCTTGTCTTCGTTACGTCGACACTATTTTTAACCGACGAAACGGAGGCGATATATGTATGTAAAAGAAACCTTTACAAGCATCAAATAAGGGCAGTTTTTCTGTCCAGCATCGACGACATCCAAGACAACTCGATCTTACGGCGCGGCATCCCCGTGGCGCACTCCATCTACGGCGTCGCGAGCACCATCAATGCGGCCAACTACGCCATGATCGTGGCGCTGGAAAAGACACTCGACTTGGGACACCCGTTGGTAAGAGACACCAAATCAAATATATTTATTTAAGCTCGTAAATTTACATAGCATTTAGTCAAGCCTGTGAACCCCAAACTCGGCTCAGCCGGTATCTTGGAGTTCGGTGCTAGTATTTTATACAATACTCATGTTATAGCCTAAGACAATCAGGAATAATGTAGCATTCTAATGGTGAAAGAATTTTTGAAATCGGACCAGTCGTCTTTGAGTTAATTCGTTACAAACATACTTACAAATCTTTCCTCTTTATAATATTAGTATAGAAGTAGAAGTTGTCTTGCGCGCTTACGATAATGAACATAACAAACAAAACTTATATTAAAGTAGTTAGTATACATTAAAGAATAAAATTGAATAAATAGGGGAAAATAATTAAATAGATTTAGCTGCATTCAGTTAACAATAAAATTAAATTGACAATTAAAATTATATTAAACTAAATTCAAATACTAAAGAAATTGCGTCTTTCGAGAATTATTGACAAACCCTTTACAAAATTAGACGCCACCTACATCTATTTCCTATCTTTAGTTGCAATAATCTGTACAAGATGGCGTTAGTTGCCTAATTTGTGAAGGGTTTGTCAGTAATTCTCGAAAGACACAGTTGCCCCACAGGTGCATTTTTGATTCTAGTTGATCCTAGATCTATTTGACTTATCCTATCTGATCTATTTGGTTTATCCTAGTTGATCCCCAGTTGATCCTACGCTTATATTTTTAGGCAACGCAGGTGTATACCGAACAGCTGCTGGAGTTGCACCGGGGTCAGGGCATGGAGATCTACTGGCGGGATAACTTCCAGTGCCCGTCTGAAGCGGAGTACAAGGAAATGACCATCAAAAGTATGTGCCAAGATATTTATGTAATAAAAGTTATCAACATATTATGTAGGTATGTACCTATAGGTTTATGTTGCTACATGTTTGTATATTATTCAGCATTATTATACAAACATGTAGAAACAGTATCGATGAACATGTATGAAGACATATGTATAATATCCTCTTTTTTTGACGCAGGGTCAAATTTTCGTGCAAAATATGGCCAAACCTAATGTACTGAGGACTCATTTTTCAATAGATCATAAGACTTATCTTTTATTTACTTTTGTTAGAACTAGACTACAGCATAAATATATTTTTTTGGGTGACGCCTAATTTGTGAAAGGTTTGTCAGTAATTTGTGACGCAATTGCCTCACAGACGTATTTGCCCCAGTTAACCTGACATGTGTTTTGTTCTAGAGACGGGAGGTCTGTTTATGTTGGCGATCCGTCTGATGCAGCTGTTCAGCGAGAACAAGTCGGACTTCAGCTCGCTGTCCGCGGTGCTCGGCCTCTACTTCCAGATCAGAGACGACTACTGCAACCTCTCGCTGCAAGAGGTTACTGTCTTTATTATCATAATATTTTAGAATACATTTCATTTTAGAAAAAGCGATGGCAGCCTAGTTGGGAGAAGGCCCGCCTCTCAAGCCAGAGGGAGCGGGTTCGAACCCAGCCGACGGCACGCACCAATTGGTTCCTTGTGTGAACATATGTGCGTATTGTATGTCATCCCCTACATGACTGGAGCCCGGTGTATGGCGACAGGCTCGCCCCCTGTCACATTTGGGACTGAATGTAGTCCGGCGAAATGTGGGTGTTGTGTTGCACCTCTGCCAGCCCCCTCGGGGGAAAGGCGTGACGTGAAAGGCGTGGTATGTATGTATGTATGATGTTTATTTTAGAAATGTCCATCATCAACACAGAATACAAATAAAAGAAAATTTGAGTTAAAAAAATATACTCTATGATATAATATCTCTATAATAGCTGCGCCTCGCGGTTGTAAAGTAGCCTGTATGTGTTAATCCAGGATATAAGCTACCTCCATACAAAATTGCATCCAAATACGTCCATCTGTTTAAGCGTGAAGACGTAACAAACAAACATACGCACCAAACTTTCGCATTCAGGAGTATGCAACGGTAGTCTAGTTATCGTCAGACAAACAATAATGTTGATTTCTTTCCAGTGGATTCTGAAACCTCATTTTCACTATTAATTACTATTTTAATTATTAATTAGCACTAGCTCTTTTGCCCGCGGCTCCGCTCGCGTTTCATAGCCTATATAGTTTCATAGTTACAGTCAGGGATAACGCACCTTTGTAATTGTGAAAGAATTTTTGAAATCGGACCAGTAGTTTTTGAGTTGATTCGTTACAAACCTCAGATCAACCTAGATAATAAGATGGCGCACGGCGTATGATCTAAGTGAAGCCAAAAACCATCCAAAAACTACGCTACTGTCGTATAGGTACACAACACTCACACATTGACGCAAATAAACTACGCTACTCGCTTGGTCATTCTTACCTCGACATTATGTGCATTGGTGGTATAATTTCGTGTACTTAAATATACATAGTGCATTATAAAAGTGTGGCCAGGACTACATTTTGAGGTTCTTATTAAAAACTGTGCAGTTTTTTTACAAGTAAATTAAACACTTACAAATATGGGCAGTTTTGGAATATTAAATCTACTAAGGTTGTATATTGGAACGGAAATGGCTAACGTAGAGTCTGGGAATTAATATTAGTGTTCGTGCAATTGTAAATGGTTTTCATGGCAACATTACTACGCGCACAAGTTAAAAAAGAAGTGGCTTCAGCGAGATATAACGCATTGTTCCATCTTTTCCTCTAGGTTGATCTGAGTTATAAACATACAAAAAAAATACGAGTCGACTTGTAAACCTCCTCCGTTTCGTCGATTAAAAAATACAAATATTTTCTCCATAAAATATCAGTGTAGTATAATCTCTATTTTTTACCGCGCAGTGTATAATTTTCTTTGTTGCAGTACACAGAAAACAAGAGCTACTGCGAAGACTTAACTGAGGGTAAGTTCAGTTTCCCCGTCATCCACGCCATCAGGAACCAAGAAGGCGACAACCAAGTGCTACGTATCCTTTTACCAAATATGAAAAAAAAATGCTTAATTTTTATCTCCCGACGCAAAAAAGACGGGGTATCATAAGTTTGACGTGTATGTAGTGTGCATCGTAGCTACTGAACGTATGAATTAGTCGGGAGTAATCTTAGCTATATTTGATAAAAATCAGTGTCGAAGTTTTTTTAATTTTTAATTTAGACTTGTACCAGCGACCCGCCCCGGCTTCGCACGGGTGCAATGCTGATACTAAATACACTACAGAAAAACTGTGAACGTTGTATATAAAAACATAGCGGCCCGCTCTGGCTTCGCACGGGTATAACATACATAGCCTACTAACAACACATTAGAAACCTCAAAAATAACAGTATTTCTCCACTATTTAATGGATGTTAATATACATATAAACCTTCCCCCTTATAAAGCCCCTTTCGGCTTAACATACCCTTTCAAATTATCCCAACACAAGCCCCTTTCGGTTCAACATACCCTTTCAAATTAGCCCTACTTAAACCCCTTTCGGTTCAACATACCCTTTCAAATTAGCCCTACACAAACCCCTTTCGGTTCAACATACCCTTTCAAATTAGCCCTACACAAGCCCCTTTCGGTTTAACATACCCTTTCAAATTATCCCTACACAAGCCCCTTTCGGTTCAACATACCCTTTCAAATTAGCCCTACTTAAACCCCTTTCGGTTCAACATACCCTTTCAAATTAGCCCTACACAAACCCCTTTCGGTTCAACATACCCTTTCAAATTAACCCTACTCAAGCCCCTTTCGGTTTAACATACCACCCGGAACCTAAAATCAAACTTGCCATCCAAAGCACGGTAACGCCCTGAGCCCGCCACAGACATTCTGCGTCAGAGGACCCGCGACGTCGAAGTGAAAAAGTACTGTATTTCCCTGCTGGAGCGGCTCGGAAGCTTCCAGTATACTAGGAATATACTTATTGCACTAGACGACGAGGCCAGGAAAGAAGTAAGCTATTCTATTTGTTCTAGGAAGACTAATACTCTATTACTACTCTAATTGTTTATTATTATTTATTTAATAAACCATAATGAGCCCCATTATTTTTGCCATGATGGTAACGTTTTGTTTTCGACACCGTGCTACTATGGACCTTATTGCGCGGCGATACGATTCGCGGTCGCGCAGCGTCGAAAACAAAACTTATATAGCAAATATTTGTTAATGACGAAATGTATTTAATCCGTGTATTTTTATTAATGCATGCTTTTTAAATATGTTAATAAATTATATTCTATTCTATTCTTAGCAAGATGCCATGGTAGGTCCCTGAGCTGCTTACCCCGGGGCACTAATTGAAAGCCAATTGTCGAAAAAAAATTAACGGTATATTCCCACTGTGGTCGAGAAAAGTTGAGAGAAAAACTCATTAGACATTGTTTATGCCTTTAACTACATTCGCGTTCGTCTATCGTTACTAATCGGCCGTCACCGGTCTCCTCTACAATATTATAACATTTAATAAATATGGAATATATTGACTGCCTCGGTGGCTGAGTTGGTAGTGAACCTGCCTTCTGCGCTTGGGGGCGTGGGTTCGATTCCCACCTAGGCAAACATTTATGTGATGAACATTTGTGTTTGTTCTATGTCTGGGTGTTCATATCTATTTAAGTATGTATTTAAAAATATCTAAGTATGGTATATCAGTCTCTGGCAGCGTGGAAGTGTCCCGAATTTATTTATTTATTAAATATAATAAGCTAAAAACAAACCAAAAATACAGTAAACAAACAACACGGAAACGATTCGCGTCATGAGTCTCAGCTAGTCAGATAACGATTATATACACAAATACACAATAACGATTTTACTATAGTATAATAATTTGCTCCGCCAGGTATAGCATTCAGAAACACGTTGTGACGTCAATCGATGCTTAAGCAAGACCGAAATAAGTCATTTACAACAAGTTCGAAAGAGACGGACGACGATGACGTCACTATGTGTTTGTTGAATGCTAGACCTTGATTTTTTTGGATCATGGATTTCACTATCTGTCGTGTCACAGGTGGCTCGTCTCGGCGGCAACCCTCAACTAGAAGCATTACTGGACGATCTGCTGAGCTGGCGACGAGACGAGAAGAAGAACCAACTAGACGCAGACACGGTCTAAAAGATCTTTTAGTCATTTCTTGGGTTTTTTCTTGTTGATTTTTGGCCGATAGTGCTTACATGTTTGTGAAGATTTTTTTTAAGAGTTGCGTGTTACGCGCTGCCACGAAGCGTTCTGACTGTGAAGAATGGTCATCATTCTTCACAGTCAGCGCCATCTAGTTTTATTCAAGTTAATTTGCGTCGAACTAAAATATATTGTTCGTTGGTGATTTCTTAGCAAGCAAGCAGCGGGCTTATTGTCTGACTGATCGTAACAATGTGTAATTTAATCAAAGTCGGCTTTATTTTTACAAGTTTTTTTTTTAAGTTTAATTTGTTAGTCATGTAAGCAAGTACTACAAGTCTTACAAGTAACATTTTTAACCGCATTTCCTGCAGGCCTAACATTCAAAACGCGACAACGGTATGTCGACTCTTTTTATCGAGACAGACGTATGTTTACACATAGCCTTGTCACGTTCTCACACGACAAAAAGTGACGAGAAGAATTTTGTCGCGCTCGCATGCTAATAAGCCTGACGACTCAGATTGAGCTGAAGTTTACCCACGTTACTTTGATGACAATAATATGGTATCATGGAGCTGTTCTGATGATGCAATCGGAAGATGGCAATCTAAAGTTACACTTAAAGTGTCAAAAAGTAACAATATTAAAAGGAAAACAAAAACCCGACTGTAAAATGTTGTATCCTATGTCACTTCCACTATCAAGACGATTCAAATGACACCTCACATATCGAAATACATTAAGCTGTTTAGGCTGCAGGTCGTACCAAAGCAACCTCATACATACATGCACTCGAAAAACATAACCCTCTTTGCGCAGTAGGGTAAAAAAATTAAGCCGATTCCGATTATAACTTAGGCAAAGAGGCCGCGGGTATAATTATATTAATATTAATTGATAACTAAGTCACAGGATTGGCTGTCAGTGATGTTTAACTACTTTTTAATTATTAACAGCAGCTTGATTACGATAGCAGTCAATCGCAGTCGGTATCGTGCTATCTCGCTCGCGCCATTTTACTTAACGGCCTAACAGGTTAAGTTAGTTTTTGGCGTTTTATTTAGTGTTTTATTTTAGGGTAAGTAAAGTAGTTCGGGCTCGTGTTAGGTTTTTTCTCAGCTGTTAGTTAAAGCGCTCGTTATACAAGGTGTTCTTTTAAACGACGGACATATGCTAAGATATCATTGTCGTCATCGTTACGACCAACTTTTACTGTATAGCCAAACCTAAATAAAGCCCACACGAAGCGCTTTCAAAACTCCTTTCTAATCAGAACTGCCGAGGAGTGGAACGCACTTCCTGCCTCGGTGTTCCCCAGCAATAGATACAACCTGGCTCTCTTCAAGACAAGAGTGAATAGGCACCTCATGGGCAAGCGTGCTCCATCTTAGACCGCATCGTCACTTTCTATCATGTGTGTTGTTGTCAAACGTGGGTCTATTTAACATTATAAAAACCCTGAAAACGGAGATAAAATCAGCTGTTTTATACAAAAATTTCATTCATTGTCGATTTAATTTATGGAGGCTGTTTTTTCCCGATTTCAGGGTTGCGTCCGTAGTGAACAAAGTCAAAGTCAAAATGTTTTTATTCAATTTAGGTATCAAAGATGATTATGAATGTCAAAGTTATTTAAATAGACTCGACCGCCTTGTTCGGATAAAGAGCCTCTACTCAGAAGAACAGGCAAGAAACTGAGGGGCATTATTTTTTCAAATAATAAATAAATTACAGTCTCACAAATTTTTGCCTTACAACTAGGTAATATCTATAAATACTAGTGGCTACTTGGCGGGTTGGTCATAATAATGGGTACAATGATATCCTAGAATATGTCAGTCGTTTTAAAGATACACCCAAATATAATAGTTAGTTCTAAAATACAGTTTGTTGATATTTAAATGATAGTTATTCGCTATTTAAGTTTTAACTAAACACCGTTTGTTGTAATAGTCATATTTTGGGAACTATTTTAATCCCGAGGTTTAATAAGTCACTGCGCGGGAGCAGCCAGTGTCTCATTAGTATTCACATTAGTACACGTCATTCGATTAGCGACGACACACTACGCCAAAACAACTCATATTCCGAAAAAAAAAAACTTTAAAAAAAAATTTAAAAGCCAGTTAGTCGTAAATCAAGTTAAAGTGCCATGCCATGTCAACCCTAATCATTTTTTGCTTTATCAAAAACAAATGTTATTGTTATCAAAATTGCATTTAAAAAAATACTTAATGTTACCTTCATGCATAATAAATTTAAAAACACCTACGTTTTTAATACCTAACAATGTAATAATTTTCGAAAAAATTTTGTATACAGTGTGCAATAATTGTCTTCCTTGTACCTACTTGTATTTTTATTTTTATATTTCTATTTTATATTATTTTAGCATTTAATGTATTAATCTAAAACGCTATTATTGTATGCTTACTTAAATTGTACTTACAATCAGAGACTTAAAATTAAGCTCATTCGAAATTCTTTACGTTAAATTTTAGTTCAAGTTTGGAAGGCGGGAAATTATACGAGTCACTGTTACATAGACTGTGGTTTTTCGGGATTTTTTCTAAAAAAAACGGTTGCAACAAGTAAAAAGTCGTAATTAGTGTGTAGCCTAAAAAGGGACGAAGGACGACTTTCTGTAACGATCCAAATGCGATACAGGTGCGAAACAAATGAAAAACAGCTGATAAACAAACGCGCTACAGTCGCAGGTCATATACTCGTACCTACACGTGCGTCGCGTACTGTTTTTATTTTGTTTTGCTACTGTGTTACTACAATCGCGCGTAGATCGCGCTGTAAGCGAGCATTAGCTTACAGCGCGACTGACGCGATACGGCATCGCTACAGATGCACGTTACAAACCGACCAACGCCGAAAAGTAGCGATGGAAACGCGGGATTGCAAAACGTACTCTAAAAAGTCGTCGGCTACTTCTCTATGTAGAAAAAATCCTAACAAATCACAGCGTAAATTTTTGCTCTGTGACTGTTGTGTGTGATAAACGATAGGTAAATATGAAAAAAAATCATTGTTTATTTTTCACTTCTGATTGTTTTTTGTTTTACAATTTTAAAGTTTGATCAATGTACAGTGAGACCAATTTATTTCTTGAATTTAAATCGCCGTGATTTCTTCTATTGCGTTAGAGAAGCGATAGGTCTGGCTTTTTTATTTTTAGTAGATATTTTAATATAAAATAAAGTTAAAAAAATGACCAAAAAGCATGCTATTCATAGAGTAGATTAATAGTAGTGGCTGTTGTAGATTGACTCATCACTTTTAAGTCCTAGGCTATTTTCACACTACTCAGCGCTTGCGACGGATCGCGGGACGATAGGCGTTGTCGGTGTGTTGCACCGCGCGTTTTTTGTACAAGAATACGGGTTACTTAAGTTGAAAACAGGCATAACACTCTTTGCTTAAAGACCAACCCTGAAATCTCAAAAAAGAAAAGTTCCATAGGATGCTCCTAGACGAGCCATACTTGTACTGTACCACTGGCCCGGCCATATTGCGACAATATTTTGAGTGTGACCTGGCCAAATAGTCATACACTTTTAGCATGGCTGATGATGGCCGGGCTGCAATCGGTAATGTTGCCAGTATTGCCGAGCCAGTTTTGCAATAAAACATGGTTTTGCAGTCTAGGATAGCCATAGAGAAATGTCATTGATACACATTGATACATTGAAATGCGTGGATAAGCTGATATTAATCCGCGATTCCGAGGTTCATTCCATAGTAATCGTTATTCAGAAAGAAGTACTTACACCTGTTTTCGACTAAGTCCGCCTATTCTCTGAAACTCAGTCTACAAACTGTTTTATAAAGCTTACAATGCTTTTCCGTGCAGTCACTTGACGCGGAGCAGTGTGAAAACCAACTTAGTGTCGTCAACTAATACTCTGCATACATTTAGAAAAGCTAGTATTATAAGATTCTTATAAAAATCACGCTTTCACTATTTTTTTATTTTGGATAAAGTTTAACAATATTGATGTTGATCTCTTGGTAGTAAAATGAGTATAAATTCTTAAACAGTGAGATGTTGAAATTTTTATTTTGTAATTTTTTTTAGTTTAATAAATTATTGATTTTCCGTAACGTTAGTTTTTTTTAAGTTACCGCCTATTTTTTTTTGCTTGCAATTTTTACGAATTAACCTTTTCGAATTTGTAATTTTTTCTTTGAAATATGTTTTGTCTTTTCTATCATTTAAATTTTACTTATCGAAGTAAAGACAAACTTCTAAGTAGAATCCAAGTTTAATATAGTAATTTCTATAAATTTCTTGTATTTGAAATGTTGCCACTTAGCTATTTAAAAAGTAACTGCGGTGATGATGCACCTTTATGAAGAAAGTTATATTCTACAATACCTACATTTCAGATACTGCATATCGTTGAGATTTTAAAAATTTAACATAAATTTACACTTTAAATGCGTAGCTTAGTGTTTGCACATTCCAGTTTTAAGAGCTTAGGCCTGGGTGTACCTACTTAGATTCTGCACGTTTTACTATAGAAGTAGCCAAAAATATTGACAATAAATTGTATATAAGTAAATGATTATAAATTTCATCAAAAATTCGGCTAAGAACGAAATTTGTTATAAAAACTTTTGATGAATATGGATTTAACGCGACCAGGGGGGCTATTCCTGCGCGTGAGATGAGATGAGATTTTATCTTGGTCACTCTCACACCTATGACGTTTCAAACGAGAGCAACAAGGACGAGAAAAAGTGAGATGAAAATCTCAAATCTCCGAATAGGGTCCCAGGGGGGCTATTCCTGAGCGTGAGATGAGATGAGATTTTATCTTGGTCACTCTCACACCTATGACGTTTAAAACGAGAGCAACAAAGACGAAAAAAGGTGAGATGAAAATCTCAAATCTCCGAATAGGGCCCCTGGTATTTGATTGGAAGCTAAAAACATTTTTCCATATTTTTCTAGCGACTAGTTTTGCTAACCTCTAGAAATAGAAATCTCTTTGAATATTTAGTTAAAAATAACTTCATTTCGCAGTGATATGAAAACAAAGTTTTTGTGATGTGTCTGTAGACACTTAAGGTAAGGATACACGACGAAACTGACAGGCGACGCTTATGTTATAAACACCGCCACTATGTTATGTGACCTAGGTGTCGCGAAACTGCCACACTGAAGCCACACACTTCGCCGAAGCACTTGGATGTACCTACACTCTGTCTAGTGCCATCGTGTATCCTGATCCTTATTTAGGTTTATTAGATGTTTTTGAAATATAATTTCTAACATTTTATTTTTTGTTTTCTTTTCCCTTAGTTATTTTGTAATTAAAAAAAACGAAATCATGCCTTGATCTATATTCCTAGACTAGAATCATGCCTAGAAATATATTCCTACATACACATTATGATCCTAAGGCGGAAAGCAGCTTATTGCAAACGAGTAGACAAATGTGACAAATGCCAGATGCGAATTTGCAATTAGCTTTCCGCTCGTGTTTCATGTTTTTCAATACGTTTGTGAGAAAATGGGAAAATAAAGGAAGAATGGAAATACAACTATTATAAGTTATACCTATTTAAAAGCCATAATCTGAGCTTGACCTACTAGGCGATTTCGAGAATTACTTCAGCTGTAGAGGTGAAGTAAAGTACGTTATATTAGGTACCTAGTATGCAGACGTGAATTTATATTATGATATCAAAAAGAAACTAACACTTTTTGTCATTGGTATTTCTTTATACCTGCTCTGTAGGCTTCGTCCTAACTAAAAACCTAACTGTGGTGCGTCCTGAGTACGCGCTGTTATTACTCGTTGACCCATTTGTATTACCCACTGTAAGCAATCTAGTTGAGCAGTGGGGAAGTAGCGGTTCAAACATTCCATTTAAATAGGTAGAGCGGCGCACTGGAGGCAAACCGTCAGCCGCTTAGGACGAATTCTTCTTTACCGAATTGATAATTTGTATCTATCAACTATTATGTCTTCCAAAATGTATGACAATAAATAATAATAGAATAAACTTAGCAAGCTTTTATTTCCCATCAATTCCCATTTCTATCTCACTATCACTAGAAGTAAGGTACTAAATTAGGGCACTTCTAGACAGGCCATAATTTTACTGCAATACTGGCAATATTGCCGACTGCAGCCATACATTTAACCTAGTTCCTTAACGTTTCCGCCAGGGGCGCTTTTTTGAAATGTATGGCCAACGAAAACGAAAGTTTTCATAACTATCAAAATTCATGGTAAGGGTGCAGCCATGCTAGAAATATATGACTATATGACCAGGAGGGCTATTCCTAGGCGTGAGATGAGATGAGATTTTATCTTGGTCACTTTCACACCTATGACGTTTCAAACACAATGCAACAAGGACGAAAAAAGGTGAGATGAAAATCTCAAATCTCCGAATAGGGCCACAGGCCACACTCAAAATACCGTCGAACCAGTATTTCAGTAAAAATATGGTCCGTCTTGGAGCGCCCTAATTAAAAAATCGGGCTTAGTTCATAATATAAGGGTTTATGGACATCAAATAAAAAACGAACCAAGTTAATTGTTTATGTACTTTATTGAATTTTTTTACAGTTGTCACAAACTATAGCACTGCGCTGCGACCCCGATATCAAGGTGTCCATTAGACAAATGCTTCCGAACCGTAATATCAACCAACATAAATAAACCTAACAATGATTTATATTAAAAATTTATAATTGTCACGATAAAATAATATTACGCATTAAAAATCTAAATTCATATACAAATAATCTCTTAACGAAACTAAAAGACGAAAGTCGAAGCAGATTTTTTAAATGGAAAAAACATGATGTTTTATCACAATGTTACGGACACTTACGAGTAGCTCCTCCAAGATTCTATCAAATATACATAAAGTTATATTTTAAAGATAAGCGATATAGTTTCGTTTCAAGAAAGCAGAAGGTTACGCACGAAAAAGCCGTTCCAAAAATTGTACAGAAAGCCATTGCTCTAAGCCCTTTACGCTAGATGCAAAACATTAAAATTTGCTCGGAAATTATTGTCGACAAACAATTTTTGTTGGTATTCAAATGTACGGTAAAGATTGTACCGTGTGCAAATTACAAATTTCCATTGATGTACACAGAGCTTTACATACACTTTGAATATAGAACTAGGATCGAGATAACTAATGACAATTGTAGGTGAACAAAACCGTGTACAAAAACCTAATGCTTTATTGAAAAAATAATGTTAAAAAGAACTTTCCATTGATGCAGAACATGACTTCTCTTCATATGAAATTTGGTGAAAATACAAACCATAATCCCATGGCAAAAAAATATTTCAATGTTAGTATATTTGATACTGATTTTTAGTCAATTTAGTCAATGTACTAAAGTAGACAGTTAGGCCCTAAGTTAAAAACATTCCTTATTTCAGTCAATAAAAAAGTCAGTAATATCAAGGCCGAATTTCGCGAGGCGATTAACCACCCGTTTTAGCAATTATTCCTGAGGCCAAAATTCACCAAAACTAAAACAGTTAAATTTTCAACAGACTGTTTTTGACAGCTCAACAAGTTAATGTCAACAATTAACTGTTAAATAAACAATTGTCCAATCAAAGTTCGGCGAGCATGAGCCTAAGTTGAACGTCAATAATAGATGGTTAAACGTTATCCGAATACTATTAGCCTTATTCGCATAAGTTTGTCAATTTCCATTGATTAGTCGTTAAACTAAAATATTAAACATAAGCCAAAACAAGAGAAGTCCGTTTCGCATTAATGGAATGTGAACATCTATAAAATATATTACAATTTATAATCTTATTAGAATTAATACAATTTTATTAGCACACTAGAGTAAGAATTAATTGTAAAACACTACACACACCATTCACGGATCAGGAGACGAAGAGCGAACACTTTCGGAAGATTTCCTGTATTAATTAATTAATTAATTATTTGATACCTGTCATTAATGGGCTCTACAGACGGCACGATCTGACGACCGACTTGATATCGTACGAAAGAGATACATGTGAAGAGTAAAAGAAACAAACTACATACAGATTACTTTTTTACTCCAGCGCAATTTGTGTCTAGCCAACCCTATCGCGAAATATCAGATCAGACGCGACTGATCATGCTGTCTGTAGAAGCTTTAACAAACATAGTAAGTTTCTTACACGTCGAACAGAAGTGCAGTTCAAATTTCAAAGAAGTATCGTTGCAAATTTCCGAAAGTTTTTGCACGTCGTCTACAGAAATTGTCATTTTCTAGCGTTGCAGTGCTCTGTTAGCGATGGACCGGCCATCATAAATTTGTTAGTAGGTATACTATATATTTACGTATAGACATAGGACGTATAGGACATTACGCCGCGCGGTATAAAATGACAATTCCTGGTTTGAGCACAAAAATCCATCTTCACGCGTACATTTTTTTCTGTCTATAAATGTGGTCTTTGCTATTGAGTACTTGTTGGCTCCTGTAATTTAATCTACTAATATCGATTCCAATGAGCCAAATGTTACACAGTTCATTTAGAAATAGTACTAAAGCAAGGCACCTAAGCGGAAGCTTATAAAAAAGTGTATCAAAATTTCTATACAATAGTAACATTAACTCCTAAATTCTATTAAAAAAAATTACAAGTGTCACGTAAAAAAACTAACTTGGCTAATTTAAATGTCGTTATGACTGATTTAGACAACGAAGACGCATTCTTAGTGGTCGATCATCTTGCATCTAGGATGAGCCGTGGAGGAATCGTCTTTTCAGTTTTTAACACGCGAGAAAGAGACAAACGTATCCGTATCCTAGCTTTGTCACATCTAAACGGTGGAAAGATAATTTGTTCCGGCCCATGCTAGCCCTGCTGTAGTCTGTTCACTATAAAAAGCCCCATGAGCACAGCATTTCCTCTCGCTCTGACAGCAAGTGATGTCAACTGACAGAAAGAGACAACGATATTTTGTCAAGAGACAGGGTACAATGACAGGACTGTAGTATTGTGAGGTCTCTAAAAGAGTACAGCTACGTGCTAGCCCCGTGCCGTCTGTTTACTATAAAAAGTCCCTTGACCACAGTATTTCTTCTCGCTCTGACAGCAAGTGATGTCAACTGACAGACAGAGACAATGATATTCTGTCAAGGGACAAGTTACAGTGACGGAACTGTAGTATTGCGAGGTCTTAAAAAAGAGTATAGCTACGTGCTAGCCCTGTGCCGTCTGTTCACTTTTAAAAGTCCCTTGACCAAAGTATTTCCTCTCGCTCTGACAGCAAGTGATGTCAACTGACAGACAGAGACAATGATATTCTGTCAAGGGTCAAGTTACAGTGACAGGACTGTAGTATTGTGAGGTCTCAAAAAGAGTATAGCTACGGAGTCCACTCTAGAGTAATAAAGACAACTGAAATGAGCTAAGCGACAAGTACGCAAGTGCAAAGACCGTGCGGGACAGGGTGAGCCAGCGGCGCGGTGCGGTTGCGGTCCGGCGGCGGCGCGGCTGCGGTCCGGCTGCGGTCCGGCTGCGGCGCGCTCACGGGATCCAGCCGACCACGTAGCTGCGGCTGCGTGTGAACTGCGACAAGCGGCGCACGCGGCCACCTGCACACATTAAGTAGCCATTAGGTACTAAAGAACTAATTGCCTATACGAGTAAGTAATGTGGAAGTTTGATGGTTATGTCGAGAAACGTCTCGGGTGAACGTTCCTACGCTCACCCGAGTTACCCGATTGCGAAGTCTTGTTTGAACGAAAATGCGTTATCGCGTTTTTGCGCGTGCCATTTTTCGTAAACGAAAAGTTGATATTTTATCACGCCTTACCTCCGAACGGTTTATCAGAGGTGTATTACAATATTACACTTCGCTGGTCGATAAACGAAAGAATGACAGAATACTTTAAAGTTTCAAGCTCTAATTAAATTGATTATTTAGATGTCTGACGGATGGCGGCCAGTTTTGTTCATAAAATGCGAAGATTACCCCTTATTTAGAAAAGCTTAGGAAGAGGATATTAACGCTTACTTCATACTACATGGCTTCTTAAAGAATTGATAAAGAAAGAAGAAGGCATTATAAAACAAGGACCTAAATAATGATTTACAATACCTAGAAAGCCTATGTGGCATGATTTTAAAATACCTATCATATCAACTGCAACACATTTCGTAGTTTTTTTTTTTTTAAATTATGGTTATTCACAATTTACGTCCATTTCAACAGGCTGAAATTTTAACAGTTTTTTTTACCACAGTATATAATTATGGATGTCGGTAGTGGAATGGGAAACATTTAATGCACAATGCGGGTACTTGTAACATACTCTGAAAGTGTAAGTTGACACAAATCGGCACGAACTCATGCTCAGTGGGTGCATTTTACTTACGAATGCCTTTTCATGATACCGTTGCACCGTGATGAGAATTATGTTGACAAGTGAGACATGTACTACATTGGCGAGTACCATAGCCTCCTGTCGATTAAGCATAGCAGTTATGTCTAACCTTGATCTGACTGCTTGGCTAAAGTATGGTGAACTAAAATTGTTTCAGTTAAGTGTAAAAAATATGTTATTATTCATGACGCAAAATCACAAAAAAAAGGAAATCATGTAAGTAGTCTAATGTAGTCAAAGAATATTGTAAATAGAAAAAAAAAGATATTTTAAAATGATGTAAGTATGGAAGTTTAGAAGAAACGATTCGAATTACACAATACACATACATAATAACTTAATAATGATCTTGATCTTTCATTCTTGATTAATGATCTTTTGTCAACAATTTAATGATATTGAGAACAAATATGTTCTCTACCTTTAAGAGAGCGTTAAGATGACTCGTCAGACGATTTTGTACTCAATGTCTTATGAGATAAAGTTGATTATAAACTTACCGAAGCTCAAGTGGAAGGGTCTAAGCGCTGTTCTGGCTGCGGCGCTGCTGGCGTACTGTAATGCACACACATTTGTCACGCGCCGTATACATACGATACACATACACTCACACTCACTATCAAATGGATTTTATGACTAGAGAAATAAGGTTCATTTTCAAACGACTTCCAATAAGAAGAAGGATATGTATTTTTTTAATGTTCATCAATTGTGGACTCATTTTTAAATAAAATAAAACAATATTTTTTACTTGTCTCAAACAAGAATGTGTCTTGTGACTTAGGAAATAAGATAGATTTCAAATCGAGCCTCCATTTGATAGTGAACGTCAGCAGCAAACATCGATATACAATTTGGGTATGGGTTGTTGCAAAGGAAAAAATCAAGTAATCAATCAAACGTAAACGAAAGAAAAACGATGGATGCGGCTTCTAGAATATAAACTAGCATTCAATATGTACAGGGTTGAAGCCAATCGTAGTAAGGCAGTTATCATACTGATCCACGCCACGAACGTACAAGATGATGAAAAAAAAATGTATGCGCGTAGAGACGTTGTGAGTCGTACCGCCCGTTGTACAACGTTCAAAAACGTGGTCTTCGGTCACCATCGCATCGCATATCGCGGAGTTGTGTGGAAACCCCTTAATGTTGCCATCATTTGGTATATCTCAGTTACATTTAGTAGAAGCTCTATCCATCCATTTTCTTCAGTCAAAATTTCAAATACATTATCACATATCAAGTAAAACCTAGAAATTAACCCTCTTACTAACCAAAGTTGTATACCCTCGGAATAGTTATACAGTGTTTTGTCTTTTTCGATCAAGTTAAAAATGTAAACGAAAGAAAAAAGACAAAATATTGTATTGCTATTCCGAGGCAACAAAGTTGAGTGAGGGGGTAAAGGTTTAGTAAAAATCCATGCTGTAAATAAATCTTTCAGTGGGTTTAGGTAAAACGATTCATTCAGTACATTCCTGTTAGTACTCACTCTCATGCGAGTATATTAGTGGGTGTTTAAGAGGAAGCTCACGGATTTCGCGGTGCCTCACTCAATTTATGTATAGTTTTAAAGATATAAAAGAACTGAGAGTCTAATCACAAATTGTAGGTTTGAAATTGCACCAGCCAAATTTAAATTTTTCGACCTTAAACACGTTAACTATCGGTATTTTGTCACAAATCCTTGATAATTCGTTTTAGTATTTTAGATAATTGGTTTTTTAATTTTCTCAGTATTTCATATCTTTAAAAGTAATTAAATGGCAGTGAGCGCGAACACCCGTACAGCACTCTTAATTTTAAATCAGTTATTTTTGTCCGGTGCATCGTTAAATGCGAAAAGGGATGTCTTTCCTGTCTCAATTGGTACCCCATTGATGATGGGGAAGCCCTAGGGCTCCCCAAGCGCAACTCTCTATTAGCAGAAGCTTTTTAACTGTAAATAATTTTTTTTTTTTTAATTAACGGCCGGAAGCAGCAATCGAAAGACAAAGGTTTTTACCGATGATTTCGGCCGTATATAATTTATTTCGTTTCTACGCTCCCCTCTCTGCTAGAAATTAAATTGTTAAAGGTTAAAATCGTATATCACATCAAAAAATAAATAAAATATTAGTGTATTGAGTTCGATAATTTATGTTTTTAAGAGATTCAACTTCTTTAAATTATGGTTTAGAGATAGTGTAAAACTTGTTATCTAAATATGCCACTTCGCGAAAGATCTCAGAAGTGGGATATTTTTTTCCTTTTTTTAAATATTTGGTGCAGTTTTATAGAGTCAAATAATAAAAGCAGAATTTATGTTTCTGAGAAATCCTCTTTCTTATAAACTCTAGTTAGAAACCTTCTACTTTGTTTTGAAAAACAAAAACTTACTACAAAATGTCCCATAATATTATGTACTTGACTTATCTGAACATTGCCGTTGTTCAAGCAAAATCATGCCTAATCAATTCAAAATCAATTTCTTTTTTTCAAAAAATGCTGTTGCTCAATCTTTTTTTAATGAAGAATAGGTCGGCCTTTGACCACCAACTCGCCTGATGTTAAGCGACGTTGTGGTCTAAGATGGAGCACGACGACCTATAAGGTACTTATTCACTCTAGCCTTGGAGTTTTGTAGAGTGAAGAAGTACAAAGACGGCAGTTGAGTGAGGCGCTACAAGCGCGCTACTGCTCAGACCCGTCTTCGGAACAGTTATCGGATTATTATTAATCTAGCGTTTTTTTTTTTTTTTTTTTTTTTCAAATATAAAACTGCACCGCAATCATGTGAGTGTACAATCAAAAATCGACACTATTACAAAGCTTTATAAGCGAAGTTTTGTTAGACGCCGCCGTGCTAACATTTCGGAAACCACTTGCGCGGTGTACCTCTGTACGTCTATTGGCTACGCGGCCCCTTTGGTAGATTGTTAAAGAATCTGAATTGAAGTCGCAGAGTAAGGTCTTTCCGTACTGTAATGGAACAAGATAATACTCTCAAGCTACTGTCACACTGTGTAGTAGGTATGTTGGCTCAACATAGACTGGGAAGCGAACTTGCACAATATTTCATGTCATTGAATACGACCCAAAAGCAGTTTGATTCAAAATACATTGATATACGGCCACTTTTAGATTTATGATCTGAATCTCAAAACATTGTCCAAGTTCGATTGGGTAGAGTGTAAACCTCACTACATATACACATAGGGTGGGGCACGCGTGAGTGTGTGTGTGTCACGTAACGACTACTCACGAGTGGGGATTGGGGTTATAATCGGGTCTCTCGGCTAGTACGAATGTATCCGTCGTAGCTTCTTTTGTTGCTTCTGTTTCTTTGCCTTCTAATTCTACCGGTATTACCCTGTCACCCGTAATCGGTTCATCGCCGACTTTTTCTGTATTTTCTGTTGCAGGTGACTCTTTATCGGTTACGATCGGCGTTTGATCAGGTAAGATTCTGTTCGTGGTCGGTAACTCGCTGACTCCGTTCACGTCACTTTCTGTTGTTCTATCTGTCACTGCTTCGCCTGACGGTTTGCCTTCGACCGCTTGGTTTTCGGAGGCAGATTCGTTTACTGCTTCTACGTTTTTCGTGTCAGGTTCTTTTACAGTTTCTTTGGCCTCGACTAAGATTGATTGTTCGACATTTTCGGTGATGACTTTGTTTTCTTCAGTGGGCGTGAGTGCCTCTGCGCTGGGCGGAGTGAGGTTGAAGAAAGAGCTGTCGACGCCGACGGCGGGCGGGCGGCCGCGCGGCAGTCGCAAGCGCAGCGACGCGCTCGCGCGCTTGTTCACGCGGCAATCTGACGTCACCACATCGAATTTGACTAGAGCTCGTCGCTTGTGTCTAATGTAATGTTAGCTTTTAAACAGGAAGCAACTCTTTTTGTAACTTTTGTTATAATTGGACTTTTTTGGAAGTTTTATCGAAATTCTAAAACAAGCCAGTTTAAGTTATTCAATAACTCTACGCTTACATTAGACACGAGTGACACAAACTCTTGAAAATATATTTAATTCATGATTCGTAGGTTTCGTGTTAACACAAATGTGCCATCGATGTTGTGGTGTTTTTTTTATTCTGTTATATTTCTTCTTGTTATCGATTGTGATATTTTATTCTATTTTATATAGTGAAAATATTAGCATGTCTGTGTCTAGTCAATCATATTTGACTAGCACATGTTGATGTTTCGTTATCATGCTCGAGTTTGGCTTGCGCATGTTCTCGTTTGACTAGCGCATGTTCTCGTTTGGCTAGCACATGATCACGATTGGCTAGCGGTCGCTTTTCATTCTTGACGGTACTTTCTCGTTTCAAGGAGTCGTTGGGAGACCATGAGAGTGTGTTATTAAGCTGAGGATGACTTCAAATCGCCGTATTGCGTCATAGTGCACATGTGGGCGAGGCTGTGTGTGTTAAAATGGTCGCTAGAGTATTGAATATGGTTGACAATCAAGTGCTTTTTTTTACGATGATATAAAACTTATGACTTGTCGAATTTGAATTGCTAACAACTTAGAGAACGAAGGCCGTGATTCTTCACCTATTTTAATGCGGCTTCATTGAAATAATTAAATAGATTTATTGTATTTGAAAGATCAATATTTGGCTTTTTCTCCGTAAGTTTTAAGACAAACATGTTTAAACATAAACATGTGTTTATTAACATGTTCAAACGGGTTTTATCTATCAACCAATATTCAATACCACGGACCAATGTGCTATGGGACTTCCAAAGATATATGTGTGATTGATTTACTGTAGTGTGTGTGAGAACAGCTGCCCGCGTGCGCCATCTGTCGCAAGCGCAACGTTATTGATCATTTGCTATAAGAAAACCGGCAATATACATCTGATAAAGAATCCCATCTACATTAAAAAAAAAAAAAAGGTATTTATTGCCAAAAATAAAAAAGACAAAATACATACACACACCTCCATACATACACCATACATACATACACCTCCTTGGCAATAAATGTTGTTTAGCCTCAGTTTATTTAAACAGTGTTGTTTTCGATCGAGTTAAAGAATACATTACATATCGTCACGCCTTTCCCCGAGGGGGCTGGCAGAGGTGTAATACAACACCCACACTTCGCCGGACGATATTCAGTCCCAAATGTGACAGGGGGCGAGCCTGACGTAACAAAATACAGCCACTAAATCAGATCTAGAAGAACAGCAGAAGATAGAACAGGCTAAAGAATATCGGACGTATATTGCCAGCCAAAGAAAGTGGATTTTCATGTTCTTGATGCCGATAGTGTGACTGTGTGAACATTATTATGAAGACGGTAGATTCTCCAAATATTATGTTGACATTATGACACAGTGAGAAAAGCGTTTCAAAATGACATTCAAATGACATTGACATATATTCTGTTGCACCATATTCTAAACTAAACTAAGAACAGCTCATAAAATGATGGCATCTTTTTCTAACATATTTAAATGAAAAGAGATGTATTGATGAGTATCGTAAAATTAGTTATTGTATATACTTTGCCAGAATTGACGTTAATGACAGATTCTGTTCCATTCTCTGATCTGAATCAATCTGACAGCGATTGAACTATCTGTGCCTCTTTTCATTTTAATACATGAGATAAGGATAGCGATAATTTTAGAGCTGAAAGATTTTGTTTAGCCAATGGCGTACAGAAAAAAGAAGACCTGAAATAAATAACATAAGTACTTATAAAATACATTCTTAGGACTAAAAACATAGATTTAACATCTAAAATAACTTTAAAAAGGTACCGGCAATATGTACCTACCTATTTTTATAAAAGGTTGACGACTTCTGAAGTTTCTAGTAGGCTAAATAATTCTGGTTCCATAGCTAGAAATAGTACTTGACTATTCTGTGGATATTTTTTTTCAATAAATGGAGCAGAATATAATATTGTTTTTTTTTTTTGTGAAATCACAATTCAAAGAACCGAATTGAGATGTCTTAAGAATATATGTAAAGTTAGGCATCATTGTGAGCGTTTTCGTGAAAACTAATCGGAATGCCCACTATCGCTGTTAGCGATAGATAGCGCTGTAGTTATAATTTGAACCATATCTACATATAGAAATTGCAAACAAAAAAAATAACACTTCATTCATAGTTCCCCTACGTTTCCCTAAAAAAAAAACCGTTTACAAATTGTGATTCAGTATTATTAATGCCGCTGACTCGATCGATGCCAGACTTTACTATAATAGTTCATGCCATATGGATTGAGAACAAAGTTCAATGAACTTCTGTTCTGCCTTATTGGGGCCGATTCGGGGCCTATTGTGACCGTGTGATCACGGGTTGTATTCATTTAAATAAACTAGAAGTTCGCTCCGAAACGAGACCTCGTATATCTTTGCAAACCCTTATCCAATTAAGCTCATATACGAACTTAAAAATTCTATTGAAATATCTGCAAATAAATGTCTGCAAAATTTCATGAAGTTCGGATCAACGATACCCACATTATCTTCAGACAAACAAATGCCGATTTGTCTCAGTATAGAGAAAATATTAATTTTGCAATAATAATAATTTCAAAAATTGTTCAAAATGTTTTGTTTCAATCCATCTGGCACGAACTTCAAGTATCATATATCGTCGTTGTAAGTTAGACTCTATTGTAATCTCACTTCTGTCGATGTTCCTCTGCAGGTGCGAGGCGACGCGGTGGCGCGCGTCGCTGTACTCGAGGTGGAGCCCGAGCCGGAGCAGCGTCGGGTTCTGCTCGACGAGGGACGTTATCTCCATCTCTATCTTGTTGCCCAGCACTTGCGACCGCTGAAAGAGACGAAAGATATGTTTATTACTGTGCAAGATTGAGAGGGACAAGATGATTGTACAAGTCACGTGTGAGAAAGAGGGGAAGTATATGCTATGAGTTAAAGTGTTTTCGGGAGTGATGTCTTCTGATTGCGGGCACTCCGGGCGGGCTGATGAAGCTGGTCTCGACGTAGACGACTCGCAGCGAGCTGTTCTTCTCCAGGT
The DNA here is from genome assembly GCA_911728515.1 of Peribatodes rhomboidaria. Taxonomy (NCBI): domain Eukaryota; kingdom Metazoa; phylum Arthropoda; class Insecta; order Lepidoptera; family Geometridae; genus Peribatodes; species Peribatodes rhomboidaria. The sequence goes on along the minus strand of OU452175.1, from coordinate 4,500,965 downwards.
GAGTAGAGCAGTACTGGCGGTGTGCTGACCTGGTTGGAGGCGCGGAACTCCTCGACCGTGTTGGTGGCCAGCAGCGCACGCACCAGCTGCACCACGCCGGGCGGGCTGATGAAGTTGGTCTCCACGTTCACGACTCGCAGCGAGCTGTTCTTCTCCAGCGCGTCGGCCAGTAGCTGCGCCGTGCGGTCGTTGAGCCCCACGTTCACGAGCGAGAGCACCTCCAGGTGCGTGTTGGTCTTCAGCGACTCGAACAGCTTCTCGAACTTCTCGTCGCTTATGTTCTGGAAGTTGGTTGGGAGAGGATTACGCGAATATTCGGTGTGGGCGAGTGAGGGTAAAAAACAGCTGTTCCATGAAAACTCGATTTCATTCACAATTACTTTACAATCAACTCTTTCTTTTTAAATATATTACGGAATAATATGCGGAAATGTGTAATTGGTTCATAGTTATACTACTGTTAAATTTGTATAGTTTGTACGCACTGTTATGTTTCCGGAAAAAATAAAATAAAAATACATAGGCTTGCGTTTAGCTGCTATTTTGCCTGTTGCTTAATCTAGTTTTTGTTAAAAAACAATTGAATTATTTGGTTTTGTTTAGCCAACAATTTACGTTATTTTATGTTACAATAACAAACTGTTATAATGACAATGGTAGTGGTAATGTTAGCCAACCTTAATGTTATTCCAATTGAGATCAGTGAGCTTTTGGTCGTCGTTCTGCGCCCGTTTGACCGTGTCATCGGGGTCCGTGTCATTGGGCGGATCCATGGGGAAAATCTGGAATCATAACATACAAATACCGTAATTTCATATAACTAGCCATGGCTCGCGGTTTTACCCGATATCTAAGACAAAAAAAAAAAACAACCAGAACCTGAAATCTGTTGAGCTGTTTCATCGTGAAGAAATAACAACATCGTCACGCCTTTCCTCCGAAGGGGCTGGCAGAGGTGTAATACAACAGCCTAACTTCGCCAAACGATATTCAGTCCCAAATGTGACAGGGGGCGAGCCTGTCGCCATACACCGGGCTCCAGTCATGTAGCAGATGACATACAATACGCACCTATGCTCACAATTAACAAATTGGTGCTTGCCGTCCGGCTGGGTTCGAACCCGCTCCCTCTGGCTTGAGAGGCGGACCTTCTCCCAACTAGGCTGCCATCGCTTCAAACATACGCACAATCGCTGATTCACTCAATTACTCTCTCTCACTTTCCCATTTATGATGTACCTAAGTAGCCATGAAGCGTAAAGAACAGGATCACATTACAAAAAGGATGATATTTGTATTACTAGCTGTTACCCGCGACTTCGTTCTCGTTTATTCAGAAAATAGTGTCCAAAAACCTTCTTCGTGAAGTACTGTAACTAATTATTAAATTTCATCAAGATCCCTTCAGCCATTTAGCCGTGAAAAGCTTACAAACAGATAATAAGACAGACAGATAGACAGAGTTACTTTCGCCTGTCCCAAATGCGCCAGACTCGCCCCCGGACACATTTGGGACTGAATATCATCCGGCGAAATGTGGGTGTTGTATTACATCTCTGCCAATCCCTTCGGGGGAAAGGCATGACATTATGTTATCAGTCTTTGCCAACCATAGCACAAGCTTTGCTTAGTTTGGAGTCAGGCGACCGTATGTAAAAAAAAACCCGAATGTATTTATTCATTCATGACCCCCCCTTCTGGCTTATTACACCTTTCCTGATAACCCTGTATAGTGTCCTTCGAAAAGTACACTTAGTGCACATTAAACTATTTTTAAGAACTGCAGCACAATACGTAGAATAAGTGGTCTAGGCGCCAAAACATGTAAACTAGAGTACTTGCTGCGTAATTGGCGACCAAAATGAAATTAGTTATTGTTGTTGTATGTTATTGTTAGTTAGTTATTGTTTTCGTTACAAAAATAAACACTTTCATAATCTTATTGCTGTTTGTTAGAGCAAAAAAAAAGTAAAAGTATACGAAGTCATAACATATCGTCTTTACCCCGAGGGGGCTGGCAGAGGTGTAATACAACACCCACACTTCGCCGCACGATATTCAGTCCTAAATGTGACAGGGGGCGAGCCTATCGCCATACACCGGGCTCCAGTCATGTAGCAGATGACATACAATACGCACATATGTTCACACAATGAACAAAGTGATGCGTGCCGTCGGCTGGGTTTGAACCGCTCCCTCTGGCTTGAGAGGCGGACCTTTTCCAAGTAGGCTATCATCGCTTCACGCTTATACGAAGTTATTATCCATATAAAAGTAAACAAAGCGCTTCCATTTATTCCTTACTAGCTGTTACCCGCGACTTCGTTCGCGTTTTTTTAAAAAGAGTATCCTTATAACCTTCCTTGTGATATACTGTAACTAATTAACAAATTTCATCAAGACCCGTTTAGCCGTGAAAAGCCTACAAACAGACAGACAGACAGAGTTACTTTCGGTTTCATAATTTTTGTATAGATTCCGTAGGCAAAGGCTAACGACTGATTTATCGACCAATGAAATTGAACCTTTATGAGTTTAAATAAATAATCGGAACATTGCTCTTCAGACCCCAAACTAAGCAAAGCTTGTATACACTGATGTACATACATGTACATACACTGATATACACTGGTATCTTTTGTGTTTGTTCTATGTCTGGATGTTAAAATCTATTAAAGTATGTTTTTTTTCATTTACCACGCTAGTTAGAGTTTTACTGAAGTAGAAATTTTTGTTTCTTTTGTTTGTACTTAAAAATACACTGATATACATACATGTAAAAATACTTTTAAATACATACTTTAATAGATTTTAAGATCCAGACGTAGAACAAACACAAAAGCTCGTCACATGAATGTTTGCCCTAGGTGGGAATCGAACCCAAAGAATCCGAGAAAAAAAGAAAAGAAAACTAAAGAACTAAAGAAGAAAAGCTGAGGTGCTTGCCTAGGACCTGCCTTAGGTTCAATACGAACTGAGCCACCGTGGCAGTCAACCTGTGCATAGTGTAGTGTCATACCTTGGGCTTGGTAGCTTTAGTGATGCCGTCCCAGCCGAGCCCGACGGGCTGCCCCTTGTTGAGCAGCGACGCGTGGTACTGGTCCTGGTTCATCATGGAGTGGAACCCGAGGATCGCTGCAACAAGTACGGGGAACGTGTCATATTGGACTACTGGACTGGACTGTTATATTTGACGTTCATAAGTGTATTTTGACGTACATAAGTGTATTGTGATGTTCATAAGTGTATTTTGACGTTCATGAGTGTATTTTGCGTTCATAAGTGTATCTTTTGACGTTCATAAGTGTATCTTTAATACCCAATTGAATAAAACCATTTTGACTTTGACTTGACTATTATTTATTCATTAAAAGGCTGTTTACTCCGCGCAAGGACGGTTATGTTTTTCGAGTGTATGTACGAGTATGTATGTATGTGTGAGGTTTCTTTGGCATGGCCTAGAGCCTAAACGGCTTGATGGATTTCGACATGTGAGGTGTCATTTGAATCGTTTTGATGATGCGGAAATGACATAGGGTACAACATTTTGCAGCAGTATTCTTTTGTTCTTACTTGTTTAAAAATTTGCTAACGAAGTTTAATTCGATAAAACTTTCTACTAAATGCTCAACCTCGAAAAATACCTTGGGTATTTACATTAAAGAGACACTAAATTACTTGAGTCTCTTGAGACACCAGATCACTTCGTAAAATTGGACTCGTACTTTAAAAAATTTAATTTCTATATCCCGGAGATAAAGAAAGGATGGCGCTAACAAATTGAAGTACAGTACTCGGCGATATATATTGCACATCGACCTTTGGAAAGAGACTTAACCTTCGTAGAGCGTTATCTCTGTCGAAACTGTCGTACGAAAGAGATAACGCTCTACGAAGCCGAGTCTCTTTCCAAAAGCCGATGTGCAATGTTTACCCTCAAGTGCTGACACTGTCATGTCTATTTAAGTAAGAGGTGTGTATAGAATAATAGATAGTATTGCCAGTCGATATTTAGTGCCAATTTTAATTAATTTTATTGCGAGTTTACGACTAAACCTTACATTTGCGAGTTTTCGTATCGTAAACCCTATCTGTCAACGGCAAGTCAGGTGTTTTGAAATATTTCTTTTTTAATTACTCGAATATACTGTTATTACTATTGGTATTTATGATGACATACAATTAAGTGCTTACATTTATCCCGACTTTTTCAGTTGGTGGTTAGAAAAATGTATGGCCGTACAAAAGTACAAGGTTTCTAAAGTAGAATTTACTACAACGAATAGCTGCATTAAACAAAAGACACATCGCGCATTTGAAGACTATCGTTCAAAATTATACTGTACCAGTAATAACATAGAACTCACATCACAATGCGTTGCTCCTGGTACCTAAGTCGAGTCACATATGACATTTACACATCCCAATAATTTAATGCATCCAAAGCCTAGATGTGATAGTCAATATTTTTCTGTCATATCTATTAAAAGTATGTCGTAATGAGTAAACGTCCACTATACTGGGTGTGTGCCAAAGAGACGCGGGTCCTACATTCTCTACAGTTATTACAAAAGAGAATCATTCCTCTCATAAAAGATTATGACACATAAAAACTGTGTCTCTTAGCTTATGCAGTATGTCATGTCACGTTAATTGCGCCTAGTATTTGTTTACACACGTTATCTTCTATCCATTTGTTTAAGTTAAAAAGTAGCGTAGTTATCCAGTTAATAAGTTCAATACATATTACGAAGCAGGGCCCTGTCCGGAAGGGTTGTAAGTATGGTAGTGATGGGAATTGTGGGTTCTTTCTCTCGCTCGTATGGCTTGAGTCAATGGGTGAGAGTGGGATGGCATGTAAATACCATTAGTCATTACCATAACACTAACCAAAACGGCCTTATAAAATTACTAAAGATAAGTTTCTAGAACAAAACAAAACATGAGCAGCGTCTTTTTTATGCCGGTTAAAGCTCGTCTGATTTCTGAAAGGAACATTTCGAAGTGTAAAATAAGCTTAAGAATACTTCTGAAGCTATCTAGTTCTGTTTTGAAGTCAAAGTCAAAATGTTTTTATTCAATTTAGGTCTCAAAGCTACACTTATGAACGTCAAAGTTATTTAAATAGACTCAACCGCCTTGTTCGGATAAAGAGCCTCTACTCAGAAGAACAGGCAAGAAACAGAGGGGCATTCTATTTTCAAATAATAAATAAATTACAGTCTCACAAATTTTGGCTTACAACTAGGTAATATCTATAAATACTAGTGGCTACTTGGCGGAAGTGGAAGGCTCCAGACATCTTTTTCTTCTAAATAATTCTTAACCTTATAATACCCTCTTTTCAGTTTGAAGTAACATGAACAACAGTTACGATAGTGTATTTGATGTTACCAGCATTTGTACATATTTACAATAACAATCATGCGGAAACGTTTCCGATCAGATCCAAAAAAATTAAAACTTAAATTATTCGTATTTCAGTCCTTATACATAAGTTTTTAACCGTGATTCATTGTTCCGATCGGATTTATACTCGATTACCTATTTCAAAATTTATAAAAGTGGACTGAGATTCAAACAATTTGAGTTTGAAATTTGTATTATCCGATCGGAAACGTTTCCGAACGATTGTGAATAGCACCGCAGGTGTAACCAATGTAACCTATGATCCCAGTAAACCAATGGAATTGAATAAGATAATTTATTAACCAAACCAAAGAACACATGAACTTAAATACTATAAGCTATGTCCACACTGTGCCTTATTCATCTTCAATTTTCCTCTTCATCTTTCTATTCATCTTCCGTTTGGCGCTTTCAATAGTTGAATGCGTAAACGAACGCAACGTCAATATGGTCATTTAGTTCAGACGTGTATCACAGCGCGCGCTTCGCTTTCAACTGTCATCGCGCATGCGTTAGGGGCATGCCTCACGTGCGCTGTTGACTGCGCTATGACGCAAGCCCTTAATGAACAAAAAAAGGCACAGTGTGGACATAGCTATACATCGATACCAAGTTATAATAATTGTGTAAGACATGGAATTGCTGAGACGGTGAGCCCCAAACTAAGCGCGAGGCTTGTAACTTGGGGCTCGGGTGCGAGACAAAATGAGTTTTTGTGCGTGTTTCGTCGTTAACATTACCTAGTAGTGAAAGAGATGTGTGTGTGAGTGGGAAAAATTCTAAAATATTGAAGCGGACACAAACTTACGAACTGTCGCGTTTATGATACGTATTACACATTAGCGTGAATAAAACTATGTCGCGGTCTCTTGAACAGTTATTTCGTCGTGAAGCGGTCACTGTGCCTCAGTAATTCTGGCAAATGTATTATTTCAAAGCGCGCCGTCTGCCCTTGTTTTCTTAATGATTCGGAATGTTATAAAGTTTTTTTGTTCGCCGAAAACGTCAACGTTTACATGGAAAATAATTAAAAGAGAAGAACTTGCCAAAAGATTTCGCTGAGATTTTTCAGGCTAGTTTTCCACAAGCTGTCAAAGGCAATTACTTTTTTGGCGTTGAACTGTTGTTTAACGCTTTCCGGATTCGTGTTTCTTGTCTATAAAAATTTGCTTTATGTAGGTAAGTGACATTAGAGTTCATTAGTTAAGAGCAAAACGGAATGATTTTAACATGTTCTGAAATTTGTGCTACTTCCGTGAATATCTTCCTTTTTTTTTGATGTAATGAGTCGATTACATTGAGCTTTTTCACATGCTCAAGCCGGTGAGTGAGATAGTTGAAGATGGCACACAAAACTCGCTCAGAAGCTAGCGATTTGTCTCTAACCAAATACTGAGATACAAGCGTCTTTTTCACTAGCAACTTTGACACACGCCTAGTTTACACGCTTACAAGCCAGCGTGTAGTGAGTCTCGATGACGTTGAGTTGTTTTAGTCGCTGCAAGCCAGCGAGTTTAAAATCTGCTTTTAAACTCGCCCAGTGTCATCACGTCACAAGCCAACAAGCAGCTTGTAAACAATCTACGAGAAAAGACCCGGGCTGCTTTACTGATTACGCGCTAATTTTTACATGTTTTCCTCGCTACAAACGGTCAGTATTGGGGCGTGGCCTAACTTCTATATGACGCCAACTTTATATGACTCTATATGAGAGCTTCATTTGTTTATTATTCACTAGCTGCGCCCCGCGGTTTCACCTGCGGTTAAAAAGTATCCTATGTGTTATTCTAGACTATAATCTATCTCTGTGCCAAATTTCATCCACATCTGTTCAGCCGTTCTGGCGTAAAAGAGTAACAAACATCCATCCATCGATCCATTCTTACAAACTTTCGCGTTTATAATATTAGTAGGATTTACACACGTAAGTATAAACAAAAGATAAACTGTGAGTCTTAGAGCGCTTTTCTTGTAATGCGGCATGCAGCCCGCCCGCGGATTTAGGGGCTTACCGCGAGTTTTGATAGTTAACGAAAACTTTTTGGTTTTCGTTTGGCTTCATACACTTAACCTAGTTTCGTTTTCGCCAGGAGCGCTTTATTGAAATGTATAGAGACAAAGAAAATCGAAAAAAGTTTTCGAACGATCGAAACTCATGGTAAAAATTGTTCCGCGCGTGGCCGCTCACATCCTATCATTTCCCACATGTTTTCCTATACGTCCATATTTTCACCACGCACTGTAGCCAGAAGCATGTTATCACAGGCATGCAGACCAGGGGGCTTAACAAATTGCATTCGCTTATAAACGATTATATTTCTACAATCACTAACGGTTGAACTTCAGCTGCTAATTGGACGAAATACTTACGAGCTGAATAATGTCATGTGATCCTTATATCAACTCGTCAAATCAGCAGCTTACATACAGAAATTGAGTGCTATGCGAGACGCAGCCGCGCGCGCGCACTCGCCTTGATGAAGACCGTCGAATACGGTTGAAACTATAGTCGGAATAATCGACTAAATCGTACGTGAGTAATTTCCCGTTTCATAAATCATGTGTGAAAACCACGTCAGTTTCCATAATAGAAATAGAATCACTTGGAAGCGATTGTAACTTGTGTAGGACTACTGGTATACGCTTGAGCCACCCGCATCATCTATACATGTTTTTCTTATCACACGGGTCGTACGCACTGTAGCCAGGAACATGTTATCATGCGGACAGAAATCAGCATGACAGGAAAAAGGCCCTTAGGCGCTGTTGGCATAATTTTGGACTGCTCAATAATCAAAAAGGTCAATGAAAGTCGACAAAGTTTATGAAACAGCTGTTTTTTTTCTCGACTTTATGGTTGGCCCCATGGTAAAAGTTGTTTATTGAAAAGTTGTTCATTGTGATGAGTACGATTGCGGCTTAGTACACCCTTTCATGATAGATGTATAATTCAGTTTAAGAAAGTTTGCCTTCAACAAGAATAAGGTGTTGTCAAATCGTAACAGGACCGATTCAAACTCAACAGCGACTGTGAAGTGCGCCGCAAACGAGACTTCTGCGTCTTGCCTTTCTAACCCTCTCGCAAACTTCGTTTCCGCTACTGCGCAGCGTTTCGCGCCTAACTTCACAGCCGCCATTAAGGCGCCGTCATAGCACGATTTTTCAAGAGCACCCACACACACGTTTACTTAAACCGCTTCATTTAGAGTTGAAAATCGTATCGGCGCGTAAAATTCCATTTTTTTTGTCGTTTTTAATGGTATTAATTGTAACAATGACACAAATAAGAATAAGCTGGTTATATAATAATCGAAAAAAAATATGGTGTAATCGCTGGAATTTAGAGAACTACGTTCCGATAGTTTTTTAAGAAGAAACTTTTTTTTTCCAAAATGAGTATGATTTTCAAAATTGATCTTCGGTTAAACTGTTGTTGGTTGTTTCTTCTACCAGCTGTATTTTTTTGTACCTGATCATCATAATTCTTCATATCAAACTAGGCGGAAACAAAATACTTGTTTTTGGTGATTTCGTGTAATACGGGGCCTTAAGGTTGAATCGGCCTGTAATAGAGAGGTGTGTTTGTTTACCGGCGAGGTCAATGATCTCCTCTTGCGAGGCATCTGTGAGCGCCTGCTCGTACTCGTCGCCGAGGTCGATGGTGATCTGCTCGTCCACGTTCTGCAGCTTCTCCGGCGGCGGCGGCGGGATCCACTGGCGAAACAACACAGATATCAGATTATGATACAAAAAAACACGTGATGACGTCATCGTTATCCGTCTCTTTCGAACTTTTTGTAAATGACTTATTTCCGTCTTGCTAAGCATCGATTGACGTCATTGCGTGTTGCTGTATGCTATGCCTGGCGGAGTATATTATTATACCATGTATCAGACGATGGTTGATTGAATCAGCCGTTACGTTGCGGAAGTTCATTTACAAAACTGTTTCTTTAACAAATCTCTAGTGTATTTCCGCTCTAACGTCGCATTAAGTACACTAATGGCCACTTACAATGAATATAAAAATTGCTCAAATCCTTGCTTACCTAGTTTAATCTACTACTAGCGAAATATTCGCTTATCAATCACATAAACTTAAAAGTCTCCTAATGTCGTCAAAGAAAATTTAGGTAGAGCTAACTTGGAGCAGTTTTAACTACAGGGACTTATAGGCTATTCTTATATTTAGTGCAAACGGGTGTAAGTCGAAGTTAGTGTACTTTGTGCGATGTTAGAGTGGAAATACACTCGAGATTGTTTGAAGAAACAGTTTAGCTACATATTATAAGTCACTAGCGACCCTCCCTGGCTTCGCACGGTACCTATAAGCCTTCCGTAAAGAAAATATCTAACTGATGGTGAAGACAGCATCAAAATATCTAACTGATGGTGAAGACAGCATCAAAATATCTAACTGATGGTGAAGACAGCATCAAAATATCTAACTGATGGTGAAGACAGCATTAAAATATCTAACTGATGGTGAAGACAGCATCAAAATATCTAACTGATGGTGAAGACAGCATCAAAATATCTAACTGATGGTGAAGACAGCATCAAAATATCTAACTGATGGTGAAGACAGCATCAAAATATCTAACTGATGGTGAAGACAGCATCAAAATATCTAACTGATGTTGAAGACGGCATCAAAATATCTAACTGATGGTGAAGACAGCATCAAAATATCTAACTGATGTTGAAGACAGCATCAAAATATCTAACTGATGGTGAAGACAGCATTAAAATATCTAACTGATGGTGAAGACAGCATCAAAATATCTAACTGATAGTGAAGACAGCATTAAAATATCTAACTGATGGTGAAGACAGCATCAAAATATCTAACTGATGGTGAAGACAGCATTAAAATATCTAACTGATGGTGAAGACAGCATCAAAATATCTAACTGATAGTGAAGACAGCATTAAAATATCTAACTGATGGTGAAAACAGCATCAAAATCCGTTGCGTGGTTTAGGAGTTAGCGATATACAGATAGAGGGAGGAACAGATGAAAGCGACTTTGTTTCATACTATGCGCTATGTAGAGATATGCAGTGCTCGGATCTACGGATACAATTTGTATCCAAAACGCCAAATTGTTGAATCTAAGCTAGCTATAAATATAGGGTCAACAGGGGCAAATGCATCTGTGGGGCAGTTGCGTCATTCGAGATTTACTGACGAACCCTTCACAAACTAGGCGCAACCTACTTTTTTTAAATCTTTACTTGCAATTATCTGTACAAGATGGCGTTAGTTGCCTAATTTGTGAAGGGTTTGTCACTACTTCTCGAAAGACGTAATTGCCCCAGTTGACCCTACTTTTCTTAGTTATTGTTGCTTATTATTAGAAAAGGATATCAATACTTTTAGCTAGTTCAGATTTAGCTATTTAGCGTTTCGAATAGAGCCTATTATAAAGATATAAAACACTGAGGTCGAAAATGAGCGCACGACATAGACTAGTCAAGTGGGCTTAAAAGGAATACCATGACATAGGTCGATTTCGCGGTGGTAGTTATCAGCGGATTACCAGTCACGTTTCCTGGAACGGTGACGTCATGCCAGTTATCGGGTATTCGCCAGCGACATATCTTGGGGTAAGGAATTTTGTTTATAAGGATATATTCGATGTTTTGAGTTCTCTCTATGAGGTTTTTAATTTAGAAAAAATAATTCGATAATTCTTTGTGAATTTACAAACTTTTATTTTTAAATTGACTCTTCCAAAACCAAATAAATATGAAACCGGTAGATATTTCAACCAAGGTTTTAAACAAAATTTACCAAAAAAACCCACTTTAAGTAGCATCAATAAAATCAAGGTCCAGTACATAAGGAATAAGGATACTATTTAATTGCACAACAAAAAACCGTATTTGTACGATACCTTGAGAAGATACTTGTCAAGGTATAGTAAGTGTGTCTCTACCTTTCAAAGTAGAAAATTTAGGGCAGGCTCCAATTATTTTCTACACTTTTAGAAAACGGTTCCACCTGCAAGAATACTCCCGCCAAAAATGTCCGACAGCACTTGCTGCGAATTTTACACTTGCAAGCTGCTGTCGGACCGACTGTCAGACGTTTGCTTGCTTGAAAAAGCGGCCTTAGATCATTCAATATTCATAAATAATGATAGGCAGGATTCTACTTTGCAGGCGAACTGTTTTGCCAATAGCTAGAAAAAAAACTACACCAGATCGACTTTAGTTTCTACATCATCAAAATACGAATTCTGTCCTGACATTTATCTATCCAACACAGCTGAACACAGTACGCCCGTTCCTTTTCATTGTAGCGTAAAATGTCACAATTTTTATGCTCGTCTCAAGGCGATAGCGCACTGTAGTCATTCTTATTTTCGTTTAAACCGTGGTGACGACTGGGTATTATTCATTGTACCGTGCTAATGAGCGCTGCGTGTAGGAAGAGACAGCAATCTGTAGGTGTCACACTGTTACACATAAATGCAATAGTTGCATGTATTTGTGTTTTTACATCATATTTTAAAAGTTTGAGTCTAACGTTTTAAATTGTTTGGATCAGTGGTTGTCCATCTAATACCTATTGTCCCGTGCTATAATAAACGGATAGCATTTTCGCTTTTATCAGGGTAATTTTACTGCTTCGCAGGTGAGGACTTCGCAGGACTTTATGAGAGCCAAAGGCGAAGGCGTTCAAAAAATATTGTGATCTGCGGCTATTTATCCCATTTTGTGATATTTACTAAGCGCGTAGACGGACGCGTAGTAATGACGAATCCCACCTCAGTCCAGCGGTGCAATTTTCAAACTCAAATTGTTCTAATCTCAGTTTGTTTTTACAAATTTTGGAATAGGAAATAGAGTATAAATCCGATCGGAAGAATGAATCACGTTTAAATACTAATGAATTCGGACTGAGATTCGAATAATTTGAGTTTAAAATTTCGGTATCCGAACGGAAACGTTTCCGAATGATTGTGAATGCATAAGCTTGTCGTGATATACTCGTAGGTCATCTGATAGTTACTTTACGAGTGGCCTTCAGCTTTGCTATTTAGCAAGACTACGCGAAACCGACTGTCAGTAGATATTGCCAACGGCCATTAAGGCTGCAGGACTGCAATCCCTTCGCGCCTTTCCTCCTAAAGGGGCTAGCAGAGATAAATTATAATATCTACACTTCAACACAACGCAGTCGAACAAATCGGAATCTGTTATTATAATAATAGGAAACTTAGAGACCAAATAATACTCCGTAGACCGCTAAAGTACTTCGGCAATCAGTTTCCAAACATTATGCTCCCTAGCTGAAGCCGGCTTAAATGCTGGATCAAGACAATGAATGAAGATGAATGAATGATGATTAAAACCAACCAGTTCACAGCTCGCTACACGCTAAACGCACTTAAAGAAAACGGGCCAATGACTGACCTAGCCGTTTTAAAAACACGCTTCATAACCTAAACTAAGTGAGCTAGAAAGTAGAATATCCTACCTTCTTCCCTCTGACGACTCCAGCGACGTAGGGTTTGACCTCGGGCCGGTCTGGTGTTTCTAGTGCTTGCTTGTTAATGTGTTCGATGAGCTTCTTACGGTTGAGAGGCCCCGTCGGGTCCTTCTCGCAGTCGTAGTTTGTCCTTAGTGATGGAGGCAGGCAGTTGTCCTGGAAATTAGTTAATGTCACTTTAATATTAAACGTTTAAAAATAGCATAACATAACATATCGCCACGCCTTTCCCCCGAGGTGGCTGGCAGAGGTGTACAACACCCACACTTCGACGGACGATATTCAGTCCCAAATGTGACAGGGGGCGAGCCTGTCGCCATACACCGGGCTCCAGTCATGTAGCAGATGACATACAATTCGCACATATGCTCACACAATGAACAAATTGGTGCGTGTCGTCGTCGGCTGGGTTCGAACCCGCTCCCTCTGGCTTGAGAGGCGGGCCTTCTCCCAACTAGGCTGCCATCGCTTTAATTAGGCTGATAATGACGAAGAATTATGATCACATGAAAAGTCTGAGCACCATCAGTTTAGTCTGATCTTAATCACGGTGAAACATGATTTAAAAGCTGATATGAACATGATGAAAGGTGGATATTGATATTGGTAAGTACTTTACTGTTTATTAGACAGACTAATTTTTATCCCATTAAAATTACCCACGTAGGCTGATGAGGATGACAGAGTTGATGATAAAAACATTACTTAGCAGTGGGTTCCATGACATGACTAATCCATTTATTGTTAGCTCTACAGGTTTATTCTATTTTAATATGTAGGCACTGACCATAAGTTTAATAATAGCTTGACACCTTCAATACTATTTTTCCCTAGTGATTAAGTATCCATACTTTACTGATATTATAAAATCGAAAGTAACACTGTCTGTCTGTTTGTAGAAGTTTCATGGCTAAACGACTGAATGGATCTTGATGATATTTGATACAGTATTTCACGAGGAAGGTTTTCGGATACTATTTTCTGGATAAACGCGAACGAAGTCGCGGGTAATAGTTAGTTAAATATAAAGTTGTTATTTTCCCTTTATTAAAGACGAGCTGCGCCCCGCGGTTTCGCTCGCGGTTAAAAAGTATCCTATGTGCTATTCTAGACTATAATCTATCTCTGTGCCAAATTTCATCCAGATCTGTTCAGCCGTTCTGGCGTGAAGAGTAACAAACATCCATCCATCCATTCTTACAAATTTTCGCGTTTATTATATTAGTAAGATAAGATGCATTAAACTTGTGACAAAATATTAAATCAATTTATTAACAAGAAGCCTTAGAAACCTGTCTTATCACCTGAATTATGTGATAAGGCAATGTGGGACGGCCATTATCTAAACTACCGATAGTGCTCTTGTTTATTGACAAAGTAATAATTATTTATTAACTCGAAATATTACTACACACCTTATTATGATTATTTTGAAATAGTATAATTGCAATATTCCGATACTTTATAAAAGGTGAAGTAATGTGCAAGTTTATTGTGAGGGCAAGCCATTAAAGAAAGCCAATAAATTATACAATATTATTTGGAATGTAAAATCCCATAACAATCATAGCTAAAAACACTCTCAATCAAGTACTTACCCTTTTAAACAAAAAAGGCAAATATTCAAAATTGTATTGTTCATTTGAGTTATGATGCTTTGGACAGATATAAACAATATGTTAAACTTATAACATGTTAGGGGCCATTCATTTATTACGTAAGACAATTTAGAGGGTAAGGGGGTCGACCATGTCTTATTTTTTCTTACAAAGGGGTGAAAATGAGCCTCGAGTTCTTATGTAAGATCACAGAAATGCGCAAAGTTAAGATTATACCACAGAATTAAGGCGGATATCACACTGCTGAGGCTTCCCGCTAGGGTGTGCGGAGCGCCGGTATTAGCGTGGCGCTTTTCCGCACGGAGACGCTGTGTCAGTGTGTTACCCTGCGGTTTTCGTATCGATCGATGTTTTACAGTTAAACTCCGCATTTCGTACACCAGAGAAGTATTTGGTGCAGTGTGTGTTTATGTCTTTTAGTGCAAGCAATAAAAACTTTAAATAATCCCCTGAAGATTTAAAATTTAAAGAAAAAGTTTAAAACAAAACCAATATTGATTAAATGTATAAATTTTTTCTTTACTCTTTCATAATAAATATTAAATGGAGGGGTTGGCCTATTCTTATTTTTTTACATAGGTGGTCAAAAACTGTACAGAAATTGTCCTATGCAATAAATGAATGGTCTCTTATTGTTTGAGTTGCAAAAATAATTGTAACTTTTACATTGGTTTTTATTGCATGCATTCAATTGATACTGAGTGCGTTTTAAATTCGGAACGGTGAACATATGAATTCAAATTTATGTAAATGAATGTAGACAAAGTATTCATAAGACCATATGTTAATAGGAAGGTGGTCGAGTCAGTAATTATGTAAAAGACAGGGTTACAGTAAGATGGTTATCAGAGCATTCACAAAATTACGTACTAAAGTGAATACTTATTAGTTTGTTAGTGCTTCATGGTTGTTACTTTTCGCATGCAGAATGGTGTCAGGTCTATTCTTTCCACAATACTATATTTTATAGGACTTGTGTTGTTGTCTTTGTTTAACACCTTTTCTTAGACTAAGATCATTGAAAGTGGAGAGATAACTACATGTGTAAAAAAGATGGATACAATTTTATAGCTGTCAACGTTTTTGTGTTCATAAAACAGACATGACATCATACAATCACAAAAAAGGTAAAGTCTAAATGACAACTAAAATTCCCTAATAATCCTAACACTAAATTAAATCAACTTTTGGCTACTGTTTACACTTTTTTATACAATTGGAGATCAATAAACAAAACAGAGTTAAACCAAAATACCTGTCGCTACTAATTCTACGGGGCATTCCGAGAAAGCTGGATGAGTGCCAAAAATTTCATTCATTAAGATTTTGCATCCCTCATACAGGTACAATAGAACAGGTGTTGCTGAGATATTTATTGCTGAATATGGATTTATTAGAGAAATACCTACAGTTGTGTCAAGGACAAATCAAACTGTGCTGAAGTGGGACGGATGAATGAAGAAGACAGAAGTGAGAGTGAGACAGGGCAATCTTGTGAGGATTTCTTGTTTTTCTTTGTCTTCAATATAGCTCAACATTAAAATAGTAGTACTCTCTCACATCTATTATTGCAGAACATTAAAATGAGGGTTAATTTCACAGTACTTTGGTACATTTACAGCGCTATGTTAAGATTAAAAACAAACAAAAGGGTGTCTACATTGTTATAAATGGTTGGCCATAATAAGTTAACTATTTTACAACCAAATAACACTTATCTTGACAAACTCAAGGCAACATGTGTGAATACTGAGCATGGTAACAAAGTGTTACATGTCTGAATGTCAACAACTCCATTATCCATTATAGAGTGCTACTGTGCCTGCGGCCTTCAGCGCTTATTCACCAGCCACTAATTTGTGACTTACCTAATACCCAGCACAATTGAATGGGTATAGTGTACAAAGATTGTTATAGCCTTTGTAAAAAAAAATAGTTGTCTGTAAGTTTCTTTGTGTTTTAGTGACTGCTTACTTACACAAGACTGGTTATAATAATGTGCACAAGAAGTCTCAATGTAAATTACACTTAAACATCTATAACTATTTAATTGAACAAGATTCTTAAAATGTATTAGGATGTCAGGTAAAAACCACCTACTTTTGAAAAAGATATGGAGTTAAATCCCTAAGCGCAGGGTTAATTAAGTTAGAGTTAAAATGTTGTAAATGTCACTCTAATATTGTGTTAATTCAAGGTTAGGTTTCTAACTCTTGGTGGTGCAAGAAGATTTATCAGTTTTTTCACTGATGAGCAGTTAGCTCTGAGCTGAAAAGATAACCTGAGCTTCTGCAAGTGGCCAACAGGTATAATTCACCCTGGTTTGGAATACAAATTTGTAGTCTGTTTGCTGATTAATTTTTAAGTAATAAGCTCAATACTCAATATCTAGTGAATCTTATAATCTGTGTTTTAATGCAATTAAAAAATACTCAGCTTATTGTTTTATCTAAGTAGTACCACTACTTTTAAGTACTTACTTATTATGAAATCTTTGTCAGTCTTTTCTAGTGGTCCAGAAGAGGGCATTATGTACCAAGCTTAGTTTTAGAATTATATTTAAAATTTGGGCGCGAATACGAATTAGATCAAAAGCGTACTCACGTCTGGGTCAACCTCCTTGGCCAGCATACTGAGTTCCTCCTGCGTCAGCTTGGAGAGGAGCTCGTCCACATCCACCTCGTCGTACGTGGAGAGCTCCCGCCCGTACAGCTTGGCTGGCGTCGTCATCGTCGTCGTCTTCGTCGATGACGATTTCTGCACAACACAAAACACCACACTCAAACACTGGTCAGAAGGAACATTATTTTCTGTACAACTTTTTGTTATCACCTGAAGTTATTTCATGACTCAAAATGAGGGAATAAGATACAGTATAGTTAATTTATGCGAAGATTACGTAAGGAGCACAAATAATATTGCAAATTACTTGATAAAACATCTATGTTTGACAGGACACTTTCGGCGTTCACCACACCCACGAATTAATTGATTAGCTATTTGGAGCTGTTTGTAAGGGATTAGGATAGATTATACGGCAATTAAGATAACTTCGTATCCGTAAATTAATTATATCGCATAACTTACATTAGAATTAATTAATTAAAACAATTTCAGAAAATCTGTAAACACAACAGTGGCCACAAGCGGCCCCTTCGGATGACAAATAAAATGTGAACTTGTGGGACCTAAAGTTGTAAGGAAATAATGCCCGACACCAATGTGATGAGTTTGTATCAGTGCCACATTTTATATGATATTTGGTGTACATAGCAGTGGGTAGCATTTCAGGCTGTGTAAATATGTGATTTTCTACATTAATATTATCAAGAAGGAAGATTTGTACTTTTTTATTTTTGTATGTTTGTAAAGAATAGACTCAAAAACTACTTATTCGAGTTCAAAAAATCTTTTACCATTGTAAAGCTATATCCCTGAGTGACATAAGCTATGAAACGCGAGCAAACCACTGGCAAAAGTGCTAGTGATTTAGGAAACGGAAATTACTCACATCCGGTTTCTGTATTAATTGCGTCGTACAAATTTTGCGGCATTTTATTCTCCCTTTCAGTAATATTTCCACACATTAAAATAGTAAATTGTAAAGTTAAGTTATAATAATAAAGTTTTGTAAGGGTCATCCGTTAACCACGTGATGTTTCTTAACAACATTATAGACCGCTCTGGTGAGTATTTAGAGTAAACAGCAACCCCCAAATAAAAATAAATCATAAAAATGTTCAGAATATGTGGGCTTCAACGAAAATATAAATAAACATAATTAACATAACGCGATTCTTTTCGAACGAACTCCCTCCGTTTCGAGCCTTACGTTATTATGAACATTCCGTGCATGGTAATTACAAGTTTGCTAGCCTATTCCGATAACGGCCCGTATTATATGCCCACGATCGTGCTTTCCTTACCGTCCATTATCGTGGCGCTAGATATCGAGTTGTAAACCGCAGGGATTGGTTGGGTCATTAGTGTTGGTGAAGAGAACGAATACCGGTTTTTCTTATCACAGCGGCAAACACAAAATGACCTGGAAACTGCTTATTGTTTAATCATAATCAAATTAAACCGATTCCGTGAGCCGTGCTAAGCTAGGCGGGTCGCTAGTACCTGTTTTGACGAAAACATTCAGTCGAATAGAGAACCTCCTTCTTTTTGCAAGTCGGTTAAAATTAAATTATGACTGCTAAATTAATTCAGCAGAAGGGCTCGTTATATTGATGTAGGTACCTATAATGGCCACAAAAAGCAATCATCGTAAGTTACTAAATGCCAACATTCCAACCTCACCTACCATTGAACCAATGACCTTTCGCATTATTTTAGACAATTTAAACTTAGAAAAGGGCACAGACCTACTCTACAGACAGACCGTCTGTGTAGAACACTTATTTATCGAGCACCTTGTAAAATGTAGATAGGTGCATAGATAGGTAAATCTTTATTGTTCTCACCAGAAATTACAAAACAAAAGATAATAACGCTTACCTACAACTGGCAGTCTTATCGCTGAGAGCGATCTCTCATAAGCAATCCTAGTACTTAGAAACTTTTTACGTAAAACATTTTTTAAGTCTATCTTACTGTTTTTTTTTATAAATAAGTATTTTGTTTATTAAATATTGCCCTTTAACATTAAAAGTATTTATAAATTTATGTAAAAACCTTTTTAAAAACCGACTGCTCGTCATGAGAACTGGGATTTAATGAAAAATCATATTATCATACTTACATAGGTAGGGCGTCGTAAGTAGATAAGTAGACAGTGACAGAGAGAAGTGGTAACAAACATAAAAACATAACAGAATTAAGAGCCTCCTTTACAGACCTCCGCCTTTTAGTCAAATAAAATTTTGGCAATTATTATGAAGTGGCCTATGAACTGACGTAGGTAAGATTAGTGTATCCTTTTACACTGCGCAATTGTCGCACAAGCTGTTTGTTTGTACGTAAGTAGGTATATTGGACCAAGACTTACCCCAAAATCATCTACTTATCCTACTTACCTTGTAAGTAGGTACCTACCTAAGTATAATACATTTATGTAAACTTTACAAAAATAATTAAATGGATCTTGATTTCCATAAAATCAATGACACAAAAACCAGATTAAAATCAAATGTGCTACCTACCTACTTACTTAACAATATTAAAATGTTATGTAGTCCTTAAACACGTAATAAGTAGGTATTTTATTTAGATTAGGAGCGTTTGTAGGAATAAATTAGAATAACAGTAATTAATTAACAGTGACTGCCTCGGTGGCTCAGTCAAAAAAAATTACGTAGATACCTAGTAGGATAGATAGGTAGTATATAAATCAATCATTTATACTGATATTATTTAATAAAAAATACGAAAGTTTGGATGGATAGATGCACCAGAACGGCTGAACGGATCTGGGTGAAATTTGACACAGAGATAGATTAGAGTCTGGAATAGCACTGTTACTTTTTAACCACGGGTAACAACGCTGAGCTCAAGTAGCTGTTCTATGTACCTATATTAAATGGGCTCTTGTTATTACCAGTTCATATCCGCGAATTCGTACGCGAACTGCATAGCCATAGTAATAGGAAGTATTCTGTGGCGTACTGCTTACCCTTCGGTATCCCATCATTCTTCTTAATCGGGCACTCTTGGCAGAGTGGTCGTGGTCACTAAGATGGTGGTGCCCTGGTACATGGTTGGTCTTCACCGTCGTCAGTCTTCCCGGCGGCGGTAACCACTGCTCTCGCAATGGTTCTCCATTTTAGCCGGTTCGTCGCATTACGAGAACACTCCGTCATAGAAGCGTTTGTGGCTGTCTTGATGAGATCCGTCCAGCGTGTAGGAGATCTGCCTCTACCTCTCTTTCCTGCTACCTGACCTTGGACTACCAATCTTTCCATTGAATCTTCGTTTCTGGAGATGTGTCCGAAGAACTTTACTATTCGTAGTTGTACAGTCGACGACAGTCTGTTCTTAATTTTGAGCTCCTCCAGAATTGATGCATTGGTGCGGAATGCGTCCCATCATATCATCATATCATTCCCTAAATATTTTATTAGATGTTTTTTTTAAGAAAAAAAAAATGCCCTAATTTTCTTGGCTGTTCTTCTGAGTAATGGCTCTTTTTATAAACAAGGCGGTAGAGCTTCAAACATTTCATTTTTATGAGCGGTAGAGTCATTTTTTTTTCTAACGTTCGCTTTAAAGTGTATTTGCATTGTGTATCATGGATACAGTCAATGTGTATCTTCGATACCCATTCGATACACAATTGAGTAAAGACATTTTGGCTTTGACTTTTTATTCATAGTCTTTTAAACAAAAAATCCGACTTCCCATCATTCGAATTGGATTTTCTAAAAATGGGACCAATCTGTAAGTAAGTATAGAAACTTTCTAGTAAAAAATGTTTATAAATAACGGCGTTACGCAGTAATAAACATTTTAAAATATAACCGTCTTGAGAAACTCCTTTTTTGGAAGTCGGTAAAAATCATTTGAAGAACTTTATGTTGGTGCAGGGTATTTTTCACATCCACTAAATTAAGGCACTTTCGCGATATGACCGCAGGTCTCCATTGAAACTAAAGTAAGTCAGTAATTAAGTACACTTAGTTAATTATTACATCAAAATGCTATTTTTAAAAGAAGAATGTAATATCAGTACGAATGTTCATATTCCCACAACAATGGGTCTATTCATGCTGTAATTTCTGTAATACACACCCGTGGGTAGGAATCGTACCTATCGTAATTAACACGTCGATTGTCTATTCTTCTAACTTACTGAGGAAAGTTTGTAAAACCTCAGAGAAATTAGTTACTTACCTATGTACCTTCTTATAACATTACAAATGCTAGTAGGTAAGTATCGTGTTCTTTCACAAGTCGCGACTAATATAAAAGTTGCATAAAATATTGATTTTCATTTTTTAATTGATTTGATTTGATTGTACTTTGTAGATTGTACCTTTGTAATTTCAACCTTCAGACAGGCATCGATATCAATAATCGCAGAATGACTTCCTATAATTCTCTTGAAATTCTGTTACAAGGTGTCTGTCTACCAGATGCCAAATAGCCAAACCAATCATTGAACTCTTTTGAATGCCAATATATAGCAAGTTTGTTTAGGAAGAGCACGCCGCCACTGCATAATAGATGGGGTAATGATTGATCTGAATCGATACGCTAGTTCCTGTTGACCACCACGCGGCGATATCTCGGCCGCTGGCTACTAGCCAGTCTGCTATAATTGGTGGTCACTCCGCCGGAGACAAGGCGGTATTCTTAGCCCATCAGTCGGCCACTGGCCTTCCTACTAAACGCGATTCCGACAGAAAAATAAATAATTGCTGCATTTGCACTTGACCTACACGCAGTTAGGGATGTTCCAAGTGCAAACTTTACTGATTGTACGAGGGTAAACGACCTTTTTGCTCGTTCTAAAAATATGACAGCTGGTTTTAAATGTGTCAGCCGATTAGAAAAATAAAACTGCCACTTTTTGACTTTTGGACTTTGGGCGACTTGCTCCGAATCCCAAAAAGATGGAATATGTGATACAAGGTGATACACATGTAATGTGTTAGTTATTGCAGAACCTAAATGAAAATCGATATGAAAGATTAGAATTATGTCGCAATCTCCGTTGTTCGTGTCTCCGCTAATAAGAGCAGTTCGATGGGGCTTGCTGCTTGCGGGAATAGTATATGCTCGAGGCAAGCAAAAGCTATATAATCACATGGAAGCGGCGTGGAAGGAGGAAGAGGCTAAGCGAAAGGTAATACGAGATGCACACCTCGCTGAACTGAAGAAGAAAATAGCAGCAGAAGAAAAGAGAAGTGTCAAGCTTCTGGAATCTGGAGAATTATTTGATCAACTGTAACGAAGTAAAACTTAAAACTAAAATTGATCTCATTAAAACGTCACTTATTTCAAATCAAGTGTGTAATACTTACTTATATGTATGTACTTAATTAAAGCCATAGTTATGTATCTTACAGTTGACTTGCCACGCAGGATGAGAAAGTTCAGAAAAGAAAACATGTTCCCGTGTTTTCTAAAGCCTGTTGACTGGACTTCGCAAGCTTAGCATGAGGGAGGGACTTGCTCGTCTTATCGTTCAATTATTGCTTTAAAAATAGATTGGTGATGCTTGACATGAGGTACAACGTTTATAAAAAGATTACTTACTACTCACAGAATATGCCCTATTACATAGGTCTTACTACTTTAGACCAAAATTCACAAAAACTTGACCAGCCGATTATATTTTTTACCCCCCGGTTTTGACAACTATTGAGTTCAATATCAAAAATAAACAGTTGAATAGATAATCGCCAGGTTTAATTTTGGTGAACATCATAGGTCTTAAGGATCTACAAATTTATAACAAACTAGCTGCGCCCCGCGGTTTCACCCGCGGTTAAAAAGTATCCTATATGCTATTCTAGACTGTAATCTATCTCTGTGCCAAATTTCATCCAGATCTGTTCAGCCGTTCTTGCGTGAAAGAGTAACAAACATCCATACATCCATTCTTACAAACTTTCGCCGTATAGTAGGATATGCGATGCAGTACATCCACAAATACCCTGTAAAATGCCTTCATTCATTATAATCGTATAACTTTCGTAAAGAATCGAAAGTTGGGAAAAGCTGTTATATACTATGTACTTTTTACTGTTGAATTGTGAAATACGTAACTCTACCACATCACACATGTCAAGTGTTTTGCTATAGTTTTACCTGTTTAGTATTCACACGACATCGGCATCAGAGTGCATGTAGAGCCTCGATCGGTACAAGATCAAGATACAAGTAGGCAGGTACATATCATGAGCACTTTTCAACTTTCTACTTGTACTCGCATGGAGTACGGAACTATAGTCGTCAAGTATCTCAGCCGCGTCACGCGAACAAAATATGAAGCCTCATTTACCGGTTTTTAATAGAATTATTACCGGTTTTCTCGCGGGTTCAATGGCGAAGTCGGCGGCGAAAGTTAATTTTATAATCGATAGTAGATACGAGTCATTATGTCACGCTCGCAGTGTGCCAGTGTTTGGATAATAGATTATTCAATGTTGGATAGAAGTTGTTATGCTTGTGCAAAAGGTCGTGCGGCCGAGTCACGGCGACCAAAGAATTGACACAAGACAACGATCGTTTCCATTTCTAGTTTAGGCAGGTACCTGCCTACCACTTCAAAATAATCACGACGTTAAGTTGGTACCTACCTTCATTGTGAGTACCTTCTTACCTTATTTGATTTTCATATAGGTAGGTGGCGGCAAAATGTATGAGCATCTCTAGCACGGAACTACAGAAGTATGATGAAAATTTGTGTTTGTTCTATGTCTGGGCGTTAATATCTATTTAAGTATGTATGTACCTATTTAAAAATATTTAAGTATGTATATCAGTCTCTGGCAGCTATAGTACAAGCTTTGCTTAGTTTGGGGTCAGGCGACCGCGTGTGGAAGTGTCCCGAATTTATTTATTATTTAAGCAATTAGGTACCTACTTAAATCACAAAATCAAAGTATGGACTACAGTTTACTTATTCTGCATGTGGTATGGCGCTTATCTCCCAAAAACACTTTTATCATTTTTTTTTTAAAGAAAATAAACCAAATACTCAATCGAATAATAAAATCTCTATATGGCTCACGAATGTCAAACAGTAGACAAGCGTGGCTAATTATTTAAAAATCCTACTGGATTCAATAATAGTGAAACGAACAGTAAAATCGCAGTCCGCACCGTAACCCTAAAGGAACGTATCCATACTGCGTGACCCAATCTTACAATTTTTAACCCCCCTCCCCCCCCCTCGATGAACATCTTTACTCTATACTACTCTATTCTAAGACCCCCTCCCTCCTACTCTAGTTTTACGTAGTAATTGATAGTTTCAAATCGTTTTTTGCAAACAAAACATTAAAAAATCGTATCTACCCCCCCTAAATGAGTCACGTAGTATGGGTACGTTCCCTAAGCTACCAGCCACCAGCTATAACAGCAGGTGGTGTTCGTTCAATGGAACAGCCCGTTCAAGTTAGTTAACAGTACCGTTACTTCGCGTTTATGGACGTAACCTAGGAAGAAGGCCAGTGATGCAAGACACCACCGACCTATGCCACTGATTGCCAAAGTTTGGGGCTAGCGCAGCACTTTCTGATGTTACGTGGTACCTTGCAAGATATTGTACCATCGTGAAAGTCACCATCACTAAGCTATTATTTAAACGCAAAATTGACGATTAAGACCTGTACCTTCCCTGTTCATTACCTGTACTTTCCCGTAGCTATAGTATAATAGAGACCCGCCACGCCACTCTGATCTCGTAAACGGGCCATATTTTTTCACTGCAACACGGGCCTTGCAATACTGGCATTATTGCCGGGTCATACTGCAAATGTATAAGTGTATAATATAAGTGGCTGGCCCACACTCTAGATATTGTCTCTACATTGTCGGGCAGTTATTGCAGTAAAAATAAGGCCCGTCTAGGAGCACTCCAACGGTCCTAATAGGCTGTCTATATATAATGTTAATTAATGATTAAAAGCATTGATGCCAAATTGAACTCTACTGTTCAGTAGTGTTTACAACTTGTCCTATCTATCTCATTATAAGATAATTCATCATTATTAGGTATACTCGTAAGTAAGTACTAACCTTCCATTTGGATTATACTCGTATGTATAACATAACCGACTCTTGAAATTATTTTTTACTTGAGAAACTGTGGCGTGTAGCTAGAACTCTTTTACTCTCATAAACGTTGTACTTACTTTTGGTCTCGAAACAGTTTTGTCGTTTTCAATAAAATTAAAATTTAAAATAAAATAATTAACAAGTAACATTATCAAAACAAAAACAAAAACACGGCTGCATAATGTTGTACCCTATGACACTTCCACTATCAAGACGATTCAAATCACACCTCACATGTCGAAATCCATCAAGTTGTTTAGGCTGTGGGGCGTGCCAAAGAAACCTCATACATACATACCCACATACATAAGTACCTACATACATACAAACATTCGATAAATATTTTTTTTTTTTTTTTTTTTTTTTTGTATCCTGCTACATAGCAATCTGTTTGGTCTAAACAATAATCTAATGTGCTGTCTGATTTTCATCGGTATGTATATCTTCAGCAGGGGCATGCACCCAGTGGTGCAGTCCTCATCTGTTGTCTGCGAATCTTGACGCTAGTTCGGGTATACTGTTTCTCTTAAGGCGAGAGAATCTTAGGCTGCCCACGCCCTGTAGCTCGGCGGCTAGCTCGTTTATGTGCTGATCCAATCTTGCTTGATAAATCTTGCTGTTTGACCCAATTTCTTCCTTGACAGTTCGCAGATTTAAATCTAGGTTCATATATTTATTGCTTATGTGTGGTGGGATATGGAACATTGCTCTCATTGTTTTGCTTTGAAACCTTTCGAGTATTTCAATATTACTATGGCTGGCTGTGCCCCAGAGCTGAATGCCATAAGTCCAAATAGGCTTTAGTATAGCTTTATATATGACCATTTTACTGGAATCTGTCAACTGTGACTTGCGTCCGATGAGCCAGTACATGTTGCGGAGTTTGCAGTCAAGTTGTTTTCTTTTAGTCCATATATGTTTACGCCAAGTGAGTCGACGGTCGAGATGCATTCCTAAATATTTTGCGTCATCTGATTGTGTGATCTCGGTGTTGTAAAGTTTCACTGGTGGGCAGGTTTTCCTTCTAAGTGTAAAAGTGACTTGAACCGACTTATCTGTATTAGCTTTAATACGCCACTGCTGAAACCATGCTTCTATGAGAGCCAGATGTGATTGTAGCCTCTCAGATGCTGTATTGGGATTCTCATGGGTTGAGAGAAGTGCGGTATCATCTGCGTATGTTGCTGTAATGGTATTGGCATAAGTGGGTAAATCTGCTGTAAATATTAGATAGAGAACTGGTCCCAGGATACTACCCTGTGGAACTCCCGATTTTATTTCGTGCATTTGTGATGTATCAGAATTATATCTTACTTCGTAGCATCTATTTTCAAGGTAGGATTTTACCAACAGAAAAAAAGAGTGTGGTAGCATTTTTTTGATTTTGAAAAGTAGCCCATTATGCCACACTTTGTCGAATGCTTGGCTAATGTCTAGGAAGACTGCGCAGCAAAATTGTTTGTTTTCCAGTGCTCTACCTATGACATCAACCAGCCTATGCACTTGCTCGATGGTTCCGTGGCCTTCCCTAAATCCGAACTGGTGTGTTGGTATTAGGTCTGATAGATGTTCTCGCATTCTATTTAGTATGATCTTTTCTAGTAGTTTTCCAATTACGGGAAGGAGGCTTATAGGTCTATATGATGTCACTTCTTGAGGTGGTTTACTTGGTTTCAGAATCATTATTACCTGTGCTATTTTCCATTGACTTGGGTATGAGGACAATCTTAAACATGCGTTGAAGATAGCGAGTAGGAGCAGTATTCCTTTTTTAGGTAGGTGTTTTAAGAGAGTAGCGTCAATAAGATCGTAGCCAGGGCATTTGCCTTCCCGGAGTTTTAGGATCTCCCGCCTTAATTCGTTTGGTGTCACATGTTTTAGTGGTAAGCACATCTGAGTAGGTGACCTAAGGTATTCCTCTATGTCATTGTCCCGATGTGGGTTATTGCTGGGAAGTGGTTCGAAAACTTTACGTAGGTGTGTAGCATAGGTGTTGGCTTTTTCACAGTCAGAGCGAGCCCAAGTTCCTGTCGGAGTTTTCAATGGCGTAAGTTGTTGTTTAGGACGCTTTAGGTTTTTGGTAGCCTTCCACAGCGAGTAGTTTGTGTCGCTAGTATGTGTCAGTTTTGCGAGGTATGATTGTATATTCTCGTTTTCAAATTCTTTGATTCGTGTTTTTAGTTCTCGTGTGGCTTTATTGAACGCGGTCTTATCACTAGGATAGTGAGTATTATGCCATACTCTGCGGAGTCTACGTCTTTCGTTAATATAATCCTTGATGAATGCAGGGTAGACATGCTCTTTTGCTGTTCCCGTTTTGTGGTAGGATGTAGACCTATTTGCTGCGTCATGAATCAATTTGTTTAGTCCTTCTATAGCCTGTTCTACTTCATCAGTCGTTTTTAGTGAGATCTTAAGCTGTATCTCCGCTGTGATGATATTCTGATATTTTTCCCAGTTCGTATTCTTGTTATAAATTTTGGGTGCTGCTTCTGTTAGTATGATCTTACTATATACGTTAAGAATAACAGCAGAGTGATCTGAGATGAGGTCAAAGTCGGTTTCCGTTTTGGTGTTATTAATGGCAATGTTTTTTGAAATGAAAAAATCCAACAGGTCGGGGGTTTTACGTGGGTCAGCTGGCCAGTAGGTAGGTTCGCCAGTGGACAGACAATCGAGGTTAAGGTCAGTCACGGCTTGGTAGAGCTGTCTACCTCTAGTTGTTATGAGCCTAGAGCCCCAGAACAGATGTTTAGCATTCCAGTCTCCTCCACATATAAAGCGATGCCCGAGTGTAGTGAAGAAATCTTTATAGTCGTCCTTTGTTACCTGATGTTTAGGAGGGCAGTAAATTGCAGCAAGGCTGATGTCTGAGCTTTTGTCATGTAGTTTAATAGTAGTGGCTTGTATCTTGTCTGTTGAAAAAGGTTCAATTGGGTGATGTTTTATATTTGATTTTATGAGTACTGCCGTTCCTCCATGCGCATTTCCCGATGGGTGGTTGGTAGCATAAATAGTGTAGTCTTTAATTGAGATGTAGCTTTTGCTTGTAAACCTAGTTTCCGATATTAATACCACGTCAATTTTTTTCATACGAAGAAACAATTCTAGCTCTAGTCGTCTTGCGACTAGACCGTTAGCGTTCCATGTGATTATTTTAAGGTTAAGATTACTTTTTTATTTGGCTGCTAATTAGCTGGACGAAACGATCCATCATGTTGTCTACCATGTTTAACATCATAGTTTGAATTCTGTTGAACATTTGGTCTAAGATGTCACTTAGTTGTTGCATTTGAAGTGGTTGATCTGGGGTAGTTATTTTTTCCGTTTTTCTTTTTGTCATTTCAGCGTAAGTTGCATTTGTCCTGTTATGAGTTTTGAATTTTCTTGGCTGCAGTTTGTCAGTTTCGGAAATAATGTTCCTTGGATTTGTAAGGTAGTGTGTTTGTTTTGGTTGTATTTTCAATAAATGCTCTTTATACTGTTTGTATTTTATGCATCCCCTGTAACTAGCTGGATGTTTTTCTTGACAGTTTGCACAAGTAGCCTCTGTGTCTCTGGTTTTGGTGCAACTAGTGGTCGGGTGGTCGTTTCCACATTTGACGCATCTGAATGGTCGATAACATTGGTTTTTGGAATGTTCGATAAATATAACCCTCCTTCTAGTGCAGTCCGGTAAAAAGGCAAAACACTGTGTTTAACTATTCTGTGGCTATAAAACGTTTATTAGTAAAGAGAAGAGTCTAGGCTAGAACCACACAGCATGCAGCCTACGTTTCGCGCTTGTTACATATTTATGGTACGCATACGCATTGCAAATAGTTTCTTGTGATGCGTGCGACGGATGTGTTTCTATTTGCATTTAGCTGAACGCACGACTATTGCAATTATTTCAACCGATTAATTCAACGATTAAACTAGTGAGAATTGTTGTCCTAGCAGTAGAAGTACTTTTACTCTATCTAGCTAAAATCTCCGCGACTGCATCTCACGTGAGACGATCGTCAACTCGACCCAGAAGAACTCGGCGCGGACGAGTCGCCACTTTTATTTTTTATTTGTGGCTGGGATTTGTAAGCTTCAAATTAAATAAGATCTATCGAGTTGTTATGAACATTACATTGGTCTTGGTAGGTACTGAACACTGATTAATAATACATTGTTGTGGTAACTTTACTTCCACAAGATCTAGCTAGACAACCGAAAGAATATCAGGTACTTATCTACGTAAGTACCTACCTACTTCTCGTGTTTGTAGTTAATAAATTTATCGATTAGGTTCAGACGCTCCTACCTTAGTCTTCCCCATTTACTTGATTAACAATAATAACTGTCAGTCCCTAAACGGCCTATTCCGTAATTGATTAAAATTAATTGAATTCATCTAAGTAATCAATTTACTGTAATAGACGTTCCCCACTAAAAAGCTTATTCATCTACGACTGTTCGTTCTCTAGGTACAGTTTGAACCGAAACTGTGAATTGTGGAAAGGAAGCCTCCAAGAAACCTTCAATGAATACGTCAGAAAATGAATCCGAAAATATTGAAGATCACACCACTCGAAAACAAGAGTTGTACTCTACCTTCAAACTATTGTTTATTTTTGAATCTATGAATGGTATCTTCAGATTTCGCTTCAAAAATGGAAAAACTTTACCTCCTTCGTGGAAAATGAAACTGTACTGCGTAGCAATTTCCGCGTTACATATTTTACTGTTATACATTGCCCTGTGTATACGACAATCAGTTTCTGCAGAAAGTCTTCTCATAATAACCACGAGTGTGATACCAAGTCTTATGGCTTTGACACAGTACCTCTCTATTATGGTCGTCATGACATTCTTCCAAAATGAAACTAACATCAAAATCTTCGACTCATTTGCTGAACTCGACAGCCAACTCATCTACGCCGATGTTCGAGCATATTATAAAAAAACACGAGACAATAACAAGAAGTGCCTCATTTTCGTGATCCTGCTTCACCTCGTCACGACTTGTTTGGACTCTATCACAGACTATAGCTTGATTATATGTTGTCTACTATTTATAGTTTCTAAAATGGAGCTATTAGTTTTCATTATTTATATGACAATGCTGAAATCTCGGCTTTCAATCATTAACGGATATCTAACGAAGTTCATTTTAGAAAATAGCAAAAAGTCTGATGTGTTTTTCTGTGACATGAACGAATGCGTAATACAGAAATTCGATTTGATCGGGAATCCTTCTGACGACAATATGAAAATATGTGACTTGGCCAAAATGTATGAAAAAATTGGCGTTCTTTGCTCTATGATTAATAACGTGCATAATTTTCAAACTTTCGCTTCGCTTCTTTACGCCTTTGGGGAAGTGGTTATAGCTATTTGGTCGTCTCTTTATTACTGTCGCACGCCCGAGGTTGCCGCTGGACCTTTGGTAGTCTACCTTATCTGGTGCTTGACTACCATGTCAGCTATTGGCATCATGTGTTGGGTGTGCGAGAACCAGCGCTCGACGCGGAATGATACTCGGATCCTTGTGAATCAGCTTGTAATGGACTATGGTCTGCCGAAAACCATGAGAATGCAGGCTAAGGCTTTCATGGAACTCATTGAGACATGGCCTCTTAAAATCTTAGTGTATGACATGTTTTCTGTGGACATCAACATGTTATTAAAGTTTATCAGTGTTTCGACTACGTACTTGATCATTATTATTCAATTGTCACATATTGAGTAGTAGGCAATACGGCGCTGAAATGTTTATTTCTTAATATATATAGGTATTCTTACTTTTTTTTAAGCACCTGTTTATTTGATTGTGATATTAAAGTTTTTCAATCGAAAGTATTTTGAAATTTTAAAATTTCTTCTCTTTTCTTTTTGCATAGACTTAGACACACTGTTTACATAATATTCTAACGTTACGAAACTTTTTCGAAGGTTTACTGCAACTTTGCTAGGTAGTTACTATAATTTAGCCATCTAATAATTTATCTTTGCTAACTGGCGTGTCAAGGTTAGCTCAGGTCAGGTTATTATTTGTTATAAGGTCAGACGTGCCGCTAACTTTCGTGCGGTAGGTCACATAAAAAATAATTATTTAATTGTAAGTATAATTACTTCGCTCTGCTCTCTTCCTTCATTTCTACGGATGAATCTCGAATCACAGCGGAGTCAACTTTTCTTCAGTCTCCTGTAACCAGCACTGTAGACCAGCTGGCTAAAAAGCTACAGAACCAACAGTTGGCGTCTTGATAGTGAAATGTTCACAGGTGTTCACGACCTGTGAGATCGTCTCTAATAGCGTCAAGCCGTCTAGTTCACCAGGCACAGAATCTTGCTCGATTCCACAGACCACAAGGTCTGTTATCTAACTGCCGAGTTGCCAACGTAGCTCATCGTACTCATCGGAATACATAGTCTATCCATGCAGCTGCTCTACTCCTTATATGTATTATCATTTATCTGTGTTTATGCTGAATGAATTAGTAACGGGCGTGAGCAAGTGGAACGTCACAGTTCCACGCCCCATGAGCAGGCCACGTAAAGAGGAGGTCGGACGATGCATGATTTATAGATCGGAGTACGCCGTGCCCCGCAGTTTCACTATTATGACCCATAAATGTCTCAATGCAGGCCAAAGGTACACTATCCCTGAGTGACATATACTATGTATTTATTTTACAACGTAGGCGAAGCAACAGGCCAATTACCTACATGGTAAGCGGCTAACAAGTTTTGAAATTGCGTGAGTATCCTAACGTTTGAAAAAATTAAAAGTGCATTGGCAAGACGTGACGAAATTGACGGTCGATACAGTCCGCAATATAGAGTAAAATATTCGAGTCAACGATCTATTAAGTTTAAAATTATAAATCGGCTTCGCAAGACCTACCACAACTATAAATAGAGTGACGAAAAGCAAAACATGAGTGTAAAAATAATGCTCGCAAAGATATGCGGTATCACACCTGGGCATTGCTTGGATAACCCATTTCAAGGCTAAAAGTTACGCAGCTACGCGGTACCTAAACAGTTCCTGTTAAAACTTTATAGACGTATGTACTATATATTTTATCTTTTCTCTGACAGTAGAGGTAAACCTTCGCGTGGTTGCATTTTGCGTGAACAGTTTTTGCATGACCGGGCAGACCGTTACCGAACCGGTTTGTCACAGCTAATACTTTTTGTGAACCAGAATTGGGTGAAAAGTAATTACTTTAATGTTGCAAGATGTTATCGGTTTTTGCCTGCAATGAAAATTTAGGCCTTCCGTTATTTGAAACTGAGACACTTTTTGTATTGTGAACTCATAGCATCAAAATGTAAAAAGGACAACATTATGTGGTTAGAGCTTTTCAATGCTCTTTACACTTACAGGAGTGAGTGTAAAGAGCATTGAAAACATTAAGATAAGATAAAATTTATTGCGCAAAACTGTGTATAGTAAGGTGGTATAAACTAGTGTAGGCAAAACAACAGTTTGTCTAACGGACATGAAACAAATATGTTAGTTGATTGAAACTTGTTACTTGGACAATATCTAGTGTAATTCCGCTTTAACGTCACATTAAGTACATCAAGGAATATGAATTTTTTATTCTAATTTTAATTTGGAAATAAACTAAATTAATGAAATTTACTAGAAAATTATACAAATAGATATTTGAATCTAATTTTAGAATATTTTTTTTTATTTAAAAAAAAAATTACGAATTTACCTGAAAAAATTAAAATTTAAAAGGATTAGACAAACCTGAAAAAAAAAACAAATATGTTATTGAGCACCACCCTCACCACGCCCTACAAACTTAGGCTTATAAAAACAGTTACGAAACGAGCAAGGCATCGCTTCACAAGGTTTCGCTTATGATAACAATTTCTTCGTCTTTTCGCTTATTTCATGTCTTAACAGATACCTTATAGTTTCACTGAACACGACAGTATGCAGTTTTACACCGATCATGCACCGTCACGGTCTAACGACCATAATCGATGTTCAATCGAACGCAAATCGAATTGTTCAATCGATCGGAATTGAATCGATTTGTTGCGGTAAGCGAGACTTTATGAGTGTCGCTTTCACAGTATTAGGTATTACAATGCATGTTTAAGTGACGTAATTACATGGTACTTATGGTAGATAAATAAAATAAGACAAACTGGTACACTAAAGCTTAACTTTCGCATCGGGCCACGATAATTATGCAACCTGTAGAAGAGTAGACCGTAGCTGCTATGTCTATGTATCTATCGTAAGGTGGATATTGTTAGTTCAGTTTCACAAAATTTTTATTTAAAAATTTTTAGAAAATGTGTAGGGTTTCAAGACAAAAAAAAAGCTTTTGTTAACTGATAAAGAAAACTGCAACTTGAGCGGAATTTAGCCTTCAGCTCAAGTTGCAGTTTTCTGTTTATGCAGTTCTTTATTCTCTCCTCTATTCTTAACCCCAACGCAAAAACGACGTGGTGTTTGTGTGTGTGTGTGTCTGTGGCGACTGCCTCGGTGGCTGTTGGTAATGAACCTGCCTTCTGAGCTTGGGGGCGTGGGTTCGATTCCCACCTAGAGCAAACATTTATGTGATGAACATTTGTGTTTGTTCTGTGTCTGGGTGTTAATGATCTATTTAAGTATGTACATGTATTTAAAAAATATCTAAGTATGTATTTAAAAAATATCAGTCTCTGGCAGCCATAGTACAAGCTTTGCTTAGTTTGGGGTCAGGCGACCGTGTGTGGAAGTGTCCCGAACTATTTTATTTATTTATAACTCCCGAACGGATGAACCGATTTCGATTTTTTTTTTGTTTGAATGGTGAAATACTCGAGAATGTTCTACTTCTTAGCTATGCTTATTGAAAATCGGTGTCGGCGGTTTTTTTTATTTTTATGTTCTCGTTATTTACCTCTTTTTAGTTTTCTCGGTTGTGTAACCCTAGAAATGAACCTATACTATACTTAGTATGTGTTGAAAACCAGTATCTGAATCGGAAATTCAAAAATATTTTTGGCTTCAAGGTCAAGTTAAAACAGAAAGAAGACCATCCATCGAATTAGCATAAGTAATCGCATATCTAACATACAGGTTATTAAAATCTGGTACTTATCCTTAAATGATAACCGATGATTATTTCGTTTACTTGCAGAGCCGACTGTAGAGCATTAGTTATCCGCCATTTCCACGTCTCTCCCCATCTCCGGGCCAATATTTTACTGACCGCTTTATTAAACATCAAAATAAACTCGTAATAAAGCAATCTTCTGTATTTATAACGTCATGATTTGTCACTCTCGGCGTAATAAATAGGATAAGCGGCGAGCATTCCTGTTCCGACACTGTGAAGGTCGCAAGAAGCACGCCCACGCTCGCCGCTATCTACAATTCTACAAAAAGTCTGTTCGGAAAGAGAACTAACGTGGCGAAAACGAGAACTAACGTGTCAAACAAAACAAAATAAATTATCTTCGTGCAAAACAAAGGATTAAGCAAATTTGGCGCCCTCAAGTCCCACAGCGCAGTTCTCTTGCCGAACAGCTCTAGCTTCCTAATTTCTAACCAAACTGCAGGTCCTGGGAGTATTTTTGTTAAATTATTCGCGAATCATGACAGATGTAGAACAAGCTAAGCTTTGATCTCGGCTAAGTAGGTCAATCGATCTAAAATTCAAAATCGTCGCATGAAAATTTGTAAAAATGTTCTTTAGGCGTGTCGTCAATCCAAAATGCGAAATTGTCGCTTGATTTTTTGTAATGAAGTTCTTTAGGCGTGTCGCATAAATCAGCTTTTAATTAATTAATCGAAAATAAGGAAAGCCACTTCCAATTCAACATTTCTGATTAGATTTTTAACAAGTCACTTCGAGCAGATAAGTTCTCGAATCATGCTTATTTGTAAGCTAACGGTGCTTAGACAATACGAAACTGTATTTTAATTGACCGATTTTTTAACAAAGTAGATAAGGTACTTTTTAATTTTTTTTTAGAAGACAATATAATATGTTCGCTGACGACAAATGAATAGGTGGGCAAACGTGGTTAGATTAATCGTATTTTTTTAAAAATGAACCTGTTTTTTTTTAAATTTAAATTTATAAAGTAAGTAGGTAAGTAAGTACTTTTTTCAAATTATATTAATTTTACTAGGAAAAGTCTAATAGGAAACATACCAATCAAATTCAAATTTAAAATTCAAATTTATTTAAAAAAAAAGAAAAGTAAGTATATACAGCCAGGTTGACCTAAAATAGGATTAACTAAATGAACTAATACTTATTGTATACTTATTGTGTAATATATACTTATTGTGGGTTGTGTCAGTATTCACTTTGCAATGTTTTCACCGATCTCCCCTTGATTTCCCATTGGCTGCTCGAGACCATCACTAGTGCTGTGCCACCACATGCTGCATTTTCCGAACATGCGATTGCTCAGTATTTCCGGCACAGTTTTACGACTGTCTATCAACTCTGAATATCGGGCCCAGATTCCCGGTGACGTGCGCACGCCCTTGAGACTTGCGAGTCGCGTCCCGATTCAAAGGTGGATAAATCAATTCTGAGTATTTTTATACTTTTAAATGGCTGTTTACAATTTTTATTACGTCGTTAAAAGCTAATACTAATTTATTTAGAGTAAATAATTTGTACCAAAAGAGTTCTTCAAGGTTTAACATATTTTGTTAGTAAAATAAATTCTCCAACTCACGACCAAAATAACTTTTTTACTTATTTAGACCCAATCAAGGAGAATTCAGACTTGTATACTGTGTTGTAGGTAATTACCTGCTGCTTTATGATAGCGTATATCAGCGAAATAGCCACTATGTTTAATTTAACAAAAATTACTGATAATAATACTTCGCATTTTGAATTTAAATTTAAATTTAAATTTGAAATTTACTTCCTTACTTCACAAACAAATTGTTCGTTATTACGATAACAGAAATCAAAGAATTTTACATGCAACTCTCTTTCTGTTATAATTCAAAGGAAATCAAACAAACAGTTGTTTACATAGGTATCCACGTTTCAAGCCAACACCTCACGTGATTCAGAACATAACTAGGTAAGTTTGTACATAATTATTATGATCTAGTAGGTATTCTATAGTAGGAAAAGATGCTTCATAGCCTTTATCGTAGATATTTGGCATTCGCCATATCGTATTCGCCTCACACGGCAAATCATAAGGCATTATTAATTATCTGTACTATGATTCTCATTAAGGAGGTGCAATTATTGTTTATGGGCTGCATGTCGTTTTAATGATCGTTGTGGCACCTAACTCCTCTGGTATACATCCAAGTATCAACTAGCTCAGCAGTAAATTGTCTGGACAAATAAAACCTTTGACAACATTTACGTTAACTACCCATTTATTAAGAAGAAGAAAAAACCAAGTATCATATTCAGAGTATTTTTATTTTATTCTTAAACTATGCTCGTAGAGGCTGGTTACTGAACGAACTGTTCTCCGTTAGCAACTAAATAGTTACCTAAATCACTAATTTAAGAAAAAAAAAATTGGACTTTCAAACTTTTCATAAAGTATTTCGCATTAGTCATTGTCTAATTAGTCTCATTTTTACGTATATTACGAACAAAATAATAATTATTATGTAACTAATTAAAAATAAACTATGCGACAAACATTTTCACTCTCTAGGTATGCTTAGGTAACTTTTTATATTAATTGCCTATTAATTCAATGAATTGCCGCAAAGAATGAGAAATGGAGACAATTAACGGTAAACAACCATTTGCATCAAAGAAACTAGACAATAGCACAAAGCGATAGGAAAAATGATTTGTGAAAATACAGAAGTAGGTACTAGTCAGGTACTGATAATTTAGAAAGCTAAAGCTTGTTGCATTGTAGGTAGGTGGTTAAGATGAATATCTCAAAAAATATAATGTAGACTCACCTTAACGCATAAAAACTACATAAAATAGTCCTTTACTAACCTTTAATAAATACAAAGTTTTGTTCACCAAAAACTTAACGTAAACATTTTCCCATTGGGCATAATATGTAAAATATTCCATTATACTCATACGGTGTTGGTAATAGAATAAGCTTGCAAGCTAGCTAGCTACAGCTACACATATTGGTTAAAGATTATATCGCCAGCTAAACTTAAATCCATGTTGTGATTGCACATTTAGCTCGGGGATTAGTGCAATGACGTCCGTTCCTCGATCTGCGCTCTGCGTTTCGTCAGCTTTGATTCACTTCTTTATTTATTCAAAAGGGTCTTTGGACGGCCTTGAACCGACTTCATGAATACTGCAGGTGACTTCTTTGTCCTTGTCGTTAATTGAAGTCGAACTTTTACGTTGATTTGTGTGTCTGTAATATCTGAACCGTACTGACCTTCCCAAAGAGAAGATTATAGAGAACATTCATCAACGACATATTTATTGGTTTTGCGAATTCTGCCTGTCCAGGGTTTCTATAATATTTTATCAAAGTCATAATGGCTGGCAGGAAATATAATTCCAAGAGCATTTTAGTGAACCTACTTTATATAAATCAATGATTTTTGCTAGGTACTTATATATATTCGTATTTGCCCAGCAATGTTTGAAACTTTTTCGTTAGGTAGGTAAGAACTGCTTTTCATTTCAATTTACATGAGATTCACACCTAGGTAACTTTTTGCAGTAATAAAACAACATTTCTTCATAATCTACGAATAAAAAGTTAATTGGAGCAAAACATGCCATTTCAATGAGTTTACAGCCAGTAGTGACGTCATTTTCTACGTTATCGACTCCCGCAACGCAAGGCGCTCCTTTTTTACTGCTCTATTTTCACTAGTTATTACTTCTTCATTGCGGTGAAGCAATAGCCCATTAAGAATTTTCATGGGAAACTTGGATTGTGTTTTACTAACGCAGCTATTTTTAACGTAGCCCTTTCTTAAAATGCTTGTAATAGTGTATTCATAGTGGAAATGAACTCTATGAATCACCGGAACACAGTACTCTCTATTTACTTACAACCTTGTTTGAGATTTATTTTTAAACCATTGCTTTTATTTGATTTCCAAAAATGTACGTATCTCGCTCAGGCGGAGCAGTTGGTTCTATTTTAGATTCAGCTTTGCTAAATTCAATAACGTCGTATTTGAAAACATTCATCTCAAACAAACTCTCGTCTTTATCGTTCTGTACTGTACGTTTACTTTCGTTTGCACTATAGGCGATGTAAACAAAAAATCTGAACTTTTCATGTGCCATTACAATGCCCTCTGTTCATTTATTTATGAGACACACACATGACACAGATGACCGATTTATAGACACATTTCGTAATAAATTTTATAAGAGCGTATTGCACGTTTTCAAATTTTATTGAGTCATTATGTTCTCATTCAAGCGCATCAAAAAATTCAGATGCACCGAATGTCGATTAATTTTTGTGGTTGAATTTGTTGTAAAAGAGTCATTGAATGCGCTAGTTGAGTAGAAAGATCGAGAAGTGTACGTAGCGCGCAATGTTTTATGGATGTCGGGTAATGGTTGGCTGGCTGGGTGTGTACACGCCAGCGTTTTGTCGGCTGTCGTGAGCAATTAGCACGTTCACTGCCTGTCATCGCACCATTGTGATGAAATCTTCTATGAAGAGCATAAAAGCTTTCTTAAATGACACTTTTACTTGCCATAATAGCAAAGCCAATGTTTGTTTCCATAGACACGGGTTGTAGGCGAGTTTTTAAACTTAGTAAGGTGTATGCGCATTGTTTAGTACAGTGTCTCTCATCTCATCAAGTGAATCTTTGACATTATCAGTGATAGATAGCTTATTGTAATTCTGACTGTATTTTTGACTGAAAATAAATCTAGCGAACTAAGCGATGTCATTCAACTTTCTCACAATGAACCATTATTCATCGATATTTTGCGGTTGTTTCTAGCTTATAGCAGATGCTGTCCATCGAATCCCACACACCACCCGTCTGTCTTTAGATGAGTGATGCGTCACTGATTGCAGTTTGTGCGCGTATGACGCACGTGCACGCGTTTACCTTTCTCTACACTTTTGAATTTTTATTGATATACCTTTCCAAGCACCTTGTTTTGTCTGCTTATCATTACCTATCAGGACTACTAATCACTATTTAATGTTTGAACTATTGTGTTGAAAGTTTTATAGATACCAGTGTTATAAACCAACTCTTCATACAAAATTTGATAAGATTTTTAATGGAGGTTGAAGGATTCACCTATTTTTAATTTATTTTCTTAGGGTTTAAAAAACTCTTTGATACAAAAATATCTTCGATTTTATCATTATTTTTCATCGAAATTTTTATTTATTATATATTTGATAGTGAGCTTTCTCGTCTAACGTCGAGTTATGACACTCGGAGGAATGTCCTGCATTATTTCGAGCGTGGTTTCCATTCCCAGATATAGCATTAACAGTAGGTAGAAACATTTAAGAGCTGCAGAGGTCGTCGACCGGACGCAGACGCTTCCCAGATTTTATTGCACTTTCTACAATGTTTGAAAAGTTTACACATTTTAAACTTTGATCAGTTTGCGTGCTCTGAGGAAAAGCCAGGATTTTAATTTAAGAGATACGAGACGTTGATTGACGAAAGCTTTCGGAACATTTTTTGTCGGTTGATTTGAACTTTCGGATTTTGTAACATATTGTGTCGACTATTTAACGAAGAGATTTATGTTTCTGTATCAGTTTGGATAGCTAGATGAAACTAAATTTTCTTTTGCATTTGCTGCAAGACACGATGTTTTTAATTTTTTTTAGCACTGTTTTTTTAATTCGACTGGAAACTCTACACTTCTACAGTCTAGATGAGACCGCAATGAGGTTAGCGTAGGTACAAGGTACCAAAGAAGCTGTCAGGGCCGCGGAAAAGTGCGAAAGCCCTGCACGCCCCTGGGGCCGATGAAGAAACTTATTAAAGGTTTTCCCTGTGATAAAAAAGGTACTTAAGCAGTATACTATACATATACATATGTATGTTTACGTGACTTACGAAGTAAACTTAGTGGCGATATTATAAGAAAACCACCCACCCACCACGCCATACCAAACCAAAAGTTACCACCCACCGGACCAAGCATGCCGTGAAATGACCTAGTCGTGTTTCGGGATGAAGTCCGGTGTAACCGTTCTGAAGACGGGTCTGAGCAGTAGCTCACTTCGTAACTGCCGTCTTTGTACTTGTACGTCACTCTACAAAACTTCAAGGCTAGAGTGAATAAGTACCTCATAGGTCGTCGTGCTCCATCTTAGACCACAACGTCGCTAATAATATCAGGCGAGTTGGTGGTCAAACGTCAACCTATTCTAAATTAAAAAAAAGACTTTCGGGTAGTGCCTAAAAACATAACGTCAAAAATCAGTAAAAGGCGGGCATCACTTAGAGACGATATGGTCTTCTAGGAAGGAGAACAAAATACACAAAAAATTATTGTTGGAATATCATTAACATTATTAGGTTCACTATTAGCTTGGTAATGTTAGTAGCTGCTGAAATCCTAACAAAGTTGGTTCGTATGTTTGTAATATTCCAACATCAAACTGTGCTCAATAGCTGAATGAAACGGATTTCGCAAGCCAAACATTTGCTTCTAAACGTTATTTAACTTCTTTCTAGGAACACTTTGGTGCAATAACACCCGACCCGATTACATCGCGTTGGTTACAAAGTAGCCACGTGCATGTTTTGTCCGCTATTCGAATTTCTATAATATACTTGGTCTCGGAACTCTGTCTCAATAGTCACTAGAAGGTGGAAGTTGAGTTTTGCTGGAGATTTCTTGTCTATGATAAGGTATCCTAAATGTGACTTAAACGTGGCTATTATGGTTTATTGTGTAAACGTCTATTTCTTATAATTTTGTTTAAAAATATGCAATAATTCATAAATTTTAATTCAGCTACGTTTCACAGTTTCATAATAGCGCTTTTAGATTAGTGATATTTACTTTAGTTATTTTATTTTTATTGGTTTAGCGCGTCTTCTCGTTTTCAAGATCTAAGTATCTGCCCTATCTATACCGACCGTGTGCTTGGTACTCTAGTTAAGCAAAGGTTTATTCTAGTTAGATAAAGGTCTTAAGCTTTCCTGCTGTTTCTTACACTTTGTATCACATGGCTTTTGGCATCAAAAACTTTTGGTAAACCTGTGTTATTTATTGACCAAACTGAGCGAGATCTCATAGTCTACTGGGATATTTTGGTATTTGTTCGACGGTAACTTGAGTTTACCCAATCTTTATGAACTTTTAAAGGCCCAGTAGTTCACGCATCTACAATTCTTGAGGGTACCGCGACCCTCTGAATTTTACATACAAACGCGCTTGTCAAATTTCTTGGAAACTGTTCGACAGATTGTAATTAAATTTGGCGTGTACAGTCAAATGAACTATATCTCCGCCCCTACGTTCTTGTTTATTTTTAAAAGTCCTCGAGATAAAATAGAGCTATGAAAAATATTCGCTTTTGTACGGGGTCAATTTTGACTGACTTATTTAAT
Organism: Peribatodes rhomboidaria; assembly: GCA_911728515.1. Classification (NCBI taxonomy): domain Eukaryota; kingdom Metazoa; phylum Arthropoda; class Insecta; order Lepidoptera; family Geometridae; genus Peribatodes; species Peribatodes rhomboidaria. The sequence continues at coordinate 4,459,207 of OU452175.1, read as the reverse complement.
AGATAGACAAAGCTAATTAAACATCCCTTTATTTCTTATTATTTATTTACATCATTAGCTTTTAAATTAATCCATAATACTAAAAAAATTCGTAGCTATTTAAGTATGATTAGAGAAGTGTGAAAGTCATAAAAAATATTTTTAATTGCAATTTGTCACTCTGTAGATAACTTTAGAGGCTCATCGGTATATTTACTTGCTCTCTTTGCTCATCGTCTTCTTTTACGACGGAATGGCAATAGAAAACCATTAGCCAAGGCGAAGTTAGCCTAAAGGGACCCTTAATTTGAATATGAACGAAATCGGACGAGGAATTGTTGAGAGGTCTCTGTTCTAGACGAATTACTAGCTAGTTTAACTTATTTCCTATATAGTTTTAAGCGTCGTGTCAGTATTTTTAATTGTTTTCAACTACTCTTTGACCGTCTTGTTTCCAAGCTGGTGGGTACTATTCCTAATACCCAGAATGTGGGGCAGGCGATTCAATGAATCATATTGTGTTTACGCTATTTGCATGCTGTAAAACAATGTTTCATTTCTGTGCAGAATTAGAAAATGAATTGAAACTATGTAGATAATATGATTTAAATACGCGTTAGTCCAAATCCTCCTACTACGAGTAATATTATAAACGCGATAGTTTGTAAGAATGGATGGATGTTTGTTACTCTTTCACGCCAGAACGGCTAAACAGATCTGGATGAAATTTGGCACAGAGATAGATTATAGTCTATAATAGCACATAGGGTACTTTTTAACCGCGGGTGAAACAGCGGGGTACAGCTAGTCATCCATAATTATAATTCCAAAATGACTGCGTCTCGCTCGAGATTTCTTTGCCTTCCTTTAGAAACAGCAATTGTAAAGCAAGTCTTCCTGGAAACATTTTCACTCACAGCGAAATGATTACTTATACCCGCTTTTGTCATAAATGCAATATTATAACTCCATTGTCTCAAGACAAAGAGCCATTTACAGCACCTCGCACAAAGGATGCACAAGAAACTTGCATCGCAACGCAACACACGACTTTCGATCGTGTTTCACGACCACATCAACAATCAAAGACCTTATTATTCTACCTTGGAATGAACTTCACTTTTTTTTCTATGCTTCAATTATGAATCAATCCTCTTTGGGCTCAAGGCTTTTACTCGAAGGCATAGAATCAAATGTTTCTGTATATTTCGTAGTTGGTTTGTTACTAAGATTTGACTTGGATAGTTATGTGCCGTTGTCGATAAATTCTAATTTTGTAGCATATAGCTCTATTCTTGGGTTTAATTTTATGTAAACGACAGATAGATGAAATTAAAATTAAAATTTGTTTAGTGACGGGCCAGTGTCGATAAATTTAAACTGACATAACAAAAATGCCTGTGAGAATTATGAGCAGGCTTGCAACAAGTAGGTACAGACAGCATTAAAAAATACCTACATTCCAAATAAAATGTATAGCATATTTCGAGCTTAAATATTATATTATCTAGCGTGTTGAGGTTATTTTGGATAATTATTTTATTCACGAGACACTTATGTTATATGAGCCATAAAGCCGAAAACACTGACAATGACAACAAGCATCTTGCGTTCCGAGCACACAGCCAAAAACGTAGCAAAAATACATCACAATATTTTCGTCGCCAGTTGATTTTCCACAGTTTTTAAAACATTAATGAAATCAGGTTTCTTACAAGCTACCTATTAATGCTGGCACAACGCAATTTTCTAAAAAATATATTTATGATATTGTTAAAACATACGCATTACACAGAGATCAAAAGCTTTTCAAATGTAATTTTTAGATTGACAGGTAGCATAAAGAGGAAAACCGATGTTGGAATTTTTACTGGAAACCAGCATATTCTGAGAAAATAAATTGTCCCAACGAAAGCTACTTCAATATTAGACGTAAGGAGAAGACTAATATTTTTAGATTTGTGGGTAAATTGAGTTGATTTATAAAGATAGGTGACAGTTGACGGTTGAGAGTGGGCCGGTCGCCTTCACCTTGGACCGCTGGTTTGTTTCACAGCAGCATTGACAGCGCCCGTGACACCACCGGGCGGCTGGACTTGTCCAAAATAAACACCTCTAACAATGATACAGGCGGCCGCAATAAAAATGTATATTTGTCTCTATCTGCTTTCTCTTTCAGATTCAGGTGCCACGGGAATTGCGGAGAATGAAACTGGATTTTAATATATTTTGTATGTATGCGTTTAAAAACGAAGCTTAAAATCCATCGACGCTATGAGAAAAATATGGCTTTCACTAGCTTCGGACCTGGTGATGGATGATTCTTGAGGTCATAAATGGCTGGAGTGCTGGATTTTCAAATCGCAAAGCAACTTACTGGTACACGTTGCCTTGTAGTGGTAGTGGTGATGGTCTCCGTTGTTTCGATCGTCTCCACTTCGCCATCTGCATCTCCAGGATTGTTCCATGATCCGTAGAATTCTGTCATGTTTCCTGTATCCTTTATCACCCACGGCACTGAACTCCAAATGACTTTTGACACACATTCACTGCACTTGTGTAGCACTTGCAAACACCTCGTAAATTTCAAACTATTATTTATAAATCGATATGTCCTTTAATGTCGATGTGTGCATCCATTGCCGTCGGTAAACACTAGAGTGCACAGTAATGTTCGCGACAAACTTCAGCCGAGCTTTCTGCCGGTGCACCGCGAGACGGCCAGAGCTGGTGTTGTATAAAATCCTACTGGAAAACTGAAATAACCGCGCCGAACAAAAAGCACCAGCCAAAACATTTCACGTGCGAGATTATTATTAGTTGGACGATCTAGCCGAAAGAGTTAAGTGTCGCTGTGACCTTTTACATGAATTAAACTACATTAATAATCCTATTTTCCGCGTTTATTATTTACAGTGCGAAAATATTACGTTATTTTGAGGCGCTCCTGCGTACTTTCGGAATTTATTTTGACGCAAATAGGTATTTGCTGTCACTTATGCACGCCTCGTTACATTCAATAAGCTTTTCATTTTCTTATCAACTCAGCAGTTTCTTGATCGACGCCTTATTCTTTTTTTTTAATTTGACTGTGTTTTTGCCATAATTAAGAGCTTGGTTATAATATCAGTTTTTTTTATGATATCTAAATTGACATTAGTTATTTTAAGTCAAATACTGCAGTTTTCATAAATCAATTGCAATATGCCTGTATACCAGTGGTTTCACTAGTTTTAAGCGTTATTATCCTTTCATTTTTGTTATTTCTGGTGTGGAAAATAAAGAGCTTATCTATAAATCTATGTAGAACGTCAAGCGCTTTTACACAAAAGTCGTCATTGCGGGTGTTTGATAAACGCAATATCCAGTAGCAAGCGCATCAGAATAGCTTTTATTTTATTGATTACTTCTCAGAATTAATGCTTGTCTTGCTAATACGATTTCTATGCTGGAGGTAGTTGTATGCAGCCATCCAGCTACGGCGTCAGCGTAGGCGCTGACAGCTTCTCCACTTAATATAAATACGCGGTTCTCCAAACAACCCGCGATAAATCTGTACCACGCTTCGAAATCGTCCGACCGACACGCTGTTTTAACAGCATATCGATAGAGTGCTCTATTGAACGCCGGCACATCACTAAAGTTAACAAACTCGAATAACCTCGGCAAATTCCCACCTTGAAGGTACGCAACAAAGTTCAAATTTGTTTAATGACTATATTTTATGGGTCATCTTTCCTCCATATTTTCAGAGGTTTTTTATGCACGTATAATTGGTAATACGATCGAAATTTCTTTCATGTTGAACGATCATTAGCCGATTTGTAAACACGGCAGTGGCGAGTAACAGATGGTTGATAGTCGCAGAACTTTATCATGAAGATGCTTCCGTTCAAGTTGTGAAATAACTAATAATGGGGTGGACTCTACGTCGTTATTTACCTATAGGTAAGGTAAGGTTACCTATATGTAAAGTAAGGTAAGGTAAGTATAGGTATTTTTATCGTAAACAACAGTAAGAGTTTATTGATTCCAATGTTACTTGTTACCTACTCTTTTAATCGTTTGCGAGTGAATTTGAGTTTTTCAGATTTCTAAATTGCTACGAGAGCTTACTCGTACTTCAAAGTTTAACACAATTTTTCCAACAACAACTGCATCTGCCTTATAGTTTTGCAGAAAAAAGTCTAGGTAAGTGCTTACCTAATTATTATATTTTTCGTTCAGTACGAAGTACCTATAACCAGTGATTTTGATTTAGTTTCTACTTTGCTAACAACGAAATTTTTTTAGGGAACGCTTAATTTTGCAATAGGAAGGTAGGTACATATACTTACCTTTAAACTTAAATCTCTAGTTTTTTTATAAACTTTCATTTTTGGCCTACCTCTACGTACATATACATTGACAATGGCACGGAGTTTATTAAGGTCGCTTGTGGCATTGGGCCTATACTAGATTTTTTGAATTTTGTTTCCACATTTATCTGCGGAATTTGCTGACGGCTAGATTCACAGGAAGTACTCACGTGGCATTGTTAATGTCCGCCTGTCGCGTCTTCCCGTTTGGCTCCCCATCTCGTCGGCCAAGGTCACTTACCTGCAATGATATTCACAATTCAAAAGTAAGTCGCATTTATTTTAATGAGTACCTACAGAAATAATTTTAGTCTTAAATTGTTGCTATGTTTTTGTCTCAAGAAGATGCAGAAGAGATATTAATTATTTATCTGTGTCTCGATGATGTGTCCTTATATTTTCGCAGCGTTTGCTTATTACGTACTAGTAAGTATATCAGTATTATTATTTATTTTGTGTTATTAACAGTGTTATTATTAAGATACTATGTAAAATGTAATCAATTGGGAAATAGTGCTAAACAAGTTCCCCTTTTTCATTTTTATCGTTCTTATAGTCATGAAATTCGTAAGATTTTTATTTATTTACTTAGGGAATTTACCAAACTGAATTCTGAACTAAATTTTACGTGCTCAGACCTTTAGTTTTGTTTCCTTCTTTCTAAATTGGTAATCATTTTGTAGATTTTTTGTGTACCTACATAAAACAGTAGAATTATTGTGGCCAAGCTACAACATTAAATTATAGAATTAATAAAATAAATTAAGAAGTGTTGATTGCAGAATGCTGTGGGTGTACCAAAATGAATACCTTATTTATCTGTAATTCTACATATATTAAAGAACAGACCATTGACTCGATGAACACTACTTTTTCTTCATACTAAGTACACTTTAAACTACAAACATAGACGAAGACTATGATACAATGGTACCTATACTAAGTAGGTATTTGTAGATTTACCAGATGTCCATCTGCCTACATTGAAGAACATAGTAAAGAACAGTTTTCGTATGTCCCACCTTGCATCATTAATTGTTATTTATAAAAGAGCCGTTTCTCATAATGATTTAATCTAACATGACAGTGAGCCTCTAAATAATAGTCAAACAATTTACACAAGAGATCCAATAAATTCATAATTATGTGGTTAGTTAACTAGCGAAGCGAACCGAATAATGTAAACAACATAGTCGTCGTAGACTCAGTGCCAGTAAGTATCGGACTTGTTGATCGACATATGTTCAAAATTCGACAAAATTGGTAAAATATCGCGATTTTGTCTAAGTCACTGTCATAGGCTTTACGTTAAACGACAAGTTGCTAACTCCATTTTTAGGGATACGCCGCCAGTTTTATGTACAAATCGCAGATCTGTAACTGTCGCGTCGTCATCGCTTCAAACCGAAGACACCGAATTCTACGTTTGTACTGGCACAGGTGCAGCACTAAAAAAGTTTTTATTGCTGCACCAGTGGCCCTATTCGGAGATTTGAGATTCTCATCTCACCTTATTTTGTCCTTGTTGCTCTCGTTTGAAACGTCATAGGTGTGAGAGTGACCAATATAAAATCTCATCTCATCTCACGCGCAGGAATAGCCCCCCAGTCCCATATCGATGGCTCTCTCAGAGAATTGACAGAGTTCCACCGACTGGTCCATTGCGAGATCGCTCGCGTAAACAGCGACTTCGCCCTAAACACTTCATTCAATGAAAATAAATAATATATCCGCTAATGCGACCATCAGTGTCCTCGTAAATTTGATGAAAGGATTTTCATTATGGCCAACAAACGCTTAGATGCGAGAAATTAAATTATAACGAAGATTGCACGAGAGGGAAACAGTTATTCGGCTGATTTGCGGCCAACGACTATTAATTTAGATTAGGCATTGATTTACGGCTCTTTTATAGAATTTGCGAGGTTCGCGACTATTTTAGTAGTTGGATGGCATCCGTTGCCTAATTAATTGGGTTTTTATGTAATTATGTTCTTTTAATAGAACTTGGTGAGCATCCGAGCTAATTTCAGAATTAGCTAGTTTCAGAATTGCACTGATTGTTAAATAACCAATCAGTTCAATCAATACAGTTACGATAATTTTATCGTCAAAGATTTGCAGCTGTGAAACTTTCAATTTTGAATTTTGAAGTAAATTTAAATTAAATCAAAACATTTAAATTGTTTTTTTTTTTAATTTAAATGTTTATCACGGTATTTAGTCTTGTTTTTTTTAGAAATGGTAGGCTCTGAATTCTTGATACCTCTAACTTTATGGGATCTATAACTTAAGGGCATTTGAAGGTAGTATTGAAAAGAAAGGTCATCTAAATCTTAGAGAGCCATATTAGGCTGTCTGGAGCAACGTTCATCACAAAAACGTAGAAATCCTTTCTTAACATGATCTAGCACCTATTTTGCAGTTGCAAGAATATTAAATTAAGTACCTACTTACCTATACTACGTTACGAATCGAACATTGGGCCAACTACATCTGCGAACCAGTTAAACTTTCCTGTCATATAAATATCGCGGTTTGATATCGTCTAGACGTCTGGCCCAGGTTCAAACACAGACAAAAATGATTTCTGCATCTGCTTGGAAAACAATACAAGTTGTATACAATGTCATGTAGAGACAAACAGATTTTATTCGTATGACAAAATATTGACTACCTATATGTTTTTAAATAGTTGCTTGTTTAGTTAGATTCGGATGTAGTATTCAAGTAGTACGTGTTCTCATAAAGCGCTGCAAATATACCCCCTTAGCAATAAACGTTGTGTAGCCTCGGAAAAGTTTTACAGTGTTTTGTTTTCTTTTTTCTGTACCATTTTTCAACTCGACGAGGGTTCGTATTCCGAGGGTATACAACGTTTATTGCTAAGGAGGATAGTATTTTGTTGAAAAATTGCAAGTGTATTGTAGGTATGTCTTGTGAGGAGCCAAAAACAAAAGTTAAAGTCGGTGGAGACATTACTTCAATTAGTAGTTCAACACACCCCTCCACTTTCTTCCAGCGTTCTTTTCACATTACGCGAACTATAGGAACCCGCAGCTTTGCGCTAAATACTTTACCTCTTTTTGACATTAGTACAGACAGGTATTAGTGGTATATATATAAAATGTACCCCAAGCTCCAGATAGACCCATGTGACCCATGTCGGAGTCGATAGTAATACGAGGTACCTACTTCAAACAATATACGAGTACATATTCTAAGCATCGCGGACCGACGCAAAACGACAAACCGGAAATAGAGGGATACTCACAACGATAAGTTTCCTTGTCCTATGTTCTACAGTCTCTCGTTCTCCAGCCACTAATACGAACTACATTTTAATCTATGTCACCATTGGATTTGGCAGCACGATGTGAATAGGGCGTGCAAAACCGGAGGGTCTTCAAAACCGGTTTTGAAATCCAGTTTTGAGGGCCCAAAACCGGAAACCGGTTTTAGCCCCGGTTTTGGTAACAATTTTCTAATGTTTAAATTTTTCTACGTTTTTTAAGGTTATATAAGGTATACGAAGAAATGGTGAGGAAGAAATTGTAGTCCACGTTGTCTGTGTGGTGGAGTGAACGGTATCTTGCCATGAGCACTAAAATTTCTCTACAAGGGTTCCAGTGCTTGTGTTAAGATAAACCGAGGCTTACACAGACTGGTTTATTAACGAAAAAGGTGTGAGATAGGGATGTGCCTTTAGGGAAGGCTCGGAATAAGCTTTTGCCTCGTCAGGAACCAGAAACGTGTTCGACTATCGCCCGGATTAGCATGTCTGCTCAACGGGAGCACCGCTAAAGTAACTATGAAGCGGAAATCCTACGAAGCTATGCCAGTGTGCATGGCAGACGGCTACCGATTCCGAATAGTGCGAACGAAAAACAAAACGATCGCACTGCTGGAATGGGCGGCACAGTCACCTTTTGCGCAAGCTAGCTCATTGCTTAATTATCTAAGCAAAAATGCTGACAGCACTCCCCGGGTAATAAGCGTGGACGCGATGATGGTCGAATATATGAAAGCGGAAGTCGTAGACCGGTTAGGTTGCACCAAGGCCTCTGAACACCATGAGGTTGTCGTGTACGAGGATAGAGGAGAAAACTTGAGCTTTCTCAAATCCCAAACACTAGACCACATAGGTGCTACAGATAGCTGGGGACACCCCGTTCCAAGTTCGACCACCCAGTCTGGTTCCGAAAGGGCACAACAAAAAATTGTCTCTGAAAAGGCCGCACCCCATGCAAGTGGTAACCGAGAAAGAGGGAATGGCCACATAACCGGTTTCATAACAGCATTCAGCGCTGTAACGCAGAGCTTATTCCGTATCGCACCCAAAACACCATCTCCACAGACGTCGAGAGCAGCTCCACAACTTCAAGCAGCTAGGACGAGAGCCGACATGGGCCAGGTCGATTTGCCCCGTTATGTCTCGGCCTCGGGGCTGCAAAACCATGCGAGAAACGCCTTCCTCGAATTCCTAGCCATACTGAGAGCGACCAAACAAGTTAATCTCAGGACCTGCGATAACATCTTGCCTATCTTCACTTCCTAGCTTATAAGACTTTTTAGGCTAGGAAGTAAGTCTTCTAAACGAGAGGCTTGAGGAAGCGGAAGCCGCCATATGCAACGTCACTTCCCAGATCATCAAAGGAACCATGAAAGGAGAGTGTATGGCAGCCTATAGCGCAGAAAGTGGTTTTGTAGCGCTGGACGAGACAGAGGCGGAGCGAATAGGTAAGCCGAAATCGGGACACCATCAAAAGATCCAATTGTAGTCACCGCCAAGTGCACCAAGATAATGCTGTACGACCGAATCCTAGATATGGCCAAAACCATCGAAGGGAACCCAGACGTCGACGCAAGTTGGGAAAGCTGGTCGGTACCAAAGATACAATGGGTCAATGGGGTGCCAGGGTGTGGCAAGACAACATGGGTGATCCGTCACTTCGATGTGGACAGGGACGCCATCATCACCACAACAACAGAGGCAGCAAAAGATCTGAGAGAGAAACTATCGCACCGTATCGGAGACCTGGTGAAATCCAGGGTACGAACAATGGCTTCTTCTCTCGTAAATGGTTTTGGTAGAGAGAGTTTCAACCGCCTTCTGGTAGACGAAGCGCTCATGAACCATTTTGGAGCCATAATAATGATTGCACGGCTGTCTGGTGCTGGTGAGCTTGTCCTCATCGGAGATGTAAATCAGTTACCTTTTATTGACAGAGAAAATCTCTTCGAAATGAGGTACCAACGCCCAAACCTGGTACCAAACATCAGCCAGGAGTTGCTTTGCACACACAGGAACCCAATGGACGTCGCGTATGCGCTGAGGGAAATTCACTCGGGTATTTATTCCTCGGCTCCTCGTATTAAGTCCGTTGAACAAAGAAGGTACAAGGGAGCACAAATTCTCACCACCCTCCCCAACACCCTTTTCTTAGTACATACGCAGGAAGAAAAGGAGACCCTCAAAAGTCAAGGGTATGGGGGAGGCGCAGGGTCACACATCCTAACCATCCACGAAGCTCAGGGGCTAACGTACGAGTCGGTTATCGCCATAAAGACCAAGCCCAAAATGAAGCTGCATGAGAGCGTGTCCCACGCAGTCGTCGCAATATCACGGCACACCGGGACTTTCACCTACTACGCCGATGACATCGAAGACGATGCCATCAGCCGGTTAACAATAAGAAGTCGTTTTGTCTATTAGATCTTTTATTTCAGACTACTATATTTCTTCTGTTGAATAAAAAGCTTTTTTTTTAACTCTGCAATGATTGTACATTATTTCTGCAACATTACATTTACTAGCTTTCGTAGCTGAACATGTATTTTAGCCTCAACTGGTCCTTGCGCAACATTCACATTTTGATTGTTTATATTACTGTTCACCGGTATTGGACCTCTATTTACTTTAAGCTCTATTTTGTCCGCTCCGTTGTCTACCGGTTTTGCACGCCCTAATTCCTATGCGTGAGATGAGATGAGGTTTTATCTTAGCCACTCTCACACCTACGACGTTTCAAACGAGAGCAACAAGGACCGACGAAAAATGGTGAGATGAAAATCTCAAATCTCCGAATAGGGGCCCTGGTCCTTGCGCAACATTCACATTTTGATTGTTTATATTACTGTTCAGCGGTATTGGACAGCTATTTACCTTAAGCTCTATTTTGTCCTTGTTTTAGGCGGCATTTTGATATAAAAACATCAGATTATTAGAAAATATTGCCACTGATTGTAAGTTATTGAAAAAACGGAAAAACCGGAGGTAAACCCGGTTTTGTCTTTCAACCCCGGTTTTCAAAATTTGGCGAATTTCGCCCGGTTTTCGGTTTTTAGCAAAAACCGGAAACCGGTTTTGCACGCCCTAGATGTGAATGAATCACGCAAATCGCACAGTGGCGTAACTTTCTTGTTGAATGAGACAAAGTTGGATTGTTATTATTTCACTTCTTTGTCCACGAACAAAGTGAAATTAATAACGTGCTATAGTAATGTCAACGGCTTTATGTTTTTATTTGTATCAAGAGCAATTAGGTGAATTTGATACAATGTTGAACATGACTTTACACTCAACCAAAATGGCTTTGTAATTAGTTATTGACCAAAAATACGGTTGTTTACAAGTTTCGACCATTTTATATTTTTGGAGTCGTCTGTGTAGATGAATTCGTACTGCGGGCATCTTTTTTAATTTTACTTGCTGCAATTAAAAATAAAGATACGATCCCTAGAGGTACTCGTAAAAGCACGTGTATTATCCTCCTACTAATATTATAAACGCGAAAGTTTGTAAGAATGGATGGATGGATGGTTGGATGTTTGTTACTCTTTCACGCCAGAACGGCTGAACAGATCTGGATGAAATTTGGCACAGAGATAAATAAATATATTAGGGCTTAGTGGTTTTAAAATTGTGTGTTAAAATAAATCTGACAACCCTACTTGTTTCCTATCTTCACAAATCGTTAGTACCTACCAGATGACGTTAGAGACTAGGAACTATTAGGGACGAACCCTATCAAAATGACAAGTTATTCGCTCTGCAGCCAAAATTGGTCTTTAAAAAAAGCAACATTATTTGATAAACAATTTATTACGGCCTTCGCCGTATTTTAATAATAGAAATACGCACCTTCTTCAACGGAACATAAAAAAATCAAAAAACCACATAAAAAGACCGGAAATGGTACCTATTTAGATATTAGAAAAAGGAGTAGATATACTAATGATGTTCTCTGTCTTTGTTCTACTGTGCAGTATGTAGGGATAGCAAGTGAATTATGCTCGGGCAGCTGTGCAGGCGCTGGCCAGACGCTTGTTTATGCGATGTATGTAGGTTAATGCATGTAGCGACATCTCTCGGATGGATTATGAACCAGCGTTTCCGTCCTAGCAATTATTGACAGCTGAAATGATGAAACGTGGAAAGTTAGAAACCAGTGCGGTGTGCACTGTGCAGTGAGCCAAGGAAAACTACGGTAACTACTACCTACATTAGGCAGAGTTTGAGTCTCGTACGCTTAGAGCATTTAGAACCTAAAATGCTCCTGATCTAAAAAAATGCTCTAAAATGCTAAAATCCTCAATGCTCTAAGCTCGTAAGTATGCCAAACTGATATTAATTATATCGGAGCCCATATATTTTATATCGACGAAATAGTACTGAATAATAATTGATACACGCAGGTTTTATATGTCAACTAGTTTTGTGCTGCATTGGGCGAAATCAAATCCGTAATTTATTTCTACAGAACTAGTCGTTGCAAATTATTGGTTTCGAACTCATGTGTCAATTGGTGTACATGGCCTACATCGGGTCTTAGTTTTTATGTATCTACCTTATCTACTTGCTTTGTTCTAAGAATAAGAATAATTTATTGCAGAACTGTGTACAAAGGTCTTAATTTAAATATAGTCTCAACAGTAGACCCGTCGTAGACGGTAGTCGGGTGTGCAATGTGATGTACAGGTACTTATAAATGTAGTTAAACAATATAAAATAACAACACTATCAAATTAACAACAATTATCGCTATTTTTATCATTATAAAACTCTTTCAAATCGTAAAACCCTTTTGTCAATAGCCATTTCTTAAATTTCCTGGAAAACAGTGTTTCTAGAGTCTTTATGTCGGAGGGCAAGTTGTTGTATATTTGGCTGTAAAGTATGAGTTTTTGTAAAATAAAGCGTTATTTGCTTGAGGAATTAATAAGTTATTTTTCTAGCCTGAATATCTCACTCGTTACAATTGTATTACTTTGTGTCATGAAAACTAAAGCTGGTTAACCCTTTCGTCTTAACGCCACTTAGAGAGGTTTTACGAACGATTGTTGTTCTAATTCGAAGTGACAACTGAATTGGTGCATGCCGAACCACGGAAGCGCTCATTTACATAAAGCACATTTATGACAGCTTTGATGTCCTTTATCCCGATTCTATTATTTATTTGCCAAAAATTAAACCAATAACGCCATAAAATTGTAACTGGCCGTAAATATATTATTTTTATTTCGCACAGTGGGATGAACCGATGGCTATAAATTTAGGTCTGATAGCGATCTGACAATGATTTTGATCGACATATGGCCGTTAACATTAATCTTGTTCGCTGCATGCCAAAAATGCTAGTCAGAGACATAAATCTAATTCTACCACGCCTAAGACCAAAGCGTGTGTCAGCAGAATGAATATTATATTTTATTTTTAGGAATTTGGCCTTAATTATCTTACTAATATCATAACTACAATTTCTCTGAGACTTATTATACTTACGCTTTATACTTTTAAAAAAGTAATTAAGCATCTATTTTGAAAACGTTAGTTCATTAAAAAATAGAATTTTAACAGTGAAAGTGTAATACTAACAGGTATAGGAGCTACTTCTAATTTTAATCGATTTAAAATTATTCCGACGTCATCGAACAGGAGATTTAAATACTAGTATTTAATATATGTAGTAGGTATTATCGTCACGTCACGTTTTTATAATTTTCTACACGATTCGTTGTTTTCGGTTTCACTTTTGTCGAAGATCGATTGACACTTAGCAACTAGAGCATAACATCAATTCAATTTCACGTGTCGTAAACCTGTAGCCGCGATTCTTGCTTGACCATGCAGTAGACCATGTTTAGTCTTGATCATTCTTTCTCATTAAGCCACAGATATTTTTTGCACTGTAGTTTGCTATAATTTCTATTATAAGTATCTGTAATGCTTTCAAATGAGTTCAATTAAACCTTTAAGTTCAATTTCCAACATGCAGTGTAATCGAAAATGAAAGTCACATAGGCATCTTTAAAGATAACCAGAAAATGAATATTTCACCGCTATCCATCATCACAAAGACCCATTAGTAATTTGACTTTGACAAAGAACTCTCACCTAGAGTTCATATTTATCTACGTCATGTCCCTGAGTCACCCCGCAAGTGCCCGCAATGTAGATTTAATGAAAGACAAAGGTCAGAGCGCACATCGTCAGAGCATTCCTCGCACTAGATCATCTGTTTTATCAAGTAGGATTTATTACGGCAGGATAAGTACTCCTATATTTAGGACCTGAGCAAACAATGCCGAGAACTAATTTTCTTTTTCTCTTCCTCATAAATGCGGAAGAGGTGGTTACAAAATGGTGTTTGTTCTTTTTGTTTTTCCGAAACGTTTTAGGAAGCGTTAGAACTTTCCGAAGCGTTAGACACGTTTTTAGTTTTCCATTTTGGTTTTGTGACATGTGCTGTTGTATATATTTTGTTATGTATAGAGGTATCTATGTGGGTACTAGCGGGTTCACCTGCTGTTCTTCAGAAATTACATTTTTCGGAACAAAAACTATTCCGTTAGAAAAGTTCATAATTTATTTTAAATTCGTCATTTTATTGCAAGTGTTGTCTTCAATTTTAAAATTAGATAAACTCTGACTGGAAAAAATAATCCACAGTAACATATATATTCGAACGAAACGCACATTATTTGCAGAATAATAGCTTTTTAAGCCTTTTTATTATGTCCAGTTTCGCAAGAACTCGGCCCTCTGTGTGACGGACGGACGGATGACGTTGAGTGGGTGATGCCATCTCATATTTAATCGCTAATTGGTCTGGCTTGCCATAACATTTATTACGCAAGGGATGCTATTGGTGTTCAAAATAAATGCTGCGTTGTATTTTATTATAACAATCGTAAGGGAATATGTAGCTCAAGTTACGAAGCCGCGGTCGACAGATACCAAATCCAAGAAATTATTTGTTTAAATAGTTTATTTATTTATTTATATCAATTTCACAAAACTTACAGTTTATAAAAAAAAGAACGTTTTGAATTAATTAATTAGTTATATGTGTCTAATCTGAGACAAATGTAAGTGAATCGTTTTCTTCTTTCAATAAATAAACAGTGGTCTTTGCATTATGAACTCCAGCTAGAACACATCTAGACTAGTCTAGAATCTAGAGTTGCCCAAGAGCAAAACCAATCTGACTAATGACTGATCAATTTAGGTAATAGGGAATAACAACGGAACCTTAAACTAGCGCTGTACAAGTGTACACGCTCTCTGTTATTGTCATTACAATTAATGAAGTTCAATTGAATAACACGAAGCCGCGTCAAATGAGCTCTGACATGGATGGAAGCTTAAATGGACGATGAAAATTACCGTGAATGTGATCATTTAGTTTTACTCTATTTTTGCTCTGGGTTTGCAGCTCGCCTTGTCGTGTTTTAAGCTATCAGAATCACCATAGTACACAACACAACTCAGTTTTACACAATAGATTTTTAGTTTACTTTACTAGATTCTTTATACTGTTGCAGTATGCACCTACCTTTATAATAGACTCTATGAGAGCTATTAGATATCTCAATTTTAACCGACTTAAAAAAAAAGGTGGTTCTTATTTCGTCCGTTTGTTTTTTTGAATGTATGTTGCGTGCTTACTCCGCCGATTATGAATCGATTTTAATAATTATTTTTTTGTTTGGTAGATCTTACTTTAGAGGTGGTCCGATGTATTTTTTTATCGTAATAAGTCAAGCACTTTTTAAAATATCATTGAAAATCTAAAAATTGTTTCCATCGATAAAGGGAAGTCGGTTTTTTAAACTTTGCTTTGCTTTTATAATATACCTACTCGTATCTAGTGATGATTGAATAACCCTAGTTTCTTTTCGAAGATAATAATATTTTATCTACCGAAGAGAGATTAGAGAGACGGGTTTCTAACCTAATTTTTTCAAAGTTTACTACATATACCCACGAAAGAAAAGTATTGTTGATCTTACGAGTACAGTATCCTTAGCATAAAATCGGTCAGTTTGTATTCGATTGAAAAAAATACGAAAAGTGTAGATTTCAATTATGCCCAAGAAGGCTGTTGCTTTTCTAGTCTAGAAATATAAAAGTAGTAAAGCTTTCAGCAGCTTTCAATCTTCAGAAACTAGCCAAGATTAATCAGGGACTAATTAGGGGATTAATTTTATTAGGAGATTAATTATCCCCAATCAGGGGTGCAAACGGTGCCAGAACTTGCTAGAATTATGGAAATGGTTCGAATTACCTAGCTAGTGGTTTTAAGTAAGATTTTAGGCCTGTTTACTAGTGCCTAGGTAGTAGAACCAAATTGTTAAGCCAGCAGTTGTAAGTATCCACTACTAAGTACCTATAGCTCATATGTGAGCTCATTGCATTTACGATACCTACATTTAGCACTCCCCCGAAAGTGTAACCAAGGGCCCTATTCGGAGATTTGAGTTTTTCATCTCACTTTTTTTCGTCCTTGTTGCTCTCGTTTGAAACGTCATAGGTGTGAGAGTAACCAAGATAAAATCTCATCTCATCTCACACGCAGGAATAGCCCTCCTCATTGTCTGTAGAGTTGACCACAAGAGAGAACTAAGAATTGTCTACGGATGGGTGTCAGTTTTATTCTGGAATTACGATGGTGGCTCCCTCACTCCACTAAACAGAGTTGCTGTATAATTGTTATGGCGGGACATCGACCGCCTGACTCATCAATCCTGGACAGTTTACAGTACAAATAAGTTTTTGCATTTGGGTCGAGCGTAAAATGTACCCGTTTTTAAACCTTGTGAAACATTCCGCCATTTTATATTGGCGGATAGGAAGATTTATGCTACTTCTGCAATCTAGGTTCTTTTGAAAATGTATCTAGAAACTTTAAAATATGTTTGAACACTTTTTTAATTGGGATTTTTAAAAATAACTACGGACGTTGTGGAAATCGGATAAGCAAAAGTGGAAACCTGCCACCAACGCCACAAGGACATTAAAATAGGAAGAATCAATAAGCTGTAGTCAAGAGCTTAGCTTGTAAATTGCATAAAAGCACAAGGTGTGACTTGAGCTTAAAATTATTTACGTAGTAGGTAAGATAGACCAGCGGTACTATTCACAATAATTAGGAAGCGTTTCCGATCGGATCCCAGAAATTTCAAACTCAAATTGTTCGAATCTCAGTCTACGTTTATGCATTTGGAATAGGGAATCAAGTATAAATCCGATCGGAAGAATTAATCACGTTAAAAAATTATGAATATAGACTGAGTTTCGAATAATTTAGTTTTAAAATTGTTGAAATCCCAACGGAAACGTTTCCGAATGGTTGTGAATAGCCCTGCAGTAAACTTTTTATTGTTTTTAACAACGCTACTACCAGTAAACAATCCTTCAAAGTTTGAAATTAGTGCAATAAACAGCACAATAGTTCCAACTCTCGTCACACACAATTGATTCAAAGCTCAAAAATGAAAAACGAGCTCGGTCACTAGTTCAAAAATAGAGCATTCCTCGCCCCAATGTCGAGGTAAAACGTGCATTGTCTACGGGGGCACAGAGTAAGTCATAGTTACGAGCTGTCCCGTGTGTAGCGGCCTTTAGTTACGTCACGTGTACGCGACATTAGCGCCATTGACACGCGTGACGATGGTGTGACGATTGCAATGTGGGTAGTCTCACATTTTTGAGCTAACTTTAATTTTTAAATGAAATAAAATTGCGTTCTAAATCCAATAAATCTAATCTATAAACTATAATCTATAATCTATTTAATCTAAATCTAATCCTACTTAATATGAATTTACTTGTTATGAATGACACACAAGAGTAATAAATTGAGCAATGATTTACCTGATGGTAACTTGAACAGCTTTTACTAATTTGCAGTTATAACACGAAAACTATCTCAACAAAACCCGTTGGATTATAATGAGATGATAGAAGATGAAGTAGAAATGTACTTAAGTAAAGATTAAGCGATGGCAGCCTAGTTGGGAGAAGGTCCGCCTCTCAAGCCAGAGGGTTCGAACTCAGCCGACGGCACGCACCAATTTATTCATTGTGTGATCATATATTATGTGCGTATTGTATGTCATCTGCTACATGACTGGAGCCTGGTGTATGGCGACCGGCTCGTCCCCTGTCACATTTGGGACTGAATATTGAATTTTGTGGGTGTTGTATTACACCTCTGCCAGCCCCCTCGGGGGAAAGGCGTGACGGTATGTTATGTTTTTATGTTTATAAAGATTAATGCATTTTCCATCGAATGGACCTCCAACGAATTTATTGATACAATTTGTCCCAGAGTACCAGTGGTTCAGTCAGGCAGAATTATAGGCGGTGTTGCAATGTGTTTCTAGAGTTCCGTGCCCAAAGGTTAAAACGGGCCCCTATTACTAAGACTTCACTGTCCGTCCGTCTGTAACCAGGGGGGCTATTCCTGCGCGTGAGATGAGATGAGATTTTATCTTGGTCACTCTCACACCTATGACGTTTTAAACGAGAGCAACAAGGACGAAAAAAGGTGAGATGAGAATCTCCGAATAGGGCCACTGGCTGTATCTCATGAACCGTGATAGTTAGACAGTTGAAATTTTCACAGATTATGTTGCCGCTATAACAACAAATACTAAAAAAACAGAAAAAAAAACAAAACTTAAGGGGGCTCCCATAACAGACTTTTTTTTTTTTGCCGTTTTTATAGATAACTAACCCCGCGGTTTCACCAGCGTCCCACAGGAACCGTTATTTTTTTCGGGATAACATCTTAATTTTTTCTTTCATAAGAACCTTCTCCTGGCAATAATAAACACTACAAAAAAAATTGTGAAAATGTTCCATCTGTTCACGCGTGATGCGGTGACCACGGGAAATAGTGATTCATTATTGTGTAGAGAAGAAGATGGTACGGAACCCTTCGTACGCGAGTCCGACTCGCGCTTAGCCGGTTTTTTAAATGTTTCCTTACACTTTACTTAACATCCTGTAATAAATACGTAGCGTTAGAGTCAGGAGTTCAGACGGAATTGCATTGGTTTCCAAGTTTCTTTGATATCCTGTCGGTAATCTAATTGAGGAAGCCGTACGCTATGTTTTTTCACAAGTTCCACGTGTCTCTACCAACCACCCTCGACGGCTTAGGTCATTGCCACAATGACTAACGCACCCGCACATTGGCGATCCACTTGACTTCCCATCGAAAATATCTAAAATCGACGTCATAAATAATTATAGATCGAAATAGTCTATAGTCATTCTAACCCGTAATATGGCTTTTAGGAGAATTACATTTTTAATTGCAATTTACAATTAAAAAAAATACAATTAACATTCTTAGTCCTAACTATTCTAATACTAACTAATATTATAAAAGCGACAGTGAGTTCGTCCTTTACTTATTTGTTAGGTACGCTGAAATAGTCTATAGTCATTCTTAACCCGTAATATGGCTTTGAGGAGAATTACATTTTTAATTGCAATTTACAATTTAAAAAAATACAATTAACATTCTTAGTCCTAACTATTCTAATACTAACTAATATTATAAAAGCGACAGTGAGTTCGTCCTTTACTTATTTGTTAGGTACGCTGAAATAGTCTATAGTCATTCTAACCTGTAATATGGCTTTGAGGAGAATTACATTTTTAATTGCAATTTACAATTAAAAAAAATACAAATAACTTTCTTAGTCCTAACTATTCTAATACTAACTAATATTATAAAAGCGACAGTGAGTTCGTCCTTTACTTATTTGTTACGCTTTTACGCCTAAACTGCTCAACTGATCATTACGAAATTGCATACCCGTTATGGGTAGGTAGAGAAAAAGACATAGGATAAGTAAACGTTTCATCTCGTGGGACCGCGAGTGAAACAGCGGGGCGCACCTATAGTAGGTCTACTAACTAAGGAACTCTTATAAATTTATTATCTCGTAGGTTGTTGTTTTTTTATCATTACCGATATCTTTGAATTATTTGCTAAATATTTCGCGAGTCCGAAGTTCCTGTTTGCAATAAAAAAATATTCCATTCCCTGTTTTCCTGAAAACCTTTTAAAATATTGGCCACGGAAAATACCTATCTACGCAAAAAGCACAGACAGATTCATCAATTTGTTTACATGTTTAGATTTTATTTATAGCTTTGTCCAGATTGTAAAAAAAAACTAGCACAACGTCCGCGCCTAGCGAACTCGTATTTTAATGGTGGATATTTTATTTGCAAAACATTATTTCTGAGCACCAGCACGTTTTGTCCTTCGTGGTGTTTAAATTTAAATTGTTTATAATTAATGGTGAAACAAATAAGTAGTAGTTGATGGTGTGGAGAAATGATCACGTGCTGAACTGCTGACCAAATAGAAAAGGCATCTATCTGACCAAAATATATCTACCGTTGGTCAGTACGATGTTGTTAGTACCTACCTACCTACCTACCTACGTTGAATTTTCGAAAACAAACATCTGCGAGTAACAATTTAGACTAATAAATCAGTTTTGGCTCTTAAGGGTCCGGCGACCACTTTGACTAACTTCGGATTGGCTAAAGGTTTTCTATTGCCATTTCGTCTAGAAGAATTTCAATCATTCTCACTTCTTCATTCATCACTTCTCTAATCATTCTATAAGTTATAATTTCCCTTGTATTATGAATTAATTTTAAAGCTAATGATGTAGACAACCTCCCTACGTAAAGAGATTTAATTTGCTTTGTCTATCTATTACATAAATTAGTCAACAGTGAACCAGTGACCAGTGTATCTATTGCATAGCTCTAATTTCTCTTGAGGACATTAAAAAAAACCAAGAACATAGGGGCGGAGGCATAGTTCATGAAGTTGCACATGCCAAATTTCGTCATAATCTGACAAATGGTTTCCAAAAAATTTGACAAGCTTTTGTATGGAGAAATCAGAGCGTTGGAACTCTTAAAAGCTAATTTTTGCAGAGCCTTTTCATGCAAAATAAACCTTTTAATTAGGTAGTTTTTTTCCCTTAAGTTTAATTTTTACTGCACATAAACGATTGTCTTATAAACGATGGAATATTTCCACAGAGTACATGAAACCGATTTGGCGAGTATTACAAAAGAAAACAAATCTTGCATTAAACATATTCGATACCAAACGGCAGGCCTTGAACAGCACGATCGTGGTACATTTACTTTGATTGACGGCCTCTGGTGCGGTGCGGCCTATTCACTGCTCTGACGACACACCATCAGACAAACAATGTTTGGATTACGGTAGAATATCTTGTCTATAAGATGCGATTGGCAAGAGTTCGAAACGAAAGAAAGGAAAATTGGAGAAAATTATGGCAGAGGTCATCAAAGATTGACTGATCGCTGAGATAGATAGCTCTCCTCTGCATGACTCGACTCTATGAGGAATATTACTGAAGAAGCAAATTTTATTGTAAGCTCAGATCAAACTAGAGAAAAAGATGGAACACTGCGTTAAATCTCGCTCAAGCCACTTCTTTTGTGTGTGCGTGGTAATGTTGCCATAAAAAACGTTTACAATTGCACGAAAACTAATATTAAATCCCAAACTCTATGTTAGCCATTTCCGTTCCAATATTTAACCTTAGGAGATTTAATATTTTAAAACTGCACATATTTGTAAGAGTATAATGTTACGGCTTTTTCAAAATTGACTTGTAAAAAAACTGCACAGTTTTTAAAAAGAACCTCAAAATGTAGTTCTGGTCACACTTTTACAATGCACTATGTATATTTAAGTACACGAAATTATACCATAAACCAATGCTCATAATGTCGAGGTAAGAATGACCAAGCGAGTAGCGTAGTTTTTTTGCGTTAATGTGAGTGTTGTGTACCTATACGACAGTAGCATAGTTTTTGGATGGTTTTTGGCTTCACTTACATCATATGTACGCCGTGCACCATCTTATTCTCTAGGTTGATCTGAGATAGTACCTAAGTGGTGTCATGGTGTGTCACAACGGATACGAGACGTTTGATTGATGCTCTACGATATTTGCAGAGTTCGCCAAACTAGATTTTAGATTCAATCTTTAAGTGTTCCAATTTACTTCAAAATAAAATAGTTGAAGTAATTTTGCCTATACTTGCTAATAATCTATATACCAACCACAAAACATAATTACATTAATATGATGCCAACGAAAGAAACGGGCATCGAAATAAATTTTCATCATAATTATTACCAGACAACGAAATACTAAAACTAAAAATAATCCATTTTGCAATTTGTTTTACAAAAATGGATCAGTCGAATTAAAAAAAAATCATTTTACTCTGCGTATTTATAAGTAGAATAGAAATAGAGACGCCCCGTCTTCGTCGGACATTGTGACATTGAATTAACGCTTTATTGGAGGCAAAGAACCTATTAACATTTTAGCGAAAATTATCTGTTTACTAGATTATGTTCATTCGTTATTTGGGTCACATTTTGAAGAAAGGCTATGGGGCCAAAATTGAAAGAGGTACTTGTGTTCAAAGGTCCTTTCCTCCATTAGATGTTTGTATAACAATTAGGTCAATTTTGTTCTAAGCCTGATTCTATATTTAATCGATTACCTAATAAAATTCTTATACACGATATTAAAACGGTAACAGTTAGGGCCCAGTGACCAACCAACGTTAGGGTAGTCGAATTATAAAGAGAGAGAAAAATAGCGCCTGTTAAAGATTGGAGTAAGCCACCAGCGTAAAGGAAGGACAGACTGTTAAATTTATTAGTCGCTGCGCAGGCGCCTATGTGGTGGTGAAAATTTCCACATCATTGGCACCATCAACATCTGAATCAGCTTGGGCATGTCCATTAGCTCATACTCAAGAGTTTGTTGATCCGACTTATTTATTGGCACCAGTGGGTACGTAATTAATGTGTTTTTATTCGACCACCGGCCGGCACAGCGCTTCCTTGTTACTGCTTCAAAATAGAGACTCCAGAATAAATCGTATCGAGAGCAGATCTGCTGCGGAAATAATTACTTTGACCGCTCGAAAACCGTCGTCACATTATTCGCGCCATTTACTTTTGCATATCAGCAGCGACAACAAGAGCGTTGAAAACATCTTGCCCAATTTCTCCGGACTATGGCTGACCGAATTCGCGCGTCCAATTCTAGCCGGCGATTTGCTGGCTTTAATTATATCCGCTGCGTTCCATTTTCTCTGCGTCTCGCTTCCGTATTATCGGTTGTCGAAGCAGAATGACGGACGCCAGCTGCATCTAGCCCACGCTATAATTAAAAAGCTACACGCCAATTTGCGATCGGCAACCCTAACACATGTTGACGAAGTGACATCTAACTTCTAAGCCTGCGTGATGCTGATCTGGAGCGTGCATGGTGCAGTGACAAGCCGATTTCCCTTGTGCCATCGTCGGGTGTTGGCCGCCGCTGGAGCGCGATCAAACGATGTTCTGCGCTCGTCAATTAGGCAAAATCGCACATTTGGCAGCCTTCCCGAACAGTTGTTCCGCAGAGATTTAAGCGTGTGTTCGCGGAACGGTGCCGGTTCTGGCATGGCCTTATAAGGCGGTATTGCGTTTGCAAACCTGCACGGCGGGATTGGCAGGACGTGCGGTATTCAAACCATTGCCATATCAGAACTACATCAAGCTTTTCGTCATTAAATTCTGAGAAAATATTTATGTAAGTACTTTAGTCTCAGTCTAGCTCAGGTCAAGAACCTCGTTGCGCGAGCTGGACAGAGTAAATAAATAAAACAGAACTAGATACATTTTTTAAACATATTAATTTTTTAAAGATAGGTTCCATTAGTCTAAAAAGAGACCAAAGAACCTTTTTTTTAACCTAGGTAAAACCTTTTGTAGACCAAAGAACCTAAAGAAACCCAGGCAAGCAGAATTTAAAATAAAACCATTTACTTAGGTATTTCTTACGAACTCGATTACCTACTCGACGTTTGACGATCTAAAGTTGAATATTGTTATAAATGTTTTGTATATTTTAATTCGGCTCCATTAAAGTTATTTTCAACAAAAATTTACTGTTTAAAAAAAAAACCAATTCTGACTGCTGTTGCTTTTAAAACGTCCGATTATTTACCGACAATACAGAAAATATTTTCATGAAGTGCCAAGAATAACAAGCATGGAAGTAGAAAAATAAATAGGAACATGGGAAAAATGTTTTCATAAATGCAAAAAAAGAAAAAATAAAGTTTTAGTTAGCTACAATAGATATGAGAAGAGAAAGGTAAAATTAGCCACTATACTATGAAATTGCCGAGTAGGTACCTATCTATATATGAGTTGACAACTTTATAAAGATTATGACAAAAGAAAAGGGAGACAAGATAGGAATGACTAAAGCGAACATAAATCGCACGAAAAAGTTGCAAGTAATGTAAAATCAAGCAAGAGGCCAAGACACTGTGACACACCAAAACTTGGAAACACATACGGGCGCTTTGTTCAACTTATTCTCTAGACGATTAATAACAAAGAAGCATTCGCAAAACGCGAAATGAGGCATTCTGAGACACTGGCTATTTCTGGCTAACATTAAACACCGATGCACTGACATCTGTCCAATTCTAATTGAAAAGGACGATTGTTGACAGATGCTTAGCAGTAGATTATATTAATGATGTTAGCCCTGAGGATGTTAATTTTGACACCTACTAAAAATAGGTAAGTTTTATAACTTTTTTTTTTTTTAATTAACTTTAAGGGCTTTGTTACTGTTTTCTTGACTTGCATTGTAATGTAGTGCTTTGTTTACTTTTGTTAATTGTTACACATACGTTTGTTGCTTAATTTACTAAAGTTATTGATGATTTCGTATTTTACCGTTTTGGTTTTTGTATGTCATTTGCTACATGACTGGAGCCCGGTATATGGCGACAGGCTCACCCCCTGTCACATTTGGGACTGAATATCGTCCGGCGAAGTGTGGGCGTTGTATTACACCTCTGCCAGCCCCCTCGGGGGAAAGGCGTGTGGCGTTATGTTATGTATTTAGGGTACTTCAGAAGTTTTAAGTCATGACTTGTAAATCGCAACAACTTTCAAGACGTGTGAAAAGGAACGATTTGTCTAATGTCACACGCACCATCCTGCAATGAAAATAGTATAAACAGTAGGTATATCGAAATGAAAACTAAACACTTTAAACGTAAGATAACTAATTTGTAAAATTCTAACTTCTTGTAGATCAGAAACTTAGCAAGATACAGAGTAGGTACTTATAGAGGAAAATGGCATAGTCGCAGTATGCTGCATCTCTAGCAAAAAGCAACTCAAAGCGATGGTGGCCGATGAAAAACATCTAAATACGAATTTGTTCTTGATTCTGCTTTTCATTACAAAGCCTTATCGAAATTTTCATTACTGTTATTTTTTTCAGCAAAAAGTAAACAAAGGATACAACATGCTATGAACATGCATAATGAAATAGGATATACTTAGGATGAAAGGGCGTGGGAATTTTTGGTTTGATGAAATATTAGGTAAAATACATGATCCATAAAACTAGCATTCCGGGAGCTAACACGTAATGACGTCACTCGTCATCGTCTCTTTCGAACTTGTTTTACACTTAGAAAAATCATTAGAGTAAATATTCTAAGGTTTTTTAACATTACTTACTAATTTTCGGTCTTGACGTCACTACGTGTTGCCCACGTGACCATTTTTGACTCTGAATATTCTTTTAGAGAGAGAGAGAGAGAGAGAGAGAGAGAAAGAGAGAGAGAGAGAGAGAGAGAGAGAGAGAGAGAGAGTATTATTTTACCATGAGTAAATACTACCACCGACAGACTGATTTGTCTATAAGCAGTGTTATTAAAGCCTATCAAAGCTGAAGTTATCAAACCCTGCGTCAATAAATTAATTATTGAATGTTTTAAGATACGATATAGAAATACAATATTTCCAGCCTATCCAGCACGAAGCTATCAAATCAAGGGTCAATGAATGAATTTGATTCAAGACCTTGCAGGCAGTTGTGGTGTACACCACACCCGAACCAGACCTAATAATAATTACACGCGCTGCGTCCGCCCACCGGTTCTCGGGAACCGCAGATTTAAACACGACGCTAATTAAAATTTTGATACAGACGCTGAGTTTATTTTGTCTAAGTGCATATGTTAAAGCTTTAATTCATTATTGCATATTAGTTAGTAATTGCCTAGATATCTAGACATTATGCATATCTATGTCTGTACTAATATTATAAAATCAAAAGTAATTCTGTCTGTCTGTCTGTTTGTAGGCTTTTTACCGCTATACGGCTGAACGGGTCTTGGTGAAATTGGATTTGAATTGGCTTTTTTTTATTACTTAATAAGCTTGCGTTTGGCCGTCAACATGCCTGATGATAAGCAGTGATGCGGCCTACGATGGAGCACGCTTGCCTAGAAGAAACAGATTCACTCGAGACTTGAAGACACCCAGATTATAAGTGTCAGGGAAGTCAGACACACTCTGGCAGAGTATTCCACACTCTAGCGGTCCGTATATAAGAAAAGAAGAACCAAAGCATGTTGTGCGTGTTGTTGGTATGTCGACCATAAAACGATGCCGCTTTTTCGTACTCTTGGATATTCGTAGTCGTAGATTAGTTACGAGGAAGTATCACCAGGAAGGTTTTTCGATACTTTTTGTGAAAAAACGCGAACATAGTCGCGGGTAGTACCTAGGTAGTCGCTAGATGAAATAGAGGAAATATTTGTATTTTTGTATGTTTGTGACGAATAAACTCAAAAAGGACTGGTCCGATTTCAAAAATTCTTTCATCATTAGAAATCTACATTAACCCTGAGTGTCATAGGATATGAAACGCGATCGAAGCCGCGGGCAAGACTTAGTGACTGATAAAATTGTAGAGTAAGTAGTTAATGTAAAAGATTTAGGTTTTTAAATATTGGAGGATTCATAAAAACTGAGACGGAAACATTTTGAGCTTGATTTGTATGTCTCGTGAGCTCGCTAGTGTTTTTATCTTACAATAAAATGAATTTAAACGTCAGCCATCTCGTTCATGAAACAAAGTGATGATCTTGTTTTCAATTATTGAAAGTATTTTGATGAGCTGGCGAATTTTAGTCAGCGGAAGCTGTAATTTTTTTATGTGTAAACGTCGGTAGAGCTCTGCGTGTACAGAGTGGTTTGCTGCAGCTGCTTCCATCCGTCATTCCACGCATTAATGTGTCCCTTTGATGCGTTCACATAATAGCTCTTCAGGAAAAAACAAAGGCATTTGCCAAAAAGAATCGTCCAAATATTTTCGATCTCAGCTCGGGCGTGCAAGGACACCGAAGTCAAATAAACACAGCGATGAATTGCCGGCCTCTTCAGCTTCCCTAAAGCGTGTGAATAAAAGTAAATAGCAAGTTTTTATGACTGTAAACATCTCTGTAATGTTTCTAAATGGAAACGCGAAGTGCTCCGATGAAATTTAGTCATTTTATGAACTTTCGGACTGGCCATCGCAGCCGTGTTTACGACGCTGCTATGGCACACAGTTTTCTCCAAAGCAACTGTAAGACCTAACACAAGTGGCCGAAACGCACACACTAATGCTCGCATTCGTATTGTGAATAAACATCGTAATGTAGCAGATAAACTAGGATGGGAGCCAAGACGAAAATATGCCACGCCGCGTTTTTCCATTGGATTTTGCGCTTTGGAAACGAACAGTAGTCGCGACACCACAAACAGAGCTCATTGTTAACTCGCTGATGGAATGTGATAACAGGGCCTATGTCGCACTTCTTCCGCTTTCCTATAGGATGCTCTAACACTCTTAGCCTCAGATGTATAAACTCGAAGTACCAATCAGAAAATGTCTCATTTAAATCTAAATCACTAGGTACTGAAACAAATTAAACATCTGTAACTATGCCGCTTTGCGTGTAAAAATAAAGATCAGAGCACACTGAATAGTAAAATCGCTTTGTCTTTCAGTCTTACTTCAGGGAAAGCAGATATATTGATGCAATGAAAGAAAGTGTGTACCTAGTCGTGTCGTTTGCTGTGTTTGAGAGTTCATTGTGTGGTGTGTTGTGTAGTGTTGTGTATGTCCCGCGTTTGTTTGTCTTGCAAGGTCGCACGTGGAGTGTTAAAACGAGACAGGTCGATGCACACGCGTCAAGTCAAGGTGCGCTCGGAAACTTTCATTCAACCGACTGTTCTATTTACATCGCCGATTGCCACAAATCTTTAGGTAAGCAGCGCGTTACGCGCGCACTTCCTCCACTGACGCAGGTCGACGGGCCTTTGCGGCCGGGCGTTTCGGGATAAACTGGACCGTATTCCGGGAATACTTCGGAACATCCGGACGTCTATCGTCGGACGGTCGGATAGAAAAAAGAATGTCAGAAGTGTCAGAACTAATTTGAGGTGGAGCGAGGGCCGGGCGTCGCTCGGTCGCCGCGCGGCGCGCGCTGCGGAGCGTTTTGCGCGCCGCGCTCCGTGTTTACGTCGTGTTCACTGTCAAGCGTGTTATCTGTTATGTGAGCAGGTGGCGGGCGCGGCGGCGTCGCGGGGCTATATTTGTGTCGCGCGGGCGTTACATAAAACTGTCGTGTGTCGATCCTCACCTCCTCTATCTTAAGGCTGGTGCGGACCACCTTGCGGGTGACCGCGGTCTCGTACATCTCCTCGATAGTCTCCGCCATGGTTGCGAGCGATGCGCGGGCGCAGCGGGCGACGCGCGCGGCAGTTGCGGCGGTACTGAGCGGCGCGCGGTTATTTTTAGTCGCGGCGTGGTGTAGGGAACGCTTGTACAGTGTACTGGCGAGCTGTACTGGTGAGGCGGGCGCCGACGGCCGGGAACTGGGGTGGCTCGGCCGCTGGGGGTGACAGACTGCCGGCGCCGCGCCGCCGCCGGGTCATCATCCCCACTGGACTGCTTGAAGCGCCGCCACTACCAGCTTTACCATACATACATTTCCTGCCCTAGCTGTAGTTCTGAAGTAGCTGAATCAACTGATTTTAATCAGCCTCCTATGAAGTTAAAGTAGGAATAAACCTACTCTTGAAATTTAGGGTTGTTCTAAATAGGTAGCTAATGCACTTTTCTAGGTCCCTATTTGCAGTTTTTAGTATCAGTCGAATAATACTTAATCAAAACGCCTAATTCGTTACATAAAACTGTGGTCGTAAAGAATCTCATGAGAACTGTTGTTGATGCCAAATCACACAAGAATGCTCTAAAATTCAATTGAAACAACTAACGACATCTAGTCTTAGCGACGTACGTAAACGTTTCAGAGAATTGGGTAATATTTCTGACGTATTCGACTTTGTTTCTATCCCAGTCACTCTCATCTACTTTTAAATCAGAGTAAAAGATGACGAAGGAACCATCTAACGGGCGAGAATAGCATCACAAGATCTGAGATCGATTTTTTTCTCAAAAGTGCCTAGAAAGAACTACTAGCGCCATCTGCACTGTACGAAAATAGAAACCTCGTGATTCAGGCGGCAGTTGTTCTGAAATTAGATTTTATGATTCGTCTGTGTGCTAAATCTGTTACAGAGCGTCTAACTCATCTGTAGAGTTGGCTGAATGACGGTACTAATTAAGTTTTACGAGTGGCAGTTTGTTTTGCTCAAAAATGCGACCGTAGCTCCCTCAATCAACTGTACAGCCAAGTTGGTCGAATAGAAGCGGACTAGTTTTCTAAGCGACATCAGTAATAGAAGTTAGATGTCGCTATTTGAGAAAGAGACATAGTGCGACTTTGCTTTTTTAGCCGACTTTCAAAAAGGAGGAAGTTCTCAATTCGACTGTTCCTTTGTAAGTTACAATTACATATTTTCAAAAGAAAAAAATACTAATGGTTTGCACTGAAAATACTACCCTTGTCTGTTACTACTTAGCAATAAATAGTCTCGAAAATACGTTTAAAGAAATCTTTACCATGTTCGATCTGAAATTTTTTGTTTTCAACTATAAAGCAGTGGGCTTTACAGTTGAAATTTATTAATTAATTTGAAAAATTTGATGCAGATATTTAAAAGCCAGTAAACCTCAAAACGATGAGGACGACGAACCCAAGCCACGCTGCGCGCAAAATATTAATTGCATATTATATTAATTTACGCTATAACATTAATATAAATAATACAATACTATAAAACTAAGTACATTAATATAAAATATATAATCATCATAAAAACACCATAAATAAGTTTCAAACATTTATTAACAGCATTACGCACATGCAACATACGTCACGCTCGATAAAATATAAATTATCCATACAAATAAATATGTACGCCTAGTTCTAAAGTACAATTTCGAGATACATTCCTTTTATACATATCACTGGATGTCGCTTACAATGAATTACCCTATCTGGTTTACTTTAATCTCTTGAGAAATTACCTTTTTAAAGAGTATACATATAACTCATTCATATTATCAATAATACCATTATTTAATAAAAACGTCCAAAATATGTTGTCACTGGTATCTGAGGGTAGTTTAAATATTTTTACGAAATTAGGTTAAAGCATTGAAACTAGATGGCGCTAGTCTCTTCAAAAGTACTTATAACACCACGGATAAGTATAATATTTTGTTTGATAATTATTATTTGAACGTTTCGAAGTATTTTATATCGGTCGAAATACCCAGTGATTTGAAACTTTTTAAATTATATAACTACTTCAAAAGATGTATTTCTCTACAGAATTTCCCTTAGAGGGTAAATTTGAGTTAACTGACTTTGTCGGGGTAACTCTTTGTTCACTGTATCCTTGCGCTAATACTTAACGAATATAATATTGTTTGATGCGACTATTGTGCGGCTCCTTTATTCCACTTGGCTGTAAAAAGAAAGAAAAAAGGTTGAATGAAACATGAAACTAACCTTTTCTATGTGAGACTAGAGGGCGCTATTGTTAATATCCTTTAAACACCGGATTTGTCCTTAGGTGGTTTCTGGGGACCACAGCCTAGGTAGGGATTACCTTTGGACAGTAACCGACACATCATTGTTCGAATAACGAGCGAGAAAGAGACATCTAGTCTATGCAGTGTGCATACGTACTGCTAGCCACACACCTCGCGATACAGCACGTGTGTGCACGTACACATACGTACTGAATATACTGTATACCTATACATGTGCAAAACTAGATTTGCACAAGTATATCGCAATGCTGTGCCAGCATACGACAGGAACCAGTACGCGTGCAGAGGTATCGTATAGGGAGGTAGAGTAATAGTGTACATACGTACTTACTACTTGACAAAGCCGCGCAGCTGGCTGAACTTAAGACTAGATGGCGCTAGCGTCACCCAATCAGTACTGCTAGTATTAGAGTCGTAGTGAACATGCATACGTACGAATTGTTAAAGCCACTCCCGCGCCTTAATTTGAGACTAGATGGCGCTAGCGTAGCTCACAGTCAGTACTGCTAGACTGCTAGTATTAGGGTAGTAGTAAACACGCATACGTACGAATTGGTAAAGCCACTCTCGCGCCTGAATTTGAGACTAGATGGCGCTAGCGTCGCCCATCCAGTACTGCTAGACTGCTAGTATTAGAGTCGTAGTGAACATGCATACGTACGTACGAATTGGTAAAGCCGCTCTCGCGCCTTAATTTGAGACTAGATAGCGCTAGCGTCGCTCACAGTCAGTACTGCTAGACTGCTAGTATTAGAATCGTGGTGAACACGTATACGTACGAATTGGTAAAACCACTCCCGCACTTTAATTGTCTTAATTTGAGACTAGATGGCGCTACCGTCGGCCAATCAGTAACACTAGTAGAGTAGTGTGCATACGTACATGATGCGCATGGTGTTGGTGAAGCCGGAGCCCTGTCTCCAGCCGGTGACCACCACCACATGGTCCCCGGACTTGATGAAGCCGCGCGCGCGACCGAACTTGAGCCCGTTCTGTGCGCGGTTGTCGACGTCCTTCAGCCAATCGTTTGCTACGGCCTCTGTGGGACAAGAGACAAGGATTGTTAAAGTTTGTGTGTTGTATAATATTTCTTATTAGAACACTATTTATAAGATTTGCAATTTTTTGCAGGTATAATTAAATATAATTTAATTGATCTGCTTAAATAAATTGCTAATGCACTTTTTGCCTTTAGTGTACCATTTTGCTTGTAATTAACCGTTTACTTTTGAGTTTTACTCATTTCATTTCAGTCATTTTACTTTGAATCTACAATTTTGCCTTTTGTATACCAGTCTCTACCATGCCATTTTTCTTTGAGAATAAAATGTTGCCCATACTATACAAATCATCTGAACTATCGTGTACAATTTGCATGTAGCCTACGATACAGTGCTACTGGTAATCAATTAGTATCCTTTTCTGAGCATTAAAACAATTTTTTTTTCTACAGCTGTTTCTAAAACTTAACAATTTCCCAAAAAAATGTTTAAAAGTTTTTGTTGTTCTCTCTTCCTATTCATAACTCTTTATAGCACCAGAGCCGCCGTCCGCTTGTCTGCACATACACTTCGCCGGACGATATTCAGTCCCAAATGTGACAGGGGGCGAGCCATATACCGGGCTCCAGTCATGTAGCAGATGACATACAATAACCACATATGGTCACACAATGAAGAAATTGGTGCGTGCCGTCCGCTGTGTTCGAACTGGCTTGAGAGCCAGGCCTTCTCCAACTAGGCTATCGTCGCTTTTTGTATGTTTGTAAAACAAACGAAAAGCTAAAAGGATGCTAATTGATTACCAGCAGCCTTGTATAGTGTATAGCCTAGTGCATATAAAGTACCTGAGTACACGATGGGCAGCACGCCCCTGTAGAGATGCGCCTGGCGCGCGGTCTGCGGCACGCGCGTGACGGCGATGATGGGGCAGCGCGGCCGGTACTTGCTGAGCAGGTGCGCCGACTTGCCGCTCGTGGTGATCACCACGATGGCGGCCGCCAGGCACTTCGTGGCCGCCTCCACAGCCGCGATGGCCACGGAGTGGGCGGGGTCGATGGGCGGTTTCACCTGGGAATATACGATGCAGTTGTGAACTAGTGGTTTTGTGAGCTGTGAGCCTTGATGAAGGCCATCGCTACAGGTCGTATTTCTCAACCGATTCTCGTGAAATTTTGTGAGCAGGTTCGATAATCATACATGTTTTTTTTTCTAAACTGTTTTTGTTCATTAATTAGCTCTCAGAAAGTCTATATAAGTCTAGAAATGCGATCTGTAGAGGAAGACAGCTGGACAGACGCTGGACGTACGAAAGCTTTTTTGCCAAAGCTAATAAATAGAACGCTTCGCTCGTCGATACTTAGGTAGATAACGTATACAATACAATACAATACAAAAACTCTTTATTGACACCAAATACAAATAAATCGCAACTAAACACTCAAAAATAAAGGCGTGGGGAAAAAAATGGGATGGGATATATATATAGATTTCAAAATCTGACTGTTAGTGTTGCTTTTTACCATTTTGGTTTGGATCAATAATAAGAATTTGTAAAGATAAGCAAACACCTAAATGAAATTTAACAAAGAATCAATCTCCATTGGGTTATTTTAAAGATGATCCCATAATTCAATTTTTGTTCGCAAGAACGAGGGGTCACCTCCAATCTCCATAAGTTCCTCGTCGGACCTTGTCAAAATAGCTTAAGTTACTCTTTTGAATCACTTGATATGTCCTTACGTTTGAAACTATTCATGCGATTAAGTATGCCGTATACTATATTAATTACTATTGTTATAGCTAATATAAACTTTATAAATGCTTCTTATATTTCACCCACACTTGTTAAAACATACAACTCACATAACGACACTCTTCACTTTCACATATATATACACATGCATATTATTATTACCACCTAAATTATTGCTTTAAATTCTCTCACAAATAAATATTCTAACCTATTGCTTGGACGCACACCCTCGGTTTACATTGCCTTCTACTACGGACCAGCAAACATTTGCGCTGTCAACGCTTTTGTACCTAGTTTTAAACCCCATAATAACCCTTGGGTCATGTTATTATTTTTACGCCTTGACTTAGAGTCATATCCAATAATAAAATATTTTTATGTTTTATCCTTAACTGAGACTACTCAATTTCATTCAAAATGCTTGGTACATTGAAAAAATTGAAACTTTTGTATCAAAATGTTCGGGGGTTGCGGACTAAGACTAATGAATTTTACAATAATCTATTGTTAAATGACTCGGATGTAGTTTTAGTTACCGAAACTTGGCTTTGTGACGGAATATTAGACGCTGAAATCTGTGATAGTAAATACATGTTATATCGTAAGGATCGTGAATCTTTAGGTGGCGCACTGAGAAAAAAATGATACGTATACGTAGCTCTCCGTAAGCCCATTACCACGTAGCTTGCAATTTTACACGTACTACGTGAACTGCATAGGTTATTTAGTTGTTGCATACTTACTAAAGAAGAAACATACTGATGCGCAAGTAAGAGTCATACATCTCGAGAACGGTCACTCAGTGAAGCTCGTACAAGGATGCCGCATCATTCTTAATGGTGTTCCTACAGGAATTTACGTATCCGGCTTGATAACCTCGTACACAAGTACGCGGCTACATTTTAAACATAATAAGCGTTAATCGCTTATTATGTTTGAAATGTAAATTCACTATGTGCTTACAAGATAGCGTCTCCTGTTACTCATGACTGGATTATACATATTGGTCGGACGTAACTAGATAAAATAATCCGTAATAAATAACGTTTGGATTTTGCATAGAATACCTACGCCTTGTTCATAATTATATAAAAGCGATGATAGCCTAGCCGGAGAAGGCCCGCCTCTCAAGCCAGAGGGAGCGGGTTCGGACCCAGCCAAAGGCACGCACCATTTTGTTCATTGTGTGAACATATGTGCGTACTATATGCGTATATGTCACCTGCTACACGACTGGAGCCCGGTGTATGGCAACAGGCTCGCCCCCAGTCACATTTGGGACTGAATATCGTCCGGCGAAGTGTGGGTGTTGTACACCTCTGCCAGCCTCCTCGAGAGAAAGGCGTGAAGATATGTCATAATTCTATACACCACACACACACACACACACACACATACACACACACACACACACACACACATTTTAACACCTATATCATTATATTTTGTATGGGACAACATACTGTACGTAAGCTGCTACATTAAACGTATTTGGCGTACTGCCCTTGTGTGGGACTACTTATAGGGCGTAAACAGCTACACCGTAAGTACCCGGTGTATCGTTTTTGCATAAGATTACAAAATGTACGGACGCGGCCGCATTTATACATAACCACAATACTGTTCCTGTACTGCAATACATAGTACATAAGCGGCGACATTATAAGTATTCGGTATACTGCCCTTGTGTGGTATTACTTATTGTAAGTATGCGGTAGCATACATACTACGCAGTCCCGATATTGTTAAAGTCGATGTTCGATTTACAATGGCAACGACACATTTAACATTAAAAAAAGTATTTTAGGGGATTCTAATGGGTTCTGGGTTCCATTAAAGAATTGATATTTTTGAGTCGTCGATGAAGCTGATGGCAACCAAATGTCTTGTTCTGGTCCACTCCATTGGATAAAATTTGGGTTTGTACCTACACAGCTATCATTACAATATTTTATCTTTAGTTGCAGTAAAGTATCTTTTCGAAAAAGGTACAGTCATTATTATAAGCATTGACAGTTTAAAGGTTCCCTAAGATGATTTCAACCAGCTTGTAATGGCCATGGGGAATAAGAATTGTAAGACCTGCGGGAAATCTTTCATAACTCCTAAAAACTGCCTCAACAGAAACACTATATACTCGTAATTATCGAACGTACTCCCACTATGTCAAGAGAATCGCTTAAAAAATGTGACCGGTACTACTGGAAGACAAAGATCCGGACAAAAATCGGACATACAAAAGCATTTTTGTCGAAGCTGAAGCA
Organism: Peribatodes rhomboidaria; assembly: GCA_911728515.1. NCBI lineage: Eukaryota > Metazoa > Arthropoda > Insecta > Lepidoptera > Geometridae > Peribatodes > Peribatodes rhomboidaria. The sequence continues at coordinate 4,423,647 of OU452175.1, read as the reverse complement.
GAGACGCTTTGCTCGCTTACGCTCGCTCGGCACATTAACAAAAGAAATAGGTAGGTCATATGAAAATATTGTTAAGTACCTATGCCTCAACTTTTTCTGTTGGGATGGTTGTGTTTGTGGTGCTATAACAGTAGGTAGGTATAGGTATCTATGTCGGAGTCTAAACTTATATTTTTGTGTTCTCCCATCTACATCATTACAGATGATCTTCTGTCCGAGGCTTTGTCCTCGTGGCCTACACGAAACAAATGACATATTTACCTACCTATTTTTCTTTAGAAAGAAACATTGTAAGTGCTCTCACTACCTCTCAATTGAATATGCAAACTGACAATAGGTAGGTAGGTACCTATTCCAAGCAAAGCAATAAGTAAGTACTCGGTAAAACTCGAGTTCTCGGTAAAACTAAAATAGCCTCTGTTAATAATTGCAAATATTAGTTCATAATTATTATCAGATAAGAACATAAATCACAGATGCACCACAACCTCAGACAAATCCCTAATACCTAGGTAAACAGTCCCGTGCCTCATTCCCGCGCTCCACCGCACGCTCTGCCGTGTAGGATTTTCGGAGCCCAAATTATACTCTGTTTGGTGTATTTATTTACACGTTAACGGGGACTTTCAATAAAATCTGCATACTCTGATTGATAAATACTCAGGTCTAAGCATCTAAAAGTGCGGCAACATCGCAACTCGTGACCATGTCAGCAGAAACGGGACCTTTTTGCGACGTGGTAGGTATTGATTTTGTTTGTGAGTCTACGTATAGTAACCACCAACGTATAAATGTATTCGGAGTACTCACGTTGTTTGTGATTAACTATTGTACGTAGCCCGCGACAGTATCCGTAATCGGGGTAGGTACTATCCTTGTTTGCGACTACGTACATAAATATGCGCTTGCATTTTGTACGTAGGAGGAGTAAGTCTTGTTTGGCGGGAGCCTGTTTTATCACGTTTGCGGTGTTGCCAATTTGGCTTTTCTTTGGCAGTTTTTGGCATTTTTTTTAGATTATTTAGCTATCAGCTAGATATCTCAATGATTCTGAATGCATAAAATTTGTTTGCCATTACTGAAAAATTAAAAAATTAAGGGAAATTTAAAAAAATGGTGACACGGTAATGTATTGCACGACATGAAATTCTCAAGCTCATCGTTGGGAGTCGAAGTTTGAACCCACGTCATACTAATCATAAACCAGCTGAACGCTCCATCCATTGAGATATCATCGCTGCGTGGGAAAATAATTAAAATAATTTTTATTGGCAAATGAACAAGGCGTGCAACGACAAAATCTTTTCAGAGGAAAAACACATTTTACATACTTATTAAGTACTAGTAAGACAGCCGGTAGTAACATGGCCTATAAACGGTCTCAGTAGATTCTGAGATCTCGCTTTGCTTGGTCAATAATTCGTCTTTAGTAATGCAATATCATGAAAAAAAATTGCGACATTAGCTAAATTTGCATATTTTTGGCGACTTCTTTTTGTCTGAGCGGCAAAACTGATCTGTTCCGTCTTGACTCCAGTCGAAATTTTACCTTATTCTTATAATTTTTTTTTTATAAAATTTGAAAAAAAAAAACTAAGTTTCAAATAAACTATGTTTAACCCTATGATTTGTAATTATATTTTTAACCCTTTCTAGCACCCCTTTATATTGTAAAATTTGCTAAATCTAGCTCTTTCTAGCTTGTCCGACTGCCTCTTTTCGAAAACCATGGTGGCAACACTAGTCTTGTGTAGTGAACGAGCCGTGAACGGTCAAGCAAATTACTACGAGTGAGAGTTTATAGTGTTTTCCTGTGGTAAATTATTGACATGATTGTATGTTCAGATAATGTTGTGAGTGTTGTCAATTTGTGTCGGATTAAATTAATTTATGAATTAACTTTGAAACGAATTAGAAAAGCAGCTACCTACTCGTATCGTTCCTGCATTGTGTCTTTACAACTTCAAGTTTTAAAAAACTGCCAGACGCAGGCGCAGACACGGACAGTCACAGTTTAACAGGAGTTTTAAAACGCGTGGGATGCGACGATCTTGTAACAGTATATATAGGTAAGTTTATTTATTAAATCAAGCGTGTACGTACCTACGTAAAAATCTTTGTAGTACTATGAAAACGACGTTAGTGTGCGATCTATGGTCACAGCCTACAGCCTAGCTAGCCTAGCTAACCTAACTATCACATAGGTATGTGTAGAATTGATAACCACTTTTTTAGAGTATATTAAATTGTCAGTTTTAGAATACAAAAAAGTACCACATACTTTACTGAACTTTGTAGTACAGTACCATATGAACTCGTAATATGTTATAGTGGTGTTTGATAAAGAGTGTAGCTTAAAAACATTAGTAGTTTACAATTTTACTGTGCACGTTACACACTAGTTTTATTATATTTCAGGCAAACTAAGATGGTCTTCTGGAGAGCAATTTTACGTGAAGACTGACGAGGACACAAATGCTACTGACGGAAGAAACTTAGTCGGCTAATAACCTAACAACCGTATGGAAAAATCCGGGAAATCCGAGGAATTCTATCACCTGGCTTCACACATCTGCGAGCTTCTTGTAGCTTTGCCCACTGAGTAAGCAATGTCATATTTATGTTACTCAGGAATAGTGTAGCTTTGTATTGGTGAAAGAATATTTTAAGTTTTGAATCGGACCAGTAGTTCTGGATATTAACCCACAACAAACAAAGTCAAAATCTTTACCTCTTTGTGATATGACTGAAGATGTATTTAGTTGTTACTTCTTTTTAACCGACTTCCAAAAAGGCTGTATGATTTTGTGTGTATGTTACGTGATTACTCTGCCAATTATGAATCGATTTAAATGGTTCTTTTTTTTTTGTAAATTATACTACAGAGGAGGTAATTGTTTACAAAATGCTATTGGGATGACGGGAAGTCGGTTTTTTAATGATATTATAATTAATATAAAATAAACCACCATAACAGACCAACATGTTCTTTATTTACAGCTGTTGCAAGAGTTTCGTCGTATGCACCCGAGCAATGACGACAGCCTATTCTCGACTATAACCCTGAAAAAACAAGATGTCTTGACTACCAGAGATTCGCAGTCGCAGATGGTATGTTAATACATGATTTATAATTAAACATACGTACTGTTATTGGCAGTCAGACCAAATAAAGCTTTAATTATATTATTACTATTTAAAAATGTATAATGGTATAACTGACAGTAAAAAGTGATGATAGCCTAGTTGGAGAACGCTCGCCTCTCAATCTAGCGGGAGCGTATTCGACTTAATGTCATCTGCTATATAAATTGAGCCCGATGGATGTTACTGGCTTGTCCCTTGTCAAATTTGTAACTGAATATTGTCCAGCAAAGTGTAGATGTTGTAATACACCTCTGCGAGTCCCTTTGGGCAAAGGCGAGACGATAATTTATAAATATTTAATTAGGTAATATTGATCGATTATGGAAATACGTGGGCTAAATTGATGTTATTTAAATTTTGCAGATTGATGCTGTTGCCATTTGTCATCAATATATCACCAGCACGCAAGCTCAAGGACCAGCCAGCTTGGAAACCCTCGAGAGCTGAGATCTGTGATGGCTTTCTATGAATAAATCCTTTAATAATATAATTTAATTTTTATTTCTATTATAGCCAGACATTTACGAATAATAATAACTAATACGATATTGAGTGCTTAATAATTCCAGTTAGTGTGATGTTAATTGGTTTTGCTGTGTAAGAGTACTACTTGTTCGTATCTAACTGTTTATAAACGAGTTTATTTTAATGTTACAGACTAAATCACGATGCTATTTAAATGAAATCTTATTTTGTGTTTCAGATACTTATCATTATGTCACGGATACATGACAGCTTGGATCCTCACACGTTTGATACTAGTGTTTCGTACGCACACCTTGGTGTTTGAAACGTAACGTAATGCTTTATTACAGTTTGACACTCCATGCGAATATACTGGTTTCTCATACGCAACCAATAGGAATGCAACATTACAACTAGGCGCGGCGCACGTATACCATGTGTTCATGTTGATGACATACATATTCTGGGATATTATCGTACTCATCATTTACAACATTTACTATAGGGCCCACCCTGAAATCTCGAAAAAAATCTGCTGTTCCTTAGAAAAATTCATTGACTTTGGACAAAATGTTTGAAACAGTAAATTTTTGCTTTGGAATTTTAGGGTTGGTCCTTTAGTAAAACTTTTTCATATGATAAGTACTATGATATCCTAGAATATGTCTGTCGTCTAGATGAACAACCGGTATATGTATGGCGTGCCAAGTTGTAATGTAGCAATCGTATTAGGTTGCGTAAGAGACACCAGTACATTCGTATGGAGTATCAAACTGTAATAAAGCAGTACCATTACGTTATGTATCAAACACCAAGGTGTACGTACGAAACACTAATATCAAACGCATGAAGTTCCAAGCTGTCATGTACCCGCGTCATTTCAATAAGTATCTGACATCAACCCGCATATACGAGACACCAGTAAAGTACGTATGAGGTTCTTAGCTCTAATGTAACCGAGTATTTATGATAAGTATCAAACACCAATCCAAACGTACACGACACCAGTAGAATACTTATGTAGTTCCAAAATTTATAGTACCCGCGTCATTACTTTACGTATCAAACACCGATTCATACGTACAAGACGCCAGTATAATACGTATGTGGTTCCAAGCTCTAATGTAGCCGCTCCATGACGATAAATATCAAAAACAAGTTCATACGTACGAGGAACCATTATAACACCTATGCGGTTCCAAGCTCTAATGTAACCGCGTCATTACAATAAGTATGAAACATAATGCCGTGTGTATTAGACCCCCGTATCATACGTATGCGGTTCCAAGCTGTATTGTACCCACATCGTTACAATAACTACCAAACATAAATCTATACGTACTAGACACCCGTATCATACGTATGCGGTTCCAAGCTGTAATGTACCCCCGTCAATACGATAAGTATGGAACATCAATCCATACGTACTAGACACCCGTATCATACGTATGCGGTTCCAAGCTGTAATGTACCCCCGTCAATACGATAAGTATGGAACATCAATCCATACGTATGCGGTTCCAAGCTGTAATGTACCCGCGTCAATACGATAAGTATAGAACACCAATTCGCATCATGACAGTTGTCATGAAGCGGGCTACGTAATGCTTGTTACGTACGCAACATGAAGGCGCTTACAAGCTTACGAGTGGTATGTTTTTGTCCAGACGTACGCAGCGCGTCTCATGATTTACGTAGCATTTTTTTCTCAGTGCGGAGTAATGATTCTGTGTGCTGCACGCCTTCAGGCTTATCCGCGTCCTGAGTGGCATAAACCAGATTTGGAGTGTATTTGGGTTACTATACCTGCTCGCGCACTCGGCTCTGCGCGTGACCTACATATTGCTGCTATTTACATACCACCAAACTCACTTATACTCTCACGAACAAAAGCTTTCATTGATTTGATGACACATGTTAAATACTCTCATCCTGATGATTATTTCATGATTCTGGGCGATTTTAACTTACCTTGTATAGATTGGAGCTCTGGAGATCCAATAATACTGAAAATGGGATCCGTTGATAAACAGAATCTGGCATCGAATCTAATTGCTCAGTCTTCTCTGCTTGGACTGTCACAATACAATGTACTCACTAATAAATGCAATAACACCCTAGACTTGGTATTTTCGGATTCAGCTGTCAGTATTCAAAAATCAAATACTCCACTAGTTAAGGAAGATACTTTTCACCCAGCCTTGTCTATCTCGGCGTCGGATATTTTGATACCTCCATTAAAACCGCACTCTCGAATAAAGTATCAATTTAAACGCGGTGATTAAGAGTCCATAAATGAACAGTTGTCAGCTTACGATTGGTCGTTTATTAAAGAAGGTAATGATATTGATGAAATTGTAAATCATTTTTATTGTATCTTACGTAACCTTATTTCAGAATTTGTACCACAAGTACGTTGTTCTCGAACTTACATTTATCCCGTCTGGTATAGTCGGGCCCTTATAAAACTGATAAAGGAAAAATCTAAAGCCCACAGCGATTGGAAGCGTCATAAAAACCCCAACGACTATGTAATTTTTTCTGAACTCAGACGAAGACAAAAGAGCCTACTCGATGAATGCTACAAGAGATATGTTAATTTATCTCAACAAAAAATCAAATCTCATCCAAAATTATTCTGGTCGTATGTTAAATCAAAAAGGCAAAAGGTCTCTAACTACCCGCAACGGATGTCTTGTGATAATGTGACCCTCGACACACAGACTGGTATTTGCTCCGCATTCAACGTTTTCTTTCAGAAAAATTTTAATCAACCGTCCAACACTTACGACCTCAGTCAGCCAGGTGACTCTTGTCGTAATATTATTCATAAAATAGAAGTTGAGAATGATGAAATCTTAAAACTTGTACAAAGGCTAGATGTGACAAAGGGAGCTGGTAGTGATAGTATCCCACCAGTATTCTTCGTCATGTGCGCTACTTCGTTGTGTGTCCCTATTTCGTTATTATTTAATCAGTGTCTTAAAATTGGCTATTTCCCTAGTATATGGAAGCAAGCTATTATAGTCCCAATTCATAAAAAAGGATCAAAAACAGCTATTGAAAATTACCGTCCTATCTCCATTCTTAATGTTTTGAGTAAATTATTTGAAAGGGTGGTCCATACTCATATTTATCCCGTAATATCTCCCTTAATACCCACAGAACAACATGGCTTTATGAAAGGACGGTCGACAGCTACAAACTTAGGAGTTTTTATTGATTATCTTACTCGCAGTATGGAAGGAGGCTCCCAGGTAGATGTTGTCTACACGGACTTTGAGAAGGCGTTTGACCGCGTAGACCACATTATACTTCTCCACAAGCTAACTGAACTTGGCATCCGAGGCAATTTGTTAAGATGGATGGAATCCTATCTACGCAACCGATCTCAAGCAGTAGTAGTGGGTGGCTTCTGTTCGGACTTTATTAGAATCCCTTCTGGAGTCCCACAAGGGTCCATTCTGGGACCTCTTTTATATGCTTCGTATCTTTATGATATAGGCCAATTTCTAGAGCATGCACGGTTTCTCATGTACGCAGATGACACCAAAATCTACATGAAAATACAGAATGGGTCGGATTGTCTGAATCTGCAAGCGGATCTAGATAGATTATCCATATATTACGATAAGAATCGCCTGGGTATTAATACTAGTAAATGCTCATTTGTTTCATTTTCGCGGAAAAAAGGTCCTACAATGTTTGATTACCAAATCAATGGCATCAAAATAGGCAAAGTAGATACTGTTAGGGATCTTGGCGTAATTATGGACTCAAGACTTACATTCTCTGCACATGTGGACTCGGTGGTTGAAAAGGCCTTCAAAAGCCTGGGCTTTATATTAAGGATTAGTCGTCCATTTTCAGATATTGGCTGTCTAAAGGTCTTGTATTATTCGTACGTAAGAAGCATTCTGGAGTATTGCAGCCCGGTGTGGGCTCCTCAGTACATTATATATATTCATAACTTGGAGAACATTCAAAGCAAATTTATTAAACATTTAAATTATCGATGTGGCCGGGACCACGTTTCTAGTGATTATCAGGACTCATGTTATCATCACCATCTTTCGACCCTTGAAGACCGACGTATATTAGCTGACATGTCATTTCTCCGTGGATTATGTAATGGCTACATAGATTGTCCGGAGTTAACATCAAAAATCTTGCAATTCTGTGTACCAAAAAAGCGAACAAGACACACAAGGCTTTTTGCTGTCTCCACATTCTCTACTAAATATGCTCGAAACTCACTCGTTAGCAGGTTACATTGGAAGTACAACAAAACATTCAGCGACGTTGATATTTTCCACGCCAGCAAGCTCTGTTTCAAACGGGAGGTTCTCCAAATACTTAAGGAAGCAAAGCAGAGATGAAGCCAAAAGCACTCAAGCACACTCACCCCAACTATCACACACTCACACACACACCCACACACTCACACAGACGTCTTTTCACTCACCCTCTCGCACACACACCCTCTCACACAATAAAATAATATGAAGCACTAAAAATTGTCCAAAATTCTTAGTTTTATATGTACCTACTTATATTTCTCATCATAAAACAATATTTGTCTTTATATATTGAAAAGTGTTATGTTTATTTAAGTTTATTAAGTGATTGTTTTTATTATTTTGTCTAAAAAATGTAAATCCGTAATTAGCTGTAAGTTTATCTATAAGTTTATATCATGCCATTATTGTGAGCTGTGGATTTTGTTTAAATAAATAAAATAAATAAATAAAAATAATATAAGTTTATAATTATTACCAAAATCATCCCTTTTTCTATTTTCCCTTGATCTATTTAGCTAAGCTGTTCAGTATAACTAGTCTAAGGTACAGGACCGAAGCATATGAAGCACAGTAAGATAGTACTATAGTTACTACTATAGGTTACTGCTGGGTATGCAAGCGGGACAAAGAATAGACAAATATTTATTTGCAGCAAAAACAAAAATGCACAAACTAAAATAAAATAAAAGTTACACAGTTAAAAAACATAGTTTTTGCCACAAACCGGTCCCAGCTCAGCATAATGCCAGCTGCTGTAGACAACCGGCGCTGGTCTTCTGTTAGGATCGGCAGGTGACGTGAAGAAGGCAAAGGCAAGGGATGATGATCAAGATCACAATGACGGTCACTAACCTCAACAGCCAGGTCGTTGAACAGCTGTCTGTGCCAGACAGCGGCCTCGGCTTCCTTGCAGATATTGGCCATGGTCAGCACGCACTCCAGCGGGTAGTCTCCCTTGGCCGTCTCCCCGGACAGCATGACGCAGTCAGCTCCATCGAGGATCGCGTTCGCCACGTCCGAGGTCTCAGCGCGCGTGGGACGAGGCTTCTTCACCATCGACTCGAGCATTTGGGTCGCGCAGATGACTGGTTTGCCGACCTGGAACGGTTTATACAGTTATTGATTGAACGGTGGCCAGGGTCTTACTGGTTTGCTGACCTGGAACGGTTCAAATATTTATTGACCGAACGATGGCCAGGGTTTTACTGGTTTGCTGACCTGGAACGGTTTATACATTTATTGACCGAACGAGGCCTGGCTCTTACTGGTTTGCCGACCTGGAAAGTTCTAAACATTTTTTGACCTTTTTGATAACCTGATAACAGGAGTATCAAAAAATTTTGATTCTCATAAAATTTTGCAAGCATATATGTATAGTTTATCTCAATAGAATTTTTAAATTCGTGTTTGAGCCAAATCGGACGAGGAGTCGCAGAGATATGCAAGGACTCCTTTTCGGGCCACTAAGTTTTATTAGTAATTTAATTGCCTCCTGGAGCGTTTGTTTTGGAATTACCCACTAAGGGCCGATTTTTCAATCCTTACTTTATTCGCCTAATAACTACCGAGCCAATAACTTTATTAATCTGTTTATTCGACTCATAAACGGTGTTCGGTTTTTCAATACAATTTTAAATTGGGAATAACTATCTGACCATTTATTCAGTGTGTACAAAAGCTTACTTCAGACAGTTGAAACAAAACTATAAAATATCCACGCGTTAGAAAAGGACTTCGAATTTTCACTTTTCGCTTATGTCACTGTCTTGTCAGTTTTAGTCTAAACGTCACTGTACTACTAATCTGTGCAAAAGTCGTCGGCTGGTTTGGCTGTGGTAAATAGCTCATGTAGTTTGTTGATGGTAGTTTTTTTTTATTAAAATTAATTTAGTTTCTGCGTGTCGGAAATATCAATCTTTTTTTACAGTGACAACCCATAAGACCATCATTTGGACAGTCTCAACAATTTATTCCATAGAATAAACTGCTATCTGGCCGTTCCACCGACAAATAAAGTTATACCTCAGATAGATGAGTTATTCGTCTAGTAAATGATACCTGACCATTGAAAAACAGAATAATTAACTATCAGTTCAATAAACACTATTTGTTTGTTTATCTGACCATTGAAAAATCGGCCCTAAGTGAAATTGAGCCACTCGGAGCTTAAGAAGAGGAAATTTACGCCAGTGCAAAGCCGGTTTGCGGTCTGTAAATCTACGGATCCACGCGAACCTGGACCAGACGCAAAAAAAGTTACAACTAACCCTGTTGCAGCGAGCGATCATAGTCTTCTGTGCCAGGAACACCTTCTCTGGCGGAATCTCGATACCAAGATCGCCGCGAGCCACCATAATGCCGTCAGAGGCCTGGAAATTAACAATATAATTAGTAAATTACAAACCCGACTACTTTGTATTTGAGGAGGTATTGAATTTTAGTACTAGCTGTTACACGCGACTTCGTTCAAATTTATTTAGGAAATAGTATCCAAAAACCTTCCACGTGAAATATTGTAACTAATTATCAAATTTCATCAAGATCAGTTGAGCCGTTTAGACTTGAAAAGCCTACAGACAAACAGACTGAGTTACTTTCGACTTTATAATATTAGTGTAAATTATTGTAAACTAGCTGTGCCCTGCGGTTTCACCCGCGGTTAAAAAGTATCCTATGTGCTATTCTAGACTATAATCTATCCCTGTACCAAATTTCATTCAAATCTGTTCAGATTCAGATTCAGATTCAGATTATTTATTGCCATAAGCCGTACAGTACACATGATGTTTCAAAACACAATATTGTATTAGGTACATAGTTCAACGGACCCCGTCGGGCACAGCAACTTAGAACTTAGCAACTTAGACTTGTTCAGCCGTTCTGGCATGAAAGAGTAACAAACATCCATACATCCATTCTTACAAACTTTCACGTTTATAATATTAGTAGGATTTTTGTTTACAATTCATTCAGAGGGGAAGGTTCATATTTTATCATTTCAATTGTAAAGCTGATTGAAAAATAAGGGTCACCTCACGCGACAATACTAAGACAAATTGAACCATTATACCATCTACGATATAGCTAGTTGATACTGCATTCCATTGAGCAGAATTGAAGGTAGATTTTGTTACTGCGTCTGCGACATATTACGCGTCATGTCGCACATTTTCATATGATATGAAAAAATTAAATAATTTGTTTTAATTTGAATGTCAATCAATAATGCATAATAATGTAAGTAATATCATTATCAGTAGACGTCAAGCCGTTCAGTTGTTAGTGCACTTAGTTACAGTTCAAAAATATTAGTTAGTAAAGTATTTTGTTCAGCTTTACATTTAAATGAGCTTAAGAAGCATTTAAACTGCTCAATGGAAATTTAAGCTTTGACTGCCTCAGTGGCTCAGTTGGTAGTAAACCTGCATTCTGAGCTTGGGGGCGTGGGTTCGATTCCCATCTGGGGCAAACATTCATGTGGTGAACATTTGTGTTTGTTTTATGTCTGCGTGTTAATATTTATTTAAGTATGCATATAAAAAAAATATGTATATCAGTCTCTGGCAGCCATAGTACAAGCTTTGCTTAGGTTGGGGTCAGGCGACCGTGTGTGACAATGTCCCGAATTTATTTATGTATTTATAAACACACGCTCAGCACCACTCCACACAATTTGTTTTAATAAAGACACATTGTCCGTCAGTCGAACGACATTTGGAAACGTTCTGTCGCAACGCACAGTATTCGAAAATCTACCTTTTTGTTACTGCAATTTTGCAATGTTCGTCTACGCACGGCCTATTAACTTCGCATGCAAATTGCCCGCGTCCGCCAATAACGTACTAGCGGGCTTGGCAACTAATGTGAACCAGATTTAAGCAGTGAATCTCGAAGTATAATGGTCGCGCTATAACAGCCGCGATTACCTATAACAGCCGCGATTACCTACCTATCAGTTAGGGACAAAGGTCGGTATTAACTATACGTCCATACCAAATTTCATTCAAATTTTTTGCGTGTTTGAGTGACAAATTTGTTGTAAACTTTGAATTTTTTGTAAGATTTTTTAATAGTCAGAATTTTTGGGTGTTTCTATTTACTTACTTTCACTCAATTTAGTTGGTTTTTTAAAATAGTCTTTTAAAATGACGAATGCCTTGGTGGCTCAGTTGGTACCGAACTTGCCTTCTGGGTTTGATTCCCACCAAAGGCAAAAACATTCATGTGATGAACATTTGTGTTTGATCTATGTATGTCTGGGTGTTAATCTCTATCTAAGTGTGTATATCAGTTTATGGTACTCATAGCTTTGCTTAGTTTGGGGTAGACGCCCGTGTGTGCAAAAATGTCCCGAATATTTACTAAATAGGTGTTTCAATGTTTACGATACTTACAGCAATAATCTCGTCGAGGTTGACCATGCCCTGGTGGTTTTCAATCTTGGAGATGATCTGAATGTTCCTTCCCTTCTCGCCGAGGATGGAGCGGATTTCAACGAGCGCCGCGCCGTTGCGAATGAACGACGCGAATATCATGTCCACCTGCATATTCATGAAAACTAGTTAAAATATAAAGTAAGAAGAATTGTAACAAGAATTATTATTAGTGATTCTGTGTGCTGAAGGAAGACCTCGCGCTGAAGACCTTGCCAAAATTAAGACCTCGCGAAAATGTGAATGTGAAATGATTTCCGGCCGAGAGACCCGGCCGGCGGCGGAAGATAGCCGAATGGACTCCGGACGGACATGCGAAAGCATTTTTGCCGAAGCTAAAGCATGTTAGCTATGTTCGCTAGCTCGATTAGAAGAAAAACATAAAAACCGACTGAGAAATGTAGCTATGACATTCGTGATACAAAGACGTGAATTTGACGCCCGACACCCAAAAATCCCAAACCAGTACAGCCGTATTAAGAGTCCGGGGACCACTTTAGACTAACTTCGCATTGGCTTATGGTATTCTATAGCCATTTCGTCTAGAAGAAGACGACGAGCGAAGAGAGCGAGTAATGATACTGACGAGCCTCTAAAGTTAGCTACAGAGTGACAAAGTGATACTTCAATTTTTTTTATGACTTTTGCACTTCAGTAATCGTTCTTAAATAACTAAGAACTTCCCTTGTATTATGGATTCATTTAACAGCTAATGATGTAGACAACCTCCCTATGTAATGGAATTTTTGATTTGCTTTGTCTACCTATTGAATAAATCAGTCAAAAGTGACCCCTTAACTATGCGGATATTTTTCATAGCTCTATTTGAGAACGTTTTTTTTTTAAAAAAAAACCAAGAACATAGGGGAGGAGATATTGTTAATTTAATTGTACACGCTAAATTTCATCATAATCTGACAAATGGTTTTCAAGAAATTTGAGTAGCGCGTTTGTATGGAAATTTCAGAGCGTCGCGGCCCTCTTAACGCCCGACACCCAATCGCATTAAAAGTTTCACTTCAAAAATATTATTAAAAGATTATGCCGGGTATTTATTAGTACGATCACTACTGATAATTTTTATATGCCTAGTAAAATCGAGGCCCTGATTAATTTGCCACCTCAAAAAAAAAAAAAAACCACGACCATTCTTCATGATTTCTTTGTTATACCTACGTAATACTTTTGTTAGGCCACTTTATACAGTCACACTTCTTTCCGTGACGTAGGTATTTGTTTTACTTGGAGACAAAACATAGCTCTAATAAATTGTCTATAGACGTCAGTGGGGGGGGGCCACCATCGTATTTTGTAAATAAACCTAATAGCCAATTTTGGTTCGTCTATCTCACCACCTGCACAGATAAGTTGGTCGCTGTATCACTTACTCTACGCGTGTTGACGTAGGTACCTACCGAAAGCATTCGTCGATCATCGATCTTTACGATGACATACTTTTGATAAGAATTATTTTATTTATACTTTAATGGTACCTTTAGTTCTGTATTTGTTTGATAACCGGGTTTGTCTGAAAAGCTTTGCGTAAAACATCCATCCATACTAATATTAAAAAGTCGAAAATAACTTTGTAGGCTTTTCACGGCTAAACGGATCTAAATGAAATTTGATTTAGTTACACTATTTCACGAGGAAGGTTTTTGGACACTATTTTCTGAATAAACGCGAACGAAGTCGCGGGTAACAGCTTGTATTTATGTGCGATTTCGATGGTTTTCATCGTTATACCTAGTTGAGTATTTTAGCTTTTTAAATCAACTAACTATGTATTTAACCAATTACAGCTCTGAATTTCGTCGTTGGTAACTATCAATGGTCGCTAACTGTAGTACCTATTAACTTCTTGGGCCCTAGACGAGTTGCAATTGCTTCTTAGCGATTCGATTTCTGGAATCGTAATCGCTCTACGCTAGCAGCTGATTGGACGAGTTGACAATAAGATCACGTGACATTTCTATAGCTCGTATTAATACTCAATACTCAATACTCAATCATTTATTGCTTCGATTATGGTACATGCAGTTCTTAAAGGTAAATTACATGAAATTGTATCACATAATGACCCTGATATATAGGGTGTGGCAACATTGTTCGGACTGGATTTATTCTATTAAATATTTTTGTCAGTTAAAAATTCGTCTAGAGTATAAAAACATTTTTTTATCAATATATCTTTTAACGTTTTAATAAATTTGACCTCATCTTCTATGTTTTTTAACTCTTTAGGTAATTTATTGTAAATTTTAATAGCCGTTGGGTTTGGGCCGGAGCCATGTATTTTTAGTCTGGAGGTTGGTAGGATTAATTTATGTTTGCAATTAGACCTTAATTGATATTGTCGCTGATCAGCAAGTTTTGGAAAAAAATGTGGATATTTGCGTACAAATTTACAGTTTTCTAAAATAAATATTGATGTTGTCGTTAGTATTTTAAGTTTTTTAAAATAGGGTCTGTGAAAATTTGGTGTATCAACGTTTGGTATTTTAATATTTGCAAGAATACGGATTATTTTTTTCTGGACAACAAAAAGATCTTTGGCGTCTACACTATTTCCCCAGAGTAATATTCCATAGCTAAGCCAAGAGAATGCATATGCATAATAAGCTGATAAGGTTGTGTCAAGGTCAGTAGCTCGCCGAAGTTCTCTTAGCGCGTATGTAAAACTAGATAATTTACCCTTTATTTTGTTAATATGGCTTTTCCAATTTACGTGCGTGTCAATGTCTATGCCTAGTAAAGTAGCTGCGTCAACACATTATTACGTCCAATCAGGAGCTGACGTTCGAGCGTTCCTTCCGTTCCCATCGCTAGAATCGTTTGGAAGCGATTGCAATTTGGCTCCAGGCGAGATGGAGCCCGAACGCAAGCTTATATCGAATAAAAACTAATTAGCTCTGACATACAGACAAACAGACAGAAAGACATCGGAGTCTCACCACAAGGGTTTTTTTTCCATTTTGGTACGGAACCCTAAAATAAGATTTTGGATGATTGGACGTATGAAAAAACCGAAACTATTGCCGGATATAGAGAAATAATTGATCTTAGAAAGCTGTCTCATGACCTAGACTAATATACTACTATAGTATATGCTCACGGTAAGCAATCCTCCGCCTATACAGGGTTATCGGTTTGGCATGTACTAAGTCAAAAGGGGGTCATTGTTCTCATCGTTATGAACAACTTTTACTATGGAGCCAACCCAAACCCAAAGAACAACTTTTAATGGAGCAAACTCAAAATCTTGTTTCAAAAAATCAGCTGTTCCATACAAAAAGTTGATTGATAGTTCACAAAATGTATTGAATAGCTGTTTTTTTTTTCTCGATTTAAGGTTGACAACATAGTAAAAGCAGTATATAATGATGAGTACACTGAACACCTTTCAGCTTAGTACAGCCTTTCCTGATAACCCTGTTTACACTAGATAATAGACTTTGCTAACATGAACGTAACACGCGTGGAGAGCTGAAGGCATCCATTTTAAAACGGCCTTGTTATTCAATTTATGTACTTAACAACAAACAAATTCATGTTTTTTTTTAATTTGATTAAGGTTTCAACTAAAACAATGTATTATTTTTAAACACAGATACAGTTGATATGAACGTGGTTAGTATCACGCGTTACGGTGTGGCTTTACCGGAACAATTGATAAGACGCCGACAGTGATGTGATACTGTCGATAAGCGTGCGAATGGCCGATAAACACTTGAGACGTGTTTTATATCGATAATAGCCACTATAGAAACAGTCTAGAAATTTAATCAAGTTTCAACCATTTGTTTCCCATTGTATGACTGAAATATCTCTTCCTTAATTCCATGTCTCCCTGTTTTCTTGCCAAAGTGGATAAATTTTTGTCATGAGCTGGGCATCGAGCTCGCGTCTTTCCACATTTTTCTAGACCGTTTAACTTTCGGGACCCCGTCAATTTGAGCCCAAAGATCTGAGATTTGGGAAGAGTCGGCGAGAATTCTTGATAGTATTTTGATGTTTAGTAAAATTTCCAGCCTATTTTGTAAAATAGTCTTAACCATCATGGTTCAGCTTCGATTAGTCTTCTGGTGATCCGTCCATTAACTGGTGACCGAAAATTTAAGCATAACATATCGTCACGCCTTTCCCCCGAGGGGGCCGGCAGAGGTGTAATACAACACCCACACTTCGCCGGACCATATTCAGTCCCAAATGTGACAGGGGCGAGCCTGTCGCCATACACCGGGCTCCAGTCGCAGATGACATACAATACGCACACATGCTCTCACAATGAACAAATTGGTGCGTGCTATCGGCTGGGTTCGAACCTGCTCCTTCGGGCTTGAGAGTCGGACCTTCACCCAACTAGGCTCCCATCGCTTTTTCTAAGATTTGAGGCGGCCAAGATAAAGGCTTTGCGTAATTTGCGCCCCACCGACCATATTTTGAGTGGGACCCGGCTATTTAATCACACATTTCTAGCATGGCTGATGATGGCCGGGCTACAGTCGGCAATATTGCCGCAGTATATCCGGGCCAGTATTGCAGTAAAAATATGGCCAGTCCAGGAGCACCCTAACCAAACTAATGTTTTTGAATACGAGGGTAAGAATTTCTTCTTGTATCGTAATTTAATTTTCATTTCAGTACAAAACCAACTTGAGAAGTTGAGACTGATCATAGCCATGAAGTTTCAATTCTAGATTTCATTTTGTTTTTCTATTGTTGTTTTAATTCTCTTTTTCTTAGAGTTCAATTTCCTAGAGTAACAAACGCGGGTATTTCCGGTATGAAAACTGCTATGACGTAAGCTTTGGCTAGTTGACAATAATCAGACTGAATAACCTTCAGAATAGTTTGTTACTATTGCATTTTGGCAAATAACAGTAATACAGGGTTATAGTAAGGTTTGAATCGTCTATCATAAATGTGTTAGGCCATGTATCTAGTTATCTACGTATGTATACGGAAAGGATTACACTCTCAGCTAGAAGACGATCATCGTAAGTACTAATTCCTCACTTTGTAAAGCGCAATACAGACAGAAAGGACGTAAGACGCGGACGAGAAACGAACGGGACGCAGACGCTGCGTCCCTTCAGTAATTATAATAATTATAATAATTTATTTATTTCGGACAACAAAAATCCACACTTTATACAAACTTAAATTATACTTTCATACAAAATGTATAGAAGATTTATGAGACGCGACGGCGCAGACAGAACACGGACGCAACGCTTTTCTTTTTGTGTGACGGTGACATTTCTTCGCTCCGTCCGTGTCTCAATCGGGTCCTACGTCTTTTCTGTCTGGCCAGCGCCTTAAGCTTTCTTATGGGACTAACTAAAAATCGCAAAAAAATAAATTGTTTAGTAAAAAAATTGTTAATCCGTAGGTATTTTGTCGAGAGTAACTTTGTCTATATAAAGGCTATTTTAGTTTGATTTATGGATTATTTCCATATATCGTAGACCGACTGATCACTGTCTGACTGACTGAGTGATCTGACTGATAGTGTTACGTTTGATCCGTACATAATCCTTGTTTACCACAAGACCCATAAAAAGAAATCCTTGACGTTATACGACAAATCGATAATATGATCAATCAGAAGATTGTGCGTTAGCCTTTTCTTGAATCTGTCACGTATTAGAAGCGTGATGCTGACTCAACTACAGACCGACCAAGCTATTTCTACAGTTGACAAAATGATGGTAATAAAAATGTTCTACGGATGGCTGTCAGTTTTGGTTGGAAAATGCGATAGTGGCGCCCTCAATCAACTCTACAGATAAGATGGTCGTGGTTTAGGTATTTGGCAATGAGGTCATTGGCATTAGATAACGTCACACGCGTTAACTGAATTACGCATGGCTTTTTAATTATTAGAAACTAGAACATTCAGTTTGGTAGAGATGAATAACGAGACGGTAAAACATCGATACTTAATCGATAAGTAACGATTATCGCTAGATTTAAAACAAACAATTATATACTGACAATGTTGAGGAGAACGCATTTTTTTTAAATTTTATCATATTGATTATTGAGTAGTTAAACAAAACATTTTAGTACCATAATCTCCAAGTGCCTTCAAAATAATATATAAAAATAAAAATACTTACCAAATATTAATAAATATTTAAATACTGCATATTGATACTAAATACCAATAAAAAAATACTGAATACAACTGCTACTGTGATTTGGCTGTTACAAAATACATATCGAGGGCATCATAACAAAAGGGCGTATTGAACTTTTGGCGATTTTACAGGAGGACGAAAAAACTGCATAACTTTAATAGTTTTTAACTAAACGTGATGATGTTTTCTTATGTAGTATATTATTATGTTCTGCAATGAAATCTGTAATACAAATTGAATTATTCAAGTAAACTTATTAAAAATGGCGGTTACGCCTCTATGTTCTGTCTAAATAACTCTAAAGTACCATAGATAGAACTTACAAATTCCTTAGAATGTGCGGGCGTAAACAAATTCAATACTAAAATGTTTTAAAAATTTATTTTGAAAATTGATCACATTTATTTTACACACTATCTCCTCGATCTTCGTGTAATGTAGGAAGCCCTGGACGCAGTTAGGGCAGTATCATCATCATCATTAACCCTATTGGATGATGGTAGGTTCCTATAGAAGTCAGAGTATGTGGCCGGAATCAACCCAGTCCCAAGCATTTCCTACAGATCCTTCAACTTGGCATTTGACACTGGTAATTGCCTGGCATAGCAACTTGGTACATCGTTAGATGCTCTTGTGCGGATTGGCAGTCGCACTTCATAAAACTGCGCATCATTGAAGTCCAGTTTGAAAAGTATTGTGTTTGAATTCTCCTTTTCAAATCGCAGCCCCTTTTTGTTTATGCAGAATAGGTCAGCGTTTGACCACCAACTCGCCTGATGTTAAGCGACGTTGTGGTCTAAGATGGAGCACGACGACCTATAAGGCACTTATTCACTCCAGCCTTGAAGTTTCGTAGAGTGAAGAAGTACAAAGACGGCAGTTGAGTAAGGCGCTAAAAGTGCGCTACTACGCTCGCTCAGACCCGTTTTCGGAACGGTTACACCGGACTACATCCCGAAACACGACTAGGTCATTTCACGACATGGCTTGGTCCGGTGGGTGGTAACTAGCCACGGCCGAAGCCTCCCGCCAGAGTTTGCTACCCGGTTAGCACTACCCGGGGACCACGTGTAGGGAATCAGAATAGAGTACACTCCTACGGACGTGGGTAGCTCAGCCATTATGGAATTTCTTTGTCTATGTTGATCGAACTCATCTTTTTTGGCAATCTTTTCTTCTTCACTAAGTGAGTCGAAAGTTTGATACCAACACTGATCCTTTCGTGGTGAATGAAGGGCTATATTTTTTTAATAAGCAGTTCCTTATAAGTTGATCGTGATATCGGTTGTAATCCATCACTTTCACATTGTTGTTTATACAAATCGTACATTTTTTCACAATTTAAACTCGATTCAAGATAAATCTTTTTTGTGTCTTTGCGACATCAGTGAGACGGGACTGCTGGGAATGAGTCTATGACATTTTGCATGAGTAACTCTCTCTTCACTAAGTGCGATCCCAGGTGTGTGTTTGCCTCTTTTATCTGGTGATCCCCAAAACTCATTCTTTTTTTTGATAAAGCATTACGAACAACTTTATATGTAATGTAAGACATAACGTGTTTTAAAAAAACTTTTTGCACACAACATACTCCGATTCGTCAAAGGTAAAGGTGTACTTCAGAGTAAATTTTCGCCTGGATTCATTAACTCTTGGTCTTTTTGTTGTTTCACTTTTTATACATCTTACTAAATAGTTATACTGCTCTCCAGAGCGGTATAACTTCAATCTACGAAGCGCTACATGTTGCGGAAGACAGAAAACTTTGGCAGAAGATCGTAAGAGAGGGAGTAATTGGATGTGGTGGTCACGACCCTCAGACATGAGGAATGCGACTTGAGGAGGAGGAGATTCATTTTTGTTTTATAGATAGAAAATACCTTGAACACCCTGAACAAATATTTGGTAACCGTACAAACACTTGTCGCAAGGCGGGAATCGAACCGGCAACCTCCTGAGTCGCAGGCGGACCTTAATTTTCACTAATCAGGAACGGCAAAATTAAGTAGGTACTAGGGTAATAAATTCAAGGGAAAACACAAGTTCTATCCGTTAATTATTGCCAAACAGCAAATCCATTCACGTAATTCAATTCAATTTGTATATTTCAGAATCAGAGTCCTTAAACATATTTAAAATTACATAAAAATCATAGAATAAAAATAATAATTATAAAAAAGATAATAAATTTAAATAATCTCGTCGTATGCGCCATAGGTCAGCTCCTAAAAATATTGAACGCAATTATACGACTATTTGTTATAACGAAAACGATTTTTAATAAGGGCGCATGTTAGTTTACGCCTTTTTGTTACAATTCTTTGCAAATATTTGTACAGTACGCCTATTTATTATTTTGTTTTTCTGCTTTTGTTTTCTAAAAGATTTTTATGAAATTCTGTTATAACACGGAAGACGGTAAGAAGGTATACGACGACTAAAAATCAAAATTTGACCAAATTGGCGCATACGCCCCTTTGTTATGATGCCCTCGATATGTAGGTCCCGATTATTTCTTAGACAAGAGAGTGGATGGGACCAGCATAGGACTGAAAGAATGCCGCGCTAAAGAGAAGGCCTATACTTACTTAGCAGTGAGTGGAAAATTGTTGTTGATGATGATTTTTTTATTTCTTTGTAAGTGTAAATGTTTTGGAGGTACTTACGCCTTGTTCAACACCGAACAGTAAGTCAGACTTGTCCTTCTCAGAGACAGCAGGCAAGTCCACGGGGAGACCGGGAAGGTTCACACCCTTCCTTGAGCCCAGCATGCCTAAGAGCCAAACACATGGTTCAATACAGGGAAGAAAAACTATAAGCTACTTCAACAGTTTTTATCCGCGTTTAGATGCAACAAAGCTAGAATATGGATAATTATGTGTGTCTCTTTCTCATCTTTGCCGCAGTTCTTTTCATCCTGGCACAGAATAAGGACTACTTCCTGGTCGCTATGCTGCACTAATCTTAGACTCTGACATGAGGCTTAATCTGCCAGTGAATAGAATATTTTGTGAAGTAAATTATTGTAAGGAAACTATAGCATGGTGGGAATTTTTGTGCTCTGCTAGATAGCTATCAAAATTGAAAATCCATCACCAAGCAACTAGAGGTAGGCAGGTCATTTGAGAGGTAGTTCTAATTCCGGGTGCGTCCAATGTCCACTATAAAAAATGCCACCAAGTGCACTGATACTGAGCGCTTCTCGTCATAACTTACCTCCATTCTCAATTTCGCAGACCAGCTCCCCATTTCCAGAGGTCTTGCATATGACGGAGATGAGTCCATCATCGATGAAGATCCTGTTCCCGGGCTTCACGACGTTGGTGATGTTCTTGTAGTCGACGAAGATAATATCTGAGTTGCCCTTCTCGCCATACGCCGGGTCGGTTGTGAACTTGATGGTGCCACCGCGTTTCAGTTCCACCTCGGCTGAGCCACCCTGGTCACAAGTAGATATAGATAGATAGATAGATAAACTCTTTATGGCTCACACCACAAAATAAGAAAACAACAAAAGAAAAATTATAATAAAACTTATTATATTTGTCAGTTGTACACTAACAACTGGCGGCCTTATCGATTAAAAGCGATTTCTTCCAGGCAGGATATAGTATCATCTTCCGGGTTTAACTCGCTTAGAGTGAGTTTAGAACCGCTTAGCAGACTTCAACTCACTCGTTACTATATCCGACACGATTCAGGAAGGGGCAGAGAAATGTGATAGGAGATTACTTCTAGAATTTAATAAAGTGTGGTTCTACAACTTCTGATTGCAGCTCTCTTTATCCCAAAGTGAAAAATACTAAGAAGAGAGTACAGTTCAAGTATTCTTCCAAGTTCTAGGATTAGATAAATTCTTATGCCTGCAAAGACTCTTATCCTGAAATTAACCTATTACCACCCTTTACCAGCATCTATTGTGCTCAGAGCGGCAGAGAGTAAGAAGAATATCAGTATTCGATGAGTAAGCATTTGACGACCCCCCCAAAACTCTGCACCGGATCTCAGGTCTCTTTATCCCAAAACAATGGACAATTTGAAGACTAGGAAAAGAGTACTCATCTTCCTACTGAGCTACGCGCCTTAGAATTAGAAATACTTACACCCTCAAGAAGTCCGGTCCTGATCTCAGGCCCTTTAGTATCTAGCGCGATGGCGAGTGAGAAGGGGAAGCCCAGCTTAGCGCTGTAGTTCTTCTCAGCGGCGCGGCAGTTGGCGATGGTCTCCGCGTGGTACTCGTGCGAGCCGTGAGAGAAGTTCATGCGGGCCACGTTCATGCCAGTCTCCATCATTTTTTCCAGCATCGCGACATCGCGGGAAGCCGGCCCTAGAAGGAAATGGTGACCAATGTCAGAATCAGCTGCGTCTTGCAAAGACCCAGGACCCCTATTCTTGACGTGTGAGATGTTTTTTGGAAACTCTCACTTCTATAACTTTTGATACGAGAGAGACAATTATTAAAAATATCGTGACTTGTAGAAATAGGCCTGCTGATGTTTTTCGATTTTCTCATTTATTCTCGCGAAAAACGATACTACGATCCGTTTTCAAAGAAAACTAGGTAGGTACATTAGAGCCAATTTACAAAAAGATCGCTGTAAAAAAAAATACTTTAGAAAAACGGCCTAAAACCTTCAAAATCATCGATTTTAGAGATATTGATGTCATTTAACATTCAAACAGCTTTGGATTCCTGATTTTGTATAATGAGAGTTCATTTGAGGTGTGCTGCAAGGTGTACTTACCAATAGTGCAGATGATGCCGGAGAGGCGTACGTAGGAGGCCTTGGAGTCGATGTCTAGGGAGCACATGTGCTGCAGCTGCGAGCCGACGTTGGCTGCGCCGAGCTGCATGCCTGGCTTGTCGCCTGAACCCGCCTGGACAAACGAACATGGGATTCAGGTACAACTATGTCCTAATCCTAACTATCCTTCGTCATTGCGGGACATAAACCTCATCCTACATTATCCACCACGCTGACTCAGTGAGGTGTTATCCACCACGCTGACTCAGTGTGGGTCGGTACATGAAACATGTCTTTCGACTTCCACATGGATTAAAAAAGCTTAAACTTAAGCTTTTTCGACTTGGACATACTGCGTACTGACCATACTTGAGAGGTTTATGTTACGTATACCACTAAAGTATGGTCAGTACATCACTCAACAGTTTATGTTGATGATCCGTACCAGGCTTAAGACACATCCTGGATGTTTGCTAGTTCCCTAGTCCGTAGCCAAACCAAATAACCTTGTGAAAAGTTGGGTACTGGGGACTACGTTTGTGGTGTATGTAACGGCGGCAACGGCGATGCTAATAAAACTCAGTAAGTAAACAAGTACCTATTACATAATCCCTACCAATCTATACGCCGACACTCGATTTCGTAATTTCCAGGTCGTTTTTAACGCCCTAATAATAAAGATCATAATGCAATATTTAACACACCACTATCTTAAAAGCCCACCACTCCACTGAACCAGGTAATCTTGCCAGAGCAAGAGCAAATATGTACATTGCATTAGTTTACACCTGTGTCAGTATCACGATTTTATGGTCGAGCCATTAGAATTGTCACTTATTCTTCATTTCATAACATTACATTTTATGACTAGGCTATGGCACAGGGGTTCTCAAAGTTTTCCAGATCGCGGCGCACTGAAAAGGGCCTTTTTTGCCTTGCGCGCGAGACTAAAAGCAAGCCTATAACTGGCTCACTGCTGACTGCTGTACTAAGCGCTCTGGTGCACTGGCTAGTCGAATAATGGTACAGTAGGCCTTAGGTTTCGTCGGTTTCCGAACGTAAGTACCTATCGGCAAGTGAGCGATGCATGCAGCGCGTGTGTTTTGAAATTTTACAACCAAAAAAGTCTTTACTCTTAAAAGTTTTTTAAAAGTTACTCTCTACGGCGCACCAAGGACCCGCGCCGCATCGTATACTTTGGGAACCCCAGCAGATAAGATACCTACTCTGTTACCTACTCTATGTACCTATGCGCTGTGGACGCTAGAGGGTCTAAGAGGCTCAAGCCCCCCCCCCCGCCCAAAATATCTAATTCAAACTCTACAATAGGTAAGTAGTCGAAAATGACTGTTTTTAGTGATTTTGTGTTAGCCTACCATGAAGATCAACATAGAGTTGAGCAGTGAGAGCCATTATCCTATTATACAAACAAAACTAGTTGCCACCCAAAAGTTGGTCAGTCTAGACACTTAACTGTATCTGTATAAATAGGACCTTGACATTGAGATGTAGTCGGGCGGAAAATGACCACAGATTGAACATAGTGACTTACAATACATAGTTACATGGCATGCTAACAAGGAAGTATTGTCTAGGTATTTGTACCTATTGTACGTCATTAATGCATTAGATAAGACTACTGTACTGTTGTGCTATAATTTATTCTGTGGTAAGACCATAACTTTTCTATTATCTACTTATTTACTTTCATTTTATATGTATTTACCTATAGCTTTTTAAGTCTAGAAATCTCTAAAATTTAATGAATAAATCTAACTTATCTGGCCGCAGCTTCGCTCTCAATTTGGAGCCTATGGCACCCAGTTATTTCCAATTTATGTAGGTAGCTTTCTAAGGGTGTTCCTACACGAGACATATTTTCACTGCAATACTAGACCGGCAATACTGGCAACATTGCCTACTGTAAAATATTTTCTAACACAATCTATTGCATCAATTAATTTTTTATTTTATATTATCTTAAATAATTATATTTGCCTGGCCATCATCAGCCATGCCATGTTAGAATCGTATGAATAAATGGGCAAGCCACCATCAAAATATTGCCGAGCGAGACAGTATTGCCTGGCAAAATTGCAGTAAAAAATGGCCTGTCTAGAAGCACCCTCAGTTAAAATAATAGTTATAATTGGACAAGTTGTTTTGAATATTACCCCTTACATTAAAACTTTCAAACTCTATCTCAACCTTTATAATTTTTATAATTATAGATTAGATTGCAACTGGCAAGGGAAAGAGGAGAGTGGCAAAATCAAAAAGACTAAAAGCCTAAACAAACTATTTATTACCTATTGCAAGTAGAGTGAGAGCAGAGTTGAAGATTGATGATGATGATCTCACTGGACAGTTATGAAAAAAAAATCCAAAATAAAATGCTATTATTATGCAATTTTTGCAATGCCATCTGATCAATCAAGTCAGTATATTTCGCTGATTCACACTCTATAGATACTTATTAGAACCTATGGTTATCAATAAGATGCCACATACTCAGTCAGAAAAACAATAAATATTAAACAGATAGGTTGGATTGAGAACCTCTACCTTTAATAAGGGTTTTTTCTGTTGTATAAAACCCTAAAAACACACACAACACAAATTAGAAATATTTCACATAGAAAAGATATTTCACATCTTAATACAGCTCTACACAGCTCTGGTGGATACAGGCCCTAAGAAAGTGTTTAACAGCAGATAATGAAATGTTTATGATGGCAACTGTACTTATTGCTATTTGAGAATAAGTGTAATGTCCATGACATTATGTATTGTTTATTAACACATCACATGCTCATGTTCCGAGCTTGTGTGTGGCAAATTACTGAATAGAATGAAATTTCCATTGTATTAGAGCTCATGTTTTTTTTTGGTATTGCAGAAGTGACGTCTTTAGAAAGTGATGACTATGTTTCAAGTAAAGTATGATTTTTGTAATGTACCTATTTTAAAGTTGTTTCTATTTCTGCTAACGGTTTTAGACCTAATAAGAAAATTATTTAGTGACAGTTTATTTAATTGCCTGTGACATGTAACTAGGTATAGGAGTTATCAATAAATTCTGATTTAACAAATTTGCTTTAGAAGTTCTACATTTATTTTTTACAGAAAAAACTTACCGGTAATAAGTCTATTCACAGTTTTAATAAGTAAAATTATTACACAACTAAACTGCTAAGTCTCTATGGTCATTATTGCGTTGTGTACCTTTACTTAGTATATAAAAATAAGCTTATTAGGTTAAGTTTAAAATTACTTCTTTTTTAAAAAAACTAACAAATTATTTTAAATTAATTTATGTAATATAGCTTTGAGTACAGAAATAAGCTGTAGGATTTGCAATGTTTCTCAATTTGATTGATTTATTGAGATGTTTTACTGGTAAATTATAATGCAATTGAACAACATAGTATGGTTCCCCGCGTAGAACAAATTAAGATCAGACTAGCGGGCAAGCGGGTCATTGAGCGAAGCGAGTGTGTGAATGTAGGTAATCAAATTTCAAAAACACATATATTTACTGTGCTGATTAATCAAATTTTTTTATGTTAGCTAATAAATAAATATACCTACTTGCATGATTTACACGCAATGTTCTGCTGTTAAAAAAATGCTACACTTTCAATAAAATCACTGATTATTCACATTCACTGAAGCTAGCGGCTATGACTGATACATTAACATAGTGTGCTCACTCTCTTTTCACCTTTTGTACAATATCATGATATCAAGTGAATGGCTGTGATTATTATGATTGTTAAAATAATCAGTAGATAAGATAGGGAAGTGACACAAATGGATAAGGAATGAAAACATAATCTTGACAGACAAATACTAAATATCGACTCATGTGGTTTAAAAATTTCAGCCTGTAGATCAATTAATGTATTTAAAATGTTCTATTCAATACAAGAGATGTACCTATTCAGGAAGTGCGGAAAATTACTGGGTGAGTAACCAAAGGTGGGTATATTGATTACGAGCTTCTATGTATCATGAAACAATAAAATACTTTATTTTGTAGCTACAGATAAATATGGTGTAGCAGAACAAAAAAGAGAATAAAATCAATAGAACAGCTGCTTAATGCCGGCGTATGACAAAATCGCCAAGGTAACGCTGAAAGCCGTAACAAATCAAAGCTCACGTAATAGAATCGACGGAAATAGATTTCAAAGTGTAATAATGTGCATACCTCACTTTTGCCATCGTATATTGTCGGCCAAACCATTTTTACACAGTTGAAATGTATAAATTTCTCACTGAACTCTGCGCGAGGTCGATCGTGCGCCTTTCGTGATCTTGAACTGCCCTTCCGAGTGAAAAACTGAAGCCCGCAGAGGGGCGAGGTGATTCGAGCTGCGTACTCAACAAAACACGGCGGCGCGCGCAGTTTCACGTCGCAGCGCACACCGCAGGGTGAGTGCAACCACCGAAACCGAATAGTGACCCTATTTAACACCCTATTCCCACGATATTATTACACCGCAAGCTACAAGTATGTGTCGCAAACTGCAATGTTTATTCTCATTCAAAAGTAACCGTGCGGTTACTGATATCTATTTCGGACTATTGAAAACTTGCCAATTTGTTTAAAAGGTTACAAGAATATTTTAAAAAGTGTTTCTAAGTTTTTCTTTTATTTCACATTTTTCAAAACAAATAAAACAACACAATTTTATTTTTGACAATGACATCAACTCAACTTTTAATAATTTTGCCGCGTTTACCATTTCACTTCCGGTTACGTTCTTTACAGGAAGAAACCGGAAGCAACATAGTGTTTGGCAAGAAAATTATTTAACTTCTTTTTCCGTTTTTTTCTGTTTCGGTAAGGGGTAAACAACATTTGGATACTATTATTTTAACTACCTATTTTATTAGAAGTATTTACTA
The DNA here is from genome assembly GCA_911728515.1 of Peribatodes rhomboidaria. Taxonomy (NCBI): domain Eukaryota; kingdom Metazoa; phylum Arthropoda; class Insecta; order Lepidoptera; family Geometridae; genus Peribatodes; species Peribatodes rhomboidaria. Next base: position 4,395,496 of record OU452175.1, on the reverse strand, counting down.
TTTTTTAGCAAATAAAATTGTGTGGAAGCTTTATCTCACAGGTTGTTATTATTTTCCATTTCATAACGAACATAAAATCTTAGAAGTAATTAAATAAGTTTTTGAGTATTTTGAGATCTATGTAAGGGTTTTGGAGAGCACCTAATTTATTGAAATAACCTTTGATAAATTCAGTTGAATAAAATAACCTTTCTTTGGTGCAATAATAGGAAAACCTCGACAGAAAAACTAACACAGTAAAAAAGGTTACACAGAACGATGATGGTACTATGTCAAAAGCAGCTAATTTTACTCATCACTACGAACAACTTCTACTACAACCCTTCAAAGATGTTGCGAAAAAAATTGTAGTTCCATAGAAAATGTCGTTCACAATCACTTTACATTTGACATAGAACAGTAGTTTTTATCCTTCCAGGGTGGTAAATAAACGGTTTCTAAGGATGTCAGTAATGACCGTCTTTTTTGTACTGTCGTTTCATGCAATCCTATAAACCTAGTTTTGTAAAATTACTTACAATTAAAAGAACTATTTTTCCGAAGACACTAAAGTTTTCAATTACTTAGGTACCTACCTATTTTGTAGGGAGGTAAGTTATTGTTTTAGTTTCTAACTTTTCAACTTTAGAACTGTTTTATGAATCATATGCTCTAAAGCCTTTTCACATAAAATTTTGAGGTTAGGTTATAATAATAATATATTATGTTTTATTTATGTGTTTAATTTGTAAGAGTTCAAACACTGGAGGCTTAAAATGTTTTTGAGGTTAACTTGATCTAAAACTACCCATCAATTTAATGTTTTATGGCAAAAGTATATGTACCAAGTATATTTACATGATTAAATAAAATCCATAAAAAATACCACAAAAGGAACGTTTAAATAAACAGGGGGTGATTTATTATATTAAGATGACTATGGCATTAACAAACAAACTTGTACAACAAACTTTTTGCAATGATGTCCGCTGTGTTGTAAGCCAGTTAAAAAGCCTTGTTCAAATTATCTATTTATTTAAACAATAACTAAAAGAATTTCAGTTCAAAGTAGCAACCTGATCTTTATCGATCATCTGATTCCAAGTAGATACCTAAGTACTTAGATGTTGATGTAAAGAAAAATTTCAGGAAGAATGTCACAAAGCGTTAGAAAAAATAACTAATGTTAGATAATTATTAGATATTAGCTAAAACAAATTAATATAATAAATATGTTATAGTTCATTGTTAGTTATTAGTTATTGTGACTTACAAATGCCATTTTGATATCCGTATTTTAAACTAGTAGAAATAATGTCGGCCGACACCGGTAATGACACTGGAAGTTTTGTTAGTTGACATGCAAGGACTTTTAGAGGTCAACAAAATGTCATAGACAACACAGAGTAACTGGAATCATAAAATACTTTAATTTCCTCTCTTCATAATTTCAGGCTGATGTTGTTTTTATAATATTTATTGATTGTCATTTGATATAAGAAGTCATGCATTCTTAAAGGAAAATCTTTCTTCAGAATCGGTTGCAGTGGCTGTGGTGCGTGCTGACTAACTACTTAGGTTTGTAACACCTGCTGATAGGATACTCTGTGGATTGGTATGTAAGCACCTACTATTGCCGTACCGTAGTAGAAAAATATTCTACGCTGACCTAGCCCCCTATTCTTGACGCGTGAGACGTTTTTTGATAACTCTCACTCATAAGACTTTTGAAACGAGAGAGACAATGACAAAAAAAATCTCATCCTGTAACAATAGCTCTCCTGAGTACTTAATACAATAAAAAACTGGTTTATCTTCATTTACATCAACCTAAATAATATTAGTATGTCTGATAAATGGATAAATTGAAAATAATTTATTAATGCAAAATGTATTAAGTATTCCAAGGTTGACTAGCAAAGTACCTAACATATTTAAAAACATCTGTATATTCTGCTTAAAAAGATTACACCATGATTACACTAAATATCAAAACTGTGACCACAATAAAACCAAATAAAATAACATTACTTACACCATAACCATTTCTTTCGATTGCCTTCATTTTCAACACAATATTATTTTGAATTTTTTTAAACCACACTTGAGCCGGTTCTCAGGCTTGTCTCCCACACCGGTGTTTACTAAGAACTGAATAACTGATAAAATAAATACGATACCCAAGAATCTTCTTATCTATATCGACCGTCAATAAGTCCAATTAGGTACGACTCATAATATTACGTATTTTTATGTGATATAAAGTTTTGTCTGCGGATTCTCTTGTGTAGTCAAAAATATTATTTGAGTGAAGGTAGGATTAGATTAAGGATATGGTGCGAAATTTTATAATTTGTGCGCTTAAAAATGGTTTCATTTTATTTTAACTAGAGTGATTTATTATGTGCTACATTAGAGGTTCTAGTAGTGTATGACCGTTAGTATTTGAAAAGAAAAAAGTAGCAGTGTTACATATTTAATAGCTTCAGCATTCTTGTTTATTATGCCAAAATGTATTGTAATCCATTTCCCTACTGGGGAGTTGACTGATAACAAACACACATACAATTTTCGTATTACAATATTAGTAAACACGCTTGGGGCCGCTTATATGACAACTAGATGACCTACATTTGACCCTTCTCGGATAAATTCTCACGACGAAATCACTAGCTCAATAGTTTGTACGTCCTCCAGTGAGATGGAGGTCATTGGAAGAAACAAATATGCTTTTGGGGTGTATTTTCCGGCTTTAATTTTACAATTTCAACTTCCTCATATTTTTATGTGAAATAATAATTCCTATGCCAATATTTAGAACAAGGTGCAATCAGAGTTCCCGATTTTAGTTGTGGTGTGACAAGAACTTCGTTGATGTGAGCCGTTTACTGTGTGTCAGCTGGCACCTTTTATGCTATAAATAGCCAATATCTAAGTAGAATTATTGATTGATATTGATTGGGGAAACTGTAGTTACTGACACGTGAAGATAAATAGAAAAAGCTGTTTGAAAATATATCCGCGTTGTTTTTTTTTTAATGTAAACGGCGTTGTGCCGATTTGACACAGAATTGATAGTGCCAATCTAGTAATTTTAAAAAAAAATTTATATTGGCGTTTTGAAAATGGTTTCTGTAGCCGTTATACAATCTCACCTCCGCTGACTGTATGGTGCTCCTAGACGGCCATATTTTATTACTGAAATACTGGCCCGGCAATTTATAATCATACATTTTAACATTGCTCATCAGAAATATGGCCCGTCTAGAAACATTAACAGTCCATCCAGAGGCGGCATTAAGTAAGGATCTAGAAAAATACAAAATAAAAAGAAAGCTTTGTTGAACTTATTTTTATTATAATGAACATTTTTAACATTTGCCAGATTATAATAATAAAACAAAACTCGCATTATAAGCTACTGACAAGATTTATTTACCTTTTTGAAAGGCATGGAATGGCATCCGCAACAAATTACATAAATAAATTGAGGTCTGGTCCGAAATACGGCGATTAGAGCAAATGAAAACCAACAAAGTGGCATAGAATAAAACTTCCTGCAGTGTTGGAATTTATTAGCGCCGTAGTTCACACCACGTTGTTCGCTTATTACGGACCGCGCCTTGAGTAAGTTCCTTGCGTACCTAACAATAGCCAAACTTAAAATAATAATCATTTTAAGATGTCGATAATAAAAGCTAATTTTTGCTGGTAATATACGTTCTGATTGGATACATTCTCTCTCACAACTTCTCTTAAGAGTGACATCACCTAAGATGAGAAGTTGCCGCTAGCGTTAGAATTGTGCCCCAGGGGGGCTATTCCTGCGCGTGAGATGAGATGAGGTTTTATCTTGGTCACTCTCACACCTATGACGTTTTAAATGAGAGCAACAAGGACGAAAATAGATGAGATGAGAATCTCAAATCTCCGAATAGGGTCCCTGCACCCGTATTCACAATTATTCGGAAACGTTTCCGTTCGGATTCCAAAAAATTAAAAAAACTCAAATTCTTCGAATCTCATTCCGTATTATGTTTTATTATTATTGTTTTACATAATGGAATTTGATAATTGTGATTGTGACTTGACTAGTGACATAATTAATTGAATTATTAATTCTTTAATTTAATTTTGTAACTTTAAATTAGGCACCTACTTGTTTAGGTTTAATTTCCTGAATAAATGAATTTTATTTATTAATAAGTTTTTAATTGTGATTCATTCTTCCGATCGGATTTATACTCGATTTCCCATACCAAAATGTATAAAAGTAGACTAAGGGCCGTATTCAAAAACGACACTTTCGTTTAAGCATGCAGGCCTGAGATACGAACAATTTGACATTAACTTTTTTGGAATCCGATCCGAATAATTGTGAAAATTAGTGCTGATCGGAACGTCTATCAATCAGGGCTGGCCGAAGGAATTAAAAGTGTTGCTATCCTCGTTTATTAGACTGCCATGAAAAAGACAGCGACACTTTCAGTTAGCTACCTTCACAATCGACATCATAGCAGTACATGGCGCAGAATATGGTACGTCACGCGTCTTACATTATGGCAGCTACATCAAATTCCGATATAATTTGACGAGGTTCAAAGTGCGTGTCCGCTTAGGTTCGTAAGGTTCGCGAAAGGTTCGTAAAGGTTTAACAGTGGTCTTCAGCCTCCACAGCTAACTGCTCCAGTGAAGACTGTACTCACTACCTTTCCATTAACTTTTAGAGTCCCCGCAGACTGGAGATTTTCTAGAGGCCGAAAGCTTGATTAACTTCTTAATCAGTTTTGATAGGTATGCAAACGCGCACATCACAGGTTTTCACTCATTAGAGCCATCCAGGACCCGGCCCGCACCACCTAGCCTCGTGCGGTTAGATATTCTATAAATGAACTTCTATGGATATGCTCACTACATAAACTCCGGATCAGCTCGACGTAAGCTGTCACCGCGCAGGCGGCGAGTAGCTCGCTCGGCGACCACCCGCCGCCGCCCGCGTGTGATTCACTCGAGGACAAGCTACAATCGCTGACAGACTGCTTGGAAATTCGTGAGACACGCGATGTTCACTCGTTGACCACGAGAGGTTCACTGGTTGACCACGCGGCATCCACACTTGGACTACCCGTTGACAACTAGTCAAGACGGTCCCGAGTGGCTCCAATGAGTGATAACCTTATAGCGATTCAGCATCGGCCGTAGTTGCCTTCAAACTAGCACTAGCCTAGCAGCCCAACCATACGAAACTATCGAGCGATAGACAGCGTCTGCGGGGTGTATTACAGACTCAAGGTCGCTGATATTATATCCGTAAATCTGTACATTAAGTCCGTAAGTCTGAGTGGCGAAAACTTTAAATATGAAACGAACACGACGACGCACCATATTAGCTGCTAAATAAAGATTAAATAACTAGAAGTTTTAAATAGCGTGATGTATAATGCATGTGATAATCTGTACCTTGATAGATTCACAATATTTATCTACCAAAAATGGGCCCACTTCATTGACCTACGTAAATAATCGAGATTTATAAAAATGCAATGAGTAGTTTGTTAAGCGGACCTTTGTTTTATGCAGCATTTGACGAGAAGACGATACATGTTACGGCAGAACCGCGTTTAGAGGATACAAGTGCACCTAGAGTGCAACTTCGCCATGCAACACCGATGTTCGGCGATGTTGCACTCTGGGTGCGCTCCGGGCCTATCATCTGAACGCGACTCAGCGCCGTGAAGCAGCGCGACGTTCAGCAGCGCGCCCGCCATTGAAACGCAACTGCAGTACCCGGCGATAAATATTGCACATCGACCTTTGGAAAGAGACTTCGGCTAGTGTCGCACACTAACAAAAGTCGTGCGAAAGAGATAACGCTCTACGAAGCCAAAGTTTCTTTTCTAAAGAGCGATGTGCAAAATTTATCGCCGGTCAATGTACTAGGCTAACTAGCTCGAAATATTTCGAAACGCGGTTTGAGCCATGCCTTAGAGACGTCTCACGCTTACCAATGTATGTAATTAATGTTTAACGTAAAAACGGTTGATAAAATATGCTAGAAGTTGAATAAAATTGCGCGTTTCAATGGCAGTGCGTTTAATGCAAAAGATGCCGCATAAAATAAAGATGCACTTCAATCACCTAATAAAGAAATACACAGTATTTATATTACCATTACTTCAAAAAAAGAAATTATGTATAAAGCACAAAAAATATTAAAAAATAATTTTCAATATTTTCTGAGGTAACAAAACTGGTGTCAGTTATTTTATTTGTTTTTGTGAGCATAGAATTATTTTAGGAACATCTTTCTTTTCCCAAGATAACTGCTTGTTTGTTCAAAAGATATCTTAAGAAATACAGTAGGTATATTAAAAATTCTACAACAAACACAGTCAGTTTCAGCAAGCAATAGTCACATTGAGTCCCGAGTATCCATATTTATAATAGGGACATACTTAATGCTATGAAACTAAAACAAGAAGATTATGGTAATAAATCATGTATATTTCGAGTTTTTTCAATTTACTGCAATTTTAACATCATCAGCCCTATTCAGAATGCTGATTGCTAAATGTAAACTAGCTAAAAGTAATGATATTCTAGTCTAATACTCATACTCAGCAATTACGAAGAGGTATATTTTTAGCCAGTTTAGATTTTAGCAATTTAGCATTTAGAAAGTGGCCTATTGTATGATTTTGATTTAGCAGCAATTGTCAATCATTACACCACATCAATCCGATACACTGGGAAAAGAAAGACATTTTCTATAATTAACAATATCTTTAGTTATTATTTTTAATAGCTGCCTAAGTGATTTCTTTTACTTGTACAGTTTTAGACTCTATTAAAAAAATTGCTATACAATACGACCAAGTTATCATAAAAGTGGCGAAGTGAAGGAACTATTTAAACTGGATAATTTTTGTATCACCACCACTTATGGCTGATTTACACATCAAGAAGACAGAAGTACAGCAAGTTAAGTTGCTAGTTGCAGTCCAAACGTCTGGTTCAAACGCCCCTAATAAGGTTTACATTGGTGACTATTGAATGAAAAAGAAGCTGCGAGACAGCAAAAATCTGCGGTGTAGCGAGTTTTCAACATAACAGCACATTTAATTGCATTATTAAAAACAAAACAATTCAACAGAGACAAAAAGTCCTTGTGTCTGCAATGTTGTTTAAAATGTGATAATAATTATAGTAATAATTTTTACTATTTAATATTTCATTTTTATGTATTGTATTTTTAATGTAATTCAATTCATTCGTTTATTTTTTTAATTACTTATATATACTTATATATACTTATTATGATCTGCAAGTTAGTCGATTTATGTCCGTGTGTGTATTTTTTACTATTTACTATTTCATTTTTATGTATTGTATTTTTAATGTAATTCAATTTATTCATTTTTTTATATTATTATTTATTATGATCTGCATGTTAGTAGATTTATGTGCGTGTGTCCGTTTTTATTACAATAAGCAATTTGAACAGCGCTCTCGCAGCAGTGACGGGCGCGGTCGAAGACAGCACCGTGAGTTCTCAGCCCGACAATCTAATTCTAAACTCAATACAATAATTATTGATGTGTAAATCAGCAATCAACTGCACTGGTAAGTTGGTCACACTGTATTTGAAAGGCTTGGACCATGGTTTGCATTAGACTATCTATCATCGATTCGCAACAATATTTGTAACTTTAGGCCAGTATTTAGCAATACATTTAGATATACAATCAACATTAATATACAATAATGTATACAATGGTCGGGCAGGACGTGGCTACGATAGAAGCTGTAGAAAAAATAACGCAGAAAAATATGATATGCCAACATATTAATTAAAAAAGTCATTTAATTTTATCACATTTGATTGTATTTAGTCTATTTAAAAGATGCCACCAATATAGCTTCTCAAACTCTACATATGTATTGTGATTTTTGAAGACAATCATAAAAGGCATATAATCCAGGCCAGGTTCTTTGTGTAGAAAGTGCATAGTGCATCAGACACTAAAAATGTGCTGTGCAATTTGAAAAGGTCCTGACTCTGGCACTTTGAAATCCACCCAAACATATTAACTCACGGACTGACCAGACCAAGGTATTGTGGACAGCATATCTTCAACTTGGAAATAGTCTAGATCATCATACTATACTACGAACACGTAAAACGCCACAGCAGCGCTGAAATCAACAATGCAATACCGTAGCACACTGTGAGGCGATCCCCTTATTAGCAACTTGTATCACAGCCACATCCCCATAGAACCTTTATTTCATATTGTCAGTTTGTAACGAGTGATAGTACGCGTGAATGCATTTACACTATACAATATAATTTGCTCATTTCTATACATTTTGCTACATAATATCACGTAAGGCCGACACACGTTACAGTTCGCGCCTACACCTATACATTTATATACTTACGTCTTTTTAAGCATCTAATTAAGTATCCCATTGTTAATAATGTAAGAAGGCATAGATCGATGTCAATTAAGTCTTTGAGTTGTGGAAAGTAGTTTGTAAATTGTTTTGTTACATTTTAATACTGAAATCTGGTCTCTCAATCTCTATATTCAGTATATGGAGGGTGGAAGGGTCAAATACATTTATTGTTTTTTTTTAAAATAGATAATTTTCAAAAACCCTTTGCGCTTTTTGCAGAGTTTGCAACTCGTGATAAATTTATAATACTATTTCCAGTTAAACAATTTCGTGTTCTAAAATGTAACAGAACAAGCACGATTTTTTAAATTAAAATAAATAAACAATCAATTTTGATTCATAACCCGGTTCACAGTGACTAACAATGGGTAGTCTGCATGCACAACACTTCACATTCACCGACGTCACTTGTCACAGCGACACAGTTACCGACGTCCCTCGTCACAGCGACACAGTTACCGACGTCACTCATCACGGCGACACAATGACCGACGTCACTCGTCACAGCAACACAGTTACATAAGTCACTCGCCAAAGCGACACAATGACCGTCTTCACTCGTCACGGCGACACAATGACCGACGTCCCTCGTCCCAGCGACCGACGTCGGTCGGCACAGCGGTCACTAGCCGACGTCTTGTTTCACGTAGAAGAGTAGGTAGGGGGTGGCGGCCGACCGCATCTTGGGCTCGGCCGAGAGGAGGTCCTCAAACTCCTCGTCGGTGATGGGCTTGACTAGTTCGTCGTCGCAGGCGAGCCAGCACGGCTCGGCGCGCGGCCGCGGCACGCAGCACTCGTTGGCCGCGCAGCCCGTGGGAGGAGGCCTGGAAATGGATATAATTTTTGTTGAGGACGAGAATTTACTATTATAGAACTGTATGTATCGTCACCGTCGTCTACAGTTTTCTTTGATATTTTGACGGCCAATGTCAACAATGTATTAGAAGTGCTAGCGGGTCCACTATTCCTGTAGTTGATAAAAAAGGCGTCTAACTACAATATTATTTATCAATTACTTACAAACTATTGGAATATACCTACTGTCAATAGAAAAAACTGTTTTGATTTTATGACATAGTGACCTCCGCATAATTAAAAACGTCCGAAAACGCGTTTCCTTTTTTGGCGTTCAAAAGTTTAAACCTTTCTGAATTAGTCTCAGAAATAACTGAACAAATCATATAACTTGATTACCATTGATTTGATTTTCGTTAAATTTTGTTGGAAAGTTATTCTTGCAAAAATCGATCTAGGCTCATAGGCTTTAGGGGTTGTGGAGATATGGGAGTCGCTATGACTAAGTTCGATTTTCCAGCGAACTCCTAGTTAAGATAATGTAAACCTCGGTCGGTTGAAGAGCGTCCTCATGAAGCTGGAGCCGGTGGCGGGCGTGGCGGCGTCCCCCGCGCCCTCTCGCTCGCACTTGAAGTCGCTCGCCGCGTCGCGCGCGTACGCCACGTAGTGCCCGCCCGTCAGAGTCTGCCCGAGGTGCATTATCACCGCCCATAGGATGTATCTGCAAGGTAAAAAGCCAATTCGTAATACGGTTCAGGTGTCGAAGAGATTTAGGCCGCACGAATGGCCTCTGACATAAATTTGATGAGCACACAATTTAGGTCACCAATCCAAAGACTGACCGTGTCGTCCGCTGTTTAAAATCGATGATCAGTCACGAACCCCGCCTTGGCGAGGTACTTACTACGGCAAGGTGAAAAATTACTGAAATCTATCTACGTTTGTGTTCAACCCCAGCAGTGGCCGGGAGAAGAATGACAGCAGGGTGGTGATTCAATGTAATAATTTGTTTGGAACCGATCTAAATGGCTGTTTGGTTTCATACCTGTGTTTGTGCAAGCGAGATATAAATAAATAATAAATAATAATAAATAAATTCGGGACACTTCCACACACGGTCGCCTGACCCCAAACTAAGCAAAGCTTGTACTATGCCTGCCAGAGACTGATATACATACTTAGATATTTTTAAATACATACATAAATACATATTAACACCCACACATAGAACAAACACAAATGTTCATGACATAAATGTTTGCCCTAGGTGGGAATCGAACCCACGCCCTCAAGCTCAGAAGGCAGGTTCACTACTAACTGAGCCACCGAGGCATTATATCTGTGTTCGTGCGAGTGAGTTACCTGTGCTTAGGCGGATGGTTGAGCGGGCGCGTGTTGCACGGCTCACAGAAGCACGGCACGTGCAGCGGCGTGTGCGCGTGCCGCGTTATCTTCTCCATGCCGCCGCTGAAGCGCTTCAGCTGGAGAACCAGCAGGCGCGGGAGCCGGGAGTACGCGACCGAGCGACGGGCCTCGTTGTATCGTAAGCAGCCGCCACACCAGTACTGAGAAAACAGGTTTACAGGTTACAATAAGTCGTGATCCAAAAAAACATGGTCTAGCATTCTGGGAGCAAACATGTAATGACGTCACTCGTCATTCGTCTTTGTAAATGTATTAATTCGGTCTTGCTTAAGCATCGATTGACGTCACTATGTGTTGCCCACATGATCGGAATGTCATAGCGGAGTTAGAGTGCTCATAATCAACATTATCATCTCAGCTGGAAGACGTCCGCTGCTGGTCAAACCTCTTTTCCAACGATCTTCTTGATGACTGGTTTTGCGCTACGCTTGCGACTTTCCACAACCGTCACCAGACATCAGTCTACTTTGGACTACCATCAAGCAAATGGACCAGTCATAAATTTAATTAGAATGTCTTTCAATTTTAATTCATAATGTCTATCTAACCTGTAATACATGTTTTTTTTTTTCAAATTTAGTTTTAATAACAGCGTCAGTCGACCCGCGACATGAGATATGTTCGTCACTGTCCCACATTCTGGGCACACCATAACCACTGCAAAATTGAATTGTTACCTTGTTAGAGTCCCGCAAATACTCTGTAGAGAGGCAAGCAGCTTTAAAAGGTTCCTCCTCGACATCATCGCCAACAGGGACGCACAGCTCGCACACAGCTTGTGACTTCTCCGTCACAGTCTCGCATTCCACACACATCGTACGAACTATCATAGTGCCTGTAATGCGAAACAAAAAAATAACATATCAAGTCCTTGTAGGCTTGCTTATCGCGTAGAGCCTAGACAGTTAATAAGAATAACTTTTTTTGAGCAAAAAATATTACACAGCTTAAATGTGAACCCTGAGTCGCACACTAGGTGGTCCTGTGCTGTCGAACTCAGTCCTTTCCCATCTTGGCTACTTAGTTTAGCTGAGCTGTAGGTAGACATTATAATAGTTGCCTGGCTACTAACAAGATATTAGTAGTACTAGCATTAATATATGAAAGTTCCAGAACTGTGTTAAAACACATTTTTAATCTAACTCAAGTGTCAAATATAAGGTGAGACTTGGAGCTTAAACAAAAGCATGGTCTATTTTTTGTGATAATTTTAGTAATTTCAATTTTGCTTATGATAATAGAGATTAGACATACATACATATATCGCCAGTTGCCTGGCTACCAAGATGAAAATATAATTAATCCACCGAAAGTTCCAGAACTGTGTTTAAACACATTTTTAATCCAACTCAAGAATAAAGTATAAGGTAGAGAATGAAACTTAAACAAGAACATGGTGTATAATTTCTTTTTTGTGATAGGTAAGTATAATGATTTCAATTTTGCTTGTGATAAAAGAGATTAGTGATCACTACAGACATTAATAACTTGTAACTAGCAAGTAGGAGCACCTTGCCTTGCGTGTCGTGCAAGACCTACCTACGCAACCAACGCAAGAAAATAACAATATGCAAAAACTCTTTATTGACACCAAATACAAATAAATCTAAACTAAACACTCAAAAATAAAGGCGCAATGAGCGGTCTTATCGCTTAAGAGCGATCTCTTCCAGACAACCTTTGGATGGAATAAAAAATATTATGATTACGATTATTAAATATTATGTGTCTGCTAAATAAAAATAACAATAATTAAAGTTAAATAAATTTAAAATATACTTATTAATTTGAGAATCACCTACCTTCAAAGTCTTCAGCAACAAAGTCCCACCCCGGGCGCGATCGCTCATCTTTCTCGGGCTGCGGCGAAGGCGCCCGCTCTTCGGTGGGCGAACTGCGCTTGTCCGCTTTCACTTCCTTGCGTTTCTTCCAGGACTTGCGCAAGTTGCCGAGAGTGGCCTTGTTACCGCCGTCGCCGTCTAGGCTTGGCTGGCGACCTATGCCGTTGCTGAAAAACAGGTTTAAAATAATTAAAATTTATATTTATTTCAAGTTCTATTTGAAGAAAAAAAATATGTGATTGGTATAGTCGTGCAGCAATGCAGAATATTTCATTGTTCCAAAAGCATGCTACAAATATTTCGGCTTATTTCTTCACAAGCATCAGATCATTAATTATTGAACTGCGCACATTTGACGAGAAATTTAAAAGAAAGATAGTCTACATAATGTAATATATAAATAGCGCGTCCGATCTGTTTTATGTCTCTGTTGTAATCATGAACGAGTTTTTTTGCGTTTTGTTTCTATCTGCAATTAGTCATCCAGACTAAGCAAATTTGGTAGTAGATGTGTCGTGCAGAGTTGGCCTGCATTGGAGACTTCTCTTATATTGTCTTTGTTGAGTTGTAATAGTCAAAAGATGTTTTTTTAGGTTCCATACCAAAATGGTAAAAAGGAATCCTCATGAAGCCTCCGATGTCTGTGTCTGTACGTCAGTGCCGACTATCTCAGAAACTATAAAAGCTAGCGACTTGAAATTTGGCACAGGATAACGTTAATGGCTACAAGGTGTAGAAAAGGTTTTTAGGTTTTATTTTTGTGATCATGGGAATGAGAGTGACAAAGATAGCCTCTGCCATGGTATAATAATATACTCCGCCATTCAGAGTCCAACACGTGACGTCAATCGATCTTTTAGCAAGTATTTTACAACAAGTTCAAAAGAGACAGATGACGATGGCGAATGACGTCATCACGTGTTGGCTCCCAATATGCTAGACATTGTTATTTTTGGATCATGGCCTCTGCTTACCTGTCTCCGTTCTCGTGTATGTGCAGGTTGGAGGCGCGAGCGGCGAGAGCGCGGCACGTCTCGCGGATGTTGTCCAATATACAGACTAGAAGCTCGTGCGCGTCTTGCTGTCTGTTACCTGTGGGACGGATCTGTGTTAGACACTCAAATAATGTTGTCTTATCAATTAATGATTGTCGAATTGACAGGATACCTAATTAATATTCCTGAAAGTTTGGGAGAACTTGAAGGCCGCTGTTTAAGGACGTTGTCCGCTTGCAAGCTCAGCGTATGTTCGCCTTGCTATGGTAAAAATTGAAAATATAACTTATCCTCTGTGGCTTAGTCATTGTGCGCGCCACCCGCGGTCAGCTCGCCAGCAGCTCGGCGAGTCGATCTAAAAAGGACTTTATGCCACAAACTATAACTTTGTTTTTCATTTATAGTGTTGCGAGGTGGTCGGCCGCTGAGCTTGTATATGAGCTACGTACTCTAAGCGTAGCGTCGTTGTCTTTAATTGTGACTAGTTACTTTTAAAATAAAGTTGGTTCGGTGCAAAGAACGAGTTGCATTCGAGAGTAAAGTTTGTGTCTAACCTTTCAAGGCGCCGTCATAGCACGAAATTTACCCCACGCAAACGTTTACTTAAGCCGCTTCATTTAGAGTTGAAAATCGTTTATCATATTTGATGGTCAAATGAGATCAGCGGCGCCTAGAAATACATTTTTTTGCCGTTTTTATTGGTATTATTCGTAATAAGAATTCAAATAAGAATAAGTTGCTCGGTTAAACTTTAGAGAACTAATCTGGCTATTTAATAATCGAAAAAAAAAAATGTAGTGTAATCGCTGACAATTTAGACAACTACGTTCCGATAGTTTTATTAGAAAATACTATTTGTGTTTTTTTTTTCAAAATTGTTCTTCGGTTAAAATTTAGTTCGTTGTTTCTTCTACCAGCTGTATTTTTTTGCACCTGATCATCATAATTCTTCAAATCAAACTAGGCGCAAAAAAAACTCGTTTTTTACATAGTTACCTTCGAAGGTAGAGTTGACGTCTCTCAGCGCTGCGAGGAAGGCATCAGCTGCGTAGGGCTCGGGACTCGCGTCCGGTGAACTGCTGCTGGCGCATTTAGATTCCGCCGCTCGCAGGTTCAGGTATGTTTCGTGTAGTTTTTCTGTTGCTATCTGTATGTGGAACAATGTCAATAAGAAATTGCAAGTTGACAGGCCATTGGTGAGATGTGACTCTTGGAATCTGGATGGACTCCATGGAATAACGTGTATAAGAAACTAGCTCCATCCCGCGATTCCGCACGCAGTCCCACAGGAACCGTCAATTTTTCGGGATGAAAGGTACCCCATGTCCTTGTCCGTACCCCTGACAATGTGTGTACAAGATTTCATGATATTCGGCTGAGTAGTTACGACGTGAAAGCCTAACAAACGGACAAACTCACTTTCACATTTATCAATGTGTGTACAAGATTTCATGATATTCGGCTGAGTAGTTACGACGTGAAAGCCTAACAAACGGACAAACTCACTTTCACATTTATAATATTAGGAATGATGATGATAAGTTGAAAACCTATTGGATAATAGCAGTCATATAAAAAAATAGTTTTTGGTGTTAAAATAGTTTGGTTCTACAAGTTTTAAGTGAATCGGTTTTTAACCAAGTTGAGTTTGCTCCATTGTGGTCTGAATCGTTAATTGATATGAGGCGAAATAAGCCTACAATTGATTAAAACAAATACTGTTTTCGTATTTTATCTGTAAAACTGATGTCCTGTTGAGTCACAGTAAAATATTGTGCTACTTTAGTACTTATTTAATCTTTTATATAAAACACATCTTGATAAGTATGTGCCTATTATCCAAACATTGTTTTTCAAGGAAATCTTTATCTGTGTCAGTGTCAGTCATGCTAGAGATAAACATAACGCTAAATTAGGATATCAGGCCGACACTGTTTTGCCTACTTATACTTACTTTTGGAGCTTATTTTTATCAATTTATAAAACTAGGGTAAATTTTGGCTCCCTGTCTGTAGTAAATTGTTATTGTATGTCATCTGCTACATGACTGGAGTCCGATGTATGGCGACAGGCTCGTCCCCTGTCATATTTGGGACTGAATATCGTCCGACGAAGTGTGGGTGTTGTTATGTTTAACGATATTATGTTAATTATGTTGTCTTTAGTAAAATGTATATTTAAAATTAAATTTCGTCTTTACTCAAGGTTTATTCATAGTGGTCATTTTAATGTAAGTTTTTGACCTAGGTTCAACACCAAAGGGCACCCTTTCAAAATAATTCAAGTTATGCCTAGCGTTGAAAAGATATAAGCTCTTTCAATGGTGGTATTTTAGAATGATATAATATTAAATTATCTGTAGTGGTACTGCTTAAACGAGTGCTCACTCACGCGGTAAAGGGTGGCTTTAAAGGATAGCAAGACAGAATATCGGTAGGGTCAGCCGCGCGCTCCTACCTCAATTTAGGACCACTAAAATGTACACTACCTGTATTTTACTCTTCCCGCTGCTATTATCAGACTGTCCCAGCGAAAGTAGGTCCTTGCTGCTCCAGGAGCGCGCCCCGGAGGCTGCGAGCCCGGCCGCGCTGCGCCCCAGGGAGGAGCTCTTTAGCCTGATGCTGCCAAGCTTCTGCTCTACGCTGGCCAGGTCTGATACTAGGTGGTGCAGGTTATGGAGAAATCTGGGTGCGTAGCTGGAATTAGGAAAATATTGCAATATTTCAGAATATTATATGTTCACTGATGGTTAAGTTTAATTTTGTTTAATTAAATTAATAAAATAAATAAATAATGATTATAGATTGAGCGTAGCTTACTAAACACGAAAAATAATTCTGGGCCCAAATACTTTAAAGTATTTAGTTATTTTTTAATTCAACACTGTATTTATTGCAGTTTTTGTAAAACCATAGTTTGTGTGGTAAAATAAAATTAATCTTAAAGTCCTAAACCATTAAAATATATGTGTTGGGAAATAATGACATGAAGCATGTTTTTATGTACATTCAGATGTAGAAATAGCCTGCCTAGCCATTTTACCTATAATCTGAATTATAAGTAAAACAGGGCTACTAAAAATGTTTACAGAAACTTTACTCTTATTACATACAGATCGTAACTTACCGAAGAGTGTACAGAACACTGTTTAGGAAGCAAGTATTCCCCAAATTAGATAGGGTGGCGACGGGCGTCCTCTTCTGCACAGTGCCTCCATACTGGTTGTCAGGCGGGTGGTGGCCATTCAACATCGCCAACGGTTTGGGATCCAGGATGGTGAGCTCTGGCTTTAACTGGCGCTCTAAAATAACGAGTTCTACAGCTAGCATTAGGATGGTGATCTTTTAAAGCTTGAGTGAAATAATTGCTAGAAATTTGAACAGCATGCAGTCAGAGCATTTCAAGATGTAAATTCTTGGGGTCAATTCATAGCTAGAAATGAATGGTTTTAAGCAGCAAGCAGTCAAAAAGAGGTTTTTAAGTTGTAAGCTAGATTGATCTTGCTTTTTCAGTACTATGAATAGACTGGTATGGATGTGGATGATTTAGACTGCAGAGCAATGCTTTTTAGCTACATCAATAAACATTACCAGGGGGAGATTGGATATTGAGATACATATTTAATTAAAGATCCCTTTCTGCCAAAAGCCAAGAAAAAAGTATGATAACTTCTAATTTTCCTAGGTGTTAAAAAAACATTTTAGTCACGTAAGGTAAATGAACCTGATTATCAAAGGTAACATACTAAATACTAACTAATACTAAATCCATCAATCCCTGGAAACATAGTTTTTTTAATGAATGAACCCTCTTCACACTAGCCAACAGTTTAGGTAAATTTGTATCAGAATATCCAATTACTTATGATAAGGCATGAGGATGATTTGGAGTAATGTTTTTGTAATCAATAAACACTATCAGGTGATAATTCAGGCATTATATAGGTGACATACAGTAGTGAGTCAGCGAAGTTTGGGACATTGTGGGGTTACTTTTGAGTTTACTAGCATCTACAAACATACATATATGACACCAATTATTGTATTGAAATGAATGGAACTGATAAATAAATAGTTGATTGAATCAGTCCATGACATAAAATAAATATTTTATGTCATGGACTAAGTGATTAATGAAGGCATTGTTTGTAATGTCCGAACATTATGGAAAATGGCTAGTTATATCAGACCAACTGACTTATCATTATCTAAACGTCATTATTTATCACATTGTCTGGTCATTATGAATATTGCTACGCTGACTTGCTGACCATTAGGCAATTTGAAAATAAAGCTACATTAGACGAGGTGGGGGAAGGTAAACAAATGTGACATGAGTTGACCAATCAGAGACTGGAATTGTTTGATGGGCAACTTGAATAACCAAGCAGTATTAATATGAACCCGTCATTTTAATAAATATTGACCAAGAGTGTCTCTCCTGCCCGACTCCAGAGCAAATCTGACTGGATCGGTTAGGTTAGATGGCTAAGGTGGGAGCGAAGCAAAGCCTTCACTACTTAAAATGACTTTTGCCTCTGCCCATAGGTGATGGACACTATGTATAATGCCTAGACAATTTCATTATTCAAATAGTTATTATCAAAATGCCCTCTATTATTTATTGGTCATTACTTGTAATGGCCAGGAATTATGTGTATAATAATCTATTGATCACTTGGTTCATAACATATATGTACATGTCTTGCTTCAGATAACAGATATGGAATAGTGGTTTCTTCAGACTATGATATGGATTTTTGCATGACTGATCCCTGCACTGCCTGTGATATAATATTACTAAAGCACAAGACAGTGTGATTGCCATTAGAATATGTATGTAAGCAACATTCTGTTATATTTAGAGATTGATGAATTTTAAGATACAGTAATGTATAACAGTAATCTTCTACTGTCAACAGGTAGAAAAAGCTGTAAAATTGGTGATTAGTATTTCTGAAATTGATTTGAATAAGTATGCCAATGTTTTTCATAGTTGAGACAACAAACTTAACAACCTAAGTTGTAAAAAAAAAGTTTATTGATTCAACAACCACCCTTATTCTGCTGAAGGCTATAGATTTCAAGGCAAGCAGAGTAGTGTGGAAAAGCAATGAGGTATAGGATAGCCTGTTGGGACTTTTATAGTGAGCAATGGTGTTACACAATACTTACTTGGAGGTTTTGAAGTTTCTGACAGAGGTTTTAATCTTTTAGCAGCACTAACAGTATTCAAATATGTGCCGTTTAGTGGACGTTTCACAGGCTTGTTCTCTTTATTCTTGCTGTTGGTTTGCTTACGAGAGTCGCCGTTTTCGTTGGAGCCCTGTTCGTTGCTCAGATACGCTGCATTATTCTTAGCGAGTGATAATGAGAATCTCGGCTTTTCAACACTTTTTTTTGTTTTCGATATTGAGTTAACTGGCATCTTCAGTATACCTGTAACAGGATCCGCCGAGGGCAATTAAAAACTATAAAATACGAAGGCCACTTTCTCGAGGCATGTCAAGGATGTTGCCGGAACAGTCTTTTATCAATAGCTAACTCACGGTAAAGTCCTCTATAGGCACAGTGACTTACATTATAATGTAAGCAATGTTTATGATGCGATGAAATTTTTAAATTACCGCAAAATAGATAAAAGAAACATTGAACAGCCCCATTGGATACAGTCAGCCATCACAAAGTTAGCCATATTGCTTTTTTTTTAGATGTTGATCGAAACGAAATTGTCGATGCCATGCCGGGCTGTCGCCTGCGGTTGTCTGTGGAAACTTCGTTCGGAAATTTCGGAATTCGGATACACCGTACCATAGACTAGAGTACCTATTGTCTTTTGTGCTTGGTCTACGTTGCACAGTGTGGCGTGTGTAGCGTATCGTGTGAAGACCCGAGCTAAATGCACAACCCGTCTATAGCCCAAACATGGTTATAAAAATTGGCGAAAAGTAAATAAATGACACTGGCGGGAAGCATCAAACATGGGTTTTTCGGCGGGAACCAAAAAGACGGTGTCGTGATTTTGTTTTATTTTCTTTAAAACTTGTGATTCTTCGAATGTTAAAGTGTAATAATGGTGGATTATTAACTTTTACCGGTTCGCTAATGTGCATAAACATTAAGAAATGCTATATTTCGTGTTCTCTACAAAACTGGACTTAAAGTTTCAGTAAAGTACCCACGGCTTTATTAAAATGGGAATAGAGGAGGAATCAATCATCATCTATATATATATATCTATCATCATCCTCTTCTCTATCATCTTCATCATAGATTTAACAACTTTAATAATGAACGGATATCATACGGATGACTATGTTGGCTCTAAAAAAAAGAAAAAATGGCGGAAAGCCCTGCAGCTGTGCTCCTGTGCTGTGATACGGTCACAGCCATCACAATTTTAGAATATTTTACGCTGTGATAATGTAAAGCAACAGTGTTTTCTTTCTTTTGTATGCAAATGTATAATTCGCAAAAAAAAATTACGATGAAATTGACAATGTTTGGAATACTTTTTATTCGGTATTTATCTACTTATCATACTTACATGACTACTTCTATCTGACAGGACTGACAGTACCTCCAAATAAACCAAGTAAGTATTCTACACCTTTTGTGTTCTTTTGTTTCGCTTCTTTAATTTCATTTAAAATACTAGTAGTATAGGTATAATATAGGTGTAAGTACCTATTTATAAGATAAATTCAAAACAAACACTGTTTTCTTCTAATTTATTGAAATAAGAGCCTGCTCAAATTTATTTTAAATCTTTTATTACAGGCCTTAATGATTTTAATATCAGAGGATTCAGAGGTCTCATAATTGTTAAGAGCAGCCCATTTGTAAAAGATCATTACAATAAAATTACGCGATGCCAAGATGGTTAGCAATTAAATGAGATTTTGTGATTTAAATTGAAGACATAAATCCTATTGTTCTTTGGCTCAACTTGAGACAAGGTAAAGTATTAGTGACGAAGATTGTATTCTATTGTACCTATACTTACTTCAGATAAAAAAGAGACGCAGATAATAAAATTGTACTGGAGTTGAGATTTGTCGTGTGAAGCTTTGATGTTACGAGTAGGCTCAGACTTTTAGGGTCGGCAACGTATTGCTGTGTTGGTATTACAGCTATCCATAAGCGACGGTGATCGCTTACCATCAGGCGGCCAGTTAGCTTGTATATGTCACTTATAGCTTAAGATTATTTTTACCTAATGGATTACTTACACTTTTCCTATTCATCTTTTAAAATATTAACCTAAGTTAGGTCCTATTTAGCTAAGTACCCTCTTTTTACTGTTCACATTGAAAACCTTTATTAACGAAAATGATAAGTAAAGTACTTAGACGTTCAGTGGTCCTTTCATCTCTCCATCTGGAAAGGATCAATCTTAAGCTTGATTAGCGTCAAAACGTGTTTTTTTATTAAGCGTAGGCTTTAAAGCATAGCAATGAGTTTTCGGAGGGCTTGGTTGATATTAAAGAAAGATTAATATGCCGTCTCCACAAATATCCTAATCAGTTTTGTATTTTATTGGTAAATTCATGATCTAAAAAACACAATGTCTAGCATTCCAGGACCCAACAAGTAATGACGTCATCCTCATTGTATATTTCAAACTTTTTGTAATTGCCAGATTTCGGTGTACAAATGTTTATGAAAAATTATTAAAGTAACTAAATATTTTAGGGTTTTATATGACTTACTTCGATCTTGTTGTCACTACGTGTTGCCTACGTGGCCATTTTTGACTCTATTCCGGGAGGCTATTCCTACGCGTGATATGATTTTATCTTGGTCACTATGACTATTTGATCAAGAGCAACAAGGACGAAAAATGGTTAGATTGAATCTCACTTCGTAAGAATAGCCCTCCTGGCGGAGAATATTATTATACTATGGGAAAATTAAATACTTTAAATAACTAAAGGGAAAATAAGAATACAAACGAAAAATGACAATAAACCTCGTTAGTATAATTTCGGCTGCCTAAGTTTGACTTTAGTCAGGTAAAATATAGGCTAGTAACCCTAATATATTGCGTTTGTGTAAAAATGTTTAGTTCGACCGGTAGTTTAATATAAATATGCAGTTTTCATTAACATTGTCCCATTTTACCAAATACCCCGTATATGTTATAGAAACATTTGCAGGTCAAATATACATCAAACGTCAAGTAAACCTACGTGTTACGTTATTTTTAAACATGGTACGCTAGATCTAATTTCCTATTTTGTAGTCGCTACATAGAACTTTTTAATTTATAACCCTACCCTGGCCATTAGAGTTCCGTATCCAAATATTAAAAAGAAACCCATAGGTTGACACTTTGTTGTCTATATCACACACAATTAGGTGCCTATATTAATTGATGCAGCTGAGTCATGTAGCCTCAATAAATATGTACCTGGACTAGCAAATTTTGATTAGCATCGCAATTCGCTGCCGGCAGAATGGCTGCTAATCGACATTTGTTTGCAAGGATGGAAGTGGTCCAATAATACGAATGCAAATGTCGCCGGGCCATTGTCAATATTGGGCCCGGTGGTATCCGGTCGGGTATGGTATTAGGTAGAGTTCACGTCAAGCTTTAAGGTCGCTCAGTATTTTTGAGTCAAATATACCTATTGACTGCCTCAGTGGCTCAGTCGGTAATGAATCTGCTTTCTGAGCTAGGGGACGTGGGTTCGATTCCCACGTAGGGCAAACATTCATGTAATAAACATTTGTGTTTGTTCTATGTCTGGGTGTTAATTATCTATTTAAGAAAGGATTTAAAAATATACATGTATGTTTATCAGTCTCTGGCCGCTAAAGTACACGCTTTGCTTAGTTTGGGGTCAGACGATCGTGTGTGCAAGTGTCCCGAATATTATTTACTTATTAATTATTTTACTCTAAAAAGTCAGCTTACTTCTATACCGCCGCCGAAAACTGAAATTAATATGTGAACTTTTACTTTATTGAGGTTTCGGGTTGCACTTTGTTGTTACTTGCTCGTAGTATCGTTGCGGAAGAGCAATACGCGACACAAAGCCAGGGGCCCTATTCGGAGATTTGAGATTTTCATCTCACCTTTTCCGTCCTTGTTGCTCTCGTTTGAAACGTCATAGGTGTGAGTGTGTGTGTGTGGTCAAAGCGGCTATATATTGTGGCTTAAACTCTACCCGGTAGCAATGCTTACCTACAGACTGAAAGCGTCAGAGTTGCGGCTACATGGTTGTATTTGGCTCAATATCGACCTTGTGACCGTCACATTGTCTTGCGGGAAATGGTTTTGTAAATACTTACATAAGTAAGTATTTTTATTTTGTGTTTGCATCATGTAGATGATGAAATGGAAGAGATTGAAACGGATTGGCCCATCAGAGCAAAACTTGGAGAACTAGCCCTCGATTATACTAAGCAATTGTTTTAAAATTGTTAATGAATTAAATTGTCTACTTTTGACCCTTCTGGCATACAAAAAGTGTCAATTTGAGGCAATTTATTTACAATTTAAAAACAATTGGTTAGTAGAATCTGGGGGCTGAAATGAGGGTAGAGAGGCCTTTGCCCAACAATGGGACATGCCAGGCTGATATAATAATAACAATGCGTTAGATGCTTCTGCTTTAGCAGCTTTATGATAATACGTTTATACGTATTGAGTTAGGATGATCGTTATATAATTCAAAAAATAGGTTAGCTAAATAAAACAGATCATTTGGTTAAGTATTTTTTTTTAGGTTAATATCGTCAGCAACGATTACTTTATGTTGGAATAACTAACAAGGCAAATTAACACAAGGTATTTTTTTATGATTAAATGGGCCCACGTTTGACCACAACACACCTAAAGGAAAGTGACGATGCGGTCTAAGATGGAGCACGCTTGCCCATGTGGTGCCTTTTCACTCTTGTCTTAAAGAGACCCAGGTTGTATTTATTGCTGGAGAACACCGAGGCAGGAAGTGCGTTCCACTCCTTGGCAGTTCTTATTAGGAAGGAGTTTTGAAAGCGCTTCGTGCGGGCTTTATTAAAACTGACGACATATTGATGAAATGTCTGCCTCGATGACCTGTGGCGGAAGTCAGAAGATGGAATCAGCTCGTATAGTTTCTTTGCACATTCTCCAAAATGTAGGCGGTAAAAAATTTACAAACTAGCTACACCCCGCTTGTGCTGGTGCGAGTGTGCGCCATCTTCTTCACCAGCGCCTGGTCATTCAATCATGTTCATGTCACTCATGTTATACCAACTCTGCTACATAAGTCAAGGGCAACGATTTTTCATACCACCTGCTCGACAATGACCAATTTCAAGGGAAACAAAGTTGTATGGAAATCGCAAGGGCATTTACGAGCAAAGAGGTTAAAATTGAATGAAAACTCAGCATACGGGTTAACGGGGTAAGAAGAGTTTATTCGAAAATTGAACTAGCAACCAAGAAAAAGATGAACGCAGAGTTGGACCATGAGCTCTACGAAATTTAAAACAAAAGCCGGTGTTTGGCTTCCAATATTTACTCTGAGTGTTAGGTGTCACATATTTTCAGTCTTTTTTATTGCCTCGCAGAAGGTGTGAAAAGTAGAGTGGGCGGCTTGAACCCTTCGCTTGAGTCAAGACCCTACATAGCTTCCGAGCGCAGCGAGGGAGTTAACTCTAGAGTCCGAGTCGTTACGCTCAGGGTTCAATAAGCCGCCTGCGACGTAAGCTTAGACACTGCTTTGTTCCCTCGGTGCATAACCTATCATTTTAAGCTATACCTACCTCCCAATATTTATTGTCTAACTTAAGTAACCACAGCCATTTTTTCTTGTTATATTTACGAATACCTATCAACTTATTGAGATTTCTGCCCTCCCATTTAACATCTAAGCATGCAAATTCCAAGCATTTTAGTTAAGTACCTAGGTTCGCATTATTTTAAGTGTTGCCGCGAATTTAAATTTTCGACAACCTTTTACCTTCGATAAGCCCTGCCATTTTCAAAAACAACCGACGAATTTATTTTTACTAAAACAATTATGAGTATAGCGTGACCACGACTGCCACTTGTTTGCACCGGTCTAACAACTTAGTAATTATCAAAATGGATCGTGTCAAATTTGCAATTCCTTGTAGAGCCGAATTTCCAATATTGAGTGATGTAAGGGCGTGTATTTAATGAGTTAATGGTTAGGTTCTATTTTAGTCATTGTCGTCGGACGGGTTCCTGAGTGGACAATTTTTTTAGCAACTTTTTAGTCAATATCTTGTTACTACATGTTATCATTATGATGGCATATTCAATAGGACCATGACATGGTTCTAAGGACCAAAGTAAGACCAAGAACGTTAACTCCCTTATTAGTCATTAACCACCCCCCTTAGCCATAAGCGTTGTATACTAGCTATTGCCCGCAACTTCGTTTATTTTTAAAATAGTATCCATAAACCCTAGTGATATACTTATACTATTTATCAATAATAATCCGTTACCAAAGAGATCAGAGTCCAAGATTTAAAAAAAATACTGGCTGGTTTTAAGCAGAGTTAAAATTTTTGTTGTCAGTTGTCATTTTAGTATCAACTACGTACTATTCTGTCATGTTGTCTGACGCATTTGATAAGCGGCGCGTCATTTTTTATTAATTTACGGAATTTCAAGTCTAAAAGTTTTATTGATTCAGAAACAAGTATCCAAAACTTGCCTTGTGACATACTGCAACTATTTATCAAATTTCATCAAGATACATTCAACCGCCTTGTAATAGTTAACAGTCTTTTGTCTTTTTATATCTTTTATTTTTTTAAGTCAATCGAAAAAACAAAGATTGTTTTGGTAACTATTCCGAGTCTATACAACGTTTATTGCTAAGGAGGCAATGTTTTAAAGAGTATGCTACGTCGGGTGAATGGTGGAATTTATGCGCTTTATCGCTCACATACATACCTCTACTCTTCGGAGAAAATTAATGATGTATTCGCGCGCTTTTATGAATTGAGATAGTTTTAGTCCTGTCAGATTGGTTTAGAGAGTGATAAACAGAATCCACGCCAGTAACTCCGTAAATTCGATTGCATTTCGTCTGACTGTAGACGGTTGAATTAGTTTAAACTTCAGCCACTTCAGAGATTGTCTGACTCGATCTAGCTTCAATTTATAGCCGTGAAATTGGATAACGGCGGTAGGTATCTAACTTGCACTAGTCTTGTTTTTGATTTCGTGGCTTTCTGTATGTACTTACAGTACTTAAAAAAACCTATGAATACATTTCATACAAATTACTAAGTCAAATTGCACTTAAGTTCCTAGATAGCTCCTATAGGTTTTTCCCAAAAAAATATTTGTTATTTCTCTGGTTCATTCGTTTTTTGTGGATTTTTATCGACCAAGCGAGCGATCTCGAACGAAGCATCTCTGCATCAGCTTCGACAAAAAAGCTTTCGTAAGTCCGGATATTTTTCTTCGTCTATGAAACTAAATTAAAAAAAAATGTTTTCCTCAATTTTGAAAAAAAAAAACCTAAAAATTAACGGCCAATAAAACTATCGGCCAATATAACTATCGAACCTGTTTATAAAATTTCACGAGATTTGGCTGGGGAATGCGATGTGTAGAGCGAGACAGACCAGTTACGAGGTATTAGGTAAGTATATATCGAAAAACCGTTTCAATAACTTAGAAATACTCTATCATCATTATCTTTGTGAGAATATTTCATGCGTTGGATACTTTTCTTTTTTATTATTAACATAAATACAACTACAGCTTAAACTAAACATGCCCTTAAAACCAATGCGGTTTGTCTAGGACAAACAATTCTCACCCTTAATTAGCTTAAGTATGCCATATTATGCCTAAATATAAATACTTAAAGAAACAATGATTATATAGATATCGCACATCGCGCGCGAGTTGAAGAAATATTGAACAAAAAAAGAATTTTAACTATTTTTTATTTAATTCAGGTATAGTTGTGTAGGTAAATACTTTTAATTTACTCTTAGAACAGTACAGTTTCTCTACTTAGTACAGCTCACAGCTGTTAGGTTCCTCCTTATAAACCAGCAGAAGCTCCAAAAATACGAAAACCCCAAAATGTTCTAATATCCGATCAAACTACGCTCAGACAGGCCCAGATAATCGAATTCTATCCTGCCCGAACTACCTATACATTTTACAAGTTAAGTTTTAAGCTAGGAATTTCCCAATTTTATATTAACCCTGCCAGAAGCGCTTAAAGTTTTCCAATCTTCCATATAATAGTTAAGAAAAGAACAGGTTATTTTACGTTAAACTTTTCTCGACTCTGAAAGATAAACTTCGACTTGGGAGCGAGCATTAATTTGCGCATTTACTAAGGTTTCAAAGTTTATGATACACTAGGCAGTTTTAGTTTAACTGCGTACTTTGGAAGGGCTTAGTACCTGTAATGTAATGTATGGAAATCTCTAACTTGCGAAACTCGTGGACTTAATTGTTCCTTTGTGTGTGCTGCAATTTTAAGATTATTATTTTAGGTACTCAAAATAGGCGGCTTGAAAATTATAACATTAATTCTAAGACAAAGAAAACTTACAAATCAAAATGTTACCCGACTTACGGTAGCGCTTCGTTTCGGCCATCCGAGTCACTGCCATCCGAAGACCGCCTCATCCGTTGGGTAATTTCCGCTGGTCTACCTAAGTTTTGTTTCCGCCATGATAGTCTAATTTTAGTAAGAATCTTAAGAAAATATATAATCTGAAGAAAAAATATTAAAGCCATCATATCATTGATGACAATTTTATTATCACATACGAAACTAAACTAATTCGAAGGCAATCAAACTATCTACTTTTTTTTAATTATGAGAAAAAGACGGAATATTAGTTATTTGTCATGAAGGCTGCAAAAGCATTTTTTGTCGGGGGTACTTGTATTAAAACCTAAGCAAGTGAAGGATTCTAGGGTTGAACCACGAGCGAAGCGATTGGTTCAAATATTCTCGTAGAATCCTAAGCGTAGCGAGGTTTTCAAAGGTAGGACGCTGGTTAACTTTACTGCTAGGCGAAAAACACAACTTTTCACTACAGCAATGAAAATGTTGGGTGGCAGAAAGAATTTAAAAAGTTTAAAAAAGTTTTTTTTTTCATGATGGCCAGTACGATTATTCCAAAAATTAGGTTGGCGCACTGACATAAAATAAGTATTAAAGCATTTCAGAGGACTGGTAGGTCAGAAAATTATTGAAAATGGTTCTAATTTTAAGACTCTTTCTACGCTAGCGGATAATATTATGCACTTTCACACTCAGATTTCGATTGATAAATACAACCTTTCCGAGCTTGCATGTGAGGTGAAAAACAACTTTAGCGCTACTAATTTTAGGTTAGTTTAAAAATGAGTACAACAGAATCGACGTCAATAACGCGATTAGCGTCATTTTATCTAATTTAATGACTTTGTGAACGAAACAAAAAACAATACATGAAACATATTTAGAGGTATTTAGATATGGTAAAGGTCACAGGAAGTCGCTGGATGCGGGCAGCGCAAGACCGGTCGTTGTGGAAATCATTGGGGAAGGTGTTTCTACAGCAGTGGATGATATCCGACTGATTTAATGATGATGATGACTTATAGGATTGTAAGTACTCCCCAATTCGAGACCGAATAGACTGTAGACAGTCTATAGATTATAATAGATGCTCTACCCGTTAAAGACATAGTTTCAGAATAGTCCTAGTCCCCAGATGTGCTTGATTAATGTTCTTACAGAAATAAAGTACCCGTTTGATGAAGGTATTGTGCCGAAACAACGGGTGCTTACAGTCGTCCGGTCACAAATAACTTATGATTTAGGTACACGAGTAAAATGGTCCTCTTGATGTGATTTATTGAGGGGCGACTGTTCTCCCTGGACTCATATCTACAGATCTGAGAGTGAATGACCGAGTCAGGTGACGTCACGTTTGAATTTTTCATCCGACCGTCCAAGATGAGTTGTGGTATTTGGGTGTAACGTAAGTATTTGCTGGCAGCAGTATCCTAATCCTAACCCCTATCTGATATTATAACAGCGTAAGTGAGTTTGTTTGTTACGTTTTTACGCTCTATTTACTCAACCGATTATCATGAAATTTTGCATACACATTATAAAGGATACAAATAAGGACATAGGATACCTTTCATCCCGAAAAATAAACGGCTCACATGGGACCGCGGTTTCAACCGCGGGGAGCAGCTGGCAAGAATTATTTTTGTACCTAAAAATTCGGTGATAAGCCTTGCGTTAAGCTACCATGTCGGTAATTATACGATTTACTATAGAGTACCTACCTAATAAAGACCTACCGTAATGTATTACAGTAGGTATTTCGTGATTTTGTTAAATAAAAAAATATTCTATGTACGCCGTACGGCTAGAATAACTTGGTGTTTTTAACCTTATTAAAAAAAACATTACAATGTTATTCTATTGCTTTCTCTTCTTTTCCAAAATATGAATAAGCTAATCGGCTATATAATACATACTTATTTCAATTATTTCGTCCACTTTACATAGAAATAAAAAAAGTCAATTTTTAATATCTTTATTTATAGATTGCACATAGATTTTTTTTCTCCATAAACATTAGATTATATTTTTTAATTAGGTAAATATTCGACATACAAATATTAGTAGGTACATTAAATTATATTTATATTTACATTACTTAATGTAACATTTGAGTTTACACAATAAATTAAATATTTTACTTGCTAACTATTATTTACAGTAACGTATACAAAATATTATACTTAAAAATACACATATTACTTTAAAATTTGATCCATTTATAGTGTATTTAGAATAAACAGGTAGGTAAATAAATATTGTTTTATTTTGACATCCATTCTTTAACTTATTTATTTTACCTACATACATTTTTAAACATTTGTAGCCCTTTACACAGCGCGCCACAGAATTATAACCTGTATTCAGCTATGTCGCGGCTGTCTGTCATCTCTTATGACAGTCGATTGAGTCAGGCGTTAAGTAATTTGCAGAAGTTCATCTTCAAAACTGTTACTTTAACCAATCTCTAGTGTATTTCTGCTCTAACGTCGCGCTAAGTACGCCATGGAATATGCGTTCCATGCTAACAATACATGATCTTATATACATACATTACATACATTATAATTATATATTAAGCTTACCTGTATTTTTTCTTAAATTTTGAATTCTGATCTAAAGAAATGTATTGCAAAACTTTTGTACAATTTTATATTTGAAGCTAATTTAAACTTAATACATTTTGATATTTAAAGCCAATGTAATAAATGAAATTTACAACAAAATTTTGTACAATTTGATTAAAAATTAAATGCAATAAATAATAATTTAAAAACAAAAAAAAAACCCTTATTCTTCGAGCACTTCGTCAGGTAAGCTTAATAGTAATTTTTGCGACTCATATTCCTTGGCGTACTTACTGCGACGTTAGAGCGGAAATCCACTTGAGATTGGTTCAAGTAACAGTTTTTATTCCCTAGGACAGTTAACAGTAGATAGGAAACTGGTTGGGTGACTAATTACTTCAATTTAAATTCAGATAATTTTTATAAAAGCCTTAAAACTCGTTTTATCCGCGTTCATTCTGACCTGCTTTCAGTGTGTAAAAGCTTTCAGTAATAAAGATACAAAAATTAAAAATGCATCCCAGATTTTAATTTCACAGCTGTTGAAAATTTCAGCGAAACGGAAGGTCAAAGCACTCATTGCGCGCTACAGCCTACGGCGTAGAGGCGTAGACCTACTACGGCGTAGCTTCGTAGCTCCTCTACGGCGTGGATATTTTATTCGTAGAAACTAATAAAATACAGTGGTCTGAATACAATTAATATTATTTGCTAAGAACGGCTGGTTACTGAAAAAACGATGTGAGAAATTTTCATGTCTTATGGAATAAATTTATGGAAGACTGTCTGCATACCGCGGTTTTACTTGTGTTTTACAAACAAGTAAAATGTGTGGTTGAATTTGAATACAAACTTTTATCTGCACAAAATATATTCCAAATCCGTTGAGCTGTTACAGATAAATGCAATAACTAACAAATTTACACTTTAACTTTTTATGTGATACAAATGTAACCTAAATCTATTTACATCCATTTAAAGCTACCTTAGCTAATATTAATAATGTGGTCGAATAGAAAGCTCGTGGTCTCGAGGCCTAGCATAAGACGTAGTTACATGAAGTTTGGCGTCAGCTACTTCATAAGGAAGGACGATTTTCACGAATTGTGCACAAATGTTCCCCTAGCCTAGTTGAGAAAAATACATGATGCATTTTCTTTCATGAGACATATTTGAAAGAAAGTTAATGAAAAATTGTTAGGTGTGATAGCGCCATCTATTGGGAGTAGATGGATACTGCATCCGAATATAATTGATTGAAAATTTAAATTGAAAATCGCACTCTGATGCCAAACTAAGTGTAATCTGTACTTTATGTTTAGTTAACAGACAAGTTTACAAACGAAAGAAAAAGAGAGAGCAAGAGAGAAATTTATTTCTCCCTCTTTTTCTTAGACTTTTCGTAAGTCCTTCCATACTAAATCCGCTCTTCTGTCGATACCATTACAGTTTATCTATTTTTACACGACTGTCTCAAAAAGGGGTGTTATGTTTTTTTTAGAGTTCATTAGCATAAAGTTTTTAGTTACCTTTTAATAATACTAACTATACCCACGGTTTTGCTTACATTTCATACCTTATGGCACATATTGTGTTGCTTTACATTACTGAAAGCATTTTTTTAAATCAGATAATTAGGTCTTAAGATATCCACTACATACAAACATTACCTCTTTTTAATATTAGTGTAGAAGTGTAGATATAAAATATACTCCAGAAAGACTCAGATAAATCCATGTCAAGGTCTACAGTAATATTAGAGCAAGTTATATGTTTTTTTTAAAAGAAATTAATGTAGAATTAACTCAGTTTGTGCGTGACGTGGTCAAGCGTAGAGGTCCTGCGGCGTGCGCGCGCGCAGCGGTCGCGTCTCACGTCATATCCACGTGCGCTCGACGTTGGGCGCGTCATTGTTGGCGCAGTCTCCGTGCGCGCCGGACGCGCCTCTCCGCTGTCAGGCAGCACTCACCAGCGTGTTGTTGTACGTGCTATGCATTGAAATTCGAATCGTGCCTGTCAAAAAGAGGGTATATTTTAATTTGTACTAGAATGGCGTTATCACACTGCGTTTTCTCGGCGATCGGTCAATGCGTTTGCGTTACGAACCTGCCACGGTACGATGTAGATATTGCTATTTATACAATTGCGTGTGAGTTACAACCTTACTTGAGCCATTGTCATCATCCACAGCCTTATACTATTTGTTTATACATATATATATAGGATAGGTTGTACAGTGTACAATTCACACGCAAATGTACAACAAACACCCAAGGTCTATTGCGCGGTCGCGATAAGTTACCAACGACCATGCATCCAACGCGTTAACTGATCGCCACCAGATCGCATTACGCCAGTGTGATAACGCCCCACACCCCGGTCCTCACGGTATTACAAAATTCAGCTGCCAAAAAACGGGACGAATTGACGAAAGCGCGCAATGAGAAGCAGCTCGTGCTATATGCCTAACTACTGGATTGACAACAAGCCGGGTCGTGCCACGTGTTGCCACAAAACACAACATAACTGGTCTCAACTCTTACTTGTTTATTTTATTTGCATGAAGCAAATGGGGAGAACCAGGTGGGTTTTTGATGAATTTTGTCGTCTTGAATAAACCTACGAAGAAAATTTCACTCGCATCAATTTGTTAACAGTACTTCAAGACTAGAATTTGATTTTGAGAGACGTCTATTTACAATTGGGCTTGGTCGATTTAAACAGCATTTACAATACAATACGGTTTGTTTACGACCTCTTTTCCTCTTTTTTTTCATGACTAAATGAAGTCATGATGCTATCAGATAATTGTTTTAGTTTGTACTTAAAACATAAACAAGCACCGGCATTAATTTGCTGCCATACAACCTTAGTCGCATCACTAAAGCTACTACATCACTGACTACTCAGTTGCAGAAAACTCAACTTAACTATTAATAAAAACAATTCCTATACATTGCGGTGAATGTTGTATCAAAGGTATTATGTTTTTTTATTTTCATTGACTTTATGGAAGTTCTTTACTGAAATTTAGTTTCTTAAAACTTCTATTTGAAAATGAGCGGATAGGTTCTATCGAAATCAATGTCAAGTGACATCTCATTTAATCAATCTCAATTAATATATTTATCAATCTCATTTAATATATTAGATCTTTAAGTAAGTTTATTACTAAGTAGAAACTATTGTAAATTTCGAAAAACGAAAATTGTACGCTCGAAATGGGCAGGCTGTTGATACTTATTTACAACTTGGAACATCTTTTGTACACAGTTATTCAATAAATATATTCTTATTCTTATTTATTAATGATTCGTTCAATAATTCTACAGTTAACCAGAAGTCAGACCAGAGGTCACTTTGACAGTCTAAAGTTAAAGATTGGAAAACGAGATGCTTGTTAACATTTATTTGGATAATTCTGTACGAAAAGTCAAAGAGCGTTTCCACAACTGAGTATACTGACAGTGGCGAAACGGAAAAAACGCCTACAATTAAAAGCGACAACGTAGATAAAGAATAAAGTGGTAACAGCTTACTTGTACCATTCTTCCGGCTGGGCGAGAGGGAGCGGACTGAGCGGTCCATGCGCTCGGTGCCGAAGGGCCGGTGCCTAGTCAGGCCTCCGCCCCCTAGCACACCGCAGCACCAGAAGAACTGCTTGAAACCTCTTCGGAACCTGGATTAAAACAAACAGCTGTATAACTTTCTGAAAAAGGAAAATCGGCCATGTCAGAGACCTGACTCTTACTGACTCTGACCTGAGACTGACTCTCTGACTGTGGCTAGCTACTTAACCTTTACAAACTTCCTTACTAAAAATTTTCAACCTGACTTTTCATAAATAAGCATTTTGTCACCGAAGTTGTTACACAAGACCAACTATCACGTGCTGGTAAAATGAATGCAGGTAAATATTTGGTTAGTACGTTCGTTTCAGTTTATACCTCAAGACCCTTGGTTTTTTTTTAATCTCAAGGTTTGTTCTTACGGACACTTTGGTCCTAGTAACATTAAAATTACAAATTAGATTAGAAAAGTACTGAAATAATTTACATTAACAATTTCCTTGCATGGATTTTAGTCTTTAATTAATGTAGATTTAGACTAATCGGCCCTTCAACCCGAAAATCCCTTTAATATAAAATTTTAATCAGCATCAGTGTAAACGAGCCGAAAATAAACAAGATCCCATCTTTCGGCAAAGGTATTGATTTGATTGGCTGGCAGCAATTAATTTTGCAATACGGTGTGTGTATCTAATAATTTACATGAGCGAATGTTTACGTGAGAACGTTGTTACCACGCATCTACAAGATTATTTTTAATTCCCCCTATGACCTCTAGTTGGCAGCTTCTCTATCTAACACATTTAGTTCAATGACTTTTAATACAAGTTAAAAAAAAAACACTGACACCAATTTTTTACCAAACAAAGAACACTCTCGACTAATTCACCCTTCCAACAAAAAAAAAAAAAAAAAACAATTTAAAATCAGTTCATCTGTTCGGGAGCTACGATCCCAAAACAAATCTAGAATATGTATATCTTATCTAAATACCTATGTCTTATTCGAAGAGGATTCTATACATTCTTAATTATCTTGGTCTGACAGTCATAGAAATTCTCATAATATATTATTTGTGAGACTAAATAATGTAGCATGTCCTTTACGTTTCGCAGCTATGTTTCATTAATAATACGCTCGATTGATTCCCAGAATAACTTATTTGAAGTATGACTAATGACTATTATGAACTAATGACTTATTTGAAGTATTTTTACGTTATGATTTTCGAGGAGGCGGCGTCGAGTCTGCCTATATAGGTAAGATTTGGTCCATTATTAGGTCTCGTTTGTCAAAATATTGAAGCATTGAAGAGCATTAAGAAAAGCGCCATCTAGTTTCATACCAACATAATTATATAGCTTGTTTGGTAGTTACTCATTAACCAGCTGTATTAATTCTACCTGAAACACGCTCACGTTTCCATTTGTTAAAATGCCAAAATATTGTAACAATATAGAAATGTATGTAATATAAGTACATTTGAAAGGCTAGAGAAGTCTTTAGGATCATCATTGATGTCGAAAAAAAAGCAGCTGTTTCCATACATTTTGTCGACGACCAACTATTTTTTTGTATGGAACAGCTGTTTCTTCCCCGTTTTCAAGGTTACCCTATAGTTTATTCGTGCTCTGCTAGTGGAGTATAGTTAAAAATACAAATTCCGCGGGAATGCAAAACAACATGTTGTACAAGACATTTTGTACCTGAACATATATGTATACATATGTATGTCTAAACTCACTTCGAATTCATCCAGCAGTAAATGATGGGGTTGTACATGGAGTTGCTCATGGCCAGCCAGTAGATTCCGAGGTAGATTTCCTGTATATGCGCGTAATTCACGACGTTGGGGTAGTATGACGTCACCACGAAGTACACGTGGAAGGGCAGCCAGCAGACCGCGAAGATCACCACCACGACGATCATCATTTTCACTACCTGTGCTTTGGAAAAAATACTGAAAACTGAAGGTGTTCCAGGTGCGTTTTCAAATCTTTAAATGAAAAATGTTTTGCCCATTTTTATAAATTAATTGCTTTTTTGATTAAAATGTCATTTTTCTGAACCTTTGTAGTATTATTTCTCAGCAGTTTGCTGATTGCTAGGTTTGCTGTACATTTGTAGTGTTCTCAGCTAATTAACCGTAAACTATCTTAAGTTCTTAAGTAATTATACTAGAAACTAAAACTAGTCTATAAACTAATCTTACCAACTAAGCTAAGTTAACTATTACCTACTGTTACTTATAACTTGCGATTTGCGATTTTTTCTTCATTTTTTACTCCCCTAACAAAACTTGTTCGTAATGCTACCAAGACTAGGGTTGCTAAGAATCACACTCTTCTAGTATTTTTCCAGCTCATTAGTCAAAAAAGTGTGCCGTCATGTGTTGAGGTCGTTAATCAATGTCAATGACATCCTGTGTAATGAACGTCATATCGCTAATGACACGCCTGTGATTTGTGACGTCATAAAACCCAAATCGCCGTGGTGCTTCTTTTTGTGGGACAAGTGGTCCTAATGTCGATGTTTTCAGAGTTAAGGCGGACTCACACTCCCTGTGTCACACGACGCGACCGACGGTGCGCGAGACCATATTTTTCATTGTATGGGTAACTTTACCCAGGTATTTCTAATCGCATTGAAAACACATGCAAAACTATAAGTTTTTTTATCTTTATAGAATAAAGTTGGTGGCTACCTTAACGCGAATTTACATGTGGATTTCGTTGTCGTTCAAATTCACAAGAAAGTCTGGCTAAAACATTTTCAGACGGACCTGATGAATTATTGCATCCTTAAGGGAGGGGTGATGTTGAAATATGTGTATATTACAACATTACCCCTCCCTTTCATACCAATATTAATATTCATCGTGCGAGCGAGACCGCAAGCGCTAAAACACTCATACCAATCAATTTTGCCAATTTCATTACCACATACGTTTTATTTTACGAGAAACAAGATTACTTTCTCCGATATACTCGTACTTAATAATAAATAAAATATGTTTATGTAAGAAAACTGTAATAACAGAAGCGTAAATACGACCTCGTATTCGTAAATATAACCTAATTCAATCTATTGACAGGATGTTTCGACATGACACCATACTATAAAGCAATAATACGGCCTCCTTCCTTTGGGAAATCAGTTCTCTCAAAGGAACATCCACATAAGAATGAGATGCGTCCAACTTTCTTTGATTTATAAGTTACTGAGCCGTGCATAATTCGATATAGCCTTGCAATCTTTTTATCCGACTTTCAAAAAGGAGGAAATTCTTTGTTCGCCTTTTGGTTTTTCTTTTTTAAACACTATTATTGTTTACAAGTTGCGCCCCGCGGTTTTACCCGCGGTCCCACAGGAACCGTTTTTTTTTCGAGATAAAAAGTACTCATGTCCTTTTCTCTACCCCAGACAGATTGGTTGTGTAGTTGAGACATGAAAGCGTTATTTATTTATTTATTTATTGAAAGGAAGACAAACAGCTGTTAACAATAAACAAAGTACACAGCGAAATAAAACAAATAAGCCTAGATAGTTTTCACTAATAAGTAAGATAAATAAATTGAAAGAAAGTGTTACATAAATATCGAAATAACAAGAATGGAAATAAACTAGATACAAACATAAATAGTAGAAAAACCTACATAAAACCCTGAGTAAAGGACTGTAACATAAAGCTGTACCATATCAATTTATATATAAAAAAAATAGAACAATTATAAAAAGTATACTTAGTACAAATATTTATTGCACAAAATATTTGGAAAATATGTAATTTTTAAAGTAATTTTGTCTCAAATAAACAAACGAACAAACTCACTTTTGCATTTATAATATTAGTTAGGGTTCATTGACCTTTGTTTCTGCGAGCTTTCTACTAATTAGTATATAATTAGACTAATACTAGCTACATAGTGTCTGAATGATTTTAGACACTGTACCTCGCATTAGTCTAATTACGTACTTGCACTTATCCTAATGCTAAGTGCAAGTAAGTAATTAGCAAAGTATCCATGTATCTTAAGCGATGGACATAATTTAGAATATCATTGTACCGACTTTTACCTAAACCAAACCCTGAAATCGAGAAAAAAACCGGCTAGGTGCGAGTTGGACACGCACACGAAGGGTTCCTTACCATTATCTATAAAAACGCTATTAAATCACGTTTGTTAAATGGGAGCCCCCGTAAATATTTATTTTATTCTGTTTTTTAGTGTTTGTTGTTATAACGGCAACATCATTTGTGATGTCAACTGTCTAACTAACACGGTTCATGAGATACAGCCTGGTGACAGAAGGACAGACAGGCAGACAGACGGACGAACAGCGGAGTCTTAATAATAGGGTCCTATTTTATCCCTTGTGTACGGAACCCTAAGAAACAGCTGTTTCATATAATTATGTTCTAGAGGAATATGAAATTATGTTCTATCAATGAACTTTTAGTATGAATCAGCTGATTTTGCTGCTTATGCGATTATAGGGTTGGCTCCATAGTAAAAGTTGGACATACTGACAAGTACAATGATATCTTAGAATAAGTTCATCGTTTAAGTTCATCGTTTTGAAAGAGTTTATATTATCGGACTTGGTAGGTGTTTCAGAATAAAAAGTTCATGTCGTAAAAGAAGTATTTTGAAGTCTGGATTTTACAAAAAAAAAACACCTATTCTAGTAAATACACACACACACACGTACGTCATGAATATTTGCTACGTGACTTTGATTATCTATGTTTAGAGCATCTTACCCTTCGTTTGCTCTTGACGTTGTCGAGCTGGCGCTGCGTGCACTCCCCGATGGACTGCGAGCCCCACAGCTCGATCCCGACACGAGTGTAGGCGAAGGTCATCGCGATTATCGGCATGAAGTAAGTCAGCACCATGAATACTACGTTGTATCTGGAAATTAAAGATGTTGAAGTAGGTGTCTCTGTGCCGGGATGCTTTACGGTGCTGGCAGGGTATGAGTCCCGCTACTGACGACCTACCTACTGAAATCCAGGGTGTAAAACCTGGTGCTAATGTCGGGGCTACGGGGACGCTTTCGCACGCTTCTCGGTCCCGACAGCGCTAGCCCTTTAGGGCTCCGACCCGAGCTTGCGCTCCACCTACCGATAACGAAGTGTCGGGACACCAGACACATTGTCATCATCCACCTCAGGGTTTCAGTTCGGTACCTAACTACCTACTTATATTAAAGGTATATAGCTCAAGAAAAGTAATATAAATGCCGTGGGACGGAAAAAGATGTAAGTATTATAAATGGCAATTAAAAACTTTGTACAATTCCCTTAAAGTTTATTAATTAACATAGTCCGACCTTCATTCAGTCAAGATTATCATACAAGTACCTAACGGTAAATTCTGGTAAGCCAGTTTTCATCACAGCAAAAGCTTAGTCTGTAATGAAAGCTAGCTTCCTAGAATTCCACTAATAATGAGGTACTTTTTCCCCCCAATGGTCTCTCCACCTTTTATTTCGCAGGGTTAGGATACTTTTCTTTTAATTTCCCCTACAATATTAAATTACTTTTTTTTTCATTATCATCTTAATAACAAATCTTAATATCAGATACTAGCGACCTGCCCCGACTTCGCACGGTACCTGTAAACCTTCCGTGAAAAGTTATCTAGCTGATAGAGAAAACCGCATCAAAATCCGTAGCGTGGTGTAGGATGAGTTAGCAGATATTCAGACAGACAGACGCGGAAAGCGACTTTGTTCTAAACTAAGTAAAGAAGAGAAGAGATAGAGAAGCAGCAGTCCAGCGACTAAACGTAGCTGCCAGTCAATAAAATAACCTGCAGACAGGTATTGATAACATATTTTTTTGACATTCCTTCGTTTGTTCGGAGAAAATAAGAGAGATCAGATGAGAAACTGTTAACATATTTTATGGAGATTGGATATTTTATCAGCCCTTCAAAGCTCATGGCAACTGCGCCTTTTATAAATATTTATGAGAGATGCCATAACAATACTGGAGCGGTTGCAAAAACGAAAACTCATTCAAACTTCCATTCGATTCAATGATTTCACACAGTTCCGCCATAATATACTTTTAGAAATACCCACATACAGCATCATAAGACCTTGCAGCTGTATTTACTTTTATACAATAAATATTTAATCGTGTTTAGTAATCTTGACTCTGAAATCTTCCAAACGCCGAATGCCCTTGAAACTGTATTTCTACATTCATATTTCAATTCAAATTGAAATGAATTCGAAATTCTTCTTACCTCAAATTCCTACGAGAATAGTAATATTGTTAGCACGTCGCATCAAAGAAATGAATTTAGCGAAGCTGGGCTATCTATGTCATTTCATTCGCACAACCACACAAAACTGCTAGTGCAAGTGAGAGGACGTAATTGGCGCCACTTCATTTGATTCGTTTATTTATTCACGTGGCTTGTACGAGTACATGTTGAATTTCCCGCATTTCGAACAATAAATCGTGTTGTTACTCGCTTAGTGCACGCAATCGGTAATGGAGGCGTAGGTATTTTGTTTATTTTAGGCATATTTTAGCATACTAACAAAAGATCTGAAAAGTAAGGATGTGATCATCCAAATATTCGACTTTTTACGAGCAGTTCGTCTAGTACTTAAAAAAATCGGCGCTCTCTATCTAAATATTGACTATAACTTCGAATCGCTCTTAATATGGATATGAAATAAGACTTGAGAGTATGATGACTGCTTGCTGACGAAGATAGTTTGCGACTGGTTTCGCCACAGATGACAATAATAAACTGGCGCTATGGTGTCTTTTGCAAGGATTGTTGGCAGTACTGAAAAATTGGCATCATTAAAAAAAGCTCCATTGGCCATCCTAGGAATTAAAATAAAATTATTAAATTAAAATTAAAATACTTACCTAAACTCCAATTGGGACTGCGTAGTCATACCGTCGGGCCACTCGGAGAAGCAGACCCGCCTGTTGAATAATAGGTACAGGTTATTTATAATCTTGTCGTGTCTTTCAACGCATAGACTAAGTGGTTTATTTTGTTTTCAGACGAGCGAAAAAACGTGAGTTAGTAGCTCTTGTATTCGGATGAAAAATGGCTGTTAGGTATTTAAATATAATCAACACGGGCTGATGCGAATTTAGCCGAATATTCCGACTGTAGTTTCGATAACCAAAACCAAATCATATATTAGGTAAATATTGTGGCATTTATTGCGCAGCGATAGGTTACTATTTGTACCACTAAATAAAAAGGCACAGTTATACCTATTTTCTTGTTCAGAAAACATTTTCTACGCGTTGATACTATTACGAATAGAACTTTGTGGAACTAAAATCTTCGAGCCTTTTCTAGTCCTCTAGGCGTTATTAATATAATTCTAAAGATATCCTCATATCCTGTCCTAGAGATAGGATATATTTCATTCATTGTCAAGCTAGAATGCGGTTGAACTCTAGGGTCTACAGAATATTGAAATCCTTTGTCACAAGACTCGCTAATCAACATTACGTCTGTCAATCTCAGATAGTGTCCCCTTGAACTAATTACAATGTAAGAAACTAATTTGAATCCCGCTAACTCAGCGCGACTGCGGTAAGACTGTGCAAGTGGCTTGAATCTTGATTAAATTATATTCCCTACTGGGTTACTTGCACGCCAGTTTATGAGCACATGACAAGTTTTCCAAATTAGGTAGTATGGAAAGTTTTAGCAGATTTATAACTTTAAACATGCTTTATTTACTGAATACGAACAGTCCCGTCTAAAAATTGTTTAACTGAGGTTGAATACGTTACGTGATTTACCACGCAACGGATTTTAATGAGAAGGATGTAGCGGATAAACTGATAGAGAGAAAGACAGATTCAGCCTGATTCGTTAGTAGACAGGTAACCAGTAGAATATACCACACATAAAGACTTTATTACTTAGTTCGGCGTAAATTTGCGTCTAATAATTTTGAAATTAAGCTCTAAATATTCCATGATTTGACCTACTTCGACACCTATTTCAGGTAATTAAGAAAAACGTGGGCGCAAATCGCTAGAAGTTCACATTACGTGGTTCCCTATTACACTGTGCCTAGTTAATTAGTTCGTTAGTCACGCTAAGAGGTCATTAAAATGGTTTAATATGAACTACATACTCTCTATAATATTAAAATTGATTAAAGTATGGCTTGCCTACTAACTGCGCCCTGCAATGT
Organism: Peribatodes rhomboidaria; assembly: GCA_911728515.1. Taxonomy (NCBI): domain Eukaryota; kingdom Metazoa; phylum Arthropoda; class Insecta; order Lepidoptera; family Geometridae; genus Peribatodes; species Peribatodes rhomboidaria. Next base: position 4,354,090 of record OU452175.1, on the reverse strand, counting down.
TTCATAGTCGGTCACCTGTAAAATTTGTCCTTTTTTTCTTTTAAAGGAAAGGTTATATTTCTTAATATTTATAAATTACGTGTCACGTTGTTTGTCCGCTATCGACTCCTAAATTACTTAACCGATTTTAATCAAATTTGCACACCATGTGCAGTTCGATCTAACTTAACAGATAGGATAGCTCTCATAATATCTTCTTAATATATATAAATTACGTGTCACGTTGTTTGTCCGCTATAGACTCCTAAACTACTTAACCGATTTCAATCAAATTTGCACACCGTGTGCAGTTCGATCTAACTTAACAGATAGGATAGCTCACATATAAATAATAAACGCGAACGAAGTCGCGGGGTGATAGCTAGTTTCTTAATAAGAAGTGGTTTAATCCTCTTTCGTACCAAACATTTCCACACAAAAAGCGGATGCTATCCGATTTTGTATGTCAGGTAACATTTTATACAAATGTAGGTCTTAACACATTGCGACATTGCAAAAAGATTCGTCCCGGATCGCGACTGTTTTTGCGCAGTGTCCGCTTCTGTGTGAGTTGTTTGATAGTTTTTTCCGTTGATTAATTATAACTCGTTAGCTAAATGAGTTTTCACCCGACGCGCGAATGACTCTGTTTATGTTACATGATGAAGCTGTTACATCGCCGACGCTATATTAAATAGAGTACTTACTAATTAATTAGAAGATGATATATGACGATGCAAACGAGCAAATTATGTGTTATGAACATAAATTTATTCTTAATTTTCATTAATCCTTAAACCAATCTTTCACTGACTGATCAAACCAATTAGACTACAAGGCTGATGCGCTTAAAGTAGCCTGATTATGGAAGCTGTTAATCACAAACGCACTAACTCGTTCGTATATTAGTCGCGTATGTATACTATCATCTTAGGTATTCTTCAATACCATTTGCTATTGCAAGTTTTAGTAAGCGTAATCAAGCGGAGAGGCCAACGTAGAGCAGCTAGATCTCAGAATAGGTGATGAAGGTAATGAAGTTGATAATTCTAGGATCTAGGTAATAAAGCTGAGTGCAGACTGCTTGTCTGCTGCTGCATTGCCATGACCTGCCTGCCGGCTGTACCTTTCCTAAAATTTCCTTACCTGACACTGCCATCAGGCAACTGGTCCATGTCGGTGGTGAAGTAGATGAGGTTGGGGCTGCTGATGATGGAGCTCCAGGCCCAGATTGCAGCTGTGATGCCGAGTGTAGCGCGCCTGCCAAGTCGCGGCCGCAGCGGACTTATTATTGCAACGTACCTGGCAGTTAAAACAAAACATCCAAAAAGTGAACAACAAAAATTGTAACATGAGCCTTAGAAAAATTAGAACAATGTTATGACTAATGCCAGGTTATATGGTAGGTACACGTTACTAGATAGAAGAAATTCTTTCAGGTCAATCAGGTGCTAAACTAAAAGTTTTGGCAAAAAGATTTTCTCTGATTTCTCTCCAGATTCAGGCATTCGAATTTTGAACCACCTTTGCACTTGTGGGTGACTTCTGTCGACATTCGCGTCTGTCGACATTCACTTTTTGCTCCTAGTTATTGGCGACTAAGTTTGCGATTCGTGGTCTCCAATATAGAATTAATCCAACCCAGCGGTTATTGGTGCTACGGTAAATAAGACCATGACCGGCTCATTTCCGTTTAGACTTTGCTAATACAAGATATAATACTGTACAATTTCTCACCTATCTACGCTTATAGCTAGCAGCGTGAACACGGACGCCGATATGCTGAGCACAGCTATAAACTGGCAGAACTTGCAGTAGAAGTGTCCGAAAGGCCAGTCCGAGTTCAGCATGTACGTGAAATTAAACGTCACGTTCAGGGTTGACACCATCGCATCCGCTACTGACAAGTTTACTGTGAACGGAAATCAAAGTTAATGTAGGTACGAAAGCGACATTGGAAGTTTACTACAGAAAAGGGTTGTTGTATCAGTTACATGACGTAAGGTCCACACACCGATACATGAAAGCGCCGACCAAAGGCAAGCCTATGAGCACTTATAATTATGTCTAGAGAAAGTTCTGTACTGTTTACGAATTAAAAGTATTAACTTGAGTTAACCTGTTAACTTTTGTGCGTGACAAGTACGTCTTACACAAGTGTTGCGTCTTACATTATTAGTTCATTTAGGGGTTATAAATTTGGCGCTAGTTTTTTCGAAGCGTACATTTTTTTTTATTCCATTTAGACATTTTTCTTTTTTTCAATAATTTATGGAATAAATAACTGCCGCTTCGAGTCATTGCAACGCATTGTGTAGTTAAGCATAGACAAGACCATGATTTAGTAATAAATTTCGCCAAGAATAGCGTTCCAAGACGAACAATGCCACGTGGGTGACACGCAATGACGTCAATCAATGCATAAATAGGAGCAGAATAAGTTAATGACAACAAGTTCGAAAAAGACGATGGCTATAACAAGTGACGTATTCGGGTGTTAACTCCCGGGACGCTAGACGCTTTTTTGGATTTTGGAGAACATAACAACCTAACTATCTCGTCCCTCACTGTTGATGTCACAATTGCCCCAAAAGTCGGAGACAGTAGCCAAAGTTATAAAAAAAAGACATTTTACCTAAGAAGTAGTTGGTAACGCTCCTCATCCGCTTGTTGGCCAACACTATCCATATGACGACGAGGTTTCCCACCGTCGCGACCACCACCATGCCCGCGAACAGCAGAGTCCACACCACCTGCCGCCACCACGGCAGTATGAAGGACTGGTAAACCTAGAAAAAAGTAAATAATAAAAAATCAATAAAAGAGAGGTTGTCTGGAGGAGATCGCTTTTAAGCGCTAAGACCGGCCATTGTGCCTATATTTGAATATAGGCATAACGTTTTAGTTTTATATTTTCTTTATTTATTGACGCCAAGTCAATAAAGAGTTCTGTATGTATTGTACTTAGTGTAAAAAGAAATCGACTTTCCATCATTACAACTGGATTTTGAAGAAGGCCAACCTAAAACTCAAAAATTGGACCTTGAAACCAAGCAACAAAGACTAAAGTTGTTTTAAAAACACTTTGTTCCTGGTTTAAAATAGGAGTTCTGGAGTAACAGATATTCAAAAAGATAATTGAAAACCTCCACATTTTTCTAACGGTAGTTAAAAATGTTACTTTAACCAATTTCTAGTGTTTGTCCGCTCTAAAACGGGGACTGTTAGAGCGGAAATACACTAGGGATCATGATTTATGAAACGGGAATTACGCACGTACGATTTAGTCGATTAACCGACTATAGTTTCAACCGTATTCGGCGGTCTTTATCAAGGCGAGTGCGCGCGCGCGGCTGCGTCACGCATAGCACTGACTAAGTCTTACGTGAGTAATTCCCGTTTCTTAAATCTTAATGTGTGAAAACCACGTCAGTTTACACTAGAGATTAGTTCAGGTAACAGTTTTGAAGATGAACTTCCGTAAAGTATTACGCACGTACTTGTTGCACGCAGTAACGTACTTGTCATACTTTTTGGCTCCCTACTTCCTTAATATACGTCAAGTGAGTAAAACGGTTAAGCACTTTGCCTTGTTGATAAAAATAAAATCAATAAACCGATTTCTGGCGTGCTGGAAGGCTTTTCCGGCAACCAGTCGACTGGAAGCGATTTCATTGTTGCCGAATTTTTCCAATTGCGATAGCCATTTTGCGCATCTCCCTCAAAATATTTTTAGCTAAATTGAATGAAATATTTTTTCCACAGAAAGAAGAATTTAGGTCACTTTGGAAGCACCGGCTTTTCCTGCTTGAAAACATTTACATGTCGCCTGATAAGAATACAAAATCAAGCTATTTGTAAGAAAACGAAGCGAGATAAGTTTACGAATTGTCCCAGTAAATAAACATTCAAACATTAAGAACCTTCGTAGAAATCGGAGAGACCACACTAAGTACTAAAAAAATAAGACAAGAAAAGGCTTTCCTATTCTTAGAAACCTCATTTTTATTTAATTAAGACTTATTTCTGGTTTACTAGTCTTAAGATAAGGAAATCGCCATTGGTTAATTTTTATAGACAACATTTCCAAACAGACATTAAAAAAAAATCAAATAATACGAGATACATATAATTAAAGCCACTAGCTAGTTCATCTGCTTACTCCTTCTCTCGTGTTCCACATAGTAAATCATTTAATAGTTATTATAAGTAGATAATGATAAAAATAATAATAAGGACTTTCATAATTTTAAAATCAGACCATTCGTTCTGAAGCTTACCCGTTAGAAACAAACTTCGATAGCTCAACTTTGAAATGACAATACTTCCATAATAATATCAACAAACTAGCGACCTTATCATTATAAGCGAAAATTTTCAGACAACCTTAAGATTGACAGGATATTATGACGAACAAGTAAAGGACGGGGTGTGCAATATTAGCAAAATTAAAACTGTACTCTACCTCTGTCCAATAATCCTAATCTTAACTAATATTATAAATGCGAAAGTGAATATGTTTGTAATGCTTTCACGTCTCAACTACTCAACCGATCGTCTTGAAATTTTGCATACATGTTGTCTGGGGAACAGAAAAGGACATAGGATACTTTTTCTCCCGAAAAAAATAACGGTTACTGTGGGACCGCAGCTAGTAAAAATACAGAAGTAAAGATTAGTACAGATAAGAGAATGCAAATAGTAGATCCGGATCGGTGCCATGAGCTCATTAAGCTCCTATATAAACTTGCTCCGCTGCGAGCTCTACGGCTCTATCCAGACTAAGATAAGCTGGTTGACAAATAGCGTAAGTGAGAGCTATTTTAATACCCACCTACGTAAAGCTTCCTATAAGGATGGCTTCATACAGTGTGATTTACGGATAGCTGAAAACCTTACCCAGCGGTTAGAGTTTGTTCAGAAAGAGAACTATCGTGGCAAAGACGGGAACTAAAGTCTTGAACAAAACAATTTCTTGTGGAACAAAATACGGGATTAAGCACTTGAGGGCACAGCAGTGCCCTCAAGTTTTCTTTCCGATCAAACTTTCGACTAAGTGAATGGTAATCGAGATCGACTTCATTTTAACGTTTGGAGGAGAAGTGTCAAAAAGAAGTCGATTTTTACAGTCAGAAATTAGGAATATTTATTGACATTGAATGTCACTGGCTTGAGAGGCGCACCTTCTCCAACTAGGCTATCATCGCTCTTGTCTTATTTATCTTAAATATATCTTTTCTTAAATTTATTTTTTCGCTCTTAAGTCCTATACATAAGTCGTCTCCATTTATAATTATTGTGACATTAATTTGTTTTTTTTTTAGTATTGTCTTACTGAATTTAATGTTAATGGACAAATAAATAAATAAATATTAGGTAAAATTTAATAAAGTAAAAAAATGACTTGAAATTGAACGCTAACTAAAGTCAGATACGAGTAGACCATAAGGGTAAATGATTTGTACCTACCTACTCATTATTACTCCTTTCGGTACCCATTACCCATTTTGTCTACGCTAATGAAGCGACATCTTGACTGCATTATGTGACAATGGACATTTTTAATTAGTTAATTGATATTAAGTGTAATTGAAATAAAGGCTTTTTTACTTTTATTTTTACTCAGTATTATCGTCACGTCTTTATTGTTTAAACAACTTTAATTGTGTATTTTTATTAAACTAGGTCCAATCGTGAGAATAAGTGGTCTAGTTAGGTGCATTTCGTTTAAGGTTATAAACTTTTACTACGAAACAGATATGTATGAAATGATAGTCAACCTGTATACCCTTGCATTCAAAAACACAGCTTCCGAAACTGTATACTTGCAAGGACACTAAGGTTGGGTCTTAAGTAAATGCAAATATCTTACGTATGAGCGAGGCCTCCTTTTGTGTTTTTTATGTGAAAATCTTACGGAATGTAGGTATACGAGTGCTTCCAAACTTTTCCATCTGCGGATTCTTTGAATACAATGAAATGTTCTCTTTACTTATGCATGAAATTTGTGAAGGAGGCTGGTGATCCACCTGGGGTCTGTTTGTAGGTTTGAAAAGCGAAAAAAAAATCTTTGTTCGAAAAAACTTAACTATCTTAGCTTGGGTTAAATAAAAAAAAATCTTAGTGCGTTTCGGGCGTGTATGTAAATGTCCTGCTTTGATTAGTACTTGGGTAGAGACGTATCATTCACTCGTCATAAGAGAGAGCAAATAAGAAAACTTTTATCGCTGTCGTGAGATCGTGTTGTAGAGGCTTGCAGAAATAAAACGTGACTCAAACTATTAAAATAAAGTAAGTACAACTAAATAATAAAAGAAAATTAAAACCGTAACCGTAAAGTTTGTTCTACTCGTATTTACCTGCATGGTCAATAATTTGCTTTTCATTCCAATATGTGAGAAAAGGGCGGCAACATAAAAAAATGCTGCCTTTCGAAAGTATAGAAAATAATCCAAACTATCGACACTTAACAATCAGCAACGTTCACATATCGTCACACCTTTCCCCCGAGGGGGTTGGCAAAGGTGTAATATAACACCCACACTTCGCCGGACGATGTTCAGTCCAAAATGTGACAAGGGGTAAGCCTGTCGCCATACACCGGGCTCCAGTCATGTAGCAGATGACATACAATACGCACATAAACATACGTGTATGTATGTTCACACAATAAAAAAAATTGGTGTGTATGCCGTTGGCTGGGTTTGAACTCGCTCCCTTGGGCTTGAGAGGCGGGCCTTCTCCAACTAGGGTATCGTCGCTTTTAGAGTCAACGTTTTTATTATTAATGATTTGACACAAAACGATCTAAAGTCCCCAAATATAAACAATATGGACGTCCCTTTACATCGCACTAAATAATCCAAATGAATCGACACTAAAAACTGTCAGCAGCATACATAATATAAATTTACGATTTGCCGAATGCCATTTACACACTACGTCCTAAAGTCTCCAAATATTACTAATGTGGACGTGCCTTTACATCGCACTAAAATATTTTAATAGCTTAAGTATCACGAAGCTGGTAATATAAATGGATCCTAAAGTTTATGTGTAGGTAGACATAAGGAGATAAGCGCTACAGTTGAGTGATGTGGGGTACGACCTACGATGTACGTAATCTTCCACACCTAAAGCGATTAGGAGTGTAGAAATAATTATCTTTTTAAAAAGATAATTCAATCAATCAATCATTTTATTTATTCGACATAATAACAAGTATCATTATTAAAATAAAAACAAAAAGCCTGACTGCAAAATATTGTACCCTATGTCACTTCCATTAATAAGACTATTCAAATGACACCTCACATGTCGAATACCATGCTGTTTAAGCTGTAGGGCGTGCCAAAGAAACCACATATATACAACCATACCCACATACATACATACATATATACACTCGGAAAACATAACCCTCCTTTTGCGCAGTCGGGTAAAAATTTTACATCAAAAATTTTGAAGCCACTGGTCTCCGAAATAGTAAAAATCTGTGCTACGGAAACCAGAGTTCTCTCCCGATATATTTAGTGTATCTATTTCACACTGACAAAATTTAAAAGTAGGTGGAAAACAAAAAAGAACATTGACAAAATACAAAAAAAATTAAAACTTAAATTAGCGTAATGGAAGGGATAGAATAGAAATTACCTACTGTCAATACAACAAATGTCCCATCATACAATGTCAAAAACTTAATTAGGTACTTACTACATAACCCACCCCTAATCGCTCACGGTGAACGCTGCCATTACCTACTTAACTGAAAGTATTTTTTTTTACCCTTTTTCAATGGTTTACTTATCTTTTTTAACCGACTTAAAAAAAGAGGACATTCTTAATTCTAATGTATTTTTAAAATGTTTGTTACCGAGTAACCGAGTACCGATTTTGTTGATATTTGGTCCCAATTTTACAAAATCCTATTCGGATAGTGGGAAGTTAGTTTTTCTTTTATTTCGTAATAAACAAAATTCTTTCATTTTGTTACTCGTACTTCATTAACTAGCACTAAGAAACAAACTTTAAAAAAACTTTTTGGATAAAGCGCTACCACTTAAGAATGAGTTAATCGGTGATGCACCTTTTCTCTATTCGTCTCTTTTACTCGTCATATCTGAAATTTTCTTCCTATTCATGTAGCCTTTCACAGTTCAGCCATAGTTACTTCGGTACCATCCTACTTCTTATTAATATTATAAACGCGAAAGTTTGTAAGAATGGATGGATGGATGGATGGATGTTTGTTACTCTTTCACGTCAGAATGGTTGAACAGATCTGGATGAAATTTGGCACAGAGATAGATCAATCTAGAATAATCTAGAATAAATAGCACATATAATACTATTTAACCGCGGGTGAAACCGCGGGGCGCAGCTAGTTTTACAAATAAAGCTTCAACAATGAAGTCAGGTCATGTCTATATAGTGAGATTAGATTACCAGCAGAACGCCAAGAACGCAAAACGTTAAGTTTGCATTCCGCCATTGGCGACGCGTGACAGTGTCGCTGCAACAGCCTCATGCAAATTTCAAGAACATGTATAGAAACCAGTAGTTTCCTGTCCACTGTCGCCTGTCACTCTCACGCGTGACTAATAACGTATCGCATTATGCCAGAAACGTAAATTGTCAAATCGTGTGTACCTCTGTTTCATTGGAGTGGTTGAGGTACTGTTGTTTGCCCTCATCGTAGAAGGTGACGTAGTAGTTGTGCTGGTCAGTGTAGGAGGTGGTTTCGTTGGAGGCCAGCGTCGGAGCCGGCTCGTCCAGCATCCTCGACTCGGACCACCTGTGAACAAACAAGCAGCATTTAATACAAGTAGCAAAAAAAAAAAACCAGTCAAGTGCGAGTCGGACTCGCGCACGGAGGGTTCCGTACCATTCTATAAAAGCGATAAAAAAACATGTCTGTTGTTTGGGAGCCCTAATTAAATATTTGTTTTATTTTCATTTAATCATTTATTTTTAAAGTGAATATTTACTAAATATTCTGTGAATATGTCAAGCGTCTACATGTGGCCGTTATCAATATCGAGTAAAAACGAGCAAAAAAATCGCGTTTGTTGTATGTTTCTGTTAAAATTTCAACTGTCTAACTACAACGGTTCATGAGATACAGCCTGGTGACAGACAGACGGACGGACAGCGGAATCTTAGTAGTAGAGCGGGACCCTATTACTAAGACTTCGCCGTCCGTCCGATTTACCCTTTGGGTACGGAACCCTAAAAATTGAAAAACGACTCCTTCCGACTACGGAAAAAAATAGAGTTCGTCTGTCAGTATTTTTTGGAGATCGTAACCTATTTAAACGAAGTTTATAGATTTAGAATAAATAGAGTAAGTATACCTATAATTCGCCGGTTTAAATGCAAAACCATCACCTACTAATATTATAAACGCGGAAGTTTGTAAGAATGGATGGATGGATGTTTGTTACTCTTTCACGCCAGAACGGCTGAACAGATCTGAATGAAATTTGGCATAAAGATAGATTATAGTCTAGAATAGCACATAGGATTGACTTTTTAACCGCGGGTGAAACCGCGGGGCGCAGCTAGTCATAATATATAGCCCAAAGTATTTTCGGAAAAACATAATTCAACTAAGTATCGCAATACATTTTCCGTGATGCTAGCCATTTAAAAAATCTAGCTAAGTATCTAACATTAATACCCTTCTATGGTACGGCTTATTATTATGGTCCCGAATAATTGTGATTTCAAAAAAGATTAAAACTAGACTTGTAGAAAATACTCATAAAAGCATTTCCTTAGGCTAGTAAATAGATTTATTCTGGTGTCCATACACATTAGTGTATAACGACTACAAAAGATCCATAAAGATAGAGAAGTAATTTCGTACATTTGCTATCATAAAAGTAGTTTTTGTGCTGGCGACCTTTAAGGAACCTTACCTAGCTACAAAAGTATCTTTAATATGCGGTTAGTACTGACTAGGTTTCTTTTTTAGGGTGTGCCGGCTTTTTCACACACTACTGAGATGAGCGAGAGAAAATTGCCAAGTATATTACAGTGGGCTACCTTTAAGAGGGCCGCGACGTTCTGAAATTTCCATACAAACGCACTACTCAAATTTCTTGAAAACCGTTTGTCAGATTATGATGAAATTTAGCATGTACAATTAAATTGACAATATCTTCGCCCCTATGTTCTTGTTTTTTTTTTTTAAAACGTTCTCAAGCGAAAATAGAGCTATGAAAAATATCCACATTTTAAGGGGTCACTTTTGACTGATTTATTGAATAGGTAGACAAAGCAAATCAAAAATTCCATTACATAGGGAGGTTGTCTACATCATTAGCTGTTAAATGAATCAATAATACAAGGGAAATTCTTAGTTACTTAAGAATGATTATGGTAGTGCAAAAGTCATAAAAAAAAATGAAATTGCACTTTGCCACTCTGTAGGTAAGTTTAGAGGCTCGTCAGTATCATTACTTGCTTCTTTTCACTCGTCTTCTTCTTCTAGACGAAATGGCTATAGAATACCTTAAGCCAATGCGAAGTTAGTCTAGGTCGCCGGACTCTTAAGAGGTTACCATTAGGCTAGGTTTATTCACCAAATTTTTTTTCACACCGTCATCTAAAACCTGGGGGGCTATTCCTACACGTGAGATGAGATGAGATTTTATCTTGGTCACTCTCACACTTATGACCATTCAAACGAGAGCAACAAGGACGAAAAAAGGTGAGATGAAAATCTCAGATCTCCGAATAGGGCCACTGGTGAGTTGTGGTCTAGTCTCTCAACTTAAGTTAAATAAAATCATCTTTTAATAATTTAGAAGATTTCTAAGGGTCTTACTAATGGCACTAATTTAGCGGACTCATTATTCTAATTGAACTTTGGTGTTTGATCTGTGACCTGGAGGGCTACTCTTACTCGTGAGATGAGATGAGATTTTATCTTGGTCACTCTCACACCTATGACATTTCAAACGAGAGCAACAAGGACGAAAAAAGGTGAGATGAAAATCTCAAATCTCCGAATAGGGCCACTGGAGGCTTACCACGAGTTTTGATAGTGAACGAAAACTTTTTTCGTTTTCGTTTGGCCCCATACATTTAGCCTAGTTCCTTAAAGTCAAAGTCAAAACCTTTATTTGCATGTTTACAATAATAATATAATAATTTAATAATAATATAATTTTAATAATAATATATTTTAATAATAATTTGTGTTTTAATACAATAATTCACACGCACAATGTATAATCCGATTCTCAGGATGGATATAATGTATTAATTTGCACGCCTGACGGCTGTTAATGGATGGACGTAAAACTTAAGACCATGTACCACTAACATGCAAATAAAGGTTTTGACTCTGACTTTGACTTTAAGGAACTAGGCTAAATGTATGGGGCCAAACGAAACGAAAAAAGTTTTCGTAACTATCAAAAATACGCCCCCTGTTGTTTTTGTAACGAAGGAAATGCTAAATGCTAAATCACTTCACGAAATGGCCGTAGAAAATTGTCTCAAAGCTTCTATGGAGCGCGATCTTAACGCAGAGTAAAATAATAACCCTATTTTTCATTTTGCGCTGCAATAAAATTGTCCCTCAGTGCGCCATTTATTTGACTCCATGACATCTTCACGGAAATTCTGAATTACTTTTTCAAACACTTAAATGTCTTTATGGTTGTGTCCTGATATGTACTTAGACGTGTTTATTTCACTGTGTTTGGATAATGGTTGGGTTATAACTAAACTAGGACAAAAATTATCCTTTTCCTTCCTAATTATAAACCGAAAGTAACTCTATCTGTCTGTCTGTAGGCTTTTCACGGCTAAACGGCTGAACGTATCTTAATGAAATTTGATAAATAGTCACAGTATGTCACAAGGAAATGTTTTTGGATACTTTTGTCTAAATAAGTAAATATTTATGCCATGAAATTCTGTAAATTAATAAAAATAACGAGCCGCTTACCAAATGCGTCAGACAACATCACATAATAGTACGCAGTTGGTACTAAAATAACAACAAATTTCAATGTTGGACTCTGATCTATTTGGTAACGGATTAATAATCATAATTTGATAATTAGTTACAGTATATCACGAGGAGGGTTTATGGATACTATTTTCTGAAGAAACGCGAAGAAGAAGAACAGAAGGCAGGTTCCCTACCAACTGAGCCACCAAGGAAGTCGTGCTAGATCATATCCCGGGCGAGTCACGGCTGAACACCTGATAAATAATGCAAACCGTTACTTGACTTCGTGTTCCTACTTGAGTGTAGCTACTTCCCTTCGAGTGCTCAATAAAATAAATATTTTTGAAATATTCTAACAGAAAACACCTGTATGATATTCTGTGTGTCTAGATATATACTAACATTACAAAACTTGCGTACCTACGATTAGTTTTTCCAAAAACTGGGATATTAAGACGGAATACCCTCACGGGCGCTATTAATCTTCTATCCATCTTTCTCAAAGTTACGACACTTCCATCAAGCTTGTTCTCGCCGACGCAAAACAATTTCACCCAAAACTGAATGCCTTGTTTACTACCTTCTAACATAATATTCTAGGATTTCGCTAAAAAGCACATATCGTAAAAACTTTACGCACGCATATACTGTTTCGGCATTTCCAGCTAGAAAACACTTACTTATCTCTCGGAGCTCTCGGACAATAGGCAGAAATCTTTCATCTCCGTAAGGGTTACGATCCACTCTATCTAGTGTCGTTTTACCAGCCCTATAAAGATAGCCCATGAGGTAGCTCGTAGTTTCACTGCCGAGTGGAAAATATACAGATGTATGTATGTATGTATGTATGGTGTCTCTTAAGCTGTCTGTTGAGGACGTGCTTCACTGCAGGACGCTCGTAGCAATGGGTTCTCGTAGACGCCTACTCTTTACGTACATATCTTCTGTATCCAAGATATATGAGGCTACTTTTCAAGCAAGCTTTGTGTTTGTAAGAACTTTGCTTTTATGAAAACAAAATCATATTATTTTTTGGGCTAGTTAAAATTTTATTAGAGTCTTTATTTGCACAAAATTTTGTTTTGCGTCGTTCTTTAGACGTGTCTTTCATATTTCGTATGACGAGCCGTCGATATGAGCGTTGCCACATTCATTGTTACGCAAGAAGAGCATTTAGTAGTTATCTCTTTGCACATCATCTACTCTTTAGCTACGACCTCTGATATCGCGTATCACGGGTAAATTGATGTCGTTTACTGTTAGAGGCCGGTGATGCCCCTTAGTGGTGGGTTCTAGCATAATTAGAGATGATGTTTGGCAAATAATAGCGTGTACAGTGATTATTGTTTACCTGGCATCTTCAATAAAAGCTTCTGTAGTCTAGACTGCTACTAGGAAATTGTTATTGCAGATCTACGAATGTTTGATGCAGTCAGCTTTATTGTTTGCTTAGTTCAAATGATCCCATTTGAACTAAGCAAACAATACTTTGTCAAATAAACGTTTGTCACTTTTATGCATAGGTATGAAGGTATTACGTGTATTTTATGATTATAATTACAGTCTAGTCGAAATTAATGGATTGTAATTTGTATTGCATATCAGAGTGGCTTATAGTGTTCCTGATTGATTTGATAGTAGAACTTGACTTTGATTAGCCGTACAAAATGAAGACAAACCAACTTCCAACATGCATGCTGACAATTCCATGTTAGAAGCTGTTATTCCATGGAATAATAGCCATGAGGCTATTATGATAATGATGACATTATCCAGCCTCATGGAATCATTAGCCAGCTTAGCCTAAATAACTTTCAGTGGAACCTAGTCATTAAATAACATAGGTACATATAGTCCGCACCCAAATTGCTTCGGCCCGAGTGAGTAAAACGAGTCTCATTTTGCAAGGCCCCAAATTTTCCAGCCCAATTTTAAATTTTCCGTAACAATAGACAGGAGCTCCACAAAAAGCCAAAATTAATGGTCAGTTTGGAACAGGAACTGGGATAAGAGACACTTTACTTCTAAAACATTTTGTGGCCATAAAAAGTTGCAGCTCACTTCTACAGCTGCACTGAGAAAAAAAACGGCTAACAAAGTGACAATATTGGCTTTGCCAAAAAATTATTGTCGAAATGACTATAAATGTTGTCATTGGAACCAAGCAAACTTTGTTCCAAACTCCATTTTTATTTTGTTAAAAGTTTATTGCCATTTTGACAACGCATTTATTGTAATTTCAACAAAGTTTTTTTTGATTTGTTACATTGACTATGTTTTTTTGATGACTGAGCAAAGTTTCAATTGTTATAATGACAAAATTAAAATTGCCGATTTGGCTTTGCTATATTAGCAACAGTAATTTGCCAGCCTATCTAAGTTAACTTTGATAAATTGACAAAGTACACTACTCCAAAGTTCCTTTGTCAATTTGACAACAGTTAACATTGATAACTCGGCAAAGTGAAAAACTTTGTCTCACAATGTTTATTTTAAACGTAGCTAATTTGACAAAACGAACTTTGTTGGCAACCCCAAGGCGGGTGTGGTGAAGAAGTGAAGAGAGGTGGGAAGCACGCGCCGTTCGGCCATTTTGTGTCTATTCTTCTATCGTGCGGTCGAATGAAGTGTTTTGCACGGGAGTGGTTGTGTTCTTGTGTAGAAACAGGACTATATTTTAAAATAAAGAACTATGGATCTGTTAGACAGTGATTTAAAAATGTTTTTGCAGTCTTCTGGACTCGAACATTTGGAAAATATCATGTTGGGTGAGTGATTTGTAATGTTATATGCTTACGTACCTGTAAAGCAAGGGTCAGTGTAATTTTCCAGAGCTGTTTATGTACCTACACCTATTTTATTGTCTACTTCATCTGGCCGAATTTTATTCGTTTTTGGTTTGGAGTCTTGTTACGAACTCGATTATGCACTAACTCTAGATAGAGTCCTTTTTTTAACTATGTTGTGACCTATACCAAATACTGCGCGACCATGGACCTTATTGCACATATTTTTTATGCTTCCAGAGAATGGGATAATACTAGATATATTGACACATGCCAACGAAAATGACTTATCAGCCCTAACAACAAGAATAGTTGATAAAATCAAATTAAGAACTGAACTAGAAAAGCTAACCCGTAACAAACAGGTCTGTTTGCATTTATTGTTATTTGTTATTATAATAAGTACTTATTATTAAAAATATTCATACTCTTAAACAATTTCAGAGTCTTCTGCTTAAGATTTCACCAAACAACCAAAGTACAAGCACCCAAATACACCAACATTTTCTGGAATCTCCAGACGGGGTGACTTTATTAGTTAGACAGGACAGCGCCACAAGTTATCGCAAAGTTCAAGAATCAAGTACAATGCAGGTAATTAAAAAAAAACTGTTTTATAATATGGTAATTTAATGTTTTCTAGGTTATTTTTCAAAAACACTCCGCTATTAAACTTTGTCACATCATCACCCTTGCCTTGGTGCTAATGTACCTACTTATTTATTATTTCAGAATTTGATTGCTGTTCTATTTCAACACCAACGAGGAGAACAGACCAAAGTAATGTTATGCTTACTGCGAGTGTGATAGACACACCAAATTTATCAAAGGTAATCTGAATGATTCTATATTATTACCACTTTAGCATATATGTTATCACCTTCGCATTTATAATTTTAGGTTTAGGATATCCAGTCGATGCACTTAAACGAATATTCTTAACATATTTAACTTCAATTTCAACAAACAATATCCTTAAATTCAATAACAAATTTATTTTATTTCAGGTTTTTTTACTAAATGAATTACTGAACTACAAAATGACACAGCCGGCAATGTTTTACTTGAAAAATATGATAAAGGGCAGAATTTGATATCGCGTGACTGGCTTTGACCTTTAAATTAGTGGTGGACGCCAGGCTCAAAGTATTGGACCAGTTGAACTACTCAATAAGACGATACATAATAATATGCCAACCCAAAAGTTTATATCATGTCGTTGAAGGGAAAATGATACAAACCAGTGCGCTTATCCACAACAGACTCATTACCCACCGCAGAAGCCACAGGAACTAAAGAATGCGAAGCGACAGTAGCGATAGTGGTGACTTCTATGTTATCAGTCAGTGGCGGAAATAAAAGAATGAGACCACTTCCTGAGAAGTACAGTAAATCTTGTACTGAAAGTCAGTCTTCTTTACATGAACAAATGGATTGGTTACATGGTTCATGGTTACATGGCCTTATGAAGTGGTCTGTTCCAAATGGCAAGATACATTTGAACTAAGAGCAAAGTTATTAGAGAGAGAGCCACATGTACCAGGACTATTGCAATACCTTTCCGGCTCTTAAACTACCCGATGGGTATAGTAATAATACATTTCGGGACATTTCCACACACGGTCGCCTGACCCCAAACACAAATGTTCACATAAATGTTTGCCCTAGGTGGAAATAGAACCCACGCCCCAAGCTCAGAAGGCAGGTTCACCACCAACTGAGCCACCGAGGCAGTAATGTATAAGTTGGTAAGTTAATTAAAAATATTTTTATCTATAATTAACTACCAGCACCCGCAGTTTTCAACACGCTTGTCCAGTATAGTTGGAATGCTACCCTAAAGATATCAGTTACGATTTGTTTAATTCGCATAATTTACCTAATAAGTCTGTTTTTTTTTCAGTGGGCGTAAAGCAAGCTGATTTGGCAGCATTGTTGAGCATTGTGACTCTTCTGCATCAAATGCTTACAATTACTGTACCTAAAAAAAGGTACGAAAGCTGTCACGAGATGAAGTACGGAATAGCTTCCTGGCGTGCGTCGCAACGGCTTCTGAAATCGAAAGATTCTACGCTCAAAGGCAAATGATTTGTAACGCTAAAGGTAAACCAAACCAACCTTTTATACTTGCAGTAGGTCCATAATGGAAAAATGTATCTCAGTATAAAATTGTAGTAAATGTGGGATTGAGGTACCAACTTCCCAATGTTTGCTCTGCTATAAAGCACACTTTTAATATATACTGGGCATTGGATTGTGCATATCCCAGAGAATCAGTACCGTGTTGGATGCTCATTCAACGAACAATGTTTCAAATGTCATCAAAATATGACACAGAAGGAATTCCATTGAGAGAACTGATCAAACAATTGGGATAGTGATACAACTATTCTGTATTCCATGTGCGACACCCGTGTGGAATGAGCATTCAACGATCAGTGTATCAAATTATTTGTTGACAACAATAACAGATATATAATACTATGTAAGATAATACTATGTTGTATAATCACAAACCTATTAGATACAAAGTAATAACAAAATGATTCCTTGCGCGAAATGTAAAGGTTCATTTCCTAGTTTTGTTAGGTTAAAAACTCACATGTCTTTTTATCATAAAAGCGTTACTTCATATTCTTGCGCAAGTACAAAATGTTTTAGAACTTTTCAAATTTTTAGTTCGTACAGAAGACATTATCTAAAATGTCATCTGGTCCCCAGCACACTAATAGAAAATAGATTGAGTGAAGAAATGGTGGAAAAAGAAGGGGTGACCCCCCTTAGGTGACATTGTTGTACCTAGTACTTCAAGACCCACAAACAGTTTGACGTTACCCTTAGATGCCAGTTTGGCTCAGTTAATTTCTTCTCTTTATGCAAACCCTCAAGTACCACAGAATGTTGTTGATACTGTTTTTATCGGCATTCGAAATAACGGCTTTTAACAACCAATACGAACACTTTCGCGGCGGTAGTCTGGTTCTAGCTTTATATTAATAGTAAGAACTATTTTGGATACAGACACTATTCGTTATTTATTTAACCAAAGTTCACGTTGCTGAGTTATTTGTTTTCTAAATTTTGTAGTAAGTAAGTTAAAAATACATTTAACAATTAGTAAATAGTGATTGTATAATAGTGTCTGATAACATGCTTCCGTTGTTTGAAGTCAAAATTTTATATAAAATGACTTTGTCTTGCTTTGGCATACTTCTTTTAGCGCGCGCCAACAAACATAAACTAAATGACGTATTGAAAGTAACAATAAGTATGTACGTTATAAATTAGATAGATTTTAATGTCAAGTAAATTGACTAACGTAGGTACTTATAGTTAGAACTGACACTCGCGAATAATTAATATTTTTAATATGTTATTTAGTTCAAGTTAGTTGTCGCGCACTATACCTATACTACGTAAATATGTATGGTCTGTACTTCGTAAAGTACCGAAGTATTATTTAAGTTATTTACTCTTTTAATGTTATGGTCCTATTAAAGGTTTCATTGTGAGATAATAATACATTGTGCTCCTTAGCATCCCGTTGTTTATCCTCTGAATAGTTATACAGTGTTTTCTTCCTTTTAAATTTTGGAACTCGATCGAAAAAGACAAAACGCTGTACAGCTATTCCGAAGCTAGACAACGTTTATTGCTAATGGGGTTAATAATTAGTGATTAGTAATTGTAATTGAGTGTAATAACGTAGAGTGCTCCTTGGCAGGCCATATTTTTATTGCAATAGAGCCATGCTAGAAATGTATGAGTATATGACCGGGCCACACTCAAAATATTGTTTAAATACTGTCGGGCCATATTGCAGTAAAAATATGGTCTGTACAGGAGCACTATTAAGTTCTTAGAAGTAAAAACATTAATTGTAATGATTCAGTCCTGCTTTGGCATTTCTTTGATTGTAATTAATGATAAATATTTTTTTTTAATTTTGAACAATAAATTACAACATAACAAGTATATTATCTTTTTTTTAATGTGTAGGGCCTTTACCTTTTGTACATTGCCATTCTAACGATATGTGTACCTTGTTAGGACAGCAACCCACTTTGTTGTGGTAACGTCATTGCCTTTCTGTTCCAGCACACCTCTTATTTCTATCTATTTAAACTGGTCAGTTCTCCAATCCAGTATTTATTAGACAATCAATACCTAATAGATACTGGATTGGAGAACTGACCAGTTTGAATGGATAGAAATAAGAGGTGTGCTGGAACAGAAAGGCAATGACGTTACCACAACAAAGTGGGTTGCTGTCCTAACAAGGTACACGTCGTTAGGATGGCAACGTACCCATAGTTAGGGTGACAAAGTACACATAGTTATGATGACAACGTACACATAGGTAGAGTGACAAAGGCATATCGTTAGGATGGCAACGTACGCATAGTTAGGGTGACAAAGGCCCATCGTTGGGATGACAAAGTACACATAGTTAGGATGACAAAGGCACATCGTTAGGATGACAAAGGCACATCGTTAAGATGACAAAGTAAGCGCAGTTAGATCGACAAGAGAGTTTATTGTTACAACAACGTTACGTTGTGACGATGACAAAGTTCCGTAGTTGGGATGACCAAATTCAACCTTTGTTAAATAGGCACTTTGTTAAAATGACAAAGTAACCGTTGTTGGGATGACCAAATTCAACCTTTGTTAAATCGGCACATTGCCAAATTGACAAATTTCCGTTGCTGGACATTGCTTTGTCCAGCAATATTTACGTTGTTAAATTGACAAAATTGACAAACTTTGTCAATTGAACAATGTAAGATTTTGTTAATGGAACGTTGCTAATTTAACAATAAAAAAATGACAATAAAAACTTTGCGTCTGGAACAACGTCCCATAAACGGTTGTGTCCGAACAAAGTTTTGTTGTTAGAATAACAATAATTTTTTCTCAGTGTGATTTTCAAGCGTCTGTTTTACGATTGGGATAGAACAAATCTATTACTTGGGAAAACAGATTTTATGGCTGCTATAGCATATTGATAAAGTGTCGTTAAACATTATAGTGGCCAACTTCTGTTTTATTCAGTTTAATGTATGCCATAAATTGAGGGTAAACGGGACGGGCAAGTAGCCAGCGATTCTGGGTTCAGGATTTTAAATGAGTGAGTGTGGTATAGAACACTCGTACAAAAAAAAAAAACCCTTAGGAAAATGGAATGAAACAACAGCTTATAAAACGCTGCAGAATTAAAAGTAGGGAAAAAATTATGAAAAAAAAAAGAGTACTCATACACTTATAGCTATTTTGGAAGGTTTATTTATTAAGTTACATTCAGACCATGAGTATAGTTAGGTTGACACGTTAGGTTGTGGTCGTAGTTGATTAGTTTGGAACAGCTATTTTTGGCGCTGTTAAAGGTTACCAGCAGCCTAAAACCGATATTGTACGACAAGGAAGCAATTTATCAGATTGCGTTTCGACATCAGCGCTATAATTAAAATAACTGTTATAATTAAATAGAATAAAAAGAAAAAAAATACGAGCTTTACCTTCTACGAGACCACGGTTTTTATTCCACTTGAATAAGAATATGAAGAAATATCGATTCTGATTTAATTAAATTTCTGCTCAATGGCAGATCTCTATGACTTCATGGTTGCGTTATCTCCCTGATACCAAGAATACTATCCTAGTAATTCTCTAGTGTGAGTCATTCTTTATTTGTACTCTATTTATTTTCTCTATACCCCTCTTCAGACCCCTCAATCCCCTGGGCATGATAATCCTAAATGATGGTCATAAAAACAAATGAAAGACGAAATCTGGCATCTTGTAGCAAGCGTATAGCTTATTATAGAAATTCAAGCTGTGTGAAGGTCCATTACAAAGCTCATCAGGACAATGACCTCACAGCTGCGTATACACGACAAAAAGAAATTTAAGCCGATAATTAAATGGCGTATGCCGGCGCGCCCCTGAACTGATACTACACAAACAGCGTTTTCAACGAAGTAAGGCTAACTGGGTACTTCCGCTTTCCTCCACCAAGCGTCAGGCCACCAACGCTTGGGCCATAATGGAATGTTGAATTTTGTAACTTGTTACATCCGTGTAAAGTCTTTATTGATTCTGCCTCACTAGGGGTGGCAACCTTTGAATTGATAGGTTGTTTTTAATAAATAAAAATATTCAGCAATTTGCCTAACCTAAATAGATGGTGTATTCCATCTCATTTAGCTTTAGAGGGTCAAAGTCAGCACCTCTAAAATGTTTAACAATCCATTATGCCCCACCAGTTGGTGGGGAAAAGTGGAAGTACCACGTTTCGGCAAAGTAGAGCTAACTTCGCCAATTCGGTGCTTTTAAAGTTGTGGACATGTTAGAACAGCTATGAAATTAGCCCGGATGTACGTACCCAAGTGATTGCGATACTCATTGAAATTCAGTGTTATTCTTACTAAAGTGCAGGTTCAAAAGGGTTATTTTACTTATTCTTACGAATAGAAAGAAGCGATGATAGCCTTGTTGGAGAAGGTCCGCATCTCAAGCCAGAGGGAGCGGGTTCAAACCCAGCCGACGGCACGCACCAATTTGTTAATTGTGTGAACATAAAATGTGCGTATTGTATATCATCAGCTACATGACTGGAGCCCGATGTACTCGTATGGCAACAGACTCGCCCTCTGTCATATTTAGGACTGAATATCCTCCGGCGAACTGAAGGTGTTGTATAACACCTCTGCCAGCCCCCTCGTGGGAAAGGCGTGACGATATTTTACCTTAGGTTATGAATAACTTTTTCCGTGAGATAAACTCTAAAATTGCAAAAAAAAGATGAAAAGATAAAATGAGGAATCAATTATTAGACATCCTCCGTCCTACCTAAAAAAAAAATCACACACCCGAGAAATTTCACAAAATATTTTTGGAGTTCAGACAACAACAACAAAGACGAGCTAATTTACAGAGCCTAATACAGACTAATTTCCAGATACATTTCATGATTAGATACCCTTAACAGACAACGTATTGAGATAGGCTGGAGGAAAACCAAACCTTTTAAATTAGAAACAGCGGTAAAAGGATCCCTTGTGTACTTGACCCTTGCTCATTTGACTTGATCCAATATATTTAATGAAGAACAAAGAATGACCTACTTGATACGTTATTACGGACATAGACAAAATAATCCATATCTATGCTTACATTCTAACACCATAAATTGCAAAAGTTACTGTCTACCTGTTTGGTAGTTTAAAGAGTTTTACCACTAAACACATCTTGATATAAATGTGATGACTGTTTTTCACATTGATGGTAACAGATTACTTTTTCGGAATAAATAAAACTTTCCGCCGTGAAGCCAGTGAATTAAAGTATCCAGTGTCATTCGATTCCTGCTGATACTGGATCATTGTGAAACAGCCATCGCTAGTACTATTCTTACCTACTATGCTAAATATTGTTCCATCATCTTTTAAGCCGACTTAAAAAAGGAGAGGCTTCTCAATTCGGTGTATTTTTTTTATGTACGAGTACCGCATAACTCTGTTTTTTATGAACCGATTTGGATAATTTTGTATATCCTATCCTTATTATGGAAACTGACGTAGTTTTCACATATGTATTATGATTTATGAAACGGGAATTACTCGACTAAATCGTACGTGAGTAATTCCCGTTTCATTAATCATAATCCTATCCTATCCTTACTTATTTATTATTGGTCATACTTTTTATAAAATCCAAGTCGGCCGGAAGTCGGTTTTAAAAAGGTTATTTATGTTTTGCACTTCGAAGAATCGAATGGTATGGAGATTGATGGATGGATTAAGGATGGTATATTAGATGGATGAAATCCCTAGCACTTTAATAAATAACTCTTTACATAAAAACCACTCACACAGAACATACAGTTCAGACAGAAATCTTCATTTATTAACAACTAACTGTTTCCCGCAACTTCGTTCGCGTTATTCAGAAAATACTCGCAGTATCCATAATATAATATAAACCCTCCTTGTAACTATATACTGTTACTATTTATCAAATTATGAATAATAATCCGTTACCAAAGAGATCAGAGTCCAAAATGTAAAAAAAACTGGCTGGTTTTGAACGGAGTTTTAATTTATTTGTCAGTTGTTACCAAATACGTACTATTCTGTGATGTTGTCTGAAGCATTTGGCAAGCGGCGCGTTATTTTTTATTAATTTACCGAATTTCATGACAAAAAGATTTATTTATTCAGAAAAAAGTATCCAAAAACCTTGTGACAAACTACAACTATTTATCAAATTTCATCGAGATACGTTCAGCCGTTTAGCCGTGAAAAGCCTACAAGAAGACAGACAGACAGAGTTTATTTCGATTTTGTAATTAGTATGGATGTTATCTCTTTTTGTTTCGTAGGCGACCATTATGAGAGAGATCCTCCAAGCGCCCTAACAGTTTCCCTTTGTGAGTAAAAGCTCGTTAAGGCTGTTACAATTTTGGAGATAGCTGGCTGGGTAACACTTGTGGTGGGTTAATTTTCATTGAATTAGACACTCAAAAGTTATTGTAGGCTCGGGTTGACCATCTTTAAAAAATAAACGGTGATAAGTCGGATAGAAGGATGAGAAGGAAGTGAATTCCTCGGAATTTACGATGACGAGTGATAGAGATGAATGCAAGAAACGTATGTACTGTATTAATCCCACTTACGTGGGATAAGGGTAGGAAGATGATGAAATCGGATAGAGTAGCATTAATTCAGAAAAGCAAAGAAGTACGTGACAGGTTTTTAGGACCCCGAAATGGGGATGACGCTATCTTGCTCTATATTTCATCACATATCGTCACGCCTTTCCCCCGAGGAGGCTGGCAGAGGTGTACAACACCCACATTTCGCCGGACGATATTCAGTCCCAATTGTGACAGGGGGCGAGCCTGTTGCCATACACCGGGCTTCAGTCATGTAGCAGATGATATACAATACGCACATATGTTCACACAATTAACAAATTGGTTCGTGCTGTCGGCTGGGTTCAAACCAGCTCCCTCTGGCTTGAGAGGCGGGCCTTCTCCCAACTAGGCTGCCATCGCTTAACACAGAGGAAATAATATTACAAAATTTCAGCAAAAATATTAAATTGACCCAAACATGTTTCCGTACTCGCTTAGAAGTGATATTTTATGTTTTTCAAGATTTTAAGAAAAATATTTTTGGACTAAAGTTAAATTTGCTTTCAAAAGCTAGTTAAAAGTTTGTGCACTAGTAGAAACTAGTGGACAAACTAATCTAAAATAAACAAATATGGCACATCACAACTGAAAACAGCCGTGTGACACACTTCTTTAAGTCGTTTTGTTAGTCCTTGCTTCTTTATTAAAAAGTTCATTCTTCGTTTAAGTTTTTAAGTTCATTCTTCGTTTAAGTTTTTAAGTTCATTTTTCATTCAACTTTGAATTTAAGTTCAGAAACTCAGAACCTACTTTAGCAGTCTTCTAACAATATAAAGCAATTAAGGAAACTGAGGACCTTTTCAAAATGGCCAACAATTAGTTTGTAAATGTAGTAACAGGACTAACTTCATAAGTTAACTAGCGAGAATTTATAGGGAGGGAGACGCCGACGCCCGAAAACATTCTTGAAGTCCGGGCAACGATATTAGAAACTATGGATTTAACAGTACTAATATAGCCGTACCTACTAAAATTATGGGACGATGACTATTACGAGTAAGTATTTAAGTTAAAAAAGGAAAGTTTGTAAGCTTGCAAATTCGTAAGTAGGGGTTAAAACGACTAGTCCTATTTTAAAATATTATAGCTAATAGAAAGCTATGCAATGACTGGGAGGCTATTCCTGCGCGTGAGATGAGATGAGTTTTTATCGTGGTCACTCTCACACCTATGACGTTTCAAACGAGAGCAACAAGGATGAAAAAAGGTGAGATGAGAATCTCAAATCTCCGAATAGGGCCCCTGGTGCCATAATAGGCTATGAAACGCGCGCGAAGCCACGGGCAGGTAAGCTAGTAAACGATAATTCGCAAAAACTTTAATTTAAAGCATAGATTAATGGATTTTTACCATTAATCTATGCTTTAAAGTTTTTTTTATTTAGCATAGATTTAAAAAGAATATGTATTAAAAGCATAGATTCATGGATTTGGATGGACTGCCTCGGTGGCTCAGTTGGTAGTGAACCTGCCTTCTGAGCTTGGACGCGTGGGTTCGATTCCCACCTAGGACGAACATTTATGTGATGAACATTTGTGTTTGTTCTATGTCTGGGTGTTCATATCTATATCAGTATGTATTTAAAAAATATCTAAGTATGTATATCAGTCTCTGGCAGCCATAGTACAAGCTTTGCTTAGTTTGGGGTCAGGCGACCGTGTGTGGATGTGTCCCGAATTTATTATTATTTATTTATGTTCTTATTTCTGAAATGCTCGGCTGTGAGTGATTGTGTGCTTTCCGCCCATTAACACGTAAGCACTGCATTTTATGGCTTTTTTACGCGTCGATGTGGAATCCAGAGTTTTAAAGATCGTTGAGTCCTGGATCAGAATTCAGAGGACCGTCTCATTCCGGAAATCATGTGAATCCCTCGAAATTCCCGGAAAATGTCAAACTATAGCAGTATTTAGTAAACAGAGTACTTACCTACTTATATAAGCGACAGTATCTATTTTGGAATACAGCTTTAAATTTACTTTAAATAATTTAGGTAAGAGTATTCTATCGTAGGGCCCATCATTACTTATCAGGCGAGATGGCGGTCAAGTGCTTTAGATAAGCACAAGAGGTGGTCTTATCGCTAAGAGCGTTTTATTGCAGACAAGCTATACCTTAGGTGCCGGTAGATTAGGACATCATAATGTTTTTATTCCATCCAAAGGTTGTCTGGAAGAGATCGCTCTTAAGCGATTAGACCGCCCATTGCGCCTATATTTTTGAATGTTTAGTTTAGATTTATTTTGTGTCAATAAAGAGTTTTTGTATTGTATTGTTTTGTATTGTATTGTATTGTATTATATTGTATTGTATTGTATTGTAACTCTTCAATCTCTATAAAACAACCTTTGTACCCACATGAAAACTTTCCTTATTTTAAACAGTTCAACATTTCGAAGCGAAAGAGAATATTCGCTAATTGCAATCCAAATTTTCCAATTTCCCTTAAGGTATTGGAAGCCGTCATCTTGAAAATTAATTAAAGATCTAGGATCTTGGGCTCTATTCTGACGCGTGCGATAGTCTGTCACTGTCTTTCTCGGAAAAAAAGTCATGAGTGTAAGAGTAAATGAGATAGGTAATGTTGTACGCATTAGAATAGGGTTCCATATACGTTGTATGTGGTTATCTTATATCTTTAAATCTTATATCTTTAAATGAGAAATTCTTGTATATATATAATTGGAATCTCGGAATCGGCTCCAACGATTTTCATACAATTTAGTATATAAGGGGTTTCGGGGGCGATAAATCGATCTAGCTAGGAATCATGTTTAGAAAATGTCATTTTATTCGTGTTTTATCGATAATCAACTTAAACATAAACTTGGAAGAAAAATAACAAAAAGGAGGCGTTTGAGTAGTCTCAACTGAAAAACATGACTCTTCCTGATATCTATTGGCGAATAATAATACTATTTTTTGTGAGCAACTAATTGCTTTAACGACACAACAGCAGATGGCGTTGTTAAGTAACACGAAGTCAATGAGTGTTTGCTTTGAGGTTAGACTAAAATCAATTGTTTATTTTCCAAAAAAAACAATAAAAAAAAAATACCGAGCAAAGCTCGGACATCCAGGTACTACTAATGTAATAGTCTATTAGATACTTAAGTTTGTTGAACAGACCTATCATCACAGTCTTCGAGATCGAGGCTGGTTGTGCCATTATCTCCTACGCTGGCTCAGTGTGGGTTGGTGGATGTCTTAGTCATTCGAATAATTAATTCTTGGACATTTCGGTTTCATCCCGATATTTTCGTTCATGGTACGGGACATTAGGTCGCGATAATTCGTGTCGGGCTGTCGCATTAAAACATTGCTATCGGTTATCTTTTCTACATTAGCGGTCAACTCGTCGCCTTTCTGTGGAGTTGAAGCTACCAAGCTACCAAGTGACGTCGTTGCCGCTCCCAACCAGCAGCTCTTTAAAAATCGCTTAAAGCGCTGGCTTGTCGATCAGACGTTCTACAGTTTCAAAGAGTTCCTTGAACTGTAAATAACAGGGATAGTGTACAAATGTACAATGACTTATTATTGTTATTATCGTACCATTAATTGTTTACCGAATAGTACTAATATTACTAAGTATACATTTTTATAATATCTTGACATGTAAATAATACTTACGAAATAAATGAATATGAATAGGAATATGAATATGAAGTAGGCAATAGTTAGCCCGATACATCGCCGAGTGACAAAATAACCGGCTACACTTGTCGCGATAGCCCGAATTATCGCCGTAGGCCGCTAATGTCCGCGTGCCATTACTCCGTAAGAGCACTAGCTGCGTAACAGTAATAGCTGCGCCTCGCGAATTCGCCTACGGTTAAAAGGTAAATTATGTGCTATTCCAGACTATAATCTACCTCTGCGCCAAATTTCATCCAGATCCGTTTAGCCATTCTGTCGTGATTGAGTAACAAACATGCACACATCCATCCAAACTTTCGCACTGAATGCCTTGAAACGCCGATGACATCGAAGACGATGCCATTAGCCGGTTTTTACGGCGAGCATCGGCTGCGTCACCGAAGACCATCAAGGAATATAACCTGCAGATGGCCATCAGAGATCGGAACGCGGTGGCGATGGAGGCTCTGAGTCGGGAGGAGGCCACGATGTTATGTTAATAAAAATTGTAATAATTTCGCGTTTTATAGAAATTGTGGGTCCATCTCGAGCATTCATGCTCACTATCGAAGGCACCTTCTTGCGGCGGCGTCGTGTGTCGGGTCGTTCTCTTCCCTTAAATATGGTTGAGGAGAACGATGGCTGGCACATGCGTCATACTCGTGATCGGGTGCTGCTTGCGGGTCGCTGGTCTGCTCGTGGTGTACTCACAATGCAATAAGTAAATCTGAAAACCTTTATCCTAACCTTAGATTAAGACTTAATAACTAACCTCCCCTCTACCTGTATTCCCCTTAAATAATAATTAATGATTTATGTAACAAAAGTCACGGTCCCCGCGGAGAGTAATTTTCAAATAAAAAAAAACTTTGCCATTTATAATTTTTGACATAATTTATTATTTATCATATAGAAAATAGAAACTGTAGTAGATTTGGGGCAATCATTAGATTTTCAAAGTTTATTTAGATTAATATTTTCTCTTATTATTAGTACATTCTTAGTACATTTTCTTTTTATTATTATTTAGTCTCACTGCTGGGTCAAAGCGAGTAATCCCTCCTTTCAGACTGCTCTTATAGTTCTTTCCAGACTTTTCCACTTCGCAACCCATTACATTTGTACATTATATCGAAATATATGAAAATGGTAAGTAAGTACATCGAGGCACAAAAAGTTGTCAACTTGTCGCTCAAGTCTCAAAACTTTGAAAGACACTTGACTGCTAGCTCTTACGCAGTACGCGTTTGTGGAGATTTCGTACCTACTCAAGATTTGTTTGCTGTAAATGGAAAGTAATTACGTTGAGATTGTTGACTGTTTTGGTGGCTCAGTTGGCAGTGAACCTGCTTTCTCGAAGTCAAAGTCAAAATCTTTATTTGTCCATCTATTAAGAACCGTCGGGCGTGCAAATTAATACACTAATTATTAGATTCAGAGTTATTTTACTTGAAATTATTATTGTATTGAGTAGTATATTGTAGTGAGTGTTAACTATAAATTATATAAATCATTAAAATAAAATTTGACAGTTAACATTTACAATACCTACATAACTAGCTCCAGACGCATGTCCTATCGTACATTATATTTAGATAACGTGAAAAAAAATTCCTTAAGAGCTCCTCTCAGTTTCTATTTTTGGACAAACATTCATTGTTCTATGTCTGGGTGTTAATCTATTTAATGATTTATTTAAAAATATATATGTATGTATATAAGTCTCTGGCAGCCATAGTACAAGCTTTGCTTAGTTTGGTGTTCGATGATCGTGTGTGCAAAATGTCCCGAATATTTATTTATTTCTGTATTTTGAAGTAGTTTTTAGTCTTTTTATTTATTTCCAAATTACTCATGAATCTCAGTGGCGTCATTTCACATAATTTACCTTTTATTAACGTTTTTATAGTATCGTGGCAAGTGGAGAGAAGTGGGCTCTGCCTACCTCTATGCGATGGGAAAGAGGCGTGACTATAAGTGTGTACATATGTCATTAAATCCATTTTTTTAAAATTTTATCCACAAAGTCCTT
The DNA here is from genome assembly GCA_911728515.1 of Peribatodes rhomboidaria. NCBI lineage: Eukaryota > Metazoa > Arthropoda > Insecta > Lepidoptera > Geometridae > Peribatodes > Peribatodes rhomboidaria. Next base: position 4,324,991 of record OU452175.1, on the reverse strand, counting down.
AATGCCTAACTTAGTAATTGTCATGTCTGATAATGATGATGATGAGATGATAAAGGAGAGGGTGGTGAAAGTTGAGATGAATCCCTTCTCTTTTCCATTTTCAGTAAAGCCGTAGCTACTTTACTGAAACTTTAAGTCGAGTTTTGTAGAGAACACGAAAAGTAGCCTAATGTTTGTATCATTTGCTCACACTCGTGCACGTTAACGAATCAGCAAAGGTTAATAATCCACAATTATTACACTTTAACACTCGAAGAATCACAAGTTTTAGAAAATAATACAAAATCACGACACCACCTTTTCGGTTCCCGCCAAAAACCTTATTAAATCCAGTCGGCCAGTCCGAACAATGTTGCCATACCCTATCAGGGTCATTATGTGATTTACCTTTAAGAACTGCATGTACCATAATGGAAGCAATAAATGATTGAGTATTGAGTTTTAAGTTTTTTATGAGCTTTTATTTATTTTAAACAAAAGCTTAGAACTTATTGAATCTACGTTTGAATAAAATCTAGAGCTTTTTAGTAAGTATTCTAGAAACTTGACAAATCCAACAAAAACTCGAATAAAAACCTCTCAATCGCAATCGCACAAATCGTGGGTCGCAATCCCACTTAACCGGGCTGTATCCCAATACAACCGATTACCTTTAAAAGATTTCAACCCCGTTACAAAAAAGCGTAACGCACAATATACAGTAGGTACAGTAGGCAGTGTGTACCTAGATAAAAGTAACACAAAACCAACAAGTACTTTTAAACAAGTTACAAAGTCAACTCTCTATTGTATTCAGGTAATGTTTCAACTTGAGAAGTCCTGGTTTTTGCGTCTTTTCTCGCGGCTACGACTGTCGGGAGATCTGTAAACGATTCCCGGGTTCCAAACTCCGGAGAAGGGAGTAAAATGTACGTTTAATACTTGTACTTCGCCTTAAGAGTGTCTCAAAATAAATCAAGAGAAACAAGTATGAAAAAGTTACCTTACGTAACGCGAATTGATGAATGATTTGGAAACACAGACAGATAAACTCTATACTGTTGACACCAGAAATTACAAAACAAAAGGATTATAATCCGCAAGTTAGTGTAACAAATTATAGAAAAAAGTAATAGGTAGTATTTATAGTAGCTGGAAGGTGATAATTGGTAGTACCAATGATCACTTGGAAATCTCTTTTTTTTATGAATAAATGGGCTCACGTTTGTCCACAACACACCTGATGGAAAGTGATGATGCGGTCTAATATGGAGAACGCTGCACGCAGCAGAGCGAGTTGCCTATTCACTTGTCTCAAGACGATGTTGTATGAGTAGATAGTATAAATTTACCTATAATGTCGTATAAACGGTGGAAAATGCAATAAAGACGCGTCTATCAAACGTACCATTCCTTTGTCTATTTATTGATATTTGAGAAATATTCAATTGGAAGAAAAAGGAATAGAAATAACTTTTTCAAAGATGAGACGACGAGCGATAAGTGCTAGACAAAAGACTGATGAGTTGACTACTAAAGTCATGAACAGAAATAAAAAAATCATTTATAAATAAAACTTAAAATGGTTGAATTATTTGGTCACTCCAAATAATTCAACCACATTAAGTTTTTTCTTTATATTTAGAATTCAGCTATGATGGATGAGTAATAGCTGAAAGTCTCGTAAAACTTTATGTTGGTACATAATTCTAGATGTCTTTGTTCCAATCCCGAGAAAAGGTTTACAGGCACGGCGGATACTTCAGCCGGTAATTTATTTGATGAAACTTTAGAGTTACGAGGAAACAAAATTAATAGCTGTGTCGAATAACTTCGTAATTACTACTTACGTGAGACATAGTTTTAAATTAAATTACAACGTTAATTGAAGCTTCAAGTTTTGTCTTGTTAATTAATGAAGAAAATTGATTTTCCTGTCAACTCGCTTAATAAACTCAACTTTGACAAAGAACCTTTACCTTAAAATAAGTAAAATTGTTTACGTTCTCTATGGTGAAAAATATTTCTTAGTCCTTTTCTGAAAGCCCTTTGTCATTGTCAACAACAAATCAAACTTTCAACTATAGTTAAATCAAATAGAAGATATCATACTTTACTACAAGCTAGTGGCATACACTTGAGCTAACTTAACTAATACGAAGTTACAGTATAAACAACTTACTCAAGAGTGTCCCCGTCGCCGTCGTTATATTCTGACCTAACCGACTTCCTCGAGTAGAAAATTTTAGTTCCATCACCAGCAAATTCTACTCATACCTAAGTTGGTCGCTTTATACACACGCTCGGTAGACATCATAGAGAAAGTTCACAAAATATGCGAATAAAATATTCCTAGACAAGCTCAAGGGAGTGCGGCGGATGCCTCAAGCGTCTGTTGAACGCTCTTATTGTGAGGAATATTCAATATCTCCTATAAATTCTTGCGGAATTCTTATGTACGCAATAACGCTAGTTTCATTGTTAGGGATAATCTTAAATAAGCCATATCACACGCGGAACAGAAGAAAAAGGGTCGAGGAATCACACGGTTCGGCGATTCTGACAGTGCGATGTGTCGGGCAGGACTATTTATCTGTGCGATTTTTGTACGAACGAGCCCCGCCTCGTGTATAGTGCTTACTATCTCCCCTTGTTATACCTAATACCAGTATACATATTTAACCAAAATGACGAATAGCATGGATGAAATGTTAATGAAATTTAGATTGAAACAAGATGTTAATTTCGTTGTTAACTTCAAGGTCAGACGGGGTCTTTCCAGGTCAACAGTTGACGTAACAAGATGTTATTAATTGACAGAGGCACAGACTGAGTTACTCCTAAAATAAGTACCTACACCTAGGTAACTATAGTAATCGTGTTATACGAATGTGAAGTGTATGTACTTATTACTCTATGAATTTTGCTTTTCTATTGAGAAATAACGACGTTAGGCCTATACTGTTGAAGTAAGTATGTAGTTCTGCAATGTTCCACTAGATGGCGAGTGTTTTTGGCCAGTGAAATGTTAAAACTCGCAAGCGAGATTCGCCCGGAGCATCGGGTGGTTTTTAAGCGTTGGTTGAAGTGTAGTCTTCGTTAGAAACTGAGTTAACAATTTGGTTCAATTGACGTCTACTATTATTTGTACCCTCGAGTGTACATTTACTGAACCATTAAATCTTTATTTACAAAAAAAGTTTTCTTTGATAGTGATGCCGTTTATAAAAGAGTTTTTATTGTATTAGCAAATTCAAATAAGTCAATGAAGCCTTCAGAACTGGTTCCATTATTGACCGAGCGAGCGCGAATCGCGAGCAAAGTGTTTCCATTTCAGCTTGGGAAAAATGGTTTTGTATGTCCGGCGAGTGTGCGGCTGATCTCATCTACAAGTCGCATTTCTCAACCGATTCTAGTGAAATTTAGTGAGCAGGGGCCATAGGCAAGTAACGTAACCGTAGCTGATTGAAAGGAATGCAAGCTATTTATATGACACGTGAACTTATCGTCAACTTGTCCAATCAGCGCAGCTAATGTTTGAGTGCTAGCATTGTAACAAGTAAAATATATTGAAAATTGAAAAAACCCCGACACCGATTTTCATCAACACCGTTTTTCATCAAACATAGCTATGAAGTTAGAACACTCCCGACTAATTCACGTTTCAAACAAAAAAAACTAAATTAATTTATCCGTTCGAAAGCTACGGTGCCACAGCAGACACATACACACACACACACACACACACACACACACACACACACACGTCTATAACACCCCGTCGTTTTTGCGTTGAGGGATAAAAAAATTATCGCTTGTAACTAATTGCAAATTGTCTAGGGACCCAGGTTCGACATTTAGATAACTTTTATTTTAGCTACAGTTTTTTTTAAATTGCGGAGATATGTTTATTTTACGTTTTGCGATACCTCAAGTTCTCAGAGCCACTAGTATACTTATAGGCATGGTATAATAAATACTCCGCCAGGTACAGCATTCAGAAACACGTAGTGACGTCAATCGATGCAAAAGTAGGACCGAAATAAGTCATTTACAACAAGTTCGAAAGAGACGGATGACGATGACGTCATTACGTGTTTGTTGAATGCTAGACCCTGTTTTTTTCGATCATGCTTATAAGTAAGTAGATGAGGATTATATATCTCCACTGGTAGCACTGACGCGTTCTCAGGGGCCACCACAAATCTACTCGATTCAACTTCTTAAGCTTAAAATCTCAAACGAAAATAATCTGCCTCATTTGAATATTCAAACAACTAAGAACTTGGGTATCGAACAAAATCCAATTTCTTTACAACTTTAATCAAATCGAAAGAAAAAAATATTTCTTAACTCGGTAAAACTTATGCAAATAGGATTAAAGTTATACTCAGCTTCTAGAAATTAGCGATGATAGCCTAGTTGGAGAAGGCCTGCCTCTCAAGCCAGAGAGAGCGGGTTTAAACCTAGCCGACGCGCGACGGCACGCACCAATTTGTTAATTGTGTAAACATTGCGTATTGTTTGTCATCTGCTACATAACTGGAGCCCGGTGTACGGCGACAGGCTCACCCCCTGTCACATTTGGGACTGAATATTGTCCGGCAAAGTGTGGGTGTTGTAAAACACCTCTGCCAGCCCCCTCGGGGGAAAGGCGTGACGACATGTATGTATCTAGAAATATAATATCTTTCGTTTATTACTTTAGTATTTTAATTTTAGGTAACATCAATTTGTTAACTACTTGAATAATAATAAAAAAAATCGGGACACACGGTCGTCTGACCCCAAACTAAGCAAAGCTTGTAATATGGCGGCTAGAGACTGATATAAATATATACATACGTAAATATATATTTATCTAAAGGCCCTGCGCCCTCCGCGCTTGCCTTACGTCCGGTACGCTGTAGAGGCCTCAGTAGCCAACAGCATTAGTCATTCACAAAAAAATATATATAAATATATTTATATTCATACTTAAATAGATAATTAACACCTAGACATAGGACAAACACAAATGTTGAATGTTAGTAGACAAAAGCATAGTTAGTAGTATCATATAAAACAAACCCATTGAGATTTTAAATATTTAACTTTCCAAGAAAAGCTCTCACCAACTGTTCTCAGTTGGTGGCTGCAAAATCTAAGACGAAAGACGAAGAACTAAGCAACCATACCAAAAAAATAAAAACGATAAATGATACGTTCATGTTCACGTTCATGTGTAAGTTAACACATTAATAAACAAGCTCAATATTTTGCTATCTAAGCTAGTAGGTATGAAGTAGATTGCGATCAAGCTAAACTATTCAACGAACATTTTTTAGGCAGAAAACTATTAGAAACTCTGGTGGCCGTGTGAAGCAGAATATGGCTTGTGCTTGTGTTTCGTAGGCACAATGCTTTGAACATCTGAACGTAAATCCAATAAATCGAGTGTTTCTCAGTTCTCGCTGCAATCGTAGCTGAGAGCAATTTACATTGACAATTTAACTATCTCAGCCAGTAATTTAACAGGTGAAAATTAAGCGCGAAACTGGTATCAAGTGTTAATATCTTTATGTAGGGACTCATGTTGTTTGTTCTATGTCTGGGTGTTAATATGTATTTAAGTATCTATTTAAAAATATCTAAGTATGTATATCAGTATCTGGCAACCATAGTACAAGCTTTGCTTAGTTTGGGGTCAGGCGACTGGGTGTGGAAGTGTCCCGAATTTATTATTTACTAGCTGCGCCCCGCGGTTTCACCCGCGGTTAAAAAGTATCCTATGTGTTATTCTAGATTATAATTAATCTATCCCTGTGCCAAATTTCATCCAGATCTATCCAGCTGTTCTGGCGTGAAAGAGTAACAAACATCCATCCATCCAAACATACAAACTTTCGCGTTTATAATATTAGTAGGATGTATTTAAAATGTAGGGTCAACTGGTACAAATGCGTCTGTAGGGCAATTGCGTCTTTCGAGAATTACTGACAAAACTCTTCACAAATTAGGCGTTACCTACAACTTTTTTCTATCTTTAGTTACAATAATCTGTACTAGATGGCGTTAGTTGCCAAATTTGTGGATGGTTTGTCAGGAATTCTCGAAAGACGCAATTGCCCCACAGACGCATTTGTACCAGTTGACCTTATATGTGACGTATGTCTCTGGCAGCCATAAGCGGTCATTAAATTATCCAATTTGCAGTACGCTAACTGAGCTAGCGTGCTAAAATTGGATAGTGTAGAGGCTGTTAGACAGTTAGCAATCCATTTCTTTCTATTGTACGGGCTTAGCCACGCTAAGTTAGTATACTGCAAATTGGATAGTGAAATGGCCGGTATAGTATGGAGCGAGTAGGTATGAAGGTATCAGCTGATCCGTCAAGGAGGCCGTGCTGTCTTGCTACTCCCGTAGTTAATACTAACTACAGGAAAAACAGCTACATGTTGAGAGCTAGCCGGAGTTTTAATGACGTGACTATTCAGCATGACAATATTGATTTATTTAACACTTCTGTTGTACTTCTGAAGCGGACGCTTGCAAGCGCATTTTTTAAATGATTATGTAGTTATTTTTTTATTTAAGTTTATGTATTTTTATATTATTGTTTTTTATTTATAAGTGGTATTTTTTAAGTGGCCTTATTGACATATATATTTAGTTTATCTTTCACCTAGCTGTAAGATACCCTAACTTTGTAAAATAAAATAAATAAAATAAATAAATAGTACAAGCTTTATTGGGTTGGGGTCAGACGACCGTGTGTGCCAAAAAATCCATTTTATAAATTTATGAACGTATTTTTCTTTCTGATTGTAATATGAGTAAGCTAGTGTGTTTGAAACAACATTTAAAGTCTTTTGGCAATAACACAAAGTTAAGTTAGACCACAACGTCGCTTAACATCAGGCGAGTTGGTGGTCAAACGCCGACCTAATTCTACATAAAAAAAAAACAAAGTTACATCCGATAGGTATTTGTGTATCACGTCTTTAATTTTGTTAGGAACCATACATAGTTACATTTTTAAGTTTGATTCTGAATGAAATCGGTCAAGGAGTTGCCATGATAATAAAACAGTTTTATTGGTACCGACCCGTAAATCAATCGAGAGCACTTTGTCAGAGTGTCTGCAAGACATTACTCTTTATACTAGAGGCTAGTCGGTTCAGGGCGAAGTCAAAATGTCTACGACTATTCTCTACGAGTGTATCCGAGAGACCATTCAGCGAGCTGCGGTTGTCATGTCAGGGGATCGAGTTAACCAGTTTACGAGACGTGCAATGAAATTCCACGATGCCAAGCCGTTTTAAATGGTTTAAAACAGAGTAGTTTGATTGATCACTGACTGAAATTTGTTTTTTATTGAAAAAAAAAAAATATTTAAAACAAGCTTTTATTGTTTAAGAAAGAATATTCTTCGAGATAATCTCAGCAAGTCCTATAATTTGATAGGTATTCATTTTGTAGGAGTGTATTAAAAATTGCTTGTCCGCTATTGTGGATTTCGAGAGACGTCACTTTGTTTTTCTAGTTACTCTCAGCAAGTCCTATCATTTGATACCCGTATTGTAGGAGTGTATTAAAAATAACGATATATGCGATGATAGCCTAGTCGGAGAAGGCCCCGCCTCTCAAGCCAGAGGGAGCGGGTTAAAACCCAGCCGACGGCACGCACCAATTTGTTCATTGTGTAACAAATGTGCGTATTGTATGTCATCTGCTACATGACTGGAGCCCGGTGTATGGCGACTGGCTCGCCCCCTGTCACATTTGGCTCTAAATATCGTCCGGCAAAGTGTGGGTGTTGTATTACACCTCTGTCAGCTCCCTCGGGGGAAAGGCGTGACGATATGTTATTAAAAGTAACTTGTCCGCCATTTTTGGTGTTCCGCCATGTTTGATTTAGAATGACGTCACATAGCTAACCATGCATTTTCATCCAAACTAAAAATGTATACAAAATTTCAGCTCAATCGATTGAAGATATCTGCTTCAAAATTGAGTTGCAAGATTACATCCGAACAAACGTAGTTACATACATACATACATTGCAAGTTAAATAAAAGCTTGTAAAAAAGTGTTAACATCCTTAACTAATGTACCTATCTATGTGATGGCATAGACATAGTGAGTATAATTAATATATCGCAAACGATCGTGCCATCGACGTAGATCACATCACATTTTTTCACGGCTTATGTTAACTTTGGTCAGCGAATATACATAGTTAAGCCTTGAACAGTCATCCAAGTGTCTAACAAATGGAAAACCGGAACCGGAAATTGAGGTTGATGTTAATTTTGTTGAAAGTTTCGGCAAACAGAATGTTTGAAATTACATGTTTTAAAAATATACTTTTGCCAATGCCATTATAAAAGTTGCAAACATTAACAAATGCAAACTCAGACATTCGGTTAGAAGGTCTAAGAAAGATTTAGAACTCAAATTTTTACTTTGTGTTATTTATTGGGTTGAAAGGTTTTCATAAAATCTTAAAAGTTTCGATCACTGTCATTCATTCTCGCCGAGACGCGTAAACTATGTATTATAGCAGTAAAACATTGTCTGACTTTACTTTTCAAACAAATTTTGGTGAAAAAGATATTTCAACCGCTCACGCGGAAATTGCTCCCAATGTTGAATTATTGCTTTTCACAAAAGAAAAATAATACAAAAGGCTTCAATTTAGTATTCGTTGTGTTGTTGACTTTTCGCTGCATATCTCCCATGGTGGGATTAAAGGAAAGGAGGAAATGTATTATGAATACTTGATTGAAAACTGGTTGTTGTTACGAAGATACTTACTAATTCGGAAGAAAGCTAGGATGCCAAAGGACCAGAGAAACGGTGAACTGGAAAAGACATTTAAAAATGTTTGGTACGTCTGGTATCTAAATTGTAGAGGCTTCAGTGGAGATGTAGTCATTTAAAAAAAAGAGACTTATATCCAACAGTGGGTTAAATGGTTGGTATGCAGATGTAATAAAAGTAACCGTTATTAATTTAGTTGCAAAGTGCAAATCTACTAAGCTACAAATGAGGTAGAGGCTCTGACCAACATTATATTATAGTGCTACAAGTATCTTTTAAAACTTGAATAAGAGCGGCGGTGCCGTTTTGGTAGGATAATCTCCTTAATTAATAGGGAAAAAGAACGTAGCTAGCTATCCCTTGATAGCTACTTGATAGATATACATATGTTATAGGATTTATAGGTATTCGTTATAAGCCAACATTAAAGGATACACCCAAATTCTTAAGTACAATCGTTAGTTCCGATTTTAGACACGTACCAAAAAATCCTTGTAGGTCTGTACCTAGCTACAAATAAAATAAAAGAAAGTCTCGCGAAAAAGTAAAAAGGAAACATTTAAATTCAAAACAATAGAATAGCGTTTCAGTCGGATTCCAAGCCGAAATCCTTCCCCAATCCGCTAAAGTCCCTGTTCCATGGTCACCCCTTATAACTTATGTGAATAAGAAATTAGATTGCGTTTTCTGTTTGTGACTATTTTTCAGTCCGTCCCGTGTTCTGTTATATTTATTCTTGTCATTTACGTCAGCGGCTTTTACAAGCAGCTTTGCTCCGTTATTAAGCTAGATTGGCTGGGGTAGATACTGGCAGCTGCAAAAGAATGCGACAGCGTGCTCGTATACAGCCCCGACATATATAAGTAGCGCCGAGGTAGAACACTCCGGGGCTTACCACGAGTTTTGAACGCTACATTTTTTTTTGTTTTCGTTTGGTTCCTTACATTTAGCCTACTTCCTTAACGTTTCCGCGAGGTGCGCTTTACTGAAATGTGTGCAGCTAAACGAAAACAAAAAAGTTTTCGTAACGATCAAACCCCGTGGTAAGCCCCTAGGGTATTTAGTGGGTAGGCTGTCCCTAGGGCAGTTAGTCCACATTATGTACTCTGCCTGTTCCGGGATCGTTGGTATTTACCCGTAAAAGATTTTCGCTGGAAAAAAGGGTAGATACTGGGAGGGCAGGGAAAGAGGCACCATATACCCTAACGTCAGTAGGTACAGGGCATAAGATTGATGAATCCTTCGGAACGTATCGTGTCCGCGTATCATTGAACAAGCCGAGTCGCACCAGTGCGCGAGCTTGTTGGCTTTTTGCGAACTGTTTGAAGCTCGCTAGCTGTGAGCAGTCAAGGTGCCGACAGGCTCTCGTTTGCAAATGGCTCGACTCGTTGAATTTACTCGGCGAACTGTTACGACAAAATGATATATAGATATACGTGTACTAGATACGTTACAAGGTTCATCACCTTCGCCTCAAAAATTGGCCAAACGATTTGACCGTATCTGGAAGCTATAGGTCAAGAGTTAATTGTCAATTATCTCGATATCACGATGATGTAATATTACAAACGTACAAAATACATTTTAGATTGCTCAAATCAACTGGACCGTAACATAGACATAGCAGGAGTCGTCTTTTTAGAATGAAATGTGAAATTTTATAAAAAAAAATAGTTAAAATCCAAAAAAATCAGAATGTTTTAAACACTTTCTAAAATTATTTTTGTTTTTGTCTAATAGATAACAATAGCAAAGATACTCGTAGCTATATCTTAGTAAGTTTAGATCTGTCAACGAAATTTTAAAAATTATTTCGAACTAGAGAGAAATAGAGGCTATCATCATAGCCTAGTTGGAGAAGGCTCGCCTCACAAACCAGAGAGTACGGGTTCGATCCCAGCATCAGACTCCCGCCAATTTGTTCATCGTGTGAGTGTTCATCGTCTACATAACTGGAGCCCGGTGTATAGTGAAAGGCTCGCCTTCTGTTACATTTGGGACTGAGCATCGTCCGGTTAATTGTGGGTGTTGTAATACACCTCTGTCAACCCCTTCAGGGTAAAGGCGTGGCGATATGTTATGTGACCCTATATTTTTGTAGTATATTTATTGCTATATGCGCCTCGCGGTTTCACCCGCGGTTAAAAAGTATCCTATGTGCTATTCTAGACTTTAATCTATCTCTGTGCCAAATTTCATTCAGATCTGTTCAGCCGTTCTGGCGTGAAAGAGTAACAAACATCTATCCATCCATCCATCCATCCATTCGTACAAACTTTCGCGTTTATAATATTAGTAGGAGTAGGATAACAGTTTTTGTCTAATATTTATAAGTACCTTTTATTATATAGTATGTATTGGGATGCATCCGGGTTATGTGGGGATTGACCCACTAAAACCCCCTCGGTGGCCATCCTCTGTGCATGGCAAGAGGGCACCGGGATCTCCATAGGACCGCACCGGTGCCCCCCTAGCACGTTGCTTGTAACAGCACCTTCCGAGAGATTAGTCTCTTGTCTCTCACCACAACGATGCAGGCCACGCCACACCGTTGTCTTCCCCGGGCTCGCTCGTTTGGTAGGGTGGTCAGATCCCCAAATCTGCCCACCTATGAGCCCAAATGTCCCCCTTTAGTCGGCTCTTACGACGGGCAGGGAATACCAAAGCCGTATTCTAACACCCCGGCTCCAGGGTGATTATATAAGTACCTACTACAAAAAATTTTGTGCATGTAGGAAATGTAACCCATAATCCGGATGTATGGAAATTCCTCGAGTGTTGCCCTACTGGCTCTCGTTGTTTCTTTGCTATATTTAGCTCGATTTGCATGTGGTCGCGTGTCGTGTTGTCACGTAACATGTGTAGCGACGTTAATGATTGTTAATTTACATTCAGCGGTGGTAGTAAAAATGAAATAGTATGGGCCGGCGTGGTGTTCGAAGCTTATTTACCTACGTTGTGTTACGAATTTATGGCGTAGTGGTATTGTTTATTGTATTGAATTGTTTGAATAAAATAATTAAATGAGTAGGTCTCGTATTTTACTGGGAACTAGTTGCGTGCTGTTGCTCTACCTGTCACTCTGCAAGAGTTGGAAGAGTTTTTGAATTGTTTTATTTGTAGGGATTTTTAGGGACTTAATATTCATCTTTTGTGGATGTTACGAGGCCAATGATAATCTGATTACGTTTGTTTTATCTGGCATTTGTAGTAAATCTATCTACCTGTCAATATCTACAAATCGATATGTGTGTGTATATTGCACGGATATGCGGACTCCAAAACGTTAGGACTCCAGTCGTTTTGGAGTCCTTAAGAGTCCGGCGACCACGTTACTTTACTCACCACTTTACTTTACTAATTTCGCATTGGCTTAAGATTTTTCATAATCATTTCGTCTAGAAGAAGATGACGAGCGAAGAGAGCAAGTAAAGATACTGACGAGCCTTTAAAGTTACCCACAAAGTAGTATTAAATTTTTTTTAATGACTTTTGCACTTCTCTAATAATTCTTAAATAACTAAGAATGTTCCTTGTATTATGGATTCATTTAAATGCTAATGATGTAGACAACCTCCCTTTGTAAAGGAATTTTTGATTTGCTTTGCCTATCTATTGATTAAATCAGTCAAAAATGACCCCTTTCAAATGCGAAAATTTTTCATAGCCCTATTTTCGCTTGAGAAAGTTTAAAAAAAAAAACCAAGAACTTATGTTCTTGGTTTAAATTAACAATATCTCCGCCCCTATGGGGGGAGATATTGTTAATTTCATTTAATTGTACATGCTAAATGTCACCATAATCTGACAAATAGTGTTCTAGAAATTTGAGAAGCGCGTTTGTATGGAAATTTCAGAGCGTCGCGGCCCTCTTAAGGAATAAAAGTCGGTCCAAATTTTGTTGACATTTTCAGACAATGCGCAGCGAAAGATCCTGTTTGTTAGCGATCAGATCAACATAATTTAGTGGCCCATGCGAAACCGGAGCAGGTTGCAAGTAAAGGGTTACAAACTTGGTATAAGTCGAACATGTATAAACACAACTTAATAAACAACAACTGTTGCTTTTAGACTAACTCGAAGAACTTTGAAAAAATATGCTCACACTCACGTTCAAAACGATGACGTTTGCCTATTTCGAAATGTACATAATAACTATTGAATGATTACTATCAGTATTTATCCTTTTCGCAAAATGGTTTAATCAAATTTCCATCCTATTCCATTATAATTCGTTAAGCACACACCGGCTCTTGTCTCTATTATGAAAATAATATATATTTGCTGAAGCGACAGGCTTTTATCAATAATATTTGTATGTTATGTTAGCATGAAAGGTTAACCTGTCGACCTGCGTGCTGGGACTTATGATTGCTTACCTGTTATGTATTTAACTATTGATATGAAGCTTTGTTAAAATAAACGTGGTAATTGTAACTGCTGGTTGGTAAACTATTATTTATTTGATTAATAAAATTGGGACCATGACGAAGGCTTTATAACATATACCAGCATAGGTGCAGACAAAATTGCAGTTTTACACATACATATCGTCACATAACATATCGTCAGGCCTTCCCTCGAGGGGGCTGGCAGAGGTGTAATACAACATCCACACTTCGACGGACAATATTCAGTCCCAAATGTGACAGGGGGCGAGCCTGCCGCCATACACCGGGCTCCAGTCATGTAGCAGATAACGTTCACACAAATAAGCACATATGTTCACACAATGAACAAATTGGTGCGTGATGTCGGCTGGGTTTGCCCGCCGAACCCGCTCCCTCTGGCTTGAGAGGCGGGCCTTCTCCAACTAGGCTATCATCGCATCCAACTAGGCTATCATTGCTTACACGAGCATTATTACATTGCATTATTTAAAACTCCTTTTCCCTCTCCCTTCTTTGTCCTTTCACAAAATTTTTGGTATTCATGTAGCTTGCGCTAACTGCACTATGCGCTAGTTACGCTCCTTTACCTATTTCTTTCCTCTGTAAGATTATAAGGCTGAACCGATCTCTATGAAATTTCGCGAGAATTTGTAATTATTTTTCTCATAAAAAGTACAACCCTTGGGCATAAATATAAGAAAACCACACGAGCAAAATCTAATTTTAACTAACATGAAAGTTTGGTTAACCTGGTTTCAATCGCAGTGAAATGAAATCTCGATTGCTACAAAAGTATTCCAATTCATTGTTCAGTGTCCACTCTGTTTTTATATCTGGGAAGCTTCGTTTTCTATTGAATAGAGGCAGATTTGTTCGGAACTAGCTGCGCCCCGCGGTTTTACCCGCGGTCCCCCAGGAACCGTTTATTTTTTCGGGATAAAAAGTATTCCTATTTCCTATTTCCTTTTCTGTACCCCAGACAACGTGTGTGCAAAATTTCATGTTGATTAGTTAGGGTGTGAAAGCGTTACAAACAAATAAACAAATTCACTTTCGCCTTTATAATGTTAAAGTTGATAGATGAAGCTGACTTTTGACTCGTTTCATCTACGTCAGGTCTTCCTACGCACTAGTATGTTCCTAGAATATCGAGCAAAATAAAGCATCTTTGAAAATTAAATGTGAAGACTTGTCCTAGTTCCTTTATGTGCACTTTAAAAAGATAGCACGCATTGAAATGAGTCCATTAGATACAAGTATGTTTGCATATCAAAATCGAATAAATGATAGGTACTTTATAAACTCTCATGCGAGTTATAAATAACTAACTCTTTTGCATGTGACTTCGCTCACGTTTTATAGCCTATGTCAAACAGGAATAATGAAGCTTTCTAATGGTGAAAGATTTTTAGAAATCGGACCAGTAGTTTTTGAGTTAATTCGTTGCAAACATACTCACATACAAATCTTTCCTCTTTATAATATTAAGTATAGCATGAAGTAACTTTTTCACAATGTAATTGTTTAATTTGAATCTACTTACTACAGTTATCTTGGCCTATGATCTAATATTTACCTAATATTTTTTGACATCCTTTTCAATAGAAGATTTCGAAGTTTCCATATTTATGAGCCGGTAATAAAAAAGGGAAATTTTAACCAATTATAATATGTATAAGTGTTACATCTTTAATTTTAATGGTGTGCACAGTATAAAGTACTAGCTGCGCGACGCGGTTTCACTCGCGGGTTCACAGGAACCGTAAATTTTTTCGAGTTAAAAAGTAACCTATGTCCTTTTCTGGGACCCTATTCGGAGATTTAAAATTCTCATCTCACCTTCTTTCGTATTTGTTGCTCTCATTTAAAACGTCATAGGTGTGAGAGTGACCCAGATAAAATCTCATCTCATCTCACGCGCAGGAATAGCCCCCCTGTACCCCTGTATGCAACCAACGTGTAACCAAAATGTCACGATGATTGGATGGGTGGGAAAGCTTATAAAACAAAGAAGTGAAAAAACTCACTTTCGCATCTATAATAACTGTTAAGCGACCACTACACTATACAATTTGCAGTATGCTAAATTAGCGTGACTAAGCCCGTGCAATAGAAAATAAATAATGGATTGGAAAATAAATGGATTCTAATTTTAACACGCTAGCTCAGTTAGCGTACTGCAAATTGGAATATGTAATGACCGCTACAGCTAGGAAAGATTTTTATCTTCACCTACATACATATATAAAACGTAGGTCCATTTTATGTTCTCTATCTGTTCTTGTCTATTCCTATCGTGTCCTCTTCCATGCGGACAATTCATTCCATTACGTCTGTCAATCATGCTTTTCCGGTTACAATGAGATTTACATTCGGGCTGACGGCGAATTGGAAAATTGGCTGATGATATCGTACAGTAACGTCTGTTCACATATCCCCATCAATGTTCTAGGGAATTCTGATATTCTCGACAGTAATCTATAGCAATAAATTGTTATATTTTTTATTTTATTGTATGTTATTTTGATTCGTAAAATTATTTAGACGGAGTACGATAAGGTATGATTGTAATGGAATAGGTATGACTATGAGGTATGGTTCATTATTGACATGTTATGTTATTTTACAATTCAATGTTGAATTATTGTTATTGATTATTGAGACTTATTACTATTGACTTCTTGTGATATTCACTTATTTTAAATTAACTGATGTAATTGGCATGTTGCCGTTTTAGTTATTAAACAATTAAACAAATTAAATTAAATGACATGGGAATTAAGAGCACAAATAATTTGCAGTGGGTTTACAACCTGTTGATCATTAACAAGATTCTAAGCAAAAAAGTCTCCGTTTTTTAATAGCTGTTCTTGCGAATTCTAGCTCTTTAGTAGAGAAGTCGTTGGTAAGAATATTTCGTCATTCGATTTAAGGGCTTAGTAGCAACAAAAAAAAAACATCGCTACAAAATATGTATACTACGTAGGTACTAGTTTTTATCATTCAAACACAAATTTTCGTCCGCTCCAGTGCACTAAAATCCTTGAATCTTATATTAGTGTGGTCCCGACACGCGTGCTGTGTGGTTCTATACGGTGCGGGCGCTAAATTACTGAAATCAAAGTGTGAACCTGGACGGACGTAAATTAGCAATTTAGTAGTCAACGCTGGCGCAATACCTGCGGTCAGCCCGCGGTGTGAGGGTCCATCACTTCATTAAGTTGCGTAACGTTTTTTTGTTTGGAGTAGCTGCTATAGTACATTAGTGTCGTTGAAAAAAAAAATGTCTGTAGTCCAAATTAAATTAACTAGTTTTACATAGAGTCCGTCAAACCTGACAACTTATAATCGTTTTATGGTCGACATACCTACAACACGCACGAAACGCTTTGGTTCCTCATTTCTCGTACGGACCGCCAAAGTGTGCAATACTCTGCCAGAGTGTGTGTTCCTTGACACTTATAACCTGGGTGTCTTCAAGTCTCGAGTGAATCGATTTCTTCTAGGCAAGCGTGCTCCATCGTAGGCCGCATCACTGCTTATCCTCAGGCATGTTGGCGGCCAAACGCAAGCCTATTAAGTAATAAAAAAAAAGACTTGATACTTTGTAAATATTATTTTCACTAGTCTAGTCTACCAAAAAGCTCACCCACTAATTTACCTTGTTATTCTATTACGTTGTTTTGACCTAGACATCGTATCATCCTTCAGCCTAACATAGACGTAACATTTTATCATCAAGATATTTTTACATTTACGCGAAAACTTTAATAAGTAACCAGGAACACTATCAAACTAAACGCATAAACAGTTTTGAAGTGCAAAAGATTACATAAAAACAGTGGCATTTTAGCAAACTGCAGCGATAAAGGCGGAGTCACACTTTAAGCGGGTCAGAGGCTATGTGGTTAAACGAAAGCAATAAAATTAATTTAATAAAAACCATAATAGGAAGTAGTTCAGGAAGAGAAAAGAGCGATTGAAAAGCATCATAAGCAAGGAGAAGCCAGGGCAGGGGAGGGGGGGAGGAAGAACAAATATGAAAGTACTGGGCACATGAGACTCAAGAACTGACGTCTCACAGTGATAAGCGCAGTACAGTGCAACCAATTACTTTGTAAATCAAAGCTATGGGTAGCACTGCAACTGTTATGGGCTGGCATGACGCTTACCATCAGGTAAATGTCCAGCTCGTCTCATCACTTGTTTTTTTATTTAAATTTTTTTTTTTTTATAAAAATTATATTAATTTTATTAAAAAATTTCATTTAAAAAAAAACAAGCAGAGTAGCTGAGGATGCAAGCATTTTTAAACACATTTTCGCACTAGACAAGCTTTCAAATGTCCTACGTCGATGTCAGAGTAAGCGTCTAATTTTATCCTTAGTAATAAATGTGCTGACGCTCCGCTCTCCTCTTGTACATTTCAATTCGCTTTCAATGTAGCGAAGCCTTAAAAAATATGTCCTAAGCAAGCCCTGAGACTTGACAAGAATTTGCCTTTTTATTCGCTCAATATTAGCTGTTTTTGTACTTTTATGACATAAACAAAGCGAGGATGATAAATTTACTTCACAAACTCCAAAGATAAGTTTTTTCGTGAACGACCGTGTTTTATCTTCAGGGGAAATTGTCTGGAGGTGACGTCGTCAGTTAGGACGAATTAGTGTCGAGGGATGAATTAATAGCTTTTTGCATAATTCATCCCTTTATCTTCCTTATACGGGATTTTTTGCAGGCGCCCAGGGTACTTGTGATTTTCTTTTAATTAAACTGTAAAATTTTCATGATAGCCATTTTCTTAGTTAGAGTATCATTATCATCATCATTAGCCGTTAACAAAAAGGAAATGAAAAAGAAATTTATATACCAAAATTAAGGTATTACAATTACAAATTATGTTCTCCTATTTTGCCGTTATTTGGCATGTCAATTTGGTCACATTTATGAATTAATGAAGAATTAAGGAGTGGATATCTCTGCATTATGCCATTTACCTTAGTCTGCATCTATTTGTAATATTCGCACCCTGTTGCTTGACCCTCATCAGTAGAGCAGCTGCCCAGATTTTAATGATTAGTTGTCTGACCGGTGATGAGAGAGTAGCGAGTAGAGCTAGAAACTAGAAACGAGTTGGCGAGCAGCGAGAAGCAAGTGTATAATTCCGATAGTTTTGTCGCTGGGCGAGGCTATAGCGAGTGTACGCCGAGCGAGCATTACCTACTCGCCGAGTAATGCCACAAACTATAGTCGAGCGAGTTCTCGCCGGCGCCGCCGCGGTATGTGAACATTTAGCGGGCAGTATCGCGGCAAACTATAGTCGAGCGAGTTCGCACCGGCGCGGCGATGTGAATAGCTAGCGATCAGCTATTGATGCATGTGTCTCTTTTATTTACACAGGATCTATATCTATTGTACGTTTCTTGAGTGAGAAAATAGTCGATAGTTTCTCGCTTACTGACTGGCAGCGGCGGTCTGACAAGTGCGTAAGCGACCAGGATAATTTATAGAATTATGTATGGCATTTTAAATTCTATAAAGTATAAATAAAAGTAAAAAACATAATATAAAAGTAGGTTAAATTTGTATAGAATCTAAATTGTACATTAGCATAATTGCCTACGAAGTAAGTAAAATTTGTTGACAAACTTCCGTTTTCCAAATTCGCGGAAAACGAAAAGTGTAAACAACAACACATTAAGAAATGATTACAAAAGCTTACAGATTACTTTAAACGTTTTATAACCTGTTTTGAGTATCTTCTCGTGCCTGTAGGTATATTAATTTTGATTTCCTCATTCGGGAAATTTGGCTCCGCACGTCTCCGTCGCATTTGCCAGTGTCAAGTAAATTATGTATTTTTTAATTGTTATGATGTTAATTTTACGGCACTGACTACTTGATTGGGATAAATAATGTTTTGATGAGTCTCGTAAATGCAAACAAAGATCAAATAAATCTTAGTTATGATAAAGAGGTAAGGTCCTTGCAAATGGAGCTTAATCTATCGCATGTGTTTCAATAGAGCCGCAGCGTGGCAGCAACGCAGCTTGCAAGCCGCGCGTCTCACCTCTTCCAGTGGTCGGTGTGCCCTTATAATTTCGCGTTGGTCTCATAATTAGAATCACGTTGGATTTTACCTAGTTGATTTTTATGAGAACAAATTGAATTTCTTATGCGCTAGTGACGGTAGTATACCTACCTACGTAGCTATAAGTAATATTTTCAAAGAGTCCGATAAACATGAGTGCACCGCTACTCAAGATATTAAAATTCTTATAGGTGCATAACAGTAATAAAACAGTAGAGTGCTACGAGAGTAGTATAACATGAATAAATTGGATTTCATTTGATTTAAATTCCTTTTTTACACCGGGTGTAAGATTGAATATTTAAAATATTGGTAGAAGGAGATTATAAAGTAAGTTGTTTAAAATAAGTAAAAAACTTTATACTCAAAATTTGACCTAGTTTTTTTTAGAAGCAATTTTAAATATGGTAGAAACTAATTGTCAAACAGATAAGTCGGTGACGTTTGCTCGCGTCGCTGTCACATGCTCGAAACCGTACTGTGTCCATACTTTCCATATTATATTTACTGAGTCCTGGCACATTATTTAGCTAATACCCTATTAGACTTTCGATTGGTATAGAATTTGTCTAATAATCAAACCGGTGAATGTTAAAACATTTTTTTTTAAATTATTTATTAATCATATCCTGGACTGAAATTTGTTAGATAACCCATATGCAATATATTTATTGACATATTAAATTAAATATAAAATACATTTCATCAAATAAGCATCTCGGTGACGGTCGTTCTATAGCGGGATCTTAGACTATATATACGCATATAATCTTATACCTTTAAATGAGCAATTCTTGTATATATATATATAATTGGAATCTCGGAATCGGCTCCAACGATTTTCATACAATTTAGTATATAGGGGGTTTCGGGGGCGATAAATCGATCTAGCTAGGAATCATTTTTAGAAAATATCATTTTATTCGTGTTTTATCGATAATCAATCTCAACTGAAAAATATGACTCTTCCTGACATCTATTGGCGAATAATAATACTACTATTTTTTGTGAGCAACTAATTGCTTTAACGACACAACAGCAGATGGCGTTGTTAAGTAACACGAAGTCAATGAGTGTTTGCTTTGAGGTTAGACTAAAATCAATTGTTTATTATCGAAAAAACACAATAAAAAAAAAAAAAAAAATACCGAGCAAAGCTCGGCCATCCAGGTACTGTTCATGAATTATCATGTGCTTAAGTACGTCGATACACCAAATTTTCACAGACCCTATTTTAAAAAACTTAAAATACTAACGACAACATCAATATTTATTTTAGAAAACTGTAAATTTGTACGCAAATATCCCCTATTTTTTCCAAAACTTGCTGACCAGCGACAATATCAATTAAGGCCTAACTACAAACACAAATTAATTCTACCAACCTCAAGATTAATACAATAAAAATACATGGTTCCGGCCCAAACCCGACGGCTATTAAAATTCGTAATAAATTACCTATATAGTTAAAAAACATAGAAGATGAGGTCAAATTTATTAAAACACTAAAATATATATTGATCAAAAAATGTTTTTATACTCTAGATGAATTCTTAACTGACAAAAATATGTACTTAATAGAATAAATCCAGTCCGAACAATGTTGCCATACTTGCCATACATCAGGGTCATTATGTGATACAATTTTATGTAATTTACCTTTAAGAACTGCATGTACCATAATGGAAGCAATAAATTATTGAGTATTGAGTGTTCAACCTGCCACCCGGTCAAAGTCAAAGTCAAAATGTTTTTATTCAATTTAGGTATCAAAGATACACTTATGAACGTCAAAGTTATTTAAATAGACTCGACCGCCTTGTTCGGATAAAAAGCCTCTACTCAGAAGAACAGGCAAGAAACTGAGGGGCATTATTTTTTCAAATAATAAATAAATTACAGTCTCACAAATTTTGGCTTACAACTAGGTAATATCTATAAAATACTAGTGGCTACTTGGCGGAAGTGGAAGGCTCCAGACATCTTTATCTTCTAAATAATTCTTAACCTTATAATATCCTCTTATAAGTCGGTCTATAAGTACCTACGTATTTTTCGTTTTGCGAAGCATCAGATAAAGCTCCTCCACCATTTCTGCAGGTATTAAAACTTTTAACAGTTAGTACTGCTAGTATTCTGCGACCTTTAACTTTTAAGATAAATATTAAGTCCGAGGACAGAGCTCAAAACTGGGTGAAAGAATGGGTTAACGTAATCTTACAAAAGTGGAATGAAGCAAAAAGTTTTTAGATTGTGCTAAGCTATAAAAAACCTATTCGGCTGCCAACTTCATGTACTTTATGGTGTCGGAGTTTCATAAAAGGAAGTTATGTCTCTTTGTTCTAGGAAGACTCGTTCCATCACATTTGGCAAGATAATAACTGTTATTATACTACGCTGAAGTAGATTATGTGTGGAAAGATAATAGGAAAATATGCTATTTCTACTTATGTTTATTTCGGAACAAAATAATTTATAGACAAGACTCGCTAATGCAATCTCTGGCAGTGCCGTGGAGTAAGCGGTACATACTATCGAGCCAGTGGATCGGATACTGAAAGCTTACTTGAATCCTACTATCCTACTTAATATTTTAAACGCGAAAGTTTGTAAGAATGGATGGATGGATGTTTGGTACACTTTTACGCCAGAACGGCTGAACAGATCTGGATGAAATTTGGCGCAGAGATAGATTATAGTCTAGAATAGTACATAGGATTATTTTTAACCGCTGGTGTTGGAAACCGCGTGGGGTTTAGATCTGGGCTAGAGGAAGGCCAGTCTTCAGCCCTTATAAAGTCCGGAACATTGGCTTTCAGCCAGGCTTGGGTAGTTCGCGCCTTGTGATCCCTTTCCGAACAAGGCGGTCGAGTCATTGTTAATAATAAATTATTTTGTTTTTAACCTTAACTTCAACCGTCCCCGTTAGGGCCCTAGAGCAAGCCCCTTCTGGGCTGCCAGGGCAATTCGACGCCCCTCCCTCGGCGACAGCCCAAGCCGAGGCCGTACCTCAGAGGTGCCCTTGCGCTCGTCGCCCATAGTTTGTAAGCATTTTTGAGGCCCTGCGCTATCTGCGCTTGCCTAATGGCCCGGTACGCTGTCGAGCCCTCAGTGGCCAACAGCATAGAGTCACCCAAAAAAAAAAAAAAAAAGTTCGCGCCTTGTGACCAGGTAAAGAGTCACTAAACTCCACGGTAGATTTTTAAAAAGTGTATTGCTAAGGGGTTTTACAACACCATCTAAGACGGTCTCTTGATACACTTTGGCTGAAGTTTTCACCCCCTTTTCACAAAAATGAAGCTTTGTGACGCCGTGATAGGATACCCCCCACCAAACCATGACTGACGCAGGATGATGACCACGCTGTACCTTTCCGACCACTTCCGTAGCTTTTTTAAAGCTATGAGCGTAAACTTTTCGTTTTGCTTGTTATAGTGTTCTTCTATCGTGAAAATTTTTCGTCGGTAAAAAGGATATTTCTGTAACTTTCACCTGCGTAACGGGATAGAAGACATGTTGATCTCTATCCACTCATCCACTCTCTTTAACTGCAGCGATTGATTAAGGACATGTCCTGTATATCATCGGCGATATGCACCAAGCTTCAGGTCTTGTTTTATTATATGCGACAGAGTCCTAGCGGGTATCTTCATTTCTCGCGATAAGATTTTTTGTTTCCTCATTGGGTTTTTTTCGAATTCTGGCTTTAACAGCATTAACACCCTTAGTAGTTCTCATCGCACGCGGCCGCCCCGATCTTTTATGATTTTCAACAGAGGAAGTGTCGGTATGTCTGTCGATACTACGATATACGAACATGCGGCTGATACCAAGATTTTGAAGAGTCTTGAAAATGAACGACGGTTCCATACCCACTTTATGCAACGCAATCACTGCAACTCTGTTTTATTTAACACCCTATTCCATGTTATAAATGTAAAATGGCGGGAAATTAATTGTAGTTTTCGACATAATAAACGCATTCCAAATTTAAATGAAAAAAAAAAATTAACGAAGGAGTTTGTATTGTAACAATATTTATGGCCAGACTAGTTATATATCTTGTTTTTTTTTTTAATTATATAAATCTTTGTCTATTAAGTAGCATAAACAATGACAGCTAGGTATTTTTTAAAGTAGATCTGTCAACTAAATCCAGAACTACTTATTATCTACAAAAATGATGCAATAAAAAAACTAATTATTTACTAGGTTGCTTACTAATGCTTATAGAACTTTCTTGACTTTCTATTCACTATAATAATATATAGATATAATATTTAGCTACATTTACATTTATTTTTATAAATATACTTAAAAGCTTTTCAAAAACAAAAGAAACTCCTTTGCGCTAGTTTGTAGTAAGTAATAAGCTTCCTGGTGCTAAATATCTCATTTTCATTTCGCCATTAGTCTCCCGAAGATGGCAAACAATAGCTAAAGTGGGTTAATCACTGCGCATGCTGGCAACTCTGGCTAGCCTTGGAGCTTCCACGAAACTCAGTGACGTTTAGTAACTTATTAAGGTACAAGACGAATTAGTGATTGTAGGTCACCTTATGAACATTGAAGATCAATAAACGTCTACACATTGTATACTAGCTGTGCCCCGTGGTTTCACCCGGGGTTAAAAAGTATCCTATGTGCTATTCTACACTATAATCTATCTCTGCGCCAAATTTCATCCAGATCTGTTCAGCCGTTCTGGCGTTAAAAAGTAACAAACACCCATCCATCCATCCATATTCTTAGAAACTTTCGCGTTTATAATATTTTTACTAGCTGCACCCCGCGGTTTCACCCGCGGTCCCACAGGAACTGTTTATTTTTCGGGATTAAAAGTACCTTGTTACTTCTAGTACCTCCCAGAATATGTGTACAAAGTTTCATGATGATTCGTCAAGTAGTTTTTTCGTGAAAGCGTAACAAACATCCACGCTTTCACATTTATAATATTAAGTAAGGATAATATAAAAATAAATATAATAAATATGTAAATATAAATAGTAGGATTAGACTAGTGCATAAATACGAGTAATATCCTAATAATAATCCAAAAACCAGAAATACAATAGGTAATTAGTAAGGGCCCGGCTCCGATGAGGTCCAAGATCTGCTGAAATGTGTGTCACCTCAAATTTCTCAGTTCAAGTTTAAGTTGTATGTATGTGGTTTTTTCTTTTAATTTTTTTACTAGCGACCCGCCCTGTCTTTGCACGGTACCTATGAACCTTCTGTGGAAAAATATCTAGCTGATAATGAAAACCGCTTCAAATGCATGGATGCATGATGAGGGAGTTGGCGGATAAACATACATAAAGAAAGACAGACGCGGAAAGCGACTTCGTTTTATACTATGTAGGGATTAGTTTTGTAAATGCAATGCTTGACAACCACATTTTACTCATAAAGTCCATAACAATACCTAGGAATCTTTGCAAGTGTGTGTAAATTAAGTATTGTAATGACAAGGTAGTGCCATGGATTTTTCAAAGTATCTTGGCAATTCTCTTTGTCTTGGACAAACTGTGAAATGCAAACTTTACTCGTAATTCGCAAATAATGCTTTTCAGGTATATGCAAAGTGTGTTAAATAGTATTGACGTGTTCCAACGATTTATTAAAGTCGTCGTGGAGACTATTTTGAGAGTAATAATTTTACTTGACATGTACACAACACGTAACAATTATGATAGAAACATTTATATGAGTAAACGAGAATGAAGTAAACGAACTTTGAGTTTCGTTTAAAAGAACGAAACTCATAGTGAGAGTTAATTAAACCTCGTTAAATGGAGATCTGCACAATCATTCGGAAACGTTTCCGATCGGATTGCAAAAAATTTACTTTAATTGTTCACAAATCTCAGTCTAATAAATGTTGGCATAGGAAACCGAATATAAATCATATTGGATGAACAAATCACGTTTAAAAACTTATGAAAGCGGACCGAGATTCGAAGAATTTGAGTTTAAAATGTCTCGAATCCGAATGGAACGTTTCTGAATGACAATATGAAGTCCTGCAATGAATGGTTATGTCTTTTGACAACTATCACAAAACATTACAATTAAATCATAGAAATATTTCTTCTATGCGATGAAGATGTCTTGAAACAAAACAAGGTAATGAAACCTAAAAGCATAACAGTGTATCGCAGAAGGTTATGTCTCTTTCTATTCATGGATTCCAAGGTCTCGATTCCACATGCAAGAAATCTCCCGCGAAAAATGTCTGCAAGAAACACGACAGGCTGTCCGATAGCAACTTGCAAGTGTAGACTCCGTAGCAAGTGCTACGCAGCGTAGCGACAGTACCAGCTGTTGTTGAAGAGACTGTCGGACATTTCTTGCGGGAGTTTTCTTGCAAGTAGAAAAGCAGCTTAAGAGCATTTCAAGAATAGAAAAAAAAATCTATTTGACTCGGTGTCTATAAAGAAAATTTGGTTGAGTAAACCAGAACTTCGGCATTATGTCCAATGGAATTTCGAGAGAATGGAAGAAAACCAAGTACCTAAATGCTTTCAGTGACTTGCAAACTTATTATTGTCGTAGAAATAAGTTTTCTATCGTTTGACAAACTTTTGTGTGAAGCTATAATAAAAGCTATACTTAGTAGTTTTTCGTTTATTTAACTTATATTATTGTAATCCTATAGTGATGATAGCCTAGTTGGACAAGGCCCGCCTCTCAAGCCAGAGGGAGCGGGTTCGAAGCCAGTCGACGCCACGCCAATTTGTTCATTGTGTGAACATTTATATATGTGCGTATTTTATGTCATCTACTACATGACTGGAGCCCGGTATATGGCGACAGGCACATTGCTTCCTGTGACATTTGGGACTGAATATCGTCCGGCGAAGTGTGGGTGTTGTATTACACCTCTGCCAGCCCCCCCAGATATGTTATATGATGGTATGTTATTGTAATCCTAATAATTTTAATAATTTCCCAGATTACAACAATCAGTGGTTTAAGAGCTATTTTGCAGAATGTATGTTATTTTTTTGTACGTTCGTCTATTATAAGGAAAGAAAGAAATTTAAGTTAAAAAATAAAGATGTTTTATTGGTGTTGGTGTTGTATTACACTTCTGCCAACCCCTTCGGTGGAAAGACGATATGTATGTATGTTTATCATCTCACCTTGAGTAAATGATGTTCTAGAACTAGGCCGGATAGTAGATCAGTCGCGATGCCAGGCCAAATATTCCTATACGTAAGCAAACCGCTGCTACGACAGGTGTATAAAAGTCAGAGCTGTTCAAATATCGAATCGCTGCGCCACTGGCTGCCAACTGTAATTAATCGGGCCCGCAAATTAAATTGTACTGCTCGGTACAAAACAAGTGAACCGTGATGCCAAGCAAATCTGATGCCGATTTTCGTGCTAAATGGCAGCGGCAATTCGTGTCCATTGTGAAACATTAAACATGTTTTGAATTTTGCTTTGAATTAAAAGTTATTTTCATGAGTATTCATTTTTTGTACCTAAATGGCAAAAAAAAAGGGCCTACAAAGAAGAGACCGTTTCAATTGTAAAATGGCTTGTTGGTAGTCTAGAAAGTACTGTTTACTATAGTTGTATACTATTAAGAAAAATTAACTACTGTTTAAAATCAAATCGATCAAATCAAATGTTTTTATTTTGGCACGAACAATAAGTACAACATACTCGTATGATATGAATCCACTAACTCCGAACTAGTGAAAACTGTGTTTCAGTAGCCAGTGGCCATTCCCATTAATATACCTAAGTTTGTTATATGCCTGGTAAATCAGTTGTGTGTGTGTGTGTGTGTGTATGTGCACGCGGGCGAGACATCGATATGTGTATGTCGATGTCGATGTATATATATTCATTATTACGAACAAACGAACAACTAAACTGGGGGGCGATTCAGTTAATCATAGCCGATGCTTAACTGAACCGTTGACGTTGCGTTTGTCAAAAAAAAAACGGCTGGTGAACGGCTCAGCATCACTAATGGTTCACAAGCGTGTGAGCTAGAGCTCGACCGCTGCTCTACCCGGCTGAAAACGACTGACGTCACTGTTACGTAGCTAGGATGTTTCTGCGGGGCGTTTAGATGGGGCCACCTCAATTCCATAAAATTGTATCTAGATGGATGCATCTTATTACAATTGCAATATTACCTACACCAAAGATTTACTATATTATGAGTTATTTGCTGTTTAAATTATAAGATAAAAACGTAATCTCAAGGATGTAGGTAGTTAATAAAAGTATTAGTGTGGTGAAAGCCTATTATTTTTACATTTAGTATCATCATGAGCATCGGCATATCTAATGTTGATCCATTTCAGAGCGTGAGCGTTCTACTGAACGATACATGACACGATCTTCTGCTTTAAGCGTCCACCTATGCAGCTGTTTGGCGCAGTTTGTTGCTCTACTCGATGGCAGGGTGCTCCAATCTACGTTTGGTGATTCTCGGTATCCACTCTTAAAATAATAACGGATATCGGTCTTTCTACGAGCACCACCATTTCATTTTCATATTTGCCACTTCAACTTGCTAAACCTTTGCTATGTTGGTTGTCTTAGTTCTACGACGGATAACCTTATTTTGGATTTTTTTTTTAAAAAAAAAACAATGCTCGCAGTGTTTTAAACCTATGAACTAGCTTTATTGGTTAGTGTCTTCGTTTCGGTGCTGTAATTTAATTAGCTCAACATTGATATGGAGAACGAAGCAAGAACCTACTCATATCTCATAGAGAAAAAGCCCTCTCCCCCTAACTGTACCTAAATACACCACTGATTTATTTAGCACAACGTCATTCATTCCTATGGTTCCTTTGTCATTATCAAAGTGTCTGTCAATTTTGAGTGACAAAACCGAATTCCTTCTTCGAAAACAAAAAAGAAACGAAAGCGCTGACCCTTCCTGTGCCGCTAAGATGTGCGGTAACGAAACGGCTCTCGTACCTACATAGTTTTCTGTGCCAGTAATTTTCTAAGCTACATAGGCTAGATCTAGACAAACTAGGAATCAGCTACTACTAGTAATAATTCGTCTCATCGTAACTCCTGCATAGGTATTCACAATCATTCAGGAACGTTTCCGTTTGAATACCATAAATTTTAAACTCAAATTATTCGAATCTCAGTCTGTTTTCATAAGTTTTTAAACGCAATTCATTCTTCCGATCGCATTTATACTCGATTCCCTATTCCAAAATGTATAAAAGTAGGCTGAGAGCGCATAATTTGAGTTTAAAATTTGTGGGATCCGATCGGAAAAGTTTTCGAATCTGATTCTGAATAGCACCTCTGGACCAATTTTGTCTCACATTCGAACTTAAAAATTGTTTGCACGAACTACTTGCCTGCAAAATTTCATATAAAAATCGGATTGATCAACGGGACATACTCAAGTTGTCATCGATCAAACAGTTAATGCCAACTTTTGCTTTCGCTCGATCAATAAATAGACGGAAATATTACTTTTTCTATCTCAGGATCCTAGGACCTACTTACACGAATATAGAAGGTATATAGAAGGCTTTATATTATTTGGACACTTACCTACAAAATTAACACACACCAAAAATCTACATTTTAAATTGTTTAATACATTAAATAAATAAATCACAAAGCTCACTAGCTATAACAAAGTCCGAATAAAACTTTCATTTAACAGTATAGGCTACTTTTTAACCGTGAGGAACACCGCAAGGTGCAGCAAGTAATATCAATCATTATATTATCGATAACACACTTATAGTCTTTTTTTTTTATGTACTCGCTCTATTGTTGTGCTCTAGGCTTAGCAGAACTCGCATGCCTAAGCGACAGCCTTAGCGTTTTTTCATAGCTTCTGCTCCGTTTTTATTCAGTTTTGTCTGCTTTAAAAGCTTTAATAACATCGAAATCTATGGTATTTATTGAAGTCGCTCCGTATGTTATCACTTCTAGGGTAATTTTCGTGAAAGTCGTGTAATCATTTCATTTTAAATAAAACGAAAACGTTCATCTGAAATATGAGAAAAAAATGGATTAGTTCATAAATGTACATAATTTTTTAGTTGGTTCCCTAGATGGTTTAAACATAGGTATACATAGGTCACTTTTTGAGCGTAAGTAATACCGCAAGGTGCAGCTCGTAACAAATAATAGAGATCATCATAGCATGGGAGCAACTCGCCTATCAGTCGATACTAAACTGAGCCATCGACGTTGAATTTGAATGCCTCGGTGGCTCAGTCAGTAGTGGACCTGCCTTCTGAGCTCGGGGGCGCGGGTTCGATTCCCACCTAGGGCAACCATTTATGTGATGAACTTTTGTGTTTGTTCTATGTCTGGGTGTTAATATCTATTTAAGTATGTATTTAAATTTTAGTAGTCATTTGTTTAAGTGTCCTATTAAAAAAAAATTTGGTTCGGGGCAATATCACTGTCTCTTAAACGTACCAGCTTGGTACCATCAATGCTTCACAAACATGCTACGTTTGTGAAGCGTTGATGGCACCAAACAATCGATGTTGCATTAACCATAAAAAAGAGGACGATGATCGGCTCAGTATCACTGTCTCTTAAACGTATCAGCTTGGTACCATCAATGCTTCACAAACATGACACGTTTGTGAAGCGTTGATGGCACCACGCAATCGACGTAAAAAGGACAAGGATCGGCTCATTACCACTGTCTCTTAAACGTATCAGCTTGGTACCATCAATGCTTCACAAACATGACACGTTTGTGAAGCGTTGATGGCACCAAGCAATCGACGTAAAAAGGACGAGGATCGGCTCATTACCACTGTCTCTTAAACGTATCAGCTTGGTACCATCAATGCTTCACAAACATGACACGTTTGTGAAGCGTTGATGGCACCAAGCGACGTAAAAAGGACGAGGATCGGCTCATTACCACTGTCTCTTAAACGTATCAGCTTGGTACCATCAATGCTTCACAAACATGACACGTTTGTGAAGCGTTGATGGCACCAAGCTGTTGCCCGTCAGCTTCTTATGATAATAGGCACGTCAACGGTCCATTTAAGCATCAGCTCAGTTAATCATCGGACGAGCAACGGGTCAGTACCACTAGCGCTTCACACACGTGTCACCTGTAGTCTAGTTGGCCACGTTTATGAGTACTAAAACGTGGCCAACTAGACTACAGGTGAGGGTGATATTAATAGTTTAAATTTTTATTGTAATTATCACAAGCTTTTATTTAATTTGCAATGTATGGATGCATGTATGTGTGTATGTATATGTGTATGTAACTATGTTTGTTCCGGTGGAATCTGGCAACTCAATTTTGAAGCAAATATCTCGAACCGATTGAGCTGAAATTTTGTATACACGTTTAGTTTAGATGAAAATGTATTGTTAGCTATAATAATATGATGTCATTCTAAATCCCAGATGGCGGAACACCCTCAATGGCGGACAAGTTATTTTCTATGCACCCGTATAACATACATACATTCATACATACATATCGTCACGCCTTTCCCCCGAGAGGGCTGGCAGAGGTGTAATACAACACCCACATTTCACCGGATGATATTCAGTCCCAAATGTGGCAAGCCTGTCACCAAACACCTGGCTTCAGTCATGTAGCAGATGACAAATACGCACATTTGTTCACACAATGAACAAATTGGTGCGTGCCGTCGGCTGGGTTCCAACCCGCTCTCTCTGGGTTGAGAAGCGGGCCTTCTCCAACTATCATCTCTTTCACTCTTGTAATAACATGGGTATAAAATGAAAGGGCTTGCTGAATATTACTCGAAAAATAAAGTGACGTCACTCTAAATCCAATATGTAGGTCTTCTAAAGCTGGCGGACTAAGCTTTTGAAACTTTCATACAATATGGGTATCAAATCAAAAAATTTAATGAGAATACGAATGCGAGTTAATTTTGAATGTGACCGGCAAACAACCTTGCAACAATTTTGCGTTTAGTGAGATGAACAGACTAAGAAACCTGTCGAGCGAAAACTAAAAGCAAAAAAATTAAATAAAATTAAAAAAAAAAAACAATTTATTTAAATGCGTTTAAAGAATAAAACAACCTTTTGCTACTACTTATAACTTTTACTAGCAACTTATAATATAAATTGTGTAATGACGTTCTAAGCTATTTTTAATAGTAAAAGTTTTATAGGAAAAGAAAGATTATTTATTTCTTTTTAGCGCATTAAATAAAAAGTTAGTTTTTGAAAATGTATTTTTACTTTTAATTTTAATTTTTCAAACTAAAAAAAAAAAATATTAAGCAAGATACTTGCCTCTGAGACCTCGCTTGGCTCGGTCAATTAGCACGTGCAGTATTAATGGAATATCCATCTGGACCACGTCCAGTATGAGGCTTATTCGCGCGTATGGTAACGGACCTACGTCATGGCACGGCCCATTATCTCGGTCAACCTGTCTTCCAGAGGAGTGACATTCCATTTCCACCAAGTAGCCACTAGCACATAAATATAATATGGTATTACCTAGTTGTAAGTCAATATTTGTGAGATAGTTATCTAATTATATTTAAAAAAAACTGCCCCTTAGTTTCTTGCCTGTTCTTCTGAGTAGTGGCTCTTTTTCCGAATAAGGCGGCCGAGTCTATTAAAAAACTTTGACGTTCATAAGTATATCTTTGATACCCAAAATCAATAAAAACATTTTGAATTTGACTTTATTGATATAGGCACTCGTACCGCCACCAGTGCCTCATTTACTCCTATATTTTTCGCAAAGATTATATTATCATTTTCATCATTTTCATGATAATATCATTATATAATTGATATTTTTAAAAGATAGGCAATGTAATGAAGTTGGCTGCGTACTGAGACCTTTTATCTTACGTAACTTCATAACACACACAACCCTTGTCCGATTTGACTAAATACAACATCACGTAGCTGTCCCGGGAAAAGTTGACGTGCGGTGCTGAGGACTGTGATGAGTTCCTCTGGAAAAGCCGGGACCCTCCATCAAGAACTAAGGCAAACCAGCGAGGGGGAAGTTTTCTATCCAGCAGAAATGTGCTAAAAATTTGCGGTGCGAATGAGTGGTTTAAGTGAAGAAATGTATAGTTACTTATCATTTTGGTGGAGTTTTTCCTCGAAAATCTCCGGTGGTTCCCTTCGTGGGAACAAAGTGTCACAATTTATTTTTGGTTTCTGGTCTGTACTTAGCTATTCACGCTGTCATGCATGTAGGTGTGCGAATGATGCCAGTTACTTTCCTCACTTTCACCCTGTAAAATAATTACGTACTACATTCTACGATTAGGAATAACTTTATTAAGAACTATTAAACTATTAAATATATAAATATTGGTGTTTTCTTCAGTTGTCATGAGTTGTCATTCAAATACAAAACAAAAATCTCGACAGCTGAGAAAAGCTGTGGGCTTTCCGCGAGTTTTGATGGTTGGCGAAAATTTTTTTGTTTTCGTTTGGCTCCATACATTTAACTTAGTTCCTTAGACAGACTTCGTCTATAGAATACTACTGTATTGGATGTCTGTGGTTTCATAACGTTTCCTATTGAAATGTTTAGAGCTAAAACTGAAAACAAAAAAAGTTTTCTTAACGATCAAAACTCAAGGTAAGGGCCAACTATAGTCCTGTTCAATTATTTATATTCAAAATTGCAGACTCTCCTAATTGCTCTTGTGGTTTGGATATTGGTTCGGTAAATTATATATTTTTTAGCTGCCCTCTTCGTAGTAAATCATTCCTATATTATTCTACCATCACTAATTGTAAAGTTCCGCTTCCAATACAAATTTCTTCTCTGCTCTCATTCCCAAACAAAAAAATCATTTTTTCATTAGCTAATTTTATTCAGTCCAATAAATTTCGTCTATAGTTTTTTTTTCTTTTTTCTTTCATTTCTTCTATAGTACTATCTACCTCACCAGGATTATTTCTCTTCTTTCCTTTTTATATTAATTACTATCGCCTCCCTCACTGTTGATGGCAAAATTGCCTCAAATCCCTAAGGGGCAGAGGCCACTATAAACAAAAAAAAAAGCCGAGTTTTGTAGGAAACATGCAAAGTAGTATTTAATAATGCTTGTTTAATTTACCCACGCTCATGCACTAAGCATAGCAAACCGGTAAAGGTTAATAATCCACTATTATTATTCCTCGGAGAATCACAAGTTTTACTAAATAATTTAAATTCATGACACCATCTTTTCGGTTCCCGCCAAAAACTCCTTAACAGTAAATAAAGGTGCGCTCATCCGTGGTTATTCCATGGTGTGACGTGCGCTCCGATCGAGGCAAATAAATAAATAAATAAATAAAAAATGTATTTATTGCCAAAAACCTATTAGTTAAAAACACATTGAAGAAAAGTACGTACGAGTATATCATTACGCCTAAACTAAGTACAGTAATAAATTGTTTTGGCAATTGGAGTAGGCTCAGCACTGTTCTGAGTAGACGAGGTCCACGCAGAACTGGTTTTCAGCCTACCCCATTGCTTGAGCTAAGATGTTTGTCAAGCGTGGTGAACATGTGGCTATAGCGGGTTTTCTTCATCAACATAGTTGCAGGTGCCTATTTTTAAACATCAAAATTATCAAATTGAACAATTTTTATTTATAATACATTTCAAGATTTGCGTTGTGTGTATTTGCGTGTATGGGGTGTGTGCGTGTATGTGGTGTGTGCGTGTATGTGGTGTGTGTTTGTGTGTGAATGTGAGAATTTCAGTATAAGTACGTTTGCAAGTGAGTGTGAGCTAAGTGTTTGTATGCCTTAGCACAGGTTTAGGTTCAGACTTTGACGTTTTTAAAATTTTAAAGGTTGCTTCAAAGTTTTTCCTGCTGCGGTCATGTAATAAAATTTTATATTTCCTTTTGAAAAGTTTATTTAAGTTGAAATGGTGTCAGAATCATATTGCCACTCCATTGCATCTACATTATGTAATACTAGCCGCGCCCCGCGGTTAAAAAGTGACCTATGTGTTAATCCAGGGTATGAGCTACCTCATTATCAAGTTTCATCAAAATGCGTCCATCCGTTTGAGCGTGAAGATGTAACAAACATACACACTTACACAATCACAAACTTTCGATTTTATAATATTACTAGCGACCCGCCCCGGCTTCGCACGGATGCAATGCCGATACTAAATACACTACAGAAAAACTGTGAACGTTATATATAAAAACTTGCGGCCCGCTCTGGCTTCGCACGGGTATTATAAACAAAAAAAAACGTTGTTGTGGGATATCCATAAGATATAGACATATACCATCGCGGAGTTTTGAATGTGTACAAATAATTAGTACATTATTTTGATAAATCTCGTAGGGTTCAGCCTGCGTTTGCAATGTAAGCGGAAAAAAAATTGATAATTAACGACATCACATTAGAAACCTCAAAAATAACAGTATTAATCCACTATTTAATGGATGTTATTATACATATAAACCTTCCTCTTGAATCACTCTATCTATTAAAAATAAACCGCATCAAATTCCGTTGCGAAGTTTTAAAGATTTAAGCATATACAAAGCGACAGAGATAGGGACAGAGAAAGCGACTTTGTTTTATACTATGTAGTGATAGTGTAGTATTGTGATTACTTTATCAGTAGCTTCTGTAGCCCAGTGTTGTCAACTTATTATAATGAATTTTCCACCATAGTATGAAACACAATAGCTTGAAAAAATTGTGTTTGAAACACATAGCTTGATACAATATAATATCTGCTCCCTATCTCGATACGTGGAACAGCCAATAACATGGTATTTTATGAGTAAGAGTTGTGTTGCAAAAAATATATCCTAACGGCCCATACTTACTGATATTATACACTGTCTCGATGGCTCAGTCGGTAGTGAACATGCCTTCTAAGCTAGGGGGCGCGAGTTCGATTCCCACCTAAGGGCAAACATTCGTGAGATGAACATTTGTGTTTTTTCTATGTCTGGGTGTTAATTTTCAATTTAAGTGCGTATTAAAAAATATATGTATGTATATCAGTCTCTGGCCACCATAGTACAAACTTTGCTTAGTTTGGGGTCAGACGACAAGTGTCACCGTGTCTGCGAGTGTCCCGAATATTATTATAAATAAAAAATCGATAGTAGCTCTGCCAGTTTTTAGGCTTTTCGCGGCTAAATGGCCAAACTGATCTTGATGAAATTTGATAATTAGTTACAGCATTTGACGAGGAAGGTTATTGGATACTATTTACTGCTAACAGCTAGTTTTTAATGAAAACCAATTTGCAAATACTTTATAGTCTGACCCACGACTTCAGAATTCAGAAAATAGTATCCAATAACCTCCTCGTAAAATACTGTTACTAATTTTCAAATTTCATAAAGATCTGTTCAGCCGTTTTAGCCGTGAAAAGCCTACAAACATACAGACAGAAATACAGATAGAGTTACTTTCGTTTACTATTATAAGTAAAGTATGATATGGATTTCGAGCTTTATTATTTACTTATAACAAAAAAATGTTTCAATGTAAGTTTTTAACATATATTATCACCACACCTTTCTCCCAAAGGAGATGGCAGAGGTATATTACAACACCCACACTTCGTCGGTCGATATTCAGTCCTATGAATGTGACTGGGGGTGAGCTTGTGGCCATACAACGGGCTCCGGTCATGTAGCAGATGACATACAATACGCACACAATATTCACACAATGAACAAATTAGTGCGTGCTGTAAGCTGAGATCGAAACCACTCCCATCTGGCTAAAAATTTCTTAAAGGTCCCTAAAAGTTTTTTAATATTTAATTATCGCGGATTACCCCTATTACCTATTATGGATAGGTAGTGTAAGTATACTGTATCCGGAACCCAAAAAACCCTGAAAACTGCAGTCTGTCAAATTGCGGTCTTATGTTATAAATTAAAGTTATGCGCGTTTTAAAACACCATCTGCTGCGCGATTAAGAAATTAATATAAATTTAAATTTGAACATAATATTTTATTAATTGTTGTTTTCATGACCATTTATTTGCAAACGAAAAAGGTTTGCTAGGAATTGGAGACGTTAAGTTTAGTTTGAATTCTGAATTTTTAGTGTAATCCCCAATACTCTTTAGAAAAAACATAACCCTCTTTCTTGCGCAGTCGGGTAATAATAAGAGGTAAGAACAAAAAAAACATTAAATTCATACCTAATTGTATTGTTTTATTGTTTCTAGTTCACAACCAAATTTTAAATTATTCTGTGTAATTTTATTAAGTTTAAAGCCTTCCTCTTTCTGTATTGTCAACTAGTGACGTGATTTATTTTCAGACCGAGCGACGCGGCAACGCGATGAACCACAGTAACTAAGCGACACTATACAGTTGAGAGACGCAAGTATACGGGAAATGATTTATTGAAAGGAACTTCAAAAATTTCAAATCTCCGGAATTTATTTACATCATCACCATATACAGTACTGAAGGATATTGTTGCCATGGTCATGAAAGCTTTTAAAAAAAAAACTTGAGTATTTTTGCCGGGAATCAGAACAAGGCAATTTTTGTTTATTTTACTGAACTGTGTTTCTTTGAGTATTCAACTAAAATAATGGTGGTGTAATAACCTTTATCGATTTGTTAAAATGCACGAGTGTCCGCAATTGATACAAAATTAGTAACGCAACTTTTACTTTTTTGCCAAACAAAGTAGTGATTTTGTTGAATGTGTGGTCTTCTAATTTTTCTGCAGGAAACAAGTGACTCATTGAACAAAAATACAAGTCCTCTACAAGAGGACAAACATCGACGCGAAAAGTCCAGAACCCGATAAGTAATCCAGTGAATCCAGTAAAGATGTTTTGATAGTAAATTACTGAAGTGCACATAATATTGTGTCAGCCTAGAGAGTTTGTTAAAATCAGTCGGCCCGGTCGAATTAGCGCCGCGTAGGTATATGGAATGGTAAAGGTAAAGTGGTAAAGAGATAGTACGTTAACTAGGGCCACAACTGAGTATACTTTGTTCCTACTCTCACTAGACCTTTGAGAATGCTAATGATAAATTATGATATAAAATAAGACTGTTTATTCCCAAGAAACTGTTCCAGTGCCCACTCTCATCTCTCCTTGTTACATTCCTTTATTCTATGCTAAACACATATCTACTTTCGTTCATATTGTTGCATTTTGTCAATATCATAGAAGATATAGGTAAATCAATTAAACTTGCATGTTGGTATTATGTATCTATATTACATACTCTTTGGTATGATGTATTTTAACAATTTGACTTGATTTATGTCAAATAGGCAAGGAAAATTTGTTCCTAGAAAAATAGCATACGTCCATGGAAAATAGTAATAGATTTCTAATTACCTATTTAATTTACAGGTTTTCAGGTTATATAGGAGAAAAAAAACAGAAAAGGAAGAAACAAATAAAGTCCTAGTTTTATTTTTAGCAAGAAATATGAAACGTACAATGAGCAAAAGAAAGAAGCATAAATAGGTTTTTACATAGTTTTTCCAAATAAACCATAAGTTGATGTAGAGCTATTTATTAAACTTTAGACATTATTTAAAGCTATAAAACTATTGTTTTAGTAGGTATTGTTTTAAGACAATGTCGAAGATAGAACCAAGTGAAGGAGAAAAGTAAGTATACAGGGTACCTATTCCTACCATTCGAGATATTTTCTGGAGGGCTATTCTTACGGAGTGAGATTCAATCTCACCATGCTTCGTCCTTGTTGCTCTCGTTTGAATAGTCATAGGTGTGAGAGTGACCAAGATAAAATCTTATCTCATCTCACGCGTAGGAATAGCCCCACTGGTCTTTGTCTATCTCGTTTGAAAAGTCGAGAGTGAAGGTGACCAGATCTCATCTCACGCGTCAAGAATAGGAGACTAGGCTGACGTCACCATGAGGGAGTAGGACATATAATGGGTAAGAGCGAGGTTAAGAGTGAGAGAGAATATTAGATTTATTTCTGTATGTTGGTGTAGGTGACACGTTGGTGACACGTTAGTGACACGTTGGTGACACGTTAGTGACACGTTGCTGAAGCGTTTGAATCTATGGGTAGGTTTTATTTTTAAAGAAACTAGAGTAGCGTTTTTTTTTGTTCTCCCGCATAGGGGAATTTGGCGTCGCACGTCTTGTGCATTTGCCAGTCTCAAGTTAAAAGAGGAACGTTCAAACTCTACTTTTTCATTCACGTCATAGACAACATAGATTCCATAAATATTTAAATACCTGAATTACGGTTTAAAAGTCTGTGGTTGCAATGCCGTAGCCGGTGCAATATTGGCTTCTGACATGGCTTTATTATTATTGTTGTTACTTTGTCTACTAGAGCAAACAGCCGAGACCTACGGTTTAACGTGTCATCCGAGCTACAGTAGCACTCTGTTGTAAATGCCACTTGCGGTCACCCATTCGAACTCACGATGTCGTCT
This sequence comes from Peribatodes rhomboidaria, assembly GCA_911728515.1. Taxonomy (NCBI): domain Eukaryota; kingdom Metazoa; phylum Arthropoda; class Insecta; order Lepidoptera; family Geometridae; genus Peribatodes; species Peribatodes rhomboidaria. The sequence goes on along the minus strand of OU452175.1, from coordinate 4,286,329 downwards.
GTTGTATAAAATCGGTGATCGGTTATGAGCGCCCGGTACCTAGTAGAATTAAGCTGTGACCAGTACAACTTTACTGTAATATTAATTTGTTAAGTACATTGACATCCCATTTGGTTAGGTCTAAGCATTTTTTCGCAACCGGCCGTCCCAATAATTTATCGTTGCCGGTTCCGATAGCGGATAGCGTGCTAATAGCCTGATAGCTAACTTCTTTGAAACTTCATGATTGATTGACTTTATCAATGACCAGTCCATCCATGTCTCAGAATAATAACTATCCATGTTATCTATCTTTACATGACGTTTACAAAATGTTGCCGGATTAACTAATACATTCCTTGTAAATTCCCAAGATTCTGTGTCATAAAACCTAGCAGAAACGGACCAGAAGCAATGCAAACATACGACAGCGAAACACGAACTGCTTCATGTTCTAACAGACTCACGTTTGCAGAAAAAAATGCTTTTGCTCTACCGGCGGAGCCTGGGTGGATCTAAGTGCCCTAAGAGATAACGTAACATGTCGTCAGAAAAAAAATAGGTCTGTTATATCGCCACACCCTGCCCTCTGATAAGGAAGGGGGACGTCACGCCTTTTCCTCGAAGAGGTTGGCAGTGGTCATATCGTGGTCATATTTCCGAAACTTATGGCTAGGTACATGTTTTAATAAGTTTGACTGCATGTTTAGTGAGTTAATTGTGTAGATTTTAATTTTTAATATACTTACTCGTACCTATTTAATAATAAAATATACATACTTATCGTACTTAATTTTAAAATAACTGTGCATTTTATTAAACTTGTAGGTAGGCCTTAAAAGACATATTTTATATCACTGTTAGATTTGTTATTGACATGGAAAAAAAGCAGCGTACTTATTTTAAGCATATTTACTATCAATTTTTAGTAGTAACTACTCTACCTAGTTTGTGTACGTCGTGATCCAAAAAAAAAAAAAAGATTTAGCCATGGTAGCATTCCAGTCACGTGAGCAACACGTGGTGACGTCAATCAATGCCGAAATAAGAAATTTACAAATAGTATGAAAGAGACGGGTGACGATGACGAGTGACGTCATACGTGTTTGCGCCTGGAATGCTAGACCTTGTTTTTTTGGATCATGGATCTAGCATTCCGGGAGCAAACACGTAATGACGTCACTCGTCATCGTCATCCATCTCTTTCGAACTATTTGTTAATAACATAATTATGTCGGTCTTGCATCGATTGATGTCACTACGTGTTGCCCACGTGACCGGAATGCTGTGTCTGGCGAAGTGTATTATTATACCATGCATGGTGTACCTATGCCGTTCCGTAGCTGCACAAGAAGAACGTGCCATCCATGAGCAACGTTTAGCTCTTTCGATGTAATTTGAAAAATTTCGGGTTTATCAGTCAAAATTAACAGCATACTTGAAAATGACATTAGAAATGAAAAGTAAGTAGGTATAACATAAGTGCCAGCGCAAATGCACAGCTTGCGCGGGCACGTATCTTGTCGCTGCGACTAGACGCATAGCTGTCGTTTGGATCTAATCGTCTTGCATGCGCGTGTCTTCGCAAATGCACCGTATGTCCACGCACCATGTCCGTGGCCGATGACCAACTACTCTGTTCTTGGCACTCTGCGACTCAAATGCCAACTGCGTAGAATTTTGAACAAAAAGTAAGAATGTTGTCGGCTGCAATCTATCATTGCGTTTAGTCGTTAAGCTGTTGCATAGTGTGCGCTTTCGCTAAGGGAAAGAAGTTCTTGTGTCAAATAAATCAGTGATGTATTCAGGTAAAGATAGGGGTAGGGGGCCTCTTCCCTGCAATATGAGTCTGCTTTATTTACTCAGATAAAAATGTCTGAGATAGTGGTTGAATCAAGCCATTTTAATCCGCGGACCTGAAACCAGGGGCCCTATTCGGAGATTTGATATTTTCATCTCACTTTTTTTCGTCCTTGTTGCTCTCGTTTGAAACGTCATAGGTGTGAGAGTGACCAAAATAAAATCTCATCTCATCTCACGCGCAGGAATAGCCCTCCAGGCCTAGCGCACTCTGCGTTGTACACAGCGCCAATAATATAGGTTTGCCCTCTGCATGGAACTCAGCTAAGAGTTACTCGCGCGTAGGACCTGGCGCGGGGCTAACGCTAGTAAATATGTAATTCTTTTGCAGATTTTATTAAAGAATAGTCACTGGAAAAGCCAAAAAGTGCTGCATAGCACAAATACATAAAAATAACGAAATAAAGAATAATAGTAGGTACTTAGTTTATACTTACCTCCTTAGTAAACAACAACGTACTTATACACTACACCTTTAGGGCATTCTACTACCTATAATATTTTGCTTTCTCACAACTCGATAATACAGACTTACTTAATATATTAACCCGATAATACAGACTTGAGTGACAAAGGGCCCTAGACAACTTTAACATTTATAATTTAAATTTCTGGCATTGCTAATGTTTTCTAACTGTTTGATAGGTTGAAATCGTTTCCAAGCGATTCGGTTTTTAGAATCAGTAAAGCTCTAACGTCACCAGCAGACCTAGCATGCGCAACGCGACAACGGTAAGTTGACTCTTTTTATCGAAGACAGACGTATATTTAGACATAGCCTTGTCACGTTCTCACATGACAAAGTGACGAGAAGAATTTTTGCCGCGCGCGCATGCTAGAGGTGCTGGTGATCGGACGAAATACGAGCTTTAAAAATGTCACGTTAACTCGTCCAATCAACAACTAGTCTTATAGCGTTAGCGATTCTAGAAAGAGAATCGGTAAACGCTATGAATAGGTTTAAATTCGCAAACTTACTGTGTCAGCATGATTCTTCTGTACCTACCTACTTGTACTGTTATTTATTCCGAAACGAAAACACAGTGAAGCATAGGGTTTTAAAATACTCATCGAGTCATAGAATAAGTTAATTACTAACCCTACGGTTAGGTTAGAGGCGCATGCAGTCAAGTGGAATGGACGAACATTAGATAGGCTGATGATACCTAATGATGATATAAAATGCGAAAATAAGTTTTTCAGTAAGTATACAAATAAAATAAGTAAGTACTTTTACTAAGTACATGCTTGAACCTACTATTTTTTCATTTAAGCTTCAAACAGATTGACTCGAGATGCTGGAATTGTTGCGAATCTGTTCGTAGAATACATGATGAATACAGACGCAACTATTCACGATTTGCGTGATTAAAGCCTTATACTAAGTAATTAGCACATACAATAGTGGGTAAATCTTTGGTGTAGGTAATATGGCAACTTTAACAAGATGCACCCATCTTGATACAATTTTACGGAATCAATATATTAATTGAAGTGGCCTCAGTGAAACGCCCCGCAGAAACATCCTAGCTACGTAAGAGTGACGTCAGTCCGTTTTAACAGACTAAGTAAGGGCGGAGCAGCGGTCGAGCTCTAGCTCACACGTTTGTGAACCATTAGTGATGCTGAGCCGTTCACCAGCCGTCTTTTTTTTGACAAACGCAACGTCAACGGTTCAGTTAAGCTTCGGCTATGATTAGCTGAATCGCCCCCCAGTTCTGAGTGCGTTTTTGAGAACCGCTGTTCTTAGTGCGCTGATTTCCAAACTTGTATATCAATGTAAATTTATCTAATAACAAACACTGGCCTGTAAGATTATGTGCTTGGAACGTAAATCGGGAATTTGTCTAATAAACACACGTGTAGTTTCAAAACGTCTGCAGTTTGTGAAAGCGAGATGTTTTTATTTTTGCTATCTTAAACTAGAAAAGTATGGTAACAGTTATGTTGAAAAATATAAAATAAACAGTTTGAAGAAACGGACTTTTAGAATTAAAATAAACAGTAGTAAACTTGTGCTTTGGTTTTTGATTCCATACGCTAAATATGTTAAGAGATATTGTATGTAGCTGTATTTAATGCTTTTCAAAATAAACATATCGTCACGCCTTTCCCCCGATGGGGCTGACAGAGGTGTAATACAACACCCACACTTCGCCGGACGATATTCAGTCCGAAATGTGACAGGGGGCGAGCCTATCGCCATACACCGGGGTCCAATCATGTAGCAGATGACATACAATACGCACATTTGCTCACACAATGAACAAATTGGTGCGTGCCGTCCGGCTGGGTTCGAACTCGCTCCCTCTGGCTTGAGTGGCGGACCTTCTCCCAACTAGGCTGCCATCGCTTTTCAAAATACCTTTATCAAATTTACATACGTGGCGGGTTGATCGGACAGACAGTTCAATATATCATTAGCTTCTCCGCTAATATATGAACTAACGTATAGTTACTCTTAGTAATCTACGAGTAGCTTAGAACATTATTTTACTACAAAAAAGGTTTTTATGTTCTGCAATTACTATAATAAGCATTCTCATACCATAAACCAAAGAAGTTTATTCCTGTTTCTCCTCTAAACAATAGTCACAACGAGGGAAACGTACTATTTTTCCGGCATTTGCATATTTATGACAAGACAAAGGACAAACGAAACGAAAGCTTGGGGCACATCATTTGCAAATGTGTTTCCTCATTAAATTATCTACTTATTCGAACTTTACTGCTCACTTTATCTGCGCTGCCACGCACAACCGAGGAAGCACGGAGATATTTATTCAACAAAACGTTTTAATAAAGACAAAATTAATGGCGTAAATATTTTGACGTCGCTTAAACACCGTTCGCCCGAAGCTGTCGTATTTACCCCATTTTGTCGGTGAAATTGTTGGGTATTTCGGGCTAAACTTCTCAGACGTGCCCCGTTAATGCGAACAATTAATTAATCTATCATCACCATATGGTTAAATGCGTGATTAATTGCTTTATTATTGTAATAATTGACGCACGGCCTATCTATAATCCGCTGTGAACTTGCGAAGAAGCGCGCGATATTCTAATGAGGATTAACTTGCGTGATGTCCAGGCGGAAAGTGTTTCGTCATTGTGCCTAATTTATGGTCGGTCTGTCCCAGTTATTCCCATCAATCTTTCCTTGCAGAATATTAAATGCTTTAAGTACATGTGAGTAAATATCAAGACGATGAATGATGATGAAAAGTTGCAAGTTTGTAGCTTGGTTCTGTGTTATCCATCCTGTCCTATCCTACTAATATTATAAACGCGAAAGTTTGTATGTATGGATGGATGTTTGTTACTCTTTCATGCCCAAATCGGCTGAACAGATCTGGATGAAATTTGGCACAGAGATAGATTATAGTCTAGAATAGCACATAGGATACTTTTTAACCGCGGGTGAAACCGCGGGGCGCAGCTAGTTATCTACTAAATGTGAGATGCGTCTGTCTAGTTGCTTGAGAAGCTCTATTCGTAATAGTGAGATATTTTTTGGCAACTGTCTCTCTTGTTTGAAAAGTCATAGGAGTGAGAGTGACAAAGATAACATCTTACGCCTCGGTCTCGGTCTCGGTCGGACTGCGGTCTGAGTTTTAGACCGTGTACAAAATGCTTGTGTGCAGCAGCGAGTCGGTGCACTGTTTCCATTCAAAACTTACTTACTTCTCAAACGTCCGTCTTCCCAAAGTGATTCATTCAATGCTTAAATATCAATTCATTATATTTATATTATAATAGCTGCCCCGCGGTTTCACCCGCGGTTAAAAAGTATCCTATGTGCTATTCTAGACTAAAATCTATCTTTGTGCCAAATTTCATCCAGATCTGTTCAGCCGTGATGGCGTGAAAGAGTAGTAAACATCCATCCATCCATTCTTACAAATTTTCGCGTTCATGATAAGTAGGATTAAGTAGGATAGGATTATAGCATCTAAAGCTTTCAAATATAACTTTTATCTTCTTTCTATGAGAACATAGGCTCTACGTGCTCACCCTAGCAGCAATAAATTATGGAAACAGATGTTCAAATAATTCAGAGAAGACAAAAACAATGAAGTTTTGTAAATATAATTCTGAAGCTACAGTAAATTATGATATAACAAAGGCTGACACTAGAACCGTCAAAGTTTGTTCTTAGGTCGAACAAGTGTTGGACAAGATTTTGTCACTTGGTCTGAAACTTTGAAAGTTTTTGGGGTTCCGTAATATTTAAGTAAGTACCTACCCAGCTCGTGATGGTTTTAATTTTACTTGAGACTAGGTGCGCCTCACGGCTTTAACCCGGTTGGAAACCGTTTGTTTTTTCGGGATAAATTATAACCTTGTGTTAATCCAGAAAATATGCTACCTTCATACCACACATCTTCCAAATCTGCCATACAGCCTTTTTTGGTTACAGCTTTCTGTGATTGTATTAAAACATCCAAACATACAAACTCTCACATTTATAGGAAGTGGAATAAAGATATTTTAAAAGGCGCTTCTCCAATTATCGGCACGGCACGGCCCAGCACGGCCCGGCCCGGCCCGGCACGGCCCGGCACGGCCCGGCACGGCCCGGCACGGCACGGCACGGCCCGGCACGGCACGGCACGGCACGGCACGGCCTGGCGCGGCAGCCGGGGGACGCATATCTATATGTAAATGTATGAAACGCTTTTCCAATTACCGCCTATCGGCGACGGCAACGGCATATAGCTAGTAGACAAAACGGCTATAGGCATTCTGTTAATACTTAGTGCCATACCTACCTACTCTCTTTCGCCCACTTAGTCAGCGCTCAGGTAGCAAGAATTAACAACAATAGACAAACAATAACCAATAGAGCCATGTCAGCCATCAATGAACTTCCTGACGTGGGTTAATCATACGGTGTTGGTATGATACATGGCCTGCTTCCAAACCTTGATGGAGGTCGGAGCAAACTTTCAGAGACCGTCAAGAACATTACATCGGTACAAGTTTAACTATTCAGAACAAGGTTAAATAAATTATTAAGTACTACGAGTAGATCGGCTGATACCAGATTTTTGTAATAAAATTGTGTCTTCTGGTTGTATTCGGTCAGTAGGTTATACGATTAGTTGCTTACATGTCACTTTATTGTCATCAAAAAAAAGTTACATGTCAGAAAAACTTACGAGAGTACAAAAGGTATCCTTATCACTAAGAGCGATTTCGTCCAGACAACGTTCGGATGAGAGGTAACCAAAAAGTTAACAGAGTACGAAACTAGGTGTTAATTACACCAACTTTCATAAAATTACTATTGAAATTATTGTAGTTTTTTTTACATTTCATTGAACATTATATTATTATCATTACATTATACTCGTATATTATTTGTTATTTTATATTATATATTTATACATTATACAAATATTATTATCATTACATTTTCATTGAAATTATTGTAGTTTTCACTACCGTAATAAAGAATTCTCGTACCTAACAAGATAAAACTACCATAACATAAACGAAACTATATAAAAATATTGCCTACTCAGTATTATATGAGATGATAAAAGCACAAGAAAAAAGCTAATAAGTAAATAACCCATTTAGAAGCTGTCTTGTTTGTCTGCCGGTAATAAGTATAAATTTTACAGCATTTGTCAAGGCGATGGCCGTGTCGCTCAACGTTGAAATATTATATACTAGCTGTTACCCGTGACTTTGTTAGCGTTTATTTACAAAATAGTATCCAAAACCTTATTCGTGAAACACTGTAAGTAATTATCAAATTTCATCAAGATTCGTTCTGCCGTTTAGCCGTGAAAAGCCTACAAACAGACAGACAGAGAGAGTATGTGTCGATTTTATAATATCATACTATAGTATATAATATGTGAAGTACCCGCATAACGTCCTCTAAAGTTCGTCATACGAAGCTTTTTGAAAAGTTGAGAACCGGAAACGCAAATTGCTACAAAATGAATAAGTCAACACCCACGCTTAGTTAGACGATATGCAGTCCTAATTGTGACAGAGAGCGAGCCAGTCGCCTTACACCGCGGGTTCCAGTCATGTATGATGATGTCAAATGTCATACTATGCGCGAATATGTTCACACAATGAACAAATTGGTGCGTGCCGTCGGCTAGGTTTAAACCCGCTCCCTCTGGCTTGAGAGACGGGCCTTCTCCAACTAGGTTATCATCGCTTAAGCAAAATTCCATTTTAAGAAAACACCATCGTAGATCGAAAATATAAATGAAAAAAAAACTGTAGGCAAATTAAATTATTTGACCGTAAAATAGGCTGCCAGTCTGTCGTCTAAAGACCTAAAGCGATTTCTTCCAGACACCTATTCCTACAAGCCTTCCATTACTACGTACCTTCTACTTAACGTTTTTCTGCTAAGTAACGAAACGCAAAAGCCAGCATTATTTTTACACGATATTTATCACCATTCGTATGCCAAAGAACACAATCACGAATTAAGAAAATATTCATAACGTTATTTTACGGCAAGTGAAAATATTCATCGTCCAATAAGAATGTAAACGGGAATACCGAAATAGGATCTTGCGTCAGCGCAGAGGAACTAAGGTCGATTTTGGGGGTTATATTGATTGAAGAGTGCGAAGATTTGACCTATCTGAAAAGACAAATCCGATGTTTATTTTAATAAGCAGTTGCTACTAATTTCTTTAGATAATGTTTTAAATATATACAACTAGCTGCGCCCTGCGGTTTCACCCGCGGTTAAAAAGTATCCTACGTGCCATTCGAGATTATAATCTATCTCTGTGGCAAATTTCATCCAGATCTGTTCAGCCGTTCTGACATGAAAGAGTAACAAACATCCATCCATCTATACATACAAACTTTCGCGTTTATAATATTAGTAGGATGTACATGTTGTTAATATTGTTAGTAAAACTTTTGTAATTTTTCAAAAGAGTGCTATACTTTTGTCGCAGTAATAAAAACGGGTGACGCCATAAATCAAACTATACACCGCGAACATATTATTATTATTAACATATTATATTTAGTATTTATTTGTGTATTTTTATTATTTTTATCTTATTATTTTTAACGTCTTGTAAAATTATGTATTAGATTATTACTATTGTATTAGTATTAGAACTTTCAAGGCCTCAATTTATATAAATGTTCTTGTCCATTCAGGTTGCCTGGAAGAGATCGCTTTGAGCGATAAGGCCGCCCATTAAAAACTTAGTTAAGCCCTATTTAAGTACCATTGTAATTATTTTATGTTTTTAATAAAGAGTTGTTGTTGTTGTTGTTGTTGTATTAGCGCTGTAAAATGAAAAAATAACTTGTAAAATAGTTACTTGCGACAAAAATCTATTTTTGGGTGTTTGAAAAATGTCTTATCGGTAGAATCGGTGGAGAGGGGTTGCGCCCAAATTCCAGTCCTTGCTTCGCCTTAGTCCGTCACTTCTACAAGGCAAGGGTTAGCGATTGCTATGAATACGAATTCTTGGATTACGATTAAACGCCCGTTGACGCGTTTATGAGGAAAAAAGTGTTACAGTGAAGAATAAAATACTAAGAGATAAGTAAAGCCCAAAGTAAAAAACTCTCCTAAACGGCTAGACCGTTTTTGTTGTGGTTTTTTGTATTGAAGCCGGTTTCATTGTGGTGGGTTTTTGTTTTATTGAACTACTTGTTGCACCCCGCCGTTTCATCCGCTTTTTTACAGAAACCGTTATTTTTTCGAGATGGAAGTACCCTAGTATGTCCTTTTCTGTACTTACCCTGATAACTTAAGTATTTTCCAAAATTTCATGAAAATCGTGGCGTGAAAGCGTTTTTTATGTTTATAAATAACTGTACCCCGCGGTTTCACCCGCGGTTAAAAAGTATCCTATGTGCTATTATAGACTATAATCTATTTCTGTGGCAAATTTCATTCAGATCTGTTCAGTTGTTCTGGCGTGTGAGAGTAACAAACATCCATCCATCCATTCTTACAAACTTTTGCGATTATAATATTAGTAGATAGAATATTAGGATTGCATTATGATGTAGAGAAGTTCAAAAGTTATGAGATCTTGTCCGTATTGGTGAGATTGTAATTTTTTTTATATGCACGAGATAATTTCCTAACTTGAGTTTGGGTGAAGTCAACGTGAAGTTAACATTAACGTGTTAATTTCGTATTTCGTACGTAAATATATTCACCTGCTTAGTTGAGATGAGAAAATATGTTATCTGTGTAGGTATACCATTTCTTCATAATATATTTACTCCAAGAGTGTTGGAAAATTTCAACTCCGATTACGTAGGTACTTACCTACTTTTAAATTTTAATATTTTGAACTCCGAACAATGGAACATTGATAGATTGAAGGTGAATTTGAATGTTTTATCTTTATTATGCTCGATGTAATCTGTAAGTGCCTATATAATTTATTCAAAGCTAAAGGTCTATACCATTGCAGTGCCTGATTTGATATTGCTAAAACATTGCAGCGTCTGAATTAGGAAAACAATGACTAATAAGATACACCTGTCAAACACTAGACAGATACCTATAGTTAATTATGCCCTAAGCCTTGTGGACGTGCAAGCTTGCTTGGCATAGCAATAGCTAATTCTACTTAATAGTAGGTATTACGATTGTTATGCAAAACAAGCTTGCGTTTATCGTCTGAACGTGATTGGCTATTTTTGTCTGGATTTTGGCTCGTCGTTTAAGAACTTATGTCTAAGAATTTAGTAAACAATTAATAATTTAGACTTAAACTAGTAGCACTCCGCAGCGTTAATTGTGATTAAAAAGTAGCTTATGTGCGATTTCAGACTAAAATCTATTTCTGTCCCATATTTCATCTAGACCCGTTGAGCTGCTTTGGTGTGATTGAGTATCAAACGTCCATACATCCATCTATCCATCCAAAATTTCGCACTTATGATATTAGTGTGATGTGATATGATTATTCTCAGTCTATAATAAAAATAAACGTCATTAAAGTTTTATCTATGGTTAAAAAAATTGATGACATTTAATCCATGATCCTATTTGCGGTTTTGACATAAAAAGAAGATCACCATTACTTGTTGTATATTCTCTAGAAATTATCGTAATCTGTCGACGTCTTCGTAAACACTCAACCGAGAATTCGGGTTTATGACGTTCATATTATTTATACCATCAAAGCTTGTCTAATTAGATTTCGTTGGCACGTTTTAAGAAAACTGTATCAAGTAGGTACTAGGTGCGCCCCGTGGTTTCACCCGCCATGACATTCAAAAATAGTTAACTTTTTCGGAATAAAAATAGCTTTAATTTCAATCTAGGATATTAGCTATTTCCGTTTCAAATTTCATCCAAATCGTTTAAGTGTGAATAAGTAACAAACTAATGCAAGCTCATTAACTTTCCGCATTTATAATATTAGTGTGATTATCCATTGTCAAATATATTGAAATGATTATGTGGATTGCGGGGTTTTAGTGCTTTTCTCGATATTGCTCAATACTTAAGAATTTAGTACTTTCCAGTACCTACCCGTTTTATTTATGAATGTCCAGGACAGTCTTCGAGCTTTTATTGCATTTTTATCATAGTGCAGCAATGCACTGCATTTTATTATTATAAAATAATCTAAAAAGGAAAGCTTAAAATACCGACTTCCCATTCTGTATTTCGTCATCAATGTAAACAATTTTCAGACTTTTGTTGATATTTTAAAAACTGCTTGACAGATTTTGATAAAATTCATATGGTGAAATCATCAAAATCGATTCACCCAGTCAAAAGTTATGAGGTAACAAATAAAAAAAAACATACAGTCGAATTGAGAACCTTTCCTTCTTTGAAGTCGGTTAAAAAAACCTTTAATTAAAATTAAGATAAGAATGAAATAAAAAAAATATTAGATGCTTAAGTAGGTATTATGTACCATACAAACTTAAATCATGCATTTTAAACAGTACAAACTCAAATTCAAATACCTGCTACCTAATGTGTGTATGTAATGTTTGTATGTATGAAAATATAAGATCAATATCACACGCAAGATAATCACACACATATTTTTACATTTTTTTAAACTGCGAAGCAAGGAAGATTTAATACTTTTAACTCATTATACTATTCATCTTAGACCTTCTCTATTCATACACTTTATTTCCCTCACTCCCTCACCTCAATGAACACGTTTCAATCAACTATTGGTTCTCTGGCCAGAGAAATGGCATTTTATAATTTGTCAGTTCAAATCAATGGGATTTCGGCACATCAGAGATCTGGCTTAATCCGGTAATCCAATTACGTCAGGATCGGTTACAGATTTTCATGTATCGAATCTGAGTAACCGAGAATGACGTTTCTGGACCGAATGTGACGTCATTATCTTAATTGATGTGTTGAGTATTAATGTTCGTTCGATCTTCCACTGAATTCGGTAATAACACACCTGTGTAATTTTAAGATTGCTTATTTATTATTTTACTAGCTGTCACCCCGCGACTTCGTTCGCGTTTATTATTTATATATATATATTTATATATATATATATAAATAATAAACGCGAACGAAGTCGCGGGGTGACAGCTATATATATATATATATATTTATATATATATATTAAACTATCCTATCTCTCAAGTTGGATCGAACTGCACATGGTGTGCGAATTTTATTATAATCGGTTAAGTGGTTTAGGAGTTAATTGAGGACAAACATTGTGACACGAGATTTATATATATTAAGATTAAGTACCGTGTTTATTAATTAAAGCCTTGATAGCCTAGGAGAAGGACCGCCTCTCAAGCCAGAGGGGCGGGTTCGAACCCAGCCGACGGCACGCACTAATTTCTTAATTGTGTGAGCTGTGAACATTTGTGAGTATTGTATGTCATCTGCTACATGACTGGAGCCCGGTGTAGGGTGACAAGCTAGTTATCTCCATAGATAGGTAAACATAGTAACTCTTATTGTACACGCTATAGACAAAAAGTAATAATGTTACTCTACTGTTATTTAGGAATGTAAAAGCGATGATAGCCTAGCCGGAGAAGGTCCGCCTCTCAAGCCAGAGGCAGCGGGTTCGGACCCAGCCGAAGGCTCTCAGTTCTCTCTTTTAGTTCGTTGGGTGAACATAATTATATGCGTATTGTATGTCATCTGCTACATGACTGGAGCCCGGTGTATGGCGATAGGCTCGCCCCCTGTCACATTAGGGACTTAATATCGTTCGGCGAAGTGTGTGTGTTGTACACCTCCGCCAGCCCCCTCGGGGGAAAGGCGTGACGATATGTTAAAGTACTGTTACTTAAAGTAGCAGCCTCATCATTTATCATCGTCGTTAGTTTATTTATAAAATGTAGAAAATAAAACGATCTTAAAAATGTTTTGTCCCAAAAAAAATCTTAATAAAAGTAGATCTTATAATTCGGTCTACTTATTCGGAGTCGCTTGCCTATTTTTGGGTCAAACTAAAAAAGCACGGACCAATCCCACTTGTATCATAATTCTTTTAAACGAGTCACATGAAGATTCTACCTGTATTCGTCTCGTGCGATATTAAAGATTCAGACTACGGTGTTTCAATGAAATATTTAATTCTGGGAAATTGAGTCATTTAAACCTATTGCTATGGGTTTGGCTATCACCATCAAAGAGATTAGTTATTAGTTACTATAAGAGTGTCTACAAACTAAAATCACCAATAGCCAACAAGACGATTAGACGATTAAAATTTAGTTTTTGTTGTATTTTGTAAGATTATTTTTTGTGTACCTAAGTTTTTTTTTTTTGAAAATTAGTTTAATTATTTATTATTACATTAACTTACAAAAACTAACAGTTGGCACCAAATCGTTTTGTGTCAAACTTAAGAATAAAAACACATATCTGGTAAGTGTCTAATGCAATTTAGCAACAGTTGCCTAGTTAGTTGTCTAGTTAAACCTAAAATAGGTTTAGGATAACTCTTTAACATTCATTGAATTGTAATATGTACCATTAATTAAATAAATATAAAAAAATATTGCGTGGAGTTCCTCCGCGCGGAAGAAGTGAAACCTGTGTGTACACACATGCGTTCGAGTGCCTCGCATTCACTCTCGCTCTGTCTCTTTCTATTCCTTCTTCCCAGGAGAGTTAAACGATTAACGCAACCTTGTTGGAAGTTACATTAAAGGTTTCACTTAAAAAAAAAAGGATATCAGCGGCTTTGTTTATTGACGTCGTGTGTGAAAACACACGTCGGTGTGCTTTGGGATGTCGGTAGGCTTTGTCGACGGGGCGCCTACTTTAGTGTGTAGAGTATTTTACTCATTATATCATACTTTAGGTTATTTCGAAAAGAAGAAAATAATCTTATGAAACTAGACCAAAAAGTTTTCAATACTATCACCAACATACCAACTGCTATGACTCTTGCATATTCTTACCTGAAATAAAAAAAAGATTAAGTAAGTTATTATAGGTACTCGAATGTATGTTTGTTTGGTGCATTTGAAAAAAACTGGGTACGCAAAAAAGCTAGATATTTGGTGTATGTACCTCATGTGCTCATTGAAAGAAACCGAATGAACCGTTTCTCATTTGTGATTCTTTATTTCGACGTAACCAAACCGAACCATTTTTGAAGAAGCTGAAGAACTGGTGATGAAAAGTGGAAAAAGGTCGGGGTCAAAGGCCGGTCAAGCTTCACAGACTGTGGCGAAACCCAAGTTAACTCGCAACAAGGTGATGTTGTGTGTGTGGTGGGATTGGTAGGGCATTATTCATTATGAGCTGTTACCACCAGGCAGGACCATCGATTCTGAACTCTACTGCGAACAACTGATGAGATTAAAGCAAGAAGTTGAGACAAAGCGGCCCGAATTATTCAACAGAAGGGGTGTGGTTTTTTATCATGATAACGCTAGACCTCACACATAGCCACTTAGCAAAAATTAAGAGAGTTAGGCTGGGAGGTGTTAATGCATCCGCCGTATAGTCCTGACCTTGTACCTTCAGATTTCTACCTATTACGGTCTCTTCAGAATTCTTTAGGCAGTGTCAGGTCAACATCACGAGAGGACTGCCAAAACCACTTGTCGCGGTATTTTCAGAATCAGAAGTCCCAAAATTTCTATAGCAATGGAATCATGTCCCTACCTACAAGATGGCAAAAAGTTATCGAACAAAATGGTACTTTAGTTAAATGTAAATAAACGATATTAAAAATGTTATGAATTTTCTTAAAAAATGCGAAGAAACTTTTCCCCCAGCCTATTGAAACTTTCGTTTGGTTTTCGTTTGATTGATTAACTTTTCGTTAATCAGTCTGTTATTTGACTAATAAATGTCACAATATTAAAGTATGCGAAGCAATACCCTCCTCTCGCCTCGCTATCCCCGCGTACTGATTGATATTATCTCAAATATTTTACATTTCCAATTGCTATTTAGGAACTGTATACATTCCCTAGGAAATGGGTCTAATATAATTTGTTTAACACATTTCCGTCCGATTTTAGAAATTTTATACATTTCCTAGGAATTGTATACAATGACGGATTACATTCATTTTCGGTAACATGTACATATTATAATGATTCTTAAAGTATATAGTGTATAGTTTGATGGGTTAAAAGGTGATTTTGATGATTTAGCATTTTATTTAACAGGAGCTTAATATGATTGACTGCCTCGGTGGCTCAGTTGGTAGTGAACCTGCCTTCTGAGCTTAGGGGTGTGGGTTCGATTCCCATCTAAGGCAATCATTAATGTGGTGAACATTTGTGTTTGTTTTGTCTGGGTGTTAAATACATATTTAAGTATGAATTTAAAAATTTATCTATATATGTATCTATATCAGTTTCTGGCAGCCATATTTAGTACAAGCTTTGCTTAGTTCGGGGTCAGGCGACCGTGTGTGGAGCTGTACCAATTTTTTATTCATTTTATGCATTAAATAGGTGCATTTACCAATTTTCGATTACGAAAAAAAAATTCAGGAAGTCTTTAAACGAAAAACAAACTAATAGGACAAAAATGCAATTATTAGGTCATATTATTATTAGGTATTCCATTCCGATCTCTCAACGTTGCAACCAGCTGTTACAAATAAAATATTACCGACATTGAATTACAGAATGCTACCGTCTAGGAGCACTCTAATACTGCGTATTCCCCAGCTAACTCATTTTTAAAAATGCAGTACAGGAAATCTTTCGAATCGAGTTGCAATCGGATTGAGTACCTGCTTACGATCCTGCAGTGTCAAGGGGAAAACGTATGGCCGTAAGAAGACTTGGAAATGTCCTTTTATTTACCAACATATTTTTCTTTCAAGGTTTGCTACTTTTACAGCTTAGAAGTGGAAATGACATTTCTGTTAAGAAACAGTGAAGTTGCATGTACCTATTTTCAAAACTACGTATTTTTAAACACTTCTACCATTAGCAATAAACGTTGTACAGCTTCGAAATAGTTGAACAATGTTTTATCTTTTACTTTCTTTGGAGTTTTTGAACTCGATCGAAAAAGACAAAAGACTGTGTAGCTATTCCGAGGCTATACAACGTTCATTATTGCTAAAGGGGCTACGAGGATTTTGCCCTGCATTGGGACATGGCTTTCGAGCAATATGAGATTTTCGCTGCAGGACATGACAGATTGTAGCATGTATTTTCTGTCAATACATATAGCTAATTTTTACGATGACACCGATAAACCAGGAACTCTTTTATTGTTTGGTGGATTAGAATATAGGATAAAAAGCAAAGCTTATAAAGCCTATTTCCGGTCATCCAAATAAGATTTTGTAAAAAATATATTTTTGTTCATATTAAAAACTTTTTGATTTTGATTAACTTTTTTTTATATTTATGATATGGGACAACCTCTGAAGTATGATCTACCAAAAAAAAAAAGTCACAATCGATTCATAATTTGCGGAAAGATCGCGTAACATACATACAGTCGAATTAAGAACCTCCTCCTGTTTTGAAGTCGGTTAAAAATAAGAAAAACATTTTGTCTCCGAAGTTCCGAGCTCTTACTAAATCTACTGAAACGAAGTAACCAAATTACGTCCTCGATCGATAAGTACGATAGGGTTCCTGAAATAATCCTAAATTAGTTTGGAGGCACGATGGTCGATCACGCTTCCGATAAAGCAATTTCGACGTTGAAATTTGTTATTTACTTACTTACTTCTTTGCTACTGAACATACTTTGTAATAAACTTAGGCATATTTGCATTTTTTGACCCGACTGCGCAAGAAAGAGGCTTATGTTTTTCGAGTGTATGTATTTATGTAAGTGTGTATTGACGTACATAATTGTCTCTTGACTTTGACTTTATGCATGTAGGTATGTATGTATGAGGTTTCTTTGGCACGCTCTACAGCCTAAACATCTTAATAGATTCCGACATGTGAGGTGTCATTTGAATCGTCTTGATAGTGGAAGTGACATAGGGTACAACATTTTGCAGCCGGCTAATTAAGTAAGGCTAACGTACGTAAAGCTAAAGTAGGTAACTAAGTATAATGACAATATGACTAATGACTCCAAACAATTCTTCTTTTTAATGAATGGTATTAAAACCATATTAAAAATGTAAGTTTTTGCTTCCAACTTCATAAACTTAACCGTGGGTTTTGTTTTACACTGTTACTTATGCAAGTTGGAGAGAAAATTAAAATGCTCTTAACAATGGACTGGGGCACAGTTCACATTTAAAAATATTTCTTTTGTCATATAGCCATTGACCCGGCCATCGTCTAAGCGCCAAGCCAGACAGATAATACGAAAGATGAGGACGAGAAAGGGATGGAACGCAGATCCGGCGTCCATTTAATGTAATGTATCTACACTAAATAGGAGTAGAGTAAATTACGAGGAAAGATTTGTATTTTTGTGTGTTTGTAACGAAAAAACTCAAAAATTCTTTCATCATTAGAAAGCTACATTATCAGTGAGCTACATAGGCTATATGAAAAACGAGCTAAGCCGCGAGAAAAAGAGCTAGTACAAAGTATATAAGAGTAGCGACGCAACACAGCAATACAGAGAAGAAGGGGCGAGGACACGACATTTCTTGTTTTGTAATAAATAAAAAAATACAAATTAAATAAAAAGGTATTTATTGCCAAAACTAAAAAAAATAAAAAAGACAAATCACTAACAAAAATAAATAACAAGCAACAATTTTAGTTTGGCAATTGGGATACTCTCAGCAATGTACTGCGGAGGCTGGCCAGCCTACGTAGAGCTGGTTTTTTTTTTTTTTTTTTTTTTTTTATGCAGAATAGGTCGGCGTTTGACCACCAACTCGCCTGATGTTAAGCGACGTTGTGGTCTAAGATGGAGCACGACGACCTATAAGGTACTTATTCACTCTAACCTTGAAGTTTACTAGAGTGAAGAAGTACAAAGACGGCAGTTGAGTGAGGCGCTACAAGTGCGCTACTGCTCAGACCCATCTTCGGAACAGTTACACCGGACTACATCCCGAAACACGACTAGGTCATTTCACGGCATGGCTTGGTCCGGTGGGTGGTAACTAGCCACGGCCGAAGCCTCCCACCAGAGTTTGCTACCCGTTTAGCACTACCCGGGGACCACGTGTAGGGAACCAGAATAGAGTACACTCCTACGGACGTGGGTAGCTCAGCCCCCAATTTTCAGAGTATCCCAATGCTCGAACTAAGATGTTAGTCGAGTATAACTAGTGAGTACGGATTTAACAAACACAGAGAAAGAAAGAAAATAGTAGGCAGTATTAGATATGTATCTTACTTTGATAATGTTTTGAACAGATTGTATACCTACGAGTGCAGAACGCTAGATCCTATCCTACTAAAATTAGAAACGCGAAAGTTTGTAAGAATGGATGGATAGATGGATGGATGGATGGATGGATGGATGGATGGATGGATGGATGGATGGATGGATGGATGGATGGATGGATGGATGGATGGATGGATGGATGGATGTATGGATGGATGGATGGATGGATGGATGGATGGATGGATGTTTGTTACTCTTTCACGCCAGAACGGCTGAACAAATCTAGATGTAATTTGGCACAGAGATAGATTATAGTCTAGAATAGCACATAGGATACTTTTTAACCGCGGGTGAAACCGCGGGGCGCAGCTAGTATCTAATAATATATTTACATAAATATGAAAACATTTACATATATATATGTAAGAAGGTGCTATGTCTCCGCTCCGACCGTGTTTCGAGTTATGCCCAAAATTCCCATTGAAAATCCCTACGTTCTCGTCTTACGTCTCTTTTGTCTGGCCAGCGCTTTACGGCTCGCTTGCTATGACAACAGATCCGCCGATGATTGCCGTGTTCCGGTTCAAATAAATGTAGCGATGAAGACATTATTGACAATGGGCAAGGAACGGCTCTAGCACTACTAGTTATCTCAAGGTTATTTACTAAAACCCGATACACCATATTTTTTCCTTGCAAACTTCAACTTTTTATTGTTTGTGCGTAAATATGCCAGAAGCTATTGAATTTTCCCGCAAAGAAGTCGTATCGCTTCGTAGTTGTTGAAAAGTGAAACCAATAACTGGATTTCCAAGTTTTGCAGTTTTGTGTTTGTACGACTACCCTCACAATACATTTACATATTTAGCTTTTACGCAAATTGAATTTAGCAAAGCAAAAATAAATTTTAGATCTATGGTTTCAAATTTTAATGTAGGTACATCTAAATTTGCAGTTATAAAATATGTGAGGTAGCTACGAGTACGTCTAAGTATTCGTGATATATGAATAACATCCTTTATTTTATGGAGAATGTGACTACTGCTACAGAATACTAGCGACTCGCACGGTACCTATAAATCTTCCGTGAAAAATTATCTAAACTGATGATGAAAACCGCAACAAAATCCAAGAGTTAGCGGGTTTATAAACAGCTGGACAGACAAACTAGATATTCCAGTATCTTCTATATAATAAAAGTGAAAAACCAGAACGAGATAAAAACGCAAGACGGAGCGAGATGGCGCTCTACAAAACTTCCTTGACACGTTTCTCCCAAACGGCTACCTGTTTCTCGGGATTTAGCATGTAATTCGATTCCTTGACCTTTGGGAATCGCGAAAAACTTAATAATTACGATTTTGGGTGTGTAATTTTTGTACAATAAGCAAAATAAAATCGCAAGTTTAAATTTCGAGCCAATAGAGATTATATTAGAGAGCCAATAGAATCGCCGGCTTGCTCGAGGTCGGGGTCGGGGTCGCGTTCAGAGGATAATCTCTCAGCGCACCCCGTGTTCAACTCTGCCGTTCAAAACATAAGTGTAAAAATTATTAAATTACATTGAATAAATTTAAACTGTATTACAACTGAAAAAAAAACATATTTTTAAGCAAAGTTATAGAACAACTTAGTCGTTTCGTAAGGCGAGTGAAACAACGGAGCCGTTAGAAAACAACGGAGAAACAGGTTTCTATCCTTTGCAGAGAACGCACCCGTCTAGAACGTCTGTCAGTGTTGCACGTTATTGCTATATCTGGCTCAAAATGGGCAAATGTTATGCAAATTTACAAAAAAAGTCGCATCTTAGTGTATTTATTTAAGCCTTAAGGGCATGTCAAGTATTTTGATAGTCACAATCAAAGTTGAGTGATCGAAGTCATGGTCAAGCAAAGAGGTAAAATTTAAAGTAGAATAATCGGTTTAAGATGCTGAAATATTAGTTTGAGAATATTAAATTACTTTTAGGAAAACAATAATTTCTTTTTGTACAGTTTTGTACGTGTTTGTTTCATCAAACAGTGTACTTTTGTCGCTAAACCGTAGGTATATTAATGAAGACAGCACTGCGTTTTCGAAAATATGATGTGGCAACACTTTTTAGAGAAACAAAAAACAAAGTCGATGTTGGTTTTGAATTTTGATTTAGTATGATAAATTATGAGAATAATTATGTTTCCAAAAAATTTTGGTAAGTAATAAAAGAAGGTCTATGTAACGGTACCAGGCTTTTCGCAATTGAACCAATTATTCAACTTACAGGTAGATAATATTTTAACTACCTAACCACATTACGTTTGCGTCTGTGTGCGTGATAGGCAAATAAACACAACACACTTTGCGAATTTGTGGCTTGCATATTGAGGTGTTATATTTTGGAAACCTAACTTCTCTATGTAGTTATTGTAAGCTACCGATAATTGTGAAATAAACAAAACATAACATAGCGTCACGCCTTTCCCTCGAAGGGGCTAGAAGAGGTGTAATACAACATCCACACTTCGCCAGACGACATTCAGTCTCAAATGCAAAAGGGGGCGAGCCTGTCGCCATACACCGGGCTCAATTTATGTAGAAGATGACATAGTTACAATACGCACATATGTTCACACAATGAACACATTGGTGCGTGTCATCGGCTGAGTTTGAACCCGCTCCCTCTGGCTTGAGAGGCGGACCTTCTTCAACAGCTAGGCTATCAATATATTTTAATATTTTAATTATATTTTATAATTTATTTATTGTGTTCTTATTCGTTTCTTAGATGTATTTGTATCATTTTAATGTAATAGAGCACATTCTGTGCATTTTAATAATAAAAATAATTAACACCTATGTTTACTTATTTGGTTTTGCTAAACATCTTATTATTTACATCACTTTACATATTATAATATAGTAGGTAACTGTGTTGTTCAACCACTAAAACTACTGAATGGATTTACATATTATGTAATTAATTGCTGTGCAATAGATTTCACGCGGGCAGAGCCGCGGGCAAACGCTAGTATTTAATATTAGCTGTTACCCGCGTTTTTGTTCGCGTTTGTTCAGAAAAGATCCAACATTTTTTCTCGTGGAATACTGTTAATCTATTTAGCCTACAAACCTACAAACAGACAGAGAGACAGACAGAGTTACTTTCAATTTTATAATGTTAGTATGGATAGGTATATACGTCTATATTATCATAGACTAATTTTACATGACTGAATCACACAAAATACGACATCGTGGCAATTTCTTATTTGTGTTATAAGCTGTGTGTTATCGGCTGTCATTACCTCCCATTTGCCTTTCACCTCTGTTGAATGATAACGAGGAAACTGTTTAGCTTCAATCAATCACTTCTTGAAATCAGCACTGAAAGGTGTCTTCAGGCTGATACACAAAACACAAGTTCTCCCAACAAATTTAAAGCCGAGTAAATAATGGAATTTGTAGAGGCTATCTCCGTAAATAAGTGGGTCGATGTTGAAACTTATTTTGCCAACACAAAGCTTCATAATCCGAAAGAGAAGCCGCGGGATGTCAGCTAGTCAAATCACACTAATCCATAACATAATACAACACCCACACTTCGCCGGACGACATTCAGTCCCAAATGTGACAGGGGGCGAGCCTGTCGCCATACACCGGGCTCCAGTCATGTAGCAGATGACATACAATACGCACATATGTTCACAATGGTGCGTACCGCGGGCTGGGTTTGAACCCGCTCCCTCTGGCTTGAGAGGCGGGCCTTCTCCAACTAGGCTATCATCGCTTACAAATCCATATCCATACTATTTACTTACTATAATTACAAAATCGAAATGAATTCTGTCCGTCTTCTGTCTGTTTGTAGGCTTTTCACGGCTAAACGGCAGAATAGATCTTGATGGAATTTCATAGTTAGTTACAGTTTATCGTAGGGACGGTTTTTGGATACCATATTTTGAATAAACGCAAACGAAGTCGCGGATAACAGCTAGTATATTATAACTGCGAAGGCTTGTAAGTTTGTATATCAGTTTATAACTTCTTATCGCTCAAACAGCTGAACGGACTTAGATGAAATTTAGAACCAAGATAATTTATACAGACTACTCTTTATTACGAAAAATTTACGGTCCCTGGACGATAGATGCCAAAACTGAGGGACGCTGCTAGTCCTACATAAAGTAGAAATACTACTTTATATTATAAAGGCGAAAGTTTGTGATTGTGTGTGTGTTTGTTTGGTATTTCTTCACGCTCAAACGAGTGGACAGATTTGAATGAAATCTAAATAACTTATGGTCTAGATTAAGGGGCCGTCATAGCACGATTTTTCACCTACACACACGTTTACATAAACTGCTTCATTTAGAGTTGAAAATCGTATATAATATTTATGGCAAAATGAGATCGGCTCCTAGAAATACATTTTTTGCCATTTTTATTGATTTTAGTCGTAATAAGAACACAAATAAGAATAAGTTGCTTATCTAAACTTTAGAGGACTGATCTGGTTATTTAATAATCGAAAAAAATGCGATGTAATAGCTGAAAATGTAGAGAACGTTCTGATACTTTTTTAAGAAGATACTTTTAGTGATTTTTTTTTTCTAAAATGAGACTGATTTTCAAAATTGTTCTTCGGTTAAACTTTAGTTGGCTATTTCGTCTACCAGCTTTTTTTTTCACCTGATGATCATAATTCTTCATATCAAACTAGGCGCAAGCAAAATACTTATTTTTGGTGATTTCGTGTAAGACCACCTCTTTTTTAACCACGGGTAACACCGCGTGGCGCAGGCTAGTACTTCGTAAGACGTTAAAGCGATCGTTAATAAATAAGTCAGAAGAAGCGCCGTAGTTGTCGAAGTGTGCAGCTGTATTGACGTCCGATGCTCCGAAGAGTCATCCATCACTCGATCTGGTTCGCGGTTCATTTGCCGCGTAAGTCCGCTTCTCCGAGATATTTCTTCGGCATTATAGAAGAACTTATCTTCGTATTATCTGCTCATGTTGCAAGTTTAGTTGGGCTTGTCACGGTCAGTAGCAAAATTGACTTGCAAAGCTATTACTAGGAGTTTATTATTGTAATGAGCGATGATAGCTGGAAAAGGACCTCCTATTAGGCTAGAGGGAGGCACGCACCAATTTGTTCATTGTGTGAACATAATGTGCGTATTGTATGTCATCTGCTACATGACCGGAGCCTGGTGTTTGCGACAGGCTCGCCCCCTGTCACATTTGGGGCTTTATACTAGCACTTCTCGATTTTTAACTTTGTTCTTCTTTTCAGCGTCCATAATATGAACGTAAGTCAGTTGACTTACGTTCACATTATAGTCACTACATCAACAAGTAAGTATTAAGTCTATTACCATATGCAATGAGGCCAAACTGAACAGACAAACCTGCAGTTCGGAGTGAACGGATTGATGCACAAAGCCTGCAATAAGCGCCTTGGCATTGAGGCCGTTTCATCCCTACACGGCACGGATTAATGTCCCGTCAGCAAGCTAAACTGAAGGTAAAACTGATCATGTGTGGTAGCCTTTAGGCTGTCTTGTGATATGTTTGCTAGCTCGTGGTCTTTACTGTTAGAGCACGTCTACAATGATTTTAAATTAGTTCGGGACACTTCCACACACGGTCGCCTGACCCCAAACTAAGCAAAGCTTGTACTATTTTAAATTAGTTTAGAGAAAGACTATAACATAATTTGCAATTCAATTTCAGTTACAATTTTTTTGCTGCAACAACAAGCACCCCGCTAACAAGCTGTGCCCCGCGGTTTCACCCGTGGTTAAAAAGTATCCTATGTGCTATTCTAGACTATAATCTATCTCTGTGTCAAATTTCATCTAGATCTGTTCAGCCGTTCTGGCGTGAAAGAGTAACAAACATACATTCATCCATCCATCCATCCATTCTTACAAACTTTCGCGTTTATAATATTAGTAGGAAGTAGGATAGGTCGGCGTTTGACCACCAACTCGCCTGATGTTAAGTGACGTTGTGGTCTAAGATGGAGCACGACGACCTATAAGGTACTTATTCACTCTAGCCTTGAAGTTTTGTAGAGTGAAGAAGTACAAAGACGGCAGTTGAGTGAGACGCTACGTACGTGCGCTACTGCTCAGACCCGTCTTCAGACAACTATCAAATTAAATTGTAATTTTGATAAGTAACTGGTGATTTAAAACCAAGTTATTTCTTAACTATAAATCACACACAAACCTTGCAAAACCGACCACCAAATTAAATAAAGCTACTCGTGCATACCTCCCAATTTTAGACACAGATAAATCGAGAATTCCTTGTAATATTTCTCTCGTATTATGCGCGAAACCATCTAAAGATTAAACGCATATTCTCGGGAGAGCAACGTCTGTATACCGTAGATAGATATACTCGTATAATAACTACGGGCGCACGGTATACGGTACTTGTGTCCATATTTATGATGGTAGGTGATAAATGTAGCCCTGGGGAAAATAAGCCTAATTATATTGATGGCCCTTTAAAGCTTTACTTGTAACACAGATTACTACCGAGATACCGTATTATGACATTGTTAACGCATAAAAGATGAACCGCACCGAAGTTGTGTTTATTTTTGTTATTTTTGCACACCCGGTCCCATACTCATTTGTCGTATCCTCTCCATCCTAAGGTTGCCTGGAAGAGATCGCTTTTAGTAATAAGGCCGCCAGTTGTTACACTATTTAATAAGTTTTATCATAATTTTTCTCTTGTTATTTTTGTTATCTGTGGTGTGAACAATAAAGAGTTTATCTATCTATCTATCTAAGTTGAAGGAAAGTTAGGAAAACGCTTGTTGTGGGGACTGAGATAGAGCGTTCCAATTGGCGTGGCGTTAGCGTTTCATGGTGGCGCTAACCCACGCTTAGAAATAACCCATTAGAATTTGTAGAGGTATATTATGACTGAATTGTTACCGCCACATATGGACGTCTCCCACGCGGTGGCAGATAGTAACACTTATATGGCTATCGGCCACCGCGGAGGTGGTTGACCATCATGGGCGTACCCACGGTATGGCAAGGTGAGGTATGTGTCCCACCCTGGTCATTAACTAAAAACTCAAAATTTTGGTTTTCCAAGTAAAAATACAAATGGTTGCCGTCAACGATGGCATAAAATAGGCTTGACGTCCTCTGCACGATGACTCCAGTCTATGTGTAGGAAGAGGGTTCTGAAAGCAAACTAAATTGAAAACGAAATTTAAGCTTTTTAATTTAACCCTTGCAGCTTATTATATATTTATATTTTATTAAAATATAGTAAATATCAGTGAGTAAATACAAATAATTTTTAAATTTCTACTATGTACTTATCAAGTAAATTTAATTCTACTCTAACAAAAAATTGGTAGGTACACCCATGTTGACCATGAAGTTTCAGAATTAATTACTGTCTGCCCCCAGCATCAACCTATGCAAGTGGCAGCTGGTAACTCTTTTAAGGCAAGCGGCCCCACCCCGCTAGTGTCCTTAGAACGTCCTAAGTCTAAGGATCTATAAGGGATAATCTGTAATTTATATGTTGGATTCAGATTGTAAAGTCACATTACATTACCCGATTTTTATGATAAGTCACTTCGAACTGTCAAACCCCACTCTCGCTAGATCCGCGAGGAACTCAACTGTTTCTTGAAAGGCAAGTGGAAATACTTTTTAACACGGTTTTGTTAGCTTCATTTTAACTAATTAACAATGTACTTACTTAACAACATTTAGAAGTCAATTTTAACTTATTTTATTTTATTTATTTAAACAAAATCCACAGCTCACAATAATGACATAAAATATACTTACAGATAAACTTGCAGCTAATTACGGATTTTACATTTTATATACAAAATAATAAATAATTCTAATAGCCGCATGAATATAAACTTTTGTATCACACTAAATGCGGAAGTTTGAAATTATGTATGGATGGATTAATGTTTGTTCCTCAACACGTCAGAACGGCTTAACTGATCTGGATGAAATTTGGCACAGAGATTGATTATAGTATGGAATAGCACATAGGTAACTTTTTGACCGTAGGTAGTACCGCGTGGTGCAGCTAGCGTAGGTACCTAAGTTCGGATGACTAAACTATAATCAGGTATTACAGAGTTGATCTCATGATGAAACCAGTAGATGGAAAGCGTGTTTTTAAGTTTTTCAACTACTTAAATGTTTTAATATTATCGACCGAGTGTGCTTTAGCGAGCGAAGCGTCTATGCTTCAGTTTCGACAAAAATGCTTTTGTATGTCCGGATCTCTGTCTTCTGTATTAATTATCGATTTGCCTGTTCTTCTGAGTAAAGGCTCTTTATCCGAACAAGGCGGTCGAGTCTATTCAAATAACTTTGACGTTCATAAGTGTATCTCTGATACCTAAATTGAATAAAAACATTTTGACTTTGACTTTGACTTTGAACCAGCTTATAAAATTTCACGAGAATCGGTCGAGGAATTCGACCTGTAGAGGAAGACAGAGTTCTGTTCTACTGCACACTGAGCCACTAGGTATAAAAAATTACTTAGTTAACCAAAAAGAACAACAATTTTGGTTTGATATGTCTACCCAGTAAACGTTATTTAAACATAAAGTCTCTCAAAATTAATACAAAATTTTGTGACAGCTTATTTATTTTACTTTACAAATATGTAACTACCTATATTAAATTTGGCTGATTCTTTGAAATAATTTGTCTAGCTAGACGTCTCAAAAGCTTCTATTCATTATCAGGCCATTATAGATACGAGAAATTGCTTTTAATTTTGTATTGGCTTCTTAGATAAAACGTGTAGTGTTTCCGAATAATAAATCAAGAAGATACCTAGCATTCATTAGATTTCCTTAGACTTTAAATCATTTTGCCAGAATGATTTAAAGTCTAAGGAAACATTCACACTAATTTATAAGCGTGAAAAAGTTTGTGAACGAGTTAGGTAAGTTTGTTATTTATTTACACTCAAACAGCTCAATAGACTTAAATGAAATTTTGAATGGAGGTAGCTACCAACATATGGGCTACTTTTTATTCCTAAATATAGTAATTCATGTAGAACATGGTATTTTAATATACTCCGGCAGATATAGCATTCCGGTCAGGTGGACAACACGTAGTGACGTCAACCGATGCTTAAGCAAGACCGAAATAAGGTATTTACAAATAGTTCGAAAGAGACGGATGACGATGACGAGTGACGTCATTACGTGTTTGCTCCTGGAATGCTATAAATTGTTTTTTTTTGTATCATGATGTAGAATAGATAGTGCAACTACGGAGCACAGCTAGCCAATAGATGTTTTATACCTACGACGCCTAAACACGAGGTCTTTAGGCGGCCTAGAATTCTGACACTAGGGTCAGCCACTAAGCCTGTACAAACTCAATACCGTAAAAAAAAAATAACAAAAAGCCAAAAAAATCACAAAGCAAACCCACTCAATACCGTGATACAAATTTAAAGTAAGAAAAACAAATGAAAAATCTTAAAGCAAACCCACCAGTAAAATAAACTCAATTATTTCTCTGTCCAATGTACGATACCCGAAACCAAGTCTAGTACGAGCGTACTTTTTTAGTAGAAACCGTACTAGCGAGTCATCTGACGTCTGTTTATGTAACTCGCCGCCAAAAGCGAAATCCCTTCAGCTGTGCAGAAAAATAATCAGAAAAGTTCCTAGAAAAAATAGGGAAAGATCGTTAGAAGTACAAGATTCAATTGTAGGGAGCCACCCGAAGGTAAGGGATTGGAGGAAACTTCGCTAACTTAGTTGATTCCTCCTTTGGGGGCCCTCTGGTCCACTCCTGCACAGTTCGCTGTGTTTATTTAGCAGACTGACCTTTCGGTTGAAGTTTATGCTCGGTTATTTGTTACGGGGATGTTTAATTTGTGATTTGTAGTATCGCTTGTGTCTGGTGAGCTTGCGGTGAACTAACTGTGTGGGGTTGTAAACTTGGACCGTATTATGTTTCAAACGTATTCATTTGTACTGATTAATCTAAGCAAAGTCTACTATTAATTATGCTGATGACTATAGTAGCGGATCATAAACAGATAGAGGGAGGGGAAACCATGAGGAGCTGAAGGTAAAACTATCTAATTCGAATTCTCTACAATATTTGAAGATGACTGGTTTTCTATTGCTTTCGTGCTTACCTAGCTAATTCAGACAATCAGACCGTAATAAAATTATTCGGAAATGTTTGTTCTATTTTTTTTCTTATTGTGTTTGGAATACTATACTAACCAATAAGCGTATAGTTGCTTTGGATCCAATAGGCCTCGCGTATAATAACAGCGCAAACGTTAATAAATAACAAAAAACACTCACGTTCGTATCGCTGAACAAATAATTATGGCAGTTACCACACTAATTGCGATTCGTCACACGTTATTACTTGCGTCCAATACGTAATTAATACGGCTTGTGTTGGACTGTTGGACGTGCGAAATTCGGCTAATGTTCGCTGGATTTTCTATTTTGGCATTTTGGCAATATGGCTCAAAATTGCAATTAATTCATAGGCAGAATTATAGTTCAGCGCGACGTTGTAATCGTCTAAACGACGAGCTCTATGTCCAGCTGTAGGCAGTAGCTTACATAGGATCAAACAAACACATACTATTATTCTACATATTCATACCTATACTTATTATTATTCTACATATTAACACATTGACATACCTACTTACATACTCTAGGGGGCTGAGCTACCCACGTCTGTAGGAGTGTACTCTATTTTGATTCCCTACACGTGATCCCCGGGTAGTGCTAACCGGGTAGCAAACTCTGGTGGGAGGCTTCGGCCGTGGCTAGTTACCACCCACCGGACCAAGCCATGCCGTGAAATGACCTAGTCGTGTTTCGGGATGTAGTCCGGTGTAACCGTTCCGAAGACGGGTCTGAGCAGTAGCGCACTTGTAGCGCCTCACTCAACTGCCGTCTTTGTACTTCTTCACTCTAGTAAACTTCAAGGCTAGAGTGAATAAGTACCATACAGGTCGTCGTGCTCCATCTTAGACCACAACGTCGCTTAACAGCAGGCGAGTTGGTGGTCAAACGCCGACCTATTCTACATAAAAAAAAAAAAAAAACACCTTAAAACATTACTCTCCTTCGAAATCCCCTCTAAAATAAAAGTAAGAGAAATTTCTCAGAGGATTTTGAGACCAAGCCTTTCAAGCTACAAGTACATACACAGTGTTGTTAAAAATACGGCTCCAGCAGTGCTCAGGTACCTATAGGGCGCACACCTTGGTGGGGCGCAATAATGACTACGACCAAATTTTTCCTTCATGGTCGTCGTTTGATCGTCTTGGACCATGGATGGCAGTAGCAGTTATTTGAAGCTAGCATCTGTACAAAAAAGGTCAGGTCTCCTTAAGTAGTATCTCTCACCACTCAAGGCCTTTCTTTGATGATCTTCTACCAAAATGTTCTATCCTCTTAGACATTAAGCATCTCATAGGTTGACGTGTCAAGACGGCAGATCGATCCAGCTACGCTACGGCAAGTACAATACTAGCTTCTCGCATCTACTGACTATAAATAAAATAAGCGACTTCAGTACAATATCTCGCAAATGGGTGTTGAGTAGACAGCACAATGGGTACCTTATCGCGTGCAGGCCTATTGCGGGTGTCAGTTACGAGTTAACTTAGTTACAATAGCTTTATAAACCCAGCTACTACTATCGGAGTAATGGATAAGGGTGGATATCGATTACGACTGAAAAGGAAAGAAAACTATGGAAATTGTTGGTTGGAATCTGCGTCAAACCATAGGCCTCTAGAAGTCTAGGCCTTCAAGAGAGAAGAGGCTTATGCCCAACAGTGGGTCAATACAGGCTGACAATAATGATAATGATAGATAACACAAAAAGGAAAAACATTTTTCAACTAAGACCTAAGATCTTAGGCAAGGTGAAAGAGCGCAGTACTAAAAGACATGAGAAAGTTTGAGGTTTTAAAGACCATGTTGAGGATAAAGCGAAGTGGAGGGGAAAAAATAAAGAAGGATTAACCTACCACCTACGACCTACCACCTACGTGATACGTAGGTATTAGTCGGAAAGAGAGAAATTTACCTACTGCAAATTGTTGCTAATAACAAAGAAAAACTCTATTACCAGTAGTGAAACTTAGTTGCCAACGCGGCAGAAAGGGAAAAAAGTATCTAATTAGTTTCCAACAATATCTCTGGCCTCTACTAATTCACATCATTATTTCTTACCTTGTACAATATAGCTAAAGTAAAGACGTAAAGTTAACTGGTACAAATGCGTCTGTGGGGCAATTGCGTCTTTCGAGAATTACTGACAAACCCTTCAAAAATTAGGCAAATAACGATCTAGTACAGATTATCACAAATTACATCTACATCTTTTTACGCGCCACCTACATCTTTTTTTTATTTTTAGTTACAATCATCTCCACTAGAAAGCGTTAGTTGCCAAATTTGTGAAGGGTTTTTCAGTCATTATCGAAAGACGCAATTGCCCCCCAGATGCATTTGCACCAGTTGACACTATTTTGTAATTGTTAAAGCTTTAGCCTGTTTTATTTAACTGTGAAAATCGTGGTGGGTATGGACTTATAACGCGTGTTTGTGGAATACCTTATGGTGTAAGTTTTAGGAATCTGTTTGCGAACTAATTATAGTAAAATATTGGTTTTCACAATTTAGCAAAGTTTTGATTGTAAATATCAGACGCTCCAGAGAATAAATATTTTTTTAATTTATTGGTATACAATAAGGTTATTTTAAACGTTTTGTTTAAATGAAACCATTAGTGAAATGGTACACCAAGGGGAAAAATTGTAGCGTGAATTCCCAGAAAAGATTTTTGTTACGCAAATTTTAAGCGAGATGAAATTATTAATTAAATAAGCTTTAAGCGTAGAACCATTTTATTACGTTAGATTAGATTATATTTGGTTGAAATAAAGACCCCCTCAAAGGTACCTACGCACTGTGCGGTTAGCCGCTACGCGATCATCCGTGCGGTTGACATTATGTACGAGCCGCACCGTGAATAAAAACTATTTTTTCGTACGTATTATTTTATTTTCAGTCAACCAGACGGGTGACCACACTGTGGCTAACCGCATTGCATGGAGTGTAGGTACCGTAACTGTTACTATTTTATTTTCTTCTTTGACCCAATTTGCCAAAATTAAACTAAAAATGTTAAGATTTCAAAATGTAGACAATTCATTGTCTTGAACAAGAGCAAGTTCTTAAAATATTGGAAATGGAAAGTGATTATCAAATCACTATTGGTAAAAATGATCATCATTCATGGTAAAATTGAAAGTCACTGTTGGTAAATTGATATTATCTCTCTCAAGTCTTTTAAAAGACAATTGTGCTTCGAATACGAAGATATTCATTTTCAATAAAAGCCCTTTCTGTAATTGGTATCGGGGCTCGAAAACAACGCTTTCCCCTCGTTATCTATCTCCGATAACAAGGTGATGTTACGTCAAGATTGTTTGTTGCAGCTGTTACAAAAAGGTAAGAACTCTCTTTTGATTACAAACGAATACAGTCGTCTGTTAATCGTGTACAATTTCGATAAAAAGTTTCTTTTGTTTACGACGGGGAAATCTTTGCCAGATTTCCCTGCTATTCGACTGCTTGAAGTAGCAAGTAATTACGTATGCCGAGTAGCTACCCCTTATGTCAAGAGATTCTAGACCACCTTAAAACCTCTGACACGGCTTGACGATTGTTGTCAAAGAACAAACAACCGAAATCTAAAATGAACGTGTCTCCCGAGCCACGGTAGCGCTCATTGCTATGGCATGCAATCGTGTTAAGCGAGATTGTATTAACTTAGATCCTGCCTTTGGTTTGCCATGGTGCTTGACAAAGAGCCCTGGGATCTTCAAAAGAATGCACATACATACAAGCCTGCTCCGCGCTTTTAGGATGCTTCTCGTACTGGTCAAGAAAAACAAAACTACGTATATTCCTGTTGGATGCTACTGATCAAGAAACATAAAACTACGTATTTATATTATTATTTATTTATATTCCTGTTACATTAATTAAGTAGATCTGCCCATGATCTAGCATTCCGAGAGCGAAAACCTGTTGACGTCTCTCGTCATCGTTATCGTCTCTTTCGAACTTGTTGTACCTAAATGACTTATTTCGGTCTTGCTGATACATCCATTGACGTCACTGTGGTTACCCACGTAACCATTTCTAACTCGGAACGCTTTACCTGGCGGAGTATATTATTTTACCATGGACCTACCTGAATTTTATTAAACATGATAAGGAAAGGTGCCATAACATTTTGTGGGTCAAAAGTTCCAGTTCTCGATTTGACTGCAGCTGTTGTGGTTCGGGGCTGCCGATATCAACATTTTACTGGTGCTACATAAAATAGGACACTAAAACCGTTGTCATTTCTTTTTATGATGCTACTCATTTAGAGTCTCTCACATTCCTCACAAATGTTGCCAATCGTAAATATATTTTAGGAATACGTTTTGATGTTGAAAGTTAACTCAGTGCGTAAAAATTTTGTTTGGCGCCCCGTACTCTATCAATCCGGATTGATGAGTGTAATCGCTATGTTTTGTGATACCCGGATCAACAATCAAGATTGATTATTCTTTTTGAACTCCTTAGTGTTTACACCAGAAACTACAAACACAAGGACGATACGCATAAAAACTGGTGTAAAAACTAGCAATCTTATTTTTTGTTCGTTGATTGATTTGCGTTTTTTTTTGTTTTTCGCAAAGAGCAATTTTTTTAGAGAATTTTAAGTTGGAGAAGATTCACAGTAAGTATAGTTATAAGACGGAATGTGCAATAATTCCAAAATTATAAAGATTTATTAAGACCTGTGTACACAGTACCGCAATAAGATTTCTTATTCTTATGATAATAAAGTTACTAAGTAGCGTTATTATAATCTAAAGTATGAACTGTGAATATGATTTTTATCTGAAAAATTAATTTCCTGTCACACAAACTTTTCTAACTTATCATAAAATTGCGTATCACAAAGAAATTATTCAAAAAGCGCGTTTATCCGAAAATCCGTTTCGAAAGATTTATACGAGATTTTTGGGCGAACATTTAAGAGTAATATTTGATGCTGTGTAAATGTAGTCAGTATCTGAATTTGGCGCTGTGATATTATATGTTGCTACATTAAATTTATCAATACAGTTTCCATCAAATTATAATCCAACCGACTCAGTATAGGGACAGAGGCTGAGCCGACCGATTGGATCTTGCAATGTAGGAATGCCGTCGTGGAACCATTGACCGAGAAAGATTTTACCAAAGAAATTGCTAACATCCTGAATTCAGTATCAAGGCACTGAAATTATTAGGCTGAAATTCGTTAGAATCATATGGAACTTCTCTGATGTTATAATAACAATGATCAAATTGTGGCGATATAAAAGAGATAGATATATCAGGAGAGAGAGATATATATAGAGTAGGTAAGGTAATTATTTGCTAATTGAAGGAAAATCGAGGTGGTGCGGACATCTTGTACGCATAAACGACTCAATGCAGGTTGCCTAAAGGTGTCTTTTACATTAAACATCTCTGTAAGAAATTGACCTCAGAAATTGACCACGAAGTTTGGGCTTTCTTCTTTTATCTGAGTAAAAGAGGGAAAGCGCAACTTAACTTGGCGGTTAATTTTTGCGATACAAGGATGTTCAAAGCGCCATCTCACTGCACATAATATCTTGTGCGGAGGATCATCAGAGAAGCGAAAGGCACAACTAAGATTTATTAATATTGAAAACAAAAAGCGCCTAGAAGATCTGGATGCAAAGCGCCTCATCATCAAGACCCATCCGAAGCCTTCATACCCCTATACATGCAACCTCGACGGTCAGTTGTAATGAAAAAAAATAGGGTTTGCAAGCCTAATCCGTGCTCACAACCTAGAGATCAAATTTATTAAAACGTTAAAAGATATATTGATCAAAAAATGTTTTTATACTCTAGACGAATTCTTAACTGACAAAAATATGTACATAATAGAATAAATCCAGTCCGAACAATGTTGCCATACCCTATCAGGGTCATTATGTGATACAATTTTATGTAATTTACCTTTAAGAACTGCATGTACCATAATGGAAGCAATACATTATTGAGTATTGAGTATTGAGATCCAGGCTTGCCATTGAGAGCTAGAGAGTCAGGTTCACCATTAACGGATACGTCAAGAAGGACATCAACGTCAAGTAAATATCATAAAACCAGCATACTGCATCTCTCTATACGAACTCTGCCTGAGACATATCCTCCACGGCAAACGAGGTGTAATAATGGAACCTAAAATAAGCGGATTATGCTAAACGTTGTATGTTAAGTAAACTGTAAGATTTACCCGGTAACCGGATGACACAGCGGTCTCGGCTGTAGTATGTTTTCTGTTTTTACGACTCTTTAATCTTTGTTTTGGAGTTTGCCTTGTCATGTGTGTGAATAATATACATATAATATATTTATTCATATAAAGACGTGAGCACAAGCGTGAAGTATATATGTTA
Source organism: Peribatodes rhomboidaria (assembly GCA_911728515.1). Classification (NCBI taxonomy): domain Eukaryota; kingdom Metazoa; phylum Arthropoda; class Insecta; order Lepidoptera; family Geometridae; genus Peribatodes; species Peribatodes rhomboidaria. The sequence continues at coordinate 4,251,201 of OU452175.1, read as the reverse complement.
CCTACCTATTTCTATTTTTTTAAGCACGTGTTTTTTAACATTTTAAAAGCTGAACTTGATCGGAAAAGAAAAGGGGCAGAACGCGCCCAATGGCCACATAGTGGACAATCGTAGTCAAAGAGCTGTAGCGGGCACAGCTGGACCCAAAGACAACTCAAGATATACTATTCTGGTGCCTGAAGGCGAGGAGAGCCCATAAAGGGAGAAGACAAGAAACAAGAATACTAGTACTTAAACCTTTTAAACGCAATTCTTTTAAACTTAAAAGTATTTCATGTCTTTAGTGGTTTGATAAGGGCTGACCTTAATCATAATGATTATGATTAGAGATTATGTACCATCTACGAAACGGTCAAGAAACACTACGACCAATTCAGCATCACTGCAGGCCCAAAAAAAGATGAAAGAGCGTAGTTGACGTTCTCTACATAGACTGTTTATTACATGCTCCGTTTTCCCCGCTGTTTCGCGAAACAATTAAATGTTGACAATTATCAATACAATACAATACAAAAACTCTTTATTGACACCAAATACAAATAAATCTAAACTAAACACTCAAAAATAAAGGCGCAATGGGCGGTCTTATCGCTTAAGAGCGATCTCTTCCAGACAACCTTTGGATGGAATAAAAACATTATGATTAAGCATGGACGGTGGTGTGTGCTAAAGAAAAATAATAATAATTAAGGTTAAATAAACTTACTAATTTGAGAATTATAATAAACTACATACTAATACCAACATAAATAATTACTAAATAGGTATACAAATAAACTACCTATAATTATAACCTATACCTATACCTATAATTATCTGGCTGCTTTAATGGTTCGCATTGTTAAGAAAGATTCGTCTAAGCCTGTAAGGGATATTTCTGACTGGCGTGTAACATTTTAAAAGCAGAGTAGCTATAATAATTCGTAGCTATAATTAATAACGGAATAATTCGTTGTAAAACAATAAGGGCTTACTGTTATGTTGTGGTGTAACCTAGCGCTAAATATAACCTAACCTCAAACTGAATATAAAAGTAAAAACGGCTCTCTGCAGACAGCGAAGTGAGGCCGATTTAATAAAGGTATATCTTGCCGTTTACATGTACAATTCCGTATGAACGTCCAACGAAACTACGAGTATACTTTGATACTTTCCTTTCTTTTTTCCACTGCCGGGAGTACTTTTTACCGTAACGTTATATCGGGATGGGTAACCAGGACACCGTTGTTATAACTTGTGGTTACGTTATTGCCATTGGTAACATATTTTTGCTATCACTGCTGGTCGCCGAGCTCTATCTTTACTCTTTATTTTGCGAAGGGTTTATGTCTGGAAATTAACCAATCACTTACAAATTAAATAAAAATGTAAGTATTACATTCGTCATTACATATGTCAAAACCTTAAATGTACTTTAGTCACTAAAATTTCAGTTCCCATCCCGAACGCCTTAAATTAAATTGAACTAAATAAATAGATGCCTTACGTTCAGGTAAGGTACAAGCAAAAATTTAAAAGTAAAAAACCTAACTTTACCTAAGCTAACCGAATTTCACGTAAAGTCAAGTTCAAACTTTGGACCTGAGGTTAGTGCTAGTTGGTAGTTAGTTTAAAAACAGGTTGCATTTAAACAGCGCTTTAGTAGAGTCCTTTTAGTGTGAGTTTATAAAATAAACATGTTGTGTGTCAACGAAATGAATGTTTTCTCTGGAACTGACATCTCTAAATAGAATTTTTGAGCGCGGATTTAGACCTACCATACCAAAACTACTAGCTACTAACAAATCAGATCTAACCTAACTGAAACTACATATACGAGTACATGTAGACACGTCGTCTAGTGTACGTGTTATTTAAGTTTTTTATTTTATTTGTAAATGTATCTGTCTGGAAGGTATTTATTTTCTATGGGCCTCAGTAACTTGCATTGTATGCAAGTTATATTGCCTGAAATAAATTAATTACTATTATTTTTATATAAATTATATAAAGGTATAATACACAAACATATATTAAATTACACATTATGTGTGTTATTAATCGCGTATTGTTTCAGGGTCGCCCCTTGTCACATTTGGGACAGAATATCGTCCGGCGAAGTGTGGGTGGTGTATTACACGTCTGCCAGCCCCCCTCGAGGGAAAAGCGTGACGTTATGTATTGTTTCAATTTGGTGAAAAAAAAGTTCATTTCAAAAATTATTCACATTAATATCTTCCACTAGGTTTTCCTTGGTCGGTGATGACATGGAACACATACAGAAACAAGGACAGCACCTAACCCAGAACAGAAATTTTTAAATCCACCATTAAAACAACATGCCCTCCTATCCCTATCCTGCTTATAAAGAACACGGAAAAAAATGGTTTAGTTGTGGCAACTAAATCTGTTTTGCTGCCTATGTCTTAGCTGCTGCACCGAATATCTTCGAAACACTGGCAAAGTTTTGTTGACTACGACAAAGACTGCTTAGCTACTATTCAAAATAAAATTTTGCTAGGAGAATCACACTCAAGTTGCAGTTACTACAAATTACTTAACTGAGTTTACTAAATTTGTTATATAAACAAAACAAATTCGAATGTTTCAATTAGCTATCAGAGCAAAATATTTTAACTACTTTAAGATAAATTATTTACCTGCTATTGCTAATTGACATTATCTACATTAACCAGTCTTTTCTATTACAGTTATTTCCATGTCGTATGTGAAATTTTAGACGGCAAGCGGGATATTTTGTGCTGTTCCTAATGTTGTGATCTAATAGCATTGTGTGAGACATATCATTATGTAAAGATGATGAAAATATGTTTTAGTAGGTATGTTGTTGTAGCAAAGTATGATAGCTGTCTTAGTGAATTAATATTTAGCTGCACCTCACAAGAGTTTTAACTGTGGTTATAAATTTGGTTTCATACTGTAACAAAACTACTTAGTTGCGTGATTAATTTCCTTTTTGTAAGGCAGCAATTTAATTAGTGGCATAGAAGTTAGTAGTAGCAACTAAGTTAAATAGCTATCCCACGTTTATATGTAACCGAACATATCAATTGTTTTACTTTAAAAATAAGTAAGTAGTAATTGAATTTGTAACTGCTACTAAGACTTTAATTATTCGACCAAAATAAATTTTATGAGATACTAGCTGCGCCCCGCGGTTTCATCCGCGGTCCCACAGGAACTGTTTATTTTTTCGAGAAGTACCTTATGTCCTTTTCAGTACCCCAGACAACATGTATGCAAAATGTCAAAACGATTGATTGAATAGTTGAGACGTGAAAGCGTTACAAACAAACAAACTCACTTTCGCATTTATAATATTAGTTAGGATGTCTGGCGCTCACCGATCGAGCAAGGTAGATGATGATGACGATTTGTCTGGTGTTCGACACAGGCGAGGAAGAGCATAGGCTCGGGGAGGTGCCCAAAGGGGCTAGCGCTCAGGGGGCCGTGGTCGTCTATAGCGTTATATCTAAGCATTCCCGCAGCTCCCGCAGCAGGAGTTTGAGCTCCTCAGCCTTGAAAAAGTAGCCTATGTCCAGGACGTAAGCTATATCTGTGCCAAATTTTATCCAGATATTGAATATTAATTATATTGATAAGAACCAGTAAGTGCGCTGGCGAAACGTACCTAAACTTCTGAGTGACACCTCCCTGGTAGTGTTTACTTACTTATAAACTTTTTAAGCCTGTTTCCCACATTATATTTAAGTACTCGTACTCCCTAAACACGTAGGTAACCATTGGAAGAAATAAAATTGTAGCTCAGAATGTACCTAGGTTATCTTAAATAGTAAATACACATCGCCACGCCTTTCCTCCGAAAGGGCTGGCAGAGGTGTATTACAACACTTACACTTCGCCGAACGATATTCATATGCAAATATGACAGGGGTCTGTCGCCTGTACACCGGGCTCTAGTTATACAATATAGCAGATGACATTAAATACCTACGCACATATTTTCACACAATGAACAAATCGGTGCGCTCTTTTGGCTGAAATTGAACCGGCTCCTTTTGAGTTTAGAAGCAAGCCTTCTCCAACTCGGCTAAAATTCAACTAGCGAAAATGCGTAAGAAAAACAGAAAGCAGAGCAAAATAAGCTCTCGCTCGCTCTACTACGACTCATGTTAGCCTGTCTGGGCTAGTGTGTGAGTAGTGTGCTAGTAGTGAGAGAAGTGTGAGAAATTAGTTAAGTACATCTTCATAAGTCTTCGCGATGTGAGCTTTTCGTAGGTAGGTACTTATTTCTTCCGCGTTGCAAGGGCACAAACGACGGGAGGGCAGTCCGCGTCACCGCGTCATCTCTGCGCTCATTATTATTGTTAGGTAGGTAGGTACAATAACCTAACTTAGGTAGGTACTAACCATTAAGCATTATTTTATTGATGAAGACAAGAATATTTCATACCTACGTAGATGCATTTATGCGTACGTAAGTTGATTGTTTTCTTTGTGCTTGTTGTATTACTTTTGTTCCTTACTTAATCGACCAAGCGAGCATTTGAGCAAAGCGTCTATGCTTCAGCTTAAAAAAAAGGCCTTCGTCCACAGGCCGATACAAACGGAATTTCCTAAAATTTTGTTAATAGACTCACAAAATTTTACGTGAATCGGTTCAGGAATGCAACCTGTAGAGGAAAACAGATGTCGGCCGCGAGGTCTACAGCTCACAGAGCCACTAGTTGTTATTAGTGTCTTACCATAGTATACCTACATACCTAGGTACTTAGATATTTTTCAATACATAATTAAATATATTTTAACACCCAGACATAGGACAGACACAAATGTTACATAAATGTTTGCCCTAGGTGGGAATCGAACCCACGCCAACAAGCTCAAAAGGCAGGTTCACTACCAACTGAGCCACCAAGGCAGTCGGTTGTTTTTGGTTTTATTAGTTTTCTTACAAAAATATCTATGCATGGGTAAGTAAGTAGGTATACAGGTAGGTATAGGTAATTAGACTACTTAGGCGTTAAACTTCGAGGCTTAGAATTTATAAATTCTGAAATGTTATTCTGTTAGCATTACTGGCCTCATGTCTGCCATGCATGGTGTAAACTTCAATGTGCCTGCCTACCTGACAAGTGACTTATGTAGTTATCTAATGCGGGACCTACATAATGAGTACCTATATCCATCATCGCTATAGTTGTGTGACACACAACATTTAGATGTACCTACCTGTGAAGTTAGTAATACTAAATAATTCATAATTGGTAGGTGCTGGAACTGTACCATACATATACCTACCTACGTAGGCACAAGTACGTATAGACGCACACAATTTGTTTACCTACCTAACTAGAACAGAATACGTTTTTCTGTACCTACCGCGGTTTTGATAGATTGGTAGATAGGTACCTACTTCTGATCCGTGTCTAAGATTTTGCTAAACACGCTTATTAGGTACTTTACCTAGGTAGGTATATTGTATACTTGTAAAAAAATGTTAAGCTATGATAACCTAGTTTGAGAAAGCCTACCTCACACCAATGTGCGGATTGTATGTCATCTGCTACATGACATGACTGGAGCCCGGTTTATGGCGAAAGGATCGCCCCCCGTCACACTTGGGACTGACTGTCGTCCAGCGAAGTGTGGATGTTGTATTATACCTCTGCCAGCCCCTTCAAGGGAAAGGCGTGACGATATGTTATGTTTTGTTATGATAAAAACATAAATAGGTTTATAAATATTTATAGATTCATTTGTCGAGCCAGTTTTAATTTTTTTTCAAAATGGTGGAGATAAGTTTTTTAGCGATTTTGAAATACTAAAAATACATGAATATATACATATTCACTTACAAAAAGTTTCATTTCATTTCGTAATTCGTATCGTATCGTAACGTGTGTGTTCACGTGAATTTGGTTGCGTTACGGCGTTAAAATTGGAAGAAAAAGTGATTATAGTGTTAAAAAAAGGATTTTTCATTTGTGGAAAGGAAATCAGAAGAAGTGAATTCTAGGGCTACAATGCCGCCCAAAGATAAATTCAAAAGTAAGTAAGTACCTACTTTGCATTGCATTATTTTATTATGAGCTTTTATACCTACCTACTATGAGTGCTTGCGTGTCCAGATACAGTAATCTATCTACTGATAAGATTTTCCGTTAGAAAAGTGGCATGCTGCAAAAACCTAGCCGGCTGTACAGGTTTGCATCGCACTGACATCTCGCAATTGATGTATGGAGTTGTACCGATTTTGCCCATATTCACACTTTAGAACCGCGATCTTTCTATTGCCAAGCTTGTAAATTAGCCAAAAGTTTGATGCCTTTATATTGCAAGTTGTTTACGCCAGATATCTGTAGGCATTATAGATAGAAAACGATACCTACGAAAGCCGGCGGCATCCACAAAGCCGCGAGATACCTGTGAGGGGGGAGGGAGACGTAAACTCCCGGCCTTTCGGCGTGCGAGCATCGCACGCGCTAAATCAGTCAGTTGTCGGACTTGTCGGTGAATGACTCTCCCGCGCACTCGCGTCCGCTCGCACGTAAAATTTCGGCAAACTTTAACTTCGCATTAAAAAAGTTTAAATTGTTTATATTGAACTAATAGTGCTTTTATCAGTGCATGGTGTACACCGGGCCGGGTAGAACCTGGCGTGAACTTAGCACCCCTGGCCGAAACACAAGTACTTAGGTACCTATAGAACACATGTGTTGCAAAAAAATAACGTAAGCTTTTACAGATGAAAATATAGAAGCTCATCACCTACCTCTATTGACCGAGTATTTTTGGAAAAACTGTTGCCGAAAATAGGACAGCGAACTATATTTGTCACTTTAAAAACATGCAGAAAGTAACTATAACTTATTGCAATAAGTACTTCTAATTGATGTTTAGCATTTTAAATCACTAATAATTGTCGAGTCCTAACATATATGCTGTTTACAGGTAATTCCTAGAAAGAAAGAAAAATTGTTGGGCGCAACAAGTGTGAAGTGTGTACAGTGTAGTACAACACCCATACTTCACCGGACGATATTCAGTTCCAAATTTGACAGGGGGCAATCCTGTTACTATATATCGGCTCCAGTCATTGGTGCGTACCTACCATCGGCTGGTATCACTCTATTTTGCAACAAACTTAATGCATCAAACAGGACTACAATACAGTAAGTATATTTGTGATTTAAACGATTCTGTATGTGTTAATTGATTCTGTTTTGGTCATTATAAATATGTAAGGTTTAATGTAGGGTGCGAAGTGGTGGCGGCGGCAGCGGAGTGAACTAGCAACTCCGATTCGAGGCGACTGGAAAAATGTACCTAGACATTGCCGTCTCTGTTGCGTATGTGCATGATACGCAGCCCAGTGTGAAGAGCCGGCCGGCGTCTGTCCTTCTACTGGTTACCTACATTTCTCAACCGAATCTCGTGAAATTTTGTGAACAGGTTCTATAATGATTCAGAATTTTTTAGCTGTCAGGTTTCGGTTTTTTTCAAAATGGCGGAGATCTAGGTAGGTAATATGATTTTATTTTTCAAAAAAATGCGAGCTGTATAAAAGACAGATCCGAACATAAGAAGCACAGACGCTTCGCTCGCTAACGCTCGCTCGGTCAACTATGTTTGCTGTCTGACGGTAACGCAACACGTATAAATAACGTATACGCGCCGCTATACAGACAGTCATCAAAAGCGAAATACCTATACCTACTTATCTACGTATGAGCGTAGAAGATATCTCTAATTGTAGGTATGCAAGGTATGCAATGGCAAGGGTACCTAAACCTAAAAAGTATTAAAAACAATAGTAGGTACCTAACTTCTATCTCTATTCTATTTGTAGCGTTTCCAAGGCCAAAACGGTTGAACGGAAACTGACGAAACGGAGGAGGTTTACAAGTCCGAGCGTATGTAAATAGGTACGAGTATATACCTATTACTTATATATTTTTGTTAATGAGCTAAGTGCCGTGATAACACGGCACTTACGTGATAGTAGATAGATACTCGCGATCAGAGTTTTACTGATAAACATCGTTTATTTTAAAACATTATATTTTTATGTCAGTACGCCGAGTAGTACCTACCACGGATTACTTACTAAGTTTCTACGTAAGAGATAAATCACTTCGTCAGAAATTGTCAATACCTATTGTTGTAATAGCCTATTCTTTTGAATCACTAGACGCTGTGAACCAAAAAGACCTACGACCGTAAAGCATAGAACAAGTAATAAAAGCGTAAAGTGAGTTTCGCACCGTGCCGCCCGCCGCGTGTACTAACTATTTGGTAATCTGTTACACGGCTTTCGGTAATCAGCTGGTATCGGCTGGTAGTTAATCAGCGCGCAAAGTACAGGGGGTCTACCATGATGGTTTTGGTTACGTTTTGTTGCCGACGCTGAGCGCCTGTGAGTCATATCGCTGCCCAATAAGGTTCACGGTCGAGTAGCATACGCGCTAAGATCAAATTGAATTGCAATAATGTACCGCACGGAACGGCAACACCGCTTTTAAGCAAAAATTTGAATTTTTGGGCGCGAAAACTGTTTTTGATTATTACGTGGAAACTACGAGGTCTAGAAATCTGAAAATTTTGCTGCCTATGTCAGCAATCATGCTTTAATTTAGGCCCTTTAAATGAAAACTCTACGTTTGATAGTTTCGTTGATTCAACATGTGTCAGCTGATGTGACGTAACTTCAGCTTACACATACCTAGGTATTAGCTTATAACTCGGAAAGTATATGACCCAGAGACTTGAAAATTTTGCTGCCTATGGCAGCAATTATGCTTTAAAATTTGAGCTAAAATGCATAGTCATACCTTCTTTCGTTCGGAAGATATGAGATGTGTAGCAATCTATAAATGGGCAAACCGTGTGTGGTTAGCACACAACCACGTCTCGTTTAGGTTTTATGTTATTTTTATTTAAAGCCAACAATGTTTTATGGTTTTGATGATTTATTTATTAAGTACCCACCTGTTTTTTTTATTTACAGATAGAAAAAAAGTGAAAATGTTTAGAGCAATGACAACACTATTTCCTATAAAAGCTATAGTCATGAAGAAGAAACGGCAATGGAGACCGTCCCGGTTTGGACACAAAGGCTGATGCAATTTTTAAAAGTAAGTATATTATAGCTACAATTCTAAAAATATTTGAAACTGTGTTGATTATCATTTCAGGAATAATGAAAAATTTTAACGTTAGCTTTATTGTTACCTTAGCTGTCAAAACCATATAAAACCAAACTACTTGGGTACATGTATTTAATATGTTTTTTTTTTCAGTCTGCCGCCGAAATCCAGTCGCATTACCTAAAAAAGAAAAGTTTCGAGGGCTGAATGTTGGGCCCCAGCTGTTTGCCGTTTCTCCGGATGAAGACAAAATCTCTGAGTGCTTTCTGATATTTAATAACATTACAGCCTTTGACATTTTTTATAAATCATTTCATGCCTTGAAGGCTTAAGTAAAAATTTAAGTATATAATGGAAGTGGTGTTCTTATTATTAGTTAAAATCAATTAGAGGAGGGATATTAATATTTGTACTGAATGCAGTCAACTTGTTTAATAACTTGTTTACTTGTTTAACAACAGACAACAGACTTGTTTGTCAATTATTTTTGAGAAGCATTTATTAAACTTCATAAACAATTGTTTCTTTTTTTGTTAGAGCTTCTATTCACCGAATATGCGATGTGTATAGGTACATATATATACTTGAAGCATGATTGTTAAGTATTAGTAGTAAGAAGTAACAGCTCTGTTAATTAGCTATTCTATTACACCACAAATTGCATTTGTCAAGTAGTTTGTATAGCTGTGGCTGTGAATTGTTTGTTACTTGTGCTAAGTGATTTAGTTGCGTGATCTAAAAGCTGCAATTCTGCACATCGAACGTTGATGCGACGCGGCGACAGATTGAGTGCGTAATTTAAGGAAATGTGCCATGCGTATGCTTTATACATTTCCTTGTACATATTAAAACTTGCACAGTCTCACGCCTTATCTGCTGCCACTTCGCGTCACATTCGTTATGTAGACAGAAGCCTTAATAACACGCCACTAAAATCATTAGCATGAGCCGCAAACTACTCACAGCCATAGCTAAACTACTTATCAGCTGCAGCTACGGTGGTGTAATGAAATAGCAAATAAACTTAGCTGCTACTACTAATACTAATAGTTCAGGCTTCAAAGTATATTAGCTGCCCCAGATAAAAATATTAGGTCTCGCAACTAAAACCCTTAGCACAGGTAACAAACACAATTCACAGTCACAACTAAACTACTTGTCAGCTGTAGCTACGGTGGTGTGATGGAATAGCAAATTAACTTAGCTGCTACTACTAATACTAATAGTTCATGCTTCAAAGTTTATTAGCTGCCCCAGATAAAAATATTAGGTCTCGCAACTAAAACCCTTAGCACAGGTAACAAACACAATTCACAGCCACAACTAAACTACTTGTCAGCTGTAGCTACGGTGGTGTGATGGCATAGCAAATTAACTTAGCTGCTACTACTAATACTAATAGTTCATGCTTCAAAGTTTATTAGCTGCCCCAGATAAAATTATTAGGTCTCGCAACTAAAACCCTTAGCACAGGTAACAAACACAATTCACAGTCACAACTAAATTACTTGTCAGCTGCAGCAAAGTCTTGTTAGTAGTTATCACTAATATTGTTAGCGACCACAGCTAAAAATAGATAAGACCGTTAGCGGCTATAGCAAATATTAGCAAATAATATTTGCAACTACTGCTAATTATTGTTAAGATTGTTAGCAACTACTGCTAAGTATTGTTAAGATTGTTAGCTGCAACAGCTAAATTCGTTCAGCTAAAAACAATTTGCTACGCTAACAAAAAACTTAGCTGTCCCTATAGTTTGAAAGGATTTTTGCTACTACAACTAAAATTTAGTAACAGCAGCTAATTTTTTTTTTCCGTGAAGTCGAACTCCGACTTACGCCAAGAGGGTCGTCGAATTAGGTTTGGTTAGTTTCAGTAAGCTAGAGTAGGTATATACATATATAGGTGGGAAGGGTCAACTGGGGAAAATGCGTCTATAGGGCAATTGCGTTTTTCGAGAATTACTAACAAGCCCTTCACATTTTTTTTATCTTTAGTTGCAATAATCTGTACAAGATGGCGTTAGTTGCCTAATTTGTGTAATTTTGTAATTTTCGAAAGACGTAATTGCCCCACAGACGCATTTGTACCAGTTGAACCTGTATGGTACCATAATCGTACATCCCCGTTCAAATTACAGTTGGAGATGTCAGTTCTAGCGGAACATGAACATTGTTGTTGTGGTTGACGCTCGTGTACGGTATCACGAGCAATTAGTAGCGCGTGATTGTGTTTGATCTAAATCTAATCTTCGTATTAACTGTTTGTCTTAGTGAAGTGCAGATTGGAGACTTGGGGTACGGAAGAGGTACATAACGGTAGAAGCAGAAGTCAGAGGAGTAAGAGCAGTGCCGGATTAACCACGCAGCAAAAGTAGCAAAAGCTACGGGCCCCGAGCAAAAAGGGGCCCCGCATATTTAAGCTCACTCATCTCTGCCTAACCGTAATTGAGTGATACTTATTAAGACGTAGTATAAGAGCCGGATTAGCCATATGTGGCATTTACTGTGTCTTGCTATGGCTATGCTATGAGCCCCGCAGAAAAACTAAAACTAAAAAAACCATACACCCAATACCTATTCTCAAAGTAGACATGCGGCGCCAAATTTCTCAAAACAGGCGGGAAAAGAGCTGACCATACTTGGCAACACCACAATACTTTCAAGGGAAATGAGGTGTTTTGCTCGGAAACTACTCAAGTGCCTCTTCACATTTGCTACAGGCCCCGCGCTCGCTTAATCCGGCACTGAGTAAGAGTGACAAAGAAACATCTCAAGCGTTAAGAATAGGCAGTACGTACTTGGTAAATCAATTTTATCACACCAACTGTAAGCGTTACTAACCATTTCTTTTTGGTGTGGACGAGTATCTATATCGATACCAAAGCCATTGAAACGGCAACTCGATATTATGAGAGTCATCGTAGCGAGAGTCGTCGTAATGAAAGTTCGACGGGCCGCTGTAATGGTTTCAGAGATGGTTTGTGTTTTTAATCTGGCATTTAATGGTTCTTGTTTTAAATGTAGACTGTGATAAGTACTACGTTTTCTGATTGAAGCTGTGATAGACTATGATAGTCTGTGTGAGACTAATTTATTTATTATTTGAAAAAATAATGCCCCTCAGTTTCTTGCCTGTTCTTCTGAGTAGAGGCTTTTTATCCGAACAAGGCGGTCGAGTCTATTTAAATAACTTTGACGTTCATAAGTGTATCTTTGATACCTAAATTAAATAAAAACATTTTGACTTTGACTTTGACTTTGACTTTGATAGAGTTTGAGGTTTAAAGATACGAGAAAAGACCTGATAAAAACAAAAGAAGTCTACGGATCTGTTTTCAATCTGTCAGTTTTCTATAGGTTCTTATATTTTATATTTGTCCGTAATCTAATTAATCAAGCTATTGTAAGGAAGAATACCTACGGGTTTTTTCTAGAACAATCGACATTGTTCCTTTTTAACTAGGAATATAATGGAATGTAACGGAATTTTATGGAATATTATGGAGAGTAATGGAATGTTGTGGAGTGTAATGGAACGTAATGAAATGTAAAGGACTGAGATTACCATGAAGTTACAGGAGTCAGAAACAATATCCATAGGCTGAGACGAAGCTTCCCAGAACTAAATAGGATAGGTACATCATCACATTGTGCGTACTAGGTACATAACTAACAGATAATAGTATTGTCTTATATTAACGTACATTACACCAAAATTAAAATTTAAAATGTACATGGAAACTTTAGCTGATGTTTTGCGGAGTGTTAAAAATTGCCGGTGTCATTTATTTTAATTCCAACTTTTTGGTCCTTTATTTGTACTCGACCCTTCGCCCTTTGCAGCCCTCGGGCTATTGATGTTCTCACTTAATGTTATACATGTCATTATGCACGACGAGTGCGGGAAAAAAGGTAGCTTAGAGAAGCAATGTACAAGAAACTTTTGCATTACTAATTTGTAAATTCCAATTTGGAATTTCTTAAACAATTTACAAAATAACACTTGACTACTCAAAGACCTGGCTAGTAGCAATACCTAGTACTATGTTTTGAAGAATTTGCCTATAGTTTCAAGTCTACTGACTTTTAAATTAAGTTTAAAATGTTTTGTGTACTCTCAGCAGCCAGCCTTGGAGGAAACTCGTTTCAAACAAAAACAAGAATTCAATTTAAAACCCTTCTCCGTCTCCGCTAGCAGTATAGCTGGCTATACTGCTAGCGGATAGCTATAGCGTATAGCTGGCCTGGTCACCCCGGCTAGAGTGACGTTATTTCCCGGAACTTTTCTCAATTTTTCAACCGCGCCCCTCCTGTCATAGCGGATATATTTCGAATCCGCCAGCGATTTACAAACGCCCAACGTTTAGAGCAAAATACTTGCGACGTTCTTTTGTTTTGTTTGAGAATTGTTTTCTTAGCTATATTTTGAATACGAGTATTCTTTGGGATCTCTATTAATATTTTTGTAATGGCGGCTGAGTTCGTTACCAACGTTTTTCTAGATTTTTGTCAGTTTATAGATCACTAGCTGCTCCCTGCGGTTTCGCCCGCGGTCCTGCATGTACTCTATGTCCTTTTCTGTACCCATGACACCATGTACCTATGCAAAATGTAATGATGATCGGTTAAGTAGTTAAAGCGTGAAAGCGTAACTAGCAAACACCCTTTCACACTTAAAATTTTCGTTAGATTAGATTCTATCAAGTTAAATATGTACAGCGATCACTTGCTCGGTGAATAAATTGTCAAAATACGATTTCCTGAAATAGGTATTGAAATTCACAAGAACATGATATCGAGGTATATGTATATCATAATCTATAAGTTCAAACTTTCTACATTACAATAAAAATTTCAACTTACGAGTAGAGTACAAAACTTTGTATTAAACAATGTAAAATATTTTACAATGAACTGACATTGTAGAGTGCCGAGTTTTCCCTCTAAATGAAAAAAGTAGACAAAGTGTTGTCGTACCCGTGTTCACTTTTTACAGCACTTCGTATCAATTCAACTTACACCTGGCTTCGTAGAAATAAAATAACAGCTATTTTAAACAAGTTCTTTCGTGGCTTTAGGATTTGACAGTAATACCAATTTGCGGCATCTTCAAGAGTGAAGACGTCTCTTGAAGACGATCTTAAATTCATTTAAATTGCAAAAAAGCACACTGGAATATTGTGTGAATACTTTTATGTATACTTAGTTAGTTATTTACTTAACAACCATCTTAGGCTGTTCTTAACAGACCACCGATGTTAAGGAACGGACGACACGGTCAGTCCTAGAATGGGTGACCATGGGTGGCATTATAACTGAGCGCTACCGTGGTTCGGGTGACACGTTAAATTGTAGGCCCCGGCTATTTGTTTCATAACAACAATCGCCAAGCCAAGTCAGAGGCATTCGGGTGGTCTAGAAACTCTGAGCTTGCTGGGGCTGTTATGTGAGAAAGCTTAAAAAAATAATAGAAACTTCTCAAGTGCGCTTCAAAGGTCCACATGCAGAAGATACGGAGTTTAATCCTCAAACGCGAGGTTAATTTACTCGAAAGTTAAAATGTATGTATTTAACAATATCTAAGTATGTATATCAGTCTCTGGCAGCCATAGTACAAGCTTTGCTTAGTTTGGTGTCAGGCGACCGTGTGTGGAAGTGTCCCGAATTTATTTATTTATTATTTTATTTAAATAAATTCAGGACATTTTTGCCTGACCCCAAACTTAGCAAATATGTCACTCTAATACTGTTTTAATGCAAGGTAAGCTTCTAACTCTTGGTGACGCAAGATTTATCAGTTGAACCTCTGATGATCAGTTGTCCTGAGTTAAAAAGATAACCCGAGCTTCTGCAAGTGACGCTAACACAAAAAAAAAAGCTAACACTTGAGACCGAACACCTAACGCAGCAATATAGATGTGATGTTAAAAGATGTGTAAAGCCACTTGAATAGAACAAACTTTCAATAATGTTTGGACAAATAAAATGCACGCTAGCGTCCGCCGGCGCGGGCCATGCCAACGCCAATGTTTTGGAAGTAAATAATGACCCTCTCTGTATGTTACTTAATATTTGCTAAATAAAGAGTTGGACGGAAGCGGAAGTATTTGGTCAACTTTATGGGATTGTTTCTATCCTTTATGTCGCATTTTTGTTAGGTTGCTGTAAGTTTATGAGTCGATACGTAAAAAGCTCAGAAAAAAAAGTCTTTCCTATGATCCAAAACAACAAGGTCTAGCATTTTGGGGAGCAAACACATAATGACGTCACGTTATAGTCATCCGTCTCTTCCGAACAATTTGTAAATGACCTAATTCAGTCATGCTTAAGCATCGATTGACGTCAATATGTGTTGCTATTGCCCACGTGCCCGGAATGCTGTACCTGGCGGAGTATAATTATTATTTTACCAAGTTCTTTCTCTATTCTGAGTTAAACAGCTACGCGATGAAACTGCTTACTGAAATGTATTTCGGGAAGACATTTCACAAATTTGTTTGACCACATTGAAATGAATTAATGTTTCTCGAAACAAAAAGTATATTTTTACGTAAACAAAAATAACAATTAAATGGAATACATTTAAATTTGCTCTGCGAGTATAGTCATTAAAGAGTACATTAAATGTCGTGATTGGAACGGTCTACAGATATTGTAATAAATAAAAAAGTACATTATTAAATTAAATTACACGAGTTAAATGTACTCTCGACTCGTTCTCGTTCATCTTTTTTGTTAGTAATGATCATAAGTATATTTACATGGTAATTTAAAACAAGTCTTTCCTAAGGCTATTTATATTACCATACAAAGCGTTCCCTTTCCTACCTTACTCAAACGAGAAAAATTCCCAACATACTTACCTTTCATGTAAACTTTCAAGGTAGGAACCAATTAGACGCTCGTCTGTATGCCCTCGAACGACTTATTAAAAAAGTTACCCTTTGAATTCATCTAAATGCAATTTACAAGTTGATCCTTTGAGCAAATCAACAGGTGAAAGGTTCCCTGGAGTGTCGGTAGGCTTTGAGGAAATTCGACTTTGGCTTGGTTATTTCCTTACCTACACAGGACAAAGGAACTGTTTCCTCATGAACTACATTTTTAATGTCATTCACGTTCTTGGGATACCTACTACTGGATACGATCCTGCTGGTAATACTATAATGCAGGTTAATACTTGCCATTTTCTAGCGTTCTGTTCCGCGAATATCCTATCACAACGAATGGTCTATTTACAGAATGCTCCCTATTACAAATATGAGTTTATTTCGTGGGCAGAATTGCTCGTAGAATCGACAGCCGATGGGGCAGGAAAATTCTCGAGCGGCCACGAACCGGAAGACGCAGTATGGGAAAACCTCCCAAAATATAGACAGACGATATGGGGGCCTACAATGGTATCTCAATATCATGATGGTTACGTTCTGTTGTCGACGCTGAGCGACCGCGAATCATATCGCTGAGCAATAAGGTTTATGGTCCCACAGCGTCGAAAACAAAACGTAATTATCACGGCAATAAGATGACATGGTAGGCCCCCAGTAACCCTATTTAAAGATTTGAGATTTTCATCTCACGTTTTTTCGTCCTTGTTGCTCTCGTTTGAAACGTCATAGGTGTGAGAGTGACCAAGATAAAATCTCATCTCATCTCACGCGTAGGAATAGCCCCACTGGTGAGGGTCGCGGGAAGCCGCTGGATGCGGGTAGCGCGATGGCGGTCGTTGTGGACATCATTGGGGGAGGCCTTTGTCGAGCAGTGGACGTCTTCCGGGCTGATAAGATGATGATGATGGTTTTCAAATAACAAAGTTCCTGTAAATTAATACTTCCTTCTCGTCACGTCCCCTGTCTGAGCTTTGTAAAGCTTTGACAGCACTCAGACCTGCCTATAAAACAGTTAACGAACATTTGTTTAACAAGTTTCAGTTACGCAGAAACTTTGAAAGATAACCGGAGGGAAAATTTGATGGACGTAGCTAGGAAGCGACACGGGGAGAGAGACAGAACCCCTATGAATGTGTTTCTCCAGTTTAGTCCGCCCACTCCTGAAAATTCGGGTGACTGCACTAAAATTAAACACTTAAAAATTTAGATTAATTGAAGATAGGATAAAGATATAGGGTCAACTGGGGCAAATGTGTCTGTGGGGCAATTGCGTCTTTCGAGAATTACTGACAAACCCTTCAAAAATTAGGCGCCACCTACATCTTTTTTTTAACTTTAGTTGCAATCATTTGTACAAGATGGCGCTAGTTGCCTAATTTGAGAAGGGTTTGTTAGTAATTTTCGAAAGACGCATTGCCCCACAGACGTATTTGCCCCAGTTGACTGTATTCAATTACACATTGACCAAAAACAGTAGGAAACTTTACGCTTACTACATTCGCGCATTACCAAGTAATATCTATTGCAAGTATTGCAAGTAGTACCTATCTGTAAACATACGTTAAGTACCTATATTTGATGAATATATAATTGTTTAATAAACTGTTATGCATTGATATAAAAGACATAGTATAACCGTTAACTTCTGTGACCGTAAAATGCAGTACCACAGGTAAAATATGATGAATATTCAACGAAATTAAAGACTTTATCACTACCAAATAAGGCTGAGGCTGGCATAAAATTAAAGTTCTCATCTCTTCGCGGTCAAAGACTCTCAACTATCAAAGATTTGTGATGAGTTTGTACTCGTGCCCCCTACGAAAAATTCTAGCTACACCTGAAGAGATGAGAACTTTAATTTTATGTCAGCCTCAGCCTTATTTGGTGGTAATAAAGTCTTTAATATCGTTGAATATTCGTAATATTTTACCTGTGGTACTGAGTTTTACGGTCACAGATGTCGATTATACTAGGTACTCAACGCATATCGGTATTTTATTTTTATGGAAATGGTCCCTTTGTTTTTCTGAAAGCCTGAATAGGAGTGGTACTTCAAGTTTTCGGCCCAGTGAAGCTTAGGGACAATGTATGGAACAGCTTATAGCTTTGTATGAATGTATGTTTGTTTACTGTTCTACTGATTGTTCAGAAGTCATTTCATGGAAACTGAATTTAGGTGCAGTGTAGGCAATAGATAGATGGATGAATCCTTTATTGTTCATGCCAGAATTCGAAAAAAAAAACAAAAGAATATCTCTCAATCCTACAGTGTTGTCAATTACCGGCTTGTCGCTACGAGCGATCGCTTCCAGACAACCTTAAGATAATAAGACAATAAGAATTTTGAAGAAAAAATTTGTTATTTATTTTACTCTATTTTTACTTTTAGTTCAATTCATGGACTACACACCCATGGAGTAGTACGAAATAATTTCATTTTTGCCCCTGTTCTAAAAAGAGATGGAGAGTACTCATAGAAACATCACTCTTTCCGTCCGGTTGCTCCACTCGCTCTCCACCTTACTACTCCACTTATTTCATACCATGTATTCAGTCAGGTGTGACAATATGTTATATATTTATATATAAATACATTGTATTCATCATCATCATCACAAGTGCGCCAAACGATCACCACTGGTGGCTGTTTTGGGGGTGTTCGTTGGGAGCAAGCCATTCTTCCCTTTCCTAACACGTCTCATCCACTGTGCATTCATCCTGCCACCTTTGCAACTTTGTCTTCAAAACCAATTTGGAATAAATGGTCAATGATAGTCGTAGGAATTATTCAATTGGGTACAAACAACATTAGTGCTTTTTTATGTAGAGTAATATTTTATTACCTAAATAACATATCGTTCGCTGGACGATATTCAATCCCAAATGTGACAGGGGGCGAGCCTGTCGCCAAACACCGGGCTCCACTCATGAAACAGATGACATACAATACGCCTATACACAATATAGATAGATAGATAGATAAACTCTATAATGCTCAGCACCACAAATAACAAAACAACAAGAGAAAACATATAATAAAACTTATTATATAGTGTAACAACTGGTGGCCTTATCACTAAAAGCGATCTCTTCCAGGCAACCTTAGGATGGAGAGGATTTATTAGGATGTACCTTAGGATGAATATACCTAAATAATGAGTTTTTAAATAGTATCAATCGTACGGAAATGAACACAGCCGTATCAATATTCATAAAATGCGTATAGCCTACGGGGAAATTATCGGAGAGTTTTTACGGCCCAGTAACGTTTTATATAGAGTTAACGGTTTGACGACGGATCCACTTCTCGGGGGAGCATTACAGGTATTACTTTGAAGGGGGACAACTCGGCTACCCTAGGCCGATGCTAAACTGAACCGTTGACGTTGCGTTTGTCATAAAAAAAGTATAATAATAATAATAATAAATTCGGGACACTTCCACACACGGTCGCCTGACTCCAAACTAAGCAAAGCTTGTACTATGGCTGCCAGAGACTGATATACATAGTTAGATATTTTTAAATACATACTTAAATAGATAATTAACACCCAGACATAGAACAAACACAAATGTTCATCACATAAATGTTTGCCCTAGGTGGGAATCGAACCCACGCCCCCAAGCTCAGAAGGCAGGTTCACTACCAACTGAGCCACCGAGGCAGTATCATCGACCGACCGACCGTTAGCCGAAGCGTCTATGTTTCGGCTTCGATAAAAATGCTTTCGTATGTCCGACTTCCGAATCTTTGTCTTCGCCTACGAGTCGCTTCTTAACCGATTCTTTTGAAAATTTGTTGTAGGTATATTTTTTTTTCGAGGCAGTATATATAAATATACCATGCCAAATAAGAGTTAAAAAAAAACAAAAACTGACTCGGCTAAAAAATCTGCATAATTATCGAACCTGCTCACAAAATTTTACGAGAATCGTTTGAGGAATGCGACCTGTGAAAGAGACAGATGTTGGCTCCGAGGTCTATAGCTCACAGAGCCTAGTGGCTCTAAAGATGTCTGGAGCCTTCCACTTACGCCAAGTAGCCACTAGTATTTGTAGATATTATCTAGTTGTAAGCCAAAATTTGTGAGACTGTAATTTATTTATTATTTGTAAAAAAAAAATAATGCCCCTCAGTTTCTTGCCTGTTCTTCTGAGTAGAGGCTCTTTATCCGAACAAGGCGGTCGAGTCTATTTAAATAACTTTGACGTTCATAAGTGTATCTTTGATACCTAAATTGAATAAAAACATTTTGACTTTGACTTTGACTTTGTGGTGTAAAAGTATCATGTTATACAAACTTGTCACCGGTAGTGCAAATGGCACGTTTGCAAGACATCAGTAGTGCTGAGCCGTTCTCGGTCCGCAACGTCAACGGTATAGTTAAGTATCGGCTATGGTTAGCTGAATTCCCCCCTTTGTCAAGTGCGTTAGGGCTCTGTCTCACAGCAATCGCGCTGCTGCATAAGCGACTACTGTTGCTATGATCTTACAGCGGATCTTGACGTCCGACAACAAGACACACGACTCATCGCAAAGCAAAAGTCAAAGTCAATGTTCAATTGGGTATCGAAGATACACTTCAGAACGTTAAAGTTATAAAAATGACACAATCGCCTTGTTCGGAAAAAGTGCCACTACTCAGAAGAACAGGCAATAAAGTAAAGGTTTTTTTTTTGTTAAAAATTTATAATTTATTTTTACAAATAATTCGAGTTACTAAATGAGTAAATAAATAGATAAATTTATTTATTTCTTGCTCAAGCAACGTTCAGTTAGTTTAGTATCATTTAACATAATAAGATACGTTCTATTAATGTTTATACTCAGTTGATTTAGTTAACCACTCAATTTCATGAACTAACGAACTAAAAAAAATGCAAAACAAGAACGTTAAAATTATGCTAGTGCTCATACACATTCGCTCATAGTCATCCAAACAGAAAAAGATGCTCGGAGCTCAGCGAAATAATGTATTAACTTCTGACTCCTTTGTCTTAAGCTCAAACAGCGCCTCGTTTCTCGTCGGCGGCGGCTGGACAAGTGCCCTAGCTTAGGCTTTTTGGCAAATTGAAAGCCCTACCTGAAATATCATTTCAATATGGGATATGGCGTAAACATAGCAAACACTAAGCGCACGCCTTGTGCCAAGAAAGAAAATGCGTAGGAGCAGTACCACTTGTCACTAAGTAAGAGCTTGGGGGCGTGGGTTCGATTCCCACCTAGGGCAAACATTTATGCGATGAACATTTGTGTTTGTTCTATGTCTGGGTGTTAATATGTATTTAAGTATGTATTTAAAAATATCTAAGTATGTATATCAGTCTCTGGCAGCCATAGTACAAGCTTTGCTTAGTTTGGGGTCAGGCGACCGTGTGTGGAAGTGTCCTGAATTTTTTATTATTATTATATATTTTTTTCGTGACAGGGTAAGTGCAACAAGTGTCATCGTCATATTATTATCATAGTACGAGTGCCATAGTGAGCACCATAGTAGTAAGTAATATTAAAAGTACAAAGTAAAGTAAAAATAAGTAAGCTATAAAAATAAAAATATGTAATGAATATTATGTAAATGGCTTCAATTTTCTTTTAATTTTCCTTTCACAAGGTTTAATCACAACTACTATACAAAATATCTCCAAAACTGTTGGTTCGAATTCAGCTAGATTTATCATGCGAAAACCTATAAGCCTTACCTACAAATCGGCTATAGTGTCAATCCTGCGGGCGTTTGGACCAACGTCCCTTAACTTTTTACCCATTGCCTTTCAAATTAAAAATAAATTCAAGTCAATACTTCCAAAATTATCAAAAAAAGGTCATGTAAGTAGTACAGTTTCAGACCTCCAAAAAGGAGGAGGTTCTCAATTCGAGTGTATGTTTTTTTAATATTATTCTCACCTATATTTTATCTCCAGTTCAGTGTATTTTTAACCGCAAACTCCCTCCAGCATAGATTAACCGGAAGGCATTGATAATAATAATAAAAATTAAGCCGTCCGGAAAACCGATTCAACGTTTACGGCTCACGTCCCTGAACGTGGACCGGCAAAACAGCACATCCGATTCGTTGTTTACCTGAAACATAAACAAGGAACGTTTTAAAACTTTTTCTTTTATTCTTTTTAGTGTCCCGTACCCAAACAGTGATAACGAGACCCCAATAAGGAATTAGCAACTGTCCATATGTTACTATCTGTCAGCCGAAAATAGGTACACGGGTTCCGTAATATGAATGGTAAACTGTAGCCGTCTTTTTTGAACGAGAAAATCAACCTTCTCTATACAATTAACTTATTTGTATCAATGATTTATTCCATCGTTAAAATGGTTATACCGCCATGCGAAAAAAATTAAGTGACTAGTAAAAAACAAAATAAAAAACGAAGCCAGCGAGAATCTATGGAATAAAATAAATATTTTTTGAGTACATAACACAACATTCTAATGTGTGATGGTGCGGAACCCTCAGTGCGCGATTTCGCCTTACCCTGGACGAGTTTTAGAACTTTTTATATGACCGAACATGCAATATCTTTTTCAATCTCCGCAATTCTTTTTTTAATATTTCGTTTGGATGAATCACAGTATTGAAATGGATAAATACGTTTGAAGGTAAGTTTCTTCTAACCAACTAAGTGTTTTCCGATCTTTTTATTTTAATCAAAACTGACAAAACTTGTAAGCCTGGATTCCCTTATGTACGAGTGTAAGCTACAGCGATTATTTTTCATTAAGCAGAACTGCTTATTTTACAAAAAAAAAAACGAATTTTAAAATATCAAATAGGTACTTTCACACCCCATTTGGACCACTGGTGGATATATATCCCAGCGCGCGCGGCGGAGACTATTGGTACTAAGACCACGGGAATATATAGCACCAGTGGCTCGCACTGACAAATTCCTGCCTCAACTAATGGTTAGGTGTTACTCCTACATAATTATTATATGTACAGAATACGATGTAGAGGAAATATAACAAAGAACACTGACCTTATTCGAAGAACACTTAGTTTTGTGTTCCAAAACATTTACTAAATACATAATAATTGTGTCCATAAACATTTGCGCCCACTTCGCCCGACCTAACACTTACAAATAAGCAAACCTAACAAGGGCTCAGACTAATTCAGCTCTATGTAAATAGATTAAAGGAAAACCAATTAAGCAAGAGCTCGCCGTACGTATGGCACTTGCGGGTAATTTCGTTGGTGAGACCTACGTAAATAAAGACACTATTTTATTAAGCTGTTAGGGTTGACGCTGGTCTATTCATTCTAGGAGATTAGATCTAAGCCATATGGGTTTAAGGATAGAGTTCATTTTGCATTAGCAATTTGATAACACGTCTCATCTAACCTAAAAGCATTTGAATAGTTGTAGCTTAAGTTCTAGGGCTTAAGGCTCGGTGGTTTATTAAAATGATATCGTGGCATGACAGCTCCGTAGTACTTGTAATTAATATTTAAAACACAATAATAAGGACAAAACATGTGTCACGAAGAAAACCAGGAAGACGCAAAAGAAAATCACAGCTAATGCACCTACTTTGATCAAATAATGCAAATAATCATAACAGAAGGCGACGACGCGAAGCTCTTTGACGAACGAAAAACATGCGTGCCTAAATGGAAAACAACAGTTACTGCAGATATTCTTATCGCGTTTCTTTTCCTTGTACCTTCTCTCTGCTAAATGTGCGGATCGGATCAACAATGAGAATAAGGGTAATACGAGGGTCAGTTAGTGACAGCCCTGTCTAAATACGACAAACGCTTGTATTATTTGAGGTGGGCGGAATTGTTGGCGAAAATAATA
The DNA here is from genome assembly GCA_911728515.1 of Peribatodes rhomboidaria. Taxonomy (NCBI): domain Eukaryota; kingdom Metazoa; phylum Arthropoda; class Insecta; order Lepidoptera; family Geometridae; genus Peribatodes; species Peribatodes rhomboidaria. The sequence goes on along the minus strand of OU452175.1, from coordinate 4,227,372 downwards.
CGTCTGGCGAGGCTATACTGCCCGACTGTAACCGTCTTACAGTTACCAAGGTCACTGGTTTACAGAAGATGCAACTTACAAGTTAAAAGTTAATGATTTTCATCAATATTTTTACTGGAACAAGTTTAAATTAAAAAAAATATAAAACTCCTGACACGAATTTCATCAAACATACTCGTAGCTAAGAACCCTCCTGACTGAATAAGTCAGGAGTGTTCTCTTTAAAAAAAAAAACAAAATCAAAATCGGTTCATTCGTTCGGGAGCTACGATGTCACACAGACACAATCACACACTCAGAGACAGACACGTCAAACTTCGGAGGTTAAAAAAAATGAGTAATAAAATTAAATGGCATTTGCGAAAACTAGTAAAGAAATATCAATTTAATATACCTACTATACGATATGATAAACGTAACTACAAAACCTATCATTAATACTGACAATCTTAGCCAATCGTAGAGGAGGCTACACACCGTCATCGACAGCCGCTCACATTGGTTGGGTTCACAACACAGGTTTTTGGCATCACCGGCCAAAAATGAAATTAGAATCTTTCAAATAGACATATTATTTACAGCTAATAGACAATAGACATATCTTCTAAATTCTTATTTCTTATAACTAGACAATAGACATATATTCTAACAAAAGTAATACCTGAATACTTTAAGTAATACTTCTAAGTAGGTATAGTTTGGTTAGCTGTATTGAGATTAACTATTTGGTATTTTTGTTAATTCACCAATTGATAATTTTCTGTATTATTGTGTTCCAAGTTTAAATACTGCTAAATATGGTTCAGGTTTATTATTAGGTTGACCTGTATTGTAAGTATGTAAAGCCAAAGTTCCTTTTCAAGTTAGTTCAGACTTTGAAATAGCTTGAAGCTTAGAAACTAGCTTTTATCATCAAAATATCAAATCCAATATGTGATATTAATCATAGTTTACATAGTTCTTGGTCATGATATAAATAAACTGCCAAGTAAGTATATGTTAACTTATAAGGGAGTCTACACACCAAAGTCGGCGACAGTCGAAAACATTTTGTGATTTGATTTTGATGCCTTAATGTTTTCGGCTTTTTTTCAAAAGAAATCAACGCATCATGGAAGTAACAAAATGTCGGCGGCTGTCGGAGGCGTTTTTTTATGTGTAGAGTGTAGACTCCATAATAAATACCAGTAGAGTGATTTGGGCAATTCAGCAGTTAGTAACATACCCAGGTGGCTACTAATTTAATTAAAACCAATTTGATACTATTTAGAAGCGAATGATGCTGGTAAATAGCGTTATTAATTTTAACTAAATTCGTTATGAAGCCAGAAATACGTATGATTCAATTCTGAGAACTATCGCAACATCGCAAGTAGGCGTAATTTCTCAGAAAAATGTATTAGATTAGAATTTGTGTGTTTATTTAAGATTGCGAAAATCATAACTTTGCTACACGTGATTTCTATAGAGTCTCGTTCCTTACTAATATAGAGAACTCCACTCACCAGATTAGAATAACTTCGAGTATTATACTCGTATTAACTCAGTCAAAATTTGTGAAGCAGAGTTCCTCAGTTTGCTATTTTGAAACGGAGTTTAAGAAAGTTATTGTGACAAGCAAAACTATCAGAGAGATATTGCTTTTTAAACTTCTAACACAAATCAGAGATGTGTTATAAAGTTTAACGTGTGGATTTGTGTGTGTATTTGTTGCATTATAACTCCGATTAACAATAAAGCGTTTTTTTTTAATTATACCATATGACTTGATTGTCAGTTTTTAGCTGTATGACAATTTTTCTCAAATTTTACTATTTATACATAAATACTTTTTAACCCTCGATGCAAAAACTACGGGGTGTTATAAGTTTGACGTGTCTTTGTGTGTGTGTGTCTGTATGTGGCATCGTATAGCTCCCGAACGGATGGACCGATTTTGTTTTTTTTTAAGGTGAATTAGTCTGGAGTGTTTTAGCTACGAGTATGTTTGATGAAAATCGGTATAAAGGTTTTTTTTATATTTTTTATATCCATGCGTGTCCAGACAGGCGAATCGATGTTTTTAGTTACGTGTCTTGATCAACATGGTTGTATTTTATTTTATTTTAAATGCTTATTGTGCTTACAGCGAAGCCAACGCGCACAGCAAGCCATTTATTAATACAATTAATCAATTATACTAAATACAAATTATAAATTAATAAAAATTAGAATTTGTTATTATTATTACTTAAAAAACTAATACGCCTGTATTAGTTTAGCAAGTCATTGGATTGTATTAAAAAAAATATCGATATCTGGTTCTTGAGCAATGAGATCGTTGAGCAGATTAATGGCAAGTTAGATTATTCTAGTTAGTATTGTCGGAGGTTTTAATTTTAAATTTTGAAAGTACCTACATATCTATGTATATAATTATTCTTACTCGCTTGTTTGTGTTACATATACAGTATTTAAATATTTTTATTTGTTAAAAACGAATATAAAAGAGATATAACAGAAGAAAAGCAATAAAAACAGTTTTAGTAAGAAAGTAGTTTTATCCAAAAATCTTGACTTTTAATATTATCTTCCAACCATTTTGCTTTATAGCGATGTCATCGTATTACTTTATCTGCTTTATTAATACTTCTATTTAATACATATTTGGTGAATAGTAGAAGAAGATATTGTATAGCAGTAGGTAAGTACCGTCTATCTTGTTTAATAAAGAAATAATCTTTCTTTACTGGCTTACTTGGTTTTCGTCGTATCGAAATACAAAGATTCCACTATTTAGCTTTTCCAAGAATTTTCTTTACAATGGACCATACTAACAAAGTTCCATAATCCATTAACATTTGTAAAGATTCGAGTATAAGATAACTATTTGATAGTACATACATACATAATATTTTAATATAATAACGCCTCTTTCTCATAGGGGTAGGCAGATACCACTTCTCTCTACTTGCTACAATCCTGGTACACATCTTTCGCTTCTTCTACTTCCATGGGTCTTTTCATACACGCTCATCAGTTACGGGTTAATATATTTTATTAGTAGTTAAGTACATATATACCTACTATGAGATCCCTATTCGTATCTGAAACCCACGATCGAGTTCAATACACTAACTAAATGAAGGTATGCACATACAAGTGCCAATTGCTTTGGGGGCCTACCATGATGACTTATAGCCATGATGATCGACGCTGCACGAACGCGAATTGTATCGCTACGCATTAAGGTTCATGATCGAGCAGCGTCGAAAACAACACGTAATCGTGGTAATAAAATTTCATGGTAGGCCCCATGGTTTTCCTTAGAAACCTGCGCAGTTCAGGAAACAGATCTACATTTACATAACTACTTTACTAACTGGATATAGCTAGTAGGTACTAACTAGGTAGGCACTTAAGTACATAGGTAGGTACTTTGGTTCCCTAATCAGAGTTAGTGCAACCATTACAGTCAAGGTTGTCTAGATGTTACAGGTAAACTGTACCTTAACGTAAAATGTAGTACCTATATTTAGAAACAGTTTTACTTGAGTTGAAATTTTATTAGCGCATTTTGAGCACTGAATCTTAAGGGCTGATTAGTTAATTTTCAGAAATAAGGCATGTTAATTTACTGTTACAATTTAATACTGCAAATTTGCATTGTTTACAATGTTAATGAAATTAGGTATTAAATCATAGTACAATATTCCTACAATTGACAAGTTGCTATGTACTCGTAAGTGTTGATGGTTATAGTAAAGTAGATACACCCACCAAATTGTAACTCAAAGTAAATTCGTATTTTTTTTACGAGAGATTCAAAGAAAATGTAATAACATAATATGTCGTCACGCCTTTCCCCCGAGGGGGCTGGCAGAGGTGTACAACACCCACACTTCACCGGACAATATTCAGTTCCAAATGTGACAGGGGGCGAGCCTTTCACCATATACCGGGCTCCAGTCATGTAGCAGATGACATTTAGTACGCACAAATGTTCACACAATGAACAAATTGGTGCGTGCCTTCGACTGGGTCCGAACCCGCTCCCTCTGGCTTGAGAGGCGGGCCTTCTCTGGCTAGGCTTTCATCGCTTTTTATTCAAAGAAAATGTAATAATAATTATAAAATCAAATCGGCAAGAGCTTTTGCAAGAGTGAATTATTTTATTAGTCTACACACCACAGGCCCGACTCACCGACTCAGCCCGCCGACAAAACGTGCGCGACTTGACTTGACGTTGACTTTTTTTGAAATATTGCCGCTGACATCAAGATACACAGCTGCCGATATAATATATAACCCCTTCAGATAGGTAAGAAACCAAATGTTAGTAAGCATAACGCATTGACATCGATTCCGTTGTTATACTCAATAAACTAAACTGAATTGAAACCACTAAAATTAATCACCTGCCTTCTTAAAGTCTGACAAAGGAAAGGCAATAATTAATTATTAGGCAATATTGATTACTTTTATACTAGTTTATTTTTAATTGAAAATCTTTATTTTGATTCTTTATTTGTACTAATTGCAATAATTTTAATGAATGATTACGAATTGTAATTTTTTGACATTTTGACATGTAACATTTTGTTATCAATAAATGACTATGACTATGACTATGAATTTTAAGGCAGACAATTGTTGTTTAGTTTAGAATTGGAACAACAGAACCGTGGTAAATATTTTAACAGAATTTTATTTGAAATAAACACAGTTTTTAGTTTAATGGTCTACATATGAATAATACTGTGGTTGGTTGTGATTAAACGGAAGAAGTAACGCCCTTTCGTTGTCGAACTTAACTTGAAACTTTCTATATACCTTGAAATGTATTTATTTTAGTAAATATGCTAATTAGTAGAGTTGGTACGGTAATAAATAAATACTAATATAGAGAAACATAACATATCGTCACGCCTTTCCCCCGAGGGGGCTGGCAGAGATGTTATACAACACCAAAACTTAACCGGACGATATTCAGTCCCAAATGTGACAGAGGGCGAGCCTGTCGCTATACACCGGGCTCCAGTCATGTAGCAGATGACACACAAATATAATTTGTAAGTATATATAAATAATATAAATATATATATATATGTACGTACCAATTAACAAAGAGAGAGAAAATGTTTAAAAATAAGATTTTTGAAAATAGGCAATGATTCAGCCTGTCTGATGGCAACAGCCAACTCATTCCACAGCCGGGCAGCTTGCACAGTGAAACCCTTACTGTATGTTAAATTGACCATAATAGACCAATAAACTCACTTTTGAATTTATAATGTAAGTTAAGAATGATTGTGTATATGTGTGAATTGTTTACGTTGTTAATTAAAAAAAGGAAATAGTTTCAGTATGCCTATAGCATTAAAATAACCTAAAAGCATTCATTCGACGCACCACGTCCCAATTTGCCAAATGAAAAATCCGTGTTCGATGTTTGGGTTCACGCCAAAGTATTTGGCAGCTGTGGACTGTGGTTATTTATGTCCATATGTCGAAAAAATGGTTTATGTGATTTGTAACTAAGTCCAATATTTATTTATGCCGGTTTTTGTAACTTTTCGACCACAGAACAAATGATAATTTTTAACATCGCCTGCAGATCTATCTAAGATTCCACATCCAGCCTTCCTAAGGCATAATGATTTTAATATAGAACGTAATGACCCACAAAAATCTGAATGTAAATATAAGCCAAAGAGAGAGATATTGGATATAATGCTATTTTTTATTTAACTTGTTAAACGGTTTTAAGAAATAATGTTTCGCAGTCTAAATGGGATTGAGTCGCTTCAGGACGCTACTCAGGTGCACTATTTCTTGCAAGTTGAGATATTTTTTGTCATTGTTTCTCTTGTTTTAAAGGTCATAGGAGTGAGAGTGACAAATAAACATCTCATGCGCCAAGAATAAGGGTAGCCAGAGGGTTACAATTTTTTTTCTCCCTCATTCAGGGGAATTTGTCGTCGCATGTCTTGTGCATTTGCCAGTGGCAAGTTAATATAGTTTTCACAGATAATGAGGTGATGATAATGAGGTGATGACGACGATGAGTGATGAATCCTACCCCCTTCGGTAAAGTAATGGATACTTTACTGCAACATTTAGTGGCGTATTGTAGAGAACACGAAAAGTTGCGTTTTGTAATGTTTGTTTCATTTGCCCACACTTGTGCACGTTAACAATCAACTATTAGGTATTACTCTTTACCACTCGAAGAATCACAAGTTTTAGAAAATAAAACCAAATTACGAAGCCACCTTTTTGGGTCCCGTAAAAAAACCCTTAGATCATTTAACATCCATGTTACTAGCTATTATAATGTTACATTTAAGGTCCTTAAGTCATGGCGGCTAAAAAAGTTGGTGCACACTCTACCACGCCGCGCTTGCGATGTCTATTGACGTCCGTATGCGTGATGATTGGATCTGTGGCGGCGCAACACTAGTCGCGGTACAGCGGAAACCGGTCCAGGCGCCGGCGGCGCGCGAGCTGCGCGCGCGGGGCGCGGTGAAGACCAGCCGCCAGTCGAGCGACGCCCGCGCCAGTGCGAGATAAACAGCTGACACGCCGGACCTGCGCAACTTTGTCTCGCGCGCGCGCTTATAATTTCCTACGCCGTGTTCGCAAGCTTAAGTAATCTCATGTTGTTAATTTAAACAGTTAGTTAATAAACAGTGTTAAGTGGAATCCTGATTTTTATTCACCGGCGTTCCACATTGGTGACCCCGACGTGATTATGCCGAACGGAAACGCAGCGAAGAGCGACGCCGACGCCGATGCAGACGCGATGTTTGTAGATGCCACAACGGGCACCGCTGTAGTGGGCAGAGTCGCCGTGCGCTTGCCGCCATTTTGGCCAGAGGACCCGGAGGTGTGGTTCGCACAAGCGGAGGCGCAATTTCAGATATCGGGCGTCAAAGAAGATACCACAAAATTTTATCACGTTATTTCGCAGCTCGACCAGAAGTATATCCGCGAAATTAAGGATATAGTGCGCAAACCACCGCCAACCAACAGGTACGAGAAGTTGAAACAAGAACTTACAAAGCGGTTATCTATTTCTCGCCAACATCAGATCACCCAATTACTTTCGCACGAAGAATTGGGTGATAGAAAACCGTCGCAGTTTTTGCGTCATTTAAAAACTCTAGCGGCAGACGGAGTAACGGACGAATTTTTGCGCAGTTTATGGTCGAATCGATTACCGCATCACGTTCAGGCGATTATTGCGTCGCAAACATCCGGCAGCCTAGAAGACGTCGCTGAGCTGGCGGATAAAATCTGTGAGGTCGCGCCGGCGCCATTACATCAGCAGGTAGCGAGCTCAAGCACCGCCGCCGCCGTTCCAAGTAATTTCGACGGACTATTGAAACGCATCGACGATATGATTACGTCGCGAATACAGACGGAATTAAGACAACATATTTCGGAACTTAATATAAATTCTCGCGGCCGCTCTTCGTCTCGAGGCGGGAATCAATCAAGGGGCCGCAGCCGCAGCAGAACACCTGGTGTATGTTGGTACCACAATACTTTCGGAGATAAGGCGAGGAAGTGCACGTCTCCTTGTTCTTACAAGTCGGGAAACCGCAACGGCAGTTCGTAGAGGCGACAGACGACTGTCAAGGTGCTACCAGTCGCCTTTTCATCACGGATCGGAAAACGAAGGTACAATATTTAATAGATACCGGTTCAGATCTTTGTGTACTCCCGCGTCGATTTCTACGTCAGCCAAGACAGCCCGCGGACTACAATCTTACCGCTGCAAACGGAACCGTCATCAATACCTACGGTACTTTGACTATACACCTAGACTTAGGTTTGAGACGAGACTTCGTATGGAACTTCGTGGTGGCGAACGTAGACAAGCCAATCATCGGTGCTGATTTCATCGCGCATTACGGATTATTGGTAGACTGCAAGAACAGACGTATGATGGACACCATGACCACATTGGTTACACCTGGGACCTTGAAGACCTGCAAACAAACCAGCATCAAGGCAATATCAGGTACGACTGAATTTCACACATTATTATCTCGATACCCAGAATTGATCAAGCCTTCAGGAGTTTTCCAGGAAGTCAAACACTCGACTGTGCACTACATTAATACAACACCTGGACCCCCGGTATTTTGTAGACCACGACGTTTAGCTCCTGATCGGATTAAGATAGCCAAAGAACAGATCGAGAACATGATTCGAGATGGCACAGCGCGGCCGTCAGACTCACCATGGGCCTCGGCACTACACCTGGCTCCTAAGAAAAACGGCTGGAGACCCTGTGGTGACTACCGCGCTCTCAACGCACGTACAATACCTGACAGGTACCCTATTAGGCACATAGAAGACTATGCCCATAGACTAGCAGGTTGTGCAGTGTACTCAAAAATTGACCTGGAAAGCGCATATCATCAGATCCCTGTCTGTCCACAAGACATAGCCAAGACGGCGATAACAACCCCTTTTGGCCTGCTGGAATTTCCATTTATGTCTTTTGGGTTGCGTAATGCTGCTCAAACATTCCAGCGGTTTCTGGATGAAGTGTTGAGGGGTCTGGATTTCTGCTGTTTTTCATATATTGATGACATATTGGTTTATTCCAGAAGTAGCTCCCAGCACCTGGAACACCTGGAAATCATTTTCAAGCGCCTCAAAGACTATGGACTTCGCATCAACGAAGGAAAGTGTGAATTCGGCAAGGGTGAGCTAAACTTCCTTGGTTTTCACATTTCCCAACACGGGACGCGACCTCTGGAGGACAAAGTTGAAGCTATAAAAGAGTTTCCACCGCCGAAGACAGTCAACGGCTTACGCAGATTTTTAGGCATGCTTAATTTTTACCGACGCTTTATTCCTCACGCAGCCGTCGACCAAGCACCACTGCATGAGATGCTGTCGGGACCTAAAGTAAAAGGTACACAACCACTGACCTGGACCTCTGAGCTTTTAGCAGCTTTTGACAACTGCAAGGCAAGTATCGTCAAATCCACTCTGCTTGCACATCCTGTCATGAACGCACCGCTAGCTCTTGTGACCGATGCTTCTAATTTAGCTATGGGCGCGGTGCTCCAGCAGTTGGTAGAAGGAGATTGGCAGCCGCTCGCTTTTTACTCAAAGAAGCTGAGCAGGTCCCAGCAGCTTTATAGCGCATACGATCGAGAACTGCTCGCTATATACGAAAGCGTCAAACATTTCCGATATATGATTGAAGGTAGACACTTTGTCATATACACGGATCACAAACCAATCACCTACGCATTCCAGCAGAACAAGCAGAAGTGTTCACCGAGGCAATTTAACCATCTCGATTTTGTGTCCCAGTTTACCACAGATATAAGACACATTTCTGGCAAAGACAACATCCCTGCAGACACGCTGACGCGTATCGAAGCCGTAACATCACCGCCGACCTCAGAACAGCTGGCTCGCTCTCAGAAACATGACGCTGAACTACAGGAACTTCTCATCAATCACTCGACCTCATTGAAGCTGGAACGAATACCTGTACCAGGTACGAATGTCACTTTATATTGTGATGTCTCTCTGTCGAAGCCCCGTCCTTTTATTACGAAGGAGCTGCGTTGGCAGATTTTCCACTCGGTCCATTCTATGAGTCATCCTGGAGCAAAGGCTACGACTAAAATGGTAACAGACAGATTTATTTGGCCCTCGGCTCGGAAAGATTGTCGTACTTGGGTTCAAAGCTGTGAAGCCTGCCAGAAGGCGAAAGTGCACCGTCACACTTCGGCACCACTGGGCAATTTCAAGTTACCACAGTCAAGATTCAGTCACGTGCACATCGATTTAATCGGTCCACTGCCTCCATCTCGCGATTTCAAGTATTGTCTGACAGCCATTGACAGATACACACGTTGGCCGGAAATCCAGCCGCTGCAGGACATCACAGCTGAAACAGTGGCAAAGGCATTCTACGAGCTATGGATTTCTCGTTTCGGTTGCCCGCAGACTTTGACGACAGACAGAGGACGCCAGTTTACATCTCACCTTTTCAAAGCTCTAACAAACCTCTGCGGCGTCCAGCTGCGCCACACAACTGCATACCACCCGGCAGCCAATGGCATGGTCGAGAGGTTTCACCGCACACTAAAAGCTGCAATAATGGCTCAAGGGGAGCAGCGCTGGACAGACGTTTTACCTGTTATCCTGCTCGGCGTGCGATCTGCCTGGAAAGAAGACCTGCAATGTTCTGTAGCTGAGATGGTGTATGGCGAGCGCTTACGAATACCGGGCGAGTTCCTGCAGCCAACTATAACTAATCAACTGAAACCTTCAGATTTTGTCTCACAGCTCAGGCATAATATGGCACTCCTGAGACCACAGGAAGCATCACGACATTCCCCAGCCGCTGTATTTGTTCACGAGGATCTCAAGACCTGCAAGTATATCTTCATGAGAAAAGACGCACTTCGTGGATCACTAGAGCCTCCATATTCAGGACCATACCTAGTGCTGGACAGAACAAGTAAGACCGTCACTGTGGAATTAGACAGAGGACCAGTGACAGTCTCAATAGATCGCGTGAAACCTGCCTACATATTAACTGACTCGCTCGAAGACGCACCAAAGTTGGTGATTGGAAACCCTGATGGTCGGTGTCCGTTAAAGACCACAAGGTCAGGACGCATAATCCGATTTCCCAATTATTTTTCTGCAGGTCTTCCACACTCCAAGGGGGGTGGTGTGGCGGCGCAACACTAGTCGCGGTACAGCGGAAACCGGTCCAGGCGCCGGCGGCGCGCGAGCTGCGCGCGCGGGGCGCGGTGAAGACCAGCCGCCAGTCGAGCGACGCCCGCGCCAGTGCGAGATAAACAGCTGACACGCCGGACCTGCGCAACTTTGTCTCGCGCGCGCGCTTATAATTTCCTACGCCGTGTTCGCAAGCTTAAGTAATCTCATGTTGTTAATTTAAACAGTTAGTTAATAAACAGTGTTAAGTGGAATCCTGATTTTTATTCACCGGCGTTCCACAGATCCAACCGATTTGTGTCATTTGTTTTTTTACATCAATATGGAAATACTTTTGACGGCATTTTCTGAGCTCTTTGATTAGATTATTTAAGAAAAATAAGAGTTCAAAGCATACTACATTAATAACCTTGTGTGCTAACTTTTAAGTTAATGACTCTAACAATGTATTTTACAATAACAATTCTAGAAGTCAATTTTAACCTACTTCTAACGGTCGTATCGAAATGAAACTTTGTGTGGTTGATTGATGTATATTATTATGTTTTTCGTACTTAGGAGCAGATCTATGATGGTAGCCAGGAGGTAAAAAGCGTATTTCGTAGTTTTTCTTTTATTTAGTGATGCTTGTTTGGTGTTCTTACACTATACTGACTATGTTGACTGCCTCGGTGGCTCAGTCGGTAGTTAACTTGCCTTCTGAGCTAGGGGGCGTGGGTTCGATTCCCACCTAGGGCAAACATTCATGTGATGAATATTTGTGTTTGTTCTATGTCTGGGTGTTAATATTTATTTAAGTATGTATTTAAAAGTATATAAGTATGTATATCAGTCTCTGGCCGCCATAGTACAAGCTTTGCTTAGTTTGGGGTCAGACGACCGTGTGTTCAAGTGTCCCGAATATTTATTTATTTATTTATTATATTTGTTATTGTTTAGAATAGTATTGTTTTGTTTTGTTTTTGTAAATTTTATTTACCTATATTTAACATTTTGTGCGACGACGAACTACCTAATTTACTTAATGCGATGTATTCTCGTGTAAGTGATGTAACAATCATTAGTGATAATAAATGTATTTAAACCTAAAAACCTACCTAAACTTGATTTCATCTAAACTTTTTATCATCTTTTTAGGGTTCCGTACCTCAAAAGGAAAAAAAACGGTAGGTACGTTTAAAGGATCACTTTGTTGTCCGTCTGTCTGTCTGTCAAGACCCTTTTTCCCAGGAACGCTTGGAGGTATCAAGCTGAAATTCAAATCAAATACTCAAGTCTACTGTCCCTTGGAGTTCTGAAAAAGTTAAACTTATGGCAACATTGGCAACGCAATCACAACATACAGCCGTTTATGCTGCAAATTTTCGACACTCGCATGGAAATCAAAACCTATAGGGTACTCTCGTGAAATCAGAATCTTGAATTTGGTACGAAGCAACGTCTTCAAGCACAGATAAAAGAAAAATTGCGAAAAGCATAACTACATTTTTAGTTACATCATAATAAAAATATTTTTTAAAATCCTGAACTTACTACCCCTTTCCTCATGAAAACTGATTCATTTGTACGGAACTCTCGGTACGCATGGACGGGTTTTTTTTAGAAAAAAAAGCAAAGCTTAAAAACTGACTTCACGACATCGATGTAAACAATTTTTAGATTTTTTTAAAACTGCTAGACCGATTTCGATCAAATGTATCTACTCCCCCCCCCCCCCCCCCCGTAACTACCAAACAAAAAAAAGAATCATCATAATCAATTCACAATTTAGTGGAGTAATTGCGTAATATACATACAAAAAAAGGAGTCGAATTGAGAACCTTCTCTACTTTGGATGTTGGTTTAAAAGCTTTTTGTGCATGTTTTGTTTAGTTATAATAAAATATTGACTGCCTTGGTGGCTCAGTTTGTAGCGAACCTGCCTTCTGAGCGTGGGGACGTGGGTTCGATTCCCACCTAGGGCAAACATTCATGTGATTGTTCTATGTCTGGATGTTAATATATTTTATGTATGTATTTAAAAAATATCCAAGTATGTATATCAGTCTCTGGCAGGCACAGTACAAGCTTTGCTTAGTTTGGTGTTAGGCGACCGTGTGTTTCCACACACGGTCGAATTTATTTATTATTTATTTTATACAATAATTTCGAGACACTTGCACACACTTATCTGGCCCCAAACTAAGCAAAGCTTGTAATAAGGCGGCCAGAGACTGATGTACTGTACACACATAAAATATTTTAAAATACTTAAATAGTAAATACATATTAACACCCACATAGAACAAACAAAATGTTCCTCACATAAATGAGGGGGAAGGAAGGAATGGGAATGGGAAACGGAATGGGGAATGCCCTAGGTGGGAATCGAACCCACGCCATCAGGCTAAGAAATCAGGTTCACTACCAACTGAGCCACCGAGGCAGTCAAAAGTTAATTCTGCTACTGAATTGTAGTCTCATTGTAGCTGTTACCGACACACCATCATGTATTGTAAAAATAGAGTGAAAGACAGTTTCGTCAACGTAATATAATATTATAAATATTCTAGCTGACCCGCCAAACGTTGTTTGTCGGCAAACAAATTTATTGTTGTATATATTTTAAATGCCACAGTATAAAAAAAAAATTAAGGGTGGACAACTCTTGTCACTTAGGCGTATGAAAAATAGATAGTAGCCGATTCTCAGACCTACTGAATATGCGTACAAAATTTCATAAAAATCTGTCAAGCCTTTTCGGAGGAGTATGGTAACTAACATTGTGACACGAAAATTTTATATATTTAGAGAAGAGATTTTAAATATTTTAATGCAGTTACTATAAGAGTAGGTATTTCTAACAAATGTAGCCCAAATATCGTATAACGTTTATCTTCAGATTTCTATTAGTAAATCAGCGACTCAGTTCTTTGGAGAATACCATGGCAATCATAACAGGAGTAAATCTCTTAAGCCGATTAGGTGCCCACCATTATTATAGGTTGGGGAAAAAGTTTCTTCGCATTTTTTAAGAAAATTCATAACATTTTTTAGTATAGTTTATTTAACTAAAGTATGTAGGTACCATTTTGTTCGATAACTTTTTGACACTGCACTACGTCCATAAACATCGCATTTTTTTTTCGCGGCTGCGTTGCATTTTTACCTTTTTTGTAGTAAAATTTTAAAATGTATCGATTTTCTTGATTAGATTCACTCATCTTGACAGGGCAAGAACAAAATGACAATCACACATTTTTCTAATTTTAATTTTGAATTATGTTCTTTAAAAATTAAACTTTTAATGATATCAAAATCAGCCAGATTCAAATAGTTTAGCCAAAGAGATTTTATTAGAAGTTCATACATACTATAATACGATAAGACTTTTTCCCCAATCTATTATTATATTATTATTTTGGCAGTAAATATAAATAAACGGCTTCTTATGAGTTGTAGTACCTACCTATACCTACATAAAATACATCTAACTAGCTCCGCTCCTCGAGTTCACCCGCAGTTAAGCGGTTAAAAAGTGTCCAAGGTGTAAATCCTGTATCCTGACTATAATCTATATCTGTGCCAAATTTCATCCAGATCCGTTCAGCCGTTCTTGCGCGATTGTGTAACAAACATCCATACATCCATCTGTTCAAACTTTCGCATTTTTGATATTAGTGTGATCACTAGCTACGCCCCGCAGTTTTAACCGCGGTTAAAATGTAGCCTGCTTTTATAGAGTATAATCTATCTCTATGCCAAATGTCATCCAGAAGTATTCAGCCGTTCTGGCGTGATTGAGTAACAATTGCTCTCGGCCTCGGTGGCTCAGTTGGTAGTGAACCTGCCTTCTGAGCTTGGGGACGTGGGTTCGATTCCCACCTAGGGCACACATTTATGTGGTGAACATTTGTGTTTATTCTATGTCTGTGTGTTATTATTTATTTGAGTATGTATTTAAAAATATCTACCTAAGTATGTATATCAGTCTCTGGCAGCCATAGTACAAGCTTTGCTTAGTTTGGGGTCAGGCGAACGTGTGTGACAAAAAAAAATCTATCCATTTCTTTTAAACTTTTGCATTAAATTATTAGTGTGAAGTGGGAGTTGCGATCATATCTTATGTGAATGTCTAATTCAGGGGGCCTACCTTGACATTATTGCCAACATCGTAACCATGTTGGCAATAATGGTAGCAATTTTGTTTTCAACGCTGCGCGAACGTGAATCGTATCTCTGCGCAATAAGGTCGCGCAGCGTCGAATGCAACCATCGTGGCAAATGAGATTTGATGGTAGGCCCCCAGGGACCCTATTCGGAGATTTGAGATTTTCATCTCACTTTGTCTCGTCCTTGTTGCTCTCGTTTGAAACGTCATAGGTGTGAGTGTGACTAAGATAAAATCTTATCACATCTCACGCACAGGAATAGCCCCCCAGATCCGACCATTAATAGAGATGAATGTCGAAAATGTATGTACACTGTACTGTATTGTTACTGTACCGACCCATTCATAAGTGGGATAAAGATATACCTATAGGAAGAACTTAAGCGAATGGTTTTCATTAGTTTAATAATAATGTCAATTTAAAGTGATTTTTGCTAACGTTTTCACTACGTAAGCTGAAAACTTAGACTGGAAATATTCAAATTCCAAAACTGCGAAAATTGTCTTGAGTCAGCATTGCTAACAAAGAACATTCCTAGCGGAAGTAATATTATTAAATATGCAACAGCTACATGGCTACGTTGCGTTTATGTAAAACTTGGAGCATCTTGCGTTTACTTGCTGTTTTAAAGAGCGATGATAGCCTACTTGGAGAAGGCCCGCCTCTCAAACCAGAAGGAGCGGGTGCAAAACCAGCCGACGGCACGCACCAATTAGTTCATTGTGTGAATATATTATCTGCGTATTGTATGTCATCTGCTACATGACTCGTCCCCTGTCACATTTAGGACTGAACATCGTCCGGCGAAGTGTGGGTGTTGTATCACACCACTGCCAGCCCCCTCGAGGGAAAGGCGTTACGATATGTTATGTTCTCTTTTGTTTAAAGATATAATAAATGTTTATTCTTCTCGTACAACAAGTAACATTTTTGAAAGAAAAACACGGCTGCAGAATGTTGTACCCTATTTCACTTCTACTATAAAGACGATTCAAATGACACTTTACATGTCAAAATCCATCATGCTGTTTAGGCTGTAGGGCGTGCCAAAGAAACCTCTTACATACATACCCACATCCATACATATATACTCGAAAAATATAACCCTCTTTCTTGCGCAGTCGGGTAAAAAGGTAAACTGAGTTAAGGGGAACAGGAATAAAAAGCCGAAATCAGGTGCAAGTAATCACGTTTCTACTCTTATTTCCGTTAAACCGGTACAATGTAAAAGTAAGCCCATAGGTAAAATCGATCTATAGTATGTTAGTCCCGGGTATAAACCTTCGGGATGAGTAGCGTATACAAAAAGACAGGCCTATTCTCGACAGAATCGATAGGCGATTACAGGCTGCTGATGATGATATCTCTATCTGTCTTAAAATTTTATGCTGGCATTTACTTCGCACAAAAGCTGACAATTTTAGGTTTTTTTAAATAAATTTTAGGTTATTATTTTTAGTTGTTATCTTTAAATTAATTTTTTCTTCAAGTCTCGAGTGAATCGGTTTCTTCTAGGCAAGTGTGCTCCATCGTAGGTCGCATCACTGCTTATCATCAGGCATGTTGGCGGCCAAACGCAAGCCTATTTAGTAATAAAAAAAAATATAACTCAAATAGTTGTAGATACAGTACCCGGCGATTAATTTTGCACATCGACCTTTGAAAAGAGACTTCTATTTTGTAGAGCGTTATCTTTGTCGCACACTAACGAAACTGTTGTGCGAAAGAGATAACGCTCTACGAAGCTGAAGTCTCTTTCCAAAGGTCGATGTGCAATATTTACTGCCGGGTACTGTACATCTAGTGATGTGCCGGATGGTCAAAAATGTATATCCGCAAACACGGATCCGGACCTTTTTTTTTTCTTCATTTTGTTTTAGTTATAAAAGTAATGCTTTTTTGTGTAATAGTGACTTCATAAAATAGTTGATTAAGTATCTTTGAGTTATACACTACTGGTATATGGTAACTTACTAGAATATACGAGTGTGTTTGCAATTAAAGGTGCCAAATATTTGATTTTAAAAATAAAAATGGCTCTGAATTGTTTTTTTTTAATTATGTGTACAATCTCATAATTTAAGTTTATGCAGCATTTTAGTCTATCAATTGAATTTGAAAATTAATAAAAGATCCGTAAAAGATATCAAGAAAAGTGAAGGATACGAAAACGGACACGGACCTTATTTCTCCCCCGGATATCCGCGAATACGGATACGAACACGGATATCCGGAACATAGAAAAATATGTGACTAACTCAAGATGTATCTAGTGATACATCTTGATACATCTTGTTTCTACCTAACGAAATAAATGTAAGGACAAATTCAAACAACAAACAGATTGTGTTTCTACAACTATTGTAGTAAAAATGGCCTACAAGATGCGTCGTGTTCTTCCGTATTTTCTTTACCGTCCTTCACTAGCTTCTTTCTTGTATTTCTAGCTGGCCTGGGAAAGAAATTGACAATCAACCACTGTAAACGAACCATGGAGAGCGTTTCTCATTAATCCGTCCTTTAGCCGGCACTTTACCGATTGCTCTACATTTTCAAAGAGTTTTACTAGTGCTAGTAGGTAGTACAGAATAAATAATAGTACCTATAGAAGTGGTAACAATTTGTTCACAGTCTTAGTACAGTTAGGTACCTACTTCGTTGGCGCAGAGACCCAAACTGTGGTTTGCCTTCCTACATATATTTAAAAATATTAAAATGTATGTATTTTAGTCACAGCTGAAGGAGGGAAAGCGCAAACCTGGCGGTAAATTTTTACGTAACAGGGATGTTCTGAAGCGCCATCTCACTGCACTTAACATCCCGCGCGAAGGTTGGGAAGAGCTTGCACATCAGAGAAGAGAGTGGCGCAACTCTGTTACTAGGGCTGTCACTAAGTTTGAAGGAAAGCGCCTACAAGCTCTAGATGCAAAGCGCCTTATCATCAAGACCCGTCCGAAGCCTTCCTATTCACATACAATCTCGACGGTCAGTTGTACTGTGCGCCCTGCAGCCGGACCTTTAAAACCAAATTTTGATTTGCGAGCCACATTTTAAAGAAAGAAAAAGATAAAACACGAACTGGCTATTATAATTCTACTATCACTTTATTAATGAAGCAGGCAGTCGACTATAAATCATAAATATCCAGATTACGTGACCCACCTCTTTATTCAGGTAAAAAGCGAAAGCTCTACTAGCTTTATTCAAGCTCAAATGTTTATGTAAGAACTATCTAGAAAACGGCATCGTCATTGTAAGGAAGAGGCCTTCAAGAAGCCGTTATACTTTTATCTAAATGGCTACTTCCTTCGTTAAGTTTTATTGCATATGTTTGTTCAGGCAACAGCGTTTCACTCCGTATACAAGTATCTTCCTCTATAATTATGCTGACAATAAGTTCAGAGATAATTTGTCACTTTCAGATGATAAAACTCTTGTAGAACTTGTAGTCTTGTTGGTTGGATCCAAGCTTCAGAGCTTGTCACACCGGCGTGAAGTGGCCAGTCTGTCGGTATTCTGCAGAATACACTACGGCGAGTGTGCACAAGAACTGTACGACCTGATCCAACCATCACCGTTCTTTTCTAATTGTACCAGGCGCAACAGCAAGAGACACTCTCTTATGTTGGAAATTCCGCCAAAACGCACTAAGCGTTTCAAGTCAACTTTTCTTGTAAGAACTGCAGAGGTGTGGAACTCGTTGCCTGCGTCTATCTTTTCACCTAAATACAATCCGGGGGTGTTTAAGAGTAAAGTGAATAGGTGTCTCCTAGGCAAGCGTGTTACATCTTCGATCACGTTGACGCTTCCCATCAGGCGAGTCAGTGGTCAAACCTCAAAACAATAACTAAAGCAAATTGTTCTGAGGGTTAAACTCATGCCTAGTCTGTTGTAAAAAATAAATAATATTATGTTATCATGTTCTACTGTCAACAAAAGACAATGCACTACTTTGCAATTCTCATCTAATTGTGGCCAGTGCGCAACATATCACTCAATGACGCGCTAGACACTTACAGTGATGTGTAATATATGTTGTGTCGTATTGTTCCCATAAATATGCCAGAGTGTACGACACACCCAGGGCGATAGATAAATTAGTAAGTCCGCCTGACAACCTCTGACATGACGGCCGTTTTTTGTAGGATAAAAAACCGGAATCTACAGTTTAACGAGTCATCCAAACTACGATAGCGTTTATTCAGTTAAAAAGTCAATGATATGATTACAATACTAGGCCCTAAATTATTACTGACTAATAAACGTTGTATATGGATTGCTTTGGAATAGATAAACAATGTATTTTACGATCGATTTGAACATTTTAAGGGTCCGGCGACCACTTTGGACTAACTTAGCACTGGTTGAAAGTTTCCTATTGCTATTTCGTCTAGAAGGAGAAGACGAGCGAAGAGACCAGGTAAAGATACTGACGAGCCTGTAAAGTGGTCTACAGAGTGACAAAGTGCAATTTCAATCATTTTTATTACTTTTGCACTTCTCTAATAATTCTTAAATAACTAATCATTTCCCTTGCATTATGGATTAATTTAAAAGCTAATGATGTAGACAACCTCTGTATATAAAGGAATTTTTGATTTGCTTTGTCTATCTATATTGAATATGTTGGTTGCGCTCACGTCCATCGATAAATAGTCTGCACAAACCACAAAGTCTCAATAGTTCGTCGCAAAAAATGTAGATGGCGCTCTCAAGTAAGAAAAAATTCCTAACACGCGCATGCAAGATTCTCCAGACGATTAGTGACACTTTGTAGGTTTTTTACCTTTTTGAGATTTAAGTTTCGGTGAAATAAATCATACGGTTTCGGGATAGTTACGGCTTTCATTTCTCCCGGGGATTTTTGGGCTTCGTGGACCGCTCGCCGCGCTCAACATTGGTCCTTCGTAGCCGGATCCTCTAGTACCGCGACCGCGAGTGTACGGATCCGATCGATAGTGCGTGTGAGTGTGTTCATAAAGTGAGTGACAGAACAGTGTACCCTCGGATTACAGTGAGTGAACTCTTGGATTACAGTGACTAAAGGACTTGGTAACCGTGAGTAATAGACTAAAAAAGTGACTTGGTAGAATTTAGTGATTGAAAAGACTTTGTTAATATTTGCGAACTTTGTTAAAATAACTTAGAAAAATTGGAGTGTTAAAAAGACTTAGAAAATTTTAGTCTTGTCAAAAAAGACTTAGAAAAAATTGGTGTTGTTAAAAAACTTGTAAAAATATTGGAACTTTTACGGACATAGCTAACTTAACTTTGAATATTTTCTATGCCATGGACTTGTAATATTTCTGGACATTTTCAACTTAGTGAATTGAACTTTGAAAATTTTCTATGCAACGGACTTCTAAAATTTTGTGAACTTTTCGAACAATCTTCTACTTGCGAACTATAAGTGTATGTCATAATGGAGGATTTACTGAATCAACAAGAAGAAGTTCTTAGACAATTAAAAGCTGCTTTAATTAACTTTAAGAAAACTGCAAAAGCACGATTAAATAAAACTTACGTCGATGTCAGATTGAACTTACTAGAAGGATTATGGCAAACATTTTTAAGTAATCACATGAAGCTTATTAAATCAGCTGATTATGTTTCTAAGGAGATTTATACACAAGGCGAAGATGCCTATACATTAGGAAAATGTGAGATGCTCGAATGCTTAGAAAAATTAGTACCCACCGTATCTGCACCAGTTTCGGCACCAATATCGGGTCAAGTACCAAAATCTCAACCAGAAATAAAATTACCCAAAATCAATATCCCATCATTTACTGGAAAATATGCGGAGTGGATATCTTTCCATGATCTTTTTACATCATTGATTCATAACAATCAATCACTATCCAAGGTCCAAAAACTACATTATTTAAAGTCAAGTTTGAGTGGAGAAGCAGAAGCGTTGCTGCGACACATTCCTATTACAGAAGCCAACTATGATGAAGCATGGTTGACACTTAAGAAAAGATATAGCAACAAACGTTTTGTGGTAAATGCATTGTTGAAAAGAATGATGACGCTAAAACAAGTGACTACAGAGTCCTCAACATCAGTAAAGTTCATTCTTGACACAACTAATGAATGCTTGAGTGCGCTGAAGAATCTAGGCATAGCATCCGCCAACTGGGATCCTATGTTAATATTTATAATAGTGAACAAACTAGATTCTGAATCAGTTAGACTTTGGGAACAACAAATCGGTTCCAATGAAGATAGCAATGACGAACTTCCTACGTATAAGCAACTGTGTGTTTTCTTGGAAGCACGCTTCAGAACTCTCGAAGTATTAGAATCGACAAAACCACAATCCAGATCTAGCACAAAACAGTCATCTTTTCACACCTCCGCTTCGACGAATACCAACTGCAACTTCTGCAAGGGAAACCACTTGATTTACCACTGTAAAGATTTTATCGCGCTCAACTGCGATGAAAGGAGAAATGTCATAGAAAGGAATGGATTATGCTACAACTGTTTGATTCCAAATCATACAGTACTTAATTGCAAACATAAAACTTCTTGCCGAAGATGTGGAAAGAGACATCATTCCTTAATTCACCCCGAAAATAAAGCCACAGATCAAGTTTCAGAGCGAGCTGAAACTATACAATCCCGAAATGAGTCAACAAAAGTAGCCTTTACACCAGTCAATACCAATGTAGCGTCCCATTACGCGGACAAGGAACTTCCCACTAACGTGCTGCTGGCCACAGCCATGTTGAAAGTTAAATCACAAAATGGGGCTACATATCACCTGAGAGCATTGATAGACCAAGGGTCCCAAGGTTCATTTATCACAGAGTCCGCAACACAGCTCCTTGGGTTGAATAAAATTCCAATCAATTGCACAATTAATGGACTGGGCGAGAACGGGAGAAGCCTCCACTCCAAAAGCATGGTTTCGTTTCAAGCACATTCGATAGTCGACACAAATTTTGTAACACCGGTGAAAGCATGCGTGCTCAAATCACTTACTCGAATGTTACCAACTACAGAAGTACACAACAAAGACTGGTCACACCTGCGCCAACTTGAACTAGCTGATCCATACTACACAAAACCAGGAAAGGTGGATCTATTGTTGGGCGCAGACGTCTATGGTGATATAATCACTACTGGACTAATAAAGGGCCCCCGAGGATCACCAATAGCACAGAACACTCACCTCGGGTGGATATTGACAGGCCAGATTTCAAGTACTGAGGCTCTACATGGCTACACAACTACACTTAGCATGCACATTTGCATTGAAGACAAAATGCTTCAAAGATTTTGGGAGATAGAAGAGGGTGCATGCAAGAAACATTTGACCGGAGAAGAAGAAAGTTGTGAACAACACTTTAAAGACACACATAAGAGACAGGAAGACGGACGATATGCAGTGGCTCTGCCATTCAAAGACCCAAATCCACTCTGTCAGTATGGCGAATCGAGAGATGTTGCTAAAGCTAGATGGTTGCAAATGGAAAGGAAACTAGAGAAAGATCCGTGGCTGAAAAAAGAGTACAACGAAGTAATGAAAGAATACTTAAATTTACAACACATGCAGGAAGTAAAAGAAGTCGAAGAAAAGAACAAACCAACTGCTGTGTACTTACCTCATCACGCAGTCATCAGAACTGACAAGACTACTACGAAGGTTAGAGTTGTATTCGACGCGAGCTGCAAATACAAGAATCAAGTATCTTTGAATGACGACCTCATGGTCGGGCCACGTTTGCAACAAGACTTGAGACATATAATCATGCGATGGCGACAACACAAAGTGGGCTTGGTAGCCGATATAGTGAAAATGTATCGGCAAGTCGTCGTTACTCAACCTGATTTTCAGCGCATCCTGTGGCGCGAAAATTCAAACGAAGAAATCAGAGATTTTCAAATGAACAGAGTGACCTTTGGAACGGCCAGTGCACCTTACCTGGCGACCAAAGTTCTGGAACAGTTGGCCTTAGATGAGAAGGAACAGCATCCAATAGCAGCAACTATTGCTCTAACAGACTTCTACATGGATGATTTGTTAACAGGCGCCGACAATTACGAAAAAGGAATTTCAATTTACAATGATATGACAACACTACTAAGATCTGGAGGGTTTGAATTACAAAAATGGAACACTAACGACGCAAACCTTCTAAGAATTATGCAAGGGGTAGACAATCATGATAAAGAATTGAATCTGGATACGACAGTGAAGACTTTGGGAATAGCCTGGAACAATATGAGAGATGTATTTCAATATTCTATACACTTACCTGAACAATCCGTTGTGACGAAGAGAACCATAGCAAGCGACGTATCCAAGCTCTTCGATCCGATGGGATGGCTAGCTCCTACAATTATCATCGGCAAAGTCTTTCTCCAAAAACTGTGGCTTTCTGGTGTCACATGGGATCAAGAAATCCCACAAACATTAAGAGAAGATTGGCTGAAGTATCGTTCAGAACTGCCTTGTCTATCTGAAATAAAAATTGAGAGATGGTTACATACGACTACAAACGATACTAAACTTGAACTTCACGGCTTTTCTGATGCTAGTATCATGGCCTATGCAGCCGTTGTCTACTCACGTGTGATTAGTCCCGCAGGCGACGTCCAAGTACAGATAATCTCTGGAAGAACTAAAGTAGCTCCAATAAAAACAGTTTCAGTACCTCGCTTGGAGTTATGCGGTGCAGTGCTTCTCGCCAAACTATTAAATGAAGTTGCTGAGCACCTAAAAGTACCTAGAAAAAACATATATGCTTACACAGATTCACAAGTCGTCTTGGCGTGGCTGCAGGGACACCCGAGTAAATGGAAGACGTTTATTGCGAATCGTACTGCTCAAATCCTGACTACCTTACCTGCACATCACTGGAGTCACGTAGCTTCGAAGGAGAATCCCAGCGATCTGGCTTCTAGAGGCGTGTCTGGCTCGATGCTGAAAAATGAAACGCTATGGTGGAAAGGACCGAAGTGGTTACTAGAAGGAGAAAATAAGCATAAAGTACCTACAAACTTACCTGAAGACTTACATCTGGAAGAAAGATTAGTACATTTTACAAAAACAGAAACTACAAACAAAGAGAGAGATTTTACACACGAACTTTTTGAAAGATATTCTACATTAGACAAATTACTGAGAGTCATAGCATGGTGCAAGAGATTTGGAAAGAAAGAAAAGTATCCGACTTACCTTACAGTTGAAGAGTTATCGCAATCATTGACAGTTTGCATTCTTCTTTGCCAAAGAGAAGAGTTCGCAGACGATGTACAATGCTTAAAGGCAAACACACCCCTAAAAAAGAGAAGTAAACTTCGATTGCTTAACCCCTTTCTAGATGAAAAGGGTATCTTAAGAGTTGGAGGCCGGTTATGACACGCTAATATACCAGAAGACGCTAAACACCAGATAATTCTACCACACAACCACATACTTTCAAAATTAGTTATCGCCCAGGCGCACACAAAGACTCTTCATGGGGGACCAACCCTAATGCTCAACTACATTCGTCAGAAATTTTGGATCCTGGGCTGCAAAAATTTAATCAACAACGAGGTGCACCGATGCGTTGTTTGTGTACGTTACAGAGCAACTACCAGAACCCAGTTGATGGCAGATCTCCCACAACAACGAGTTACTCCAACCAGACCCTTTTTACACTCAGGAGTAGACTTCGCCGGGCCTATAGACCTAAGAATGTCTAAAGGACGAGGATGCAAAACCTATAAGGGTTATATTTGTATTTTCATTTGTATGGCGAGCAAAGCTATACACATAGAGATTGTCAGCAGTTTAGACAGCGAAAGTTTTGTGGCTGCCTTCAAAAGATTCACTGCAAGACGTGGGCACTGTAGCCACATTTGGAGCGATAATGCCACAAATTTCACTGCTGGCAACAAACAGTTAAGAGACTTGTTCGAAAACCACCTAGAAACGGTGAAGAACCAGATTTATGACCAACTGGCGAGAGATGGAACGACCTGGCACTATATTCCCGCGGGGGCGCCGAATTTTGGCGGACTTTGGGAGGCTGGCGTGCGCTCCATCAAACACCACCTGAGAAGAATACTTGGAAACTCCACACTTACTTACGAAGAGATGTCGACAGTGACAAGTCAGATTGAAGCCTGCCTAAATTCGCGACCAATTTCACCTATTAGCAACGATGTTAATGATTTGTTACCTTTGACTCCGGGTCACTTTTTAATTGGAGAGCCGCCAATAGTAGTACCAGAACCGTCGCTTTTAGACACTAATATTAGCAGACTGCACCGGTGGCAGCTTGCTCAAAGATTGTTTCAACATTTTTGGAACAGATGGTTGACTGAATATTTAGGCAGACTTCAACAACGACCTAAGTGGGTGAAACAAATGGACAATGACATTCGAATCGGCACTCTAGTGTTAATTAAGGATGACAATTTGCCTCCTGGCAAATGGCCTTTAGCCAGAATCACTGATGTACATCCAGGCGACGACGGACTTATTAGAGTTATATCACTTAAATGCAGAAACACCGTCGTCAAACGCCCTATTACAAAAATTTGCTTACTACCCGTGGATATTTAGTTTGCCTTAGTTTATTTTCACACTCATTTTGCAACATTGTATACCAATCAGCTATTGATAGCATGATTTAACTTTAGTTTTCACGATGGGTGGTAACTTCATTTCTTTTATGTATTAATTTGTCAGTATTTTCATGATGGGTGGTTCAATTCAACCTCTACATAATTTGATTTGTATCCAACGCAGTTTCTTAAAATTGATTGTTAAGGACATTACCTTCAGTAATGATCCTTGATGGGTGGAATGTTGGTTGCGCTCACGTCCATCGATAAATAGTCTGCACAAACCACAAAGTCTCAATAGTTCGTCGCAAAAAATGTAGATGGCGCTCTCAAGTAAGAAAAAATTCCTAACACGCGCATGCAAGATTCTCCAGACGATTAGTGACACTTTGTAGGTTTTTTACCTTTTTGAGTTTTAAGTTTCGGTGAAATAAACCATACGGTTTCGGGATAGTTACGGCTTTCATTTCTCCCGGGGATTTTTGGGCTTCGTGGACCGCTCGCCGCGCTCAACAGAATAAATCAGCTAAAATGGACCCCTTACAAATGCTGTTATTTTTCATTGCTCTATTTTCATATTCTGATAAATGGATTCCAAGAAATTTGACAACCGATTATGTATGGAAAATTCAGAGCGTCGCGGAACCCTCAAAGACAAAACATTGAGTATAGCTATTCCGAGGCTGTACAGTATTTATTAGTAAGGGGTAAATGTCTACACTAAATAACGAACTTTGTAGAACAGTTTCGCCTACAAGCATAAAAAACGTTTTAGACGACTCACCTCACCTACTCACAATATTTACCCAGGCAAAGTTCATGTACCTACAGGCAGACTAAATAAAACAAATGTGAGCACATCCACGTGCTTATTTACTCAAAAACAATAAAAATAAAAGCCCAAAAGCGGATTCACGCGTTACAGAAGCGAGCGTTTTTACAGAAATAAAAATTTAAATGTTTGTAGAGGATGTCAAAGCTAAATTCTGCCGTACAACGGCAAGCCTTAACTTAGGGTGCGTATCCACAGGATATGTGCGTGTAAAATTAGCAGTACACGAGGCAAAATAGACTAATAGGATCAATTCGCTATGTGAGCGGCCACAAAGAAAAGACGTAATACTGCGTTCAGACGCGCGGCGCGCAGCCCGGCAAGAAGCCCAGCATGCAGCCTGGCGCGCGCGGCGCTCCAAGCAAGCTGTTCATACGCACTAGGGCGCACCAGTAGCGCAAGCCATTGCAAGCTCTCCGCGAGCGACCGAGCGCGTGTGACAGTCGGCCCGATCGACGGCATTCACGAGCACGAGCACAAGCAGCCTGTTCACATGCTTGCGCCCGGACGCGGCGTCCTTTCGATGTATTTACTTTCGTAAAAAATAGATATGTAAGACACGACGCAACACATTATACGAAAAAAAAAAAATACGAAGATGGGGTGCAGACGTAACGCTTCTCGCTTTAAACAAAGGTGCCATCTCTCAGGTCCGTCCGTGTCTCGTTCTCGTCTTTTTTTCTTTTCTGTCTGGCCAGCGCCGAAATGAAGTCATCCTACTGGTGTTTTCTTTTCTCGCGCACGAATTTTCTTGCTCTCAAATATCTCGTGGATACGCACTCTTAGCTTCTACACATCTACGACAATAATGGCAGCACTCAGAAAATAAAAATGTAAATATTATCTTTACAGTGATATCGCTACACCCGAGTGGCGCTAAGAAGTGGTCTGACAGCTGCAATAATGTTGTAGAGAGCAGTAAATTCTGTTCAGTATTGCTACATTTTTTAAAGGTTGTTCAAGTGTAGCTGTTAGCCGATCAAATAAAAAAAAAAATTAAAATAATTTTTTTTTTAAGTTTTAACTCCCGACGCAAAAACGACAGGGTGTTATGAGTTTGACGTTTATGTGTGTGTGTGTTTTATGTCTCTCAGATTCTTGCCTGTTATTCTGAGTAGTAGCTCTTTTTCCGATCAAGGCGGTTGAGTAGTGTATAAAACTTTGACGTTCTATGTGTATCTTTCCGGATCGGTCCGGCTCGAATGACAAGGGTAAAGTGTATGTCAGATGTAAAGGGTATGTCAGACTATTCGTGCGAGGAAGACAGCATGAAGTAAATTAGAAACCGTGTCGCTAGACTCAGTTTAGCCGGACCGCACAGAAAACAAGTCACGCGTCTTCCTTTTCCTTCAAAAGTCATAGCGTAAAACCCTTATTCATTTCGTTTTTGCGTATGCAAGCCTTTATCTTGGTAAGATTTATAGAATTACACTGTGATCCTCGGTTTACCGTCGTTTATCTTCAATCAAACGACTCCCAAAAGTGTTTTTAGACACCTGATCCATGAATTCTCAGGACTTTATGTAGCCACTTTTCTTTATGAGATGGTGCGTTCGCTCTTTTTTTAGAATTTTACTTTATTTGATAAGATATATTATGAGATAAAGGGCTTCAAGTACCTATCAATTTTTTACCAGTCAAATCAAACTACAGTCAGGACTGTCTAGTACCATATGACCTTTTTTATTTTATTAGTAAACTTTGTCACATACTTTCTTAATCAATTGCATCCCTTCATACTACATAAATTTATTAAATGGTACTGTGAGCTCACGCCCGACGTCTATGATCCTCTACGAGTTGCATTTCTTAGCTGATTCTCTTAAAATATTGTGCGCAGGGTCGACAATTTTCCAATTTTTTTTGTGTAGTCAGTTTTTGTAATTTTTTTTTTTTTTTGAAGAAAAAATCATGTCTCTACCATTTTGAAAAATCTCCTGTAGAGGAAGACAAGATCTGGACAGAAATCCAGATAGAATCCGAATATACATAAGCATTTTTATCGAAACTGAATTATTGTGTTACAATTAGCATTTCCCGAAATAACGCTTTTTTAATAACGGCATTGTAAGAAAATCTTAACTAAAAAAAAAGCGACACTTTCACACACGGTCGCCTGACCCCATACTAAGCAAAGGCTGATATACATACTTAGATATTTTTAACTAAGCAGAGACTGATATACATACATATTTTTAAATACATACTTAAATAGACATTAACACCCAGACATAGAACAAACACAAATGTCCACCACATAAATATTTGCCCTAGGTGGTAATCAAACCCACGCCCCCAAGCTCAGAAGGCAGGTTCACTACAACTGAGCCACCGAGGCAGACAAATAAATTTCCAATCTAAATGTCGCCTTAATTGATGGCTTGCGGTTGGTCACTATCCCACCTGATGTTAGAGTGATGCGGCGTACAAGAAGCCCGCTTGCTAAAGTTAATCAATTCTCTCAGGCTACTTCTTTTAGGGTTTTGGGGGCTGAGCTACCCACGTCCGTAGGAATGTACTCTATTCTGATTCCCTACACGTGGTCCCCGGGTAGTGCTAACCGGGTAGCAAACTCTGGTGGGAGGCTTCGGCCGTGGCTAGTTACCACCCACCGGACCAAGCCATGCCGTGAAATGACCTAGTCGTGTTTCGGGATGTAGTCCGGTGTAACCGATCCGAAGACGGGTCTGAGCAGTTGCGCACTTGTAGCGCCTCACTCAACTGCCGTCTTTGTACTTCTTCACTCTACAAAACTTCAAGGCTAGAGTGAATAAGTACCTTTTAGGTCGTCGTGCTCCATCTTAGACCTCAACGTCGCTTAACATCAGGCGAGTTGGTGGTCAACCGCCGAACTATTCTACATTAAAAAAAAAAAAAAATTCTTCTATGTCTTTCTGACAAGCGTTTTACACCTTTGATTTTGTCGTTTCTGGCTTCCCGTCAGACAAAATAGTGTTGTTAAAAGTACGCCATAATTTTGTAGCAAATGAAAGGAAAACCATTTCCCGAAATATTTATGTATCAATAAGCCTCAATAAAGGTTCGTAATAGATTAAAAGTTAATTGGATTGTATGGACGGGCAATTTTATCGGCATACTTCATCACGAACGGCGGTGGGCTGTTTATTGCGCTAATATAGCCTTTTGTCAAGGGTTTGCTCGCGTGTGATTGGCGGTTACGAGGTTCGTTTTATGATGTCATCGTATTATGATTAATTTGTCGCTGAATTACGTGTTTATATTTGGAACTTTTTGTGTCAAGTGCCTGGGTGAAAAGCTCAACATTTTCTCCTTAACGTTAATGTCCTTAGAGGTATGTTATACAATCGATTAACATTTTAAGAAGCCATTTTCAGAGTCAGAAAGTGTAAATTTAATTTAGCTAAGTAAGTTTTACTAGTAGTACCACCAGTAGTAGTAACTTCAAATAAGTTAGAAATGTAAATAGCCGTTTTTTGAAACCGGGTGGTGTATAGAGAACTTGCTTATCAACCTAACTGTTTTCTAAAATATGTAGTCGCTACATTTTTAACAAACTTTACAGAGTACTTGAAAAATCGTTTTCTTTAAATTTTTTTTTTTTTAATAAATACCGTTAAGGTGCGTCTAAGAACGTTAAATAATAAATTGTCAAGACATTACGGCGTCGTCTCACTTAGCAAGCTACTGTTTTTGACAAGATGTCAACCTTTCCTAAACAAATTGCGTAAATCGTAATTTCGTAAGAACCAATCTCGTTCATTATCATTTTAAGGGAGTCGCTTTGTCTCCCGCTTTAGGCTTAGTGTGTCTGTTTATTTTTTATTTACAGAACCTTAAAAACCTTAAGAAGTTATTTTTTTATCTTTCAATGTTTTGGGAATTGTAATTTTACAATTAAAGCCGCAAAGGTAGCCAGTTAATATAGGTGCATCTTGTTTTATTCCTAGGTAAGTACTTCAACATTTCCCCATGCCTTCACCGTCCTAATTTATTGTCAATTACATTGATAATATAATAGAGTTCTTAATAAAGCAATTTTAGCCCATAAAACGCGTAATCACCGTTCTTACAACAAAATGCCATATTTCAAAAACTTCTTGCAATAACTCACGGCAAACAATCAGCGGCAAACTGTTTGCTTGGTGTAGCCACGCCCTAATTTCCAGCTTTAAATAAAGGAAGGATTAAGTCGTTTGTTTGGCTTATTAGCCATTATTTAAAATATTTGACAGTCGCTTGAGGCACCTGTCTCACTGAAAGCGAGTAAACGACTGGCTACCGATTTTTACCAGCCTACGCCACGCACCAATTTGTTCATTGTGTGAACATGTGTGCGTTTTGTGTTGTGAATGGCGACAGGCTCGCCCCTGTCATTTGGGACTGAAGATCGTCCGGCAAAGTGTGGGTGTTGTATTACACCTCTGCAAGCTCCCTCGGGGGAAAGGCGTGACGATATGTGTGCCGATTTTTCCGGCTACCGATGTAATTATTTTTTTTGAACACCCCCGAGCGAGTATAAAATTCTCGGTCACTAAAGGACTGACCTTTAATAATCAATTGACTGACAATAATCTCTTGATGCAGTAGGTTTTTCCTTCTGGTCAGGGGGATAAGTAAGTAAAAAAAATTAAAAAACTGCATTTGTACAAAAACTGCAATCTACCTTATAGCACAGTAACAAAACTGTTGCTCGCTTGTTTGTCACCAACTAGTCGCTATCAGCCGGTCAGACAGATACCTCAGTCGTCTGTTGCCTTAACAACCGTTATTTACAACATTTGACAGTTTGATTCAAGTTCCCGTGACGCAGAACTTACAAAATAGGTTAAATGATCGCAATTTGGAGGCCCATTTGTCTAGGTTTATAGTTGGCAATCTATTTTCATTTAGGTAGTAAATGAGTCTGCCGAAGTAGCGAACAACGTACGTCAAAGGGAATAGTTCAATATATCTAAATTAAACCATAACGCTCTACGTAGAGAGTCTAATTAGCAATAAATCTAATTAGAAAACATCTAATTAGCCTATTGTTTAATTAACAAAATGTCTAATTAGTACAAGTAGGTAAAAGGTACAAGTTTAGTAAGCAGAAGCAAGAAGCAATAACTTCAAGAACAATAGATCAGAAAAACAATAGCACCTATGTCATTAATTTAGCTTCCCAAGTTCGTTCGTGCGTGAGATGACATGATCATAAGATCTCTCTATATGGCCTTTCTCAATAGTGATCACTTTATCACAGATGTGATGTGATATCAATGACGTGAGCAAGAATGTTAAAATTACCATTCCACAGACAGTATTTCTGATCTTTTATTAGGTACCTACTCACATACTTAATTAATTAGAATTAAAAATAATAAGCTCTTGTTCATTGAAATATAAAAATATGCAGACTAGCTACGTCCCGCGGTTAAAAAGTAGCCTATGTGCTATTCTAGACTATAATTGTGTCAAATTTCATCCAAATTCGTAGAGCCGTTCTAGCGTGATTGAGTAATAAACATCCATCCATCCGAACTTTCGCATTTATAAAATTAGTCCTATATCACACTTTACAAAATAAAGGTGGAAGAGTCTTACTGAAACAGCTCAAAGGATAAGTATAACTGATAACTAAACTTCAAGGTTAGAGTGAATAAATACCTTATAGGTCGTCGTGCTTCATCTTAGACCACAACGTCGCTTAACATCAGGCGAGTTGGTGGTCAAACGGCGACCTATTCTACATAAAAAAAAAAAAAACTCAACAATAACAATCAAATCAACAAACAATATCAATCAATCAACAATAACGTTTTGTGTCCTTGTAGATTGTAAAATTCCCTTAGTGTCATTTCAAATTAATAATAATAATAGTAATTTTCAAAAGGTCACAAATAAACTTTTTTTCTTTCTTTTTTTTTTCTTTTTCTTTCAACAGATTCCTGCAGGATAACTGGCGAAACCGCGGGATGCAGCTAGTACACCGTTAGATTATGATCAAAATCTACCAATGTGGATCAGTATCAAACTACCGACACGTGTTTGTACAATTAACCAGAAATATCAATTTAATTGAGGCATATGTCAGCCCGCGGGTCTCCGGGGCCCTGATTACCAGAGTAATTACAGCAAAGTTCGCTCGTTTGTTAATCAAAGGGTCTGCCAGGCCGCTGGGTATCTTGGGCCCACACGTTTACCCCAAATTTGGGGTAAGTTCTGTAAATGTGGCCGCTTTGGCATGTAAAGTATTTATTTAAGCAACAGTCAAACGGATTTTCAACTTGAACGGAAAGGAATTCATTTAAGAGGGGTACAATACAAGTGGCCAATTTGAGTTCGAAACTAAGTTTTTGAACGTACCCTTTAAACGGACATTATTGTGGCAAATTACTGATCTAAGAAGACTCTAATTAAACGGTTTTCTAGACAACTTCAGAACTGCAATTCCAATAATTTACTGGTGCATATAACGAAATAGCCGAATAACGAAATAACCATGTAAGGATGGGATGTCTGGCGATTGCTATCGGCCACTCGACTCCCGCATAGCACATCACTATAATGATATATACGGTCCCATCCCTAGCAACCAGAGACAACAGGTGACAGTTTGGGACAATATTGTATTTTTCCATTGGCAAATGACTTGAGCTTCGTCTAATTCATGTTTAACTAATAAAACATCTATTATTGAACATTTAATTTAAATATTTGACTGCCTCGGTGGCTCAGTTGGTAGTGAACCTGCCTTCTGAGCTTGGGGGCGTGGGTTCGATTCCCACCTAGGGCAAACATTTATGCGATGAACATTTGTGTTTGTTCTATGTCTGGGTGTAAATATCTATTTAAGTATGTATTTAAAAATATATATGTATTTATATCAGTCTCTGGCAGCCATAGTACAAGCTTTGCTTAGTTTGGGGTCAGACGACCGTGTGCGTAAGTGTCCTGATATTTATTTATTTATTTATTTATTATAGTCCACTGGGGTTTTTTTATGTAACCCTGGGAGTGCGTCAAGCACCCCAAAGTGGTGACCACGAATGAACACAAAAAATAAAATAAGTAGGTACCTACCTACCTAACATATCGTCACGCTTTTCCCTGGAAGGAGCAGGCAGAGGTGTAATACAACACCCACACTTCGCTGGACGATATTCAGTCCAAAATGTGACAGGAGAGGAGCCTGTCGCCATGCACCGGGCTCTAATCATGTAGCAGATAACATACAATACGCACATATGCTCACACAATGAACAAATTGGTGCGTGCCGTCGGCTGGGTTCGAACCCGCTCCTTCTGGCTTGAGAGGCGGGCCTTCTCCCAACTAGGCTGCCTACTAACCTACCTACCTAATCAATGAAAAATTGTGTTTATATTTATTTTTATTCCCTACTTATTTACTTACTCATTTGTCGTATCCTCTCCATCCTAAGATAGCCTGGAAGAGATCGCTTTTAGTAATAAGGCCGCCAGTTGTTACACTATAGAATAAGCATTAATATAATTGTTCTCTTGTTTTTTTTTCGTTATTTGTGGTGTGAACAATAAAGAGTTTATTTAACTATCTTATTTTTATTTCGCTCGCACCCGTAGTCGCATTACAATTTTGCAAGTGACAGTACGCATATTATTTTCAATTAAACTGTCATAAAAATAAAAATAAAAATTAGATTGAATCCACAGACCGTAAGTAGAGGACGTTATTGTATTAAGATCAAATTATTATCAGTTAAGAAAAGCATTAAGATAGTTGTCATTAAGAATAACAATATCGAATTGGTCGTAATACTTCGGTAAGCACAATGACCTGACATTGATGAAGATGCAAGGATACATATTCATCCATACGTTAAGCAGACAGTGATAAAGATACACTCCTAATCGCAACGATTGAGTATTATTTTAGGCGGCTACATTTATATTAATAGGTATTATGTGGCTCACCGCGTATCTATTAGACAAGACAGACTGGGGCTTGATAAGAATAAGTATAGACTAATAAAATGCTATATTTGTCTATGGAATAAGTAATGTCATCTAATCTCACTAATATTATAAATGCGAAAGTTTGGATGGATAAATGTTTGTTACTAAAGCACGCCAGAACGGATGAACGAATCTGGATGAAATATGGAACAGGGATAGATTATAAACTTGGAATAGCACATAGGACTTTTTAAACGCTGGTAAAATCGCAAGGCACTTCTAATTTATAAACAAATTCTAATATTCTTTACAATTGACGTTCATAAGTGTATCTTTGATACCTAAATTGAATAAAAACATTTTGAATTTGACTTTGACTTTGAACTAAGAACTAATATATTATGATATTTAAATAAGTATACATTTTTATACATACTTAATTTTTTTTGTGAAATTCGATTACACTTAAAGTTATGTGTATTAAAACAAAACTATAAAACCTCCATTTGCACAGAAACGAAAATTGTAAACACTTACCTGTAATTAACAGGCAGATTATTAAGCACATTTACTCAACTATGTATAGTTAGCTATACTTGTATAGTCACCTGACGGTTTCGATATGTTTGCCCTTCATAATTAGACTAATTAACGATGCTGCTCCCTCCCTCAGGAATGAATTTAATGTTAAATTAGTTATTAAAGGTAGAGTAGTAGACAATCTCTTGCATGGAAGTATATGTTTAGTATAATTGCTCATACATCACATCACATCATGCTTGTACAGCATGATGTGATGTGTATGATGTATACATATGTGTACTAAGTAATTAGTATAGTCGCTG
This sequence comes from Peribatodes rhomboidaria, assembly GCA_911728515.1. NCBI lineage: Eukaryota > Metazoa > Arthropoda > Insecta > Lepidoptera > Geometridae > Peribatodes > Peribatodes rhomboidaria. The sequence continues at coordinate 4,192,372 of OU452175.1, read as the reverse complement.
TTAAGGGTCCGGCTACCACTTTAGACTAACTTCGCATTGGCTAAAGGTTTTCTACTGCCATTTCGTCTAGAAGAAGACGACGAGCATAGAGAGTAAATAAAGAAACTGACGAGCCTCCAAAGTTACAGTTACAAAGTTTACAGACTGACAAAGTGCAATTTCAATTATTTTTAAGACTTTTGATATACTTTAATCATTCATAAATAACTAAAAATATAAGAGACAACCTCCCTATGTAAAGGGATTTTTGATTTGCTTCGTCTATTTGTTATGTAAATCAGTCAAAAGTGACCCCTTAGAAATGCGGATATTTTTCATAGCTCTATTTTCTCTTGAGGATGTTTCTTTAAAAAAAAAAAACTAGAACTTAGGAGCGGAGATATAGTTTATTTAATTGTACATGCCAAATTTCATCATAATCCGACAAATAGTTTCCGAGAAATTTGACGAGCGCGTTTGTATGGAAAATTCAGAGCGTCGCGGAACTCTTAAATGCAGGTAGCCTCGAGATCGTCCTTGAACGATGGACTCCCCCCAAAATTATAATTAAATGTATGGAGGCAAACGAAAACGCAAAAAGTTTTCGTAATGATTAAAACTCATGGTAAAGGCCCTGGCCGACCAATAAACTTTTCTCTCGTAGAAAGTTTGGAAGAATTTAAATATGACACATGCTCTTACAGTAAAGGGACACATCAAACCAACATATCTTAGAATTAAAAGTAAAAAGTAAAAGTAAAAAAGCCTTTATTTCAATTACACTTAATTTCAATTAATTAATTATAAATGTCCCTTGTCACATATTGCAGTCATGTGTAGATGTCGCCTCCTTGGCGTAGGCCTCCCCCAGTTTTGTCCAGTTTTTTCTGTCTATTGCTTTTCTCCTCCACTCTATTCCCAGTCTTTGGTTGAAGATGTCTTCCCAGCGTCTATGTGGTCTTCCTCTATTTCTCCTTTCTCCTCTCGGTACCCATTCTATTATCTTCTTCGTCCATCTACAATTGTCCATTCTACATATATGTCCTGCCCAGTTCCATTTCAGTATTCTGATAGTTTCGATTATGTCTCTTATTTTAGTCTTTTGTCTGATTGCTATATTGCTTACTTGGTCCGACAGCCTTATCCCTAACATACTCCTTTCCATTTTTCGTTGACATACCGCTAGCTTGTTTTCATCCTCTTTCCTTAAAGCCCAAGTCTGGCAGCCGTATATGAGGGATGGTAGTATGGCAACGTTATAAACTTTTCTCTTAATTGTCATATTAATATCTTTGCTCTTCATTATTTCTTTCATTCCCCAGTACTTCTTCCATGCTATCGCTATTCTTCTATCTATTTCCTTTGCAGTATGGTCTTCAAATGCTATTGATTGTCCAAGGTACGTGTATTCACTCACATATTCTATTTCTTCCTCTTCTACTAATATGGTCTCTTCCTTTCCGTTTGTCATAATTTTTGTCTTTGTTGCATTTAGTGCTAGTCCGACTTTCTTGCTTTCTAAGGTGAGATCTTTCAGCATTTGTTCGAGATTATGTGAAGAATTTGCGAATATCACGATGTCGTCAGCAAATCTCAAATGGCTAAGGTATTCTCCATTTATTTTTATTCCTTTGTTTTGCCAGTCCATGTTTCTAAAAATCATTTCCAACACAGAACAAAAGATTTTTGGTGACAGTGGATCCCCTTGTCGTACTCCTTTTTTAATAGGGAAGTATTGCCCATCTCTTTCCAGACGTATTTTTGAAGAGCCTTTCGAGTAAATGTTATGGAGAATATTTATGTATCCTTCTTCTATTCCTTGTTCCCGTAGTGCTTGCCAAATAGCGTTATGCTCAAGTGAATCGAATGCTTTCGTAAAATCTATGAAACCCATGTAGAGTCCCATGTTATATTCTCTGCATTTGTTAACAATTTGTGTTACAACTTGGATGTGATCAACTGTTGAGAATTTTTTTCTAAATCCCGCTTGTTCCTGTGGTTGATTTTCATCTAGGATAGGTGTGATGCGATTTAGAATTATTTTTGAAAATATCTTATACAGATTTGACATCAGACTAATTGGTCTATAGTTTCCCAGTTCACTTCTGTCTCCTTTTTTGTGCAGGAGTATCGTAGTTGACTTACTCCAGTCCTCTGGTGATTGTCCGTTTTTCAAAATGTTGTCAAAGAGTCTCTGAAGTGAAGGTAGTAAAGGATCTATCAGTGATTTTAACACTTCGTTTGTAATTTGATCGTCACCTGGAGCTTTTTCATTTTTTTGAGTTTTGATGGCATATTCTATCTCACTCTTCAGTATTTCTGGTAAATTCGTGCTGTCTCTGCTTATGATATTTTCATCTGTGTTTCGATTTGGTGTTTGTTTCGTCGCATATAATTCGCTATAAAATGTTGTTGCTTCGTCAATTATTTCTGGTCTTTTTGTGACTGTAGCTTTGGTTTTTGTTTTAAGATTTGCTGTCCATTCCTTTTTGTTGTTTAATTCTTTGTACGCTTTTTTTACTGCTCCAGTATTTTTTATGAATTTTTCAAAAGTTTCCTGTCTATGTTGTTTTTTGTCTTTGGTGATCATTCTGTTTATTTTTTTGCTAATGTTTGTGATTTTAGTTCTGTTTTCTTTGTTACGTTTTTCTTTATATAGCCTCCTTCGTTCTTCCAGTAAGATTTCTGTAGCTTTGCTTATTTTATTTCGTTGGGTCTTTCTTATTTGTGGGATTTCTTTTAGTGTAAGATTTATTTCTTCTTGTAATTTATTGTATTGTGTTTGTATATCATTGTTATTTTCCAAAGCTTTTTGGAATCTTGCATCCAGCTTATCCTTTTCCTCTTCTGTCAGCTCCGGGATGTTTCTTAGACTGTGTTGCATCGATTGCTTAACTTTCCTTGAGTTTTTTAGTGTTAGTTGGCACCGCACCATTCTGTGGTCTGTAAAGAAGTCGGGTTTTATAACGTCAAAATATTTTATTTGGTGTGGTTTGTTGGTCAGAATAAAGTCAATTTCATTGTAGTATTTGTCATTAGGTGTTTTCCATGTCCATGTCCTGTTTTTTTTTCTCTTATTAATAGTGTTAGCTATCTTCAAATTGTTCTCAAGGGCAAATTCTATATATCTTAGAATTAATCATTCTTAATTCTTGTGACATCCACTAACCCGCACCGAGCTAGCGTGGTGGATAAAGGCTCACTCACCCTGGATGTAGGGTAGGTCACCGTCCTACCCTACATTGAGGGTGGTTGAGCTGATTGGGTTTGGACTTTGAAAGACTTGTGACATCCACTAACCCGCACTGAGCCAGCGTGGTGGTTAAATGCTCAGTGACCCTGGATGTAGGGTTGGTCACCGACCTAACCTACATTGAAGGTGTTTGAGCTGTATGGGTTTGGGTGTACCTGTAGTGGGACGTCAACGACTGTTATGATGAATTTCTAGAGTAAGAATATGAGTGAGGGAGAGTTATTTTAAGATATCATAGGAAAGGTATTTAGAAACGATTTATAAATATCAATTAAGTATCTACTGCATACACTAGCAATTATAGTCCTAGCAGTTTATAAGTAGAAAATTATTGATTTGAAAAAAGCCGGCTGCAAAATATACCTATGCTTTTGTGACCTAGATACCCTAGACCTAGGTATCTAGGTATGTATGATATCCCGGATAATATAATATAACGACACCTCCCAATTCCAAACCAACCAAAGCTAGTTTGGTGCTCGGAGGTTACATATAAACTTATGTCAAATCATATTATCGTCTTTATTCAATTGGGTTTCGAAGATACACTTGAAGTCCAAGTTATAAAAGATATTCTACAACCTTGTTAATTAAAAGAGCTACTGCTCAAAATAATTTTCTTAAGTAACCCTTTTCTTGAGTAGTCGGATAAAAACATCGTAGTAGGCCCCACCGTTCATTGTTACATACTCGTAAATCACATCTCTGTTTTGTTCTGTTCAGTTCACGTTCAGGTAAACATTCCCTTGAATAAATCAGACAGGTTTATAGACAAATCCCTGTTTCATTTTTAGACCGGTTTCAATGTCGAATAATGCGAAATGGTTTTGTCTACCGCATTTTGATGTGTTTGCGTGCGTAATCATGGTAATTTTCTTCACGGGTACGTGCGGGTACAAGCGAAATTAATCTCGTCAGAGATGTTTTAATGACATTTTTGAACAAGTCAAACACTTTATTATTTTAAGAGTCCCGCGACGCTCTGAAATTTCATACAAACGCGCTTCTCAAATTTCTTGAAAACCATTTGTCAGATTATGATGAAATTCAGCATGTACAATTAAATTAACAATATCTTCGCCCCTATGTTCTTGGTTTTTTTTAAAAACGTTCTAAAGCGAAAATAGAGCTATGAAAAATATCCGCATTTTTAAGGGGTCACTTTTGACTGATTTATTCAATAGATAGACAAAGTAAATCAAAAATACCTTTACCTATGGAGGTTGTATACATAATTAGCTTTTAAATGAATCCATAATACAAGGGACATTCTTAGTAATTTAAGAATGATTAGAGAAGTGCAAAAGTCATAAAAAATTATTAAATTGCACTTTGTAATTCTGTAGGTAACTTTAAAGGCTCGTCAGTATCTTCACTTGCTCTCTTCGCTCGTCATCTTCGTCTAGACGAAATGGTTATGGAAAACCTTAAGCCAATGCGAAGTTAGTCTAAAGTGGTCGCCGGACTCTTAATGTGTTATTTTTTCCTTAATATTTTTTTTTTCAAAATATGTTTGTTGTATACACTTGTCCAAGCTGTGTTTTGTTGTTTTAGCATGGTTTTCTAGATAGCTTGCCCTCGCACCAGTGGACCATCTGCGCCATACCTTAAGTTCATAAAAGATAGGAACCTACAGGTACTAAGCATACGAGTATCTACTTAAATCAAACTGCCTATCAAAACCTAAACTTCTTATTAGTCTTCCCAGCCTTGATTTTACTTAAAATATAACCGAAAATAAATCAAATTCTGAGTAGGAAAAAGGTTAGCAAGCATCTGGGCCTCCCGTGAGACCTACAGCCGAGTACAGCCATCATCATTTTGATTCCATTAACAAAGGGCACCGAGAACTTTTAACGACTTTCTAAATCTACTTCTACGTTAATTAAACATCAAAACGTCTATCAAATGGGATATTTCTCCAGTGAATTGAGAGAATATTTAGGAACCTATTGCGTAAGGGTATAGAAAAAGGCAAACTGTTAGGTAGGTTCGTGTAGGTTGGCTTCTTTCCTATTATAGGCTGTACACGCTTAGTATACGTATCTATGTCCCTATAGCTGGTTTAGACGGAACATGGTTCGAAATGATCCATTACTCACCAAGCCTTCTTGGCTTTACAAGTCAAATAACGTACCGATCTAACAATTTAACTTCATTTCCGGTAAATAAGCTACCAAGTCAGCGGTGAAACTCCGAACTACGTCGAGCACAGAGTAAAAAAACTTACAGAGAAACATTTCCCAGGCCACGAAGTCTGCAACAGTTAACATATTCTGTTTAGCATATAATGCATATGCTGAAATTGCCTATGAATTTGTAGCATGTAAATTATGTTACCTACTAAGTAGTAGTAATTTTTTTTTGTTAAATTTAGACCTCCTGATTTTTTTTGCCCCAATTTAATTGCATTAGTGTTATGGTGTCGATTCTAATGTACAACTCTATCTAATCTGACACTAATCTGACAGGACTGTCAGATTTAATTATGTAAAAAAATTAAAGTAGATTAGTTCCAGTAAAAGACAGTAACTTCTAATAAAAAATATGTCAATGATTACCCTAAAGAACGTATCAAGAATTCAGTGAACTCTTGCTAAAATCAAATATGTACTTGTACTACGACCTTGGGGAGCTATTCTTCTGTTTACTTTTACTCAGAGTAAATGGAATCCGTTTTTCAGCATCACGCAACCTAAGAACCTACAAATGTAAAAATTATTCAATGTGTGTACTCACTTTAAATCTGTATTAGCTAAAGCCTCTTTTTATCTTTATCTAAGGATTTAAGGGCACACACGATCACGAAATACGAGTGTCTTTAGAAGGTTTTAGAATCGTGCGCGTCGTAAATGTCCCATATTTAGGAGCACTTTGGTATAATAAAAATAGTAAGTATAACGAAGTTAAAAAAAATATCTTGGCACAAAACTGTTGATCCCGGTTGTTTATTACCCGACTGCACAAGAAGGGGGGTTTTGTTTTTGGAGTGTATGTATGTACGAGTTATGTATGTAGGTACTGGGTATGTATGTATGAGGTTTCATTGGCACGCTCTACAGCCTAAGCAGCTTGATGGATTTCGACATATGAGTCCATTTGAATCGTCTTAATAGTGGAACTGACATAAGGTTATTACATTTTGCAGTCGGGTTTTTTTTTTTTTTAATAATGTTACTTGTCTGTAAGTTCTACAACTGAAGTCATGTCAGAAAGAGGCCTCCGTATAGCCTAAGTCTTCTTCTAAACTAAGTATACTGCGGGAGCTGCAAGCTGTTTGCTTCCAGTTCGCCACCCTTTATAAATTTTAAGGTGCGCACAGAGATCGCGAAGCGTGCGTTATGAATAGTTCGTTACAATGCGGATGCATGGTACATTTATGAACGTATCCCGAACGACACATACTCAAGGTAAGAGAAATATCTGCGGTAAGGTGTTCACACGAAGCGCACGGCTCGCAGTGAGGTGCGTTCGCAACGATTTTTTTATAAATAAATAAATAAATAAATAAACGGCTTTATATAAATATAAATAAATAAAAGGCTAAATACGCGGCTTTGAATGGAATGTCCGAAACGCACGTAGTCCTTACGCTGTAGTTGTCAAACTGAAGGAACATAGCCGGCTGGCTATGGCTCCCAGTTTGGTTAGTTAGGACTAAAACTGACATCTATGGCTATTTGATCTAATGAAACGCGAATTACCTACGTACGATTTGAGTCGGTTACTCCGACTATAGTTTCAACAGCATAGTACGTGAGTAATTCCCGTCTGATACAATCATAATGTGTGAAAACCACGCCAGTTTCCATAATAAAATCTATGGCTATGTCTACAGGCAACACTTGGCCCATTGGAACTTACTTTTTGACCTAGGTAAAAAGAGTTAGACTAAAACGCTAAAACTATTTTTTTTTTTTTTGCATTTAGTAATAAACAGTTCGCAGCGAACCATTTCGAAATAATAGTCAGTACGTTGTTCACATGCACAAGCTCACTATTTTTCCAATCTGTTTTAAAAATAAGAGAAGTATCATCAGCGAATAGAACTATGTCTGTAAGGTCCTTAACCATATACGGCAAATCATTTATATACGCTAAAAATAAGAAAGGGCCCAAGATAGAACCTTGTGGTACTCCCATTGTAACTAAAGATGCGGAAGATGTGACGCCATTAATTCGCACTTTTTGTTGTTTATACTGATAAACAACAAAAAGTGGGAATTAATGGCGTGGGAATTAATAAATATGACTCGACAAGACCTAGAGCGATTCCACGAATTCCGTAGTGGTATAATTTACGGTTTTTACGGCTTTGACCACAAATCGGCATTTGTTCGTCCGAAGATGACTTACTTCACGATTGACAACTTAATTCGGAAGAACTTAACTAACGTTGATTTATTTATTATTTACTTATTTATAACTTAATAGGCTTGCGTGTGGCCGCCAACATGCCTGATGATAAGCAGTGATGTGACCTACGATGCGCTACGAGCACGCTTGCCTAGAAGAAACCGATTCACTCCGAGACACACGATTATATTTAAGACACCCAGATTATACGTGTCAGAGTATACGAGTAAGTGTGTTTATCCGACTTTCATTAAATGTTGCAGGCAAGTAGGTCATGCATTTTTTTTTTGAGTTCGTCTGTGAGCTAAATCGGACCAAGGATTGTGGTAATAATCGCGACGTCTCGGTTCGAGGCAAACTACTAGTTTAGTAACGAAAAGTTTAACTGGAAAAGTAGTAACTGGAAAGTTTGTCATAAAATTTACCACTATTATCTATAGAAAAGCTTTTAAAAGCTTCAACTGAAAATTTCCGAGGTAAAAATATGGTTACCAAATCCTAACGTCATAAATTTTGTTTTCCGGGTGCTATTTTCATGATATTCTACATTGTAGCAATCTAGAATAGGTACTGTGCAGACGAGATATAGAATAAAGGTACGAACGCACTGGCCAATCCGGATATGCGACAGTTTTTACTATGTTAAGTTATTGATATTGTTCAAACTTTGCTTAGTTTGGGGTCAGGCGACCGTGTGTGGAAGTGTCCCGAATTTATTTATTTATTTATTTAAACTTTTTACTAACAAATATCTTAGAATAAATAAATAAATAAATAAATTCGGGACACTTCCACACACGGTCGCCTGACCCCAAACTAACCAAAGCTTGTACTATGACTGCCAGAGACTGATATACATACTTAGATATTTTGAAAATACATACTTAAATAGATATTAACACCCAGACATAGAACAAACACAAATGTTCAGAATCTTTTAGTCCTTTGGTTTTACAGCGTTGTTTTAATTAATTTTTATTTTCAAAATACATATTGATGGTAATTATGGAACAACAGACATATTGTGATGACAAGAGTATCGACAGAGGTTATGTGTCAATAAATAAATAAATAAATAAATTCGGGACACTTCCACACACGGTCGCCTGACCCCAAACTAAGCAAAGCTTGTACTATGGCCGCCAGAGACTGATAAACATACTTAGATAGATATTAACACCCAGACATAGAACAAGCACTAATATTCATCAAGCTCAGAAGGCAGGTTCACTACCGACTGAGCCACCGAGGCAGTCATGTCAATGCTCTCACTGTCAAATTCGTGAAACTGAGATAATCTTGATTTTGTATTGTATAATCTATTAATAACGTAATTAAACAGCCCAAAATTAGTGCAACATCGTATAGCAGTGTATTAAAATATGTGTATTTAAACCAAGGTCACTTTACTTTTTTTTTTACAACCAAACATTTTTGTCATACAAGTATCGTGTGCGATCGTAGCAGCGTAGTGTGGTAGTGCCCTTATCCGTAGCCCAGCATCGTAATAAAATCGTATTTTTCGAACCCGGTCTGATACAATGATTTATGGGATGTTAATAAACTAGTAAAACTGTTCGGTTGCGCACGAGTCTTTGATTCAGTTATTCTTATTACAGAGGCGGATACAACGGTTACAGTTAAATTAAATTTAACACTGTAGATAAATAAAATCGAATCCAATAATCTTATATTATCTTATATCTTTAAATGAGCAATTCTTGTATATATATATATATATATATATATATATAATTGGAATCTCGGAATCGGCTCCAACGATTTTCGTACAATTTAGTATATTGGGGGTTTCGGGGGCGATAAATCGATCTAGCTAGGAATCATTTTTAGAAAATGTCATTTTATTCGTGTTTTATCGATAATCAACTTAAACATAAACTTGGAAGAAAAATAACAAAAAGGAGGCGTTTGAGTAGTCTCAACTGTAAAATATGACTCTTCCTGACATCTATTGGCGAATAATAATACAATTTTTTGTGAGCAACTAATTGCTTTAACGACACAACAGCAGATGGCGTTGTTAAGTAACACGAAGTCAATGAGGTTAGACTAAAATCAAAGGTACTACATATAATATGAAAAAGTGAGTCTTTGTTCATTTTCTTTGTTTCTTTGTAACGCTTACACGTCTGAACTACTCAACCGATCGTCTTAAAATTTTGCATACATGTTGTTTAAAGTACAGAAAAGGACATAGGGTACTTTTTATCCCGGAAAAATGAACGGTTCCTGTGGGACCGTGGGTGAAACCACGGGTCGCAGCTAGTAGTTAAGTAATTTAAGAAGGGTCCGGGTACGCTATTTTACTCTTTAAGCGTTTTATCTGAAGAGTTTTCGGATGCATATTTGGTTATTGTGTTTGGATACGAGAAAATACTAATTTCGATAAAATAAGTACTTACTTATACCTTGTATATATTTTTAAATTTCATATATTATTTGAATCAATATTTTTTTTGGCTCGGAGGACATGTCATGATCATTACCATCACAACTTACTTTTTTTTTTTATTAGAAATATTCTAACCTTGATGAGATGTGAACATGGATCAGCTATGAGAGACAAAATTGCATTTCTTTTCGTTGTTGTCTAAAAATTATCGTATTGTATGTCATCTGCTACATGACTGGAGCCCGGTGTATGGCGACAGGCTCGCCCCCTGTCGCATTTGGGACTGAATATCGTCCGGCGAAGTGTGGGTGTTGTAATACACCTCTGCCAGCCCCCTCGGGGGAAAGGCGTGACGAAATGTTGTCTGAAAACTTACTGAGTACTCGAGAGCACTATCTCGCAATTCTACTCGGTACGTCTAATTCTGACCCTATAAAGTCGAGATATATTCTGGTCTTTGTCTCTAACATTTGAGAAGTCATAGGAGCGAGAGTGACCAAGATAATATCTCGTGCGTCAGAATAGGGCGCCTGTTATTCGTGAATAAAAACTAGCAAGTTTTGTATCGATCATGTAACTATTTGTCTACCTACCAATGCGTATAATGTTTACAATAGCTACCCGTGCACCAAAAAGAATAGTTAAACACACGTAAATCATTCATTTTCAAATCGATTTCATTTTTCACAGTCATCTCTCGATTATTTTTAACAATGTAATCATAACAGTGATGTTCATGTATCCGGCTGGGCTGGTCTGTGGGTTTCAGTTTGAATGTTTGAAATGTTTTGTCTGCCCTTCGTGTTGCGATCGGAATTTTCATTTGAAACGATTTCGTTTGTGTTTGATACGTCTGCTCTACGTAGCAGTTAAATTAACTGACGTGTTTGTAGAGATGCTATTACTGCAAATTGGATAGCTAGTTTAATAGGTTTGATATGTACTTCATGTCGCAACTTCAGTAATGGTCGGAATTACATTAATCCATACATTATTATATATATTAAATTATTATAACTAATAATATAAACGCGAAAGTTTGTCAGAATGGATGGTTGGATGGATGGATGTTTGTTACTCTTTCACGCCAGAACGGGTGAACAGATCTGAACGAAATTTGGCACAGATATAGATTATAGTTTAGAATAGCACATAGGATACTTTTTAATCGCGGGTTAAACCACGGGGCGCAGCTAGTATTATTATATATACTTACCTATTCGATTCAAAATGCAAATCATAGCGCTGCATGAGAGTACATCCATATTATCCATCCGTACTTCCATACTAGTACTATAAAATCGAAAGTAACTGTGTCTGTCTCTTGATAAGCTTTGCATGGCTAAACGGCTGAACAGATCTTAATGAAATTTGATTATTACGTAAGTATTTCACGAGGAAGGTTTTTGAATACTATTTCTGAACTAACGCGAACGAAGTCGCGGGTGACAGCTAGTCCTATCCTATCGGACTTCGGACTAATATTATAAACGCGAAAGTTTGTAAGAATGGATGGATTGATGGATGGATATTTGTTACTCTTTCACGCCAGAACGGCTGAACAGATCTGGATGAAATTTGGTACAGAGATAGATTATAGTCTAGAATAGCACTTTTTAACTGCGGGTGAAACCGCGGGGCGCAGCCAGTACTAAATAATAGCGCAAATAAAGATTATGCTAGTGCAAGAAATCTAACAAAGGATACCAGTTTAATATTTACCTTGCTTTAGTAATATTTGTGTTGTTACTGTGTTCGCTTGGAAGCTTGGTATAGTAGTTATTAGTTATTTGGTAAAGGTCTATCAAAGTTGTGGCCAAAATATACAGACAGACGCGCACCTAGATCTAATCATATTGGTTCCTAGTTATTATTTTAGTCAGGAACCCAAAAAGAACAAAAAAACAGCTAAATGTAGTCTGGCATTCCGGATATTATTAAAATGTTGTGCCCCATGTCACTTCGACTATCAAGACGATTCAAATGTCGAAATCCATCAAGCTGTTAAGGCTGTAGAACGTGCCAAAGAAACCTCATACATACATACGGTACATACAAACATACTTACTTACATACATACACTCGAAAAACATAACCCTCCTTATTGCGCAGTCGGGTAAAAATTAAAGAAGCTGTCAAATGTCCAGTCTTTACATATCTTCTTTCAATCCACACGGCTGCCAGTTCAAATTTCGCCGTGACATCCAATACGACTGGCCAATTTTTATATGATTTAAAAATCATAAAAAAAACAGGTGGTTTTGCATTCGTCTGTGTGTTTGTTTTTTGTATGTATGTTACGCGATTACTCTGCCTATAATTATAAGTCGATTTTAATGATTCTTTTTTTTTTGTTGCTTAGTACATCATACTCTAGAAGTAGTCCCATATAAACTTTATCAAAATCAGTCAACCAGTTTTTAAAACATCAACAAAAGTCTAAATAATTTTTACATGGATGACGGGAAGTCGGCTTTTTAAGTTTTGCTTTTATATTATTAGTAAATTGATATTTTTTTTCACAATCACCGTACACATTATATTAACCATAGCCGACATGGCGAGCATTACTCAAAGGTACAGGAACCTAAATTACCGGAGATGACGCAGCAGTATCCCAAAATAGCATTTACCCTTCGGTAAATAAGAGCCCCCTCTCAACGTTCCTCTTCATGTAATTTTCTATTCATGTATTGAGTTAGCCTGTATTCGAGCGTCCCATGTATTGAATAAAGTATCGATACAAAACGAGTTATCGACTAATGTACCCAATTAACGGACCCCGTAGAGCATAAAGTGATGGAGTTACATGAATGTGATGGTTTTATTGAATGCTGGAGACGCCCGAGCCCTGAGCTGGCACTCGCACCCTTTGATGTAGATGCCTTGAGGATAGTTGCTCAATCCGATTTCAGCAAGGACGATTATCTATTTAGAAGTCGTTGTCTACTCGTAAATAAGAGAGACGGGAGAAAATCGGATTGTTTTTCTGCCGTTTTTGTGATGATGAAATGAATGAAATGAAAATGAAAATATATTTATTGCCAAAGAAAAAAAAACACAATATAAATAATTAGGTACAATAGTTAGATAAATACGGTGGCAAAGAGTGTAAGCTCAGCACTGAGCTGCGTAAACTAGATCAGTTTATGCAAGGCTGATTTTCAGCTTACCCCTAGACTCGAATTAAGATGTTCGTCGAGGGTATAGTCATGCGAGTGTTCACTTTATACATTATTTCGAAAAATTACAGCAAGTTCTATAATTATGTCATATTAAGTACTTGTGTAAATGTTGTCAGCAGTGATGTGTGTGAGTTTAGGTATGTGTGCAAATGTGTGTGTGTTTGTTTGTGAGGTATATTGATGTGAACATCGTCTCTATTAAATACCTATACTTCTTTTTTACCTAGGCTTCTTCGAAAAGCTAATTTCAGACCCTTATTACCTACTAGCTGCGCCCCGCGGTTGCAGCCGCGGTCTCACAGGAACCGTTAATTTTTTCAGGATAAAAATACCCCTATGTCCTTTTCTGCACCCCAGACAACGTGTATGCAAAATTCCAAGACTATTGGTTGAGTAGTTGAGACGCGAAAGCGTCACAAACAAACACACTTTCACATTTATAATGTTAGTTAAAATTAAGATTAGGTTACTAAGACCTATATACGTAAGCTATTATTACTTGTCACCTAAAACCACGAATATTCAATTAACAAATTTACACGTTTCATAACTTGATAGTGTTCCTGTGGCACATGGCTGAACGTCGACATTGCTAAATCCAGCCCTGGAATCTGCGACTTTTCAGAATTCAGTCCAGAACTTGATATCAGCGTCTCATAATCAACGCGAACTCAAAAAGATATCGAAATAAAACTAGAAACATTGCTCTCCCATAAATTCCCTCTAGGGCCAAAACTAAGAAAGCAGTAACTCCGTGCAAAAGTTTGTTTCGTGCTCCGAAAATGGAAATTGATAATTAAGTATCTATAAATTCTATAACTCTTGGGATTCCATCACGACTTTGTATCTACTTAATCGGCGATGAGGGTTGAAAGTAATTAAAAATAACAGTAATTAAAATGAGCTTAGCGGGTACTCCAAGGAATCCGGGCAAATACTGCAGCTTGCCAATAATAAAATACTCCAAAATTTGAGAAGCTTCATAGACATGGGAACACCAAGAGCGTTTTTAGGGGCGTGAGCATGGTTTGCTAGTTAGGTGTATGTAGTAAAATGCCATATGAGTACGTTTACGCCAACTTGTCTTTCTACGTTTACTTTACAAGCGCACGTCACGCTCCTGTCCTGCCCACGACTTGCCCACACCCGCTACACACGCTACTGCGTCTGTGAGACTTGCGAGTGTGTTAACGATGTATTCTATCCACTTCTATGTTAAATTTACCCTCTTTTCTAGTTCACGCCACACTCCTCTCCTGCCCACGATTTGCCCACGCCCGCTACACACACCGCCGCCTCCGTGAGCGTTACGAGCTTAATAACGATGTATTATATCCACTTCTATGTTCTATTTACCTATTTTACAAGCGCACGCCACGCTCCTCGCCTGCCCACGACCGCTGCACTCGCCGCCGCGTCCGTGAGCTTTGCGAGTTTTTTAGCGCGATGTATTCTATCCACTTCTATGGTCAACAACTTTTACAGAACAATGTAGTTCTTTACAGATTTTAGTAGTAGACAAACTTTATTCAACACACTTACTATTCTTATCAGAATATACATTCAAAATATATATTGGCTGCGCAATAAATCAAATGGATTAACTTTATTAGGTGTATGATAGGCATTTCTCGGAATTGCGAATTCATTTTAATATAGAGGGTTCTTTTTCATCTCCGAAAAATTGGAGGAGAAGATCTTTATAGAATTCGAATATCTATACGGTGTAGGCAATTTTACTTTTTAGGTAAGTATTGAAAAATAAATTAAAGTAGTTTACGATACGAATAAAACACAGAAAAAAATTAGAGAGCTTTGTGTAATACGAGTATACCACTCGAAGTTTGTTTAAATTATCAATCATTTGTTTATTTTGCACACCCTGTCCCATACTCATTTGTCGTATCCTCTCCATCCTAAGGTGGCCTGGAAGAGATCGCTTTTAGTGATAAGGCCGCCAGTTGTTACACGTATTATTATAATTATTTTCTTGTTTTTTTCCAAACTTCACAATTTCCAAAATGGTTTGTTGGAGATTTAATAGATCAATATAATGTTAACATACTTCTAACCAATCGAAACGAGGCAACTTTTTTTTACAAAATTGAGTCTGCTTATACTATTTCGATTTATGTGTTCATATCAGAATTATTTCTAAACTAACTTATAGTTACCTCATTCTCGCTGAAACTTGTGACATACTTCAAGTTCTGATATTGATTGAAAAAGCCTCAAAGTTACGCTAAGCAATTAGAGTCGAAGCTCCGAAATTGTAACTTATGGACTAGAACTCAAATTCCCTCGAAAGTCGTAAAATTACTCCTAGGGACAGTAAATTACCTCTTTTAGGAATAAAACATTTAGAACTTTATTCCTTTGACAGTAATATGCAATTAGGTAAGTATAGTAGGTACCTACAAAAACACAATTAGGTAATACTAGGTGTGCCCCGCGGTATTACCCGCAGTGAAAAGGTAGCACCCATACTTCAATAGTCCATACTAATTATCCTTGTCCTTCCTTACTAATCATAAAATCGAAAGTAACTCTGTCTGTCTGTAGGCTTTTCACGGATAAACGACTGAACGTATCTTGATGAAATTTGATCAATAGTAGCAGTATGTCACAAGGAAGGAAGGTTGGATATTTTTTTCTGAATGAATAAGTAAGTCTTTTTGTCATGCATTTCTGTAAATTAATAAAAAAATAACGCGCTGCTTATAACGTAGTTGTTCGTAGTTGGTACTAAAATAACAACTGACACCTAAAATTATAACTCCGTTCAAAACCAGCCAGTATTTTTTTTTTTTTATTTTGTACTCTGATCTCTTTGGTAACGGATTTTTATTCATAATTTGATAATTAGTTACAATATATCACAAGGAGGGTTCATTGATACTATTTTCTGAAAAAACGCAAACGAAGTTGCGGCCAACAGCTAGTAATATAATAAAATCGAAAGTAACTCTGCCTGTCTGCCTGTTTGTAGGCTTTTCACGGCTAAACGGCTTAAGGCCGCGACGCTCTGAAATTTCCATACAAACGCACTACTCAAATTTCTTGAAAACCATTTGTCAGATTTTGATGAAATTTAGCATGTACAATTAAATTAACAATATCTCCGCCACTATGTTCTTGGTTTTTTTTAAAAACGTTCTCAAGCGAAAATAGATGTATGAAAAATATCCGCATTTTTAAGGAGTCACTTTTAACTGATTTATTCATTATATAGACAAAGCAAATCATAAATTCCATAGGGAGGTTTTCTACATCATTAGCTGTAAAAATAAACCCATAATACAAGGGAAATTCTTAGTCACTTAAAAATGATTACAGTAGTGCAAAAGTCATAAAAAAATTGAAATTGCACTTTGTCACTCTTTATGTAAGTTTAGAGGCTCGTCAGTATCATTACTCACTCTCTTCGCTCGTCTTCTTCTTCTAGACGAAATGGCTAAGCCAATGCGAAGTTAGTCTAGGTCGCCTAGGTCGAAGTTAGTTATGTCGCCGGAGTCTTAACGGACCTTGATGAAATTTGATAATTGGTTACAATATTTCACGAGGAAGGTTTTTGAAAACTATTTTCTGTTAATTCGCGGCATCAGCTATCTGCGTTTCGATTTTCATCTTAATCCGTCGATCTGTTTGACTGTGAACATGAATAGTAACAAACAAACACAGAAACTTATATTAAAAGTACCTACAGTTATAAATGCAAACATTAGTGGGTAAGGGGGTGAGTCCGCACGTTTGTTATACTAACTTATTCACGTGGAAATGGCTCAATGTATTTGGATGAATGGAGCTAGTATACCTTAGAATTATACATAGGTTTCTCAGGCGGGTAAAAGCAGGGTACAGCCGAGTATCCTTACTTACTACCCATTCGTTTCTGTGATATGTGCTTACTATCCTATCCTTCCTTCCTTTATTATTACAAAATATGAAAAAAATAATTTGTTGTTATGCTTTCACGGCTTAATTACTCAATCGATCATTAAGAAATGTTGCAAATATACGTTGCCAGGAGTACAGAAATGGACTTAGAATACTTTTCATCTCAAAAAAAAACTACGGTTTCTGAGGGACTTCGGGTGAAACCGCGGGGCAAAGCTAGTTCTAAATAAAGCGGAGCTCCAAACACATATATGGAACATGCAAAGAACAGTTAAAAAAATTCATGCAGGTTTCATTATGTCAGCCCGAAACAGGTCCACTGCTGGCGAAAGGCCTCCCCCAATGATCTATATTTGACTGCCTTGGTGATTCAGTTGGTAGTGAATCTGCCTGCTGAACTTGGGGGCGTGGGTTCGATTCCCACCTAGGGCAAAC
This sequence comes from Peribatodes rhomboidaria, assembly GCA_911728515.1. Taxonomy (NCBI): domain Eukaryota; kingdom Metazoa; phylum Arthropoda; class Insecta; order Lepidoptera; family Geometridae; genus Peribatodes; species Peribatodes rhomboidaria. The sequence continues at coordinate 4,174,854 of OU452175.1, read as the reverse complement.
ATTTATGTGATGAACATTTGTGTTTGTTCTATCTCTGGGTGTTAATACCATACATTTAAAAACATATATGTAAATATATCAGTCTCTGGCAGCCATACCACAAGCTTTGCTTAGTTTGGGGTCAGGCGACCGTGTGTGAAAATATCCCGATTTTTTTTTTAATACACAACGACCAGTCCAGCGGCTTCCCGCGATCTTCACCAGATCGTCAGTCCACCTTGTGGGAGGCCTTCGCACGCTGCGTCTTCCTCACTTCATTCACTCGAGAGTCTTTCTGCCCCATCGGCCGTTGGCTCTACAAGCAATGTACCCTGCCCACTGCCACTTTAATTTCTCAATTCTTCGGGTTATGTCGGTTGTTTTAGTTCGCCTACGTATTTCATCATTTCTGATTCTATTAACTCCGAACATAGCCCTCTCCATTGCTCTTTGAAGGGCCTCTTTATGAGACCCATTGTAGGCGAGCACGTCTCAATTCCGTAAGTCATCACTGGCAATATACACTGGTCGAAGACCTTCTCGACTTGAGACCCTGCGGTATTTGGAACGAGAACATGTTCTGCAGCTTCCAGACCGCTGCCTAGCCGAGTTGGATTCGACGATTGACCTCTTTCTTATAAACCTACATGTTTTAATTATAAACCATGTAGGTTTATAAACCATGTAGGTTAGTGTATAATAAAATAAATAATATATAGCAGTTTCTACTGCTGACAACATTTAGTATTTTATCCTTTGACCAACTACAAATGGTCAGACACAACAATACAGTACGAAGCTAAGTTATTTTATCACCACCACATTATCTATCATCCGCAAAATATCATCCGCAAATATTAAATACTGTTATAACGGAGCAACATTTGCACATAGTTTGTAATTAAATCCGATAAGCCGATAATAAATTTACATCTGAACCATACTTCAGCTATTAATACGTAGTTGGGTACATTACATTAACATAGATAGGCGGAGTAATGGCAGGAGCTTATACAAGGCGTGTTTAAAGGTGGATGTACATAATTGTTCTCAATATTTATTGATATAGAGATACTATTAAGCTGTGGTTACATTAGCGGGATACGGCGAATATTTGAGTTATCGCCACAAGTGTAGCTAAGTAGTTCGTCACTCAACGGTGCATTCGGATGAACACGAATGATTATCGCGGCACTATGTAGTTTTTAACAATTTGACTGTTTATTCTGCAATGTGGACAGGAAAATCGCCGAAAAACCGATACAAGATGTTATAACGCGATAACGCGACACGAAGTATCACGCGAAAATGTAGTTCCGGCATTACCTCTGTAAACGGGTAAACAGAAGAAAACGTTAAAAGAAAAAAAAACCGGCAGTAATAAAACCTACTATTTGTGCCCCGTAGGATCTATCTCTGTGCCAAATTTTATGCAAATCCGTTTAACCATTCAGGCGTTACAGTCCACCCATCCATCCAGCCAAACTTTTTTTCGCATTTAATAATATTAAAATGCGAAAAAAGCGGTGATAGCCTAGTCGGAGAAGGCCCGTCTATCAAACCAGAGAGAGCAGGTTCAAATCCAGCCGACGGCATGCACCAATTTTTTCATTGTGTAAACATATGTGCGTATTGTATGTCATCTGCTACATGACTGGACCCCGTTGTATGGCGACAGGCTTGCCCTCTGTCACATTGGGACTGAATATCTGGCGAAGTGTGGGTGTTGTATTACACCTCTGCCCGCTCCTTCGGTTGAAAGGCGTGACGATATGTTTTGTAAATATTAGTGTCTCAGAATACTCCCTATTAATTCTTCTACATATGTCTATGATGTCACAATTTTTTTGTGACGAAACTTACGACACTTTGCACGAAACACTTCGCACGAAATCCATAGTTAGCCGTCACACTGAAACAGGCAAACAAACATGAAAAAGAAAACAAAAATATCTCACTTCAGCCAGTCAGATAAAAAAATACTTTTTTTTTAAATGTAGAATAGGTCAACGTTTGACCACCAACTCGCCTGATGTTAAGCGACGTTGTGGTCTAAGATGGAGCACGAAGAACTTGAAGTAGTAATTAGTAGTACTACTTGGTAGTAGCAGTAGTATACATGGTTATTTGTAACTTAACAAAAACCTCTTAAGGGTTCATTGTACTCATCAATTTGAACAACTTTTACTATGAAGCCAATACTGAAATCGCGAAAAAAAACAGTTGTTCCATACAAACAGTTCGTTGGCCTGAAACAAAATGTATGGAACAGTTGATTTTTTTTTCGCAATTTCAGAGTTCGCCCCATAGTAAAAGTTGTTCATATTGATGAGTACAATGAACCCTTAAGAGGTTTTTGGTAAGTTACAAATAACCATGGGGGCTATTCCTGCGCGTGAGATGAGATGAGATTTTATCTTGGTCACTCTCACACCTATGACGTTTCAAACGAGATCAACAAGGACGTAAAAAGGTGAGATGAAAATCTCAAATCTCCGAATAGGGCCACTGGTATACCATACTACTGCTGCTACTAAGTAGTACTTCTGTGAACTTCGTTGATTTTTGCCGATCTTCAGTCTAATAGGATAGCAGTTAAACATTTTATTCAGCACGGCACTCTGTTTCAAAGATAAAATTACAATAAATATTAAAATGTATTTGGTATTCGAGACAATTCTTCAAGTTGTGTAGGTAATAAAACTGTCACTTTCTCAGCTGGGAAATCTGCACCTTGGTGGAAATGTGACCAGAGGAAGTGGAACACCCCAACCCATGAATAACAGAGTAGTTCTTTGGGTAAAAAAGTTATTAAATTTACAGTTTTTATCACGTGTGTTTTTATGATTTACGACGAAATGATGAAAGTCTGCATTCAGGGTATGTAAGTGTGTGTGTGAGTGAATGTTTGTGTGTGTGCATGTCAGTGCAAGCGTCAGTAATCGGTAATACTGACGCTGTATAATAATAATACTGTATAATAATCGGTAATCGTAATTGGTACCATTCACCACGCTGCCTTGCAGTACTGCTTGCAGGATTGCGAAGCAGGATGTAGCTCACACACCATCCTGCCTAGCATCCTTCACGTATGTACGTGCAGGATGGTAGGCTGAATGGTAGGCAGGATGGACACGTCGTTGCCGAATGCGATACATGGAGGCGACAATATCCACCATCCTGCATGAAGCGGCAATGAGGTGCAGGATGCCAAGCAGGATAGTAAATAGATACCATTACCGCTGTAAGTTAATCCTGGCAGATGACATTACCCATGATTATGACATTCTTTAAAAAAAGCAAAAAAGCTTAGAAAAGATTCACTTTCAGCATGTTTTTAAAAGATAACTGGCACTAATTAGTGTTCATTAAATTATTTATTCAGCGCTTTTGTAGACTCAACTATAATAGACGCACAAATTAGTTAAGACACTGTCTGTCTAGACCGCTATTACAATTTTGGAATCTTCATTTTCTTTTTTCAGTTTAATTTTAGCCGACTTCAAAAAAACGAGGAGGGTCTTAATTCGTCAGAATCTTATTTCCTGCACTCTGCTATGTTATAAATAGTTTTCTTTTATATCGACCGACTCTTATAATAACAAAAACCCTAAAAAGAATTATTTTCTCAAATCTACGTTTGAGAATTAAAGATTAAAATTGAGATTTAGTTTTAAAAACACATTTAAGTCAAGATTGCATCGTTATTGATGATCACAACGTCTTCGGTTCGGTCTCGAGTCAGGGTTTTAATGTTTCTTGCTATAGTTTTTGTTGAGAATAAATGCTGAACATCGTTAGTCGACGATTCCACCTAAAATGAATAAAACAAATGATCGGAGATTAAATTTAATGAGGTCTTATTCTTGCTTCAGTTAAACTAAGTATTTAATGCTGAAGTCTGATCGCAATTTAACGATCTAAAAAATTACCAATACCTATTTTCTACTAGCTGCGCCCCGCGGTTTCACCTGCAGTCTCACGGTTAACGCTATTTAATTTTTAACCGACTTCAAAAAAGGAGGAGGTTCTCAATTCGTCTGTATGTTTTTTTAAAATGTATGTTACGTGATTACTCCGCCAGTTACGAATGAACTTTTTTTTTTGGTTGATCATACTTTAGAGATGGTCCCATGTAAATTTTGTCGAAATCGGTCAAGCGGTTTTAAAATATAGTATAAACAAAAGTCAAAAAACTATTTATATGGAAGACGGGAAGTCGGTTTTTTATGCTTTGCATACTACTTCCTACTAATATTATAAACGCGAAAGTTTGTAAGAATGGATGGATGGATGGATGGATGTTTGTTACTTTTTCACGCCAGAACGGCTGAACAAATCTGGATGAAATTTGGCTCAAAGATAGATTATATTCTAGAATAGCACATAGGATACTTTTTAACCGCGGGTGAAACCGCGGGGTGCAGCTAGTAATATTAAAAACGTGAAAGTTTGTAAGAATGGATGAATGGATGGATGGATGGATGTTTGTTACTCTTTCACGCCAGAACGGCTGAACAGATCTGGATGAAATTTGGCACAGAGATAGATTATGGTCTAGAATAACACATAGGATACTTTTTAGCCGCAAGTGATACCGCGGGGTGCAGCTAGATTTATATAATTTTCGGTATGAAAAGTACCTACCCTATGTCTTTTTATGTACCTCTGTCAACGTGTATAAAGATTTATCATCGGATCAGTGGTAAGATAATTAAAGCGTTACAAAAAACTTTCTTTCGCTCTCATAATATAAGTTTGGATTAGGATTAGGATAGCATAAAACTAAACCAAAAAGCTCTTTTTGTTTCCAACGATGCTCAATAGAACAATAAACACAAGTGTATCCTTTCACACTCCAAATCCCGCATATTCAACATTATTTACGAACCCATCCAATCCTTACGTACCTACTTATGTTACAACAAAATAAATTACAGTAATATCAATAGCGCCCGACCCATCGCGATACGAAATGTGTCACATTGACACAAATCCTCCCCAATGGGGGAAAGAAACATCCCCTATTAAAATAAGAGAAACGAAAAGGCCGTATTTTACGCTCTAGAAGTCTCAAAGAGACTGACGTAACCACGGCCCGGCTCTCATCTAGGCCTTTGAGATTTTTGTCACACATTCCGCTTTACACCTCTGTTTTAAAAGTGCGCGTTTCGTGACACTTTTACAAGAACGGCGGTTATTAGGGAGGGGCAATTTTAAAATTTGACATAAACTAGGACACTTCGCTTTGCGAGTAGTGAAGATTTCACAGAAGGCATTGAAAATAAGTAGGTAGTTAGTCTCAAGTTAAAAGATGGAACACTGCGTTGACTGCCTCGGTGGCTCAGTTGGTAGTGAACCTGCCTTCTGAGCTTGGGGGCGTGGGTTCGATTCCCACCTAGGGCAAACATTTATGCGATGAACATATGTGTTTGTTCTATGTCTGGGTGTTAATATGTATTTAAGTATGTATTTAAAAATATCTAAGTATGTATATCAGTCTCTGGCAGCCATAGTACAAGCTTTGCTTAGTTTGGGGTCAGGCGACCGTGTGTGGAAGTGTCCCGAATTTATTATTATTATTATTATTATTTCTCGCTGAAGCCACTTGTTTATTAAACTTGTGTGCGTTTTCATGAAAAACATTTACAATTGCACGAAAACTAATATTAATTCCCAAACTCTACGTTAGTCATTTCCATTCCAATGTACAACCTTAATAGATTTAATGTTCTACAACTGCACATTTTTGTAAGAGTTTAATGTTACGGCTTTTTCAAAATTGACTTATTGAAAAACTGCACAGTTTTTTAAAAGAACCTCAAAATGTAGTCCTGGCCACTCTTTTATAATGGTAATTTTGGTATATTTATATACACGAGATTATACCATAAGCCAATGCACATACAATACAATACATCTTTATTGCGCACCAAAAATACAAAGTAAAACAAACATAAAGAGAATATTAAAAATAAAATATCATTAACATAATGTCGAGGTAAGAAAGACCAAGCGAGTAGCGTAGTTTTTTGCGTCAATGTGTGCGTGTTGTATACATATATGACAGTAGCGTAGTTTTTGGATGGTTTTTTGGCTCACCTAAATTATACGCCGTGCGCCATCTTATTCTCTAGGTTGATCTAAGTGGTTAGTATGGATTTTATAGATTCTACATAGGTACTATGGATTCTAAGAGCAGTATGGCGTGATATGAAAGAGTAGCTATTGATGTGGATTGATTGATGGTGATGACACTACAATCTTTTTTTTTTTCTTTTGAATATGGCGAGTATAAGAGGGTAAATTAGGCAAATTTATGCATCTTCAACTGAGATAAAACAATGTTGAAATTGCTTTGTAAGTAACGTAGCTACAAAATAATCCAGGATGTTTCAGAGTAAAATATGGCTACAGGAAACCAACTCGGAGCGTGAAGAAAAAATCACAGAAAATGTGATGTTAGTGCTGAATTTAATGCAAACAGGCACCAGCATATTTTTCTAATTATCGTGGAGTTTTGCGTGATAGTTTCTTAAGGTGCACATGTAAGTTATTGTATTTATTCACTCTGCATTTTGAGATATGAAAGCATTATCTGCAAAATTAATATTGCCTAAGAAGTAACTAACACAAACACTAATACTATTATAGATATTATGTTTTGATATCACAGATATTTAGGGTCAACTGGGACAAATGCCCACAGACGGCAATTGCGTCTTTCGAGATTTACTGACAAACCCTTCACAAATTAGGCGCTACCTAAATCTTTTTTCTATCCTTAGTCACAGTACAAGTGGCGTTAGTAGCCTAATTTGTGAAGGATTCGTCAGTTCACAGACGCATTTGCCCCACAGTCGCATTTGTCCCAGTTGACCCTACCTGTAATGCTTGTTTATAAAAATCTTAATATATATAAATCTCGTGTCACAATGTTTGTCCTCAATGAACTCCTAAACCACTTAACCGATTATAATAAAATTCGCACACCATGTGCAGTTCGATCCAACTTGAGAGATAGGATAGCTCAAAACGCGAACGAAGTCGCGGGGTGACAGCTAGTATATTTGTAAAAATGCTCTACTCTACGAAGTTTTAGTTCTCGAACCTAAAACAACTATCCTGTTTTCTCTGAATGCGATTCTGCCGTGCCCTACAATGGGTTGCGTGAGTACCCCACTGACTGATGTGGCTGTCTCACTGAATGCAGAGCACCATTTGTTTCGCGTGTTGTCAAACTATTTATCAGGTAATGTACTGTAGAGCACTAGATAGAGTAGACACAGTATAGATATAGATATAGGTATAGATACAGGTATAGCATGATCCAAAAAAACAAGGTTCAGCAACATTCAGAAAACACATAATGACGTCATCGTCATCCGTCTCTATCGAACTTGTTGCAAATGCCTTATTTCGTTCTTGCTTAAGCATCGAGTGACGTCACTACGTGTTGCTTAATGCTATACCTGGCGGAGAATTTTTACCATGGTTTATACTCTATTACGGAAGCACTCGCAGAAACAAACGTCATCTGATACCGAAAAAGGCTTGAAAGCACTCGCTCAGAAATAAGTTATGCTTATCTTAAACAGTAAGTAAATAAATTTAAATAATGTAGTCGGATAATTTAGAATACAGATTTAAGACAGATTGAGATTTCTTTTAGAAGAGAATGAGTTGGCTAACGATGAGTAAGGGAAAAAAGGGACAACCCGTTTTGAATTCTACCGAAAGTTTAAAAAATACCTGCTTCCGGTAACAAAATAGGAGTATCGTTTACAATGAATTTATGATTGTTTTATATTATCTCCCACCTTATAGGAAATCGAATACAGGGAGAAATACGAAAGAGTTCTAGACCGCTGCTTAAGTACGGTTGAAACGAATACCCAGGAGTATCAGATGCAATTACAGTTTAGAAAAAACTACCTCGTTCAAAGACAAGTGTGAAATATTAGGTCCTTACGTATGAAATTGGCGTTTTGTACGGGAGGAATAAAAAGTCGATTTTTTTTTGTAAAATATATTTAATTAATCAAAGTATGCACCGTTGTTATCTATGCACTTTTGCCATCTTATGGGTAGTTCATTGATCCCTTTACTATAAAAACCATGGGGGCGAGAATCAATAAACTCTTTGAAGGCGGTTTGGACTGCTGCATCGGAGTGGAATTTTTTTCCTTGTAAGAAGTTGTCCAAATTCCGGAAGAAATGGTAATCTGTTGGAGCAAGGTCCGGGGAGTACGGTGGATGTCGCAGACATTCCAATTGTAGCTCAGCTAACTTAGTGGTTGTTTGTTATGCAGTGTGTGGTCTTGCGTTGTCGTGAAGCAGCAGTGGCCTAGAGCGATTGACCAATCTCGGTTGTTTAACAGCTAGTTCTTCCTTCATGGTTTGCAGTTGCTGACAATAGATATCTGCCGTAACCGTTTGGCCAGATTTAAGAAAGCTGTAGTGAACGACACCGGCGCTAGTCCACCAAACACTTACAAGTAACTTTTTCTGAGTCAATTTTCGTTTAGGGCAGGATTTGGATGGGTCTCCAGGGTTCAGCCATTGCGATGAGCGCTTTCGATTATCGTACAATATCCACTTTTCATCACAAGTAATGATTCGATTTAAAATCCCTTCATTATTGTGTCGGTTGAGCAAAGTAACACAACAGGCGACCCGTGTTTGCAAGTTCGATTCACTCAATTCATGAGGTACCCATCGTTCGAGTTTTTTTACTTTCCCGATTTGCTTCAAGTGGATTAATACAGTTTTGTCACTTACCCCGAAGCCTGCTGCTATCTCTGAAGTGCTTTGTGATGGATCCGCTTCCACAATAGCCTTTAATTCTTCGTTTTTCACTTTGATCTCCGGCCGTCCACGGGGTTGGTTCTTAAGGTCGAAATTTCCAGAACGAAAACGTTGAAACCAAAAACGTACCATGCTATCTTTAGCGACACCAGCGCCGTACACATCATTAATTCTTCGAGCTGTTTCTGCAGCACTGGTGCCACGGTAGAACTCGTACTCGTAAATATACCGATATTTCATGTTTTCCATTGCGCGGTAATAAGCGACGCCAAAGAAAAAATAATGAGGAAAATAACAAATGAATGACTGTATTCCAAAGAAAAAAAAACCAGCTAAATGAATTTATTAATTTGAATTTCGAATTCTTAACCAAAGAGGAGATATTTCAGATCAAATTGATCAGTACGACAAAACGCCAATTTCATACGTAAGGACCTAATATTATGTTTTAACCCCTTGACCAATTAGAAAGATGGTCAATCAGAGTAGGGCTACAGTGTTTAAACATTCTAGAACACCCAAGCAGTTTTACCAACAGTCCGTAAACATGAGAGAACTGATTTGATCCGCTGGACAAATCCGCTGGACCACCAAAAGCTGTTAAAATCAAACAACAAAATTGGTCCAGCCATTTTTAATAAAAACGTAACAGACACAGGTACTAACACCCTCACAATCCTTTTACATCCTTAACCTTCCAAAAAAGGTACATGCGTTTGGTGTAAATAAGGATTAAGGCACGGATTCCGTCGTAAGTAAAAACCAGATCCCTGTCGGTTCCGGGTAAAGACAAATATAAAATGGAATAACAGATCCTTAATGAAGGTAACAGGCAGGTAAGTAATTTACCTTAATTTACAGGTTAAATGAACCAGCATCATATCTTAATTATGTAAATATGTATCTTGACACAGATACGGGAGTAGAACATTTATTTCGTTTTATGTTGCTAGCTCAGCCTGAATAATAACTTCGTGCTCGTAGAAAAGGTAATTATAAATTGGCTCAAACACATTTACAAGTTAATCACGTAATATTTTGCTTGTCACTGGAATCCTTTAGTACGTATACATACAAAAAAGTTTGCGTGTGTAAGTATATTTGTAACTGTAGCTGTTACACAAAAACAAACACAAATGTTCATGACATGAATGTTTATCCTAGGTGGGAATCAAACCCACGCCCCCAAGCGCAGAAGGCAGGTTTTCACCAACTGAGCCACCGAGGCAGTCAGAGAGGATATACCTACCCTGAGTTACTCCATAACCTTGTCTATATTTTAGCATCAGGCAAATATATCAGGGGGGCGATTCAGCTAATCATAGCCGAAGCTTAACTGAACCGTTGACGTTGCGTTTGTCAAAAAAAAGACGGCTGGTGAACGGCTCAGCATCACTAATGGTTCACAAACGTGTGAGCTAGAGCTCGACCGCTGCTCCGCCCTTACTTAGTCTGTTAAAACGGACTGACGTCACTCTTACGTAGCTAGGATGTTTCTGCGGGGCGTTTCACTGAGGCCACTTCAATTAATATATTGATTCCGTAAAATTGTATCAAGATGGGTGCATCTTGTTAAAGTTGCCATATTACCTACACCAAAGATTTACCCACTATTGTATGTGCTAATTACTTAGTATAAGGCTTTAATCACGCAAATCGTGAATAGTTGCGTCTGTATTCATCATGTATTCTACGAACAGATTCGCAACAATTCCAGCATCTCGAGTCAATCTGTTTGAAGCTTAAATGAAAAAATAGTAGGTTCAAGCATGTACTTAGTAAAAGTACTTACTTATTTTATTTGTATACTTACTGAAAAACTTATTTTCGCATTTTATATCATCATTAGGTATCATCAGCCTATCTAATGTTCGTCCATTCCACTTGACTGCATGCGCCTCTAACCTAACCGTAGGGTTAGTAATTAACTTATTCTATGACTCGATGAGTATTTTAAAACCCTATGCTTCACTGTGTTTTCGTTTCGGAATAAATAACAGTACAAGTAGGTAGGTACAGAAGAATCATGCTGACACAGTAAGTTTGCGAATTTAAACCTATTCATAGCGTTTACCGATTCTCTTTCTAGAATCGCTAACGCTATAAGACTAGTTGTTGATTGGACGAGTTAACGTGACATTTTTAAAGCTCGTATTTCGTCCGATCACCAGCACCTCTAGCATGCGCGCGCGGCAAAAATTCTTCTCGTCACTTTGTCATGTGAGAACGTGACAAGGCTATGTCTAAATATACGTCTGTCTTCGATAAAAAGAGTCAACTTACCGTTGTCGCGTTGCGCATGCTAGGTCTGCTGGTGACGTTAGAGCTTTACTGATTCTAAAAACCGAATCGCTTGGAAACGATTTCAACCTATCAAACAGTTAGAAAACATTAGCAATGCCAGAAATTTAAATTATAAATGTTAAAGTTGTCTAGGGCCCTTTGTCACTCAAGTCTGTATTATCGGGTTAATATATTAAGTAAGTCTGTATTATCGAGTTGTGAGAAAGCAAAATATTATAGGTAGTAGAATGCCCTAAAGGTGTAGTGTATAAGTACGTTGTTGTTTACTAAGGAGGTAAGTATAAACTAAGTACCTACTATTATTCTTTATTTCGTTATTTTTATGTATTTGTGCTATGCAGCACTTTTTGGCTTTTCCAGTGACTATTCTTTAATAAAATCTGCAAAAGAATTACATATTTACTAGCGTTAGCCCCGCGCCAGGTCCTACGCGCGAGTAACTCTTAGCTGAGTTCCATGCAGAGGGCAAACCTATATTATTGGCGCTGTGTACAACGCAGAGTGCGCTAGGCCTGGAGGGCTATTCCTGCGCGTGAGATGAGATGAGATTTTATTTTGGTCACTCTCACACCTATGACGTTTCAAACGAGAGCAACAAGGACGAAAAAAAGTGAGATGAAAATATCAAATCTCCGAATAGGGCCCCTGGTTTCAGGTCCGCGGATTAAAATGGCTTGATTCAACCACTATCTCAGACATTTTTATCTGAGTAAATAAAGCAGACTCATATTGCAGGGAAGAGGCCCCCTACCCCTATCTTTACCTGAATACATCACTGATTTATTTGACACAAGAACTTCTTTCCCTTAGCGAAAGCGCACACTATGCAACAGCTTAACGACTAAACGCAATGATAGATTGCAGCCGACAACATTCTTACTTTTTGTTCAAAATTCTACGCAGTTGGCATTTGAGTCGCAGAGTGCCAAGAACAGAGTAGTTGGTCATCGGCCACGGACATGGTGCGTGGACATACGGTGCATTTGCGAAGACACGCGCATGCAAGACGATTAGATCCAAACGACAGCTATGCGTCTAGTCGCAGCGACAAGATACGTGCCCGCGCAAGCTGTGCATTTGCGCTGGCACTTATGTTATACCTACTTACTTTTCATTTCTAATGTCATTTTCAAGTATGCTGTTAATTTTGACTGATAAACCCGAAATTTTTCAAATTACATCGAAAGAGCTAAACGTTGCTCATGGATGGCACGTTCTTCTTGTGCAGCTACGGAACGGCATAGGTACACCATGCATGGTATAATAATACACTTCGCCAGACACAGCATTCCGGTCACGTGGGCAACACGTAGTGACATCAATCGATGCAAGACCGACATAATTATGTTATTAACAAATAGTTCGAAAGAGATGGATGACGATGACGAGTGACGTCATTACGTGTTTGCTCCCGGAATGCTAGATCCATGATCCAAAAAAACAAGGTCTAGCATTCCAGGCGCAAACACGTATGACGTCACTCGTCATCGTCACCCGTCTCTTTCATACTATTTGTAAATTTCTTATTTCGGCATTGATTGACGTCACCACGTGTTGCTCACGTGACTGGAATGCTACCATGGCTAAATCTTTTTTTTTTTTTTGGATCACGACGTACACAAACTAGGTAGAGTAGTTACTACTAAAAATTGATAGTAAATATGCTTAAAATAAGTACGCTGCTTTTTTTCCATGTCAATAACAAATCTAACAGTGATATAAAATATGTCTTTTAAGGCCTACCTACAAGTTTAATAAAATGCACAGTTATTTTAAAATTAAGTACGATAAGTATGTATATTTTATTATTAAATAGGTACGAGTAAGTATATTAAAAATTAAAATCTACACAATTAACTCACTAAACATGCAGTCAAACTTATTAAAACATGTACCTAGCCATAAGTTTCGGAAATATGACCACGATATGACCACTGCCAACCTCTTCGAGGAAAAGGCGTGACGTCCCCCTTCCTTATCAGAGGGCAGGGTGTGGCGATATAACAGACCTATTTTTTTTCTGACGACATGTTACGTTATCTCTTAGGGCACTTAGATCCACCCAGGCTCCGCCGGTAGAGCAAAAGCATTTTTTTCTGCAAACGTGAGTCTGTTAGAACATGAAGCAGTTCGTGTTTCGCTGTCGTATGTTTGCATTGCTTCTGGTCCGTTTCTGCTAGGTTTTATGACACAGAATCTTGGGAATTTACAAGGAATGTATTAGTTAATCCGGCAACATTTTGTAAACGTCATGTAAAGATAGATAACATGGATAGTTATTATTCTGAGACATGGATGGACTGGTCATTGATAAAGTCAATCAATCATGAAGTTTCAAAGAAGTTAGCTATCAGGCTATTAGCACGCTATCCGCTATCGGAACCGGCAACGATAAATTATTGGGACGGCCGGTTGCGAAAAAATGCTTAGACCTAACCAAATGGGATGTCAATGTACTTAACAAATTAATATTACAGTAAAGTTGTACTGGTCACAGCTTAATTCTACTAGGTACCGGGCGCTCATAACCGATCACCGATTTTATACAACAGACGACATCGTGAGTTCGAATGGGTGACCGCAAGTGGCATTTACAACAGAGTGCTACTGTAGCTCGGATGACACGTTAAACCGTAGGTCTCGGCTGTTTGCTCTAGTAGACAAAGTAACAACAATAATAATAAAGCCATGTCAGAAGCCAATATTGCACCGGCTACGGCATTGCAACCACAGACTTTTAAACCGTAATTCAGGTATTTAAATATTTATGGAATCTATGTTGTCTATGACGTGAATGAAAAAGTAGAGTTTGAACGTTCCTCTTTTAACTTGAGACTGGCAAATGCACAAGACGTGCGACGCCAAATTCCCCTATGCGGGAGAACAAAAAAAAACGCTACTCTAGTTTCTTTAAAAATAAAACCTACCCATAGATTCAAACGCTTCAGCAACGTGTCACTAACGTGTCACCAACGTGTCACTAACGTGTCACCAACGTGTCACCTACACCAACATACAGAAATAAATCTAATATTCTCTCTCACTCTTAACCTCGCTCTTACCCATTATATGTCCTACTCCCTCATGGTGACGTCAGCCTAGTCTCCTATTCTTGACGCGTGAGATGAGATCTGGTCACCTTCACTCTCGACTTTTCAAACGAGATAGACAAAGACCAGTGGGGCTATTCCTACGCGTGAGATGAGATAAGATTTTATCTTGGTCACTCTCACACCTATGACTATTCAAACGAGAGCAACAAGGACGAAGCATGGTGAGATTGAATCTCACTCCGTAAGAATAGCCCTCCAGAAAATATCTCGAATGGTAGGAATAGGTACCCTGTATACTTACTTTTCTCCTTCACTTGGTTCTATCTTCGACATTGTCTTAAAACAATACCTACTAAAACAATAGTTTTATAGCTTTAAATAATGTCTAAAGTTTAATAAATAGCTCTACATCAACTTATGGTTTATTTGGAAAAACTATGTAAAAACCTATTTATGCTTCTTTCTTTTGCTCATTGTACGTTTCATATTTCTTGCTAAAAATAAAACTAGGACTTTATTTGTTTCTTCCTTTTCTGTTTTTTTTCTCCTATATAACCTGAAAACCTGTAAATTAAATAGGTAATTAGAAATCTATTACTATTTTCCATGGACGTATGCTATTTTTCTAGGAACAAATTTTCCTTGCCTATTTGACATAAATCAAGTCAAATTGTTAAAATACATCATACCAAAGAGTATGTAATATAGATACATAATACCAACATGCAAGTTTAATTGATTTACCTATATCTTCTATGATATTGACAAAATGCAACAATATGAACGAAAGTAGATATGTGTTTAGCATAGAATAAAGGAATGTAACAAGGAGAGATGAGAGTGGGCACTGGAACAGTTTCTTGGGAATAAACAGTCCTATTTTATATCATAATTTATCATTAGCATTCTCAAAGGTCTAGTGAGAGTAGGAACAAAGTATACTCAGTTGTGGCCCTAGTTAACGTACTATCTCTTTACCACTTTACCTTTACCATTCCATATACCTACGCGGCGCTAATTCGACCGGGCCGACTGATTTTAACAAACTCTCTAGGCTGACACAATATTATGTGCACTTCAGTAATTTACTATCAAAACATCTTTACTGGATTCACTGGATTACTTATCGGGTTCTGGACTTTTCGCGTCGATGTTTGTCCTCTTGTAGAGGACTTGTATTTTTGTTCAATGAGTCACTTGTTTCCTGCAGAAAAATTAGAAGACCACACATTCAACAAAATCACTACTTTGTTTGGCAAAAAAGTAAAAGTTGCGTTACTAATTTTGTATCAATTGCGGACACTCGTGCATTTTAACAAATCGATAAAGGTTATTACACCACCATTATTTTAGTTGAATACTCAAAGAAACACAGTTCAGTAAAATAAACAAAAATTGCCTTGTTCTGATTCCCGGCAAAAATACTCAAGTTTTTTTTTTAAAAGCTTTCATGACCATGGCAACAATATCCTTCAGTACTGTATATGGTGATGATGTAAATAAATTCCGGAGATTTGAAATTTTTGAAGTTCCTTTCAATAAATCATTTCCCGTATACTTGCGTCTCTCAACTGTATAGTGTCGCTTAGTTACTGTGGTTCATCGCGTTGCCGCGTCGCTCGGTCTGAAAATAAATCACGTCACTAGTTGACAATACAGAAAGAGGAAGGCTTTAAACTTAATAAAATTACACAGAATAATTTAAAATTTGGTTGTGAACTAGAAACAATAAAACAATACAATTAGGTATGAATTTAATGTTTTTTTTGTTCTTACCTCTTATTATTACCCGACTGCGCAAGAAAGAGGGTTATGTTTTTTCTAAAGAGTATTGGGGATTACACTAAAAATTCAGAATTCAAACTAAACTTAACGTCTCCAATTCCTAGCAAACCTTTTTCGTTTGCAAATAAATGGTCATGAAAACAACAATTAATAAAATATTATGTTCAAATTTAAATTTATATTAATTTCTTAATCGCGCAGCAGATGGTGTTTTAAAACGCGCATAACTTTAATTTATAACATAAGACCGCAATTTGACAGACTGCAGTTTTCAGGGTTTTTTGGGTTCCGGATACAGTATACTTACACTACCTATCCATAATAGGTAATAGGGGTAATCCGCGATAATTAAATATTAAAAAACTTTTAGGGACCTTTAAGAAATTTTTAGCCAGATGGGAGTGGTTTCGATCTCAGCTTACAGCACGCACTAATTTGTTCATTGTGTGAATATTGTGTGCGTATTGTATGTCATCTGCTACATGACCGGAGCCCGTTGTATGGCCACAAGCTCACCCCCAGTCACATTCATAGGACTGAATATCGACCGACGAAGTGTGGGTGTTGTAATATACCTCTGCCATCTCCTTTGGGAGAAAGGTGTGGTGATAATATATGTTAAAAACTTACATTGAAACATTTTTTTGTTATAAGTAAATAATAAAGCTCGAAATCCATATCATACTTTACTTATAATAGTAAACGAAAGTAACTCTATCTGTATTTCTGTCTGTATGTTTGTAGGCTTTTCACGGCTAAAACGGCTGAACAGATCTTTATGAAATTTGGAAATTAGTAACAGTATTTTACGAGGAGGTTATTGGATACTATTTTCTGAATTCTGAAGTCGTGGGTCAGACTATAAAGTATTTGCAAATTGGTTTTCATTAAAAACTAGCTGTTAGCAGTAAATAGTATCCAATAACCTTCCTCGTCAAATGCTGTAACTAATTATCAAATTTCATCAAGATCAGTTTGGCCATTTAGCCGCGAAAAGCCTAAAAACTGGCAGAGCTACTATCGATTTTTTATTTATAATAATATTCGGGACACTCGCAGACACGGTGACACTTGTCGTCTGACCCCAAACTAAGCAAAGTTTGTACTATGGTGGCCAGAGACTGATATACATACATATATTTTTTAATACGCACTTAAATTGAAAATTAACACCCAGACATAGAAAAAACACAAATGTTCATCTCACGAATGTTTGCCCTTAGGTGGGAATCGAACTCGCGCCCCCTAGCTTAGAAGGCATGTTCACTACCGACTGAGCCATCGAGACAGTGTATAATATCAGTAAGTATGGGCCGTTAGGATATATTTTTTGCAACACAACTCTTACTCATAAAATACCATGTTATTGGCTGTTCCACGTATCGAGATAGGGAGCAGATATTATATTGTATCAAGCTATGTGTTTCAAACACAATTTTTTCAAGCTATTGTGTTTCATACTATGGTGGAAAATTCATTATAATAAGTTGACAACACTGGGCTACAGAAGCTACTGATAAAGTAATCACAATACTACACTATCACTACATAGTATAAAACAAAGTCGCTTTCTCTGTCCCTATCTCTGTCGCTTTGTATATGCTTAAATCTTTAAAACTTCGCAACGGAATTTGATGCGGTTTATTTTTAATAGATAGAGTGATTCAAGAGGAAGGTTTATATGTATAATAACATCCATTAAATAGTGGATTAATACTGTTATTTTTGAGGTTTCTAATGTGATGTCGTTAATTATCAATTTTTTTTCCGCTTACATTGCAAACGCAGGCTGAACCCTACGAGATTTATCAAAATAATGTACTAATTATTTGTACACATTCAAAACTCCGCGATGGTATATGTCTATATCTTATGGATATCCCACAACAACGTTTTTTTTTGTTTATAATACCCGTGCGAAGCCAGAGCGGGCCGCAAGTTTTTATATATAACGTTCACAGTTTTTCTGTAGTGTATTTAGTATCGGCATTGCATCCGTGCGAAGCCGGGGCGGGTCGCTAGTAATATTATAAAATCGAAAGTTTGTGATTGTGTAAGTGTGTATGTTTGTTACATCTTCACGCTCAAACGGATGGACGCATTTTGATGAAACTTGATAATGAGGTAGCTCATACCCTGGATTAACACATAGGTCACTTTTTAACCGCGGGGCGCGGCTAGTATTACATAATGTAGATGCAATGGAGTGGCAATATGATTCTGACACCATTTCAACTTAAATAAACTTTTCAAAAGGAAATATAAAATTTTATTACATGACCGCAGCAGGAAAAACTTTGAAGCAACCTTTAAAATTTTAAAAACGTCAAAGTCTGAACCTAAACCTGTGCTAAGGCATACAAACACTTAGCTCACACTCACTTGCAAACGTACTTATACTGAAATTCTCACATTCACACACAAACACACACCACATACACGCACACACCACATACACGCACACACCCCATACACGCAAATACACACAACGCAAATCTTGAAATGTATTATAAATAAAAATTGTTCAATTTGATAATTTTGATGTTTAAAAATAGGCACCTGCAACTATGTTGATGAAGAAAACCCGCTATAGCCACATGTTCACCACGCTTGACAAACATCTTAGCTCAAGCAATGGGGTAGGCTGAAAACCAGTTCTGCGTGGACCTCGTCTACTCAGAACAGTGCTGAGCCTACTCCAATTGCCAAAACAATTTATTACTGTACTTAGTTTAGGCGTAATGATATACTCGTACGTACTTTTCTTCAATGTGTTTTTAACTAATAGGTTTTTGGCAATAAATACATTTTTTATTTATTTATTTATTTATTTGCCTCGATCGGAGCGCACGTCACACCATGGAATAACCACGGATGAGCGCACCTTTATTTACTGTTAAGGAGTTTTTGGCGGGAACCGAAAAGATGGTGTCATGAATTTAAATTATTTAGTAAAACTTGTGATTCTCCGAGGAATAATAATAGTGGATTATTAACCTTTACCGGTTTGCTATGCTTAGTGCATGAGCGTGGGTAAATTAAACAAGCATTATTAAATACTACTTTGCATGTTTCCTACAAAACTCGGCTTTTTTTTTTGTTTATAGTGGCCTCTGCCCCTTAGGGATTTGAGGCAATTTTGCCATCAACAGTGAGGGAGGCGATAGTAATTAATATAAAAAGGAAAGAAGAGAAATAATCCTGGTGAGGTAGATAGTACTATAGAAGAAATGAAAGAAAAAAGAAAAAAAAAACTATAGACGAAATTTATTGGACTGAATAAAATTAGCTAATGAAAAAATGATTTTTTTGTTTGGGAATGAGAGCAGAGAAGAAATTTGTATTGGAAGCGGAACTTTACAATTAGTGATGGTAGAATAATATAGGAATGATTTACTACGAAGAGGGCAGCTAAAAAATATATAATTTACCGAACCAATATCCAAACCACAAGAGCAATTAGGAGAGTCTGCAATTTTGAATATAAATAATTGAACAGGACTATAGTTGGCCCTTACCTTGAGTTTTGATCGTTAAGAAAACTTTTTTTGTTTTCAGTTTTAGCTCTAAACATTTCAATAGGAAACGTTATGAAACCACAGACATCCAATACAGTAGTATTCTATAGACGAAGTCTGTCTAAGGAACTAAGTTAAATGTATGGAGCCAAACGAAAACAAAAAAATTTTCGCCAACCATCAAAACTCGCGGAAAGCCCACAGCTTTTCTCAGCTGTCGAGATTTTTGTTTTGTATTTGAATGACAACTCATGACAACTGAAGAAAACACCAATATTTATATATTTAATAGTTTAATAGTTCTTAATAAAGTTATTCCTAATCGTAGAATGTAGTACGTAATTATTTTACAGGGTGAAAGTGAGGAAAGTAACTGGCATCATTCGCACACCTACATGCATGACAGCGTGAATAGCTAAGTACAGACCAGAAACCAAAAATAAATTGTGACACTTTGTTCCCACGAAGGGAACCACCGGAGATTTTCGAGGAAAAACTCCACCAAAATGATAAGTAACTATACATTTCTTCACTTAAACCACTCATTCGCACCGCAAATTTTTAGCACATTTCTGCTGGATAGAAAACTTCCCCCTCGCTGGTTTGCCTTAGTTCTTGATGGAGGGTCCCGGCTTTTCCAGAGGAACTCATCACAGTCCTCAGCACCGCACGTCAACTTTTCCCGGGACAGCTACGTGATGTTGTATTTAGTCAAATCGGACAAGGGTTGTGTGTGTTATGAAGTTACGTAAGATAAAAGGTCTCAGTACGCAGCCAACTTCATTACATTGCCTATCTTTTAAAAATATCAATTATATAATGATATTATCATGAAAATGATGAAAATGATAATATAATCTTTGCGAAAAATATAGGAGTAAATGAGGCACTGGTGGCGGTACGAGTGCCTATATCAATAAAGTCAAATTCAAAATGTTTTTATTGATTTTGGGTATCAAAGATATACTTATGAACGTCAAAGTTTTTTAATAGACTCGGCCGCCTTATTCGGAAAAAGAGCCACTACTCAGAAGAACAGGCAAGAAACTAAGGGGCAGTTTTTTTTAAATATAATTAGATAACTATCTCACAAATATTGACTTACAACTAGGTAATACCATATTATATTTATGTGCTAGTGGCTACTTGGTGGAAATGGAATGTCACTCCTCTGGAAGACAGGTTGACCGAGATAATGGGCCGTGCCATGACGTAGGTCCGTTACCATACGCGCGAATAAGCCTCATACTGGACGTGGTCCAGATGGATATTCCATTAATACTGCACGTGCTAATTGACCGAGCCAAGCGAGGTCTCAGAGGCAAGTATCTTGCTTAATATTTTTTTTTTTTAGTTTGAAAAATTAAAATTAAAAGTAAAAATACATTTTCAAAAACTAACTTTTTATTTAATGCGCTAAAAAGAAATAAATAATCTTTCTTTTCCTATAAAACTTTTACTATTAAAAATAGCTTAGAACGTCATTACACAATTTATATTATAAGTTGCTAGTAAAAGTTATAAGTAGTAGCAAAAGGTTGTTTTATTCTTTAAACGCATTTAAATAAATTGTTTTTTTTTTTTAATTTTATTTAATTTTTTTGCTTTTAGTTTTCGCTCGACAGGTTTCTTAGTCTGTTCATCTCACTAAACGCAAAATTGTTGCAAGGTTGTTTGCCGGTCACATTCAAAATTAACTCGCATTCGTATTCTCATTAAATTTTTTGATTTGATACCCATATTGTATGAAAGTTTCAAAAGCTTAGTCCGCCAGCTTTAGAAGACCTACATATTGGATTTAGAGTGACGTCACTTTATTTTTCGAGTAATATTCAGCAAGCCCTTTCATTTTATACCCATGTTATTACAAGAGTGAAAGAGATGATAGTTGGAGAAGGCCCGCTTCTCAACCCAGAGAGAGCGGGTTGGAACCCAGCCGACGGCACGCACCAATTTGTTCATTGTGTGAACAAATGTGCGTATTTGTCATCTGCTACATGACTGAAGCCAGGTGTTTGGTGACAGGCTTGCCACATTTGGGACTGAATATCATCCGGTGAAATGTGGGTGTTGTATTACACCTCTGCCAGCCCTCTCGGGGGAAAGGCGTGACGATATGTATGTATGAATGTATGTATGTTATACGGGTGCATAGAAAATAACTTGTCCGCCATTGAGGGTGTTCCGCCATCTGGGATTTAGAATGACATCATATTATTATAGCTAACAATACATTTTCATCTAAACTAAACGTGTATACAAAATTTCAGCTCAATCGGTTCGAGATATTTGCTTCAAAATTGAGTTGCCAGATTCCACCGGAACAAACATAGTTACATACACATATACATACACACATACATGCATCCATACATTGCAAATTAAATAAAAGCTTGTGATAATTACAATAAAAATTTAAACTATTAATATCACCCTCACCTGTAGTCTAGTTGGCCACGTTTTAGTACTCATAAACGTGGCCAACTAGACTACAGGTGACACGTGTGTGAAGCGCTAGTGGTACTGACCCGTTGCTCGTCCGATGATTAACTGAGCTGATGCTTAAATGGACCGTTGACGTGCCTATTATCATAAGAAGCTGACGGGCAACAGCTTGGTGCCATCAACGCTTCACAAACGTGTCATGTTTGTGAAGCATTGATGGTACCAAGCTGATACGTTTAAGAGACAGTGGTAATGAGCCGATCCTCGTCCTTTTTACGTCGCTTGGTGCCATCAACGCTTCAC
Organism: Peribatodes rhomboidaria; assembly: GCA_911728515.1. Lineage (NCBI taxonomy): Eukaryota > Metazoa > Arthropoda > Insecta > Lepidoptera > Geometridae > Peribatodes > Peribatodes rhomboidaria. Next base: position 4,152,659 of record OU452175.1, on the reverse strand, counting down.
AAACGTGTCATGTTTGTGAAGCATTGATGGTACCAAGCTGATACGTTTAAGAGACAGTGGTAATGAGCCGATCCTCGTCCTTTTTACGTCGATTGCTTGGTGCCATCAACGCTTCACAAACGTGTCATGTTTGTGAAGCATTGATGGTACCAAGCTGATACGTTTAAGAGACAGTGGTAATGAGCCGATCCTTGTCCTTTTTACGTCGATTGCGTGGTGCCATCAACGCTTCACAAACGTGTCATGTTTGTGAAGCATTGATGGTACCAAGCTGATACGTTTAAGAGACAGTGATACTGAGCCGATCATCGTCCTCTTTTTTATGGTTAATGCAACATCGATTGTTTGGTGCCATCAACGCTTCACAAACGTAGCATGTTTGTGAAGCATTGATGGTACCAAGCTGGTACGTTTAAGAGACAGTGATATTGCCCCGAACCAAATTTTTTTTTAATAGGACACTTAAACAAATGACTACTAAAATTTAAATACATACTTAAATAGATATTAACACCCAGACATAGAACAAACACAAAAGTTCATCACATAAATGGTTGCCCTAGGTGGGAATCGAACCCGCGCCCCCGAGCTCAGAAGGCAGGTCCACTACTGACTGAGCCACCGAGGCATTCAAATTCAACGTCGATGGCTCAGTTTAGTATCGACTGATAGGCGAGTTGCTCCCATGCTATGATGATCTCTATTATTTGTTACGAGCTGCACCTTGCGATATTACTTACGCTCAAAAAGTGACCTATGTATACCTATGTTTAAACCATCTAGGGAACCAACTAAAAAATTATGTACATTTATGAACTAATCCATTTTTTTCTCATATTTCAGATGAACGTTTTCGTTTTATTTAAAATGAAATGATTACACGACTTTCACGAAAATTACCCTAGAAGTGATAACATACGGAGCGACTTCAATAAATACCATAGATTTCGATGTTATTAAAGCTTTTAAAGCAGACAAAACTGAATAAAAACGGAGCAGAAGCTATGAAAAAACGCTAAGGCTGTCGCTTAGGCATGCGAGTTCTGCTAAGCCTAGAGCACAACAATAGAGCGAGTACATAAAAAAAAAAGACTATAAGTGTGTTATCGATAATATAATGATTGATATTACTTGCTGCACCTTGCGGTGTTCCTCACGGTTAAAAAGTAGCCTATACTGTTAAATGAAAGTTTTATTCGGACTTTGTTATAGCTAGTGAGCTTTGTGATTTATTTATTTAATGTATTAAACAATTTAAAATGTAGATTTTTGGTGTGTGTTAATTTTGTAGGTAAGTGTCCAAATAATATAAAGCCTTCTATATACCTTCTATATTCGTGTAAGTAGGTCCTAGGATCCTGAGATAGAAAAAGTAATATTTCCGTCTATTTATTGATCGAGCGAAAGCAAAAGTTGGCATTAACTGTTTGATCGATGACAACTTGAGTATGTCCCGTTGATCAATCCGATTTTTATATGAAATTTTGCAGGCAAGTAGTTCGTGCAAACAATTTTTAAGTTCGAATGTGAGACAAAATTGGTCCAGAGGTGCTATTCAGAATCAGATTCGAAAACTTTTCCGATCGGATCCCACAAATTTTAAACTCAAATTATGCGCTCTCAGCCTACTTTTATACATTTTGGAATAGGGAATCGAGTATAAATGCGATCGGAAGAATGAATTGCGTTTAAAAACTTATGAAAACAGACTGAGATTCGAATAATTTGAGTTTAAAATTTATGGTATTCAAACGGAAACGTTCCTGAATGATTGTGAATACCTATGCAGGAGTTACGATGAGACGAATTATTACTAGTAGTAGCTGATTCCTAGTTTGTCTAGATCTAGCCTATGTAGCTTAGAAAATTACTGGCACAGAAAACTATGTAGGTACGAGAGCCGTTTCGTTACCGCACATCTTAGCGGCACAGGAAGGGTCAGCGCTTTCGTTTCTTTTTTGTTTTCGAAGAAGGAATTCGGTTTTGTCACTCAAAATTGACAGACACTTTGATAATGACAAAGGAACCATAGGAATGAATGACGTTGTGCTAAATAAATCAGTGGTGTATTTAGGTACAGTTAGGGGGAGAGGGCTTTTTCTCTATGAGATATGAGTAGGTTCTTGCTTCGTTCTCCATATCAATGTTGAGCTAATTAAATTACAGCACCGAAACGAAGACACTAACCAATAAAGCTAGTTCATAGGTTTAAAACACTGCGAGCATTGTTTTTTTTTTAAAAAAAAAATCCAAAATAAGGTTATCCGTCGTAGAACTAAGACAACCAACATAGCAAAGGTTTAGCAAGTTGAAGTGGCAAATATGAAAATGAAATGGTGGTGCTCGTAGAAAGACCGATATCCGTTATTATTTTAAGAGTGGATACCGAGAATCACCAAACGTAGATTGGAGCACCCTGCCATCGAGTAGAGCAACAAACTGCGCCAAACAGCTGCATAGGTGGACGCTTAAAGCAGAAGATCGTGTCATGTATCGTTCAGTAGAACGCTCACGCTCTGAAATGGATCAACATTAGATATGCCGATGCTCATGATGATACTAAATGTAAAAATAATAGGCTTTCACCACACTAATACTTTTATTAACTACCTACATCCTTGAGATTACGTTTTTATCTTATAATTTAAACAGCAAATAACTCATAATATAGTAAATCTTTGGTGTAGGTAATATTGCAATTGTAATAAGATGCATCCATCTAGATACAATTTTATGGAATTGAGGTGGCCCCATCTAAACGCCCCGCAGAAACATCCTAGCTACGTAACAGTGACGTCAGTCGTTTTCAGCCGGGTAGAGCAGCGGTCGAGCTCTAGCTCACACGCTTGTGAACCATTAGTGATGCTGAGCCGTTCACCAGCCGTTTTTTTTTTGACAAACGCAACGTCAACGGTTCAGTTAAGCATCGGCTATGATTAACTGAATCGCCCCCCAGAACAGGCCAAATCCTGCCACCATTTGAATATTGTATTACGAATTTCCATCAGCACCTTCAATATTTGACCCAACATCTGGTGCAGGATGGACGATATTTAACGTAGTAAATCAGAAGTATGAGGTAAACTCACATCCGGTTGAATATATTCACTCGCGTAGAGCCAAAATCGAAATAGAAAGATTTGTTTCTCGTGAATAGTAATTGATAAATTTTAAATATTTTGGGACACTTACACACGGTCGCCTGACCCCAAACTAAGCAAAGCTTGTACTATGGCTGCCAGAGACGGATATACATACATATTATATATTTTTAAATACATACTTAAATACATTTTAACACCCAGACCATAGAACACACACAAATGTTCATCACATACATGTTTGCCTTAGGTGGGAAACGAACCCACGCCCCCAAGCTCAGAAGGCAGATTCACTACCAACGAGCCACCGAGACACACACATATTCTAAATTCTAAATGATACTCGTGGTCACCTATTCAGATATTGAGTGGATTAGGCGTTGACTCGTAAGCAATGATTTGATTACCCGTCTAAAACTTTAAACAGAATATTTTTAAAGCGCCAGTACAATTTATAACTGAGAGCTACTTACCGGGATGGATGACAAGTAAAATTATATTCAATTCAAATATTTATTTCAAATAGGTACATCAGAGTACACTTATGATATGTCAGAAAACAAAAATTGCCAAAATTATAATTAATCGAAAATAAAATAATGTTAATGTTATAGGTCCTTGTTTCTTAACCCCCGACGCAAAAATGAGTGTTATAAGTTTTGTCTCTGTGTGTGTGTGCGTGTGTGGCATCGTAGCTACCGAACGGATAAAACGTTTTTGTTTTTTTTTTTTATAAGGTGAAATTTTCGGGCGTGTTCTTAGCTGTTTAATGAAAATCGGTTTTTAATTTTTTAATTAGATTTACCTATACGAGTTCAGAGAAACAATCGTAAGACTCAGAATTTTGGAAGGGTTAAAATTGATACTAGGGCGTGAAACTTTGCCTACAGCGTATATACAAGCATCTATCGAGGTCGATCAGTTCATCAACGCTGCGTAGCTACTTACACCCTTAAAATATGATTAAAATTCCCAAATTTAAAATAACCTCTACTGAAATATTTGAAACGTGACGCGAGACTTAAAATTTGGTTGTAAAATAGTGTAAATTGGCACTGAAGTCGGTTGTAAAATTATAATAATTATGTTATACGAAGAGATTGTGGAAGATATCGCTCCACATTTTATGGATCATATTTCAGAACGGCTCGAATTTTTAAATAAATCTAGATAAGCAGAGGTTATAGAGATAGTAAGTGTTGTTGCAAAAAATGTTAGTTAATACTTATCTCTTAGTGCTTACGTCAAAAAGAAATCCGTTTGGTTTTTTATAGATAAAAAAGATGAGTATTTAGGTAAATATTGTATCAAGACTTTAGAACAAATAAAAAGAAACAGATCTAATATGTTCACCCATGTATGTAGTGTCAAAGTCAAAGTCAAAATGTTTTTATTCAATTTGGGTACCAAAGATACACATAAGTGTATCTTCATACCCAACCAATATTATATGTATCTTTGGTACCCAAATTGAATAAAAACATTTTGACTTTGACTTTGACACTACATAAAAAAACTTTGACGTTCATAAGAACGTCAAAGTTTTTTTAAATAGACTCGACCGCCTTGTTCGGATAAAGAACCTCTACTCAGAAGAACAGGCAAGAAACTGAGGGGCATTTTTAATTTGTAATGTAAATTTACATTGACATTTTAGAAATACCCACCGACAAGCTAATATAATTCTATGTGGTTACAATAATATTTACCCCACGAAGTTTGGAGCAGTTATAATTCTTGTATTTTTTTAAGTTCAATTTACAACTATTGGCTGTTTTTAAATAGTTCACTTGTTATTAAGACATACATGTCTATAATTATTGTGTCTATTTATAATATGTGTGTATACATAGAATAATAAATTAAACGAGATCTTAATGCTTTAACAGGTAGTAGCACAATTGCAGAAACTAAACAGTTTTAACTACAACTGCCGTACTACGAGTATAAACTTGATAAATAATTAAATATTCTACTAAATTTTAGTAAATATTATATACTCTATTCATCACATTATCTGGAATTACATTACCTTAGAATAGTCTAGAGGCTTTACAAAGTAATATGTTATGTAATTTCAAACTAATAATTAATTTAATTAACCTCAAGTAGTCGTAGATATTAGGCGTTAGTTTTGATTGAGGCAATAGTCGTAATTCAATGTCTTCATTAATTTCACCCATCGGCGAATTGCTCATCTAATTGGTAGAGCACACACTGTTTAATATTGAATTTAAGGAATAATATAATGTATGTACAGTATTAAATTAATATTACCGAAATAGACTAGGAAGATGTGAGAGATGAACAGGATTACCGCTAATTTGTGGATAATCCGGCAGGTTTACAAATACCTGCGTGTTTTCAGAAGATCTTATGTAACTACTAGCTGTCACCCCGCGACTTCGTTCGCGTTTTGAGCTATCCTATCTCTCAAGTTGGATCGAACTGCACATGGTGTGCGAATTTTATTATAATCGGTTAAGTGGTTTAGGAGTTCATTGAGGACAAACATTGTGACACGAGATTTATATATATTAAGAAGAAGATGTGTGATATTCGGCCATAGAGTATCTAGCATTTTTCTTCTATAAGTAGGTGCTTATTAACCGATCTTGTTAAACAAAATATAAATAAAATTGTCAAATAATGGGTGCGTAAAATACCCACAAGTATTGTAGGCAACCTAAAATACTTGTTGGTATTTTACGCCCCTAACATTTAAGATAAGAAGTATTATTATTATTTCTTATCATTTTTTTTGTATTGCGTACTATTTCTTTGGTTTTTAACAACATTTTTATCGTGAAATGGTACTAAACAGACAGATACAGACTGACGCTTGTAGTTACTTATACACCATACTAATATTTTAAATCTCGATATGGAAATGGAACATTTGGATGGATGGACGTTTATTACTAAATCGCGTCAGAACGGCTGAATAGATCTGGATGAAATTTGGCACATAGATAGATTTTAGTTTGGAATAGCATTTAAGTTATTTTTTATGGATGAAACTACGACGCGCCGCTCGTTTGAAATAATTAAACTTATTTAATTAGTATAACTCTGCATAATCGAAACCATAGGTGTATTTTAAAACAGAGAAAAAAATAAAGGCATAATATATCTATGTGCCGTTCTCTGTGACAGTTAAATGACTGACATATAAAATAAAGAAATCAAATTATGAATACAACAAGAAACAAGGGATTTTTCTCAAAGAAAAGTTATTGAAAGTTTTAAAACGGCTAAACAAATTTTCGTGAAAAATGGAGAACAAGGAGATCAAGGAGTTCGATTAGCACCTCCATTTTTGTGTAGACAGATTTAAAAACAATCAATAATATAATTTAAATTCTTACCTTAATCTTCTTCAGGAAACTACCTCTGTGTGTGTTTTTTCAAGCACAAATACACCATTGTTATTAATATGTCAGTTCAAACTTAGTTAACAACATCACTGGCACAAAATAATAATTATAAAAAATATAAAGCTAAATTTGCTAACTTGCCAAATCCAAAAAACACAATATTAAAAAACAAACCCTCAAACAAACAACGAAAAACAAACTTTTCAAAACTTTCCAGTAAAAAGTTTTCACACCAATTTATTCACTGCAAACTGTTCTAAAATTTAAATAAAATAAAAAGTTTCCATAGATTTTTTTTTGTTATTTCCTTTTTTAAATTCTCGATATAATTTGGCTGCGGAGGTACAAAGTATGCAGCCTCGATCGCGCCTGTGCTAGAGCGGTCGGTCGGAGTGACACTGTTCACTCGGCGGGCTCCGGTCGCGATTTGAAGTTCGAACACTGAGGCGCGCAAACGTCAAACGCTCAGTGCGACTTTTCACGCTTGGACATTATTAAATAGGTAATTAATTAATTGTGTCCATAAACACTACCTAATGGTCTGTTGACGTAAACACGCAACATTTTATTTATGATTAATTGAATTTTAATCAATGAGTGTTGGGAAAAACCTTGTATTAAGCGAACTATACCTAAATGATGTGGGACTGGAAAATAATGTACTTATTTATCACATTTTATTTAAATACTTACTTACAGATTGCTGGTAACTAGCAGTCTCTACATTTTTTATTTTCGTGTAAAACTCAAACGAGGTAAAAAAAACTTAAACTTTTATCGGGTTTTAAGTACATATCAAACTAGAAAGTAAAACATTATTAGGAAAGCTAGAGGCAAAAAATTATCAGCACCAAAATTTTTCAAATCAAAAAGGAAGCAATACTGAAGTCAATTAAATTAAGTACATGACCGCAAGTTTACTCAGAGTTCTATCCCAAGCAAACAGTCAATTACGAAACCTTAAAATCGAGTGCTTCCGCGGTGTAAACCTAGTTCATTTTAAATTGAAAAGTGAAGAGCTAGCTCGTAGATAAAGTTTAACATATTTGAAGAGCCCTGCTGGTATCTCTAACGCCTGCCGTACATTAAGCCACTACGCGGCCAACATACGCGATCACATGTTATAATAATATACTCCGCCAGGTATAGCATTCATAAACACGTAGTGATGTCAATCGATGCTTAAGCAAGACCGAAATAAGTAATTTACAACAAGTTCGAAAGAGACGGACGACGATGACGTCATCATGTGTTAGCTGAAAGCTAGACTTGTTTTTTTGGATCATGCGCGATGTGGTATATATATTTACATTGTAACACAGTTTTATTAATTATTATGAAAATATTGATAAACAAGTATTTCAATTTCATTGAATAAATGACATAAGTATTATCATTTATCACAATACGTCGATAGCATTCTATTCTCATAATATTTTGAGGGCCGCACACTAAAAGAACGCTCAGTTATGAATCCCGATTTAAAAACTGGTATCATAATTAAAACCAAGCCCTAAATGTATGACTGTCATTTAAAGCTTGTCGCGGCCACGAGTGGCTTGATGTGCGGCAGCTTTAAGCTAATATCGGTTGAACAAATATTTGCCTACAATCTGCGCATATTTACGTAAAGTTCAATAAAATCGCCTTCACTTAGAATTAATTAACGAGTTTCCTATGAAAGGTTTCTTATTTGAAACGTATAATGCTAGAATTAATTTGAGGAAAAGGAAGAATCTTCAAGAGCCGAGCGACGCATCAGTGAATTTGGTGAATCTAATAATGTTTCGCGAAATCAAAAGAAGAAGCAAGTGAAAAAATGGCCAATTCTCTGCCTAATTTATCTTTTCGGTAAAAGTATTGAGTTCTGTTTAATAAGCATAAATAAAAAATGTAAAACCCCCGATACCGATTTTCATCTTGCACTAAACATAAAAACACTAATTCAATTCACCTTTCAAACAAAATCAAAATCGGTTTATCCGTTCAGGAGCTACGATGCACACATACACACACACGTCAGACATAGACACGTCTAACTTATAACACCCCGTCGATTATGCGTAGGGGTTTTAAAAACCAAAGAAATTATACATTTGATATTGGCCGATTAAAAATTCAAAAGTTAGTCCTAGCTAAAACATTTTACTTTAAGCGATCAGAAAACGTGAATTTCTAGCTAGAAATAATCTTAGAATAACCCGTCAAAAGTTTATATAGGATCAAGCTAAAAATAAAATTATTCAAGACGCGCATCTTTTAAACCGAGAAACACTGCCAGTTCCTTTTAATCTCTAACACGATTTGTTTATTTATTCTAATACAAGGGCCTTTACATTAGATAAACAGATAATATTTATTTAAACGTAAATCTGCGAAAACAACAGCAAATAATTGTTGCCTAAGAGCTGTTAAACATTCATCTCTCACTAAACATCATTTACCGATTCCGGCTCTTGAGTGCTAATTCTCTGCCGCCAACATACTGACCATAAATACCTACGCAGGTTTCGATCAAATATAAGAAAGAAACGGTACGAAAACCTAAAAATAGACCGCATAAATTAGGTGCTGCACACAATTCACTGTAGTCACAAACAAACGCAACCAGTCGCTACAGTGAAAACTTTTGTTGTCTCGTTCTCGCCATAGTCTCTTGTACGTTTCACTTTCTTTGTTATTGGTACACGTAACATAAAACTGTCATCAACGGAGCTGTGTAGTATCTGTTTGCTTGTAGTTTATATCGAGTCCACGCGCTGTGTATTAGAAATTAGACTCCTGCCGATTCTTTCTTATATTATTTCGATGTAGGCAGGTAAAGAAATAAACACCCTGAAAACTTTCAGAAACATGACTAAGTATAAAAGACGTAAGTGCCGCGCGTTAAATGGTTCTTACGTCGTTTTGTGAATGAGTGTGCGAAGTGAGTAGCTACTTGTTTATTTTATTTGGGCGGTTAGGAATGGAACTCGAAGGAGTTCGTCGATTCTAACAGATTCTGCTGAAGAGTAGGCCAAAATATTACATAACATTCGAGCTTTTATCTAGAGAGTAGAAAAACGTAGCTCGATAATAACATAACATAACGTCACACCTTTCCCCCGAAGCGGCTCACAGTATTACAACATCTAGGTACACTTCGCCGGAGGATAATCAGTCCCCAATGTGACAGGGGGTGAGCCTGCCGCTATACTCTGGGCTCCAGTTATATAGCACATAAACGTATACATAGTTATGTTCACACAATAAATAAATTGGTGCGTGCCTGGACTGGCATCGAACTCGCCCACTCTGGCTTCAGAGGCGAGCCTCTGACTAGGCTATCATCGCTGTTTGCTCGATAATAAGTATTAGAAAAATGCACAAGATTTGCGTCAAGGATGTCATGGTGTAGATAAAGTAACATTGACGCCATGCGATAGCGATGACGTTAGTCGGAAAATGTATGCAGTTGACATTTATAAACTGCGCCCTACGGTGTTACCTGCGGTTTAAAAATAGCATGCTATTCCAGACTGTATTGTTATAATCTATCCCTCTGCTAAAGGACAACGGGCAAATTGGTCCAAAAAATGCATAAGTTTGCACGCAGCGTTGACATATAAAGCATTTAGTAGATTATTTTATGCATTAAAAAAAAGTACGACACCGGTAAAATTCAACCTACAGAAATCGATATTTTTATTTTTAAGAATAGTAAAATATTATCAGAAATGTTAAGCAAAACCTCCATGTTGACGCCGCGAATCACGATGACCAGACCTGCATGGTGGGTGCAGTCAGGGTGACAAAGTCAAAGTCAAAATGTTTTTATTCAATTTGGGTATCAAAGACACACTTAAGAACGTCAAAGTTTTTTTTAAATAGTGTCGACCGCCTTGTTCGGATAAAGAGCCTCTACTCAGAAGAACAGGCAAGTGGGTGGGTGAATATTATGTAAATGGCTACAATTTTTCTTTTAGTTTTCGTTTCACAAGGTTTATTAAATCATAACTACAACACAAAATTGTGTTGTAAATCATAACTAAAACACAACTGTGGGTTCGAGTTCAGCAAGATTCATTATGTGAAAACCTATAAACCTTGCCCCAATGGAAGAAGACTCAATGTAAAGATTGGTAGTCCAAGGTCAGGTAGCAGGAAAGAGAGGTAGAGGCAGATCTCCTACACGCTGGACGGATCTCATCAAGACAGCCACAAACGCTTCCATAACGGAGAGCTCTCGTAATGCGACGAACCGGCTAAAATGGAGAAGCATTGCGAGAGCAGTGGTTACCGCCGCCGGGAAGAGTGACGACGGTGAAGACCCACCATGTACCACCATCTTAGTAACCACCACCACTCTGCCAAGAGTGCCCGATTAAGAAGATAAACCTTGCCTACAAATTGGCTATAGTGTCAACCCTGCGGGTGTTTTGACCAACGTCCATTTATTTTTGCCCATTGTCTTTTTATGTAAATCCGGTCAGTCGTTCTTGTGAGACTGAGTACAAACATCTATCCATCCATCCAAACTTTCGTATTTATAATATTACTAGCTGCGCCCCGCGGTGTTATCCGCGTATTTGGCTACCTCTATACAAAATTCCATCAAAATCCATCCATCCTTTGGAGCGTGAAGAAGTAACAAGTATATACATTTATGCACTTAGACATGCACTCAAAAACTTTCACCTTTAGAATATTAATGTGACAGTGTGATGATTAGAGTGAAGATTAGTGTGATGACTATAATAATAGTGTGAAGTATGATAGAAATGCCACGTGGTCTTTTGTTAACTTGTCCGATCAACAGTAAACGTTTGAGCGATTACCACTGACGAAGTATAATAACCGAATCGAAGCGAATAATCTTTGTGGCAGTACCTTGCTCTACCTATTTCTGCTTAAGGTGTATGGTAAGGCGCCGCAGCTATCTCGCTCGCTCGCGACACTATAATATTAGATTTAAATTATAGAATGTATTTTTGATAAATTTGCCTCTATCAATGCATTAAAAACAGTATTACAAAGTAGGTATTCAAAACAATTTTCATGTTGATATTTATAGTTTCTACTTACAAAAACGTAATATCAACATAAAAAAATATTCTGAATACATTTTAATACTTTTTTCAATGCGTTGATAGAGGTAAATTTATCAAAAATAGGTACATATTCTTTAGTACTATTTCCTGATTTTTGTACGCTCCTTAGGGGTTGAATATAGTGAGACTTTTTGGGGGCTGAGCTACCCACGTCCGTAGGAGTGTACTCTATTCTGATTCCCTACACGTGGTCCCCGGTAGTGCTAACCGGGTAGCAAACTCTGGTGGGAGGCTTCGGCCGCGGCTAGTTACCACCCACCGGACCAAGCCATGCCGTGAAATGACCTAGTCGTGTTTCGGGATGTAGTCCGGTGTAACCGTTCCGAAGACGGGTCTGAGCTGTAGCGCACTTGTAGCGCCTCACTCAACTGCCGTCTTTGTACTTCTTCACTCTACAAAACTTCAAGGCTAGAGTGAATAAGTACCTTATAGGTCGTCGTGCTCCATCTTAGACCACAACGTCGCTTAACATCAGGCGAGTTGGTGGTCAAACGCCGACCTGTTATACTCGTACATAAAAAAAAAGACTCTTATTTATCAACTATCCTGTATGTACCTATATTTCTGCAAATAAATGATTTTGAATTTGAATTAGTTTTAAATCTAATGTAATAGTGTCGCGAGTGAGCGAGGCAGCTGCCCTGCCTTACCTTAAACATTTCCCTCCCTGTTTGATAAAATTCGTATTTTACCGCAATTGAATTTACGATAATTGAACTCTACTAACAGCTCTTTGTTAAGTTGTGGAAAACAGAACAAGTTACAAAACAAATTAGTAACACCATATCGCTAATGTAGCATTAACTTCTAATGTTCTGTTGTACTGCACTCAGGCAAATTGGAATTTAGTGAAGCTACCACATCACGAAACTTTATATTAACTTTAAAGAAACTTTAGGTTTATGAGTTAAGTTTTATTACCTTCTGATATTGATGAGTTTGCTTTGACAACAATTGCATCGTTAAATTGTACGAAGCTTTAGAAATATTTCGTTGTTTCGTTGAAGTCGGCGTGTTGACTTAAGTCACGTTGACACGATCAGAGCGTGCTCGGACCGAGTGGACTCGTTGGAGTAAGCTTGATACGAGTGTACTAGGATAGCTGTTGATATTAACATAGTTCATTCGGATCATGTTCCTTAAATAATGAAGTTAACATCAATCAATGACAGATTTTCACTTCTCAATACTATTCAGTAAATATATAGCCTAGTTGGAGAAGGCCCGTCTCTCAAGACAGACGGAGCGAGTTCAAACCCAGCCGATGCGACCGACGGCACGCACCATTTTGTTCATTGTGTGAACAAATGTGCGTATTGTATGTCATCTGCTACATGACGGGAGCCCGGTGTATGGCGACAGGCTCGTACCCTGTCACATTAGGGACTGAATATCGTCCGACGAAGTGTGGGTGTTGTATACCTCTGCCAGCCTCTTCGGGGGAAAGGCGTGACGGTATGTTATGTTATGTAATACTATTCATATCATATCCGAGCCAGCTCCGAAAAGCAGGACGTGGTTCGAGTCATCGGATCGGACGCCAATGTCCGAGTGCACTCAGATTACCGGTTGCAACTATCGGAGTAGCGTCCGAGTAAGAACTCGAGTGCGCTTGATCCGAGCAAACTCGGATCGTGTCAACGCTGCTTTAACTACGGCTTTACATTGTAAAAAAAAATAAAAAAAGAAGTAAGTAACAATGTCATATCTTTCTGATCTTTATTCAAACAACCTTAGTTACGAATTTGAGAACACTAATGACGAAAAGGTAACAAAGTACTTATGAATGTAAATTTGTATTAGAAACAAGTTTCACATTCTCGCATGAAACACCTACTTAGTCAGGTATGAAACACAAGTGAATCGTACATGCCAATTTGAGTAGCAAATCACCACGCTCAACGCGAAGAGCTTATTTAAAACTGCAATCCCATTTCCCTCGCAGGAAAAGAACTTGAATCAAAATGAAAATGTGACTTGCAACAAGCAGGAGGCTGCACGCACTCACGCACACACACACACACACACACACACACACACACAGTATCTCTCACTGACGTTCTAACTTTCAACCACTCTAATTTAGCTAATTTTATTTGCAAATATATTTGTTTAGTTTGCAAACTAAGCCAGTCCAAGCCAAATAAATAATAAATGTAGTTTCATGTGTTTCATTAACTGCAAACAGGCGTGTCGAAATTTGCGTGTTGAAATGCGAATTTTGAACGCGAACCCGAGATACCCAGCGTCTTCACATGAGCTTTCAGCTATCTAAACTATTTCAGGTATTTCTGCATGATAAATTAATTTCAGTAAGTACATGCTTCACCTTTCATACGCAGGCCGTGACACGCGCGTTTTTGGTCCTAAGCGAGCGTGACCGAACTCTAAACACGCTGTAGATATGACCAGGGGCCCGTGGGATATTTTGGCGTGAACGATTTTATCTTGATCACTTTCTCTCCCAAGACTTTTCTAACGAGAGTGACAGTGATAGAATTAGCATTGCACGTTACAGAAAAGGGCACTTGTAAACTTTATGAGTACAATGAATTTTCGAGCCTCTAGGGCCGGACCTTGTCTCATAATTTAATTAAGAACATTCTTAATTTTTCTTATTCCTTTTCAGTAGATAATTAACTTAGGATTCCAAAATAAAACACGGACTACTACAATCTTATTTAAAAAATAATCTAGACTGGAGTGGGATAGGATGTGGTTCCATTTTAAACACGCTTTCGCTTTAAGCGGCCATTACACTTTCCAATTTGTAGTATGCTATCTTAGCGTGGCTAAGCTCATGCCATAGAAAAAATAATGGATTGTTAACTGTCCAACAGTTTCAACATTTTCTAATTTTAGCACGCTAGCTCACCTAGCGTACTTACTGCAAATTGGAAAATGTAATGTACGCTTTAATATTAGATGAGCTGAAATCGAACACATATCTATGTATGTAAATAAAATGTTGTCTACTTCTTTAGATCTAAGAAAATCGAGCCCTGAGAATTTTCTACTTGAATTTCCGAAAATAGGTACTAAATTGTTAGATAGTGAGATTGTTTTATATTTTGGGTTTAATACATATTTGAGACTTTAGAACAAATTTGGGACATTTTTTAGACACTGTCGATTGACCCCAAACTAAGCAAAGCTTGCACACTATGGCTGCCAAAGACTGATGTATGTACATACATATATAACATATATTTTAAATACCTACTTATACTCGTATAGATATTAACACCCAGACATAGAACACACAGATATTCATCACAAGAATCTTTGCCCTATATGGGAATCTAACCCACGCCCCCAAGCTCAAGAGGCAAGTTCACTACCAAGTAAGCCACAGAAACAGAATATATATTTTAAGTTATATTCAATTCGTAGTTGAAAGGCATTGGTCTTAAATAAAACACTGCAATTTTAGCCGCAAAACCATGACTTTTTATTTCAAGAAAATCTTTAGTTTAAAAGAAAACATGCTAAGGGAGCTGAAAATGGAACAGCTGCATAACACATTGCAGAATTTCATCGCATATTCATTCACTTACCTACGAGATGTGAAAAAAGAGATTATTTGCAAGGTTAGCACAGAACTACTCGGTTCTGTCTAACCAACTTGTCTGAATAGTTGTTTGAAGGAGCTACTAACGTATTTTCATGTTTAAACGAACAAAACCTTGCGTTACATTTTAGTTCCTGCATTTGGTCAACCGCATGGATAAGTTTGTTGTAATGTTCTTTAGATGCAATGCAGGTTTTCAATACAGCTTATTGCATTTCTTAGCAGCCGGGTACCGGTGTACCGAGTCAGTGCGTAGGTAGCGGCTTTTACAGTTCAAAGTTGATTTGCATCTTTATTAAGTACCTACATTGGAAACAAAAAGAGAGATTAGACTTGCAATACATCTAAAAGAAATGTTTTATTATTGTTAACCCTACTTTATACCCTCGGTTAAAAGGAAGTCCGAAAACACCCGGTATAAGTTGATGCATATTGAACTCTACTTATTCGGACTGTACTTAAGTATTCCTTACTGGCGATCTATTTCAGCTTACAAAATGTAAGCTAGTTTTTGTGAAAGCGTTTGTTGACATAAACATACATAAGTAGGTAGGTACTTTTTTTTATTGCATACATAATACTTAAATGTATGTACACATTCTTCTAAGACTTATCTAGAAACAGCTAGAAAGTGATCCCTACATAATAAAATACAGGGGTATCTCTGAATGACGAACATGTTTTAGGATCTCATTATACGCATAATTATAACCAACTCTTACAAAAAAAACAGCTGTTCCATACAAAAAAAAATTGATCGTCGACGTCGTAAGGAAATTTTACAAAAACTTTATCAAATCCTACTAATATTATAAACGCGATAGTTTGTAAGAATGGATGGATGAATGGATGGATGGATGGATGTTTGTTACTCTTTCACGCCAGAACGGCTGAACAGATCTGGATGAAATTTGACATAGAGATAGATTATAGTAGATAGATTATTATAGACTAAATTATAGCACATAGGATACTTTTTAACCGCGGGTGAAACCGAAGGGCGCAGCTAGTTTGGATCTTAAGTATGTTGGCGGCTTTATTCTAAGAAAGTAGCGGGACAGCGCGAATAGTTTACAAATAAAACTGACGCGATTAGTGTTTTTAGGAGAGCGGCGCGCGATGTGTGCTCAAATTTTTTATAGTCAATGTTTAATTTAAACGAGCATAATTGCATTCTCCAGTCGATACTAGACGCACACCTCGCGGACAACAGGGTTTTTGTAACAACCTCTATGATTGTTGTCTTGTCATAGTCGTATGGAACAGCAATTTTTTTACTTTTTTTTTTGAGAGTTGGCCCCATAACGAAATTTGCTTATAATGATGAGTACAATGATATCCTAGAATATGTCCGTCGTTTAAAGATACACCCTGTTTAATAAAACCGTCACCCAAAACACAAATACATGACATGGAAAGTAATATGGAGTTCGCTAGTTAGAGGCACTCGATTTGAAGCCTCTCACGTGAAAGGTCTGTCGGACAGTTGGACAAAGTTTCTAACTTGCTCCAGATAGTTGGCAGCCTGCCAATCTTAACGGGCTTGTGTACAAAGTAGGAGTGAGACATCTTTAATTGCTGATTTCACTGACTGAAGGATGATGAATCTTAACTTTTGGTGGTTCATTGGTTTAGGAGTATGCAATAGTTATAGTTGCGCTTTGAATTATTTAATTATTCTACCAATTTTTTTTTTATTTTTATTATTATTTGACAGTATTTACAGTAAGTTAACTCACTAGTTTTGGGTTGTGTCTTCGTTTGATAGAGTATTTTATTAAACAAGCTACTCTGATTTTTTTTTTTTTTAAAACATACAATCCGGCTAGTTACAGAGTGGAGGGGTATTAAAAATTACAAAGTTTGAAATAAATAAACATTTATTATTTAAAATGTTTCTGGGTTTTTTTGGTTTTATGAAATATAAAAATTTTGATGTTTAAATTCAACCACTACACAACTAAGTAAATATAGTAGACATAGTAAAAAGTTAGGGACCCACATTCACTTACAGTTCAAACGTTTCAAAATAAACTAATCCTTTCTAGTTTCAAAACAAAATATCAATGACCAAAAATAACCTTCTTAAACAAAGTGGCATAATTCTCCAAACCCCTTTAATTGCTTCAATGCTATACATAATGCTTTGCCCTTTCCCTGACTTCTCAATGCGTCATGAGTCACTAGACCTCCGGTCGTTCAAAGTTGGCAGTTCGCTTCTCATGTGGATTGGCAACACGCCATCTATAATGCAAGTTCCTATGGTTACTAGCGTGACGTGAATTGTTTTTTTTTTCCATATTTTCAATGCTAAGCATTAAAAATGACGTCTCTTGTACATGTAATAACATCGAGTCATTCATTCACAGTATTTAATTCAGTAAAGTAAGATTGATTGATTGATTGATTGCAAAGCCGCCGAAATCTTTTGTAATAACTATGAAATAAACTAAAACTCCTTATACGCAGACTTCTCATATAGGTATTATGTTGCACGATAATGTGACACCTATTAAAAATTCAAAACTACACCAAATAAATACGCGTCACTTATAGCGTGAGAAATTTTGATTAAGTATATTTTATGGTTCAAGAAAATCATTTTCACGAAACTATTTCTAAAAAGTACCTTTACATATCAAGAACTTCATATAACATTATGCGGGAGGGAGAGTTAATGAACTACGAGCTTTTTTCACGCATTTGTTCTTCATATTAATCAGAAGTGCTAAATGAACATTAATAATATTCTGTCAAATCAACGTGCCCATCCGTCTGTTATCTCCTTTATATGGCAACACCGAGGCAAGAATGTCATAACATTGCCGCTACGATTGCATATTTGACGTGATTTATCATCCGGTTTGTCCTCTACGCCGGAGCTAGCAACAATTTTCATAAATCGTACTATGTAGCCTCACAAGCCAACTTTCAATAAACTAAAAGTAGGGTTGACTGAGGGAGCTAATGTTGTATTTTCTGAATATTAGTCGTTGACCATTGAATAATTTGTAGTTAATTTATTCGGTCAACATTATACATAAGTTGGTTGCACTCTTTGTCGCACTGTATTGTTTTGAAGTAGAACTGTGTTAGAATTAGTCAATTTTCCTGTTGATCCATTTCTTCCGGTTTGTCTGTCTCATGCCTCGGCCCTTTTGTCTTGTACACAAATTGATAAATGAACTGGAACTTCCATTTTTCTTGAGCCTACCTAACGCAAATATTGAAAGGAAAATTTCTTACTTTGTAAATGTTTTAGAAACTGTAATTCTTTTGACCCTGGGGATGTTTTGAAATGAATACTCTCGCTTGATTTGCTCGGTTCAGTCTACTTCAAAGCTAAAGCCAATTGCTGTACTCTTCAAAAGATACCAGAAAATTAATATTGTATGAACGGTGTCGTATCTTTTTGAGGTAGCCGTTCATTATCTATTTAATTAATCTTTATTAAACCTTCGCGTCAAAGCGAGTGCGTATCTATGGATCAGTTTGATTCAAGGGTTTCGTGGCATAATTAATTCCATCTCTGACCTCAATGTCTTTAGTTTTCAGCTTAAGGGCAGGGGCGCTAAAACTTTCATTTGTTGTGAAAATTATAATTATGTTAAATCTACTTTTAAAGTTTGATCTAAAATTCTAAACTTGTTACCTTTAAGGTTAATTATTTGGGTTTTAGACAATGAATTTTATTTTTGTAATGTAAAAAGAAGATTATCATAATCTAAAGACATTTTTGTCACAGTTATTGAATCAAATGTGTTTGTAAATCTTTGTCAATACTTCCATAAGTATTAAGTACGTATGTAATTCTTACTAAAGCGACATGCAAAAAAGAATGAGACACTTATTTTCTGAGTATTTTCTCAAAAGACTGTTACTTTTTTAGTAAGTAGCCATGGCCCATGACGTCCCCATATTAAAACCTCTCATATATTTCACGCGCTGTTCCTCCCAAACATCTTCTCAAAAAAATCCTTGACCTTCTGAATAAGTAAATAGATCTATTTGCAGTCAAAACAAAATACGCTTTGGTATCCCATAGCTGTCCACCTACGTGCTTATTTTCGCGTATTAACGTATAGCAGTGAGTTCTCAGACGTATGGCGATTTTCACACTTGTCTACATCATGCGATGGTTCACAGTATAAGCCAATAAAGAAACAAATTATAACGAAACAGTGCTAATCGTGTCCTCTCACTCATATTAATAAAATTGTGTGGTAGTGCGAGAGCGCTGACATAATTACCTCTACTTCTTAAGATTCGTTTCTTTACAGGATCAAGTTTTACTTACTACGTTTTTAAAATTGTATCGCTACGTTTTTAAAATTGTATCGAAGTGTTTCAGTATGTTTACAAAACTCGTGCGGTTGAAGATGATGCTGTACAACGCAACGCTTTTCCGAGCTGAACTTGGCTTGTCGCGTCTTCTCGCGTACCAATCAACGCGTGTTGTTAGGCACGGAACAGTGTGAGAATCGCTTTATAGAGATAGGTAGGCAGAGCTATGAGAATTCAGCGTTCATTAATCCACCAGCATTCCTCGGCTGACCCTGTCCACGGAATTCCATTGATGTCTTAGTTCCCAAATTGTTCGTATTTATTAAATAAATACCGAAGTTCTGGAGACGTACTTTGTTTAACGGGGATTGTTTTTGCTTTCAAGCAAACAGAAAATGAGTTTTAGATTTCGATTCTATTGTAATTACGATTTGATATTTATTTTATTTCTGTTTAGCCAAGATTGGATTCTGTCTGCGACAGAGTTCAATGAGACGAAGCTGAACGGACTTTGGAACAATTAATTTAGTTACTGTTTTTTTAATCCTAACAGCAGGGCTAGTCACTCGGCATGTTCAAAGTTACTTTAATTACTATATTTCTTAAATCAATGTAAACATGTAAACTAGCAAATTTG
Organism: Peribatodes rhomboidaria; assembly: GCA_911728515.1. Lineage (NCBI taxonomy): Eukaryota > Metazoa > Arthropoda > Insecta > Lepidoptera > Geometridae > Peribatodes > Peribatodes rhomboidaria. Next base: position 4,132,599 of record OU452175.1, on the reverse strand, counting down.
GCTATTGTTACGAAAGGATCACTTACGAGAAACTTTTCGTTTTAGGTTAGGCATGATAACCATCTTTTACAAGACTTCGCGTTTGCTTCTAGCTGGTTAGCTGTGGTCAAATGCGAACCCTGTCACACAAATAAAAACGGCACTAGGTATTCGGCATCAATAATTTTCTCTCTTCCGTATAGGCTCTATTCTATTTACTAAGAAACTTTTATTAACGAAGTGAAAACCTAATAAAGTAGATAAGTTAGATCCCTATCCCTTAGCAAAGTTTACATCCTATCCTAACTAATATTATAAATACGAAAGTAAGTTTGTTTGTTTGTCTATTTATTTATTTGTTTGTTTACGCTTTTACGCCCAAACTACCTAACCGACCATCATGAAATTCCGCATACACGTTCTGCAGGTGAAACCGCGGGGCGCAGCTATTTCAACCATATTTTTAAAAGCCTGAAACATTCAATTAACGGCTACAAGCTCTTAACGCAAATTCAAGGTCGATGTCTCTTAATAAAGTGGTCTCAAAATCAATTTACGTAACCGTGTTATTTTAACAAATTTTGTTTTAAACGCTTCCGGGATTTCCGAGTCTCCGGCTGCTATTGTCCCGGTATTATTCCTGGGTTTGCCGCAGTGGGCGCACTTTAATTTTAAGCCTCAATGGGCACCAAACCCCAGTCTCGGAAGACATTTTATTTATCATCTGTGCAATTCGCAATCAGCAAGAGAAAACCTAGATACAAACTACCGAACCTACTTTTTAGTTTTGAAAATAGCTTACTGAATAAATATGGCTTAGTCCAAAGCTGGACATCTTCATCTCAGCTGGAAGACGTGCACTGCTGCACAAACATCATAGATCATAAACCATGGAATCTCTCACAGATCTCCACAATAGTCAGTCTATCTAGTGGCTTCCTGTGACCCTCACTAGATCGTCGATTATCGTTGGTAATCCTTGTCATCCTTGGTCATCCATTCTGCGTATAATAGCTAGACCTGTTATAGCTTCTCTCAATGCACATCACTCAATCACTTCTCGCTGCCAGTCACTGCTAACTGCCTTACGTATAACGTCACTCCATCAAGTGTCAGAGACTCAGAGTATCCCACGTTACGTTTGTCAATTCGTGATGTGCTTACTTTTGAACATTAAGCGATTTTCAGGATTTTTCTTCTAGAAAAAAACTGTTTCGGACCGAATTCTTCAAGTCTTTTCAATTATGTTCAATTGTCTTGCGTCAAAAATTAACGCCATGTTGAGAGATATTTCTATCAAATACTAGCTGCGCCGCGCGGTTTCACCCGCAGTCCTGTAGGAACCGCAAATTATTTTTTTTTTAATAATTTTCATTGCTATAAACCTCACGGAGCCTGAGACCTTTCCAACAAATGCAAAACCGTGGAAATCGGTTCGTGCGTTCTGGAGTTACAGCGTCAGGAAGGAAAACCCGACTTATTTTTATATAGTAGATAACACTCTCTTTGTAATATAGCGTTTTTATTACTAAATGTCTCATTTAAATTACAAACTCTTATATAACGTCTAACTGTTAGACTACAATATAACTTACTTAGACTATCTATGTAAGTGTACTTATCTGTACTTCTGACGAAGTACAGACAAGTGCCTACATCAACTTAAAACTCTTGACTTTGTAATGTCAAGAGTAGAGAGTTTAACGACTGTTTTACGAATAACTTTGATAGATAAATAAATTAAATTTAAAAAAATCGGGACATTGTCACACACGGTCGCCTGACCCCAAACCAAGCAAAGCTTGTACTATGGCTGCCAGAGACTGATATACATACATACATATTTTTAAACACGTATTAAATAGGTATTAACACCCAGACATAGAACAAACACAAATGTTCATCACATGAATGTTTGTCCTAGGTGGGAATCGAACCCACGCCCCCAAGCTCAGAAGGCAGGCTAATTACCGACCGAGCCACCGAGGCAGTTGTAGAGCTGTGTTACGTAACTAATGTCCACTTGCACTAATTAAGAATTGCCTAAGTTCTTGCTTACTACCTCTAGCTAGCTCCTACCTAAATATTTTGGCACGAATTTAGCGAAGTCGCAGGTTCGAATTTTCGGTAGAATTCTTCTTGCTTGCGAATTCTTCTAGTTGCTAGAATTCTTCTAGCGAATATTTCGCTAATTAGTTAGTGGTAAGGAGTACTGAGTTTTAAATAGCTAAGCAACGACTTTATAATTCGACTTTATAAACGGCAATTCTTATATTATTCAGTGCAAGTGGCAACTCTTGTTTTGAGATGCACTTTAATGACTTCAATCTGACTTTTGCGTGCTGTAATCAAGCAGAGAATACATTGCTGCCGTTTTAGTTAGTCTAGAAGTAGTCGTTATTTGATACGTGCGGGATCTTTTAGGTACAACCAGACATCGATACTGTTTCTTGCGATAAAAGCCATTATTGGGGCAACATACATCGTTAGCACAGGGTTAGAGCATTACTTTAGTGCTAAGCTAAGACCTACTTTGGACCTCAGTACACATTGTTAACTGAGATACACTAAATAACGACGTTTGGCAAAACTTGATATAGGTATTATGTCATTATTTTGCTGTATAAACTTTGTAGGTATTGGCGTAGTGTTTTGTCGACTATCACAAGCGTTTCCGATGAGCTCCTGGACCGTACTTAGCTTGTTTTACGTCTTTAGTAGGTCTGTGTTACACTCTGCAGTAAATTTTAATAGCCGTAGCTGTGCGCCCTAATCTTGGAATTAAGTGATCGAGTTAGGAGATTGAGAAGACAATCGAAAGCTGTGTTAGTAAGTCGTATAGAGCAATGAGCATTGATAGAAGTTATAGTCGGTGGAATGTAGTTACCTACATCACGTAGGTGAAACGACACCGACGGCTAAGTTGGCGCGAGAAGTTGTAACTGTTATGTAGGAAAGGTATAAGAGACGACCGAGGGGGCATGACGGCAAAGAGACCGCTAGCAGCAAGTTGACAACGTACCAGGAGCCTTAATATTCGTTAAGATTTTTTTTTGGTCTTTGTTTCTCTCGTATGAAAAGTCATAGGAGTAAGAGTGACCAAGAAACATCTCACGCGTCAAAAATATAGGGCTTGCTTTGTCTCTGTTCCTTTTACATTGTCCCGCCAACGCACCCGACGGTAACCCGCTCACGGTTATGTAAATCTTGGCCAATATCCTCCATAACTAAGTTAGTTTATATAAGTACATCCATCGAGTTTCTAAGTTTAATGCCCCTATACAATGTATTAATTCTAAAGCTCTATTATTATAACTATTGATGTACCAAATAGCGTAGTAGAATCGTCCCATTGACGAACTTAATTGATTTGCAGTCATGTTTATTGTCTACTGTGATTTTGAACATAACATCGAGTTCAGCAATGGATTATTTACGAGGATATTAAATTGGATTGAACGCAATTTGCATAATCAATGAAATGTATTTGATGCAATTGTAGGGTTAGATATGAATCATACGAATTTGCCTATTTGACGAATGGTGGTGAATTTATTTGTATCTATTTAATGGGATTTGTGTTTATATTTAACTTTTATTAATCATTATTTTGATCAGATTTTGTGATTTGTACATATTTGCTTTTTGCGTTGCTCTTCAATTGCATTGTCCGGTGGACCACTGATTAAGATTATTATAACAACACATTAAAATAATATAACAGTCATCCTACTAATATTATAAACGCGAAAATTTGTAAGAATGGAAGGATGGGTGGATGGATGTTTGTTACTCTTTCACAACAGAACGGCTGAACAGATCTGGATGAAATTTGGCACAGATATAGAGTATAGTCTAGAATAGCACATAGGATACTTGTTAACCGCAGGTGAAACCGCGTGATATTTCACGTCACCCTTTGAAGGAAATTCAAACGTCAAGACAGACACTCAAAAGGTATTTTAATTAAACCTGTAGTGTAGTAACCAGGACAGTTTTCTTGCATTCCCGGAGCCAGCGGAACTCCCGCAGCTGGCTCCCCGCCAACTTCTCGTTTATTAAGCCAGCGCAGAACGCCGAGCTGGTATTTCCACTTTCCCCTACCATGCCACCCAAATGATAAGGAGCAATGATAGCCTAGTTGGAGAAGGCCCGCCTCTCAAGCCAGAGATAGCGGGTTCGAACCCAGCCGACGGCACGCACTAATTTTTTCATTGTGTGAAAGCAGATGACATACAATACGCACATATGTTGTGCGTATTGTATGTCATCTGCTACATGACTGGAGCCCGGTGTATGGTGACAGGCTCGCACCCTGACACATTTGGGACTGAATACCGTCCGGCGAAGTGTGGGTATTGTATTACATCTCCGCCAGCCCCCTCGGGGGAAAGGCGTGATGATAATATGATATGTTAACCAAATGAGCCATAGTAGAATGCTAAATTTTTAGACGAATTTGCCCCATTAATCCATTTAGGTGTCTCAAGCTACGCTGGTATTAAATGTTAGTGATGTCGTTAGTAAATGTAGTTAGTAGTGTCGGTGATGTCTGCTATCTTGATCTCACACAGGACCAGTTCAACAAACTTGAACGCCTTCAAAACCTCTGTATTAGGTTCATATTTGGCTTGCGCAAGTATGACCATGTTTCCGAGTTTCGAGCCAAACTCAAGTGGCTACCCATTCGTCGTCGGCGTGATGTTCATATTGTGTGTCTTCTCTACACTGTGCTATTTCACCCTTCCTCCCCCCATTACCTCCAGGAACGTTTCAAGTACCTCCACAGCACTCACCCTTTTTCCTTAAGATCGGCAGAGAATCTTAAGTTAGCCATTCCTTCACACAGAACCAAGTTTTATTCCTCCTCTTTTACATTTCAAGCAGTTATTTCGTGGAATGACCTACCTATCGACGTTAAGCGTGCTCCTTCGCTTGACGTCTTTAAGAGTCGTGTCAAGGCTCACTATCTTTCAAAACAATAGCCGTTTTGAAAGATAGTAAGATACTCGTATGTATGTCACAAAAGTCGCACTATGTAATTATTTATATATTAGTGACATTTATTTTTAAACATTTTTAAAGTATTTATATTATTTTTATTTCGTCTACTTATTAGTATTTATTTTGTGTATTTTTATTATTTTTATCTTATTATTTTTTACGTCTTGTAAAATTATGTATTAGATTATTACTATTGTATATTAGTATTAGAATTTTCAAGGCCTCAACTTATATAAATGTTCCTGTCCATTCAGGTTGCCTGGAAGAGATCGCTTTGAGCGATAAGGCCGCCCATTAAAAACTTAGTTAAGCCTTATTTAAGTAATATTGTAATTATTTTATGTTTTTAATAAAGAGTTGTTGTTGTTGTTGTTGTTAGTTGATTATGCCTCACTTGTGCTGGCATCCTTAGATTTTAGTAAGAAGTGTTTCAAAAAGTAGGTAGCTAAAAGAAATGACTTTCAGTAATTTGCCTCACCTACACAGAGCTACTTTTATATACCCCACCATCCCTGGTGCGGTATAAGTACAGTGTTGAAAATGGTGCTGTCCTCTCACACGCGTGGTGGGGAAAAGTGGGAGCACCCTTTCGAGCTGTATTGTCCGTACAATAAACTGCGTCGCCTATTTATCGGTATATTTTATGTCATCCGCTTCCTCATTAATGAAACAGTGAATGTTATTTTTCGGATTTACAGCGTGGCCACAAATAAGATTCGCTATTAAAAAATTATGATCTTGAAACCATAATCCAAACTAATTTACGACCTGACTACGTCGTAATACTTTAGTTGCTATTTGGCTGACAATAAAGAAAACCGGTTAACCGTCCTAGTAAGGCAAGGTAGGTAAGTACTTTTCTTAGGAACGATTCTCATTTTCACAAAAACAGAATCGCAGAACAAACTAATAAAGTAAAACGCACTCGTAAACGGCTCTACAGGCCCACTAAAGAGGGCCGTCTCTATAACGTTTACGAGAACTATTTAGACACCAACACGTCGGCGTGGTTTATTTATACGAAGGACGAGAGGCGAGGCGCGTTTACTTTTAGAAACCAAGGTCTGACTACATCCCTGGGCAAAATTAAGGCTTGTGAAGTCATCTATAGCTTGTGTAAATATACACTTTTTTGTGTTTCACAATGACAAATAGTCAGTCCAAGCCACACACAAAATGCTCTCACTGTTTTTTATGATTAAATGAGGAAAAAAAATATTTATAGAGTGACATGGTAATAAATTCATCATTGTGTGTATGAATAATGTAAAAAAAGAAGTTAAAATGTCCCATGTGTTTGTTTATATAAATATCTCTATTGTTTGGCAACCAAAAGTAACTGTCGGTACCATAAAGTCCAGGTTTTGAAAACAATACCTAGAGTACTAATAAAAATCTAAAAAAAATACATGTATTTCATTATTAACCCTATAATAGGATTTTAAGACAAAATCTCGTAATTTGTCAATCCATCAGATAGCCGTTAGGAAAGGGTTAAGTTAGTACATGTATAGAATGTACTAACTTTACCCTTGTCTCCCTTTAAATGACTTTTTAGTAAATATATTAAATTTACTATTCTGTTATTGTAAGGTCGTTGATTGACCTGAAATGTAAAAATAAAATAAAATATACAATTTTATGGCTCTTTCCTCTAAAGTTTTGTAAGTAACTAGCACTTATCACTACTCTATAGTTAATTTCCCAAAATAATATCAGGATATTCAATATTTGATTAATTAATTAACCACATTATTATGAAAACCAACGGCAGTCCCTAACAGCGATGTGTCAACAATTTGATCGGATCTGTTTCCAGTAAATTCATAAAGCGCAGCTAAATTTTATTCATTCCGCGTACCCTTTCAATACCGTATCGGGTATCAGAGCACATGGCAAACAAATATCGGAGTTTCAATTAAATGCGAAACAGTCAATACTAGCAGAGTTGCCAGTATTCGATTCACGAAGGACAAGTTCGTTCCAAAGTCGGATTTGCTCAGGATTGTATTGGACATTGTCATCGTGGCGTGTAATTTTGTATTGCACTTCGGCTCAGTAATTATCTTTCGCTAATAAATAAAATATCTCTTTAGTATTATTTAAGATCTAGATTTTGCTAGTTCCGAACTTACTTCTATGAGTAAGTACTTCCTTAATAATTACTTATACGTTTAGAGAGAGTTTCTACGCGTGAAAAGTTTTTCAGTCTATCTAGCTAGACATATTCTATTTCATCAAAGATTTACTTAGGTATCTCATCAAAAAAATCTTCGGTTTTGGTTTTTGTAATTCGATAAAAATCGAAATTAAAAATGGTAAAATCAGATCACCACCCGGAACACTAAAGACTTTTTGAATTAAAATTAAAATAGTCGTTAAAATGATCATGCTTTTCAACTCTCAAATATAAAGTCAATCGATAAAATTATAATACGTATTGGCGTTGCTTGGTTGACGAGACTAAATAGTACGAGTTTTTCTGGTGGGAGGCTTCGGCCGTGACTAGTTACCACCCACCGGACCAAGCCATGCCGTGAAATGACCTAGTCGTGTTTCGGGATGTAGTCCGTTGTAACCGTTCCGAAGACGGGTCTGAGCAGTAGCGCACTTCTAGCGCCTCACTCAACTGCCGTCTTTTTGCTTCTTCACTCTAGTAAACTTCAAGGCTAGAGTGAATAAGTACCTTATAGGTCGTCGTGCTCCATCTTAGACCACAACGTCGCTTACAATCAGGTGAGTTGGTGGTCAAACGCCGACTTATTACATACTATTATTACATAGTACATAAAAAAAAAAAAAACTAGCACACTGAAAAGAAGACCTATGTGAGTTGCGACTTGCGAGTTGAATGCAACTAGGATTTACTTACCTACATTTCGACATCGTAGATTAGTTTCACCGTCTGCAATACCAAGAAACTAATTCAAACTCTGTGGTCTGCAAGCACCCTAACCCGCAATATGGATAGCGTTCCGCATTAATTTTTCCTTTTTCCACCCACATTTCGAGCTTACCAGTAAAAGGAGCCCAAAGCCCAAAACTCTACGTTTAGATTGGAAGCTATCAAAGTAAACTTCGGCGGTTGCTTCTCAGACGGCAACAGTTTCATGTTATTCAAGCAGCGTCGGATAGTAATTACTCAGCAGTATCCAAATTGAAAAGATTTAAAAGTTGGCTCCCTTTGTACAAAATAAGAGGACGAACAGCGATGGCTCACCACTTTAATCTTTCGTAAGAGATGCCTTAAATAAGATTAAACTGCAAAGTGCTTGCAAAACTACGTTGAACTGAACGTGGTATGGTAATAGTTTAAGTAATAGTTCTAAGTAGAACGGTAGGGTGCAAAATCTTTTGTATTAAATATTAGTATCTTGCTGTGGAATAGTAACTTTTCACTTACTTACCACGAGACGTATATTTCGCTCAGTTTCTTGCCTGTTCAGATTATGGGTATAAAGTGACTCTATTTCCGAACAAGTTGGTAGTTATTTTTATAACTTTGAGAGACTTTCATAAGAGTATCTTCATCCATGTCGATACACAATTGTATAAAGACATTTGATTTGATTTGACGTCTATACTTCGTCGTGTTCCCTCTTGGTAGAGTGGTCGTAGTCATGGACACGTTTACGCTCATTATGTTTCGCTATCCGTTAATATTATTATATATATTGAGATAGACGTTGCTATTAATATCACGATACACGGGATCACGATAAATAGGTACTGAAGCGTAAACGTAAATGATATGTTTATAAATGTAAATATGTTAGTATCTACATCAAGTAGTATAAATACTGTGCACTGTAAGTAAAAAAACTTTAGGTACTTCTATTTAAAAAAAAAAAGTGTGTGTACTTATGTACACGCGTTAGAAGTTATACTTCTTAACCTCAAATCTATAAATGTACTCAAAACAGTTTATTCAAATCAGTTTTATCACTAATATTCAAAATATATAGATATACTAATAAATAATAAATTATTAGTAAATACTATCACCGTCGTATATGAAATTAATTTAATAAAAACACCAAAATAATATTTATTTATTCACTGTTTAATTGTACTCTTACGAAACACGTGTTCTAAATATAAAAATACTAGAATTTGCAACTTGAACATAGTTATCAATTTTCATGCCATCTAGAACTAACTTCACGATGTAGAATTTAGGTGTCGGTGTGCGCGCGTATCGTAAAAATTCACTCTCATCATTTTTCTCTATCACGCCAAAAGAAGTATAACTTCAAAAAGTACTTTAAATACGAGTAAATAAGAAATTAATCACATTTTTTGTCGCAAATAATCCGCGTTTGACCGCCAACTCACCTGTAAGTTGGAAAGCGACGATTTGGTCAAAGATGATGCACGCAGACTTATATGATATTCACTCTGGCCTTGAAAAGGCTCAGATCATAACTCTCAGGACAAGGACGCCGGCAGGTTGTTCCAAACCTTGGCCGTACGGATTAAGCACGTACAACGCAAACGTTTGATAAAGGTTCGGTAAAGGTTTGGTAAAGTACGTATCCGAGGAAAATCCACAATGTATGGATGGTAGTGGACCGATTTTATACTTGTCCTGTAGTAGAAAGGGGATGGTAGAATATGGTCATGTAGCTCTGATGAACATTCTCAAAAATGAATCTTGTATAAAATCCACAGGGTCGCTACTTTACGGCGGTGGTCCAGACTGAGAAGTTTTTTAGCTTCTCATCGCCTATAAGTCGAGCAGGACCCCGGTCTATTGGTTCAATAGCTTCAAGCTGATTTGTGTCTTTTAGAATTTTCAAATGTTTTTGTCAGGCTATTTTCAATGCAAACTCTATTAAAACTGACGTGGCCAATTGACGGTATCATTGTATACGCAATAAACGAAATATGTTTGAAAGCTTTTATCGTAAAAGTTTTTTACGGCAAGCACTTTCGTGGTTAAATAAAACAGATATTTGGTGTTCGTGAACATCTGTACATACGATGTTTAGAACTATATCGCAATACAGAATGTTTGTCAATTATTAAGAACATCGTGTCTTTGTTACAAAAATTTACTTTGACATGGATTAAGAATGGAAGACTTACGAAGAGCTGTATGAAATGATTTTGGACTTGTACCTTAACCTTGGGGAAAGTAGTAACAAAATAATGACATTTGCTACTGCAAAAGTGCCGTTACTAAGTGCAATTTAACAGAGCTTGGATTTTTATTATTTTTTATTATACATTTAAATATATTATAGTGTACCTATCGACATAAGAATGATAATGTTGTTGTTGATAGGCTTGCGTTTGGCCGACAACATGCCTGATGAAAAGCAGTGATGCGGCCTATACGATGGAGCACGCTTGTCTAGAAGAAACCAATTCCCTCGAGATTTCAAGACAGCCAGATTATAAGTGACAGGGAAACACACACTCTGGCAGAGTAGTCCACACTCTAGCGGTCCGTATAAAGGCGCTGGCCCACCGCGGCGCACGGAGAGACTAGGCACGTGTGTCTAGCTTCGTTTTGCAAGAACATGTATGTCATGGTATTCACCGCAACACATGGACACACTACGATGAATATGAGATTAATGACGTCTATACCCGTGGCTTGTTCGAATATAGCTCAACGCTGTCCACGCTACGCACGCGGTCCACGAAAGCGTAGTTTCACTGCGGGTAGTGGGACGGGCGGGGAAGCGACGCCTGGTGGATTTAAAACTGTGCTGCGCTACATTTGTACATAGACGTGGGTTTATATTCGTGTATAGCGTGTGCTGCGGTAGAAACGTAGACCCACGTTGTCTAACATGACAATGACATGAAATTACATGACGCGCAGCTAAAATGCGCCGCGTGACCTAGCCAAACGTGCACCGCGGTGGGGCGGAGCCTTAAGGAACGTGTTGTATTCCATTATTTTCTATTCCTTACATTATACGATCGTTGTAAACATTGGTATCTACAACATTAAATAATAATTAAATATTACTAACTCTACCTAGGTGGCAGGACGAAATTGTATCCGTTGCAGGAAGAGACTGGATGAACACTGCTAACGATAAAGAGGGATAAATGGAATTCTTTTAGGGAGGCTTTTACCCTGAGGGGGTTTACATTAGAAGAAGATGAAATTGCATAAAGTAGTATAATAATATAATTTATTAAATATCAAAATTAAAAATAAAATAAATTAACTAATCTAATCTAATTGATGTAGAATCAAATAAAGCTTTTTATTTTTATTATTATATTATTATTATAACTCTACCTAACTTTGTTTAATAATCAACAAACGAATACAACGGATAGCACCCGATTCCACCCGACCCTATAAATCTTAGCTCAACCCATAACAGCTTGTGTAGTCGAATAATTGTAATAATCATCATAAATTCACACATGTCTCAGAACGTTTGCAACACCCAAGTGCCATTTGTCGGTGTAGGCACAAATGTTGCCAGCTTTAATTAAAATTACGTCTGCGTACGAAGTTCCCGGGCTAAGTGGGATGGCATAAAGTCGGTTTCCTTCCGTCTTATTAATTAACGCGGCTTTGAAATAGTTATGCAGGGTTTTGTCTTTTACGCTGCTGCCGAGAAGGAGGGTACCGTTTTTAGTCTGAGCGTTTTGACCGATTTTGAAGTACGAGGTGTCATTAAATTTGTGTATGTTTCGAATATCCTATGTCACTTTTGTAGTCTGGTTTAATTTTTATTATAAAACTAAATTAATTTACTGGTTCTCTTCTCTTCTATAATTTTGTACTTGATCGAAAATACTGAAATATCTAGTAACTATTACAAGTTACCTACTACTTAGACGTTTCGTTCAAAGTTACAAATGTTTTGTGAGATTCTTGGTTTTTATCAATTTGAAAACACGCTTTTTCTGTCATTTATGTATTATTATTAGTATTGTGTTCCATTTTTATTGTATTTTACTATTTTTATCGATTTTATTTTATTGACTGGACTGATTTTTATTGAATTTAGTCATTTTAATTTTGATTTTTATTATTTATGATATGATTGTGCACGACTATGGACTGGTTCCGAAATAAATGATTTTTAATTTTAATTTACTTTAATTATCGACCGACAATTATTTGACCGGGAAAGCGATTGTGAGCTAAGCGTCAATTCTTCAGCTTTGAGAAAAATGCTTTCGTATGTCCGAATTCTGTCTGGATCTCTGTCCAGATCTTTGTCCTCCTCTGTGGGTCGCATTCCTCAACCGATTCTCTTGAAATGTTGTGAGTAGGTTCGATAATTTTAAGTATAGATTTTTTTCTAAATTCCGGACAAAGTTTTTTTTTTTGGTTGTCTGTAAAGTCGGTTTACTGACGATAGTTGAACATGACAACGTGCTCACTCAAGTATGTAAGTATGTGCTCACTCACGTGCTCACTCAAGAGACGGATGTCGAACGCTGCCAAACGCAAAGGCCGATTGTGCTTCTTTGTCGCTCGTTCCGCGCTCTCACTTGCACTTCAAGCCTTACATGGAACGCCTCAGAGCGAGGTAACGCCGCATTTTTTCGTGCGTGCAGCCGACTCTATCGAATTATAAGACGTTGTCACGTCAAAAGTTAAAATTTCTAAAAACTGACTCGGCTAGTCAAAAAATTAATTATCGAACCTGCTCATAAAAATTCATGAGAATCGGTTGAGAAATGCCACCTTTAGAGGAGGACAAATGTCGGCCGCGAGGTCTACAACTCACAGAGCTACTAGTTATAGATAGGTCAGAACCTTAACCAAAAAAAAAAAACGAAAACCAAGACCAAAACAAAAAAAGGCTTCTTGGATCTTGATTAGTTTCTGTCCTACTTTCTGACTGAAAAATACTGGAAGTTAGGATATAAATATACCCTAGAATCGGTGAGAAAAGTTCTTGAAGTACGCTGAAGTCGTTCTTCGTTGGTAAGAATGCAGACGCTTACTATTCCTAAAGTAGGATCTAGGAGATATTTATGTTTACGTCCCTACCATGACAGGACAAACAAAGTACTCGTGTCCATCTGTTAGTTAAGGTTCACAGAAATAGTAAAAACGAACTTCGCAATCACTAAAGATTTTCTATTCCCATTTTATCGAGAAGGATACGACTAGCAAACAGGCCTTATTTTACGCGTGAGACATTATCTTGGTCGTTGTCTATCTCGTTTTAAAAGTCATAGTGTGAGAGTTACCAAAAAAAATGTCACGCGTAAGAATAGGGCCCTAGATCCAGGGGGAACATCAGGCGAGTTGGTGGTCAAACGCCGACCTATTCTGCATTAAAAAAAAGAACAAGACAAATATATTGATTTTTTTTTTCAAACGGACTCCGGACTCACGGACTCCGGTGCCCATGAATTTTGTTAACTGATCAATTTTCAATATGCTTAATGGACGGATAATTTGCACAGCTCTATTTTTTCCTGAGAAAAGAATTAAAGCATAACAAAAGGTTTAGTTTATTTGACTGTATTTAACCAATGGCCCTATTCGGAGATTTGAGATTTTCATCTCACGTTTTTTCGTCCTTGTTGCTCTCGTTTGAAACTTCATAGGTGGGAGAGTGACCGAGATAAAATCTCAGCTCATCTCACGCGCAGGAATAGGCCCCCAAACATCCAAATCTGATGGATAGCTTCCTGAAGAATCCAATAAGCGCGTTTGTTGTGAAAATTTAAACCCTCTTGGTATACAATTTTCACAATTTAATTTAGGGTTAAAAGATTTTCCGCTTCATGGTTAGGTTAGAAACAAAACACATACATGACATATCGTCTTGCCTTTCCTTCGAGGGGGGCAGAGGTGTAATACAACACTTCGCTGGACAAAATTCAGTCCTAAATGTGACAGAGGGCGAGCCTGTCGCCGTACACCAGGTTCCAGTCATGTAGCAGATGACATACAATAAGCACATATTATGTTCACACAATGAACTAATTGGTGCGTGCCGTCGGCTGGGTTTGAACCCGCTCCCACTGGCTTGAGAGGCGGGCCTTCTCCAGCTAGGCTATCATCGCTAGAAATAAAATATGAATGAAAAATAAATTTCTTTGGCATTTCACGAGAAATTCCGATAAATATTAGTTTAAGAAACAATCAAGAGCACGTTTTTCTTTCAAAAACTTTCATAAAGCAATTTCTTCCCTAAAGGTTTTTTTTACTTAAATCCGGGTAACAGGAAAGAAAAAACTTTACCCTAATAATAAAACGGAGCTTACCAAAGGTATAATAATTACTAACACAAACTTAGAATTGTTATTAAATTATTTTTTTAAAAACATGGTTGTATTTTTCAATAACTTGAAGTAAAATCATCAATCAAAATCATAAATGCCTCTAACTGCAGGGGTTTCTAGTCGCTCCTTTTTTGTTTATATCCAACTGCGCAAGATGGAGGGTTATGTTTTTAAGTGTGTGTATGTACGCGGGTATGTATGTATGTATGAGGTTTCTTTGGCACGCCCTGCAGCCTAAACAGCTTGATGGATTTCGACATGTGAGGTGTCATTTGAATCGTCTTGATAGTGGAAGTGACATAGGGTACAACATTTTGCAGCCGGGTTTTCTGTTTTTGTTTTAATAATGTTAATTGTTCCATATTTTTTTCAGATGTGCCTTATATATAAGTGTAAACCCACTGTTACACTTATACATAAAGCATAACTAATTTCATAAAAATTGGCTTGGTTGTTCTGAAAATTGGCATACTGCTTTCACTCTTGCGTTCTTAGCTTTAGTTCGATTTAACTGAAATCTTTATAATAGGTACCTACTTTAAATCCTTATCTAAAACTTTTAAAATCCATTGGAGATCTGGACGAGATCGCTCTTAATGATTTCCCCGCCAGTTATTTAGTTTTAAGTCATATTCTTTTTTATGGTTTGTGATTTCTGACGTGATCACTAAAGAAAGAGTTTTAAAGCTGGAGCATACCAAAATCAGGTGCAGTCTGCAATTTCCGGTCCGGTTTGCGCGGAGTTCAATAAAGTATGAAATTTATAAAAGACGTCACACCGAAAGCCCTCCGTTTCCAGTCCGTTACAGTAACTGCATGACGCACGGACTGCTCGTTGACAACGACAAGCTAACTGCACGCACACAGACTGCAACTGAATTTGGTGTGTTTCAACTCTATCTGTATCAATCTATCTAACGCACCTTTTTCATTACCCGACTGCGCAAGAAGGGGGGTTATGTTTTTCGAGTGGATGTATGTATGTGGGTATGTATGTTTGAGGTTTCTTTGGCACGGCCTACAGCCTGAACAGCTTGATAGATTTCGACATGTGAGGTGTCATTTGAATCGTCTTGATAGTGGAAGTGACATTAGGTACAACATTATGCTGCCGGATTTTTTGTTTTTCTTTTAATAATGTTCTTTTATGATTTTACCGTCTTAAAATCGACCCTTTTCTGGGATGGGTCCAGTATGTGGATAACCCGTTGAGATAAAAACTGCTCTACGAACGCATCGTCCATCAATCGGGGGCAGACGGGCCGACGTGACGGGCTACTTTATTGAAAGTTTGTACATTATACTGTTTACTCGGATATTGTATCGGCGTTGTTGTACCAGGGAATATACATACTAATACCAAAACTCATTTTTCGATTTAGCGATTAATCTAATTAATGAAGACGGTGCTTGCTTTTATCTTGTTAAGGACTTAATTTTAGCGAGAAAACTTCAGCAAAGTTACTAAATAATACAATTTTTTACTTAGACCTACCTATATCGTAACAAATCTACAAATCCATTACAGTGAATAATTTAAAAGCTATTAAATAATAAATAAATTCGGGACACTTCCACACACGGTCGCCTGACCCCAAACTAAGCAAAGCTTGTACTATGGCTGCCAGAGACTGATATACATACTTAAATATTTTTAAATACATACTTAAATAGATACTAAAGTAATTTTAAAATTATTTAAAAACTTGTTCATAAGCTGATAAAAAAACTACTTACATATAAGCTTTCGCAATAAAATTAAATCGGATTTACCACGATAAGCTTTTTGAATCACTACAAACTCGGTAAATATCTCGGGAAAATCTGAGCTATTTTAGTCATCCGATTTTCTTATCCGGTCTTAACAAATCCTCTTATCTACTAATACTCCCAATAAAGTACTTTGAAACCTTTCAACCTTTTCTACGTAAACACTTCTAAATCGGGCGGCAGAAACACAGACTTGTATAAATGTACCTACCTACCTACTAACCAAAATTTAGGTCTTCAATATTACCCAATGGACAAGCAAAAACTGCAAAAAATCCCTCGTAACTAAGCATCTGGACCTTTATTCGGGCAATAAAAATGATTTTGGTGTTATTTTTCACCCAGTGAGATATAAGGGAGAAATTGGGACGACATTGGAAAGGCCGATTCACATTTGTATGCTGCCAAAAACGGGTTCACAAAGTAGGTGCGTTCGAGTTTTTTGGGTCACTCGTTATCGAGTTATTGGAGAACTACGTATTAACAACGTGAATCATCGATTGAATTGGTACCGTGACACCCCTCACTCGGACTATTTTTAAATCAAAGTGTAGTTAAAACGTTAAGTGATAGGCGTCAAATAAGTCAAGAGAAACAGGATTCATTTCTGTAACGTTCCTGCCCGTGAGTCTACAACCGCTGAATTTCCAAGACTTTTCAGCACATCTGGGGGCTTACCATGAACTTTTACAAAAACATCATTGCGCAGGAACGTTTTGTTACATTCCTTAATAAGTATTGTTTTGTATCATACCACAAGCATTGAAAACAATAATGTTTTAAAACGTTTTTACTCCTGCTATAATGATGGGAAAAGAATGTACGATACAAGTGCTTCTACACACTCTGTGGTATTTTTGCGTTACGAACTGTCATTATCAGTGTGAATGTCATCTATCAATCTTAAATCCAGTATTTTCGAGTATGGTGTTGCCAGATGTATATATGTCAATCGTAATTATACGATTTTTGCCGTGTAAAAATCGGACAATCGGAGTCGTACAATAGTACGGCCGCATAGCGAAATCGTGCCTACAATATCCTACCGATACAGGGAAATTACACTTACGGTTTTTACAAGTTGCAAGTAAAAACACTACGGTTTCTTATTATTTTCTTCCCTAAGAATTTTTATTTTCCTCACCGACGTACAATCGCTCCTAAGAAACATCTGGCGACACTTGGTTGTATGAACAATGTCAATTTTTTTTTTTGTTTGGTCCCATAGGGCAGGCTAGAGGCAACATAGCCATACCACCTAGTCATCCGTATGTTTGTCATAATATTTTTCAATAAATCTCTGATGAAGATGATGATAAATGAGATAAATCCCACTCCTCTTTCCCTCTTTCAGTAAAGGCGAGTTTTCGTTTTAGAAAATAATACAAAATCATGACACCATCTTTTCGGTTCCCCTCAAAAACGTAAATTAAATCTACATTATTATGATCATTAAGGTAAATTAAAATTCAATTGCTGTATACAATTAAAGTTTGTGAAAATTATTTTGGTGATATTTAGAATTTAATGCTTAGAATAATTTGTCACAGCGGCCGCAGAGTCTCAGCGAAGCAGTTCGATATCATGTGAGACTTTTTAAAAACCCACAGTGAAATCGCTGCGGGCTTAAAATAGGAGTCTGCAGGCGAAGGCTCATCACTCTAAGAAGTAACAAGTTCATCAAAAGGAGCGGACTTAGCCAAAAAAAAATCTATGTGAAAAAGGGTTGAAGTTTATTCTGGAGCCCGTCCGAAGGCGTCCTTCGTTGTACGGAGCTTCTAATATCTGCTTCGAGAAACTCGAAAGTTTCCAAATCATCGGCCATCTTGCTAAATATTACAAATAGAACCTCAGAAACACAGCAAAAACTCACTTATTAATAGAAAAAGTTACACGGCGAGCAACTTTTTAACAATCGTTGTAATTTGTATCATTCCTGCTATTTTGACAGCTCGGCAGGAATACTTTAGAGGTCATGGTACGGTTTTTAGACAAATGTTCCTTGGATTGAATGAACGAAATCGAGTGACGTCATCAAAACTGCTAAGCGATAACAAAACGTAACAGGAATACTTTTAGGGTGGTCATGGTACGAAATTACGAAGTAAGGCTTAATTAATGATGTTTTAAGAGGTTGTAGTAAGCCCCCAGGTAAAAAGTCAAAACGACATTTAGTTTCTTCGTTCAGTGATAGGTATCGATTGAATTCGTACCGCATGACTCACTCGGGCTATTTTTAAAACGTAGTGTCCGTAGTTAAAACGTTGAGTGATAGGAGTCAAATAAGTCAAGTGAAACAAGGTTCATTTCTGTCACGTTCCTGCCCGTGAGTCTACGACCGCTGACCGCTGTCTACGAATGCTGAATGCAATTTTCAGCACATCGGGTAAAAAGTCAAATCGACATTACGCATCGTTTTCTACACTTGAGGTGCTCAACATCAATACCTTCAGTTTGTTTCTAGTTCAAATAGAGCATTTATTAAGTACTTTACTGCATTTTTATTTATTTATATATTTTTTTTTGTTGTCTATGAAATTTTTATGTTTTTTTTTGTCGATTAAATTTATTTTTTGGCTCGTATGAGTGAATAAAATTGTGGCAGACCACTTTCTTAATTTTTTTTAAAATCCAAAGTTGATCATACTACTTAATATTAAAAATACAAAAGTTTAGATGGATGTATGGATTTTTGTTACTCAATCACACTAGAAAGGCTAAACAGGTTTGGATGGAATTTGGTACAGAGATTGACATGATGACGCATATTTTCTGTATTAAAAATAATGTGAGTAGGTAATAAGATTACAATGAAATGTGATGTGAGTCTTCATAGAACATAGTTTAAGTTCAGTCAAGCTTAAGTTATGCTCAAGGTTCACTGTACTTATGCAAAATTTAACACTGAAACGTTTTAGTTGTCTTAATTTTAAAGTTACACTAGATTTATACAATTCCTGCGCAAAAGTGAAAATGTGTTATGATTTAAAACACGGGAATTACTCACGTAGGTACGATTCAGTCGATTATTCCGACTATAGTTTCAACCGCATTCGACGGTCTTCATCAGGGCGAGTGCGCGCGCGCGGCTGCGTCTCGCATAGTGTGCTATAAATGTAAACTATAGTCGGAATAATCGACTGAATCGTACGTGAGTAATTCCCGTGTTTTAAATCATAATGTGTGAAAACCACGTCAGTTTCCATAATAAAAGTGAAAATGTAGTAAGCTTAAAAGCTTCTTATTTTTTTTTATAAATTCTTGTCGAAAATAAAGCATGTAAAACAAAACATTTCCTAGATAAAAATACTATTAGTAGCTGTGAGGTGTACAACGAATTTGATACGGGTTCAGAATTAGAACTCAATGAAGCCTGTGATTGAAAACACAAACTAAGTAGGGAAATTCATTTACTAGGCACGTGCACACTCAACCTAAAGATAAACAACTGTTTTTTGGGAAAGTTGGATAGTAGATAAAATTAGATAAGTAAGCATATAATATATATTTCGATATATTTAAACACTAGCTGTTGCCCGCAACTTCGTTCGCGTTTATTTAGAAAATAGTATCCAAAAATCTCCTCGTGATTTACTGTAACTTATTATCAAATTATGAGCCAAAGATATCACAGAGTCAGCTTAAAAAAAATACTGACTGGTTTTGAGTGGAGTTTTCATTTTAGTTGTCAGTTGTTATTTCAGTACCAACTACGTACTATTCTGTGATGTTGTCTGACGCATTTGGTAAGCGGCGCGATTTTTTTTATAATTTACAGAATTTCATGAAAAAAAAATTGTAACATTGAAATAAAAGATAAATAAAATGTGACTAAGAATGATGGGAAAATCCATTCCCTACAAATTACTGTTATCAAACTCATAGTGGTTGGGTACTTTTTATGGTTAAAAACAAATGTTTGACGTAATGTCGGTTTAACAATATTTATAAGTACGAGTATGTGAGTATAGACCTTCATAGAAGTCACTCTCCAAAAAAATCTTAAACCCATTATCATGTCGTATTTTAGTAGAAACCGTATAAATAAGTGCTCTAAGTTTAGTTTTGCTCCCTAATTCTGACTTAATATTTTCTGACTTAATATGAGTATAAGTAAGTTTGTTTGTTTGTAACGCTTTCACGTCTCAACTACTCAACCGATCGTCTTGAAATTTTGCATGCACGTTGTCTGGGATACGAAAAAGGACATAATAAAAATAAATAAAAAATAAAAATAAAAATAAAAATAGCTTTATTTTTCCTTACACGTTTAGGTTAAGAAACATAATACAAAAATTTTTTTTTTTTTTTTTTAGCTAAGATAACTAACTTAGTAAAAAGGTAAACAGAAAAACTTATATACTAGGTAGGTAAGTACTTATTATATTTAAATTAAAAGAAAAACAAATGCTTAGGTATTTAAGGTTAGTAACTTAGAGGTATATAAAAAAGGTACACTCTTTAACGATAATAATGTAAGTAATATTATGTATGTGTGTGTGTGTTTTTTGCTTATTAGTATTGTTTAGTAGTGTTAGTGCTTATGTGGGGTGGTACCTAGTTAGTTAAGTTAGTAGTTATTGTTTTTTTTTTGTTTTTGTAGATTAGGTATAGGTATTACATGCTTGGTTATGTAAGGACCGCTCATGCGGTAAAAGAAAAAGGACATAGGGTACTTTATATCCCGAATAAAAATAACCGTTCCTGCAGGACTGCGAGTGAAACCGCGGGCGTAGCTTGTTTTAAAAATAAATAATTGGAGCGATTTTTATTTGACTCAAAATAAATATACCACTCTACGTTGCGACTCTACGCCATCGCCTCTGATTTGTCAATGTTTCAGTCCCCCTTCACCTGGTGGCTTTTATTTATTGCTTCCAATTAAAAAGAAAAGGAACAAATTACACACCTATTAATTAATTTGACTGCGTTATTATTTGCGGTACAATTCTCGGCCTTAATGAAAGACAAAGAGCCTCAATTACGATGTTTGCTCTAATAGGGCTGCTTCCGTAAACCAATATTTGTTCGAGTGAAAATTTTATCAAATGAGTTTCTCAAAGAACAACTTTGAAGATAAACTCATACTCAAATTACGGATGTGTGCGGTATGAATTATTTTCGCCTAAGTTGAATTGAATAGCTATTTTTGTTTGAGAGAGTTAGGAGCCTTTAAAGGACGTTGTTGCCTTCTCGCTCACACAATTCAGCGTTTTTTTTTATAATAATAAAACCAGCCAAGTGCGAGTCCGACTCGCGCACGAAGGGTTCCGTACCATTATCTATATTAACGGCAAAAAATCCTGTTTGTTGCATGGGAGCCCCCTCCCATGCAACAAACAGGATTTTTTTATTCAGTTAAATATTTATTATATTCTGTTTTTTTAGTATTTGTTGTTATAGCGGGAACAGAAATACAGCATCTGTGAAAATTTCGACTGTCTAACTATCTAACTATCACGGTTCATGAGATACAGCCTGTTAACAGACGGACAGACAGACGGACAGCGGAGTCTTTGTAATAGGGTCCGGTTTTACCATTTGGGTACGGAACCCTAAAAATGACTGGGTGTGCAATTTTAAATGTTTTCTGATAACTTAGTTAATAATGCAACGGTTATTAATATAATATTAATAAGACAGAGAGTTAGAGCATTAAAATTTAAAAAAAAATCAAATTTTCCGTCGAAGAGAAAGGTTCAAACTTAAATGAATATCAAATAACCGTTACATTATTAGCTTAAAATTTATTAGACAATTGAACATCCAGTATTTTTTATTATTATTAAATACGCTTAGTTATTGTATAAGCGAGAAAGCAATAACGCCCGTTAAGGTTCTTAAGCTCTACATAAACTGAGTTTTTTATTTACCATTAGGAATGAGAAGTAAGTATATACTTTGCTCTTAGTGACTTGCGAACAAAACTTTCATAGAGATGGAAGTAAATCTAGGTAACTATGTTTGCTACCAAAACAAAAAGTGACGAGCGCTAAAGCACTTTCTAGCCCGCTTCACGGTCTAAAAAACGTGTGTAGCCAATAAATTCTAAACTGTGCCAGCCTCTGTTTGAGTTAGGGGCTAAAATTGATCGAAAAAGTTTGCCGAATAAGCCTGAAAATGAATTAGGTTCGTTTCAAAACGTTATCCAACTTTGGTCCCTGGAATCGTTTTAGGCCGTGTAGTGACAATACAAATAATTTATTTGGGTATAAAAACATGTGACGATTAAAAGTTTGATTCCAGAGGCTCCCTAACTAGTGAGAGACTGTGCATCGGGAGCCAGTGACTTTTCCAAATTAAACAAAATAATATATTCCTCTAAATTTAGAACTTATTTCACTATTTAAAGAGCTAGAAAACATAACATAGTGTATCATCACGCCTTTCCCCCGAGGGGGCTGGCAAAGGTGTAAAGTCAAAGTCAAAGTATTTATTGATTGTTACTTATGTAACAATCACCATAATGCGCAACTTGTGATCTTGTGAACATGTTCACAAGATCACAAGTCCATATACCAATCCAATACAATACAATCCCTATACAATCTTGTGATCTTGTGAACATGTTCACAAGATCACAAGTTGCGCATTATGGTGATTGTTATAATATAAGTATCTCATAATGGACCCTATTTGGGTATTGCAAATGTAATACAACACCCACACATTGCCGGACGATATTTAGTCCCAAATGGGACTAGGGGCGAGCCTGTCGCCATACACCGGGCTCCAGTCGTGTAGCAGATGACATACAATACGCACAATTATTGTTCACACAATGAACAAATTGGAGCGTGCCGTCGGTTGGATTTGAACCCGCTCCCTCTGTCTTGAGAGGCGGGCCTTCTCCAACTAAATAGAGATAGAGGTAAAGCAAGTTCTGAATTTAAAATAAACCTAACCTGGTAATTAACCTATTTGCTCATCTCAGCCTCCATGAAGGTTTATGTGATCTTTGATTACAATCATGATTGTTGTATTATGGAGAATTCTGTGATTGTGACATAGCCATACAACTAAAAAAAACCCCGTATCTCCGAGGACTGGCGCATATCTCCTTACTTATAGAGTGGCAAGACATTCTTATTTGTCCTCTGTTCAAGTGAGCACTTAGAATTCCATTTCCCAGCGTTTTAAACCCACCGGTTCTGTGAAAATAATTTAAAAGATGCATTCTGCTCTTATATTTGCTACATACCTGCCGGTGTTGCGGTTACTCTCCTTTGTGGATGTTAGTTCCTAGGTGAAATTGCTTTGGAGCTCTGTAACAGGAAATAAATGGAATGGCCTTTTTTGAGTAGGCATCCACAATCTTACTTTATTTTCATATACAAATACAATAGACATACATGACTTCATGACTGGAGCCCGGTGAATGGCAATAGGCTCACTCCCTGTCGCTTATGAGACTGAATATCATCCGGCGAGGTATGGGTATAGGTACCTACAATATTACTTTATTTTACTATACAAATATAATATACAAACATGACACTGTAGCCGGTTTTTGGCGACAGGCTCACCCATCATTGTCGCATTTGGGACTGCATATCGTCCGGTAAAGTGTGGGTGTTGTATTACACCTTTGCCTCCTAGCTCCTATGGGGGAAAGGCGTGACGATATGGTAATACAAATATATTATTTGACGGCGCGTGACATCGTTAGAAAAAGAAAATCAGTTTAATTTGAGAGTTGTTAATCGATGGTATCATTGTTCTGTTATTTTAGAGGATTAATCAAACTGTGTAGGGTAATTTAGAGCATTAACACCGAACGGAGTTGCGTTTGGGATGGCGGCGGTCGAACGTCATGTCTGTCAGTGATTCACTTGCTTGACTTGGTTGAAAGCAATGCGGACTCAATGGTCATTCGCAAACCCATTACTCTAAATCGCTAATTATTGTTGTAATCTTCCACTATTTAAGTAATCTAAATGTCTGTATAATTCAAATAATGTAAAGTCAATACTGCAGTCCACTTATTTCAACGTTCCTGAAGTCTAACGCCCACCATAGATGCCCGTGATGACGAGTTCACGGATCAGAAATTTAAATACGTCACCTCGGCTTTCCCGACTTTCCCCGTCATATGTATCTATATTTAAAAACAAGTAAGTACATACCTAAGTAAGTAAGTAAGTAATACCTTATATCAATATAGATCAATGTTGGTATTTCAATAGACTGAGGTAAGTCTTAAAAGTCTTACAAATTAAAAATACTTGAAAAAAATTAATCCTTGGTAAATATTTTTCTCTTTATAGTTCCGTAATAATATTTAGCAATATTAATGCAGATTTTTTTATTAGCTGAAAATTAAACTGTGCTATACTAAAACTGCGCGTCGGGTCGCTTAGTCGCTTTTTAAGTTATAAAAATGAATAAGTAAGTTTAGTTGGTTGATTTAATTAGGCGTTACTTTGCGGAAGTTCATCAATTTTCTCGGCCACGCGCTCGCAGAGTCAACACGTCCTGAAGATGCCTCGTGGAGAGACGAAACACGTGTCAACGAAGCGCTCGAAGCATAGGGATTTTTTATTGATTTTTTATTGTATATTTTTTTTGTATAATTTTATTGTATTAATTTTTCGATAAAAAATATTTCTGTTATATTCGTTAATTGAAATATCAAATTGTATAACGTTTAAAATTAGATTCAAATATCAATTTGTATAAAGTTTCTAGAAAATTTCATTAAATTTATTTAAAAATTAAGAATAGAATTAAAAAAAATCATATTCCTTTATGTACCTACATAATGCGACGTTAAAGCGGAATTACACTAGAAATTAGTTCAAGTAACAATTTTTAAGTTTAGTTGGTTGCAAGTAAGTCTTGAATAATGACTATTTCAATTAATTATATGGCACCTCTGACATGAGTACATAATGTCTTTAAGTAAGTAATTTGTTTTTCATAACTTGTTAAACTATGCTAGGTTCTTCACACCGAAACTAAACGGTTGTGCATAAAATTTAATTAGAATTTGCTGATACTTACTTATGCTTACCATTACCATGCTTACCATTAATGAACGAAGCTATAAGTTTTTATTGTATTGAAAACAAAAAAAAAATTGTTGTCTGTAAACTCGGTTTACGGACGATAGTTTAACGTGACAATGTCAAAACAAAAGGAGAGTGGAAGGGAGAGAGAGAAATGCGGCGCAAGGCGAACGCTCAAGCCGATCGCTTGTGTAGCGCTCTCGCTCCGATCGTAACGTTATAATGAGCGTAACGGTACAATTTGTTATCCTTTTTCGTGCAGCCAGCGTTCATCGATTTATTAGACGTTATCAATAAAATCAGCTCTTGTAAAATTCCTGGACGCAGGACGTAGCTAGTTCTAACTTCCTAATCCTATCCTTGCCAACAAATATTATAAATACGAAAGTGATTTCGTTCGTTCGCTTGTTTGTTTGTTTGTCTATAACGCTTTCACGCCCTAACTACTCAACCGATAATCACAAAATTGATGAAACGTTGTCTGGGATACAAAAAAGGACATAGTATACTTTTTATCCCGAAAAAATTAACGGTCTTTGCGGGACCGCTGGTAATACCGCGGGGCGCAACTAGTATCTAATAAAAATTAAGGTTAATTTATGTAAATGTAGGTCAGAGCGTCAAGGTTCAGTCTGTCTGTATAACTGAGGTGTAGATAGCACACAAGTGAAATGGAGGTCGAATAAGCTTATCTCCAAGTCTGAACTTAGGTCATAGCTTAGGTGTCGCTTAGTATTTCGTTGACATTGCTTAAAAGCACGCAAGCGGAGTTTTGAAAAGTCGTAGCCATGGTCATATTGGTAGGTAATTGGGTTGTAGGCATAGATTTATGAATGCCTGCGGTAACGCTAGAAATAAGTATAATGTAATTATGTCTTTTTTGTACCCGAAAGGCTAGCAAAAAGCTAGATTTAACAATGTAGAAGCACTTTAAATTTAAATTAGAACGGTAAAGACTAGGTGGTTGTTTACTGCACTTTAGATCTTATGGATAAAACAACATTAGATGACCAGCAGCATTCGAACCTGCTATCACAAGCGCAGCGATGGCAGCCTAGTTGGGAGAAGGCCCGCCTCTCAAGCCAGAGGGAGTGGGTTCGAAGTTTCGAACCCAGCCGACAGCACGCATCAATTTGTTCACTGTGTGAGCACATGTGCGTATTGTATGTCATCTGCTACATGACTGGAGCCCGGTGTATGGCGACAGGCTCGCCTCCTGTCACATTTTTGACTACAAATCATTCAGCGAATTGTGGGAATTACACCTCTGCCAGCCCCCTCGGGGTAAAGGCGTGACGATATGTTATGTTATGTTATGTTATCACCAACACCCCTTTTAAACGGCCGAGCGCGTGTTAGCGAGCGAGGCATCTCTGCTTCAAAATCAAAATGCTTTCGTTTTGCGTTTCTCATATAGACATGGTTTTTTTTTTCATTATGGAAACTGACGTGGTTTTCACACATATAGTTTTAACGCATATATTTTCAACCGCATTCCGCAAACGGTTGAAACTACAGTCGAAATAATCGACTAATTCGTACGTGAGCAATTCCCGTTTCAAAAAACTTGCTTTTTAAAAAAAAAACTCCGCTATTTTGAAAAATTTTCAAAAACTGACTCGGTAAAAAAATGTATAATATTTGAACCTGCTCACAAAGGTTAACGAGAATCGGTTGAGAAATGCGACCTGTAGAGATGGACAGATGCCGGTCACGAGGTCTCTAGCTCACAGACCTGCTAGTTTTAGTATATTTTTTTTAGGCACTTCCACACACGGTCGCCTGACCCCAAACTAAGCAAAGCTTGTACTATGGCGGCCAAGGACTGATATACATACTTAGATATTTTTAAATACATACTTAAATACATATTAACACCCAGGCATAGAACAAACACAAATGTTCATCACTTAAATGTTTGCTCTAGGTGGGAATCGAACCCACGCCCCCAAGCTCAGAAGGCAGGTTCACTACCAACTGAGGCAATCATATTTAGTTTAGTAATTTATTTTTTAGCCAACTAAGCTACGGTAGCAAATTTTCCATGACATTTTAAGACAAAGAAAGTTAATATTTTTACAATGAAACTGTTCAAAAACGTACTGAGATTTGCATACAGAAATATAATGAGAGAAAAGAGTCCAATTTGTTTAATACACGTTGTTTCTTTAACCAAGTTAAGCTGGCGTCTAGACGGTAGACTACTTAAGGTGCTGTTATCTTTTCAATAAAAAGCAGTATTTACCTTAAAAATAATTTTGTAGCGGTTTAAAATATTTTTTAGGGGTCGAATTGGGGTAACGTTTTCTTGCATTTCAATTTTTACCAGTAGTAACCAAAATTGGTAAAAATTGAAATATTTTATGATTTTTTTTAAACTACATTAATGTAATAAAAAAATACTAAGAACATCTATGAACAGAATGCCTTTTTACTTACTACAAAAATTGGTAGTCAAATTGTCGTCATCGTTTGTCGACGTCAGTACCTAATCTCAGGTTCATAATCTTAAATTATAATCAACTGTCATCGCTACGCGAGTTTTCATTGCATTGCGTTTAGACCCAGGATTGAAACGTTTTCCAAACAAAGGCATTGTGGATGGCAGTATGAATATGCATACAAACAGAAGCGACACGCTATAATTTGACGTTCACACACTAAGATAGATTCAGCTATGTTAGGTGTGCAATCCAATCTAAAAACTATAAAATTTGTTTTGCCAAAATGTAAGAATAAGAGTTAGAATAAAAATAGTTTATTGACAAACAACAGAATTAAATTATACACAGTTGATTAAAGAATACAATATAAACATATGACACAAACACAACCACAAATATACCTATTATCACTTCAAGCGAGTACAAATTATTATAGTGAGACTTAACGGAGTTTTAAGTTTTAAAATAAAGTCACACTGTAGATGGCCAGCTACGGGGCACGATAAAAGTACAACTACTTGATGTTTTTGAACGGTCTATTGTATTATTATAATAAATGTACTTATTTACCTATCTGTGTTTTACTAAGACAAGCGATATTGCATACATTGTAACATTTTTCACTGCATAAGGGTTTTGTAACCCATCATAGAAAATAACTTCCTAGCGCCAAATTGATATATGGCTAGCTGCGACCTACGGTTTCACCTGAGGTTAGAGAATATCCTATGTGCTATTTTATACTATAATCTATCATTTTGCAAAATTTCATCCAGATCCGCTCAACCGTTCATCCTTCCATCCAATTGACCAAACTTTGGCATTTATAATATTACTAGTTGTGCCCGGTTTCATCCGCGGTCCCACTGGAACCGTTGTTTTTTTCGGGATAAAAAGTGCCCTATGTCCTTTTCGGTACCCCAGACAACGTGTACGCAAAATTTCAAGACGATTGGTTGAGTAGTTGAGACGTGAAAGCGTTACAAACAAACAAACAAACTCACTTTCGCATTTATAATATTATACTAGCTGCGCCTCGCGGCTTCATCCGCGGTCCCACAGGAACCGGTTTGTTTTTTCGGGATAAAAAGTATGTCCCTATGTCCTTTTCTGTACCAGACAACATGTATGCAAATTTCAAGACGATTGGTTGAGTAGTTGAGACGTGAAAGCGTTACAAACAAACAAACAAACGAATAATGAGTTTATTCGTTTGTTTGTTTGTTTGTTTGTAACGCTTTCGCATTTATAATCTTATATTTTAGTTAGAATAGTGTGACTTCTTTCCCTTACTGTGTATTTGGCATTCATAACAAAGGTGACGCCGAGTCGTGAATAAGTGAAGCGACGCAACAATGACGGTCGCCTGCTTTTTGTCTCGCTTTCAGCTCATTTCCCTGCACCCAGACGTAATTGCAAGACGCTCATGAATGTTTTTCCCATAACGGAGTTTATATGACTTATTTTTTCATAGAAAAATATCTTTATCTGTTGCTTACTTACGTTGAGAGCTTTACACCGTTTAAGGTAGCTTACGAGCCCATTCCTCTCTATACTCAATGGCACTTTTTTAACCGACTTCAAAAATGGAGGAGGTTGTCAATTTGAGTGTATGTTTTTCTTTCTGAGCTTGGGGGCGTGGGTTCGATTCACACCTAGGGCAAACATTTATGTGACGAACATTTGTGTTTGCTCTATGTCTGGGTGTTAGTTATCTATCTAACTATGTATTTATAAATTTATATGTATGTATATCAGTTTCTGGCAGCCATAGTACAAGATTTGCTTAGTTTGGGGTCAGATGACCGTGTGTGTAAGATTTCCCGAATTTATTTATTTATTATTTATTTTGTAAGTGGGTATGTAACGCAATTATTCCACCAATTATGAATCGATTTTGGTGATTCTTTTTTTGGTTGTTGGGTCACACTTCAGAGGTGGTCCCGTATAATTTTTATCGAAATCTGTCAAGTGATTTACAAAACATCTATAAAGTCAAAAAAATGTTTACAAAATCCAATTCAGATGACAATTATTTACAATTTTGACGATGAAAACGAATTTTTTTTATAATCAAATAATGAAGAGTAAGTATAGGAATTTAAATAACAATCAGTACAATCTTGATAAGAATAAAGGAAACTTTTTAAAGTAATTTTCGTTTTGATATCTTTCAATTTGACGAAGGAAAAAACACAGTTTTTTGACTCTTCAGTTTTTATCGCCAAAAAAGTGAAAAAGTGAACCGCAGGCTGCATTCACACTAAAGATGTTCTAGGTTTCGTAGCGAAGGATGTATTATCATCATCATCCAAACAGCCTGGCTCGGCACTAATGGAAAATCACACCAATGAGCGACGATTAAGCGTAAAATACCTCAAGACTTAACCCAATAACAGTAACAGTAGGTACATATAACTACTGTCTGAACAAACGAGGATGTGACACAGGTCACATACTGAGCGCGCCAGTGTTAGCACCAACCAACAAACTGCTGAATGTTCCTTAAAGGAGACAGATCGTAGTTAACAAGGGGAGTTAACAAAAAGGATTACTTACCTTAATTTTTTTTAAATCTAGCCTCGCTCAGATGAAACGTTTCTATTGCTCTCTCTCGCTACGCATTCTCATACATCTCTGGTGCAAACGCAGCTTTATAGTAGTAAAAAAATCACAAATAATCTTTATATCAATGAAATCACCTTCATGTTGATTTATTTTACAGATATATAGTATTTTTGAGGGGTGAAGATGGTGGATGGTATCGTTATAGGTTATCGATCAACCTTAATCTGCTAATCCATTAACCCCATGGCTGTGGTGCGCGAAAACAAATTTTATGTGATCATCATTACATTTTTCTACGTTCCATTGCATGGACATCGACCTATCCTACGTCGAGAGTGAATGAGCCCTTATCCACCACGCTGGGATACCGATAAGTAAACTTAATAAGTACTAAATTTAAAACACCATTTCGGGCAAATTTACTAGTTTTCCCCGTTATGCTAATTTTTTCAATGCACACTTTTTACAAGCTTACAATGTATGTATCTACTAACTATGTTTGTCCGGGTGGAATCTTGCAACTTAATTTTGAAGCAGATTTCTTCGTTGAGAGTAGCTGGAAAAGTATTATTTTTAGAGCAATAAAAGTTTGTTTTGAAAAATGCATTTATCAACTAAAAAAACCTATTTAAATGAAGATACTCGTAGGTGAGGTGACCTTAGTTTAAAAAAAGTATTCTATGTCCATCCTAGTAGCTTTACATTATGGTAATTTATAAATTTATCAATGTTCAAAATCGGCACATGCATAATTTAATTATGGGAGCGTATTATGTGGAATTCACTTCCACATTTTTTTAATTAGTGTGAATTCTGCTTTTTCAATTAGATGACTATTCATCAACTGGATTACTAAGAAAATTAAATTATAGCCGTAAACTGTTAGTTTAGTCATAAAGAAACTCATTATTATCGTTCATTCATCTCTTCCTTTGACATAATTTCGTAAACAAGATTAATCAGGAATCTATTCACTATTTTGTAACGACGTATTTAATAGAAGACAAAATATACGTAAGTTCGTATAAACCGAACCGCAAAATTAAATATTGAATAATTTTGGCATTTCCAAAAACTCAAAGACTGTTTGATATATTTTTTAACCGACTGCGCAAGAAGGAGGGTTATGTTTTTCGAGTGTATGTATGTCGGTATGTATGTGTGTATGTATGTGTGAGGTTTTTTTGGCACGCTCTGCAGCCTAAACAGCTGTTTGACGTGTGAGGTGTCATTTGAATCGATTGACTTGATCTTAAAAAAGTTACACTAGTTGTATAGTAAATATTCTAAGGTCTTGATAGTGGAAGTGACATAGAGTACAACATTTAACAGCCGAGTTTTTTTGTTTTTCTTTTAATATTGTTACTTGTTTGTGGATACAGTATGCTCTACCTAACAGTTACAACATTTTTTAAAACACAATCTGCTATAGTCGATGTACTGTAGCAATGCGGGTGACAGCCACGTTTATTGCTTAATTTACTACAGTTATTAATGATTCCGTATTTTAGTCTTGTGATGTGTTGTGATTGTGTGTGAAGAAGGTGTTGAAGTTTTAAGTCATGATTTATAAATGACACCTCACATGTCGAAATTCATCAAACTGTAACATGATGGCTGTAGGGCGTGCCAAAGAAACCTCATACATACATACCCACTCACATACATACACCCATCCACTCGAAAAACATAACCCTCCTTCTTGCGCAGTCGGGTAAAAAGGAACAATTTGTCTAATGACACCCGCACCATCCTACAAAGAAAACAGTATAGACAAACTTAGTATTCTTTCATTCCATTACCAAACTATCCACCAACCCACAGAACGTAAAATAAAAGAAAGTGCGAAAAAGTACAAAACAAGGAGTAAAATCTACTCGTACCAAAGAGAGCGGCTAAATGAAAACCAAATAAATCTCAGCCCCAATCCAGAGTGAGTACTGTGAGTAGGCCCTAGGTACCCTCGATACCTGATTTCCAGATCATCAAGTAGTACGTAAGAGCCCTGATTTTTACGAAGAGATCCATTTATTTATTACACGGAGAGTAACATTCCTTTGAACTTTTCGATCAAGTGGATAAGGGTACTTACAGAGGTAAGTGTCCTTGAACAATGTCTATCGCGAACAAGCTGAAGTATTGATGGATTTATTATGAAACCGCATGGAAAAACTCAGGTAAAAATATACCAAAAATGTTGATACCATCATTAGATATTCATTACGAGTATTTTGAATGCCACTAAGTGAAAAATGATTGTGCGAACACGTATTTTTCTTTCATGCTCGTAACGTACGATAAAGCTGAAATATTTAAAAAATAAAGCAATTTTCTGTAAAATTTGTAGCGCGAAATACCGGGGTTTAGCCGCTTTTCGACATGATCGAACACAATATTGCAATTACGCTTTCAATGTGCTTTATCGCTGTGAATTTATTTACCTTTCAGTTTCCTTGTTACTTACTTTTTGTAGCATGCGAAAAGATTTTTGAATAATATTAATATTTAACTTGCGTTGCATTATTGAATAGCGATGATAGTCTAGTCGGAGAAGGCCCGCCTGTCAAGCCAGAGAGAGCGGGTTCGGATCCAGCCAATGACACGCACCAATTTATTCATTATGTGAACATATGTGCGTATTGTATGTCATCTGCTACGCAACTGGAGACTGGTGTATGGCGACAGGCTCCCCCCCTTTCACATTTTGGGACTGAATATCGTCCAACGAAGTGTGTGTGCTGTACACCTCTGCCAGCCCCTTCGGGGGAAAGGCGTGACGATATGTTTATGTATGCAATATAATGATGAAAATAAAAACTAGCAGCGCCCGCGGTTTCACCCGCGGTCCCACAGAATCCGTTAAGTTTTTCGGGTCGAAAGATATTTATGTCCTTTTCTGTGATAACAAGTTTGCAAAATTTAATTATGGATGGTTGAGTAGTACAGGAGTGAAGGTTTCATAAACAAAGGAACAAACTCACTTTCGCAATTATAATATTAGTTAGGATTAGGAAGTTAGGATTAAGATATTATGAAATACTCCGCGTCCAAGTGCTGGAATAATATCCCGCCGCCAATAAGGAACCTGCATAGGTATAAAAGCTTTTAGATTTAAACTGAAGAAATTTATTTTTGATCACCAAAAAGGCGAAGAACAGCTGAGAACGGACACCAGTGCTTTTTAGGTCAATGTTACACATATACCCTACATTATTGTTTTTATTACTTATAACCTCATTTTATTTATGTATGTATATATCCGCACCTATCTATTTAATATTTTATTAGTCTAATTCATAATAATTATGTATTTAGTCGTACTGTGCCCGACTTGATTCGTGGGTGACGTCACAGCCGGTTCTAACGGAAGACCAGCGCTGGCTGCTATAGCCGGCATTACGCTGAGTTGGAACCGGTTTGTGGCAAAAAAACATTGTTTGTATAGTTTTTAATTTTTATTGTTATTTTTCGTTTATATTTGTTTTTTGTATACTTACTTGTTTTTTGCTCACAAATAAAAATTGTTTATGTCTATGTCTATATACATAATAATATTAAGGTACCACACCAACTCATCAGATTGACGGTATTCTCGGTACCAAAGGTTTTCCCTGAGTAAAAAAAAACACTAACTTATTAACAATGGGTCATATGTGGTAATTACGTGCACATGTTAGCGATGATGATTTACAAATAATACAAGGAAAAGGAGAGTGGTATGTTCAGTGGTCTATTCAGATACAGTGGTATAGTCAGATTGAATATGATTTCAATTTGAGTCACCAGCTTATGTTACGTACACGTACACGTACTTTTACGTTGAACAAGCTTTAACCTCAGAGTTAGATAGTAAGAAATTTAACCTGCAGACTGACCTCTAAACTTCAATATTAATAATTATGATGAAAATAACATTAACAGTGCGCGAACATAATATGACAGTCCCAATGACAAAATACATTTCGTCACGCCTTTCCCCTCAAAAGGCTGTCAGAGGTGTAATACAACACCCACACATCACCGGACGTTATGCAGTCTTACATGTGACAGAGGGCAAAACAAATTGGTGCGTGCCGTTGGCTGGGTTCGAACCCGCTCCCTCGGGCTTGAAAGGCGGACCTTCTTCAACTAGGGTATCATTGCTGTTTTAAATGAGTAAGAAAATAGAACAGAATAAGTAAGAGCAAATAAGTAACAAGTATTTATAATAAGTACTCATCAGGTAAGTGCCCACTCAAAGTACAAGGAAAGCCGTCTTCTCAATTTGCTTTCTATACGGATACTTGAACATGATATTGGAAAAGTTGTGTGTAGGTGCAGTTTCCATTACATTACACAATACCCAGTTTAGAAACTACAAGTACGAGTAAGTTACCAAAGAGAACACTTACCATATTGCCTCTGAATAATGCAGTTTGGAAACTGCTCTATCCCCAACATCTGCCAGAGCTTTGGATAATGTCTGTCACACGACTGAGTGATGAGCTAAGTTCGCTGTTGTTCTCTGTTGTTGTATGTAATGTTGTTGTAGATATGTATGTAGTGTAACGTATCTGTGATGCCCTGGTCAAAGTCAAAGTCAAAGTCAAAATGTTTTTATTCAATTTAGGTATCAAA
Organism: Peribatodes rhomboidaria; assembly: GCA_911728515.1. NCBI lineage: Eukaryota > Metazoa > Arthropoda > Insecta > Lepidoptera > Geometridae > Peribatodes > Peribatodes rhomboidaria. The sequence continues at coordinate 4,097,981 of OU452175.1, read as the reverse complement.
GATACACTTATGAACGTCAAAGTTATTTAAATAGACTCGACCGCCTTGTTCGGATAAAAAGCCTCTACTCAGAAGAACAGGCAAGAAACTGTTTATTATTATTATTAGGCATTATTTTTTCAAATAATAAATAAATTAGTCTCACAAATTTTGGCTTACAACTAGGTAATATCTATAAATATTAGTGGCTACTTGGCGGAAGTGGAAGGCTCCAGACATCTTTATCTTCTAAATAATTCTTAACCTTATAATATCCTCTTTTCATTAATGTAGTTTTTACATGTGATTTGAATTTTCCCTCGGTGAGCCCTGTTATATTTTTCGGGATTTTATTGTAAAAACTAACGCAGTTGCCTAAAAATGACTTTCTTGACTTAGTCAGTCTAAATCTCTGTACAGCTATCCTATCCTTATTTCTAGTGTTATAATTGTGATAGTCACTGTTCAATTTAAATTTATGTAGATTTTTGCGAACGTGCATAATATTTTCAAAGATATATAAAGAAGGTAAAGTTAAAATATTTATTTCTTTAAATAAATCTCTCAATGATTCACGGGGACCCATTCCGTAGATAGCGCGGACCGCTCGCTTTTGCAAAATAAAAATGGCCTCCACTTCAGCAGCTGATCCCCACAGCAAAATGCCATATGACATTATGCTGTGGAAGTAAGCAAAGTAAACCATCCGAGCTGTAGCTATATCCGTCAGTTGCCTAATCTTGCGAACCGCATAAGCAGCAGAACTAAGTCTCCCAGACAGAGCACTAATATGTGGACCCCATTGCAGTTTGGAATCAATGCTTATACCCAGGAACACCGTCGCCTTGTCTATGTTAAGTTTATCGCCCTCAAGCATTACGTTTGGTTCTATATATCTAACATTAGGCATGGAAAACTTTAAACACTTAGTTTTTTTTGCATTTAGTAACAAATTGTTCGCAGCGAACCATCTCGAAATAATAGTCAGTACGTTGTTCACATGCACAAGTTCACTATCTTTCCTATCTGTTCTAAAAATAAGAGATGTATCATCAGCAAATAGAACTATGTCTGTAAGGTCCTTAACCATATACGGCAAATCATTTATATACGCCAAAAATAAGAACGGGCCTAAGATAGAACCTTGTGGTACTCCCATTGTAACTAAAGATCCGGAAGATGTGACGCCATTAATTCCCACTTTTTGTTGTCTATCAGTTAAATATGACTCGACAAGATCTAGAGCGATTCCACGAATTCCGTAGTGGTGTAATTTACGGATCAAGGTGCGGTGTTCTACACAATCAAACGCTTTGGAAAGATCACAAAAGACACCGATGGCATCCTGTGAACTCTCCCAAGCTTCCATCACATGCGTAACTAATCGAACTCCCGCATCTGTTGTTGATCTACTTTTCGTGAAACCGAACTGATTTTCGTTTAATATACTGTGTATGTTAAAGTGACACAACAGTTGATTAAGTATAATCTTTTCAAATATTTTACTCAAAGCCGGAAGCACAGAGATGGGTCTGTAATTCGAGGGATCTGACTTACTACCCGATTTGAAGATAGGGGTAATTTTGCTGTTTTTCATTAAATCGGGAAATGTGCCTCTGTCAATACACATGTTAAATATGACCATGAGGTGTGGTGCAATAGTTTCTATTAAAGACTCTAACACTTTTACTGATAATCCCCATAAATCTTCACTAGATTTAACTCTTAAGCTTTTGAAAGTTTTGATAATTTCAGAAATGGAAGTGTATCTGAACCGAAAGTCTGGTATATCCCGCGAGAAGTGTTCTTTTAGAAAAGCACCTGCATCATCTGGAGACGAGTTAAGCGTTTTGGTGGCATCAAAGGGTATGCTAGAGAAGAAATGTTCAAAAGAGTTGGCTACCGATTTTGCATCAGAAACCGGCTGATTCTCAACTACCAGCGTAAATTCTGAATCCCTCGACTTACTTTTTCCCGTCTCTGTGTTGATGGTCTTCCAGACAGCTTTTATTTTATTATCGGATTTTTGAATTTTATCTTTTATAAACAAAGCTTTAGCGCGAATGCAAACCGACTTAAAAGTTTTCGAGTATTTTCTAACATAGTCATGAAAATCCTTACTAGATGTCAGAGATTTCTTGTTATATAAATCATACATAACATCTCTACTTTTTCGTATACCTCTGGTCGCCCAGTCACTAAACTGTATTTTTTTGTTGAATTGAATCTTCTTCTTTGGACAAATTTCATTAAATTCATTGCTAACTATTTTAAATAATTTTTCATAACTGTCATTAGGGTTATTGACAGAAAAATCAGTTAAAATAAGTTTCGACTCTATGCAATTATTACATTGGTATTACAGGTACCTACCACGAACGATGGTGCGACGGTGGTCGCTTATCAGCAGGCGGCTCGTTAGTTCGTTGGCCACCTATGGTATAAAAAAACGATTACAACACGTCCGTCAGATTCTACTTTCGTCAAAAGTAGTTTCTGCTAGGTATATTATGAAATGTATTAACCAAACCGTGCATACAGCACTCGCGCTGGGGTGCGGAGCATGACACGTAATTCACAAAAAAAATATTATATTTTTAGATAAAATTACAAACGACAACGTAAAATGTACTCTCACGTAATTCAGAAAGCGTTAAAAAGAATAATAAAGCTTAAAAAACGAACTTCGAAATATTGTTTATCGAACAAAAAATATTGTTTATTGAAATCAAATAATTTTTAGACTTTTGTTCATAATTTTATAAAACTGATCGACTGATTTCGACAAAATTCATATGGGACCACCTCTAAAATATGATCTCTCAAACAAAAATAGAATCATAAAAATCTATTCACCCAGTCAAAAGTTATAACGTAACAAACATTTAAAAAAACACATTCGAATAGAGAACCTTTTCCTTTTTTGAAGTCGGTTAAAACAGAATTTGCTTCAACGCAACCTGCAAAATTACAACGTACTTACCTATCTGTTCGTTCGAAGGTCGCAAGTTGCGTCACTGCGTTCAGAATTCTTCCGTTTTACATAAAGCAGTCATTTGAAAGGTAATTTCATGTGCACACAGTAGACGTTTGCCGGAAAATCCCGTTACTGTTATGTAGCTTAAGAACAAAATGGAAGCAAAAATTTGAACAGACGTTGATTTTATTACGGACAGATTTGATAAAGCACCTACGCATATGCTTACCTTGGTATAATAATATATTGCGCCAGGTTTAGCATTCAGCAACACGGAGTGACGTCAATCGATGCTTGAGCAAGACCGAAATAAGTCATTTACAACAAGTTCGATAGAGACGGATGACGACGACGTGTTTGCTGAAGCTAGACCTTGTCTTTTTGGATTATGATACTTACTAAAAATTGCAGTTGGCACGTAGGCGTCGCAACACTGTGGCTACGAGTGCTTAAAAATCTTAATGGAGCCACTATAGTGGTGTCTTCAGAGTCCAATTGAACCTAGCAGGGAGTTCAAAATTCCGTACTTAACCGTTTTTTTTTTTTTCAGTTTTGTATAGCACTCTCAACTAGACAGCCACGTTATGTATTCTTTTTGCAAGATAAACTTTTGAGCTAGCCTAGCACTCAGTAATTCCATCGCGTAGTCAATTCTAGTTTTGATATGACACGAAAAATTTCCCTTTTTTTTTTAATATCTAGACTATGCAGCTTAGCTCAGCGGATGCTTAACTGAACAATTTGTGTTACGTTTGTTTGTGAACGGCTCAGTATCTCTAACTCGGTGCCTCGACTGCCTCGGTGGCTCAGTTGGTAGTGAACCTGCCTTCTGAGCTTGGGGGCGTGGGTTCGATTCCCACCTAGGGCAAACATTTATGTGATGAACATTTGTGTTTGTTCTATGTCTGGGTGTTAAATATCTATGTAAGTATGTACTTATTTAAAAATATCTAAGTATGTATATCAGTCTCTGGCAGCCATAGTACAAGCTTTGCTTAGTTTGGGGTCAGGCGACCGTGTGTGGAAGTGTCCCGAATTTATTATTATTATTTATTTATTTATTTACGTCTCACAAACGTACTAGCTAGACTACCGGTAACACGTTTTTAAAAACTTAGTGATAGTGAACCGTTCCCCGTCCGATTTTTCGTAACAAACGCAACATCAACGTTCCAGCTTTAAAAAAATCAAAATTCATTATTCATTAAGCAAAAATCATCCGCTGAGCTTTGCTGAACTGTCCTCAGTATAACTTATTATATTTCTGTGCTTAGTACCTACTAATCGTAAATAAATTTATTGTCCTAAAACAGAAAACGGATGTGATCGAATCAGTTAATTCTAAACGTAAGCTGAGCATGGCTTTTGTAGCTTTGTTATCTCGTTCAATTATTGTTGCAATTTTATGTATTGTTTAGTATCTATGATGTAGATTAACACCAAACATTTGTTAACAAATAACATTATTATAAAATATATTTTAAAAAACCGGGCTGCAAATTGCTCTACTTTGTCACTTCCACTATCAAGACGATTCAAATGACACCCCACGTGTCGAAATCCATCAAACTGTTGAGGCTATAGGGCATGCCAAAGAAACCTCATACATACCTACTTAAATACATGACACACTCGAAAAAGATAACCCTCCTTCTTGTGCAGTCGGGAAAAAATCTAAGTACTTTAGTACTAGAAAAAGTTTTAATTACTAACTAATACTGCCTCCGATAGTTCAAAAGGCGCATCTAACATTTTTTCTGTATTTGAGTTACATAGATACACTCGTATTGCCGGAATCAGTTAAAAATGGGCACCTGTTTTTTTATTTTTTTCTACCTTTCTTTGGTGCCATTTTAGAACAACAAAATAAGCAGCTTCTGCATACATTTTTACCAGTATTTAAAAATAAAAATACGAATTTAGCTAAAACTTAGTTGAAGAGTCGCATTTATGTCGACATGTCCTATAATAATCGTCAAAAAGGCATTCGATAGAGATTTAATCTCTTGCAAAAATGAAATTTTACAAAAAAAAAAACTTACCTACTGTATAAAAGGTTTTTAGTACAGATATTTAAAAGAGCAACTTCGTAAATAAATGTCATCTGCAAAGTTATCTCTAAATATGCAAAAGTTGTCCTTTCCTTCGTCGACAGCCTATTTAAAACCACTTACAAATTCTGTGGGAGCACACTTTATGTGAACTTTTGATAACATTTTGAGATTCAAAGATTTTCTTTGACTTATGTTTAAGTTTTATGAGAAATATTACGAACATTTTGTGGCTATTATGGTTAATTTTACACATTTCACTCTTCTAAGTACTTACTTACCTACGAGTAAATGCCAGACTTAAGTAAATTGTGTTCCACACAAAAATTACGTACTTTTACAGTATTGAACATCATTAAAGTTTCTTAGTAAAACAAGAAAGTATTGACCATTAAATAAAACCAATACTTTTGTATTGTACGTCTGTCTGTCTATCCGTCTTAATTTCAGCCTACCTTGGGGTCCGAATGAATTTCTTCAATAAACTACAGAAACTAAGATTATGTCAATAATCCAAGGGCATCTGATACCCCCATCTGGCAACATTGATTGGTGCTTACTCACGACATTAAATAATACCAGTTCGATATTAATGACCGGGAGATTCCCGTCTCCCTGAGAGATTTATGGTCTTCTGTAATAGGCGTTCTCGTTATAAGACTACTATCTTAACAATTTAATAGCTGTAGCTTAATAAATAAGGGCGGTAGCACACTTCGGCCGTAAACCTCAGCGTGAAACCAACATTTCCGTCAATGAGAAATAAATTGCATGAAGCACAAATGAGAACTAAAGAAACCTTCTTGCGGCGGCGCGGCGTCATATGTTGGATCGTTCGCTTCCCTTAAATATGGTTGAGGAGAGTGAGGGCTGGCACATGAATCATACTCGTGATCGGGTGCTGCTTGGGGTCGCTAGTCTGCTCGTGGTGCACTCACAATGTAGCACTAAGTGATAACCTTTAATCTAACCTTAGACTAACAGCCGCACTCAGAGACGCTAACGATTACTTAAACGATCGCTAAGGAGTACATTTCCAGTAAATCTTTATTTAGTGATAGTTTAAGTAATCATTTACGACTCTTAGTGCGGCGGTAAGACTTAACAACTAACCCCCCTCTACCTATATTCCCCTCAACTAATAAAAATTAAGATACCAGTTAACAAATATTACGGTCCTCAAATACATCCATTAGATTTAAAAATCTTATTACTCACTCTCACTCACTCAGCTGTCGCTGATTTACATCACTACTGCATCAGTCTCATTTTCGCATCTTACGCATGCTTATCTCTGCGATGGAGGTAACGTGTGCTATCAGTCACCACATTTTATATTTCGTAGTGTCTGCAATGTTGTGATAAGAATTTCATACTCAATACGGATAAATACTTAACATTGAACCGTGAGCTGAATGTACATAGTTCCTAGAACATGCCTAAAACGCGTAATGTTTTTATGTGACACCAATGAAATTAATAGTGCTCTACTTAACTCAGTTTTACCATTAATCTTTTAGCTTTACAATAAACAAATAAAACTATCATTTATAGCTTGTCTGTTTATTAAAATCATTAGTTGTAAACAAAAAAAATATATTTTCCATAGCCATGAGAAAAACAAACTATTTGGAATGGTATTTGTTCCGCATTTTATCGCCTATTGTCGATTTGTTGCACTACTACTGACTCGATTTGTGTTGGAGTGCTCCAACTTGATGTGTCCACTCGTACTCGTATCTTCACGACTTTACGTATCTTCAAATAGGTGCTAAACTATTTCGTTCGATCTTGTTGGTACAAGCGTGCACAGAAGTGTTAAGGCTACTTTAACATTCGACACTCCTGTTAGCTTATAAGCTAACCAACCAGAGTTCGATCCCGGCTGGGCAGTCATTTGAATGATGAATTTTTAATATCTGGGGCTAGGTGCTAATTGTCTGGGTTTTGTGTGTGTTGTATGGCATTCAGGGCATCGTCGATACTGGGAATCCTACAATGGGGAGCTATAAGTAAAAAACGTTAGAAGTACAAAAAAAACATAAAATAGTGTACTCGTAGAACAAACATTTTTTGAAGAGTATATGTACTACATACTTAAATAGATACTCGTATTTAACACCCAGACATAGAACAAACACAAATGTTCATCACATAAATGTTTGGCATAGATGAGAATCGAATGCCTGGGTGTTAAATATCTATTTAAGTATGTATTTAAAATATAAATGTATGTATGTATGTATATCAGTCTCTATCAAGTACGAGTATAACTAGTCTAGCCATAAATATTGTTACAATACAAACTCCTTCGTTTATTTTTTTTTCTGCATTTAAATTTGGAATGCGTTTATTATGTTGAAAACTACAATCAATTTCCTGCCATTTCACATATATTTTTCGTAATTATTATTAAATTTACAACATGGAATGGGGTGTCAAAGATAACAGGATTGCAGTGATTGCGTTGCACAAAGTGGGTATGGAACCGTCGGTCATTTTCAAGACTCTTCAAAATCTTGGTATCAGCCGTATGTTCGTATATCGTAGTATCGACAGATATACCGACTCTTCCTCTGTTGAAAACCATAAAAGATCGGGGCGGCCGCGTGCGATGAAAACTACTAAGGCTGTTAATGCTGTTAAAGCCAGAATTCCCAAAAAACCCAATGAGGAAACAAAAAATCTTATCGCGAAAAATGAAGATACCCGCTAGGACTCTATCGCGTATAATAAAACAAGATCTGAAGCTTGGTGCTTATCACCGATATACAAGACATGCCCTTAATCAATCGCTGCAGTTAAAGAGAGTGGATAAATCAAAACGTCATCTATCCCGGTACGCAGGTGAAAGTTACAGAAATATCCTTTTTACCGGCGAAAAAAATTTCACGATAGAAGAGCACTACAACAAACAAAACGACAAAGTGTACGCACACAGCTCTAAAGAAGCTACGGAAGTGGTTGGAAAGGTACAGCGTGGTCATCATCCTGCGTCAGTCATGGTTTGGTGGGGGGTATCCTATCACGGCGTCACAAAGCTTTATTTTTGTGAAAAAGGGGTGAAAACTTCAGCCAAAGTATATCAAAAGACCGTCTTAGATGGTGTTGTAAAACCCCTTAGCAATACACTTTTTAAAAATCTACCATGGAGTTTCCAACAAGACTCTGCACCCGGTCACAAGGCGCGAACTACCCAAGCCTGGCTGAAAGACAATGTTTTGGACTTTATAAGGGCTGAAGACTGGCCCTCCTCTAGCCCAGATCTAAACCCCCTGGACTACAAATTATGGTCAGTTTTAGAGGGCATGACCTGCTCTAAACGACACGCCGACATAGAGTCACTTAAGAAATCTTTGAAGCAAGCAGTGGCTAAATTTCCCATGGAAACAGTCCGTAAATCCATAGATTCTTGGCCAGACCGACTAAAGGCCTGTATCAAGGCCAAAGGTGGTCATTTTGAATAAAATAATAGTTATATTTTTGTTAAGACTTCAATACATGTGTACATATAATTTTTATTAACATTACATTACTGTATAAAAAAATAAATGCATTTTCATTTGTAACAGAACTTATGGCTAGACTAGGTATATAGCCTATGTCACTTAGAGATAATGTAGCTTTCTAATGGTGAAAGAATTTTTAATTTTTAGGATGGATTTATTAGTGTAGATTTTAATATCTCAATGATCATAGGTAAATATGGAGTATTTTGTGATCTCCATACAAAACGAACTTAGATTTTTTTTAACCGAATAATATTTTTTTTTGTCTATAGAAAAAAAAACTGTTTAGCTCGCACACTACTATGTTGCAAATCAACATAGTAGTGTTTATAGTTTTAAAACAATATCATGCCAATGAAATTGTTTTTTTTTTCACTATATATTTAAATGGCAATAAGTACTTTAATGGCAATACTCACTACTCTAGACAGGATAATGTCTCAAACTATAATCAAAGTTTTCAAAAAACACCTGCGTACCCAAATTTTCAATGATTGAAAATTGAAACCAATTTTTCTAACCGTGTACTTATTGATATAGCAAAACTTTTTAATGAAATAAAACTTTGATTTCAAGTTCTGTCTGAGCGTACAGGCAGCAGGTGCTACAAGAATCTAGCGAATAGCAATTTATTCGAGTCTTTCGATCTACGATTTCTCTTTGCGCTTCGTTCGCTGTACGAATAGAAGCTTATTCAAACTGCACACAGGTTAAACCTGTTTTCAGTGCTCTTTTTTGTAGTCTGTGTTTTGTTTGGGCATATTCTGATGTTGGAATTGGTCTTGGAATCTATCGCTCCGTTTTAAGATTCACCAGAACTACGAGGTACGAGTAGTTGTTTCACTAAAAATACAAAATTTATGATTTTAATGTCATCACATTCACATTTAGCTATTTTGCAATCTGAATGAAAAAAGTTCTCAAGTCATCGACATTCAACCTGCTTTACGCTCTTGTCCCTAAAATTCACAATGAATTAGGTAGGTAGATACAAATTAATTAGGTAGTATTAACAGCATTATGTACAAACCTACGTAAACAAAATCCAGCATAAATCTCTTCATCACAAGAGAGACAGTAATCTCACATTTACTGTTTCTCTTAGAAGGAAAGTCTTGAGTGGGAGATGAACAGAGATAATATCGCACGCGCCAGAATATGGCTTATCAAGTTCGTTGCGGTTAGGTTTACTACGAATTTACAAAAAGATCTCTCTCTTCTTCTCGATTTTCTCTTCTACGGTTTTTGAAAACTTTAGTGAGCATAAAACATTGATAGCCAATCCTGACTTCAAGAACGCCCAGGTCGAACAGACTCTTATACTAGATAAGGTTAAATATTTATATGTTTTTGTATAGATATATCCGAAAAATATATTAATGTAATAAATTTATAAAGCGATGGCAGCCTAATTGGGAGAAGGTCCGCCTCTCAAGCCGAAGAGCTCAAGAGAGAGCGGGTTCGAACCCAGCTGACGGCACGCACCAATTTGTTCATTGTGTCAATATATGTGCGTATTGTATGTCATCTGCTACATGACTGGAGCCCGATGTACGGCGATAGGCTCGCCCCCTGTCACATTTGGTACTGAATATCGTCCGGCGAAATGTGGGTGTTGTATTACACCTCTGCCAGCCCCCTCGGGGGAAAGGCGTGACGATGTGTTATGTTATGTAGATATATCCGTAAAAAGCTACTATAAGCAAAATCTCAACCCTGCTCTACCTAATTTATCTCCCATGCATTCCTTATATCCAATTTCGTGTCAGGAGCAAATAATATAATCGTAGAGCTTTAGGTGTGTGGCAAATTGTATTTTATTCCCGTAAAGTGTTTATTTATTATGGCTATTAGCACCTTGGGGCTCGACAAATGGTGTCATTAACGGATATCTATCACAAGAGAGGAAAATATTTTGTAGAAATCGTGTAATCTTTATTGCTGAAGGAAATGAAGGGACGCCTGTGGATGCGGTTCTAGTTAACGTCTTCTTATGGTTTTAGGGCGGGAATTTCGATGTTCGAGATACATCAAGCTTTTGTTTTATTGTTTAATTACGATTATTTATTAAGAATGTTAAAGTTAGTTAATATTTTTTCGTAAGAAAGGATGGGAAGATTCTACCTAGTTTTGAATTGTAGACAAATTGTACTTTACTAAGAAATTAAGCTAGCTCTAAGAAATTAAGGCCCGCATGCTAAAACAACGCTCAGTCAAAAATGTCGATTTAAAACTGTTTTTACGTATGGTAAAACCGGACTGAAATGTATACAAGACTTAAAGAGATCTGGGAAAGGAAGTTGTATTCTCCGGATACTATCGACGCAACTCCTGTCGGACAAGAATGGACAATCTAATGGGACTCTGTAATTTAGCTGTGAAAGTAACACCATCTTTTTCATAAGTATATTTTGTAAAAACAAAAAAAGCATCGGATAAAAGTGTGAATTTGCAGGCATTAAGTATTAAGTTTGTTAGCATTTGTATGCAAATTAATAATTAAATATCAGGACTGTCGTATAACGGTCGTCTGACCCCAAACTAAGCAAAGCTTGTACTATGGCTGCCAGAGACTGATATAAATTTATATATAAAATTGCCAGCAGTTAATGAGCCGTGGATACATATAGTGGTTATAAACAAAACCGCCGATGCGTGAAAATAAAACAATGTCCATGCAATGAATTAGATTCTCCCTCCGATTTACAAAGCAACAGTTCACATAAATACAAAACGGATTTATCTAAAGTTTTCGTAAGTTAAGCTCGTGATTCTGGCCCGTTTGGGCTAAATTGATTGTTTTTCCTTTTAGACCAGTTTTTTTTACAATGTTACCTTTTTTAGTCGAGGATTGGATGTTGATGATTTGCTTTCGTCACGATATGTGCGTTAAAATTATGACTGAGCTACAACTTTGGCAGATTATGAATGGCTTGTAATTTCGCGCGAAGTTTTCTTTTGTTTCTTACTTACTTACAGCTAAACTAAGTAAGTGACTAAAATATTTTAGAATTTGATGAAAAAAAAAAATTATACTATAAAATACACATTTTTAACACTTGGAAACAAAGGTGAGTCTAACAAAGCAGTAAAACCATTTAGTAAAAGGTCAAGAAAGAGATAAATTTAAATTAAAGATAAAGATATTTTTGTTGCAAAAACAATGGTAAAGCATGCGTTTGGTGGTTTACAATTTGAAAAATGTCCTTCAATGTTATGCCTGAAGAGGCGTGCAAATTTATGAAGATGGCAACTTTACGGTTACATTTATACAAAATTTCTAGTGACTTAAAACTGTTACCCGCGACTTTGTTCGCGTTTGTTCAGAAAATATTATCCAAAAACCTTCCTCGTGATATACTGTAACTAATTATCAAATTTCATTAAGAATCGTTTATCCAATTAGCCGTGTTTGTAGGTTACAAACAGACAGACATCGTTACTTTCGCTATTATAATAAAGTAGATTTTAGATTAAAGTAAGGATGGATACACATGCTTACAACACCTGTCTATAAAACAATAACAATTAACTCCATTATCCCTTTTTGTGTCTGCCGTTTGTTCCCCAACAACAAAAAAACAACCAAACAAAAGCTGTAGTAAATTAATATTTATCTACAGAAGTTCCTAAGTATTTACATCAACAGCGTCCCAAATCAACAGATCGAAGTTTCTATTCTATCAAAGGCTTGTAAACCTCAATCTGGAAAACCCTGTAATTACGGCTGATCGGGGTCGCCGTCATAAAAACCTGGCCTTATTAGAGAAGAAAACGGCCTTTTACGGAGAGTTCCACTTAGAGAAAGCCATGAAAAATCTAAGGAAAGAGGGGAATGTTTGCTAAATCTGTAAGTAGTCATTAAGGCGCACTTGGAAGCACTTGTAAATCAGGTTATTTATTTACTGATTCCATTAGTTTCGTTCGTATCAAGGGTTTTTTTTTTGTATTCTATGTTGCCAAGATATGCAATTACGTAAGACGTATTAACAAGTGTGAAGAAAAAGCAACGCATCTAAATAGTAACCGTAAGCCATGCTCTGAATTCAGAAGGGCTCAAAATTGTTTCCGACACTCTCAATCTCTTGTCTAATCAAAGTGATAGTGACAGATGCTATCTCGATTGCGCGTGAGAGTGACAGATACAATCTTGGCCGCACTAGAATAACCTCATAGGGAGTAATGAAAGCTTTCGAGTTTGCGCGAGTTGGGAAAAATAATTATTACGTCGGGCAACTTAGTTATTACAAATTATATAATAAAATGTCGCCTCGTATTATTACACACTCGTAGTGTAATGTGATCAAACGTGAATGTTTACCAATTTTAATTTTACTAACGATAACGTTGGGTTAAATTGGGTAATGTAACTATAGAATCACGGCGATCAAGATTCACGCCACTTAATTCCATTCAATTACATCGAACACGGTAAAGTCTTCGTTTTCATTGCACAAAGGACAGCTACGATTGCGCTACGAACGTGTACATAGTAGCGTCTGCACTACTACGCTACGGACGTGTAGACGGTATAGTGTCTACGTTTTGACGCCACGACAACACAAATAAAATATGCTACAGATACGTAGCCGTGTTTAAGATTCGCCCTAGCAAAGTATACCTGTAAGTTCTTTACTATTTGTCCAGACTTACTAGTGTGTAAAATTTGCAGCATAGCAAGTTACTGTAAAATCACAAAATATTTCACAGCACGTCATAATATTCCCCCAATTATTAACAGAAAATGTTGACCCACATTCTAGGCTCCTTTAGGCAACACGGTGCTTTCAACATTTTCCTTTGCTCAGAATATTCACAAGTTTAATACAAACAAAGAACTTTGCGTCACCTGAAAGATAAGTTCGGTCGTCGCAAGTCATTAACATGTAAAAGCGTCCTTTATTACCCATTCACAAAAGATTTTGAATTTCGACTGAATTTTCGCAACGAGGTGGCAAACGTCGATGGAAAATGCAGACAACGACAGGTTCTGATTTTAAAATTGGTAATTTATTGCAAAATAGAGTAACCTCAATACGAGCAAAGAATTTTCGATGAAAAATTTAGAGTGATTATGCTGTAAATGTAGTTTTGTCTGACAATGGGCGTACTGTATGAACTGGATAACGGGTCTGGTTCATCTAGCTTCTTGATTGTTCATCTTCAGCTTCATATACGCCGATTTTTTTTAACCTGAGTTCTACTTGCCTGGCAAAAGCCACCCTTTCCTTCCTTCTAGACTGCCCATTTTTCAGTTTTAGTGGCTCATGCAGTCTCTGCCTGAGTTCAACTCATCATCCTACCTTCGTCTGGGTCGACCGTGAGGTAATTTCGATTTTGGGATTCGAAATCCGAAAGTAATCCTAGTAAATCCAATTCGGTTTTCAAGCCCAGCTGACATCACTCTGACCCTCTAGTTTTGACTTTCATGGCGTGTTTTAATTAGTAAATGGGTGTTGTATTAGACCTCTGTCAGCACCTCGGAAAAAGGCGTGACGAAATATATGCATGTACCTATGTATCTATGTATCAATAAATATAATATCTCGTTTGCTGAGTACAAGTAGTTTAAAATTTAACAGAAAGTAAAAACTGTATAATTTCTAAATTATCATGTCAATAAACATAAATCTTTCTTCAAGTCTACTTTACTCTAAGTAACTCTCTAATTCAGTAGAGTACTAACTCTACTTAATTCAAAACCCAGTTTTAACAACCTAATTATTGACTCGACCTCGAACCACCTATTAAACTTTCAGCTTTACGTTTTTTAAATATTCCCCTTCGGTTTAAGTGCCTTTTTATTTTACAACGTCTGTTTTAAAACTGCTGCGCTGGTAACAGCTGCATTGACAGGCGCTCAAAATAAAAGCTTACCACGAGCGCCGAGATCGGTTTTATAATAACATGTTGAGAAAAAGAGATCGTTTATTATCAGACTGAGGGTTGAGGGTTATGTTTGTTCGAAAGTTTGTATGTATGTATGTGTGTATGAGGTTTATTTGGCACGCCCTGCAGCCTGAAGCCTGATTGGTTTCGACATGTGAGGTGTCATTTGAATCGTCTTGATAGCGGAATGTGACAACAGTGACATAGGGTACAACATTTTGCAGTGTTTTTGTTTTAAAATGTTACTTGTTTTTCTTACGTAATTAAAATAAGATAGGCACGAATGAAATTTCTATTTGAATTTGATTCAAACCGATAATTATGTGGTATAGAAATAGAAACCAAAGCTAAGAGCTAGCTTATTACTACAAGCATTAAATAAATAAATAAACATTCTTGACATTTATGCACTCGGTCGTCTGACCGCAAACTAAGTAAAGCTTGTACTATGCCTGCCAAAGGCTGATAAATACAAACTGTATTTGTTAGTCTTTAACAAATTAAAGTGTGTATTTAAAAATAAATGTTTTTAAATACACACTTTCATAGATAAATTAAGACCCAGACATAGAACAAACAGAAATGTTCATCACATGAATGTTTGCCCTAGGTGGTTATGGAACCCAGACCCTTAAGCGCAGAAGGCAGTTTCACTACCAACTGAGCCACCTAGGCTGTATAGAAATAGCATAAAATAAAACTCTGCGTTTGTATCAGTCTTTGTTGATTTTGGTTTAGCATTGTAATTTACATTTCATTTAGTAGCTTTGATTTGAATTGATTTAATTTGAATTAAAGAGAGTGTTAATTGAGGTGTTTGATTCAATAAAGATAGGGTGTAAAGTCGATCTTACTCAAAACGTATTTAAAATTTGTTTCAGAATTAACTCTGAATTTTAGTGTTTTATAGAAATTGTGGGTACATCATCGAGCATTCATGCTCACTATCGAAGGCGTCGTGTGTCGGGTCGTTCTCTTCCCTCAAATATGGTTGAGGAGAGCGATGGCTGGCACATGCGTCATACTCGTGATCGGGTGCTGCTTGCGGGTCGCTGGTCCGCTCGTGGTGTACTCACAATGCAATAAGTGAAAACCTTTAACCTAACCTTAGATTAAGACTTAATAACTAACCCCCCTCTACCTGTATTCCCCTTAAATAATAATTAACATTTATGTTAACAAAGGTCACGGTCCCCGGAGTCTATAAATTGTAATTTTCAAAAGTAAATAAAAAAAACTTTTAATTTTAAACCTCCACTGTTATGAATGAAACCTAATTAACAATAGTTGAATTGCGGAAGTAAACACTACTGTGGGACTCAGGGTTCTCATTTAATTTTAAGCCGTGCCTGTATTTTTTTTTGCTCAATCAAAAACTCTACTAATTTAAAAAAGAAGGCATTACTATGACATAGACATGATAAGATCTCTGGATCTCTTCAAGACAAGAGTGATTAGGCACCTCATGGGTAAGAGTGCTTCACGTTATAAGTACCGCATCGTCGCTTTCTATCAGTAGAGTTGCGGTCGAACGTAATAGTCCCTTTGAATCATAAAAAACATATTATTATTAAGAAATTATTGAGAACAAGTAACATTTACAAAGAACTAAGGAACCATCAAGGATAAACAGATGCTTTCCCAAATAAAAATGTTCACAAATCCTTTTCAATAGCGTCATCATAACATATCGTCACGCCTTTCTCCCAAGAGGGCTGGCAGAGCTGTAATACAACACCCACACTTCGACGGACGATATTCAGTCCCAAATGTGACACAGGGCGAGCCTGTCGTCATACTCCGGCCTCGAGTAGCGGATACAATACGCACATAATATGTTCACACAATTAACAAATTGGTGCGTGCCTTCAACTGGGTTCGAACCCGCTCCCTCTGGCTTGAGAGGCGGGCCTTCTCCAACAAGGCTATCATCGCTTTTTCGCAATAGTATCATCAGCATTATCATTAACGTATTTTACGTCCCACTGCACGGGCGACCTACCCTACGTCTACGGTGATTGAGCCGTTATACACCACGCTGGTTAAATGTGGATAGGTAGATGTCACATATCTTTTGAATTATTCTTCTAGGACCTCAGAATGTTTCCTGACAAAGTTTTCCTTCACCGTAAGAGCATGTGTCAAATTTAAATGCACAAATAAACTTTTCTACGAATTAAAAGTTAATTAGTGTACCCACGACCTCCGGATCTGAAGGCGCGTTCCATCCCACTCGACCAACACAACTCTCTAACAACAGTCAGATACTATACTTAATTCCATTTAATTTGATGACCATTCTCATCACAGAGCTCGTTATTTCCGCGGGTAGAAAGTAGCCCAACATCTCCTGTTTTTCTAAATCTCCTGTCATTCATAGCAGTTAATTATAGCTAAGCTCCAGCGGCGAGGAAACGCGATATTACTTTCCACTGACTCTGCACAAAGTAATCCGCTTTTTCTGTGCACTATTTTTTGTTCATGAGTTTGTTTTGCCAACATTAAATAAATAGTGTGCAGAGAAAATCATACTTTTACGTTTACCTACTACTGTTGAAAAAATGAACTGTAGATAAGTACCTACACAGATTTACGAAATTATGTTTTCTGGATGACGAAATACATTAACTTATAAATCATAAAGGTATAGAGATATGTAAGCTTAAAAAAGATATTCGCCAAAACAGATGTCAATAACTTTTTCAACAATAACCATTGTAAGCTGACATACAAAAGAGGTTCTTTGTTTGTTTTAACTGTTTTCTATTACATCAAAAAGACGATGTAGTATAATTTCAAAAACGATAGATGTAAAATATAGTATCTATCGTTTCTTACAATTCGTCAGGAATTTATTGAACAATAAAACAAAAAAAAATCGGGACATTTTCACACACCGTCGCCTGACCCCAAACTATGCAAAGCTTGTACTATGGCTGCCAGAGACCGATCTATGTATCTATTTAAGTATGTATTTAAAAATATATGTATATGTATTATTAAATACATATAGTATGTATTTTTATGTGTAGTATGTATTTAAAAATATATATGTATTATTAAATACATATAGTATGTATTTTTAAATACATACTTAAATAGATACATAGATCGGTCTCTGGCAGCCATAGTACAAGCTTTGCATAGTTTGGGGTCAGGCGACGGTGTGTGAAAATGTCCCAAATTTTTTTTTTTTATTGAGGCGTGACATGTTTAAAAATACATATATATTTTTAAATACATACTTAAATAGATTTTAACACCCAGACATAGAACAAACACTAATGTTCATCACATGAATGTTTGCCCTAGATGGGAATCGAACCCACGCCCCAAAGCTCAGAAGGCAGGTTCACTACCAACTGAGCCACCGAGGCAGTTAACAGACTACAAATATAAACAATCTACAAAATATACAATCATAATAATACTTGGGGCTCTGTGAGCTGGAGACTTCGCAGCCAACGTCTGTTCTTCTATATAAATCGCACTTCTCAATCGATTCTTGTGAAGACCTGTAGAGGAAGATAGAGATCGGAACAGAATTCGGACATACGAAAACATTTTTCGAAAATGCTTCGTTAAAATTCATTAAAATTTAACTCAAATCCATTGAGTCATTACGTATTTAAACATGTCGTCACGCCTTTTCCCCGAGGGGGCTGGCAGAGGTGTAATACAACACCCACACTTCACCGGACGATATTCAGTCCCAAATGTGACAGGGGGCTAGCCTGTCGCCATACACCGGGCTCTAGTCATGTAGCAGATGACATACAATACGCACATAATTATGCTAACACAATGAACGAATTGGTGCGTGCCGTCGGCTGGGTTCGAACCCGCTCCCTCTGGTGTGAAAGGCGGGCCTTCGCCAACTAGGTTATCATCGCTTAAGTATTTTAGAGATCCCTAAATCTTTTGGTTTCTTCGTAAAAATAATAAATTAAAGTAATATTGCATGTACTCTAGAAGATGCTATCAAAATCTTGATAATATCAAACAGCTCATACTGTTCAGATTTTAATGTCAACTTGGCTATTGACGTAACTAGGATATAAAACATCTTCAAGCAACCATAAAAACCGCAATAAAATCGTTGAACGTTATTGTAGAGTCTATATATCCGAACCATACGAACATAAACAGACGTACTCAACTACAATACATTTAAAATTTTGGAAGCGGAACAGGATGAATCCAAGTTGGTTCGTTTGGCACAAAATTTTACTTAAATAAATATTTGACTAACCAGTTGATTTATGTTGAACAAAAGGCTTCATCGAGTTCCATTCTGCAGAATTAGTTAGTCGGTTCAGTTGGTTGATGTGGAATGACCGAATTAAAATGTTCAGTCATGGAGGAATGGCATTCCGAGTCAAAAATGGTCACGTGAGAAACACATAGTGATGTCAATCGATGCTTAAGCAAGATCAAAATATGTCATTTACAAATAGTTTGAAAGAGACGATGACGATGACGAATGACGTCATTACGTGTTTGCTCAAGGAATAGACCTTGATTTTTTTAGATCCAACATGTTTTTCTCCCATTAAGGGGAATTTGGCGTCGCACGTTCTGTGCATTTATAGTTTTGTCACAGTGATGATGATGATGATGATGATGAATACCTCCCTTTTCCTTATTTTAATAAAGTGATTTACTGACACTCTATTGTTTCGCTCTCTGTTTCGCAATGTTTAAATTTTCTCGTGCACGTGAACAAACCAATAAAGATTAATAATACCATCACTACACTTTTCAACACAAAACTATTTTTTAGAAATTTGCTGCGGAACCCTCTAACATAGTATGGTAAAAATAAAATATGAGCAGAGGTAAAAACCCAAGGGAGCGGATCTTGTCTGATATCCGGCACCAGATGTTACGGTACGAACTTTCCTCTTCCCAAAAAGGTACAGAATTCCTTCATACTTTAATAGCTTTCGTTTTTAAACGATTAGTTGCACGCGGACACCGAACACTTATTCTAAAAAATCGAAGTAAGTATCTACATTATTTTAAGTGATTCTTCATTAAGTTTTCAAACAGCCTTTTGTGAGAATTTCATTGATTCTAAAAAGCCGTGAAATTCGAAATGAATGGATAAAAGCTTGAAAAAAAATGGCTCAAGTTCAAAAAGTCATTCTTATCTAGAGTATTAACTGTCATTATTAACTGTACGTTTCATCTGAATTGAAATAAGAAGTAGGTAGATCAGATCATTTACATTACGCACATAATATTATATAATCATAGCTAATATATAATAATAATAATAAGAATAAGAATTATATAATAATATTAATAATAATAATATAATAATATTAATAATAATAATAATAATAATAGTATTAATAAGAATTATATAAGAATTATATAATAATATTATATAATTCTGCCATTGTCGATAGGTTTGATGCGCCTCACAAGATGCCATAAATGATTTGAAAAAACATTTTCCTTCTTAGCAATAAACGTTGCATAGCCTCGAATTTTTAAAACAATGTTTGGTTTTTACGATCGAGTTAAAAAAATAAAAGAAAGAAAAATATATAACAACATATCGTCAAGTCTCTCCCCCGAGGTGGGCTGGCAGATATGAGGGGGGACACTCGCACTTCGCCGGACGATATTCAGTCCCAAATGTGACAGGGGCGAGCCTGCCGCCATACATCGGGCTTCAATCATGTAGCAGATGACATACAAAAAAAAAGTACAATACACTGTAAAACAATTTCGAGGCTGTACAATGTTTATTGCTAAGGGGTATTGAGTTTATATTCTACAACGGGATTTCGCCTGTACATGGGCCCAGACCCGCGTCGGAGGTTTGGAATATAAAATAAACGAACTAAGCTAAATGAATGGATAAGATTTCCATAAGCGATGACCTATACAACGAGTATATATGGCCTAAACGTTTGTTATTCTGTGCTCTATGTTCTTGTATAGGAAGGCTGTTTGGTTATCCAAATAAAATAAAGAATAATATCATACCGTCACGATTTTCCCCGAGGGGGCTGGCACAGGTGTACAACACCCACACTTCACCGAACGATATTCAGTCCCTAATGTGACAGGGGGCGAGCCTGTCGCCTTACACCGGGCTCCAGTCATGTAGCAGATAACATATATAATACGCACATATGTTCACACAACGAACAAATTGGTGCGTGCCTTCGGCTGGGTCCGAACTTGCTCCCTCTGGCTTGAGAGGCGGGACTTCCCCGGGATAGCCTATATATATAGGCTATCTCTTTCTCTACTTTTTAAATAAAGAATAATTTACGGACACCCATTCGCACGTGGAACGCAAGAATGGCATAAACTATTTGTTCCTTTTTCACGTCTAAATCTTCTTCATTAGGTACTCCTAATGAAGAAGATTTAGATTAGAGGTCTATGTTATTAAGGATCCCTCAATAATGTCCAACTTAAATATGCATCGGGTTTTGGTTGGAGGAAATTTATGAATTAATAAAACTTCCAAAGAGAGTTTTGGCCAAACCAGACCTTCGTGCTGGCCTAAGTAATTTATGTAGTCTATGTAATCTTTAAAAAATAGTTAGGAAAAAAATGTTGACAATATATCACGTATTCCTTTGGGCACTTGGCGTGTATTTAGTTAGCTACCTAAACAAATATTAACGACTTTCAAAGAGAATATAAAATACACTGTGTTAGAAGCTTTAAGACTACATCTAGATTTTGTTCTTCATCATATTACTGAATCGTACAGAAAACGGTCTAAGTTATTATCGATCAAAATTGAAGTAAGTATACTTAAACAAAAAAATTAAATAATAAGATAAGTAGGTCTTGAAAGCTTTAATTAAAAATTTATACTTACTGAAAGTTTTGCCGTCTTCGTCTAAATTCTAAGAGTCTGCAAAAAGCTAACTACTATGTATACCTATATACTTGAGAAACTTCAGATTTGTGATCTAAAGTCCTCACAGTTAGCGGTGGTCAAATAGTACCAGTAAATAGGTATATACTTAGCTTAATTTATATAATTTTATGCCAAAATTTAACAACGCTTGTTATGTGAAACTAAATACTTAAGACCTAATGGCCACTTGCACTAAATATAAAAATTGCTACTACTACAAAATATTATATATACTACATAAAAATTAATACTACAAAATCTAAAAACTAATCCTAGCGAAATATTCTCTTATCAGACACATTTTTCATAAGGAATGGATTAATGTTCGTGTTACCGCCAATACATCGTTAGATGATATTTCTTTAACTCATTAGCTGTCCCTTTCTATCTCATGGTAATACAGGTAATTGAGCGATTTCCTATTTCATTCACCCCCGCCTCTTATCCGCATCCTCCACGTTGCACCGCCCGCAGCGTGGCAGTGTCAATGTCAAGACGCCGCTGACCGCATCTCGGTGTGATCTAATTACTACCGAATAACCGCGAGTACGTTAAATATCTACGTTTTATCAATATATTATGAACCTTTGTTGTGAGTGTCGAGGAGGACAATTTGTGAGTGATTCTGTGCTGGCCAGCCAGGAATATCCAGGACGTGAAGGAGTTCCCGGACGGCAGAAGGTGCGTGGGTTTCCCATTTTCCTTTACCTAATCGCTCATTGCTCTGATATGCCATGTAATGTTTATTTTGATTTGTAATCGGTGATCCTAGCAAAAAATACAGTCCACTTAAATTAAAATAACGCCATAAAGCCTTAGGGCGCATAACGCATCCCGCAAGCGGTTCAAACATAAATTTTTGGCCGCATCATTTGGTCCTTCTCACTGGATTATATCAAAATTTCATTATTATTGTATCATATCTCAAATCCATTCGAGAACATTCCATACTATTTACTATAAATTCCGACTCGTAACACGTACAAATGTTGCGAGGTCTACCCTCATTTCATTCACATTAAAGTGTTCAATAATTATTTACTAAACCGCTCCGCCTTTACAAGTGTTTGCCTTTAGAGATTTTATAATTACTTTTCCGCCCTTTAGGCACATACATTTATAAGGTTTATTTAGTTTATATACATACACAAAACATTATTTACGTACTCATTTATAACATAACATAATTACTACTTATACCGCGCCCATAAATACTTATTATTTAACCTATACGACACTATTGTTAGTAACTTAATATTTCCGCTTCTTTCGATAAACGACTTTAAGTTGTCCCGCATACCATAGTATTTCGATACTTCATTTAAGTAGGTAACTTCGATAATGCCTCGCGAGGCGAAGGTAGCTTCTCCGTGTAGTCCGCGTTTATCTATACTAGAAGCCAAGCGGAATGCTCTTTATGAACGAATTAATAGGGTTTATGACGAAGCTAAAAATGCTCATATTTCGGAGGAAACTCGAGAATTGTTTCTAAGTTCTTGCATAACGATTGATGATATCCGCGCGAGCTTCCACAAGATTCTCGATAGTTACAATGAGACACTTCTCGAGCTTGACCCCGCAGCTACTCCTTCGTATCAAGGTTATTCCTCTTTCGAAGATCTATATTGCAATATCAAGCAGATCATGTCGAAGTACGCCGCGCCCGCGCCTGAGCATTCCACTTCGCCCGCCAGAGCCAAGCCTAGGCTTCCAAATATTGAACTGGTATCTTTTGATGGTGATATAAAAAACTGGCCATTATTCTACGCTAGTTTTAATGGCACAGTGCACCAAAACACTTCGTTAACAAACGCAGATAAATTATACTATCTAATAGGTAAATTGTCACCGACCGCCCAGTCTTCATTTGCTGGTATAATTCCGAGTGCCGAAAATTATGAAGCGATTTATGAGACGCTTCTCGATAAATATCAAGATGTACGGCGATTAGGTTCCAACTATTTACAAGAAGCGCTAAGTCTTAAATTAAATGGTTCCCCGTCTACAGCTAACTTCCAGCTCTTTATCGATAAGTTTGTTGTCGCTATCAGCTCACTCAAAGCTTTAAAAATTGTCGACTTGTTGGATTTTGTTTTGTTACACATAGCCATGCAGAAGTTTGACACAGAAACTATACGTGCGTTCGAAATGTATTCTCGTGATAACAAATTGCCTACGCTCGAACAATTTATTGAATTTATTAAAAAACAGTGTCGCATTTTTGAAAGTACGCAACCTGCCGTAGCTAACAGTACAAAGTCTAGTGCTAAACCTCCTGCTAAGACCAACCGCCCGCCAAATCCACAGTCATACGTCACATGTTCGTCTTCTGATAAATGTTCACTGTGTAATTACGCGTCTCATGACCATTATTATAAATGTA
The DNA here is from genome assembly GCA_911728515.1 of Peribatodes rhomboidaria. Taxonomy (NCBI): domain Eukaryota; kingdom Metazoa; phylum Arthropoda; class Insecta; order Lepidoptera; family Geometridae; genus Peribatodes; species Peribatodes rhomboidaria. The sequence continues at coordinate 4,074,298 of OU452175.1, read as the reverse complement.
CCGCGTTCGAAAAACTTTCACCTACTGAACGGTTTAAGTTTATTAAAAATAATAACGCGTGTGTGAACTGCACCAGTCGCACACATAAAGCCGTTAATTGCTCATCTAAATTAAAATGTCGCGTATGTTCTCAGCGACATCATTCTATGCTACATTTTAACAATAATCAACCGCGTTCGGAACCCGCTATGACCTCCTCGGGAACCGCCCATGCGACAACTACGCCACGGGCGCCCGTCCCCACTACGATCGACATCCAGTCGCGTCAGATAACGCAACGCAGCGATCTATCGCTATGCACGACATCCATTGCCGCCTCGCTTCCCGCGCGGACTGAGTCATCGACTGATAAGCGACAGCGCGCAGCAACCTGTACAACGGTGCTGCTAGCTACCGCTCAGGTGATTGTTTACGATGCTAAAAATAGACCGCAAGTTATCCGACGTTTACTCGATAGTGCATCTCAAAGTAATTTCGTAACTTACGAATGTTGTGAGCGGCTTGGATTGTTAAATCGTATGACGCCCTCACACACGGTTGTTAGGGGAATCGGAGGCTCAGAAAAGCAAGTTAAGGGTTCAGTAAATTTAAAAATAAACTCGCTATTTAATTCAAATATTAATTTTAGTCTCCACTCGCTCGTTATCGACCGCATAAGTGATAATCTGCCGTCGGTAGCAGTCGATAAGGGTGCGTTTACACATCTTGAATCGCTCCCGCTCGCCGACAAAGATTTCGCGAGTCCCGGACCAGTCGATTGTTTGGTTGGAGCATCGACTTTCTCGCATCTGCTGCTACCCGGAGTGGTGCATAGCAGTTATAGCAATGTACCGCCCGCGATTCAGACTGTGTTAGGTTTTGTGATTATGGGCTCCGCACCTACGTCACAGATCGTTCACAATAGCTTATCAACAGTATGTTGTTCTGTTGTCCATGACTCAATGGACACGCTCTTCAAGCGATTTTGGGAACTTGAAGAGGTAACCGCGCCGCCCGCTCAAAGTCCGGATGAATTTGAGTGCGAGCAATTCTTCCGCGCTACCACCGTTCGTGATGACAGTGGTAGGTATGTCGTCGCCTTGCCGTTTCGTAATGACGTGAATTTATTAGGCGATTCGTACGCTGCCGCGCATAGGCGACTTAAATGTTTAGAACGAAAGCTCGATGCATCGCTCAAAACCCGCGCTGCCTATAATGATGTAATACGCGATTATATAATTAAGGGCTACCTAAGTCCTGTCGAAATAAATACTGATGACGTCACGCGACCTTCATATACGATTCCACATCACGGTGTGGTACGAGAAGACAAAGCGTCGACTAAGCTTCGCTGCGTTCTAGACGCCAGTTGCAAGTCTTCGTCTGGCCACTCGCTTAACGACCTTCTCCACGCAGGTGCTAATTTACAAGGAGACTTGTTTAGCATCCTTATACGCTTCCGCCTTTTCGAGATAACGCTCTCCGCTGATTGTCGTCAAATGTTTCTTCAAATTGGAGTACGCGAAATAGATCGTAGGTATCAAAGAATTTTATATCGGTTCAGTACGGAGGATCCAGTTACTGTATACGAGTTCAACCGCGTTTGTTTCGGACTAAAATCGAGTCCGTTTCACGCATTGCGCGTTGTTCGCCAACTGATCGCCGATGAAGGTGAGAAGTTTCCCGCCGCAGCCGCTGCTGCTTCTTCATGTCTTTACATGGATGATATTGCCGTCTCTGTTATGGATAGCACGCAAGCTATCACGCTCAGTAATGAGCTGATCAAACTTTTCAAACTGGGTCAGTTTGATCTCGTTAAGTGGACAAGCAATTCTGATGCTGTACTTGCTCACATACCAGACATGCATAAAGAGTCTCACGACAAAATGTTTGACGATTCTGTCTCACATAAAATTCTAGGATTATACTGGGATAGATCATCCGATTGTTTCCGCTTTGTAGTCAACGCTCCAGATGATAAGTGCACTAAACGCACGATATTGTCTGCGATTGCTAGGCTGTGGGACATCATGGGCTTTGTGGCTCCGGCCATTTTGTACGCCAAGCTTCTTATTAAGGAGCTTTGGTTGTCAAAGTGTGACTGGGATGCCGAACCTCGAAATCGTTAATGATTGGTTACAATTTTGTAAGGAGCTTCCCTCGCTCAACAAATTGTCCATTTCCCGACATCTGGGTATTGTGGAGAGTTGCGATGTCAACGTCATAGGTTTCGCTGACGCTAGCGAACGAGCATACGGTGGTATGGTTTATCTACAAATCCGCGTAGATTCAAAGTACACTGTGCAACTAGTGTGCGCTAAGTCCAAAGTGTCACCTGAGGGGCGATTCAGTTAATCATAGCCGATGCTTAACTGAACCATTGACGTTGCGTTTGTCAAAAATAAGACGGCTGGGGAACGGCTCACCATCACTAATGGTTCACAAGCGTGTGAGCTAGAGCTCGACCGCTGCTCCACCCGGTTAAAAACGACTGACGTCACTGCTACGTAGCTAGGATGTTACTGCGGGGCGTTTAACTGGGGCCACCTCAATTCCATAAAATTGTATCTAGCTCTTTGCATCTTAATACAATTGCAATATTACCTACACCAAAGATTTACTATTGTATGTGCTAATTATTTAGTATAAGGCTTTAAGTATACTGACGCAAATCGTGAATAGTTGCGTCTGTATTCGTCTTGTATTCTACGAACAGATTCGCAACAATTCCAGCATCTCGAGTCAATCTGTTTGAAGCTTAAACGATAAATTAGTAGGTTCAAGCATGTACTTAGTAAAAGTACTTACTTATTTTATTTGTATACTTACTGAAAAACTTATTTTCGCATTTTATATCATCATTAGGTATCATCAGCCTATCTAATGTTTGTCCATTCCACTTGACTGCATGCAGGGCGCCTCTAACCTAACCGTAGGGTTAGTAATTAACTTATTCTATGACTCGATGAGTATTTTAAAACCCTATGAACTGGCTTTACTGTGTTTTCGTTTCGGAATAAATAACAGTACAAGTAGGTAGGTACAGAAGAATCATGCTGACACAGTAAGTATGCGAATTTAAACCTACTCATAGCGTTTACCGATTCTCTTTCTAGAATCGCTAACGCTATAAGACTAGTTGTTGATTGGACGAGTTAACGTGACATTTTTAAAGCTCGTATTTCGTCCGATCACCAGCACCTCTAGCATACGCGCGCGGCAAAATTCTTCTCGTCACTTTGTCATGTGAGAACGTGACAAGGCTATGTCTAAATATACTTACGTCTCTCTTCGATAAAAAGAGTCAACTTACCGTTGTCACGTTGCGCATGCTAGGTCTGCTGGTGACGTTAGAGCTTTACTGATTCTAGAAACCGAATCGCTTGGAAACGATTTAAACCTATCAAACATTTAGAAAACATTAGCAATGCCAGAAATTTAAATTATAAATGTTAAAGTTGTCTAGGGCCCTTTGTCACTCAAGTCTGTATTATCGGGTTAATATATTAGGTAAGTCTGTATTATCGAGTTGTAAGAAAGCAAAATATTATGGGTAGTAGAATGCCCTAAAGGTGTAGTGTATAAGTACGTTGTTGTTTAATATGGAGGTAAGTATAAACTAAGTACCTACTATTATTCTTCATTTCGTTATTTTTATGTATTTGTGCTATGCAGCACTTTTTGGCTTTTCCAGTGACTATTCTGTAATAAAATCTGCAAAAGAATTACACTATACTAGCTATACTAGCGTTAGCCCCGCGCTAGGTCCTACGCGCGAGTAACTCTTAGCTGAGTTCCATGCAGAGGGCAAACCTATATTATTGGCGCTGTGTACAACGCAGAGTGCGCTAGGCCTGGTTTCAGGTCCGCGGATTAAAATGGCTTGATTCAACCACTATCTCAGACATTTTTATCTGAGTAAATAAAGCAGACTCATATTGCAGGGAAGAGGCCCCCTACCCCTATCTTTACCTGAATACATCACTGATTTATTTGACACAAAAACTTCTTTCCCTTAGCGAAAGCGCACACTATGCAACAGCTTGACGACTAAACGCAATGATAGATTGCAGCCGACAACATTCTTACTTTTTGTTAAAAATTCTACGCAGTTGACATTTGAGTCGCAGAGTGCCAAGAACAGAGTTGTTGGTCATCGGCCACGGACATGGTGCGTGGACATACGGTGCATTTGCGAAGACACGCGCATGCAAGACGATTAGATCCAAACGACAGCTATGCGTCTAGTCGCAGCGACAAGATACGTGCCCGCGCAAGCTGTACATTTGCGCTGGCACTTATTTTATACCTACTTACTTTTCATTTCTAAAGTCATTTTCAAGTATGCTGTCAATTTTGACTGATAAACCCGAAATTTTTCAAATTACATCGAAAGAGCTAAACGTTGCTGAATGGATGGCACGTTCTTCTTGTGCAGCTACGGAACGGCATACGTACACCATGCATGGTATAATAATACACTTCGCCAGATATAGCATTCCGGTCACGTGGGCAACACGTAGTGACATCAATCGATGCAAGACCGACATATGTTATTAACAAATAGTTCGAAAGAGATGGATGACGATGACGAGTGACGTCATTACGTGTTTGCTCCCGGAATGCTAGATCCATGATCCAAAAAAACAAGGTCTAGCATTCCAGGCGCAAACACGTATGACGTCACTCGTCATCGTCACACGTCTCTTTCATACTATTTGTAAATTTCTTATTTCGGTCTGGCTTAAGCATTGATTGACGTCACCACGTGTTGCTCACGTGACCGGAATGCTATTCCTGGCGGAGTATATTATTAAACCATGGCTAAATCTTGTTTTTTTTTGGATCACGACGTACACAAACTAGGTAGAGTAGTTACTACTAAAAATTGATAGTATGCTTAAAATAAGTACGCTGCTTTTTTTCCATGTCAATAACAAATCTAACAGTGACATAAATATGTCTTTTAAGGCCTACCTACAAGTTTAATAAAATGCACAAACAGTTATTTTAAAATTACGATAAGTATGTATATTTTATTATTAAATAGGTACGAGTAAGTACATTAAAAATTAAAATTTACACAATTAACTCGCTAAACATGCAGTCAAATTTATTAAAACATGTACCAAGCCATAAGTTTCGGAAATATGACCACGATAATATGACCACTGCCAACCTCTTCGAGGAAAAGGTGTGATGTCCCCCTTCCTTATCAGAGGGCAGGGTGTGGCGATATAACAGACCTATTTTTTTTCTGACGACATGTTACGTTATCTCTTAGGCCACTTAGATCCACCCAGGCTCCGCCGGTGGAGCAAAAGCAATTTTTTCTGCAAACGTGAGTCTGTTAGAACATGAAGCAGTTCGTGTTTCGCTGTCGTATGTTTGCATTGCTTCTGGACAAGGAATGTATTAGTTAATCCGGTAACATTTTGTAAACGTCATGTAAAGATAGATAACATGGATGGACTGGTCATTGATAAAGTCAATCAATCATGAAGTTTCAAAGAAGTTTAGCTATCAGGCTATTATCACGCTATCCGCTATCGGAACCGGCAACGATAAATTATTGGGACGGCCGGTTGCGAAAAAATGCTTAGACCTAACCAAATGGGATGTCAATGTAACAAAATTAATATTACAGTAAAGTTGTACTGGTCATAGCTTAATTGTACTAGGTACCGGGCGCTCATAACCGATCACCGATCTTATACAACAGACGACATCGTGAGTTCGAATGGGTGACCGCAAGTGGCATTTACAACAGAGTGCTACTGTAGCTCGGATGGCACGTTAAACCGTAGGTCTCGGCTGTTTGCTCTAGTAGACAAAGTAACAACAATAATAATAAAGCCATGTCAGAAGCCAATATTGCACCGGCTACGGCATTGCAACCATTGCAACCACAGACTTTTAAACCGTAATTCAGGTATTTAAATATTTATGGAATCTATGTTGTCTATGACGTGAATGAAAAAGTAGAGTTTGAACGTTCCTCTTTTAACTTGATACTGGCAAATGCACAAGACGTGCGACGCCAAATTCCCCTATGCGGGAGAACAAAAAAAAAAGGTTACTCTAGTTTCTTTATAAATAAAACCTACCCATAGATTCAAACGTTTCAGCAACGTATCACTAACGTGTCACCAACGTGTCACTAACGTGTCACCAACGTGTCACCTACACCAACATACAGAAATAAATCTAATATTCTCTCTCACTCTTAACCTCGCTCTTACCCATTATATGTCCTACTCCCCCATGGTGACGTCAGCCTAGTCTCCTATTCTTGACGCGTGAGATGAGATCTGGTCACCTTCACTCTCGACTTTTCAAGCGAGATAGACAAAGACCAGAAAATATCTCGAATGGTAGGAATAGGCACCCTGTATACTTACTTTTCTCCTTCACTTGGTTCTATCTTCGACATTGTCTTAAAACAATACCTACTAAAACAATAGTTTAATAGCTTTAAATAATGTCTAAAGTTTAATAAATAGCTCTACATCAACTTATGGTTTATTTGGAAAAACTATGTAAAAACCTATTTATGCTTCTTTCTTATGCTCATTGTACGTTTCATATTTCTTGCTAAAAATAAAACTAGTACTTTATTTGTTTCTTCCTTTTCTGTTTTTTTTCTCCTATATAACCTGAAAACCTGTAAATTAAATAGGTAATTAGAAATCTATTACTATTTTCCATGGACGTATGCTATTTTTCTAGGAACAAATTTTCCTTGCCTATTTGACATAAATCAAGTCAAATTGTTAAAATACATCATACCAAAGAGTATGCAATATAGATACATAATACCAACATGCAAGTTTAATTGATTTACCTATATCTTCTATGATATTGACAAAATGCAACAATATGAAAGAAAGTAGATATGTGTTTAGCATAGAATAAAGGAATGTAACAAGGAGAGATGAGAGTGGGCACTGGAACAGTTTCTTGGGAATAAACAGTCCTATTTTATATCATAATTTATCATTAGCATTCTCAAAGGTCTAGTGAGAGTAGGAACAAAGTATACTCAGTTGTGGCCCTAGTTAACGTACTATCTCTTTACCACTTTACCTTTACCATTCCATATACCTACGCGGCGCTAATTCGACCGGGCCGACTGATTATAACAAACTCTCTAGGCTGACACAATATGTGCACTTCAGTAATTTACTATAAAAAATTCTTTACTGGATTCACTGGATTACTTATCGGGTTCTGGACTTTTCGCGTCGATGTTTGTCCTCTTGTAGAGGACTTGTATTTTTGTTCAATGAGTCACTTGTTTCCTGCAGAAAAATTAGAAGACCACACATTCAACAAAATCACTACTTTGTTTGGCAAAAAAGTAAAAGTTGCGTTACTAATTTTGTATCAATTGCGGACACTCGTGCATTTTAACAAATCGATAAAGGTTATTACACCACCATTATTTTAGTTGAATACTCAAAGAAACACAATATAATAAAATAAACAAAAATTGCCTTTTTCTGATTCCCGGCAAAAATATTCAAGTTTTTTTGTTTAAAGCTTTCATGACCATGGAAACAAAATCCATCAGTATTGTATATGGTGATGATGTAAATAAATTCCGGAGTATTGAAATTTTTGAAGTTCCTTTCAATAAATTATTTCCCGTATATTTGCGTCTCTCAGCTGTATAGTGTCGCTTAGTTACTGTGGTTCATCGCGTTGCCGCGTCGGTCTGAAAATAAATCACGTCACTAGTTCACAATAAAGAAAGAGGAAGGCTTTAAACTTAATAAAATTACACAGAATAATTTAGAATTTGGTTGTGAACTAGAAACAATAAAACAATACAATTAGGTATGAATTTAATGTTTTTTTTGTTCTTACCTCTTATTATTACCCGACTGCGCAAGAAAGAGGGTTATGTTTTTTTTAAAGAGTATTGGTGATTACACTAAAAATGCAGAATTCAAACTAAACTTAACGTCTCCAATTCCTAGCAAACCTTTTTCGTTTGCAAATAAATGCTCATGAAAACAACAATTAATAAAATATTATGTTCTAATTTAAATTTATATTAATTTCTTAATCGCGCAGCGATGGTGTTTTAAAACGCGCTTATGTTTAATTTATAACATAAGACCGCAACTTGACAGACTGCAGTTTTCAGGGTTTTTTGGGTTACGGATACAGTATACTTACACTACCTATCTATAATAGGTAATAAGGGTAATCCGCGATAATTAAATATTAAAAAACTTTTAGGGACCTTTAAGAAACTTTTAGCCAGATGGGAGTGGTTTCGATCCCAGCTTACAGCACGCAATAATTTGTTCATTGTGTGAATATTATGTGCGTATTGTATGTCATCTGCTACATGACCGGAGCCCGTTGTATGGCCACAAGCTCACCCCCAGTCACATTTATAGGACTGAATATCGACCGACGAAGTGTGGGTGTTGTAATATACCTCTGCCATCTCCTTTGGGAGAAAGGTGTGGTGATAATATATGTTAAAAACTTACATTGAAACATTTTTTTGTTATAAGTAAATAATAAAGCTCGAAATCCATATCATACTTTACTTATAATATTAAACGAAAGTACGAGTAACTCTATATATCTGTATTTCTGTCTGTATGTTTGTAGGCTTTTCACGGCTAAAACGGCTGAACAGATCTTTATGAAATTTGAAAATAAGTAACAGTATTTTACGAGGAGGTTATTGGATACTATTTTCTGAATTCTGAAGTCGTGGGTCAGACTATAAAGTATTTGCAAATTGGTTTTCATTAAAAACTAGCTGTTAGCAGTAAATAGTATCCAATAACCTTCCTCGTCAAATGCTGTAACTAATTATCAAATTTCATCAAGATCAGTTTGGCCATTTAGCCGCGTAAAGCCTAAAAACTGGCAGAGCTACTATCGATTTTTTATTTATAATAATATTCGGGACACTTGCAGACACGGTGACACTTGTCGTCTGACCCCAAACTAAGCAAAGTTTGCACTATGGTGGCCAGAGACTGATATATATACTATACATATATTTTTAAATACGCACTTAAATTAAAAATTAACACCCAGACAGAAAAAACACAAATGTTCATCTCACGAATGTTTGCCCTAGGTGGGAATCGAACTCGCGCCCCCTAGCTTAGAAGGCATGTTCACTACCGACTGATCCATCGAGACAGTGTATAATATCAGTAAGTATGGGCCGTTAGGATATATTTTTTGCAACACAACCCTTACTCATAAAATACCATGTTATTGGCTGTCCCACGTATCGAGATAGGGAGCAGATATTCTATGGTATCAAGCTATGTGTTTCAAACACTATTTTATCAAGCCATTGTGTTTCATACTATGGTGGAAAATTCATTATAATAAGTTGACAACACTGGGCTACAGAAGCTACTGATAAGTAATCACAATACTACACTATGCTTAAATCTTTAAAACTTCGCAACGGAATTTGATGCGGTTTATTTTTAATAGATAGAGTGATTCAAGAGAAAGGTTTATATGTATAATAACATCCATTAAATAGTGGATAAATACTGTTATTTTTGAGGTTTCTAATGTGATGTCGTTAATTATCAATTTTTTTTACGCTTACATTGCAAACGCAGGCTGAACCCTACGAGATTTATCAAAATAATGTACTCGTACTAATTATTTGTACACATTCAAAAGGTCTACAGAAAACTCCTCGATGGTATATGTCTATATCTTATGGATATCCCACAACAATGTTTTTTTGTTTATAATACCCGTGCGAAGCCAGAGCGGGCCGCATGTTTTTATAAACAACGTTCACAGTTTTTTTTGTAGTGTATTTAGTATCAGCATTGCATCCGTGCGAAGCCGGGGCGGGTCGCTAGTAATATTATAAAATCGAAAGTTTGTGACTGTGTAAGTGTGTATGTTTGTTACATCTTCACGCTCTAACGGATGGACGCATTTTGATGAAACTTGATAATAAGATAGCTCATACCCTGGATTAACACATAGGTCACTTTTTAACCGCGAGTAACACCGCGGGGCGCGGCTAGTATTACATAATGTAGATGCAATGGAGTGGCAATATGATTCTGACACCATTTGCCTCGATCGGAGCGCACGTCGCACCATGGAATGACCATGGAATTACCACGGATGAGCGCACCTTTATTTACTGTTAAGGAGTTTTTGGCGGGAACCGAAAAGATGGTGTCATGAATTTAAATTATTTACTAAAACTTGTGATTCTCCGAGGAATAATAATAGTGGATTATTTATTAACCTTTACCGGTTTGCTATACTTAGTGCATGAGCGTGGGTAAATTAAACAAGCATTATTAAATACTACTTTGCGTGTTTCCTACAAAACTCGGCTTTTTTTTTTTTTTTTGCTTGTAGTGGCCTCTGCCCCTTAGGGTTTTGGGGCAATTTTGCCATCAACAGTGAGGGAGGCGATAGTAATTGATATAAGTAAAAAGAAAAGAAGAGAAATAATCCTGGTGAGGTAGATAGTACTATAGAAGAAATGAAAGGAAAAAGAAAAAAAAACTATAGACGAAATTTATTGGACTGAATAAAATTTGCTAATAAAAAAATTGATTTTTTTGTTTGGGAATGAGAGCAGAGAAGAAATGTGTATTGGAAGCGGAACTTTACAATTAGTGATGGTAGAATAAAGGGATGATTTACTACGAAGAGGGCAGCTAAAAAATATATAATTTACCGAACCACTATCCAAACCACAAGAGCAATTAGGAGAGTCTGCAATTTTGAATTTAAATAATTGAACAGGACTATAGTTGGCCCTTACCTTGAGTTTTGATCGTTAAGAAAACTTTTTTTGTTTTCAGTTTTAGCTCTAAACATTTCAATAGAGCGCTACTGGCGGAAACGTTATGAAACCACAGACATCCAATACAGTAGTATTATATAGACGAAGTCTGTCTACGGAACTAAGTTAAATGTATGTAGCCAAACGAAAATAAAAAAGTTTTCGCCAACCATCAAAACTCGCGGTAAGCCCACAGCTTTTCTCAGCTGTCGAGATTTTTGTTTTGTATTTGAATGACAACTCATGACAACTGAAGAAAACACCAATAGATTTAATTACTTACAAATATATTTATATATTTAATAGTTTAATAGTTCTTAATAAAGTTATTCCTAATCGTAGAATGTAGTACGTAATTATTTTACAGGGTGAAAGTAAGGAAAGTGACTGCCATCATTCGCACACCTACATGCATGACAGCGTGAATAGCTAAGTACAGACCAGAAACCAAAAATAAAGTGTGACACTTTGTTCCCACGAAGGGAACCACCGGAGATTTTCGAGGAAAAACTCCACCAAAATGATAAGTAACTATACATTTCTTCACTTAAACCACTCATTCGCACCGCAAATTTTTAGCACATTTCTGCTGGATAGAAAATTTCCCCCTCGCTGGTTTGCCTTAGTTCTTTATGGAGGGTCCCGGCTTTTCCAGAGGAACTCATCACAGTCCTCAGCACCGCACGTCAACTTTTCTCCGGGACAGCTACGAGATGTTGTATTTAGTCAAATCGGACAAGGGTTGTGTGTGTTATGAAGTTACGTAAGATAAAAGGTCTCAGTACGCAGCCAACTTCATTACATTGCCTGTCTTTTAAAAATATCAATTATATAATGATATTATCATGAAAATGATGAAAATGATAATATAATCTTTGCGATTTTTGAAAAATAGGAGTAAATGAGGCACTGGTGGCGGTATGAGTGCCTATATCAATAAAGTCAAAGTCAAAATGTTTTTATTCAATTTGGGTATCAAAGATATACTTATGAACGTCAAAGTTTTATAATAGACTCGACCGCCTTATTCGGAAAAAGAGCCACTACTCAGAAGAACAGGCAAGAAACTAAAGGGCAGTTTTTTTTTAAATATAATTAGATAACTGTCTCACAAATATTGACTTACAACTAGGTAATACCATATTATATTTATGTGCTAGTGGCTACTTGGTGGAAATGGAATGTAACTCCTCTGGAAGACAGGTTGGACGAGATAATGGGCCGTGCCATGACGTAGGTTACCAAACGCGCGAATAAGCCTCATACTGGACGTGGTCCAGGTGGATATTCCATTAATACTGCACGTGCTTATTGACCGAGCCAAGCGAGGTCTCAGAGGCGAGTATCTTGCTTGATAAATATATTTTTTTAAGTTTGAATAAATTAAAAGTAAAAATTCATTTTCAAAAACAAGCTTTTTATATAATGCGCTAAAAAGAAATAAATAATTTTTCTTTTCCTATAAAACTTTTACTAATAGCTTAGAACGCCATTACTTACACAATTTATATTATAAGTTGCTAGTAAAAGTTATAAGTAAGTAAGTAGTAGCAAAAGTTTGTTTTATTCTTTGAGCGAATTTAAATAACAGCTTGTTTTTTTTTAATTTTATTTATTTTTTTGCTTTTAGCTTTCGCTCGACAGGTTTCTTAGTCTGTTCATCTCACTAAACGCAAAATTGTTGCAAGGTCGTTTGCCGGTCACATTCAAATTTAACTCGCATTCGTATTCTCATGAAATTCTTTGATTTGATACCCATATTGTATGAAAGTTTAAAAAGCTTAGTCCGCCAGCTTTAGAAGACCGACATATTGGATTTAGAGTGACGTCACTTTATTTTTCGTGTAATATTCAGCAAGCCCTTTCATTTTATACCCATGTTATTACAAGAGTGAAAGAGATGATAGCCTAGTTGAAGAAGGCCCGCTTCTCAACCCAGAGAGAGCGGGTTGGAACCCAGCCGACGGCACGCACCAATTTATTCATTGTGTGAACAAATGTGCGTATTGTATGTCATCTGCTACATGACTGAAGCCAGGTGTTTGGTGACAGGCTTGCCACATTGGGACTGAATATCGTCCGGCGAAATGGGTCGGTGGGTGTTGTATTACACCTCTGCCAGCCCTCTCGGGGGAAAGGCGTGACGATATGAATGCACTTATGAATGTATGTATCTTATACGAGTGCATTGAAAAAAACTTGTCCGTCATTGAGGGTGTTCCGCCATGTGGGATTTAGAATGACATCATATAGCTAACCATGCATTTTCATCTAAACTAAGCGTGTATGCAAAATTTCAGCTCAATCGGTTCGAGATATCTGCTTCAAAATTGAGTTGCCAGATTCCACCCGATAAACATAGTAACATACATACATACATACACACATACATACATACATGCATACATACATTGCAAATTAAATAAAAGCTTGTGTTAATAACAATAAAATGTAAACTAATAATATCACCCTCACCTGTAGTCTAGTTGGCCACGTTTTAGTACTCATAAACGTGGCCAACTAGACTACAGGTGACACGTGTGTGAAGCGCTAGTGGTACTGACCCGTTGCTCGTCCGATGATCTGAGCTGATGCCTAAATGGACCGTTGACGTGCCTATTATCATAAGAAGCAGACGGGCAACAGCTTGATACCATCAACGCTTCACAAATGTGTCATGTTTATGAAGCATTGATGGTACCAATCTGGTACGTTTAAGAGACAGTGATAATGAGGCGATCCTCGTCCTTTTTACGTCGATTGCTTGGTGCCATCAACGCATCAACGCTTCACAAACGTGTCATGTTTGTGAAGCATTGATGGTACCAAGCTGATACGTTTAAGAGACAGTGGTAATGAGCCGATCCTCGTCCTTTTTACGTTGATTGCTTGGTGCCATCAACGCTTCACAAACGTGTCATGTTTGTGAAGCATTTATGGTACCAAGCTGATACGTTTAAGAGACAGTGGTAATGAGCCGATTCTCGTCCTTTTTACGTCGATTGCTTGGTGCCATCAACGCTTCACAAACGTGTCATGTTTGTGAAGCATTGATGGTACCAAGCTGATACGTTTAAGAGACAGTGATACTGAGCCGATCATCGTCCTCTTTTTTATGGTTAATGCAACATCGATTGTTTGGTGCCATCAACGCTTCACAAACGTGTTATGTTTGTGAAGCATTGATGGTACCAAGCTGGTACGTTTAAGAGACAGTGATATTGCCCTGAACCTATTTTTTTTTAAATACATAATTTAAATACATACTTAAATAGATATTAACACCCAGACATAGAACAAACACAAAAGTTCATCACATAAATGGTTGCCCTAGGTGGGAATCGAACCCGCGCCTTCTAAGAAGGTCCACTACTGACTGAGCCACCGAGGCAGTCAAATTCAACGTCGATGGCTCAGTTTAGTATCGACTGATAGGCGAGTTGCTCCCATGCTATGATTATCACTATTATTTGTTACTAGCTGCGCCTTGCGATATTACTTGCGCTCAAAAAGTGACCTATGTATACCTATGTTTAAACGATCTAGGGAATCAACTAAAAAAATGTACATTTATGAACTAATTTATTTTTTTCTCATATTTCAGATGATCGTTTTCGTTTTATTTAAAATGAAATGATTACACGACTTTCACGAAAAATACCCTAGAAGTGATAACATACAGAGCGACTGCAATAAATACCATATATTTCGATGTTATTATAGCTTTTAAAGCAGACAAAACTGAATAAAAACGGAGCAGAAGCTATGAAAAAACGCTTAGGCTGTCGCTTAGGCATGCGAGTTCTGCTAAGCCTAGAGCCCAACAATAGAGCGAGTACATAAAAAAAGACTAAAAGTGTGTTATCGATAATATAATGATTGATATTACTTGCTGCACTTTGCGGTGTTGCTCACGGTTAAAAAGTAGCCTATAATGTTAAATGAAAGCTTTATTCCCACTTTGTTATAGCTAGTGAGCTTTGTTTGTGTTAGCGTGATTTATTTATTTAATGTATTAAACAATTTAAAATGTAGTTTTGGTGTGTGTTAATTTTGTAGGTAGGTGTCCAAATAATATAAAGCCTTCTATATACCTTCTATATTCGTGTAAGTAGGTCCTAGGATCCTGAGATACAAAAAGTAATATTTCCGTCTATATATTGATCGAGCGAAAGCAAAAGTTGGCATTAACTGTTTGATCGATGACAACTTGAGTATGTTCCGTTGATCAATCCGATTTGTATATGAAATTTTGCAGGCAAGTAGTTCGTGCAAACAATTTTTAAGTTCGAATGTGAGACAAAATTGGTCTAGAGGTGCTATTCAGAATCAGATTCGAAAACTTTTCCGATCGGATCCCACAAATTTAAAACAATACAATACAATACAAAAACTCTTTATTGACACCAAATACAAAATAAATCTAAACTAAACATTCAAAAATATAGGCGCAATGGGCGGTCTTATCGCTTAAGAGCGATCTCTTCCAGACAACCTTTGGATGGAATAAAAACATTAGATTAAGCATGGACGGTGGCATGGCAATTTAAAACTTAAATTGTTCGACTCTCAGCCTACTTTTATAAATTTTGGAATAGGGAATCGAGCATAAATGTGATCGGAAGAATGAATCACATTTAAAAACTTATGAAAACGGACTGAGATTCGAATAATTTGAGTTTAAAATTTTTGGTATTCAAACGGAAACGTTCCTGAATGATTGTGAAAACCTATGCAGGAGTTAACATGAGACGAACTACTACTAGTAGTAGCTGATTCCTAATATTTACTATTGATTCCTGCTAGTCTGTCTAGATCTAGCCTATGTAGCTTAGAAAATTACTGGCACAGAATACTATGTATCCTTACCGCACATCTTAGCGGCACATGATAACGGTCAGCGCTTTCGTTTCTTTTTTTGTTTTCGAAGAAGGAATTCGGTTTTGTCACTCAAAATTGACAGTCACTTTGATAATGACAAAGGAACCATGGGAATGAATGACGTTGTGCTAAATAAATCAGTGGTGTATTTAGGTACAGTTATGGGGAGAGGGCTTTTTCTCTATGAGATATGAGTAGGTTCTTGCTTCGTTCTCCATATCAATGTTGAGCTAATTACATTACAGCAACGAAACGAAGACACTAACCAATAAAGCTAGTTCATAGGTTTAAAACACTGCGAGCATTGATGCTAGTTTTTTTAAAGATAAAATCCAAAATGAGGTAATCCGTCGTAGAACTAGGACAACCAACATAGCAAAGGTTTAGCAAGTAGAATTGGCAAATGTGAAAATGAAATGGTCATGCTCGTAGAAAGACCGAAATGTGTTATTATTTTAAGAGTGGATACCGAGAATCAGCAAACGTAGATTGAAGCACTCTGCCATCGAGTGGAGCGATAAACAGCTGCTTAGGTGGATGCTTAAAGCAGAAGATCGTGTCACGTGTCGTTCAGTAGAACGCTCACGCTCTGAAATGGGTCAACATTTGATATGCCGATGATAATGATGATACTAAATGTAAAAATAATAGGTTTTCACCACACTTATACTTTTATTAACTACCTACATCCTTGTTATTACGTTTTTATCTTATAACTTAAACAGCAAATAACTAATAATATAGTAAATCTTTGGTGTAGGTAATATTGCAATTGTATTAAGATGCAAAGAGCTAGATACAATTTTATGGAATTGAGGTGGCCCCAGTTAAACGCCCCGCAGTAACATCCTAGCTACGTAGCAGTGACGTCAGTCGTTTTTAACCGGGTGGAGCAGCGGTCGAGCTCTAGCTCACACGCTTGTGAACCATTAGTGATGGTGAGCCGTTCCCCAGCCGTCTTATTTTTGACAAACGCAACGTCAACGGTTCAGTTAAGCATCGGCTATGATTAACTGAATCGCCCCCCTGTTAAGGTGATTTCTATTGCACGATTGGAACTTTGTGCCGCGGTGTTGTTGTCACAGTTGCTTCGCAAGGTTTTGGATATTATAACCCCGCGTTATGCCGTTAGCAATGTCTTTGCTTTCAGCGATTCCAAAGTTGCGCTTTGTTGGATAAACGCGTCCCCGCATCGTTGGCAGACTTTTGTCGCGAATCGTGTCGTAAAAGTGACAGAAAATATTCCTGCGAGTCGATTCTTCCACGTTTCTGGCTCCGATAATCCCGCGGACTGCTTATCACGTGGTCTTACCCCGGATAAGTTAGTCGACCATCCTTTATGGTTTACTGGGCCACCTTGGATCACGCGCGATCCAAGTGAATGGCCCTCAAATAAATCACAAATTTATGAATATGTAGACGCGCCTGAGCAACGGACTCAGGTGCACGTAACGACAAGTCCAGATGACATTCCGCTATACGCGCTCGCCCAACGATTTTCGTCGTATCGTAAGCTATTACGCGCCATCGTTTACGTTTACCGCTTATCGCACGATAAATGCGAAGCTCTTATTAATTCACGCCCATTGTTAACTATGAGTAGTGATCTCGCTGAGCCTTCAGCTCTTACACCGGCTCACTTTTTGCAAACTGTGCCCCTTTCATCGATTCCCGCGGCTGAAGTTAGTTCGAAGAATTTACTTCAGAGACATAACTTTATAGATAGTATAGTACAGTCGTTTTGGAAGCGCTGGCACGCTGAATATTTGCACCAGCTGCAGGCGCGAGCGAAGTGGAATGTTCCTTCTGTTCCCATACATGAAGGAACGGTAGTCATTGTTAAAACTGAAAATTCTCCACCTTTCGCTTGGCTTTTGGCTGTCGTGGAAAAGGTTTATCCGTCTAAAGACGGCGCTACTCGAGTTGTCACTATAAAAACTACAAAGGGGAGCTACCTACGTCCGGTAGTTAAATTATGTCCTCTTCCTAACCAATAATTTACAAAATAAATTACACTTAGTTTAAGTATTTTTTCCGCATATTATACAACCGCATATTTACCCGCACACTATCTATTTTATATATTTATCCCGCATTTTTATACATATCATTAGGTTTCTTAAAGGCAACCCTTTAAGGCCGGGGGAAATGTTACCGCCAATACATCGTTAGATGATATTTCTTTAACTCATTAGCTGTCCCTTTCTATCTCATGGTAATACAGGTAATTGAGCGATTTCCTATTTCATTCACCCCCGCCTCTTATCCGCATCCTCCACGTTGCACCGCCCGCAGCGTGGCAGTGTCAATGTCAAGACGCCGCTGACCGCATCTCGGTGTGATCTAATTACTACCGAATAACCGCGAGTACGTTAAATATCTACGTTTTATCAATATATTATGAACCTTTGTTGTGAGTGTCGAGGAGGACAATTTGTGAGTGATTCTGTGCTGGCCAGCCAGGAATATCCAGGACGTGAAGGAGTTCCCGGACGGCAGAAGGTGCGTGGGTTTCCCATTTTCCTTTACCTAATCGCTCATTGCTCTGATATGCCATGTAATGTTTATTTTGATTTGTAATCGGTGATCCTAGCAAAAAATACAGTCCACTTAAATTAAAATAACGCCATAAAGCCTTAGGGCGCATAACGCATCCCGCAAGCGGTTCAAACATAAATTTTTGGCCGCAGCAGTTCGTGTAAAAAAAATGAGGAAGGAGGTAGCTAGGAGTAGATTAAACTAGTTAAACAAGAACTTAGGCAATTCTTAAATTAATTGGAAGTATATTATCTATAAGATATTAAAGTTTATTAACAATTTAAAGTGGACCACTTGAAAAAGTAAATAATAAATAAATAAATAAATTCGGGGCATTTCCACACACGGTCGCCTGACCCCAAACTAAGCAAAGCTTGTACTATGGCTGCCAGAGACTGATATACATACATATATATTTTAAATACATACTTAACTCTTCTCTCTCTCATACACACTCTCAAACGCGCGCACACACACACGCACGCACACACACACACACACACACACACACACACACACACACACACACACACACACACACACACACACACACACACACACACAATGCCTGTATTAATTTTAGAATCCTTGATTGTTATTTTAATTTAATGTTTGTTGTCGTAACGTCGTAAAATTGAATTTATATACATATTTATTTTTATAAAATAATTGTAATCAGTTTTGGCCTTATTCTAAATATTATTATCATTGTATCAAATATTACTATGTAACGCTGTCGACTACACAAATAAATAAAAAAAAATTGATATTTAACACCCAGACAGAACAAACACAAATGTGCACCACATAAATTTTTGCCCTAGGTGGGAATCGAACCCACGCCCCCAAGCTCAGAAAGCAGGTTCACTACCAACTGAGCCACCGAGGCTGTCTGATATGCAGCAGTTAACGCCTATTTAAAATGATAACCCGAGCTTCTACAAGTGTCCCTTAACGTATGTCCAAATTTGAAAATTGGACGTTAGTAATTCAAACCAAATTAACCAGTTCTATCCCATTAGCCACTTCAATTGACCTAGATGATTTGCCCTAAACTTCATGACATTCATGACCTTTTGTAAAATTCTGCGTGACGTAATCAATTTAACCCGCGTTACATTTTACGCCTAATTTTATGTGACGTCTAAAAGTTGCTTATTTTATTAAGTTATAAAACATGGACAAATTAAGCCTATGGTCTGTGAAGATAGGCTATTAAATGACGTACATTACTGGCAATATTATATTGAAACGGCTTTGCTATGACGATATTTGGACAACAATGTTTACGCTAAAATTAACATCTCAAACTTGCATTTTTGAACTCGGATTTAGGAGGGGCTTATAAACGAACTTACTCTAGCTAACATAAATTTTAAAAAAAATACGTCCGATATAAAGGCACCAAGGCCTTGTTTGAAAAGAAAAAATTGAGTAGTATCTATTCCTCTCAGATCAATCTAGAGGAAAAGATGGAACACTGCGTTACATCTGGCTGAAGCCACTTCTTTTTCAATGTGTGTGCGTGGTAATGTTGCCATGAAAAACATTTACAATTGCACGAAAACTAATATTCATTCCCAAACTCTACGTTAGCCATTTCCGTTCCAAAATACAATATATATTGCACTATGTATTTTTATTGACACGAAATTATACCTTAAACCAATGCACATAATGTCGAGGTAAGAATGACTAAGCGAGTAGCGTAGTTTTAAGATGGTTTTTAGCTTCACTTAGATCATACGCCGTGCGCCATCTTATTCTCTAGGTTGATCTGAGCTATTCCTATGCGAGCTTACTTACTAGCTTAGCGGTTAGAAAATAAAACGACTCGTTAGCCAGCCTTTATAAACAAAAGTATACCTACCTACGTAGCGCAACACGTACGTTTTAGGGTAGGACTTGATACACAAAAATACACACAAGCTCATTATCAGATTAGTCTGTCACGCAAGACGTCCAAACAGGGCGATGACAAATTCCATTAACCTCAGCGCCGCCTTAATGAGTGCCGCCGGGCCTTAAGAGCTTTCGACGCCTTTCACCTTAAGGCTCCTATGACAGGTTGTAAAAAGCGCGAAATTAGGAAATTTTATAGAGCGCAAAATTACGTTACGGACTTTGGTGGAAAATGGTTTTCTACTGCGCCTGGTCTGACGCAGTTGCTATCATTTCTATTAGGAACAGTTAATTTTACCAAGACAAAAAGTACATACGCCATTATGCTTTATTATTATTAATGTTAACTAGCTGCGACCCGTGGGTTCACCCACGGTCCCACAGGAACCGTTGATTTTTCCGGGATAAAAAGTACCCTATGTCCTTTTCTGTACCCTAAACAACATGTATGCAAAATTTTAAGACGATCGGTTGAGTAGTTCAGACGTGAAAGCGTTACAAAGAAACAAAGAAAATGAACAAAGACTCACTTTTTCATATTATATGTAGTACCTTTGATTTTAGTCTAACCTCAAAGCAAACACTCATTGACTTCGTGTTACTTAACAACGCCATCTGCTGTTGTGTCGTTAAAGCAATTAGTTGCTCACAAAAAATAGTATTATTATTCGCCAATAGATGTCAGGAAGAGTCAACGCCTCCTTTTTGTTATTTTTCTTCCAAGTTCATGTTTAAGTTGATTATCGATAAAACACGAATAAAATGTCATTTTCTAAAAATGATTCCTAGCTAGATCGATTTATCGCCCCCGAAACCCCCTATATACTAAATTGTATGAAAATCGTTGGAGCCGATTCCGAGATGCCAATTATATATATTTATATATATATACAAGAATTGCTCATTTAAAGATATAAGATTTGCTTGCTAAGCGCAGTTAGACGTAACCACAGTTTTAACATTGACCTAGTCAACGGCAATGCTTCATCTCAGTCCCCGCAAATTCCTTTTTTTTTTCAGCTTCAGTGCGTTTTTGTCAAAAGAAAAATCTCGTACTGCAGTATTTCAATGACAATCTATAATTTTATTGAGAAATCATAGTCTTACTCTCCTCAAGCCATACGTCCCCCTCAGGGTAAGTTTAGGAAGACAACGAGTATTGCCGCGCCGCGGAAAATTAAACATTTATGCTATATGAGGATGTTCACGTAGATGTTCACGCACGTTCTGTTTTGTTTGGTTTTTCGCGCTGTGAGAACTCCACGTCTCCTTGACAAAAGCCTAGCGAAGGAAACGCTCGCACGCGTGAGCCGCAATTGAAGCGAAAGCTACATGAGCCATCAATATTTCTTTTCCCATGTGCGGTATCTATAATTTATTTATTTATTCAAGTAGCACCGGTTACCCGACTTAAGCTAATGATAATAATTAATTACAATAAATTCAATAAACAACAAATTAAATATAAGGTACGAGTATCTATTGTCGACCTTATTCTTATCTATCAATTCACTGATAGCTAAAATAACATATCGTGACGATGTTCAGTCCCAAATGTGACAAGGGGCAAGCCTGTCGCCATACACCGAGCTCCAGCCGTGTAGCAGATGGCATACAATACGCACATATGTTCATACAATGAACAAATTGGTGCGTGCCGTCGCGTTGGCTGGGTTGGCTGGCTGAAAGGTAGGCTTTCTCCAACTAGGCTATCATCGCTTCCTATGATAGTGAAAATCTACCTTTGAAATTTCAAGGCAAATACGTCACATTCACAACGGTCATGACGTCAAGCACAACTTGTAATCTATTGCCAGCGTCATTGCCTAGTCATTACAACGCTAAGTGACTTTGAAACTAATCTGCACGTTCAAATTGTTCAACATTCTAGCAAAGTTTAAACGAACTAGAAACACATTTTACTGAGTAATTTTAAGTGAACACTTCAAAATTTACTATTGGAAGTTAAAACTGTAAATAAGTCGATATTTCAAGTTTTGGTATTTTTACAACTTAGCAAATTAGAAAGGATTTTGGGACTGCTCAAAGTCAAAGTCAAAGTCAAAATGTTTTTATTCAATTTGTGTATCAAAGATACACTTATGAACGTCAAAGTTTTTTTTAAAGTAGACTCGACCACCTTGTTAGGATAAAGAGCCTCTATACTCAGAAGAACAGGCAAGAAACTGAGGGGCATTCGTTTTTCAAAGAATAAATAAATAAATTACTGTCACACAAATGTTTGCTTACAACTAGGTAATATCTATACATACAAGTGGCTACTTGGCGAAAGTGGAAGGCTCCAGACATCTTTGTCTTCTAGTTAAGTCTTAACCTTACACATACCTCCTTTCATTAATGTAGTTTTTACATGTGATTTGAATTTTCCTTCAGTGAGCCATGTTATTTTTTCGGGATTTTATTGAGAAAACGAATGCATTTTTGCCTAAAAATTTCTTATTTACATAGTCATTACATAGCCAGTCTAAATCTCGGTATAGCTATCCTATCCTTATTTCTAGTGTTATTATTGTGATAGTCATAGTTCAACTTAAATTTATGTAGATGTTTACGAACGTACACATAATATTTTCAAAGATATACAAAGAAGGTAAAGTTAATATTTTTATTTCTTGAAATAAATCTCTCAATGATTCGCAGGTACCCATCCCGTAGATAGCGCGGACCGCTCGCTTTTGCAAAATAAAAATTGCCTCTACTTCAGCAGCTGACCCCCACAGCAAAATGCCATATGACATTATGCTGTGGCGTTGCAGTAAGCAAAGCAAACCATCCGAGCTGTAGCTATATCCGTCAGTTGCCTAATCTTACAAACCACATAAGCAGCAGAACTAAGTCTCCTAGACAGAGCACTAATATGAGGATCATTTAAAAATCATTATAATGATTAAGTGGAGTGTTTAGTACGTAGTATAGAGTACTATTGAATTTTATTTAAATTGCAATGATTACAAAACTACATTAGCTTTAAGTAAGATATTTATCGTTTAGACTAGGATGACGTGCCTTGCAATTTATCCTTTTCATTAACAGTCAAAAATAATTATAATAGGGAAAATATAGGCTATGCAACTGTCTAGCTTAAACTACTTTTAACCGACTCCCAAAAAACAGGAGGTTCTATGTTCATTTTTATGTTTTATTTAGTATATTTTTTTGTGAAACAGAATGGCTGGAGACTGGAACTGGTTATTTGGTCTATGGTTATGGTCAGAGCTTACTTTACGGTAGTTTTGGCGGGATTCGAAACTGTGCCGTCATTATTTTGTATTATTTTCTATTCATCGAGTGTTTAAGTGTAATAATGGTGGATTATTAACCTTTACCGGTTCATTAAAGTGCACGATTGTGGGCAAGTTATACAAGCATTAGAAAACGTGACTTTTCATGTTCTCAACAATACTCAGCTTAAAGTTTCAGTAAAGTCCAAGGCTTTACTGAAATGGGAAAAGAGGAGATTCATCTCATTTATCATCACCCTT
This sequence comes from Peribatodes rhomboidaria, assembly GCA_911728515.1. Classification (NCBI taxonomy): domain Eukaryota; kingdom Metazoa; phylum Arthropoda; class Insecta; order Lepidoptera; family Geometridae; genus Peribatodes; species Peribatodes rhomboidaria. Next base: position 4,050,676 of record OU452175.1, on the reverse strand, counting down.
ATCATCATCTTCATAAAAAGAGGATATTCATAGTAAAGTAAAAGGACTGAAAGACGTAGAAACCATGGGCAAGAAATCATTGTATAAAAATAAGGTCAGAGCACGTATATATGCTCAATAATTCATGTTTAAATTTGTAGTAAGTACGGAGTTTTGGCGGGAACCGAAAAGATGGTGTCGTGATTTGTATTATTTTCTAAAACTTGTGATTCTTGGAGTATTATTTAAAGTGTAATAAATATGGATTGTTAACCTATGCCGGTTCGTTAACGTGCACAAGTGTGGTTACAAATAAATAATACAAACATTAGGAAATGCTACTTTTCGTGTTCTCTACAAAACTCGTCATAAAGTTTTAGTTAAGTATCCACGGCTTTACTGAAATGGGAAAAGGGGAGGGATTCATCGCATCTTTCATCACCCTCTCCTCTATCATCATCATCTTAGATTTAGCAACTCATGTGAGAAAAACTGATACGGATGACAAGGCGGAATGACCATGTTGGCTTTAGCCTGCCCTACGGTCAAAACTAAAAAAAATGTGATAAGTACATTCAACAGATTTGTATCCTTGAACCTGGCTTTGTCCCAGTCCCTATACCTCCTACTATTTATTCTGTGCCCAGTTCAATTAGCCAGGACTTAATAAAAGTTGAAGAGGAATAATGGCTCGGCTTTACTTGCCATTCTCTGCAGTGATTTATAACTTTTAAAGAACACGATAATTTATTTCAATCAGAATGACGGATAGAGTGGGGAATTTCCTGTTGTTTTCTTTACTTTTAATTTACGAGGTAAAAAGCAAAAAATTCTAACTAAAATGATTTATTTATCATCATTGCTACTCTAAAGAAATTATAATTATGAATTTGTTAAACTTGATCATTGCCAGAAAACAGAATATTGAACGCCATCTTGTTTACAGTTTCACTTTCAATTTATCCATTTTGAAAGCTTCATATTATGTTGTTGGCTAGCTTTAATATAAGTACCTATTTGCTACCCAAAAAGTTTCAGCGTAAAGGTTTCGATGCAAATATTAAATGCTATTTAACTTTGGCTCGAGAATCCGAAACTGAATAGCAACTAATTTCACAAAACATGCATTTGAAATGCTCGCTGACCGCCGCAACAATTTGACATTGTGTTGGTTATAGAGTTAAGATTGAATTATTTTCAATGTGGTAACACTGCGTCTGATTTAAAAATAACTCAATTAAAATAACAAAATAATAATAATGTACCTCTACTTAATTTTTTTTTTTTGTCGGAACATAATTTTTGGTTGATATTTGTTTCTTATGTTTTTTTTTATATATTTTTTTTGTTTATAATTAACAAAATCTTATAGTATATTATTGTGTATTATTGCTTGGAATAATTAACATCAAAAATAAAAATATCCAAAAAAATACACTTTTAACAATTTCCATTTTTTCTTTTTCTTTTTCACGGAAAGTACGACTTTCAATTAAAAACGGTTTCATAGTCCATTCAAGCTCTACTTAACGTTTCTAAAACGACACTTTGCTTAGTAAAGTCGTAGTTGTCGATTAACACGACTTTGGGACCAATGTACACTTAAGTAGGTACACTATGCGGATAAATAATTTAGTCCTTCATATTTTCCATTAACAGAAACACATTTTAATATAGTTGGGTTATATCTCGCAACGTCATGTCGATACGATTTGAATTTTGGCCGGTGACGTGTCATTTGTAATTTGTCGTGACAGACGGACAGACAGAGAGATAGACGGACGGACAGCGGAGTCTTGGTCCCGTCTTACCCTTTGGGTACGGAACCCTAAAAACCATTTCAAAATAAAACAAAATACGGTCGCAAACAACCTTGAATGCATAATAGAATATGATTGAATACGTCTTGTGACACTGTAAAAGCTGAGAATGATTTATAGAGGGCTTCTTGCTAAAAATAGGTTTTCCGGCAGCCGTTTGCAAGCGGAAATGATTTTTACATCCCATTGCTATGCGTACAAGAGAACTCCTAGCTAAACTATGCTCTATAGTTTTGTACATAGTTTTGTAGTGATTTAGCTTTCATAAATCCTCCCTTTTGTAATTGTACAGAATAGCCAGAGCTACGCCGTAGTACTTTGTCGTAGACATTTCGTAGCACGCTGGCTACTTACGTAGCACAGCATGTAGGCAAGCTGCATGTAGGGCAGTAATAATAATTTATTATTAACTAGTCAGTATGTGTTATTACTATAAAATATTGCATAATTTAAAAGCAAATATAAAGACACCGTTCAATTTGATATACGAACAAATTTAAACATGACAAATAAAATTACCTAAATTAAAAAAATTAATAATAATTAAAAATGGATTAGGATGCCTCCGAAATTAATTTAATATCTCGAGGTTACTTAATGTATTCTTGGTCTCTGCGATACGGGCCTTGTGCCTAGTGCGGGGCCGCAGGAATCGGTCGAAAAACTATGTATACTTTTCTTTTTACTTAAACTATATTAATGTCATAATTCCTAAGTTTTTCACATATTGTATTTTTGGAGATCGGTATTGGTAATAAAACATTTTATCTTATCTTATCTTATTGATCCTAAAATAACTGAAATAATGTATTTTTTCATATTTTTTGGGTACGTTTCCACCACACCACTGAAGCGGATACGAGTGGAGCTCAGTCCATGAATTGACTAATCACAATTCTCCCACTGAAGCAGATCGGAAATACGAGCATTGTGATTTCTCAATTCACGTACCGCAGAGCTCCGTTCCGCTTCTTTCCGGTTCAGTGGAAACGCACCCCAACTTTCTTTTTGTCGGTCCCGACTAAAACCTCAAAGGTACGTATAGTGTCAGAGTGGTACATACGCCACCTAAAGTGTTTTTAATTAGAATGTGCGGACGCGAAACACAACTAAATTAATTTAACTTTCGGGAGCTGACTAATTCGCTATAATACTATCCCCAAATAGCTGGGTTTGGCCGTCAGTTCACATGACTGCTTGAGGTCTGTTAATTTGCCTCAAAGTTACGTATAGGTATCGCAAACTAACAAGGCTTTAGTAGCACGTCTGCGTTATATGCCGAAGGTCATAGGTTCAATATCCAGCCAAGCAGATGTTTAATGATAAATTAAAAAAAAACTTCTCTGGGTCTGAGTGGTCTATGATTTCGTGAATATCGAAGTTTTTATGTGTGTTTTTGTTTTGTGACCACCTCGGTGGCTCAGTTGATAGTGAACCTGCCTTCTGAGCGTGGGTTCGATTCTCACCTAAGGCAAACATTCATGTGATAAACATTTGTGTTTGTTCTATATCTGGGTGTCAATATCTGTTTTAGAATGTATGCGATAGTGTGCAAAAATATATTATATTTTCTATTTCTTCACCTAATCAACTCCATAACATTGGTAATATACGGACAAATGTATAAACATATTTTTACAACGACGAAGTTACTTTAACCTATACTTTGTCAAATATTACATAAAATCTCAATTAATTTTCAAGAACTTACCTCTATTCTAATTACGAGCTGAAATAAGCGACTGGCTATCCTAACTAAAAAGATAAGATAAGATAAAATGTTTTATTACCAATACCGAAATCCAAAAATACAATGTGTGAAAAACTTAAGAATTATGTCATTAATATAGTATAAGTACTTAAAAAGAAAAAAATATACATAGTTTTTCGACCGATTCCTGCGGCCCCGCACTAGGCACAAGGCCCGTATCGCGGAGACCAAGAGTACATTAAGTAACCTTGAGATCCTACTATTAATATTATAAACGCTAAAGTTTGTAAGAATGGATGTATGGATGTTTGTTACTCTTTCACGCCAGAACGGCTAAACAGATCTGGATGAAATTTGGCACAGAGATAGATTATAGTCTAGAATAGCACATAGGACACTTTTTAACCGCGGGTGAAACCGCGGGGCGCAGCTAGTATTTAATAAATTTCGGAGGCATCCTAATCAATTTTTAATTTTTAAACTATCCTATCCTTATGCCTAACTAATATTATAAATGTACTAATATTTTAATGTCTGTAGTGAGTCTGTTCGTTTGTTTGTTTGTAGCGCTTTCACGCTCAAACTACTCGACCGATCGATCATCGTGAAATTTTGCATACACGTTGTCTGGGATACAAAAAACGACATACAAAATACAAATAACTTTATTGTTCAAAAAGTAGAGCTAAAAATTACAATATTGAAAGTACCTACTTACATTTATTTGGTTTTACAACTTAGAACTGCAACATTAATACAAGTAAGTACAGTAATACTATTAACCCTGCCCTCGGAAATTATAAAAACTGTGTCTCAGAGGGCAGTTGTTCGTTTACTTATATAGTTTGTTACAAAAATAATAATACATAATTCATAGAGTGCTAAACGGCAATTATACAATTTATAAAAGTAATGAAGTAAAATTAAAAATTTAAGTAAGTATTATACGAACATAGTATGTATCAAAAACAAAAGAAAATGTAACTAGGCGTGTTCAATATTATTATACACCTTATTCGTGTATTGAGAAAAAGAAATATAGAAGATGGAAAATTACGAAATACATATGTACATAGGGTACTTTTTATCGCGAAAAAATAATAATTGGTGCCTGTCGGGTAAAACCGCGGGGAACAGCTAGTACTCTTAACATATAAACGTTCCTCGAGAACTAGTTACAGTGAGAACCGATATTCAACTATGCTTCATTGAATACTTATCTATACTAACGGTTGAGCAATCTCGTCCGTCTGTTCATTAGTTCCAGAATAGTTTCCAATGGACTTAGAGAAGGCATGAGAGAAACTTGAATTCGAAGATTATTAATTATACATGTACCTGTATAAATGTATCAGGTACCTACATGTAGATGGAAACTCACTATGTAAATTTTGAGAGAATGATGAATGATTGTGCCCACCAGATATTCTATTCTATTTCTATTAAAAACGATCTATGCATGTGAATATTGTGTATGTCCCTATAGAGTGCAAAACTGTTGAAGCGATTTTGATGGAATTTAAGACAGTCTGCAGATAAGTCCAGCGGGTAATTTAGTGAAGTTTGGTAGCGATCAACAAAGCGGGCGCATAGCTATAGTAATACTCGTAGATACATAAAGATACATATCATACATACAATACATAACATATCATTACGGCTTTTCCCCGAAGGGGCTGGCAGAGGTGTACAACACCCACACTTCGTCGGACGATATTCAGTCCCAAATGTGGCAGAGGCAAGCCTTTCGCCATACACCGGGCTCCAGTCATGTAGCAATTGACATACAATACGCACATACGAGTATGTTCACACAACGAACAAATAGGTGCGTGCCTTCGGCTGAGCCGCATTTGTTAGGTGTTACTTTTGATTGATTTGTTTAATAGATAGACAAATCAAATCAAAAATCCCTCTCCATAGAGACGTTGTCAATATCATTAGCTTTTAAATTAATCCAAAATGCTAGGGAAATTCCAAATTATTCAAACATTATTAGATAAGTGTGAGAGTTACAAAAAAATATTGAAGTTGCAATTTGTGACTCGATAAGAGGCTCGTCAGCATCTTTACTTGTTCTCTTCGCTCGTCGTCTTCTTCTAGACGAAATGGCAATAGAATACCTTAAGCCAATGCAAAGTTAGTCAAAAGTGTTCTTCGGACCCTTAAACCTTGTAGAGGGGCGTTTTAGAAAAAAAGAATGTAATAAATAAGATTAAGTAATTTAGGTACGTACTTACTGAGCACTAAAATTAGATTAAGTACTAGAAAATATCTAATATTGTTAGGTTAATAGGTACCTACTTACCCAAATAAAATATTAAAAGTATTTTTGTCGAGTGGACGGTGTAGCGTTTTTGACTAAGATTTAAATATTAAATTTCGTTCAAACGAGTCAAAAAGCCGGCTCAAGTTTTAATTATTACGTTTCCAGTTCTTTGTGTAAACAAACCTGGGGATTATCCTTCAAGTTGAAGGATAATCCCCAGGTTTGTTCTATCTTTATGTGTATCTTTAATATTTCCAAAACCAATTTACATCGTCACGGTTTTCCTCCGAAGAGGCTGGCAGAGGTGTATTACAACACCTTTTATTTTGCCGGACAATATTGAGTCCTAAATGTTACATGGGGCGAGCCAGTCGCCATACACCGGGCTCTAATTATGTAGCAACATTAAATACGCATATAATCTTCACGATTCAAGAGCGATGATGGCCTAGTTGGAGAAAGCCCGCCTCTCAAGCCAGAGGGAGCGGGTTCGAATCCAGCCGACGGCACGCACCAATTTGTTCATTGTGTGAACATGTGATACGTATTGTACATATGTCATCTGCTACATAACTGGAGCCCGGTGTATGGCAACAGGCTCGCCCCTTGTCACATTTGGGACTGAATATCGTCCGGCGAAGTGTGGGTATTGTATTACATCTCTGCCAGCCCCCTCGGGGGAAAGGCGTGACGATATGTTACCCTGAGCGTAACTAGGGCCTCTAGAGTTAACTAAGAAATACGTAATTTACTAGACACTGGCAAATGCAAACGACGTGCGGCACCTAAAATATGAAGAAAAAAAATCTGCGTTTTTTTTTTAATTTCATGCTTTTACGTTTTTTTCTTTTTTGGAGTGGCCAGTTCAATTTTCAAATAACTTGTCCCTTTGCTGAGTTTTTATTCAATTTTAACCTCTTTGCTCGAAAATTCCTTTGGGAGTTTTCCACAACTTTATCTCCCTCGGGAGGCAATGCCTTGCTTTACGTTGAGAATACGTGATATGTAATTGGTCATTGTCGAGCAGGTGATGTAAAAACGAATTTATTGCTTTCAAATTGTTGTATTTTTAAAGCTATCCTTCAGCAAGGGTCGCTTTACTGAAAACCGAGCCATCGGCTATCTACATATGTCTAGAAACAAGTGAATCTACAAACGAAAGGAAAATAAACTAGTGAAACTAGCTCCAGCTCAGTTACACAGGAAATTATATTTGCCGTGTCTCTTTCTGTCACATGGATTTACGTGTACGGAAAGCTTTACGTTTGTATATTATAGTGCGATACTATAGTGTGAAAAATGCCATAGTGTCAGCATATACGGTGGCGATAGGATACCTGCCTTAGAATATCGTTTCCTGTGTTTATATGCCACACAATCACGCTCTTTTAAATACCTACCTATCTTGATAAAAAAGCACCTACATTATCTAGGTATAGGCGAGCTTATGTAAGATAGGATAGGTTTTATACTTATCTTAGTGGCTCTTTTTCCCAACAAGGTGGTCTAATAAAACTCTGACGTTCAAAAAGTGTTTATTGATACCCAATTGAATAAAAACATTTTGGCTTTGACTTTGTCTTTTTATTTCTTTTATTTTTTTTAACTCGATCGAAAAAGACAAAAGACTGTGTTTGTAAAGAAAGAATTGAATGTAAAAAGAAGCTATTCTGAGGCTTTACAACGTTTATTGCTAAAGGGTAAGATAAACACCCAACACTCTAAACGAAACGAAAAATCTAAAACATTTGATCCGCAAAAACCTTATCCATCAACCTTTATTTTCCGCGATGGAATCTTCCTGTACCTGAAATTCGTCAATGTTACCTAGAACTGCCTACAGCACTATGTGATGTGATGTGATTGATACCATCTAAATGGCCTAGCTTTCACGTCGTGACGTACGAAGTCTGTTGGATCAAGACTCGGAAAACAAAGGTGATTTAGGGTTGTCACTTTACAGTGTTAGATTGAAAACTATCATAAAAATGACATATAGGTTAAATTGGGGCAATTGCGTCTTTCGAGTATTATTGACGAACCCTTCACAAAATAGGCGCCACCTACATTTTTTTGATCTTTAGTTGTAATCTGTACAAGATTGTTGCCTAACTAGTTAAAGGTTTGTCAGTAATTCTTGAAAGACGCAATTGCTCTACAGACACATTTGCCGCAGTGCAGTGGTCCCTATTTTAATAATAAGTGTAATTTGCGCATGCTGTTCTTGATGTAATAATATTTAAATAGCACTAGCACTGTTATTAAATAATAATAATAATAATAGCCTTTTATTCAGATTCGTTTTTTACATTGTTAACTTAATAAATTAATCGCTTGTGTCGTCGTGAATCTGTTCGTCCATCAGAACGTAGATCTCTTCCAGCTTCTTCCATTTTCCATTTTTCTCTAGAGGTACGGAGAAATGGAACAAGTTAATAATATACTGGCACCCTATAAATGGGAAACGCAGCAAAGGAAGACAGTTTAAAAGATGGGAGGACGACGTAAAAAGGGTTGCCGGTAGCGTTTGGTCCAGAACAGCAAGGGATAGAGAAAAAAAATGTTATTCTATAAAAACCGTTAATTCTTTAAACTTACATAAACAATTAATCTACAGAAGTAGACTAAGTGATGTTTTATCTTAAAATATTGAGCTAAAGGATCTAATACAAGGCGAGAAAGAATGATTTTAATACTCAGCGACAACGATTATTATAACGTACTTCGGGGTCAAATGGGGCAAATGCGCCTATTGGGCAATTGCATCTTTAGAGAACTCTTCACAAATTAGGCGTCAACTTTTTTTATAACTTTAGTTCCAATAATCTGTACAAGATGGCGTTAGTAGCCTAATTTGTAAAGGGTCTGTCGGTAATTCTCGAAAGACGCAATTGTCCCACTGTCGCATTTGCCCTATAAGTTTACTATATGACCCTTGCCCTATATGATCCTATAAGTTAATATTTGTTTATTTTTTTTATGTAGAATAGGTCGGCGTTTGACCACCAACTCGCCTGATGTTAAGCGACGTTGTGGTCTAATATGGAGCACGACGACCTATATGGTACTTATTCACTCTAGCCTTGAAGTTTTGTAGAGTGAAGAAGTACAAAGACGGCAGTTGAGTGAGGTTGGACGCTACAAGTAATTGAATAATAAGTATTTAATATTATAGTAATTGAATTTGATATTACTCAAATAATAATAATAATAATAATAATAAATTTTTATTTCAATAACTACATGGTAAAGATAAAAACTATCAGATACAAACATTTTTTTAGGAACAATAAAAGAATTTTGCCTGAAGTAGGTATTCCTGTTTGTCAGGCAATAAATACGGCAAAAACTTAACTTAAAATAATCATTGCATACTTACATATTATAATTCAAAAAATTCCAATTAATTTTAAAATATAAAATAAACTTACTGTAAATTTAAAATTAAACACAAACAAATAACAACTTCTCTGTATCTTCGTAGGACATATTTTGGATGCAAAAATGTGCAAAGAATACGCATTATTGGCAACCCTGCTTACCAGATAGAACGGCAGTGACACCACAGAACATCAATCAGTTGTAAAACAAAATAGAATCCAGCATCGCTTCCCAGGATCGCACAGATATTGCGTTTGCGAAGAAACTCGAGCACAATGGTTCAGCACCAGCAAATATGGGCAGGATAGAAAGTAGGTGATAGGTATAATCCATGATGTTGTCTTCGTCGTGTCCGATGGGGCCAACACTGGCTATCTTTGGCGTACTTATATAATAATATACTTACTCGTTTCATCATCATCATTATTGACCTGCAAACATTGGTAACATTTTTAAAAGATAAATGAATACTTTAAGCGTCCGAGTGATTGATTCTGCTTAAGTTACCTGTGAATACCCATTTAGGTATGGCTGGCAAAGTATTCGTCTTAAACATTCAGCCACAATTATTAAAAAAATAGTTATTTGTTATGCAAGACTGCAAAGTTGTAACCCGAGCAAAGAATTCTAGAGTTGAACCACGAACCACGAGTGAAGCGAGTGGTTCAAATATAGAATCCTGGGTTTCAAAAGTACGAGATGCCGAATAAGTTTGCTGCCGAGCGATACACGCAACTTTTCACCTCACTGCAGCGAGAAAATCTTACTACATACATAGGTGCCAGAAAGAATATAAAAGAATAAAAAGTTTTTTTAAACTGATTTTAAAAGAAACCTCTAGTGTATTTCTGTTTCAACGTCGCAATTAAGTTCTTCAAGGAATATAGAATAGAAATAGAAAATATAAATAGTTTTATTTACCAAAAATATTACATTAAACCTTAAAAACTAAACTTATACTTAAATAAATAAAAACGAGCTACATTAGATAATGTTTATAAGGTCAGCAGAGTGCTTGAGAGTACTGCACTAGGCGAACCTGTATTGCAGGACTCTCGACGGCTGCGTAAACTAGATATGGTGCGGAAATGGTACATAGAGCAATTATTATTACTGAAAATGATTATACAGAATTCCCAAGTGAAGAATTAAATTAAATTAATAATTCTAATTGATAAATATGGATTTCAATAACATTTATATAACTAACCTGAGACAAATAGGTACTTATTTTACCTACTTGTAAAAATTTGGATTTAACTAATGAAATCTACAACAAAACTGAAACAACTTGTTTTGATAATATAAAAACAAAGAAAGTGTGATAATGTCATTTTAATTAATAATTACTAACCAAAATAATTAAATTAAATTGAACTTTTGTATTTAACATAATGACACCTAAAAAAAAAAAAAACCTACTCAATTTAGTTTAAAATTTGTTTTTTTTTTTTGTTTTTATGCAGTCGTCACGCTTGCCAGTACGTTACTTTATTCTAAAAATGAGGTTGGCGCACTAACGCAAAATGCATTTCCAGTGAACTGGCAGCTTAAAAAAATATTGAAGAGTAAGGTTCGAATTTTAGAATATCTTTCCACGCTAGTGGAAAAAATGGACTTTTGCACTCAAGTTTCGAATTACTCGTATAAATAGAACCTTTCGGAGCTTGTGAGGCGAAAAAAGTATTTAACTTCCTTGCAATAGAATATTTTTTCTCTCCGGTCCGGCCCGGTATTTTTTCTATCTGCTCTATAGTATTGATTAACAAAGTTAGAAATCCGATGACTACTTATTACTTTGTATGAATTTCTATAGAGCCCTGACCAACACATGTGATAGCGTGACCAATTTGCTTCGGGTTAACATACTGTATAACATTATACCCATATTAAATATGTACGTATTGGCCATAAATATGTACCTACTAGCTATCTGCCCACGGTTGTGCTCTCGTTTTTAGCCTATGACACTCATTGATCCAGTACATTTCTATTAGTCGATTTTTTATTTTCGGAACGGTAGTTTCTGTGTAATTTCCTAGCTTACAAACTTTTCCTTTTTATAATCTTAGTATAACAGTATAGACAGACTCAGGTACCCAGCATAAACTATAAGAACAGTATTGGATTCCTCAGCAGTGGGTAATATAGCGGCCACCAGCGTACAGCGAAGGGTCGCCCGCCGCCATTACTTATAGACAGACGTGTCGAACCTCTATTGCTAAAACCTCTCACGTGCTTAGTCGGCAAGTTGTGGAGTCTTAACATAAAATCGGGAAGTTAACAGAAAAACTTCATAACTTGCTTATTATAAAGTTTTTGTCTGACGGTCTCTTTCAAAAACGTACGTGACAGTTTGTGCTGAAAAAGATTTTTGCTCTATTTTTGCATCGTCACTCTTAGGAAGATGAGTTGCGATACAATTGATTTTTGCTAAAATAGACGAAGTACATGACTGATTGGTACGTTATTGTTAGCTATCTATAGCTGTCGTATTGGTTATCGTAAACATTAATATTGTTTACGATAATCTTGAAACAAGCATCAAATCAAAAAACTTTTTAAGAAAAACGGTTTTAATCTTATAATATTCTATTGTCATAGGAACAGAATGCTTGTGGCAAATTTAGTTAGAATCGGTTAAATAGATGAAAAATCTGTTGCAAGATTAGAAAGAAACAAGCACACGAATGAAGCTAAAAGAAACAGTTTATAATACAGAAAGCCAAAATAAGTAAAATAGTCACAAAACTCAGCGTAATGTAATCAAAATAAACTTTTCAAAGCTGTAAAATGACCAAAATAAGCATTAGTCGTTTTTTCTTCGTGGCGTCGACACCGTACCGATGTATCGTAGAGGCATTCGAACTCTACAAAGGATTACGTGTATTCAATGCGACTCTATAGCAATGCAAACTGAGGGAAAGAAGAAAAGGGGGATTTACTATTTTTAGCGGCACTATGAGTATTGAGCTCGGGATTTCAGAGTCAATTTCGGTCGGAAAGTGATCTCAATATAAACCTGCATCTATTTTATCTATGAGAAAATCTCTTCTAAAAAAGTATTAGGGACTTTGTAACTTTTCCTCAATCATGCTTAGAGATAATCGGTCATTGTTATACCTACATATCGTCATATCGTCACGCCTTTCGAGGTGTAATGCAACACCCACACTTCGCTGGACGATATTAAGTCCCAAATTTATGCGACAGGGGGCGAGCCTGTCTCCATACACCGGGCTCCAGTCATGTAGCAGATGACATACAATACGCACATATATTATGTTCACACAATAACAAACTGGTGCGTGCCGTCGCTCGGTTGGGTTCGAACCCGCGCCCTTTGGCTTGAGAGACGGGCTTTCTCCGATTAGGCTACCATCACTCATTATAGGTAATCATTATTCTTCGTTATTGTAATGTTTCTGTTAAAATGTTATGTTTGATGGAGTAACGTAGAAGTAAAGTAAAGTTAGATGGAATTTGATGTTATTTCATGCATTATGACAATTATCTTAGCATTAAGAGCTGACATTGTGTGTGGTTTGGATTTGCTTGGGCCTATGTTTTTCTACCCTGTAAAATGTGTTGTTTCGCATTCCCGCAGAACTTGTAGAGGTAAGTATACTCCACTAGCAGAGCACGAATAAACTATGGAGCAACCTTGAATGCGAGAAAAAAAACAGCTGTTCCTTACAAAAAGTTTGTTGATCGTTGACAAAATGAATGGAACAGTCGCTTCTAACTTCTAACAGTTTTTTCTTTCCCTGCAATTCTGTGGGAATGGACCACAACACGTATTATTATTTATAGGTTATAATCCAACTGTTGTATTATTGTGCGATTGCATTGGAGCGATGATAGCCTAGTTGGAGAAGGACCGCCTCTCAAGCCAGAGAACGAAACGGGTTCGAACCCAGCCGACGGCACGCACCAATTTGTTAATTGTGTGAACATATGTGCGTATTGCATATCATATGCTATCATCATTGGAGCCCCGTGTATGGCGATAGGCTCGCCCCTTTTCACATTTGGAACTTAATATCGTCTGGCGAAGTGTGGGTGATATTACTCCTCTGCCAGCCCTATCGGGGGAAAGGCGTGACGATATGTTATACTTACCTATTCTGTAACATTTTCTTAGCTGGGCTGAAATAATAAGTAAGTGGGTAATGTTTAGGGTTAAAAGCATTTGAAGCAGTCAACAATCAAAACACACAACGAAGCTTTTATTTATTATCTTTTATTTTGATAATGATATTACTTCCTTTTGTTACCCGTTCACAATGTTTATTCGTCATAGTGCTCATTTAGCAAGAATCGACGAAGCTGAGTGAATAGCCAGAGTTGACATAGGTTCATCTGTGGGGGACAGGGCAGAAAAATGTGACCGTCATTTCGAAGGTCCCTACCGTGAATTGTCCCTCACATCTGTTGTACCGATAAAACGATTTTTAACTTGCTGCCTTCAGGTTTTTATCAGATATCTATATATATTGTATAGATATATATTATATCCGGGTTAAAAGTTTATTAAAAAAAATAAAAATAAAAAGTATTGAAATTTATTTTTAGGGCTACGAAAACACAAATTAACATCGTTATATCCTATTACGGTTATAGCGGCCAAATCCAAGCCGAGTCGAATAAAATAAATAACATAAAAATTTAAAAACACCAATTTTCATCAACACCAATTTTCATCAACACCAATTTTCATCAACACCGATTTCCATCAAACATAGCTAAGAACACTCCTGACTAATTTACTTTTAAAACAAAAAAAAAACGAAATCTAAATCGGTCATACAGAGAGACAGACATACACACACACACACGCACACACAGAGAGAGAGAGAGAGAAAGAGACGTTAAACTTATGATACCCCGTTGTTTTAGCGTCGAAAGTTAAAAATTGTATCGAATACTAAATACAGACGAGCGAAGAACATAGGCGTCAAATTAATAGCATCCTTTGGTATTTTTTTTCAAGGGTAAAAAACGTGGCAACGATCATTTTATATCTTCTAGATCTAAATTGACTGTTCATGGAAAAATATATCGCTCTCCGCAAAACATGACGCTTGAAGATTGATGTTTTTGCAGAGATTTATGAAACTCCAACATTATCGTGACATTCATTAAATTCTCAAAATACTACTTTGAAAATACCTACTTAACTAAACCATTAAACATCAACCAATAACCATCAACCAATAACCATTAGAAGATTACCATCCATGACTATTTTATCCAGTGGATAAAGTGTCATTTACTCGTAATCTGAGCTATACAGATTAACAATGAAACATTTTATGATTTATAAAACGGGAATTACTCACGTACGATTTAGTCGATTATTCTGACTATAGTTTCAACCGCATTCGGCGGTCTTCATCAAGGCGAGTGCGCGCGCGCGGCTGCGTCTCGCATAGCATATTCCCGTTTTATAAAACGTGGTGTATAATCATGGTGTGGAAAACTACGTCAGTTTCCATAATAAAAATGAAACATTTCTTACAAAATCCCATTAAGTACTAACATATAACATATTTTTCATGAAACCTCCATTCGAAGTAACTTGCCAACAATGCCAACTTGTTTTATTTCCCCTTGAAAACCTGCTACAATTGTGTGTGACGCAAACTTTGAGAGTTTCGGGACCGCGCGCCATCAGGAAGTGTTTTGTGAAGAGAATATTTAACAGGGTCAGGTTAAGTTCTTTTCGCTTATTGATTGACTAGCTGCGCCCTGCGGTTTCACCCGCGGTTAAAAAGTATCCTATGTGCTATTCTAGACTATAATCTATCTCTGTGCCAAATTTCACCCAGATCTGTTCAACCGTTCTGGCGTGAAAGAGTAACAAACATCCATCCATCCGACCATCCATCCATTCATCCATTCTTACAAACTTTGGCGTTTATAATATTAGTAGGAATTTATCTGAATAGTTTTTATTGAAATTGGTAATGTTCTTATAGCGATCTCTGGAACTCTGCCATGTAAAATATTGTTTCTGGTTCTCTGGTTGAAACTGAAAATTGAAAAACTATACGTCCTAGTCCAATTTATTCCTTGTGCAATTTCGTTTATAAAAAAAAACAAATTGTTAAAACCGTGGGTACAATGCACAGAGATGTACATTAGAATGTTTTTTTTAAATGTACCTATGACAAAATTGTGGGTGTAATCCTCGTTATCGTTGCTAGCATAAGTTTCTACTCTCCACGCTATAGTGGCTGAAGTTAGTGTTATCTGTGAGAGAGGTGACGACACCTAAGCGCGGATTAAGCATAAATTAACTTAGTAAGCAAGTTCCAAACTACAACTTCATCAACTCCGCTAACTTAGGGGGTGATTCAGCGCTCTGATTTTCATTCAACTTTGGTATATCAGAACTGAAAATATACTTATTACTAACCCACTTACTAATGGACGTTGTATAGCCTCAAATAGTTATAAGTAGGTAGGTAGGTTTGTCAGTAACTTACAATGTTTTGTATTTTTCGATCGAGTCCAAAAATTAAAATAAAAGAAAAAATAAAACACTCTTGCCGAGGCTATAAAATATACGAGTAACGTAGAAATTGATACTTGAACTAATATCTAGTGTATTTCCGCTTTAGTGTCGCATTAAGTACATCAAGGAATATGAATTTTGTGTTATATTTTTAATTTTGAAAAATTAATTCAAATTGAAATTTGAATCTAATTTAATTTAAACGTTACATAATTTGATATTTCAACTAACGAATGTAACAGACCTAATTTAATGAAATCTACTAAAAAACTTTATACAATTTGATATATGAAGCTAATTTGATAAGGAATTTAACAGAAATAATGTCATGAAATTTACAACAAAATTTTATCAAAAAATTAATGCAATTAAAAAATTATACAATAAAAAAATCCTATTCTACGAGCACTTCGTCGACACGTGTTTCACCTCTACACGAGGCATCCTCAGGACGTCTTGACACTACGAGCGCGTGGCCGAGACTGAGACTGACTAACTAACTGACTAACTAACTAATTAACTATCTATAACGTAGAAGGTTGTGTTTTGTTTTGTGAACATACATGTTACCGTATTAGGTTCAAAACGAAATTTCCTTTAATTTTCTCAGCCATATTCCGCTGTTGCAAGCATCAATCAATTATCATTAATATTCAAAAATAGGAACATCATCTCGTTCTGGATTTGGGACAAAAATATCCTGGACGATTGACGGGTGAGGCATTTTTTATAAAAAAAGAAGTTGGTTCGTTTCATTTTTTGTTCTGACGTCACCTCCACACAATTTGGTACATAGAGACGACGTGATATCATTAAGCAGTTAACACCATGTCTGACGGCAGACTGTACGTCATAATTTCATTATAATGGGTAGATTTCCAGACTACGGTTATTGTTTAAGAATTTAGTAGTTAGAAATCGTATCCACCTCAGGATACGATTTTTTTAGCAACAATACAGGTCAAATCGACTGCGCTTTAGATGCATGCATTGTATCTTATTCAGAGGCGTATAAATGATTTCAATCATTTTTCTTAATTACCTACTGATGTCTATTACTACCGAACCCTAAAAAGGCCTGCGGAAAAACTCAATCTTTTGGAGCTTTTCTTTGTGAGGCTGGTTTTGTCGCTGATTTTGTTTAAGACCTGTCTTGTCAAACTCATTTTAAACTGCTTTGTGTTAGCACTCCTAGTGACTTGACGCCCGGATGCTTTGATTATATTTTCACAGGTATCAAGAAAGTCAATCCATCGGAACTATCGACGTAAGAGATAAATAATCGGCGCTGACATACAGACAGACAGAGAAACATCGGAGTCTCAGCATAAGGGTTCCATAAACCATTTTGTTACGGAAACCGAAAATTAATTTAGAGGAGCGCAATCTCTTTCTTAAACACAACTCTTACTATGGCATATTAATAATATCGTTAGCAGTTATTGTAATCTAGAATCTACCCACCGGGTCATGGGGTCGGTTCTGTTTACCTATAGAATGTATTTATTTCACGTAAACATTATGTGTGCGTAGGCTGGTATTACGCATATTGGCGTTCAACACGTGTTTGTCGAGGAAGCCTTTATAATGTCAGAATTTTTATTGGCGTTTCATCAAACATTTTTTCCTAAAGATTTTTTTCTTTTGTATTGGTAACGGATCACATTCAATAATCTTCGAGCACGCTTTGACTTGGCATCAGATGAGCGACGTCAGGCTTTTTCACAATTGACGGTAATATTATAAGATTTACATATAAAATAAATAAATCTAATTATATATGAGCTGAAAACATCAAGACAGAATTGAAATAAAATTATTGGTAGTGTGTATAAGTTTGTGGTTATCTCATATAAAAGATATACAGTTGGTATTGAGCACAAAAGTAAAGAATAGTAGAGAAAATTAGGTACGAATTATTTGTATACTTACGTACATTAGTATTTAATTTTATAATACCTATTCTTTATAACAATGTTTATCTAAGTGACTTAATTACTACCAGTAATTTAAATACTAACAGAAATTAAGTAATTTTTTTTAAGTTTAATACTTGATGCTTTATTTTTTATTGAGTTAATTTTAAAAGGAGCTGATGTATGTTCTAAACACATTGAACTTTTTTCTAGAATTTTCCTGACTTATGTAGGTTTGTGTAAAACAAAAAAGTCATTATACCGAGCCGTTGTGATATGAAATATTAGTAATACCGACTCGTATTCTTTCTAAAATATTGCAGCTGACTGAATAAATTAAAACGAAAACAATGGGCAACCTGTACCTCCCCAAAACACTTTGAAATATGCCTTTTGTAGGTATATTATACTTAAATATAAGTAACAACAAACAACCGTTTACAAATAATGTCAAAAATATCTTCTTCAAAAACTTCTTGCGCAGCCGGGTAATAACATATATGTATATACTGCCGAGGTAAAACAAAAACCTTTTTTTTGCAAAAAAAAAAACTTGTCTTATATCTAGGAAATTATATGGTAAGCAGACGCAACTGTCTCTACCGCTAATGTCATTATTTGAGTTTCCCTGCAAGCAAATCGAGTCTTCAACGGAAACACTGTGTAATTTATCGAATCTTCCATCATTAATGTTGTTAAGCGTGCTGTCTTTACCGAACCCCTTTCTCTGTGTACGGTAAATACTGATAATAGGTACTTTCATTGAGAGCCGAGCAAAAACGAGGCAAAATCACGAAGTCAAAAACCATGAAAAACGTATTTTCGCGACATTTTTTGTTTTTTTGGCTTAGATTACTTTATTCAGTTGTGCATTCTTATTTGTGATTATTCTTATTTAGAGCCTCAGACTTTAGATTACAACCTATTTACATACATAGACATTTATTATTTTTCAGAGTATGCCAATCCATATTTGCTGTAACTTTCAACACTTGCCAGCTAAGCTTTTTTTGCTTGCTTTTCTTATGCCAGAAACGTAGCAAATAGAGAGAAGTGGTATTTACCTCTAAGGGAAAGAGGCGTGACTATATTATGTATGCATGACTGTGTGTCGACACTTCAAAGGCACCAATTATGAAAAGACATTCACTCTAAGAGACATAGCCCATGACGGCTTCATGTTGCGATGCAAACGTGATACAGGTCACATATACCATCTCTCACGTGAAGTTCAACTAATGCGATCGCGTTTGTTTAGCGGCTGTTCTTCGTTCGTTTTACGGCTGCAGTAGCGCGACTGAACGCGGTTAGCATCGCTACAGACGCGCGTTGCTAACGCGACCAACATCCGAAAGTAGCGATACCAACACGCGCTTACAAAATTCGCTTCCAAAAGTCGTCGTGGGTTATCTCCTTAATAACAAGGAAGTCTGTATCCATTTGCAAAAGTAACGGATACCGCGAACGCAATTTCTACGTGTTTCTTTGCTCTCAAAGCATCATAATGCATTTTTATGTTCTTGCAAGCATTCAGAGTACGTTCCGTGTTCTTTATTCATAAGCGTGATAGCCTTTGTAGCTTTGTACGCAGTCTGCCTGTTTTTCCAGGAGCTCTATTAATTCAGCTTTGTTAACTGGATGAAAGGTTTTTACGTAGTCACTTGTTGTAGCTTGATTAGCAGTAATAAATAGATGGTTTATTTCTACTTAGTTTACCTCGGTGCATAAAGTGGAATTTATTGTGTGGAATCACTGCAGCTAAGGAACTATCGATATTGTTTTTTTAGTTTTGATAAATTTAATGTTTGATAAATATTTAAACTATAGTCGGAATAATCGACTGAATCGTATACGTGAGTAATTTCCCGTGTTTTAAATCATAATGTTTAATGTTTGATTTAGCTAAAAAGGCAATAATTTATGGCGTGGACTTTATGTGGACTGAATTGTATCACACTTAAACAGTTATGTGATGGGTGATGATTACTGCAATGCTGTCTTTCTATATCGACCACGGCAACTTTTGCTTCGGTGAGCGATCCGACCACAAGTAGCGTTTAAATTAGAAAAAAAAACGTTGACATTAAGCGAAATGGTAGTTGAACACCAGCCTACCCTAACTAAGTAATATTAGAAAAGCGAAAGTGAGGTCGTTAGTTCGTTACGCTCTCATGCTCTGACTATTCAATCGATCATCATGAAATTTTGCATACACGTGGGGTACATACATACATACATCTTTCATCTCGAAAAAAAAATATCTCATCTGCCACATGACTGGAGCCCGGTGTATGGCGACAGACTCGGTTTCTGTCACATTTGGGACAAAATATCGTTCGGCGAAGTGTGGGTGCTATATAATACCTCTGGCAGCCCCTTCGAGGGAAAGGCGTGACGATATGTTATGTTATGTTATCTCGAAAAAATTAACGGTTCTTTGAGCGCTGGTAAAACCACAGGGCGTGTATAGTTAATTTAAAAAAAAAACAGCAGAGCTAGCCACTCAGTCCATATGACGAATAAGCGCCGTTTTGTCGACTGTCGTGATAAAGGAGTGTATGAAAAGGAAGGTCTACGATTGATGGTTGAATAGAATTTTGTTGCGGCATGGCCGTTAAACTTTACGGGGACCTCTTTGAAGCCTGCGTCAGTAGTAAATACGATTTGGGGCTTTGCCGTACTTTTATGATGAACTCATTTTACGGATAAAAAAAACGCGTAAAACCTGCTTGTATCCATCAAGAGTGATGGGTAGAGCAACTGAATACGACCTGTAATGAAAGTAGCGGCTTTCATGTATAGTTAAATGATAAAACGGTAGCTTTATGTGTGTTTCAAAGAACTGTAGTTTTCATGCATATTTAAATCAAAATACCTACTGTATAGTGTTTAATTTGGCACGATTAAAAGTGTAAAAAGTACCACTTACAAAAATGTTGATAAACTTGTACAAAAGTAGGTATGTATAAGCTAAATTCAACTACTAGAGTAGGTTCGACTTTATAAATAATAAACAAGGTATTTCTCATTTAATAAAAATAAAAATAAGAACCATCAACAAAATACTCCTAATTACTAAAATATAGTTTAAAAAAATACCTTACCTTACCTTTAATTATTACTACTATAGACCTGATTAGGGCAAAAACCTTTAAGAATAAAGATTTTATTAATTAGATTTTTTATTTTATTGAAATGGCATTTCAAAAAATACCCGCCTACTCACAGGGGTATCAAATCATTGATTCAGACTGTAACTCAAGCATTTGAAACTAAAAAAAACAGGAACGGAATCAAAAAACAACAGTCAACCAAAAAATGGATTCACCCCCCAGCGTTTGTTGAACCCGCTCAATATCAGCACAAAACTTGTTTATAGACAGAGGCGTGACGTCACCCGACCTAACATCCCTCCGCCGTCTTGGAAGGCTCGGAATAATGAATAATTTTAGCATTTTCAGCTCGAGTCCTTACAAAAATCCGTCGAGTTCAGAATAGAGCAAATTTATTTACATTCTGTTCCATTTAACAGTTTGATGGTGCGACGCGGTGAGAATGGATCCGTATATTTAAAAAAATATATTGTCAAGCCAGTCACGTATGGGGACCGGGGAAGAGCGTTCATATTGTACTTGCTTCTAAAATAAACGAACCCGGTGAAAATATAATAGTGTTATTAAACTTGATTCATGTTTGCTCTGTCGCTGTCGGGAGAAATTTGAAAGTTTTTCGGTAAATTGTGTTAAGTACTAAGCACCTACATTATATTAAAGCCTATTTGCAGTCAAAGATAATTTTTTAAAAGCCTGATATCTGAATACAAAAGAAAAATTATAAGGCTTGACCTAAAAATATAGTTATTGAGTCCTTTTGCAAAAAATTTAATTGATTTCCTAGGTTTCTATTAGCTCTCAAGCCTCTCCCCAATTAGAAAAAACCTTTTACGCTAAACAACTTCCTTTTTAATACTTACCTCTAAGTTAAAGCAAAGTTCTGATAAAACGGGAATTGATTTACTTTGGTAATTTAGGCATTAACTTTGGTAATTTCTGTATAAATAAGAAATGAGGTTAACCACAGCACAGATAACATAAAGCTAGACGCAATCAAATCTGTTGCCCTATCACGTTTCCTGAACCACGCACGCAATCAGACGATCAGAAAGAGGTGAATACAAGGAACTAATCTTAATGCTTACCTTTTACGTGAGTATTATTGGTCAGTGTACGAAGATATTCTACTATAGTCCCAGCACTGACAAGATACTCCTAAGATGAGATGTGTTTTAAGATAAAAGATGTATTTTTGACATTTATTTATTTTGATATGTATTGGTGACGTGTAACTATTGGAGTTATCAATAAATTCTGATTTCTGATTTTTGATAGATTTAATCTCATTATTGTTCACACCAAAATAATAATAACACACAATCTGTGACTCCATTACATGTGCAAAGATAAAAGTATAAAAATGCTTACAACTAGCGTGAGGACTAGCAACCTTATCGCTAGAGCGATGTTTTTCAGAAATCCGAGTCAAAAGTGCATAAAGCACTTTCACTTGGATATTTCATAACCCAAACCAAAATAACATTATAACGGTACTAAACGTATAACAAGAGCTATTATAGTAATATAGTGCGTCACAAATATCAAATGGAGATCGAGGAAATCCCCGCGTGAGTGCATATAACGGCTCCTAGCTATTTATCGCGTACACTCGGGTTTCAACGACCACTTTCAATAAAAAACATAATGTATTTCGTGTATAGGAATTGATTGACTCAGAGAGACATCAAAAACATTTTATACATAACATATCGTCCCGCCTTTCTCCTGAAAGGGTTAGCAGTAGCTTTAGGTGTATTGCAACACCCACACTTTGCCGGATTGATGATGATATAATTATGATTTTTACCTATTTTTGTAACGAACTAAAATATAAATAAACGAACAGCTGCCCTGAGATACAGTTTTTACTATATAGTTCCGAGGACAGGGTTAATATAGTGTTACTGTAATTACTTGCAATAATACTGTAGTTCTAAAATAAAACCAAATATATGTACGAGTATGTAGGTACTTTTAATATACATATCATAGCATATCGTCATGCATTTCCCTCGAGGGGGCTAGCAAAGGTGTAATACAACACTCACATTTCGCCAGACGATATTCAGTCCCAAATGTGACAGGGGCGGGCCTGTCCTTTAAATACTACTACTTTTACTGGTACTTTTAATACTGTAATTTTTTGCTCAAATTTTTTGAACAATAAAGTTTATTTGAATGTTGTATTTGAATTAGATTATAGTCAGTCCTAAAAGTGCCAGGAGGCGACCTTGTCAAAAAAATTACTGATAGCACATTAATAGTGAAACATCTCTAATATTAGTTTGTTATGGAAACAATTACGGTCAGCTTCATCTTTTTTTTAAGTAATCCAAATTGAATGTCATTTTTTCATGTCAATGAATAGAGTTACAAATTGGTTACAAACAGAATAAGCACTTAAGACCAAATTTGTAATTACAACGTACAAACTTTCTTTTTATGTTTTCAAATTCAAATTCAATTTTTCTTTATTTCAAGCCTTTTTTACCCATAAACGTTGCATTATAGAATAAAATAAAATCAATGAAATTAAAATTAAATTAAAATGAGGTTTAAACCATCAAATTGAAATTATCATGAAATTAAATCATATTACGTTTCACGTCATTTCTATAAAAAAATGCTGTTATTTTCTAAATCCGATAGAAGAAGCTTCGAAGTTCTGAAAATCAACAGTAAAAGTTACGCTATACACTAAACAACATTTCGCAAAAAAATATATCAAGTAGGTAAATAAAACTGGCTCTAAATAAAATGTTGAGTAAATTTTGACTAAAACTGGCTCTAAATAAAATGTTGAGTAAATTTTAACTAAATTGAATAACGTCCAACGTTTTATTTCTGAGTAAATACAACATTGGATGTTATTCCTCCGGCCATTCTTACTGAATCTATTCTGCTATTTAGGGTTGACAAACGCGATATTTTGATTTGTGATTCACCTTTCATTCGCCCATTTATTTCGACATTTGTTAGAATTTATGTGCTTTTATGTTATCTAGATTTGGCTGCATCCGGCTTTTATTGACAATTTATGTGTTTTCGGAAAGCCCTACAAGAATTTGTAAGCTTTATTTTTGCTCCATCAGCGGTTGTTTACCAATCTAAGAGGTAACGTCACTTTTTAGGGTGGCAGCAATGGGAAAAACATCGCGACGATATGGATAACAATGTCTTCCTTATTTCGTTGTAATAAGATCTTGAAAACATGTTGAGCACTTGAAGTAGCGTTGTAGGTGATATAGCTGTAATTACCTAGGTAGGTATATTTAGCTATTGTAATCCTAAGGCGTAAGTTTATACAGGCTCGACGTAACGTAACAAGGATGTGGCGCGGGCACGGTTCAAGCGTAAAAAATATAAATTTAAAATAAAAAAAAAACTCCGACACCGATTTTCATCAAACACATCTAAGAGCACTGTAATACACCTGTCAAACAAAAAAAAAGTCAGAATTAAAATCCAATCTGCCGTCAAACTTATAACACCCCATCGTTTTTGCGTCGGTGGTTAAAAATTGAAAAGTAGCGTGCTTGCGCATGTGATTGAAACACATGACTTACATACATTTTATAAGAACACTTCTTAAAGCGGCGCGCTTCCTAACAATACATACGGCCTATATAATTTGCGCCTTAGGGTGGAATTACGCCTCATCCTAGGGATGATATTATGAGAAAAGTGAAACCCCTGAAATTTAAATCAGTTCACTGTATTTGTAATTTTGGAGTAAGCAAAACGAATCCTAAGATTTTCATACTATAAGTATCTTACTATTTATAAACACATGAAGAGATGAATACTATAAAAGAAAGTAAGTAGATGATAAAAGTGAACGACAACAATATTAGTAGGTATAAGTTGATACGTTTTATAATGCCTATGAAATCACGAGGCGTCGACTTTAATAATGAATATAATGGAGCCACCACAGTACCACCAGTCACCAAACTAAGAGCGTTAATCAAACTACAAAGGAACGAATATGACCTATGACTTGACATTTTCTGGCGGCATAAAGCCGGAAGTCCATTAACCTGCCTGCTGTCACACTCGCGCGTCATTGATGGCGTCAACTGCCGCCGACTCGGCATTATCGGAAAAATTGTCGAAAACCGCATTCAGTTTTATGACATATTTTTGTGTGCGATTTGATGAGGTAGGTGCGTTTTGATTATACCGGTAGTTGTACCACTACGCACTGGTAGATATAAATATAATAAATAAATAAATAAATATATACCAGCGCGCGCGGCGGGGACTATTGGTACTAAGACCACGGGAACATATAGCGCCAGTGGCGCCACTGACAAAATTCAGTAGGGCAACTACCGGTTATAGAGAAGACTAGCTGCACCCCGCGGTTTCACCCGCGGTTAAAAAGTATCCTATGTGCTATTCTAGACTATAATCTATCTCTGTTCCAAATTTCATCCAGATCTGTTCAGCCGTTCTGGCGTGAAAGAGTAACAAACATCCATACATCCATTCTTACAAACTTTCGCGTTTATAATATTAGTAGGATGATATTGCGATGTTACTATGAGCTGTCTTCCAGACATTTTTGCATTGTATGGGTTTGTTTTAAGCTTTCATAAATGATATGTCCAAATGGAGATTGCAGAAACATTACGCGGGCCATAAAAATAACAGACAACTGCTAGATTCTAAATTAACAAAATGCATAACGAAGCCCTAGTAGGTACCTGTCACGCACACTAGTATAAAAAAGTTGGCCTGTCACTTTTCGTTCATAAACAGTACGGAACTATGTTCATTTATTATAGACATTTATGTACTCATAGGTAACGTAATAACTTTTAAACAAATGGTAAACTTTGGCCTACAGCAGTTTTTTCATTATATTTTTTTAAGTATTCCGACTTATTCCTCTGCCGACTTCCTACTTTTTGACGTATTCGACTGCCTCGGTGGCTCAGTTGGTAGTGAACCTGCCTTCTGAGCTTGGGGGCGTGGGTTCGATTCCCACCTAGGGCAAACATTTATGCGATGAACATATGTGTTTGTTCTATGTCTGGGTGTTAATATGTATTTAAGTATCTATTTAAAAATATCTAAGTATGTTTATCAGTCTCTGGCAGCCATAGTACAAGCTTTGCTTAGTTTGGGGTCAGGCGACCGTGTGTGGAAGTGTCCCGAATTTATTATTATTATTTATTATTATTTAAGAATAATTCTCGTTTTAGCAGATAATTATTATTTCTTAACTTCTTTAAATAATGTGGAACTTATTTTGTTCAAAAAGCTCCTCTCACTCTTCCTTACAGTTCTTCGTTACCGTTTACATTACGTTTTTTCACCATACATTTTCTAGAAGTTCCATCTTGAAATATAATCAGAAATCACAGCCAACGAAAACACACTCTAACCTCACTATATAATGCGGTTAAAATATATTCAACCATAGGAAAGTAAGAAGGCATAATGGATCTTTTAGTTAGAAAAACAACGGTAAAATCACACTTATATTATAAATGCTTATGTTTGGACAGATGGATGTTTGTCACTCAGTCACGCCAGAGCGGCCGAACGGATCTGGATGAAGTTTGACGTAGAAATAGATTATAATCTGGAATAGCATTTACAAAACTTTTTAACCGCGAGTAACACCGAGGGGCACAGCTAGTATTATTATAAGAACGTCCTTATTTGTTGATAGAGCTGACAAGGGTGGCATGAAACATACTCTTCGTTACATTTGGGTTCCAACCGACCGCAATTCAATCATCATTTGCATAAGGTACGGAGTCTAGAAAGGACGTGTGTATTTTTCCTTAGGCTGTCTGCTTTTACTGAAGTGATAAGTAGATTTGCTTGTAACTATAAATCTTGACGGAGAAATATATTCAACGCGTCTTCGGACATCGACCGTTCGCTTACTTCTACACCTACTTGTAATGCCGCGGCCTCACCCTGGCTTATCTTGGGTCCAAGCTTGGCTTTAATTTAAAATAAAGCCAAGCCAATAAAAATGGCCAATATTGAACCTATCTATATCCTATCTCTACCTATCTATATTATATACTAGCTGTCGCCCCGCGACTTCGTTCGCGTTTTGAGCTATCCTATCTCTCAAGTTGGATCGAACTGCACATGGTGTGCGAATTTTATTATAATCGGTTAAGTGGTTTAGGAGTTCATTGAGGACAAACATTGTGACACGAGATTTATATATATTAAGATGTGAGCTATCCTATCTGTTAAGTTAGATCGAACTGCACACGGTGTACAAATGTGATTGAAATCGGTTAAGTAGTTTAGGAGTCTATAGCGGACAAACAACGTGACACGTAATTTATATATATGTACTAGCTGTCACCCCGCGACTTCGTTCGCGTTTATTATTTATATATATATTTAAACTATCCTATCTCTCAAGTTGGATCGAACTGCACATGGTGTGCGAATTTTATTATAATCGGTTAAGTGGTTTAGGAGTTCATTGAGGACAAACATTGTGACACGAGATTTATATATATTATAGCTGCGCTCCGCGGTTTCACACGCGGTTAAAGAGTATCCTATCTCTCAAGTTGGATCGAACTGCACATGGTGTGCGAATTTTATTATCGGTTAAGTGGTTTAGGAGTTCATTGAGGACAAACATTGTGACACGAGATTTATATATATTAAGATATTAAGATTAAGATTACTGCGCGACACATTGGCTTTAATAAGGACTTTGTGACGATGACGTGACGTGACGATATGAAATGATATCAGTCTTTGGAGAGTGATATCATATCGTCACGTTTTTCCTCGGGGCTGTTAGAGGGTTAGAGAGGTTAAAGAAAAAAAAAAGAAAAAAGAGGTGTATTAGGACACACTTTGACGGAAGATATTCAGTTCCAAATGTGACAAAAGGCGAGCCTGTCGCCATACACCTGTAAGGCTCTACCCACCCGGCTCTATTTATGTAAAGCAGATGACATTATACTGAACAAAGATACTTACACACATGTCTTAACCCCAGGACAAATGGTGCAAATATGACCAATTTGTGGCTGCGGCATAATAAGAAGTTTTCTGTGGCTAGGCTCGTACTCATACATTTCATGTAACTGGATAAGTCAATTTAAATTGCCAATAATTACTTAAAATAAATCAGCTTTTAAAGAGTTTTTTATCTAAGTTTTTTTCTAAAATAGCCGATTCCCAGGGCCCTGGTAATGTCAAACATTACTGATTGATTGAAGTCTGTGGCTGTTTTGTTGTTGGAAATTGATGCTATCTGGTTATGAGGCTCATTCATTCACATCACTGCGCAATAGACTCTGCTTTTGAAAATCAATTCAAATTAGTAGGTACTAACCTATAAGATTATAAACAGAAAAATAAACTTCCATTTAATTCAATTGATATCAACGAATTGTATCACAAAGTTCTGTGTTTTAAACAGTTTTCTGTTTTCGCTATATTTCGAATTTCAGTGGGAACATTTCAACACGTAGCCGGATTTATCTAGCAGCCTCCACAGCCCCCATATTTCTGTCTGCAAAAGTCGTCTAAACACAGTCCCCCGTGAGCCACATCCAATTTCCTACCAGTCGATTCATTACGGCGAGCGCTCGCACGTTCTGTGCACTTAGCCGGGCTCACTCCGCTTCGTTGGCCCACCATTTCTGGGATCACGTTTATTTTATTTGAATTTAAGCCGGTTTATGTGTGAATAAGAATTTTTAGACGAAAATTAAGGTAGGTTACAAATAGTCTGTGCTAATGCTACACTCTTCTCGTCACTTTTTGTCGTGTGAGAACGTGATAAGGTTATGTGTATGAGGATCTAAACATAAAACATAAAACTCATTAGTACAAAATACAACTTTAATTATCCATTTACATTTTTCAACTCACATTAAATTATATTTATTACGTCTTACTAGTGTAATTTTTCTAAAGCAAGTGTGAGTCGTTACTCCAGCACCATCCCCATAGACCAACCACCCCTTCCAGACTTCCCGTCTTTGGTAGTGGTCGGGCGATGGCGCTACACCAGCGCCTCCTATGCAAAACAATGGCAAACTCTAGATTGCACTTGTGAATTTCCGGCGTAAATACACCTTTTTTTATTTTTTATTTATAAAGGAACAACAGACAGCCGTATTATAAAATATAAATAGAGTGGATACATAAATAGACTTATTAATAATACAGCCCACAACGCTATTCACAGATTACTAAATAAATTACCTAAATTTTGCCCGAAGTTGCTAACTTGAATTGAGTTAATATAATAAAAAAATCATCAATTTTGAGACAAATCTAAAGAGAAAATAAAACATAAATTAATGCCTGTATATTTAAATCTATTTATAAACTATATATCTATTTATAACTAATTAATTAATGCCTGTATCTTTAAATCTATTTATAAACTATTTATCTATTTATAACCAATTATGTACAATGGAGTAAAAATGTGTTACCTACAACATAAACTTAGCCAAAAAAGTTAAAGTGAAAGTTTTTACTGCCGCTTTAAATTTACCTGCAGTACAGGCAAAAATGTCAATATCAATAAAAGACTCATTGTATGACTCAATCATCCGATAAGTAGGAACGCGCCGGCCGGCATTTGTGCGGCATATGCCTAGTGAAAATAATAAGCGCCCTGCGCGAACCTCACGTTTGTAAGTAGTTCTAGGTACAACATAACATAAATTATTTACCAGATCTATGCAATCAAAGCTATTACTAACAATTTTGTAAAGAGTGGAAGCTTTAAGGTATTTACGTCTAGAAACAACATGACGTGTAAATATACGTCTGTCTCGATAAAAAGAGTCGACATACATTTGTCGCGTTGCGCATGCTAGGCCTGTAGGCCTCAAAGCATGCGCGCAGGACAAAATTCTTCTCGACACTTTTTGTCACGTTAGAACGTGACAAAGCTATGTGTAAACATACATCTGTCGCGATAAAAAGAGTCGACAAACCATTGTCGCGTTGCGTTTGCTAGGCCGGCTGATGTGCAATATCGTAATTACTTTAGCCTCAGAAAATTTTCTCCGACAAAGATTCTCGCCGGCTCCGTATCTTCGTGCCAGGTGTGATCGGGGTCTTAAATCCTTGCCGGATTAATCCGACTCAGGCTGCGGGTTATTAATAAAAACTATCACACTAGTCGCAGGGTCATCGTCACGCACTCGTTACGAGCTCGCGGCGATCACGCCGCGTAATCGCGTCACTTTGAAATAGCTCGCAAATCCCATGGTATAATAATCCTAATCCCTAGTGCATTATAGCTCTTAATGGCCACACTTTTTGATTTTTAAAAGTTCTTTATTAACTTAACAATTAAACACTTACAATACAGACACAGTCTATTAATGTAGCTAGTAATGGCTATTTAAATTAACTATTAGGCTAAACTCGCCTATTTAAGTCATTTAATAACAACAAGTTAAATTTTAATTTATAGTAGAACATGGATGTTACGTGTATCTAAGGTATACAGTTCATGATAGTACGAGTAGGTCTGTTATGAGTCTTTTGTGCCAGACTCATTTTTAATCATACACATATATATAAATATATCATACAATGGCCACACTGATTTTCAAACATAAACTGGATTTTTCAGTGATTATTTGACATAAAGTACAATTTAATAATACCAAAAAGAGGTTGTCCCTTGAAAATATTACGCAACTTATAGTTTCATTTCTCACAATGTTGTTCTTTCATCAAGAAAATATCCATTTGTAGTGTCTATTAATACGAGTGTCAAGCAAAAAGTGTCCGCCTTTTTCTAGGCACATCTTTACTGCGAGCATTAATCACTAGTAAATTGCGTAATCCTGAAGTTTTCGGAGTTTAGCGGAATGACTACATTTAAGCTAGAATCTAGATGAAAATATGGCAGTAGGGAGGGATCTAGCAGAGTATATGAATAACTGCGAAAATGATCTTATACCTCAATTTACTACTTATTCTGCAATACCTTCGATCAGATACAGATAAATATCAAGTCTCAATTCGAAAAGTGGCACCTTGAAAACAAGGCTTAGATCTAGCGTAAGCCTTGTTTCGCTGTCAGTCGCTCAGTGATCTCTCTTAAACTTGAAAACGGCTCTCTAAGCACATCCCAACAAGAGCAATGCGACGTGCTGGCCAGGAGTTTCCTTCAGAATATGTTGTTAACGAGTCAATGGCCCAGCGACGAAGCCTTGTTAATTGATGGATCTCTAACCAAGCTGGAAGGTGAATCACCCTCAGAATATGCTATACTAGCTCGGCCAACTGAAGTTAAAAGGTGCGTTTCAAAGCTAAAACCTCGCAAAGCACCCGGTTCTGATAATATCCCTAACATTTTAATCAAAAATATGCCTTTTAAATGTATCGTACTCTTAACTAAAATATTTAATGCTTGCCTGATGCTCAATTACTTCCCATCTGTTTGGAAATCGGCGAAGGTCATAGCTATACACAAACCTGGCAAGGATCCTTCTGATCCAGTTTCGTACAGACCCATTAGCCTACTACCATGTCTAGGGAAATTATTTGAGAAAATCCTGTATACTCGCTTACTACGTGTATCAAGTAATCTCCTGATAGACGAGCAGTTCGGGTTTCGGCACGAGCACTCAACAATCCAGCAGCTTGCGAGGGTGGCAGAAACTGTATCGCAAAATCTGAATCTAAAACAATCCACTGGTATGTTTCTGCTAGATATCGAAAAAGCATTCGACACAGTTTGGCACCACGGTCTTCTACACAAGCTCATCATGCTCGGATTGCCACTCTCACTTACAAAAATGATCAAATCTTACCTAACTGATCGTAGCTTTAAAGTGCAGATAAAAGATCACTCGTCTACATCAATACCTGTACCCGCAGGTGTCCCGCAGGGTTCAATCTTAGGCCCGTATCTATTTCTCTTATATTTAAACGATATACCGGTTCAGACTAGAACTAACTTAGCCTGTTTTGCAGACGATACTGCATGCTTTACTTCTGCTATAGATATAGACTTAATTATTGGCCGCCTTCAACTGTCAATTGACCTTTTACTAGAATACTTCAATAAGTGGAAATTAAAGATTAATGCGTCCAAAACTGAAGCCATCCTATTTACTAGAAAGCGCACTTTACCAGCACGTAGACTCAAAGTAGGTGATTACTTATCCCTTGGAGCCGTTCAGTTAAATATCTTGGCACTGTTCTTGACAGCAAACTTAATTGGACGGTTAATACGTCAAAACTTCAACTCAAGGGCTCCAAAGCCCTAAACGCCCTATCGCCTATCTTAAATAGAAGATCGAACCTTAGTAGTCACACTAAATTACGTATTTACAACACCCTGGTCCGCCCCTGCATTACCTATGCATGTCCCGTATGGAGCAGCACCTGTCAAACTAACGTAAATAAACTCCAGATAATTCAAAACAAAGCTCTTAAATATGCCTATAATACTCCCTTTCGTACTAATCTGCAAAAACTACATCATCAAATAGGTCTACCCAGAATAGACATTTATATTTATAAACTTTCTGAGAAATTTTACATCCACAAAAACCCCACTAATAAAAACCAATTAATAAAAAACATATGCAAAACACGTAAAAATAATATTCCGTTTATCGATACTTACAACCGATACAAGTTGCCCCATCACTTGTTCCTAGATTGCGATGAATAGTCTACGACGCGCGTGTGAGTGCGACCGGGCCGCTGGGCGGTACCTGCGGTATCGGGTGGGAGTGGCGCGCGCGGCCGCGGCGGCGGCCACGGCGCGCTCGTGTGCGCTTACTCACATTTGGTTCTCGCTGCCACCTGTGGATCGCGTATCACTCTCCATATCTTCTACTACCTCCGTTAACTTAAAAAAATAAAAATAAAAATATATTATATAATTTTATTGGTAGCCACGATTGGCTAATTATTTTAATACTTAGATTTAATATTTCGTAAATGCAATGCTATATACTAAAGCATGCATAATTATTTATAATATTTTTTTTCTATGTATCGTACAACTTAAATTTATTCCTTGTTTCCTTTGTAAAATCGATGTAAACAGTTTTGTATGAGCGAATGTTTGCAAAACATATTTATTGTATCGTCTTGTACTGCTAGGATTCTATGTACACTAGCTTAGTATTTAACTGTATTTATTAACGTTTAAATAAAGAACTTTTGAAATTGAAATTGAAAATTGCTCAGTGATCGGTATGGTGTCACGACGCCTAAATGTGCTAAAAACACTTCAGCAAATTTCATCAACGTTATTGCGGAATGATAAGGCTTAGATTCGAATGAAGTTGTTTGTAAGTATTTAATTATTTTGATTACAACATTAGGTGTCGATGCGGTACCACTATATAGACTTGGTTTTTAATGAGACCGTCATCTATGTATATATAATGGAAGTGCAATAACAATTAAATTGGACCGAAATATACTTTTTGGCTAACATTACATCCTACACTTTCGATGCAGCATTGGTGGTCAAAATTAGTCAAAATTGAAAAAAAAATATCTTCCTTTCATTAATTCCCCTATTTCTGTTAGGTACTTTTACTTTTATTCTCGAATATAATAGATACTTTGTAGGTACCATCACGCACTCAAATTGTATCATTATCATATCAGTTGAACATCTACGATCTATTCTTTCTCTACTGTCTATTTATTATACTGCGCAATAAAATCTGCAAATTTTCGTTAGCCATTTAGAGCCTTAACCCTTTGGAATAAGAGCAGAAGCAGTAATTTATAACAATTATTGTTGTAATAACCGTAAAATCAAAATTAAAGGTCTCTTTTCGGTTAATATCTCGATAGTTCTCGTTCTCGATGATGCGTTATTGTTTTCGATTATTTTTTCATCATCAACATCCACAGCCTTATACAGGGTTATAGGTAACTAACCAAAAACCTCTTAAGGCTTCATTGTACTCATCAATACGAACAACTTTTACTATGAAGCCAATCCCGAAAGCGCGAAAAAAACAGCTGTTCCATACAAAAAGTTCAATCACCTGAGACAAAATGTATGGAGCAGCTGATTTTTTTTTCGCGATTTCGGAGTTCGCCCCATAGTAAAAGTTGTTCATATTGATGAGTACAACCCTTAAGAGGTTTTTGGTTAGGTACCTATAACGCTGTATAAACAACAGCAGGGCTAGGGATGCTAGAGAGCACGGGCTAGAGATAAATTGTCTTTCCACCATTTGTATCTCGCGAGAAAGAGACAAACATATCTGTGTTCTAGCTTTGTCACATCTGAGCGGGTAAAAAAATGAGAAAAGATCATTATTCCCCGGCCCGTGCTATCCCTGCTGCTGAGTAAAAGTTTCACTATTACTCTTCTCTTTTCTATTATCAACTGTTTTTAACCCCCGACTCAAAAACGACGGGTGTTAAAAACAGTTGATATATTTAAGTTTTTTTTTTGTTCTTAATAATAAGCAATAATATTTTTTTTTTTTAATTTTTTTTTAATTTTTTTATAATTTATAAGTTTGACGTATCTGTGAGTGTGTGTGTGTGTGTGCGTGTGTGGCATCGTAGCTCCCAAACGGATAAACCAATTATGATTCCCCTCTACCTATAATCCACTTAAATAATAATTAAAGGTTTATGTTAACAGACACGGTCCCCGGAGTCCGTGTAGTGTAATTTTTATTTTTTAAATTAAAAAAATAAAATTTAATTTTTTTTTTTATTGAAAATTGAATTACAACTTTCAAACAAAAAAAATCAAAATCAAAATTGTTTTTTTTTTTTTTCGGGAGTTGGGTGTGTTCTTAGCTATGTTTGATAAAAAAAACCGCTGTGGATGAAAATCGGTAACGGGGCTTTTTAAATTTTGAATTTATTTAGTTTAGTAAGCAGCCACGCTTTAGGCTAGTAGAAATCCTCGGACCGCTGCACTAGGCTTTAGAGGAATACCCACATGGAGCGACCAGAATCCAATCCATAAAAGATTTTCCCCAGGTTAAAAAAGGACAAACAAGACAGGTGGTGTTACTTGTATAATAATATGCATTTAACCTTCTTTAGCTATCTAACTAAACATGAGAGGCGATACTAGCGAGCTGCAGTCGACCGCCTAGCGTAAGCAATAAAAAACCAACACTTACTCGCTGATTTATGAGTATGAGATGGCATAGGGTATCGTTAATGTAGATCTTGAACTCGATCTGAAGTCAACGACCCGTTCTGATCTAAGCACCCGAGAAACAGATAAATGTGTTCAATTTACGTATACACACTACGCACTGGTAGCTCGTTAAAGAATATTGGAAACCTTATTTGTGGAAAAAAGCTGGAGTTGCGATAGCAGCGCCATTTATCACGGGTGGCGGAGCCGGAGACTCGTCGGCATTTTTTTTTTTTGGGTTTACGGAAACCTCTGACAAAGGATTGGTTTGACTTTTGTTCAAAATGGCTCACAAAAAGGATCGAAATCTCGAAAATCTAGAATCAAAACAAAGTCTGGAAAACTCGGAATACTAAAACTAGAAATGGCCAAAAAATCTAGAAATGTTTTCTCTTTGAATTTGAATAAAATCATAATATATCTTCCATAATATTAAAATGAATAGCTGAATGCGTTGCTAAGCGCAAATCACGAGAACAGCTGAACCGATTTCGGTAATTCTTTTATAAAATATTCCTTAAAGTACGAGGATGGTTCTTACGCAGAGAAAAAAATAAAAAATTGCCTGACAAAATATTAAAAAATTACTGTTAGGCGGTAAGAAGTTCGCGGGGTCAGCTAGTTAGTTATAAATCCTGGACACTATTTGATAACTAAGTAGGTAAGTACATTTCAATTCATAAATATTTTCTTAACTTTATATTACTTACTCTACTACTACTTACTACTATTACTTATTCTACTTTGAATAACATATCGGATATTAAATTTGACTAAGAAATTGACCAAAAATCAGCTTTATTTTCTTAACCCTTGAGACTTGTCACATAGGGTCAAACATCAATAAATATTATTGACTCTCTCCCTAATATAAGTCGAAGGATGTTCCAAGTAGCGCTAACTCGAACAATTTATTGGTCCTAAAAGATATTTATTTCAGTACAGTTGCTGTTTATATCCGAAAACGACAATAAAGACGTACATAGTTGTTACAATTGGAAAAATAGCTCAAATTTTATTGAAACTGTTTTTGTCATCGTTCCATTACAACACGCTTAAAACGATTAACGAATAGAAAAAAAGGTTATTAAACCTTAATTTTTACCCGACTGCGCAATAAGGAAGGTTATGTGTTCGAGTGTTAGTGGGTTTTGAGGTTTCTTTGGCACGGCCTACTGCCTATGCAGCTTAATGGATTTCCACATGTGAGGTGTCATTTGAATCGTCTTGATAGCGAAAGTGACAATATTTACAACAAGTACAATTAACATTTTGCAGCCGAGTTTTTTGTTTTTATTTTAATAATGTTACTTGTATATGAAATACTAGCTGCGCCCCGCGGTTTCACCCGCGGTAAAAAGTATCCTATGTGCTATTCTAGACTATAATCTATCTCTGTGCCAAATTTCACCCAGATCTGTTCA
Organism: Peribatodes rhomboidaria; assembly: GCA_911728515.1. Taxonomy (NCBI): domain Eukaryota; kingdom Metazoa; phylum Arthropoda; class Insecta; order Lepidoptera; family Geometridae; genus Peribatodes; species Peribatodes rhomboidaria. The sequence continues at coordinate 4,014,412 of OU452175.1, read as the reverse complement.
GCCGTTCTGGTGTGAAAGAGTAACAAACATCCATCCATTCATTCTTACAAACTTTCGCGTTTATAATATTAGTAGGAGTAGGATACTTAGTTATACTTACATAATTCAATCATTTACTTTAACTTCACTGGACGATAGTTTATGAAAATTTAGGATTTTGTGATAATTAATACACAAAAGGGCTTAAAAACCTTTGTGACATATCGATCCACTGAAATGCTGTCGTTCTTTTCGCGCACGATGAAAGAATACCAAATATTTGAAACGTGTTGATTTTAAGCTTAAGTACTATATCACTTATCATTCCTTGTTTGTATAAGTACCCCCCTATCTGTATATAATATATTAATTTTATTGTGCGCGGAAACTTTGATAGACAAACTTAGCTGGCGGCAGGTGGATATGCCAGCTTCCATACCAAAATGTTTTTTTTATTATTTAAAAATTACACTCCACGGACTCCGGGGACCGTGACCTTTGTTAACACAAATCTTTAATTATTATTTGAGGGGTATACCTACAGGTAGAGGGGGTTAGTTATTAAGTCTTAATGTAAGGTTAGGTTAAAGGTTATCAGATTTATTTATTACATTGTAAGTACACCACGAGCAGACCAGCGACCCGCAAGCAGCACCCGATCACGAGTATGACGCATGTGCCAGCCATCACTCTCCTCAACCATATTTAAGGGAAGAGGGTGCCTTCGATAGTGAGCATGAATGCTCGAGATGGACCCACAATTTCTATAAAACGCGAAATTATGACAATTTTTATTAACATATTACAACTTATACCAAAATGTTCGAATCCTATTGATGTAGTAGATAACTAAATTGCAAAATAAGCTTTTCAAAATAAGCGCCGCAACCGAAATTCTAATTCATATTTTTTTTTCGCTTTACAGATCGCTTAAAGATACGGCTATTCCCAGTAATTGGCATTATCAAGAGCGGGAAAAATCATAGCAATTTTTTTTTCTGCTATGGACTTTCTAACAAAACCCTTTTTGTAAACGCTTAATTTTTCGATGAAATTGAAATCTAAAACGAATTTTTTGAGTCCATCCATTTACAATGTTTGAAAATTTGCTTTGGTTTGATTTGGAGGTGGAGGTTTTGTAATATCTTCCTCAATTGAAAATAAATGTGTTTCAGATTTCAAATATGTGAAGGAATGAGGTGCCTGTAATAATTAATAACTTTCTTTTAACTGGTAGTCAATAAAAAATAAATGTTTAATACTGTTTTTGTGGCGGATACTATTTAACAGTTTACATTTCGTCATATTTATGTAAATTGTTAAATAGTATACGCCCCAAAAACACTATTTAACAGTTTATGTATGCAAATTATATTATGGATGTAGTTTATACTATACTTATTTACTTTTTATGAAAAAATCTTTTGATTAATTATTGGCACTTCTATTTTTTGTTGTACAAAAAAATATTAGGTATTGAATTGTACTCTTGGTATGAACTGTATACTTTGTGTTTGTATATTTTAGTGTTCTCCTTCTAACAGTTTGACCTACATTTAGGTAAAACAAAATAAAAATAAACCGTTTGTTTTTATAACTTCGCTCGAGAACGTCTACGAGATATCTACGAGCAACGGAGGTACTACGAATGTGCTACGCGCTTGCTACGCCATTGCTGCACGCGTCATTTTCTTTTGTGGCCATATAAAATCTACTCGATTTTTATGAAAAAGATAAATAGTACGTAAATAACCTTCACTTGTGTTTGTTAATAAAATTTGGTTTGTATTCCAAACGCATAGGGTACAATATCGCATCGTAACTCATCCAAATTTATGTAGGGCAGTAACCTTCAGTGTCAGGTAAGTCTAGGTACCTAACCTTGGTCTAAGAGGTATTTTAGATAATATAAGTTTTCCTGAAAATTTGCAAGACGGAAAATTTATTAATTCAGGATATTACGTAATTTAGCAAGAATGCTCCATTGGACATTTTAGGGACAGCACCTAATGTATTTACTACTGTAAACAAAATGATAACTGATAATAATTATAATCCATTCGTAAACAGTTTTAGTTTATGAGTAAATTAGGAGGTTGAGATAATTTTAATACTTGATGGTGTTTAGTAAGGCACGGCAGTTGTCTAGCTCGCTCGCGATGCTAATATATTAGATATAAAATTATAGAATGTATTTTTGATAAATTTGCCTCTATCAATGCATTGGAAACAATATCACAAAGTATTAAATAAAGAATTTAGTACTTTCATTCTTAATGCTAGATATAGCTCCAGCTAGTATTTTTTAGTATGGTGCTACTTACGTTTAAAACAAATATAAATATTATAAACTTTTATTCAACTGACTGCCTGACTTAACTACCATGTTTATGCTTTTACTTAATAAATTCCAAATACAATGCGAATACATAAAAGTGTAACAAGAAAAATTCAAACTTACTCCACTTCATAATACTCCTATTGTAACCTTTTCAATATAGTCCCGGACACAATAGCCGGAAGATTTCTGCTTCGTATGAAGTAAAGTATATATCAAGATAAGAATCTCCTACTCCAGTGTTAGAACTTTTCTATTTTGTCCTTCAGTCACTATGAGGCCACAAACTTTTATTTACAGTTGCACAGAGGAGCCACCATCGTATTTTCAGAGCAAAACGAAGAGCTGCCTATGAACAATTTAGTCCTACAGTTTAGCGAATGCTGCACATTATTTGGTCAGACAGTAAGAGGCTTTAAATTGGTCTCATCTGTAGCTTGAGATTTAAGCCCGATTTTACAACTTATTACAGTTTTGTACCAGTCAGGTTACAACCATTATGATACAAAACAATCATTGGTTACAAGATTGTGCAATCATCAAATACTAGATAACTAAACACGTACCTACTACGAGTATATGGGGATATCAGAATCCACATATAAAGAACATTTTTGATAAATAAATTAGTACATAGGATGAACTGCGTGACAAAAACATACATAAAAAAATTCAGACATGACGAATGATGAAGACAAATGGAGGAAACGCACATACTGTACGAACTACCGCCCCAAAGAAACACACTACTCTATACTAGAAACGACATCACGAACTAAATCAAACGCTCTCGTGTACCACTGAACATCGCCTTTACTCTGTTGCAACCTACCCACGCACTCATCTTGTATTGATGTTGGACAACAGTTTTTGTTAGCCCTATAATGTTTTTGCGATGGCAGCCTAGTTGGGAGAAGGCCCGCCTCTCAAGCCAGAGGGAGCGGGTTCGAACCCAGCCGACGGCACGCACCAATTTGTTCATTGTGTGAGCATATGTGCGTATTGGTGCTCCCTTTGGTTTGAGAGGCGGTCCTCCTGAAATTAGGTTATCATCGCTTTTTTTGTTTATCGCATTATCATTTGTTTTTCTTTATAATATTTAGATTATACCATTTTATCTAAGTACTAACGCCACATTATATTATACCCTTATATACAATGAGATGATGATTCTCTATATACCTATTATGATATATCGTATTATACCCTTAATTTCTTTCGTTTTGCAACTTCAGTAATACTTGCCTTCCGACTCGTTTGTCCGGATATAATCAATACTTGTGGAATGACAATCAGTCTTCATTGTGGTCCTCTCTTCCAGTCCGATTGTTATGGTAATTGACTAAATTACTTTTTAACTCGGAAAAATTCAATATCAAAATTCTTGGCGGAAAAAAATCAGGCCTCAATATTACAAGGCAAGCTTTACGTGATTGTCAAAGTCCGTTGCCTTATTAGTCATTGTTATTTTATTTTTACTTATTCCTAAGTTTTTATCACATATTTCTAAGTCCAAAATTATTTAGTACACAACTTTAGAATAAAAACATAAGTAGAAATACAATTTCATAATAAAAAAATAAAATAAAAATTCGAGACTTTTCCACACACGGTCGCCTGACCCCAAACTAAGCAAAGCTTGTACTATGGCTGCCAGAGACTGATATACATACTTAGATATTTTAAATAGGTACATACTTAAATAGATAATTAGCACCCAGACATAGAACTAGCACAAATGTTCATCACATAAATGTTTGCCCTAGGTGGGAATCGAACCCACGCCCCTGAGCCACCGAGGCAGTCAATTCTGCATACATGTTGTCTGGAGTACAAAAAAGGACATAAGGTACTTTTTATCCCGAAAAAGTAAACGGTTCCTGTGGGACCGCGGGTGAAACCGCGGAGCGCAGCTAGTGCTTATTATATAAAAGCAGTTTTAAATTGAGATTCAAGTTTCGAGATTCGCATGTGGCCCTGAGGCCCACGTGCTGAAACAACGCTCAGTCCGTTTCAGCATGCAGGCCTAAGGTGTAAAACTAGTTTTTAATCGAGATTCCCGACTGAGCGTCGTTTTACCATGAGCCCTAAGTGCGTGGAAATCTATGTAGGGAATTGTAGAGCAGTATAAAGAAACCTTTAGTTTTTGGGTGCACGATAAAAGGGTATCGCGTACCGCTGTCTCACTATTGGACAATAACGCCGACACAATGTAACTATTGTTAGGCAGGGGTTGTTAGACATGTTCCACTAGTGGCCCGCGAAATTAAAAAGCTGATAGTTGAAACTAGAATTTTATATATGAATTGACTTTTATAACAAAGCGAATAGTAACAGCCAGAAAAAATAAATAAAAAATGACTGGACTGTATAGAAACACTTCTTATGTTCATGTAAATATTGGCAATAAAGTAGGTAAACTCAAACTCTACTGTACCAGGTGTGACTTTTATAAAAAAAAAACAAACAAAATGCACGAAAAGAAGTTAAAGTTGCAGTCTATACAACGTATTGTTTTGCATTCCCGCTGAATTTGTAAAAGTAGATATACTCCATTAGCAGAGCACGAATACCTAAGTTATGGGGCAACCTTGATATCGATAGAAAAAAAGCAGCTGTTCCATACATTTTGTCGACGATCAACAAACTTTTTGTATGGAACAGTTGTTTTTTTTCTAGATTTCAAGGTTGCCCCATAGTTTATTCGTGCTCTGCTAGTGAAATATATCTACTTCTACAAACTCTAAGGGAATGCAAATCAACACGTTGTTAATCATGTCAATGGTTGTAGTGCACATGCGATTTTATGATGCGAAGCGTAGGTTGAACGTCCCTGGATGAAAATAGGTGAAGTAAAGGGTAGGAAGGGCTATTTGTTTCGTAAAGTTCACTTTGTATCACACGTCTCGACAAGTGAACTATTAAAGGAAAAACAAAAAGACAACTGCAATATGTCAGCCGCTACATTTATTTGGGGATAATGTGATTTTAACGATATCATATCGTCACGCCTTTCGCCCGAGGGGGCTGGTAGAGAGTACAACACCCACACTTCGCCGGACGATATTCAGTCCCAAATGTGACGGGGGGCGAGCCTGGCGCCTATACTATAAACCAACGTTACAAATCGACTAAATTGGTAATTTCCATACAAATTTGTCGATTTGGCCGATTTTAAACGTCAGTTTAAATGTCCATGCCCCCAGGACTTTTCCAGGTCCTTAGATACAGCCTTTTAATAATTGCCAAGCTCTTACGAGCTAACAGAGTGAATAAATAAATAAATAAAATAAATAAATTCGGGACACTTCCACACACGGTCGCCTGACCCCAAACTAAGGAAAGCTTGTACTATGGTTGCCAGAGACTGATTAACATAATTAGATATTTTTAAATACATAGGTACTTAATATTAACACCCAGACATAGAACAATCACAAATGTTCATCGTATAAATGTTTGCCCTAGGTGGGAATCGAACCCACGCCCCCAAGCTCAGAAGGCAGGTTCACTACCAACTGAGCCACCGAGGCAGTCAAGTACATGAAAATTTATCGCTTTTCTTTGCTATTTAAGTATGACAAACAAAAGCGATTTATTTGGGTAAGCCCAAACAAATTTTGAAATAATCTGGGTTATAAAAACGATAAATTTTACTAATAAGTAGGTATCTACTTACCATTAAATTCTTTTCCTGAAAATTCTTCCCATATTTTTCTGTTATTTTTTTAGATCGACTTTGAAACTCTTATCTTTGGAAGATATTCGTAACCCGTTTTAACTTATCTCGGAACTTTCCGTTTCATTTACTTTCTGGAAACTCTTCAACCTGAGACCTTCCCTGTTTACCCGGAAACATCGCGGAACTATAGTCGAAGAGACTACATGGACTTGACTTTTTAGTCTTTTTGTCATTCAATGTATTAAAGAGCGATCCTAAGACCAGATATAGAATTTACCTAGGGTTTTATTGTTCATTTCCTTCCGGTTTTGTTTACCTACTTTGGAAATCTGAGAACTACCTATAGAAAAAGCTATGTGTGCATTTATCCAAGCCATGCCACTCTAGCTCCTTAAATATGTAGAGACAAATTAAACAAAAAAAAAATGTAGTAAAAAACACTAAAAAAAAGAAACACAACTCAATAATAAATGAAACACAATAGAATAACAAATGAAGCATATGTAAAACAAATTTAGAAATAAAGTGCAAATGTTTTTTGCCGCAAAACGTCCAGAGGGTTTATTCGTACGCGTGAGATGAGATGAGATTTTATTTTAGTTAAATGGGAGCAACAAGGACGAATAATGGTAAGATTGAATCTCACTCCGTAAGAATAGCTCCCAAGACCATCTGGATTTTCTATGTGAGTGTTGAGTATGATAGTTATAATACTGTGTTAGAATAATGATAAACTATTTGTAAGATTTTAATACTTAAACCTATTTTGCAGCGCCCTTACAGGGTCTTAGTACTTGCACTTAGTATAAGCACTATGCAGCACTGTATTTTGGCAAATAATAAATAAATAAATAAATAAATAAATGTGTTCTTGATTCCCAAAAAAAGTAAAAGGGGATCTAGGTAAGGAGGTAGGTATCATCTGTAATTTTAATACTTACCGTAGGCCTTTGTTTTTTTTTAGCTTATAAAGTTTCGAAACAGAACGCTAAGGAGCAGAATCTGATCATCAGTGATATTTCACTGATACTAAGCTAATACAATTTTGTCTATGCCAATCCCGGTCTACCAAAAGGTCTTGAAACTACGCAACGCATAAAGGTGCGGTTACCTCTCTCGAGCAAGAAATAAAGTCTTTACGACCCCCAATTAATGGTTAATGGCGAGGAAGCAAATAATCACGGCGATTCGGTGTGGCCAACCACCCTGGAATTGGCGCAGGAAATTTATGAGAGAGGTCCCATCAAACATCGCTATAACTACTTATCCTAGCATCATATACCTAAGTACATTATGTAGTTGTGGGGACAGATGAAACTAATAATAATAATATAAAATTTATTTGACACGAAAAAATTTGTACAGTGCTTGATAGTCCCTAGCTACCACGGTAGCATACCCTGTGTTGTGGTAGCTAGTACCTACTCTTTCAGTTGTTTACATTATATTTGCATTTCTACACAATTTGGACACTATACTACTCATAATATAATTAACACATGATTTATTAAATTATTACAATCGTATTTTGAAATTTTTTTAACATTAGAAGTTAGGTGGGTAAGAAAGTGTAATGCGTTAGAACCAGTGTGAGTATGTATGTTTGTGTGTATGTATGTATATATAATGGGGTATAAACTGTGGGGAAAGAGCACGATAAAGTGCAGGCGAAGTTCAATATTCGTGGTACGACCTACCACTCACTTGAGGCCCAGTGCCTTAGTAATGGTATGTTTACCATTTCGAACAGCATCAAGAAAATTACGGTCAAACGCCTAACCTTATTATCATGAGAAACACGTAACTGAATCACAACAATGAAACACGATTTAGTAAAAAACATTTGCCTTAAAATTATTACCGATGAGCCCCAAATTAAATGTACAAGCCTTGGGACTCTGGGTTGCGGATGTGCCTATCACCATAGTTTCTAAATATGTTAGTGGGTATTTTTATATCTAAGAATGGTACCTAAATGTGGTTTTAATAAGTACATAACTGACTATTTTTTTCATTTCTCATGCACGGGAAGTGAGTTATCACAGTTTCTTGGAATGCTAATATGTTTAAATGCTATAAATAATTGTATTACCTTCCTAACATTTGGATGTAAGTATAATACTTAATCTTCAATGAGCGCGCTGTTCCGGAAATTCTATTAAACCCCACATTTGTCAAGCTTTTAGAAAGACTGCCAGATTTAATTTTGGTCTCAAATCCTGAAAGTCTGACGTGTACTTTTAAAATCCATTTAGGGAGGTCTTTAGGGGTGATCTGAGCTAAGCTTTGAGTATATTAGCGTTGATTCCGTTGAACCATTTAAAAATAAACTAAAGTTACAGTTCTAAATATTCTTGCCATCGTTTTCGCGTAACTTAAAAGTTAAATTTACGTACTTTTTTGGTGCTCTTAGATTAATTTGTTTAAGACTTTTCCAAAGCGATAGCAGCGTAGTACTATTATTTCATCTGTGAAATGTGAAATCAGGTAGAAAAATAACGACCAATAGGACATAAAAAATATCTCGACCTACAAGTCGACTTACAAGTAAAAAATATCTCGACTTACAAGTCGAGATATTTTTGTCATTGTCTCTCTCGTTTCAATAGTCATAGGAGTGAGGGTGACCAAGAAACATCTCACGTGTCAAGAATAGGGGGCCTGCACCCCTAGCATGTGCGCGAAACAAAACTCTTCTTTCTCATCACTTGTTGCCGTGCGAGATCGTGAGAAAGCTATGTCTATAGAGTAGACAAAGTTATGTCTACTCTATAGACATTGTGTCCGTGTGTCCGAATAGTATTTAAATTCAAAAGTTCCGTTTCGGATACAGCGTCCAACAATGTTGTGTCCGAAATGGGACCAAGCCACCCCATTAGACAACGACATAATTATGTAAAGTATTGTACGGTGTACCTTCATCGGTCTTGTACTTAGACCGCCTCACCAAGTCTTGTAAGGTGTTTTACAAACTCCACGGTGTGATGTAAAAAGGTTAATAAGACATTGGTGCGTATAGCAAGATCATTTAACTACATGTAGGTGGCTTGAATATTTTGTGTCAGTTCACCATAGACATAGAGTAATGTAATAGAGCATATTCTGTGCAGTTCACATAGTTAAGTAGGTAGACTATATTATGAGAAAATGACTAAGAGATGATAAAAGCCTAGATGAAACATGTCCCTTTTTAAATTTACATACTTTTCATGTAGGTAATTTTGTCTGTTGTGACTTTTAGTGTTTGTGGTTTGTCCGCATAGAGCCATTTTACCTCATTTTACTTAACTTCCTAAATAAGGACATGTAAGGGAAAAGGTAGTAGGTACCTTAGTACCTACTACTAGTAAGGTAATATACCTACTTAGACATTATTTACAAAATTTACATTGTTGTACTCATAAAAGCATCTATCCTCAAGCCCTCCTCATATTCAGATTCATTATTTCACGTTACATCGCATTTTTACGGCTTGAAACCTTATCAGCCACAGGCACGCATCTTATTTCCCTCTTTGTTCCCCTATATTGAGCTAGTAATGTCATTACACAAGAAAGTGTGTGGAAAATTTTGTACTTTGCTCAAACTCTTTTTCCATAACCAACTAAGGAAAGAAATACACAGTTTTACCATGTTTATCCTTTAAGTCTGTCTGTTTGGTTGAAGTGGTAGACCACAGTCCATTTGGTAAAGCCGTTCATTAATTCCAGTCTTCTACGTCCATCGAAATATATATAGGAAGAAACGATGCGATTCTTATTTCTAGTACTGTTAGATGTCACAGGATGTATTCGAATAATTAATTTTAGGACATGTTGGTTTCCTCACGATCTTTTCGTTTACCATAAGAGCACGTATCAAATTTAAATGCACAAACTTTTCTACGAGAGAAAAGTTAATTGGTGCACGGCAAGGATCGACCTCACGACCTCCGGATCGGAAAGCGCGTTCCACCCCATTCGGCCAACACGGCTTGAAACTTGAGTCTATTCTTAAGTATTGGTAAGCTTGCGCACGTCAGTTTATCGGTTAATTTGCTTATCCGATTATCAAGTGCAAACTAATATCAACTCGGAAAGAGATCGTCACCGTATCCCCTTTCACCTCGCCGTAAAACAGGCGTCAACCTAACGTAAGCACATAACCAAAGCGGATCAACAGCTCCGGTACGTCGATTCGGGTATGGCTTACGGCTAGGCGACCCACGCTTACCACGGCCACGTGTGTTCTGCAGGCAGGCCGCGGGAGGGGCAAGACTGAGGGCACGGAGAGACGTAAGCGCAGGGATGACGAACGGTAAGCACGGGAACTGCAAATGATCACGCACTGCCGCACCGTGGTTCATGAGCATGTCCGAGGCAATGTGATTACGTTACGTTTCCGATTAGTGTGCGTTGCAGTAGGAAGTTTCGGTGACGAAATCTTTCCGAGTTGATATATCGTGGTGAAATGTGATCGGACATGATTTTGACAACACCAGACGCCACGTACGCCACATCTTTGTCTTGACAGAACTTGTCACGAAATGAGCATCGCATCGTCATGAGCTTTTTATTTAGTGAGCAGGCGAAGCAAATAACCTACCTACCCAAAATTAATTACCTACTTACTTACTTTTTCGTAACGTAACTCATCATTCGATCAGTGGCCCTATTCGGAGATCTAAGATTTTCATCTCACTTTTTTTCGTCCTTGTAGCTCTCGTTTGAAACGTCATAGGTGTGAGAGTGACCAAGATAAAATCTCATCTCACAGGCAGGGGGGTTATTCCTGGAGGGCTATTCCTACGCGTGAGATGAGATGAGATTTAATCTTGGTTACTCTCACACCTATGACGTTTCAAACGAGAGCAATAAGGACGACAACTGGTGAGATGAAAATCTCAAATCTCCGAATAGGCTCACTGCGCGTGAGATGAGATGAGATTTTATCTTGGTCACACACATGACACTTGGTACACCTATGACGTTTTAAACGAGAGCAACAAGGACGAAAAAAAGTGAGATGAAAATCTCAAATCTCCGAATAGGGCCACAGAACGTATAAAGGTTCGTTCATATCTACAGTCTACAGTAACCTAATCTCGATTAGAAGGCACAACGAACATCTTTAATGCGGCCCCGCAAAAGTTCGAATCTATGTGTGTTTACATACCACGCTATACAGTCATACCCAATGTTTGGTGCTACTGTGTAGGAAGTCTGTGGTTTAACAACAAAGTACGCAAATAAAATATGGCTATTTTGGCTTAGCTTGCCCTACAGGAAAAAAGTTTAAAAAATTGTCTATGATTTTTGACGTAACTGTCACTGACAAAAAGGTATTAAATGTTAATGTCAGTAGCATTACTGTCATTTTTTGCATTTTTGCAAAATCCGACCGTCGTCGACCGACGATTTCAAACAAGAAATAATTTCAAGTTTCTTTCAGTCCGTTAAGCTGAGAACTGTGCAAAAAATACCAAATAAGTTAAAATGTCAGCAGAGAATTCGCCAATAAAAGCGTCAATACCGTCGAGCGTACTCGACACCGTGGAGGATTTCGATAAACAAGTCTGTGATCGTTCCGCCTACTTTTACCAGTTTTTAACACTATGTTGAATTCGAATTAATTGCGCTTTCTTTCCAGGATACGTTATTAAAACATGTGGATATATCTATAGTGGAGTCGGAGAAACGCGCTAACGGCACTCTTCACGTAAGAGACCACTACACCGTGTATCTAATTGATCTCAAGTAAGTCATCCAATTCTATTGTTTTGCTAACAAATTACACCCTCCTTGTGATTCAATTCACGGTACCTAGGTATTTAGTATAGCTCTGCCAGTTTTCAATTTATGATGAAGACTCAGAGGTGAGAATGCAGTAATTGAGGGCAATTGCATTAATATACGTACTTAGTCGTGTTTCGTGAATTATGTACCTATATTGAATGTAATAAAGCTAACCAAATACCTTTTTAATCATAACTTTGAAAAACAATTCTAGCATTTGCATACATGTAAGTATTACATACCTATTTAATAAAAGTAAATATGTAGGTACTTTATTCAATTAATTAGTTAAAGCAATAAAATAATTTGAATCTTTGAATTACTTACTTTATGAACCTGATTAGTCATAGGAATATTCTGTTGAATCTAACATTCTTTCTATATTCTTTCATAAGTATTTTTTAAAGTTTGTCACCACCTTGACAACCAGTAACAATAATTAAATTTATCTCATTTCCAGAGTGACAGATCCAGACTATAAACTGGTGCAGTCAAAGATCAGTACTATCTGGAGACGGTACACAGAGTTTGAACAGATACATGACTACCTACAAGTCACCTACCCACATGTTGTTATACCACCGCTGCCGGAAAAACGGGTGAGTACTTTCTAAAAATATTGGAATACTATAATTCACAACTGTAATTAACTTATTTATATTTAACAAAATTAACACCTCCACAACCCCTTTTCCCATTTTGCTCAAATTTTAACTAAAAAATTATGACAATATGTAAAAATTAAATTTAAATGAACCACTTTCCTGTAAAATTTCTTGACAGTAGTATCAACAGTACTTTCAGCATTCTTTCTTTCATTCTTGGATCAGCAGATCACATATAATACTCATAAATGATCACACAATGAACAAATTGGTGTGTGTCGTCGGCTGGGTTCGAACCAGCTCCCTCTAGCTTGAGAGGCGGACCTTCTCCCAACTAGGCTGTTATCACTAATAAACAGACATCCATATAAATGTTAATTGTTCAACTAAGCACTTTTGCTTTGCTTGGTCAAAAATTGTACATGCATACGTCACATTCCAAAGACGTCACGTTCCGAAGACGGGTCTGAGCAGTTAGCGCACTTGTAGCACTTCACTCAATTGCCGTCTTTGTACTTCTTTACTCTACAAAACTTCAGGCTAGAGTGAATAAGTACCTTATAGGTCGTCGTGCTCCATCTTAGACCACAACGTCACTTACCATCAGGCGAGTTGGTGGTCAAACGCCGACCTAAATGCATAAAAAAAAAATTCCTTCTTTGGGCAGTGGCAGTGTAGCAAAAACAATAGGCAGCGTAATGGGTTGTTATTTAGGTGCTGTATGCCTGGCGGAAGTCTGACACGACGGACCCTGAATTCGTGGAGCGGCGTCGCGCGGGGCTGGAGAACTACCTGCTGCGCGTAGCGTCACACCCGCGGCTCTGCTTCGACGACCAGCTCCTCAGCTTCCTGCAGCAGGAGCACGGCTGGCGGGAGACTATCACTGACAGCGGTACACATATATATTTATATAATCATATCAACAAAGCTTAAGTTATCATCAGACAATAGTAGATTTTGATACAAGGGGCTAAAATGACTAATTACAAACGAGGTAGTCTTACTCCCGAGCTTTAGTAAGGCAGTAAATAGAAGCCGAATCATAATGTGTTTTAGCCCCGTGTGTTACACTCTACTTTTCACTGCGATTGCAAGAAATAAAATAATCCAATCCACTATTAAAAATAAATTACGGTCACCAATTCAATTAGTCGCAACGCTATACGCGCGCATAGCGTTCTTCGATATAATGCGCATTCTACCGAAGAGGTCCGCTTATAGTTCCATTTTTAGAAGAAGAAAAAGTCCCCTAGAGCAACATGTTATTTACATATTTATGTTGCTCTAGGGGATTTTTTCTTCTTCTCTCTAGTATGTTACAATCATGATGGACTTTTTAATCAAGAAAAGTGAAAACAAATATTCAAATGTCCCAGTAGGTTCTAAGACCTTGCTTCGCTAAGTCAATAAAAGCGAAAGGTCACTCATTCAGTCACGGACTAAGCACAAAACTTAAAACCCACTAAATCTAGCTGAAATTTTACAAGTGGGTAGTTTATAGGTAGAAGACGTCAACTAAGAATGGGTTTTACAATAGGGCTGAGTTAATACAAACCAGTTCTAAATCATTTATTGGTAACTTCATTAGTTAGAACACCAACCCATAGTCACACTAGTCCAAGACATTTTAAGACAGCTGCTTTAACTTAGCTAAATTAAAAGACTTTAAAATTTTAAAGATTTTATATGCAACAACGTGAAGAAAATTTTCACATTGTTGCTTAGAACATAGGCATATTTATTTTCTAGAACAATCCAAACTTCGTGAAATGTACTTGAACACAGTATGTGTATAATATTGATTTGGTCTGTGAAATTACCAAATTGAACCTTGACCTGACATTATTACTCCCCATAGAGTGACCTACCTACTAGTCCTGCAGAATGATAATACTCTAGGCATTAAGAATGGTGATAGTACATTGACATATTACCAGCCAAATTAGGCATTATTTGACACAATGTATGTCAATGTAATATTGCTGTGAATGTTAATAACAAACTATGTTACAAAATAACTTTTTGTAGGACATTTTGAACAGCCCTAAATTACGTGCTACTCTGAGCTGAGCTGGATTTTGGAGCTTATGGCCACTTGCATTAGATATAACAATAGCCTAAGTCCTTGCTTTACCTACTAGTTTTTAACTACTCTTAGTGAAATATTCGCTTATCGGGCACATATAGTTTAGATTCTCTTAGCAAATGGCTTAAGGTTTGTGTAAAAAAAAATAGGTAGGAGCTATCTAGCTAGGAGTAAATTACGAAGAGTTAATAACGAAGACTTAGGGTACAAGTGGCCATTACCAACAATTTAATTTTCCTCATGCGAAGTTATGCTTTAGAGAAAAGTGAAAGAAGGGAAGTCATACAACCTTCAATTTTATTTTTTTTCAACCTCGAGAAAATCCTTTATGCATACCACCAACAGCCCTGAGTGCGGGCACAGAGTGGTTATGTGGGAATCTCGCCACTGACGGCCTACCCACTAAAAACCCAAGGGTGTTCCACCTTTCAATGGGCCAACCACGGCTAAGAAAAATAGCCCACGACGACTTTTTGAAGCAAAATATTAAGTAGTCTTGGATATGTCAAGTTAAAATTTTAATATATAGGTAGCATTAGCTTTGTATTGGCGATAGAAGTAAGTATTTCTAAATAATGCTTACACCAATTCAGGCAGTCAATCTTCGCCTACTAACATAATCCTATTAGAAATATGTAATCGACTTTTGGAAAACACGCATTTTTTTTATTTTCAATATTAGTAATAAAGAAGAACCTATAACGGCAGAATATGTGGCGCGAGTATCAAAGCCTAAATTAGCTGTCAGTTTCGATATTATCGTTCATATAAATCGGTTCAACCGGTCAGTAATAATGTAGAACACAGGAACAGACATAATGGCAGGTAAAATGCATAACCCTTCTTTTGGCTTCACTGCAGTAGAATCAGAAGACACATTGGGTATTTTTAACATGGCATTAAGATACAGCACTACCCACAGACTAGACTTCCTTTTGGCTGATGTTTGTTTGATCGGGTTGGCCTGGTAGTGCTAGTATGAAGGCAATTGCAACCGATACTGAATCTCTGAAATGTGCGCATTTGCATACCTCATACTGATTAAGAAGCTTAGAACCAAACTACCGACAAGACAAAAAACCGATAGAAAATCTGTTGTCTGTGGGGACTCTACACCAGTTGTTACTTGGAAATATTGCAGACCCTCCTGCAGTATTTCCGAGTAACAACAACATTGGGTTCTTCAAAAGGGCTGTCAATAGAGTCCTTAATGGTCTGCAACATATCTATACCCCTGGTATTACAGGTATCCATAGACAACAGTGATGTCTTACTGTCAACCGGCCCGCTACCTTGTTTGCCACATATGGCATTTTAAAAGTTGTAAAGGTAGGTCAGTTCATATGTAAATTAGACTTTCATTTTTGCAGGATATTTATTACAAGCTGAAAACAAGTTGAAGTCTCTGTCAGTCTCGATCAGGCTGAAGAAGCCGGACCCGGAGATTGAGAGCGTCAAGAACTACGGGAAGCAACTAGAGACTAACTTAGGAAACTTTCTTTATACTAGGTAAGGCTTCTGCTAACTTAATATTTCGTGACAAGTAAGCACAGCCATGAGACCGGTGACACTATATATACGGTATATTTACCTAATTATCGAGATAAGGTGTACTAAACCAAAAAGGGGCCATTGTACTCATCATTTTAAACAAATTTTGTTTAAAGATACACGGTTTATTTCGTTATGAACTAAGTACAGCCAAGGAACCAGCAACACTGTATCAGTACACATAATTATATTGATTTTTGAAATTTCAACCAAAATTAGATGTTAAAACCGGACGAAGTTTCGTAATAGTTACTTAATTCGTATGACAACTTCGTAAAAGCAGTTGGTTATTATTATGATACTAGCTGCGCCCCGCGGTTTCACCCGCGGTTAAAAAGTATCCTATGTGCTATTCTAGACTATAATCTATCTCTGTGCCAAATTTCATCCAGATCTGTTCAGCCGTTCTGGCGTGAAAGAGTAACAAACATCCATACATCCATTCTTACAAACTTTCGCGTTTATAATATTAGTAGGATAACAATATACTTTGCCAGAGAAAACATACTCTAATGACTATTATAGTGTAGATTTACAAATGATAAACTTGCAGGTCTAAAATAATAGAGAAGAACTATGCCCTATGTAAGCTGCACGCGAACTATGGGAAGCTGTTCAGCGAATGGAGCGTCATAGAGAAGGAGATGGGCGACGGACTGCAGAAGGCTGGACATTACTTCGGTAAGACTGAGGCACACTGACAGGCACGCTCGAGATGTTTCGTGGTCACTGTCACTCCTATGAATTTTGAAACGAGAGAGACTATGACAAAAAATATCTCGACTTTGTAGGAATCGTTTACTCCCACCTATTTTGTTGACTAGTTCTGTTGACAGAACTACTGGGCTTTTTTCCCATTAGTTCTGTCCACAATACAAATTGGAATACAATTCTCACCTGTTCTGTTGAGTATTTCTGTTGACAGAACTACCGGGTTTTTTTTTAGCTCTCTAGGTTATTACACTTTTGGCATGTAAGTGCTACACTTCCATGCCAAAAATGTCTAGGCTGCGGATCAAAATGCTAGTTTTAATGTATTCTACCATTCTATTCTATTTCTTTATTCTATTATTAACTGCACAGTACTATTGCCAGTATTGCCAAATATGGTCCGAGCAGCCAATTTGAGAGCTCTAAAATTCTTGATATTCTTTGCTTACAAACATTAAGATGAAGCGAAACACGGATAATTTTAGTCAACTCATCGAGATCACTGTAGTGGTATATTGACGTCAGTAACATAGATCTTTTTCAGATCAGACAAAAAATCTTCTTCTTTCTTTCTTCTTTGCCGAAGTTGTTTGGATCAAAGCTTTACGTTATGCGAAATAAGAGCGGGCGCAAGGCCCCCTGCACGCTACTACCTTGCTCTCCCTTGACGACTTACCTCCACACCCCTGTACCGCGCGAGCGGGCACTAATTTAAGCAGTACCAATGTACGGTATATATGTAAAGTACTAATTCTTCTGCTGCGCTAAAAACTGGCTCTCAAAATGAAATGATCACAGACGCACCTTTAGGTACTTGATGCCAAATTTTCGTTTAAATTTCAGACTCGATAGCAGACAGCATAGACTCTGTAGCAGAGGATGAGGAACAGCTCGCAGACCAGCTAAAAGAGTACCTGTTCTACGCGGGCGCGCTGCAGCAGCTCTGCACCAACCACGAGGCGCTGCAGCGCGCACTCGAGAACGCACAGGACACGCTCACCAACAGGTATTGAGGTGACATTCTCACTAACAGACGAGGAGATATGTGACATGCTTACTGACAGGCGAGGAGAGATGTGACATGCTTACTGACAGGCGGGGAGAGATGTGACATGCTTACTGACAGGCGGGGAGAGATGTGACATGCTTACTGACAGGCGGGGAGAGATGTGACATGCTTACTGACAGGCGGGAAGAGTTGTGACATGCTACTAACAGGCGGGGAGAAATGTGACATGTTTACTTACAGGCGGGGAGAGAGATGTGATATAATTACCATCAAATAGAGAAAGCTATATCATTTCCATAAGGCGAAAGCTACACTGAGGTCTGATGAGGACTGACGTGAGATCCGTCAATACTTCAGTCTACGCGCTTAGTAAATATCACGTTATAGACTAAATAGCCGCTAATAACAATGTTTATTAAATATCTAGTGTTTGTCTGAAGATAACACATATGTAGTTACTGAGAAACAGATATGTTATCCTATTTTATCCATATCTAAAAACGAAGACATTCGTTGAATACAGTTATGTTTGTGTGTCAGGATAGCGGAGCGCAACCGTGCTGCGGCGGGCAAGGCGGGGCTGATGGCGCGCATCTTCGGCACCACCGACCCCGACATCGTGCGAGACCAGGGCACGCGCGCGCTCGACCACAAGATACTGCAGGACCGGGAGGCCATCGACAGGGCCAGCAGCGACTTGCAGTGAGTCACAAGTTATTATTAAACTCAGCACTGAATCAGTGAAAACGTTCGAAAATAAATTTAAAAAAATTAAAAAACTCCGACACCGATTTTCATCAAACATACTTGTAGCCAAGAACATTCGCGACTAATTCACCTTTCAAACAAAAAAAAATCGATCAAAATCGGATCATCCCTTCGGGAGCTACGATGCCACAGACATACACACACACACACACACACACACACACACACACACACACACACACACACACACACACACACACACACACAGAGAGAGAGAGAGAGAGAGAGACACGTAAAACTTATAACACCCGTCGTATTTGCTTTTGGGGGTTAAACAGTACCAAAGAAAAAAGCTCTTAAACAATGCCAGTTACAAAGTGATCCAGCCAACGTATCGGTCATTATTTTTTCCTCCCGTTTTAAAATTAAATTAAACTAAATTAATTTTTCCAGTCCATCCATACTAAAATTGTAGAATCGAAAGTAACTCTGTCTGTCTGTTTGTTAGTAGACTTTCCAAGGCTAAACGGCTGATCGGTTCTTGATGAAATTCGATAATTAGTTGCAGTATATCACGAGGAAGGTTTTTGGATACTATTTTTTGACTAAACGCAAACGAAACCGTGGGCAACAGCTAGTATTAAATAAGGCACTTGTTCCCAGGGACTTTACGAAGAAAGCATTGATGGAAATAGAGTACTTCCAGCGACAGAAGGACAAGGATCTCCACGAGTCACTAGTCGGCTACATCACGTTACAAGTTAAAGCTGCGAAAAAGGTACGTGGGACGGGTTAACTGTGGTTATATTACATATCTTACCTACACACATACATGTTAGTCACGCCTTTTTCCTGTAGGAGTAGGCATAGACCACTTCTCTCCACTTGCTACGACCCTGGTACACATCTTTCGCTTCTTCTACTTTCATGAGCCCCTTCATATATGCTCCTTGGTTACGGGTACTCCTGACGTTACAAAACATGTCTCAAACTGTCTTGGATTTGATCTTGCCTAATGGACAGTATTTCTTTGTATCTTCGATCAAATATATGTACATAGATGTCGTGTCTCATTAAAAATCAGGCGTCTATAGTGGCACCGAATCGACACTTATACTTGTTTACGTATGTCCATCAAAGTCCTATTAAAAATAATCAGATACATAATTACTACATTTGATTCTAAGGTTTAGTTTTTAGCACATTTAGACGTCGTGACACCGACACGATCACAGAGCGACTGAAAGCGTAACAAGGCTTACACTTGATCTAAGCCTTGTTTTCAAGGTGCCATTTTTCGGATTGATACCTGATATCTATGGATATGTAAATCTGATCGAAGCTTTAAATAATAAAAACCGTTAAAATCACTCCTTTCCATTGATTCCCTCAATTCATTCCAGTCCAGGTAAAAAAGAATTACATAGATACTATGAGTACCTACCCTTACTTATTTTAAAATCTAAAGTAATTATCTCTGTCTGTCTGCCTGTTAGTAGGCTTTTTACGGCTGAACGGTTCTGAACGCTTGAAATTTGATAATTGGATTTTGAAATTTGAGTATATTACGAGGAAGGTTCTTAGATAATATTTCTGAATAAACGCGAACGTAGCCGCGGGTAACTGCTAGAAAACACATAATTGATCAAAGGTTGGATTAGGTATCTAAAAAAATCTGTAAGAGACTTCTTCTTCGTGTCAATGGTTATTATTTTTTGTTGTTTAAATGTTCCCCGACCAATAGTCGGCGACAGCCACTCCAAGAGAAGATGCCTCCATTAGGTCGTTCAGAGAGCAGCTGTTGGGGCACTGAGGGCAGGACATTAGATGGCCCATGGCTTGTGTTGCGCCGCACCCACACTGAGAACACTTGTCAGAGAACCCCCACTTGGTCATGTTGAACTTGCAGCGGCCCACTTGGGTCCGGAATCTGTTTCGCGACTTCCACGTAAGAGACTGAAGTATGTTTCGCCTTGTTCCAGAATCTCCAAACATGGACACAGATAAAAGAGTGCCTCCAAAACATGCCTTGAAGCGACCCACCGCGGGCGGACATACCAAAACGTACCTAAAGCCTATTTTTATTCGCATAAGTGTATTAGTACTTTTGTATTTCACTTTATAAGTACCTTTTAATGTAGTTATTCTTATAAAATGTTTAAAAAAATCTTTTTAATTAGCAAGTTATGTATTCGCGATTATTGAATGGGAAGTGGTGTCGATTTTAACGTGCCATGTTCTTGACTAAACTTTATTTGGTTCTGTCTAATGTGATTTAGACGATGGTGCGTTAGAATTGACATCTTTTACATGAGTTTGAACTTAATAGGAAGTTTTGATGGCAAAATTTAATTTTTAACTTTTGAATAATTGATGTGTATTCATTGTATAAGCAGCCATTTTGAATAGCATGTTTTGTCTTCTCTCCGTTTTTAAAGAGGGTATTATTTTATATATTGAGTCTTTGCGTAGCTCTACATGTAGAGAAAATTATGCATTTTTTTAACCGATGAAACGGAGGAGGCTTGCAAGTCGTTACGTATGTATATTTAATTTTTTTATGTATGATTACGCATATTTTTTCACAGAGTAATCCAATTTTGATAATTCTTTTTTTTTAACCGACTTCAAAAGGGAGAATATGGGAGAACGGGGTATGTTACCGCATAACTGCGTTCATCATAAACCGATGTTAAAAGTTCCTTTTTCATTTAAAAGAATACATTTACAGATTGTTCCCATTTTCCTACGGTCCAAGAGAAGTCGGTTTTTTCATTAGAAAATATTATTCAGTCACACGTTTTATTTTTTAGCTTTTTTAATAGAGCAAACATAGAAATCGCTTGGTGCTTGCTAATAATAAATACATTGGTGCTCAGATTATGGTATGGAGCCTTAGTGAAAGGATTCGCTATCAATTAAGACTTTTAGAACTATTTTTAGGCAACCGCTCCTCGTGCTTTGTTATTTTTTAAGTATGGAGAGAAGACAGAACACATTGCAAGGCACAATTTCACTAAAACTTAACAAAGTGATTATTTATAACCAATTGTTTTTACAAATATTCATTAATTTAAATGTCAACAATACCAAATGTTAATAATACAATAGATCCCTTACTGCCTCGCTTTAAAAATTGTGTTAAAGTGAAATTAGTGGAGTAGTTCTCATTTTACTTTGCGCAAAATAGAGATAAAAAGATACACAAAAGATAGACGCGGCCTGCGGTGGCGGCCACTGGTCCAGTGGCCGTCAATGCAAAAAGGCCATTGGCCGCCACTGAGGGCGCGTCTGTCTGGAAGACGCCTTAATCCTTAACCAATCCTTACGCCTTAATCCACAAAATTAAGAGCCTTACCCCCTTACTTATAAACGTTGTATAAATGTTGTATAACCTCGGAATAGTTATACAGTGATTCTCGTTTCCTGTCGAAAAAATAATTTAAAAGAAGAAAAACACTTTCCCTCTTAACAATTCGTTGTATTGCCTTTCTCGAACAAGTTAAAAATGTAAAAGAAATCAAAAGACAAAACACGGTAAAACTATACCAAGGCTAAACAGCGTTTATTGCTAAGGGGGTATATTTATTCCGAGTCTATACAAAAAAAATAGTAAAGGGGTAGATGGCTAAATAAATAATCGCTGTTTTAATTTTTAGTGAAAATGAGCCTTAGTTACTGCCCAAAGCGAAAGGGAAGAACTTTTAATTAAACGAGTTTTGTCCAAAGACAATAAGGACTGCCTGCTTAAAGTGCTCTCCGGAGCACAGAACAAACTACAGAAAATCGAATATTTTTATAAAAGTACATTTAGTACATAATTCATATTTATTGTAATTTCTCGCGCACTTTAAATTATATTTTTTGTCCATTCCATTTGTCTATCTAATGTAGTTAAAAAGAATTAAGACCAATGTTTCGGTAAGTACCTACAAGTAATATATTTCATAAAAGCATTATATATCCGATTAGTCATATTCATTCATATACAGGGTTATTTTCATCTTCATATTCGAAAAGGGTACTCATTTTTCGACTCATTGTACTCATCACCATCAGCAACTTTTTCTAAAGAGCCAACCCTGAAATCACAAAAAAAAAACAGCTGTTCCACTTAAAAAGTTCATTGATATTCGACAAGATGTATGAAACAGCTGTTCTTATATATGGCCCATAGTAAAAGTTGTTCATTCAATGAGTACAATGACTCCCTTTCGACTTAGTACACCGTTCCTGATAACCCTGTGTACGTACGATACGTACTTTGTTTTACGCGTTAGATAAAGCCAACTGCCAGGTTGAGTTCTAAGCACCTACACCCGAGCCGTGGTAAGAAGCATTCTGGCAGTTGGTTGAGGTGAAACAACAGATTGCGTAATAGTTACTACACACGACGCGTACGGAACTAAATTGCTCCAAAGCTGGAACCAGAGTTTTGATTCGCCGTTCCTATTGGTCAAAAAGTTTTTTACAACCAATAGGAACGGTTTCGCTGGCACACGCCAATAGTCTAGTTTCGGCCTAAAGCTAAGCCCTCACTAAGATTTTTAATCGTTGCGGATAAGAATCGCCAATCTGTGAACAATACCGAAATATTAAACTCCGCAAAAAATCGCTCGTTTTGTTGATTACGACGTCTTTTCGCAATTTTGAAACTCGTAGTGCGCGCTTAGCCTAAAGCATTTGAAATCAATAGCACACTTAGAAATGTTCTATAACCGACTAAAAAGACGTTGAAAAGACTCAAGTGCACTCTACTATTTTTAGAATTCTACTCTAAAATCTATTTTAGAGTACTATTCTAAAATCTATTAGAGAGAAGGGGAAGGAGAGAATGTAGGCACTAAGCAAATCACAAGTGCCATCAAAATTGTAAAGGATTTATGTAATTCAACATAATTATATTTTGCCTCTATATAAAATCAGGAATGATCCGTTCTATTGAAGAAACGAATCTAATTGAGCCGAGTTGATTATGTCGTCTCACTCGCACAGTCTCGCGATATTGCTGGTGCGAGTGAAATGACATGATCAGCGTTGCTTCGTTTAAATTCGGCCTCGAACTACAGAATTCAAACATGTGCATACCTATAATTGATATTATTAATATTATACGTTTTCAGTTCTCATAAACCATTTTCAAACTTAATTTGACAATTGGTTAAAATTGTTGCTATCCTTTTCTTACTTAGTGAAAGTGAAAAGAGATGCAAACAATTTTAGCGTTGTCAGAAAAAGTTTCAAGAGAAAATCGACGTCAATATTTTTATTTGGTAAATACTCAACTGTGATTATGAGACCAATTTTATTAATGCTTGTCTTTGTATCATGTACATCTGCAAAAGTATGTTTTCTCTAGGCTGATGTTAATAATAAAGAACTCTTCAGACCAATAAATTAAATAATTCTCTTTACACTGGATCTCATCTGGGTTCTGTCCGTCTTCGTAGAAATCCTGTTCGGAGTACTTTTTTTTGGCCATGTATATAGGGAGTAGGTATAACTTTTGTTAATACTTCTAACATTAAAGTACGGAACCCTATGTCATGTGCGGTTCTGATCAATAATTTCATTTTAATATTGTCCATAGATGTTTCTTTAAAAAAAACTATTTCGAAAAGTAAAGGGTAGTCTCTTCTTCACAGTGAATTTATCGTTAGAAATTGTGCTTTACGTATACGACATATTTTTTATCTATTCCATACTAATATCAAAAAATTGAACGTAACTCTGTCTGCCTGCCTGTTTGTAAACTTTTCACGGCTAAACGGCTGAACTAGTCTTGATGAAATTTGATAATTAGTTACAGCATATCACAAAGAAGTTTTTGGATAAGTACTATTTTCTGAATAAACGCGATCGAAGTCGCAAATAACAGCTAATATTTAAATATAAAAATATGGTTCCTGCTCGGGTGCGGTCCAGTGTAATGAGAATCAAAATCGTCTGTGAATTATACAAGTATTATATCACTGAAATATCAACTGATTATAATTGTTTACTTAGGTACCTAAACGAATAATAGATTTTAGTTATCACCTGTATTGATTTTTTGTTTGTATTAATGTTATTTTAAAGTTGTCGCAACGCGATTTGTATAAAACATAGTCACTTTAATAAACTATCAGGTTTATAGAGATGTGTTTTCTTTAAAACGCTTTTTTTTTTTGTTGACGGGGGGGAAATCTTCAAAAAGATGACCAGATGTATTGGGGTGCATCCGGTTTATGTGGGGATTGACCTACTAAAATACCCTCGGTGGCCATCCTCTGTGCATGGCAAGAGGGCACCGGGATCTCCATAGGACCGCACCGGTGCCCCCCTAGCACTTTGCTTGTAACAGCACCTTTCCCAAAGATTGGTCTCTTGTCTGTCACCACAACGATGCAGGCCACGCCACACCGTTGTCTTCCCCGGGCTCGCTCGTTTAGTAGGGTGGTCAGATCCCCAAATTTAGTCGGCTCTTACGACGGGCAGGGGATACCGAAGCCGTATTCTAAAACCCCGGCTCCAGGGTGATTCTTTAGAACACCTAGCATAACAATTAACCATAAGATGTTAATCTCAAACATATAAAAAACAAACTCAATTCAACATACATATAAAGAAGAATACAAAATAGCATACAGCATGTTACAAAACCCAGTTGTATAATTGAAGAGCATATAAACACGCATATAGCGATTAGTGCAAAAATACCAAAAAAGTTAAAATGAGCAAGAGTTATGACCGGTTTAAGAACGCAAGAAAAAAGGAAATTTTACAGATTTGTTAACATTTTTGTTTGAGTCTTTTATTCTAAGAAAGTAGCGGCACAACCCGTATAATTTACAAGCAATATCAAGTCTGCGCGATTAGTGTCTGCGTTCGTGCTTTTAGGATGGCGGAGCGCGATGTGTGTTCAAAAGTTTTAGATTTAATTAAACTAGTATAATTGCATCCTCCAGTCGATACTGGATGCGCACCTCGCGGATACAACAGGGTTTACCCTGTTGGGTAACACCCTGTATAGTAATAATAAAATGGAATATAAAATGATTTTGATTTTGTTATATAAGTACATATAATTATATATTTGTTATAGATAATTGTCTTTGTTCGATGATGACTCCCTGCGTATGGCAGAGGCCCTCCGTCTGGGCTGCAAGGTGTGTGAACCCCATATATAGATGGACCTGTGGTTCCATGGTGGAGGCCGATGGCCAGCACGCACTGAGTTGTCGTCGTTTCACAGGAACGTTTCCGCGTCACCATGCCTTCAACGACATTGTCCGGAGCGCATTCATTTTAGCGAGTTTCCCCTGCGTGCTTGAGCCACCGGTCTGTGCAGGTCAGATGGTAAGAGGCCGGACGGTTTCAAGGTTAAAAACGGCAATTGCCTAGGCTAAAATAGTGCGTGGACCTACCTCCGCGCGGAAGAAGTGAAACTTCTGTGTATCTTTCTTACTACACGCATGCGTTCGAGTGCCTCGCATTCACTCTCGCTCTGTCTCTTTCTATTTCCCCCAGTTGCGTTAAACGTTTAACGGAACCTTGTAGGAAGTCGCATTAGAGGTTTAATTTAAAAAAAAAACAAAGGCGGGCGAAGTGAAGCGGAGCTTCGACCTTGGCCTTCGTTTTTTTTAATAACGACCTCTTTATATGCATTGGATAAGCAAGTAGGTAGTCAACGTTATCGATCCAAGCCATTTTGCCTAGCCATTTGATTCAATGGCTGAATATCATCAGAAAGCTAGTTGAACGACGCCGTTAAGTAAATAGGGTAGGCTGTTAATTAAACGGCGAAGTTGGCTGCGACATATATGTGGTCAGTTCGGGGCAAACAACTACCTACTTACCTACACTGAACACCTGCTTTGCATGGTATTTTTTGTGACTTTGTTTTTTATTGTCATCTGCTACGTAACTGGAGCCCGGTATATGGCGACAGACTCGCCCCGTCACATTTGGGACTGCATATCGTCCGGCAAAGTTTGGGTGTTGTATACTTCTGCCAGCCCCTTCGGGGGAAAGGCGGGACGATATATTATGTTGTTTTTTTATTGTGAGGGTACAGAATACATTCCCATCCTATCCTACTAAAATAATAAAAGTGAAAGTTTGTAAGGATGTTTGTTACTCTATCACGTCAGAACGGCTGAACAGATCTGGATGAAATTTGGTACAGAGATAGATTATAGTCTAGAATAGCACATAGGATACTTTTTAACCGCTGGGCGCAGCTAGTACGAGTACTTATTAAAGTCTCACAAACGTTGTATTTGTTTTATTTTTTATGCAAACAATGCTTTGTAGGTATAATAACATCAAAGTTAACGCGACACAGATATTGTAGGTTAGCGCTTTGTCCTTGAAAATATGAAACTGTCACTAACACATGTCTAATTGCCCGTTAGCAGTCCCATTGATTTATCGATTCCATTGGTACGTAACAATTTTCTACGATCTGCACCCTTACTATGAGTTCTGACAGTTACGCAGTAAGTTTTCGATAGTTCAATACTTTACGTTTCCGCCAGGGGGCGCTTCGCCCCCTGGAACGAAAAAAGAAAAAAGGAAACGTTAAGGAACTAGGTTAAATGTATAAAGTCAAACGAAAACGAAAAAAGTTTTCGTTAACTGTCAAAACTCGCGGTAAGCCCCTGAAGAACATTTTTTTACAGACTAGGCATGCGTTTGACCACTGACTCGCCCGATGGGCAGCGTCGACGTGTCAAAGGTGTAACACGCTTGCCTAGTAGTTACCTATTGACTTTATTCCCCCCCCTTCCCTAAACACCCCCAGATTGTATTTAGGTGGAAAAACAGACGCAGGCAACGAGTTCCACACCTCTGAGGGGCTATTCCTGCGCGTGAGATGAGATGAGATTTTATCTTGGTCACTCTCACACCTATGACGTTTCAAACGAGATCAACAAGGACGAAAAAAGGTGAGATGAAAATCTCAAATCTCCGAATAGGGCCACTGCAGTTCTTACAAGAAAATGTGACTTGAAACGCTTAGTGCGTTTTTGCAGAATTTCCACCATAAATCTCTTACTGGTGCGCCTGGTACAATTATAAAAGAACGGTGATGCAGAAAGTAGGCCCGGCTAGGCCCGGGCCTACTTTACGGGCTAACTGCAAGACTTTAGGGGCGGCCAAAAATGACAAAATAAACGGTCATGAGCGAGTCGGGCTTGCACTCTCTCATAAATCGAACTGCAGGGTTAGGACGGGCCGGAGACTTGTCTTTTCACCGTTTTATCTGCGCTTAGATGTGACAAAACTAGAATACCGGTATGTTTGTCTATTTCTCGCGGGATGAAAACTGTGTAAAGACAGTTTATCCACGGCCCATAGAGTAATACTATATACGGAAACCACGGCCCATGGTAGCCCTACAGTTAAGGGGAGGAGGTGCCAGACTAGGCTAGAATAGACTATTGGCAGGACATGTAAATCCGCCACGTGGTGGTATTGTATGTAAATGATGGTATCTAATGCGAAAGACACGACCTAGGGCAGCCAAGACTGCAAGTCGGCCACCGGGTAATTCCGGTTATGAATACACGGATGACGCCGTGAAAATTAATAAGTATTATGTTAGTACGAATAATATGTGAATACATGCTTTGAAAACAAGATCAACTACAATAACTTGGGGTGTCCAAAGAATATGACATATCTTTATAATTATTCAAAACATGTAAGTAACTGAACGCACAAACAAACAAAGCTAGGTAGGTTTATTTATTAGAAAGCTGCCTACAAAACAGTTGACGATACCTGCATCATCTATTATTCGTACCCTATGTCGATTCAATCCATGTGAAATGGGTCACTCTGTTCCATCGTTTCTTGAGCACTAGTAAAAATCGACGCAAAATAACTTTCATAATATAATTGGAGAAAATAAGTAATGTTTTTTTTACTTAACATAACGTTAATTTCGTCATTCCAAGTACTAAGCACGATTTTGTTCTACGATTTACCAGAAATTAAGAAAGTAGTGTTAACATTGCATTCAGTTTGAAATAATAAAGATTAAAAAACTCAATTAGGATAAAAGTCCGCGTTATCAATCTACATGGAAATTAAAAGATATTGCGTTTAGCCAACAAGATAACTATAAAAAAGATTGTAGAAGTTCTAAATACCTAAGTTATATTTGAAAATAAGTGAGTACCTAACTAAATTTAATAGCAATTTTTCATTCTGAAAATTGAACTGTATTTTTAGCCGACAATCATGAAGCACCAGCAAGTGAGCGTGGACTACTGGACCATGGGGAAGGCGATGCTCACCTATGCCCTCCTCACTGCCATGGGTTGGATGATGCTGAGACTCTTCAACACCGTCTTCATGCTGCCGAGAAGGTTGAGAAGCCAGCATGAAAACATGCAGCAGACTCTGCTGGAGCTTCAGGTGATGTCCTATCGATTATTACCCGACGTAAACATTGTTTGGTTGAACGTTGAATATTCTGATAATTTTATGTTTTGTACTAAAACATACATGAGACTTTGGGTAGAGGGAAAAACCTCTCACTAAAAGGGAAGGAGGTATAAAAAGTCGCTAAGAAACATCACGTGAATAATTGACGACCCCGAAGCGGAAAAACCTAGCTCCTAGGTTGTGAGCCTGTTCGGACAGTACATACTTGCTCAGTAAGCCTATTGACTAAGGGCGCTGATGATAAGCTATTACCTCACTACTCAAATAAGTATCTCCTTAGTTTTTCCAACGCAAGTAAACGTTATGCATGCAGCTAAAGCTAATATTCAAAAAAACAATGACATGTAAATTTATACGAAAAATGTATAATAAAATCGGGTTCTATATCAGAATCTTGTGTAGACAGATAGACTATATACCTACTAAATTTATACTGTCAAATGTTATACTATTTGTAAGATTATAAACTGCACCGCTCCGACAACGCACTGGTAGAGGCAGTGCGCGACTGGGACGCCAGTCTACATCGCACATGGAGAGCATATCACGCGCCCATTGCCTAGTTTAATTGTTTTAATTTCATTCAATTTTACCCCATTTATTTAATTGTTTAATTTTATTTTATTCAATCTATTCAATTTTATATTTTATTTCTGACCATTGTATTTTAATTTTAATCATTAGATAATTTTAATAATTAACGAAATAATTTGATGGATGCAAATCTGGAAATAAACAATTTCATTTCATTTCATTTCATAAATATTTAAACCTATTTTACAGCGCCCTCACAGGGTCTTTGTTCTTGTAGTTAGTCTAAGCACTATGCAGCACTGTATATTGGCAAATAAATAAATAATACTTATTCATAAATTAGACAATAAAACCAAATTCTTTTTTATTTCACAGAAACGCTACCCTGGTCTGAACATAACGGAGCAAGATTTGAAAGACGCAGAAAAAGAGTTTGAAAGTATAATCAATGAACCAAAGGACCAAGAGAACACAGAGAAAGCAATTGAGGGGAATGAGGAATTGGAAAATGACAAAGAGAACTCAGACAAAGCTCCGCAACCTACAGAAGATAAGAAAACTATTTAAAGACACACAGTTAATTTATCTAAAAGTATTTGTTTTTTACATTACCTATCTTTGAAGTCATTTAATGCATTAGAATATTTTTAAAAACACGTCGCATCGTAAATAAATATAGTACATTCACAATTTCATTCTTTATGACGATATAAATACCTATGTGTAATAGCACATTAATTGTGCATTTTGCTGCAGTCAGCATTTTCAAATCAATATTTCGCTGGTTTCTGAGCCAACAAGACACCTCGTGTGTTATTTCCAACCACTCAACCCAATGGCAAACGGGTACGAGGGTAACTCGATAGATGGCACTAACTGAATAAATAAAGCTTGCAGACCGGCCAGAGGCGTGGCTTACCACCCGGAGCTTTCACCCCAACTGCTGCGCTACCAAATTACCGGCAGAATTCAATGAGGGCGCCATAATCGTAGTTCCACAAAACAATCAAACGTTTCCTTTAAAAAAATTAGTACTCCCACTTGGACAAATCATGGATAAGTTGGTCGCACCGTAAATCCAATCGATTTCTCGAAAGTAAACAGTTTTAGCCGTTTTCGGCGTACCACTGTCATTGTTACATTTTCAACAAATTCGTATTTACTGATGCAGTCGATAAACGCGGCATTCGTCCTCGATGTGATAAGTTATCAGGCACTCAAGCAAGTGTGGCGTAAACACTAGTTGGCTGTTAATCAGTAGTTAGCATGCTTTGTCCCGGTCGTGGCGCGTTTGCTCAATTAGCTTGGTGTTAATTACGTTGGTGTCTCCTGAACTGTGCAAGCTGGTGGTGTGACAGTCGAGATGACGAGATCCAGCTACCGGCCCCTGGTTCCGCGCTCCTCGGTCAATTCCCTCGACACTGGGGATATAGGGTGAGTACGAATATTGAAATATACTTCCTACTCTCTGAAGAAAATAATATTTATAAAAATAAAATAAAAAGGACAGATTGTATTCTAAATTAAAAAATAAAAAGCAAATTTTGATGAAATGTAGAATTACCTATTTCATTTACAATACATAGTAATAGTATATGAAATTAATTAAGCTTTTTTAAAACTTTTAGTAAAATTACCAGGATGTAAAGTTGAGTAATGCCAATCATAAAAAATATCTTTACTTATTTTTTCATTATTTCAATTAACCACCGCAGAATAGTAAAGTTATTCTTTGTCAACAAAAATACCTACTTAAATATTGTTTGAATTCTTGAGTCCAAAGAGGGGTGAATGTCCAACCCAGTGTCAAGACAAGGCACGACCCACACATGCCGGTCGTCCTTCAATACATTAAAGTCCAGTTTACTGAGAATTTCTGAATTTTATCAAAGCTTTACTAAACTCGTGAGGTCTTTCTCACCGGAATTACCTGTTATTCCTTCGCCTTGTATATTTTCTGCAGCAAACATTTATAATAATGACTTACACGAATATTATTAAAATTATGTGAAATTTGGATGGATGTTTGTATATGTGTGTTTGTTAGTCTATCACGCCAGAACGGCTGAGAGGATCTGGATGAAGTTTGGCACAGAGATAGATTATATTCTGGAATAGCTCATGGGCTACTGTTTAACCACAAGTAAGATTTCGGGGCACAGCTAAATATTATTTTAAACAACATACCTGCAGTCGCTTGCATTTCGGTAATTAGTAAATATTTTTATGTAAGTACTAATTATTTATTGCAAAATTAATCCTGTCTACGAATTCATCTGCCTAATACCTAAGCCACACAGCACCATTCGATAGTATACTAAGTAAGTGCTCATCAATTTAATACAAATATTGATAAGGTAAGTATACTATTTACATAATTCATCTTTTCTTTCTCTAGATTTAAGCGTCTCGATTACATAAAATACTAGCTCTTTTACCCGCGACTTCGCTCGCCTTTCATAGACTGTGTCATTTAGGGATAATGTACATTTCTAATGGTGAAGTTTTTGAAATAGGAGCAGTAGTTTTTTAGTTTATCCGTTACAAAAATACAGTGGGGCTATTCCTACGCGTGAGATGAGATGAGATTTTATCTTGGTTACTTTCACACCTATGACGTTTCAAACGAGAGCAACCAGGATGAAAAAAGGTGAGATGAAAATCTCAAATCTCCGAATAGGGCCCCAGGTCTTTCCTCTTTATAATATTAGCGTAGAAGTGTAGATATGAGTTAGGGCGCTCCTAAACGAGCCATATTTTTACCTCAATTCTGGCCCGGCAACGTTTTGAGTATGGCCCAGCTTTATAATCACACATTTTTAGAATGGCTAATGATGCCCGGGCTGCAGTCGGAAATATTTCTAGTATTGCCAGGCCAATATTGCAGTGAAAATATGGCCCGTCTAGGAGTTTCCTTTTGGCAATCATTTGACTTTACAACAATTAGATATATGTATATATAATTTCCAAAAAAATCATAACTTTTTAACCCCCGACGCCAAAACGACGGGGTGTTATAAGTTTGACGTGTACGTGTATGTGTGTGTATGTGTGGCATCGTAGCTCCCGAACGGATGAACATAATACGATTTTGTATATTTTTTTGTTTGAAATGCAAATTGGTCTGGAATTTTCTTAGCTACGAGTATGTTTGATAAAAAATAGGTGTCGGCGGTTTTTTAAATATTTAATTTATACTGGTAATCAAAATAATACTTACATAACTGTATAAAAGTAAAACTATCACCTTTTTTACTCCTCTTTATTCAATAACACCCCTCTGTTTTGCGCCAAGGGTTAAACACTTCATATAATAGGAAGTAGGTAGTATGTCCTCTGTGAAAAAATAACTCTCGTGATAGTCTCGTGGGAAATCCTTCGCTCTGGCGTCAATATTGCCTATATTTTAACGTAATCTCATAAATTCGCAATCACTTTTGAGATTAGATAAGTATTCACATTGCATACAGGTCATTTATTTATTATTTAGGCCGCCTTCTGTCGCTTCAAGTGATATTGGCTAAGTTTACCTATTTATTGATTTAAGGTTTGTACCTTCGGTATTAATTTTATTTTATAGTTAGGTAAATAAAATAAATAAATTCGTGACATTTTGCACACACGGTCTTCTGACCCTAAATTAAGCAAAACTTGTACTATGGCTGCCAGGGACTGCTATACATATATTTTATATGCCATAAAATTCGAAAAACGCAATTGCCTACAGACGCATTTGCCCCCGTTGACCCTATAGGTTTTTTTTTAAGTTTTAGATTTAGCAATTTAGCATTCTGAATATCGCCTTATTGACCACGTATTTTGCCTTCTAGGGGCAGTGTTGTAGGTACATACCGATAGCTATACATATTTCCAAATTAGTTTAATAATTATTAAACCTACTCAATAAAGTTTTATCAGACTTGGTTTTCCCAATAATACTTAATATCTCAGTACGCGTAGGTGTACTCGTAGGTACTCGTAATTGTATTTCGTCGCTCTATTGCCTATTATTGCAAAGTATGGATGAAATGTCATAGTGTAGTGTACCAGTCATACTTATCTACAAAAAACGCAATAACCTGAATGATGTAAACCTTACCAACGTCGTTAAATGACTAATTTGAAAATGACACAGCTTACAGCTGTTTTATCAGATAATCTCACTTCTAGTCTAATTTTTATTATCCTAATTACCACGTTAATTGTTTTTAAATAAAGCAAGTCAGTAAGTAAACTGAGCAATTGAGCATTTAAGATTAAGTTTACATTTATAATACCATTTATTTACTTATGTAGTTGATTTATAATTTTTCATCCACATTTCGTAGAAGTATCAAACATAAAAAAACACAGCGTCACGCCTTTTCTCGAAGGGGCTGGCATAGGTATCAACTTAGTAACTAATGTAAATACTAATTAAGTACACTTATAGAAATATTATACCTAGATGTGTCTGGAGTTTTAGTGTAGGTACGTTTTACAATAAAAATCCTTGCTTTGGTCGGTGGAGGACTACTAACATGCGCAACGCGACGACGGTATGTCGACTCTTTTTATCGAGACAGACGTATGTTTACAAATAGCCTTGTCACGTTCTCACACGATAAAAAGTGACAAGAAGAATTTTGCCGCGCGCGCATGCTAGATCTGCAGGCCTCGTGGTCTTCTGCTAGTATTTTCACTGCTTTGTACGACATTGCATCTGCCTTAATTTTTTTTTTTTTACAGGATCATAAATAACTATAATAATAATAATAAAGTTTATTATATGGCACTAGTGTCATGAACTAAAGGTTCCTCGCTTTTTTGGTGTATGTACATACATTTTTAAAGTTGAACTCTGAATGTATACAGACTTTGCAGGTTCCTGATCGGTGGCGGGATGTTGTTCCAACATTTTGACGCAGCATAGCGAAAGCTACCTCTAAAAGCAGCGGAACTATGCCGCTCTGTCGTAAGCTGCGTCGAGCAAGCGCGGTAATTTTATGATCTACGATGTTTACAGAGACAGACAGTTCTACTTGCGAATACGCAAAATTACTCGTCAATCATACTCGCTTCAATGCAAACAATGTTAGTCTCAGCATAAAATTTCACAAAGTTGCCATTTCACGCTCGTCGCCAATAGCCGCGAGCAACGTAGATAGCGTAGGTAAACCTACCACGTAGTACATGCTTGGATAAACGTGATTACATTGAGGAGAGTTCACTGAGCTTTTCATTTCCCGCTGCGTTAGGTTGCGAATTTGCAGTATAAAGTTCGCAATATTCGTTTAGCAACCTATTAATAGATTAGATACCTACATTGTTTCTACACAAGCTTATTATTAAACACTAAATTATCTCAAATGTTAACAGGAAAGAACTATTTATCCATAACGATAATATTGTTTATTTTCATATTGTATATGGATATGTTTTAATAATGTAGTAGGTATTATTTGTTGTTCATTTGTTGTCAGCCAGGAGAAGGTTCCAGATTGCATTGTGTACATTTACTCACATATAGGTACCTACTTGATACATTAATTATAGCTTGGTATGTATTTACTGATGTAAACGAGTTAGTATATAAATACCACCTAATGAGTAGGTAAATCACGATTCTGAAATAGGTAGCGTGGCTTTAAATTTATATGCTCCACACAGCAAACCTACTCTTAACATAAATAAATATATGCAGGCTGTCTATTCATCATAGCTAATGAGAAATTTAGGAACCGAATCACGTCACTGCCATATTATCAACACGCGCAAAACGTGTCAATTGTAAGGGGTAAATGAACCGCGCTCTTGCTAACTAGGTAAGTATTTATCAGCCCGCGGCTTTTCTTAAGTTTCATAGCCTATGTACTTGCAAATACTAAAACAATTCTACTAATATTATAAACGCGAAAGTTTGTAAGAATGGATGGATGGATGTTTGTTACTCTTTCACGCAAGAACGGCTGAACAGCTCTGGAAGAAATTTGGCACAGGGATAGATTATAGTCTAGAATAGCACATAGGATACTTTTTAATCGCGGGGCGCAGCCAGTAATGTAATAAATGCCAATTCGCTTTCAAAACTAAATATCAACGTTTCAGCGGATCAGATTTTTTCGGTTATCCGGATTTTCCGGAAAATCATCTTTTACTATTTACACGCAGGCCTTTTGGTTTTGGTTTTATAATTATTTTTTTGCCCAATTTGGTCATTTTATTTTGTTACGGAGACTACTTAGCCCTGCGTCATACTAACTCTACATCTTTTTAATTTTATAGTGTTCTTAGCGTACACTATAAAATTATAGCATTACCCGAGACATAATTCGTGTTGCAGTACGCTATTTAATTTGCTAATCATTTACCGTACGCTAGGTGAGCTAACGTGCTAAAGTTGGATAGTGTAATGGCTGTTAGACAATTAGCAATCCATTTTTTTTATTGCACGGGCATTGTCTCGCTTAGTTGACATACTGCAAATTGGATAGTGTAAAATATTGTAATATTTTTTCAGTGACATAAGTAATTTATTGAAACAATATAAGCCTAAAAAAACCAAACAAAAAATATCAAATTACAAATAATAAACAGAGCTCAAGTCAGTATCCGTGGATAAAGTACCCAAAAGGCTGGTAACGTTACCTCGCTGAATAGCAATGCTAATTCGCTGACCGAGGTAAGCACCAGCCCTTTGGTCGTTTGTTCTCTCTATCAGACGCTTTGACAGCTCATTGAAGAGCAACCATGCGCTTGGACCCCAAGGGCCCAAAGTTTCTACCCCAAAAGGCAGAAATATGTATCCATCACCGAGGGATGTAATATTTTGGTTTCTTTCTCGTTCTATAAAGCATATAATAAAAACCTTGTTAAATAATTAAAAGGCATGTACACACACTTATATGCATTCATGCAAAAATACCAAACAAAATCACGTTTAAAATAGCAAGAGTGTGTCAAGTGTAGTAGCAAGTGTGTGTGGTCAGTTTAAGAACGCAAGAAAAAAAGGATTTTTTACAGAAATGTTAACAAATCTGTATTGTAATGTTGGCGGCTTCTATTCTATGAAAGTACCGGCACGAGGCAAATAGTTTACAAATAAAACCGACACGATTAGTGTCTGAGTTCGCGTTGTTAGGAGGACGGAGCGCGATGTGTTTTAAATTTTTTATAGTCAATAACTAATTAAAACATAATTGCATCTTCCAGTCGATACTGGATGCACAACTCACGGATTCAACAGGGTTTTTTATCAAAAGGAAGAGTTTAAGTTATTACGGTAGAGCAGGCCCCCTATTCTGACTCCTATGATGTTATCTTCGTCAGTCTCACTCGTATAATCGAGAGGGACAATTACCAGATCTAATAGTGCGCTTGTTAGGCCTCGGACCTTTACCTTAAAAATTCTTTCTTCTAAACAAAAATTAAGAAAAGATTTGTTTTAGTTCAGTCATAATTATAATATAATCAGTAATAATTACGTGATATTTGCCATGCCCCCCCCCCCCCTCTCCCATAAGCCCAAAACACCAAACGTAATTAATAGACGCCCCCTAAGGACATAAAACTTTGAAAATATTGCTTTGCAAAAATAGTCTGTTATCTCTAACCGCTTTTGAATACATTGAAACGCAATTTTATCAGTGACTAATAATAATATTTTACTTACTCGTAACTCGGAAGGAGTACGTAATACGAGTAAATAATTGTGATTTGTTTTCTAAGTAAGTAAATTTTAAACGCTTGCACAAAACTACTAATTTGCTAACGATGTGATGTTATTTACCCACAGTGAGCACATATGTTGTACCTAGTTAACTACCTAAAACTATCTATTTACAGACACATATCCACACAAAGAGAGAGATAGGTATATGAAAGGGGTACACAATGATATCTCTTATCAGTATTTGTTCTAGATACAAAGCTTATCAAGTTATCAGTCAGTGTCAATAATAGCTTTATTCAAAGAACAGTTAAGTACGAAATTTTGGATCCATTGCTAAATTGGTATTGTTTTGTCAACAAAACCAATTTAGAAATGGGTAAACAAACAAACAATCGGTATTCTGCATACATTTCAATAAATTAATAGGTACCTGAGGGCGCTCCAGCCGGGCCATATTTTTGCTGGAATACTGGCCCCGACTCCAGCCATGTTTTGCTAGATATGATTTGTATCTCGGCCACACTCAAAATATCATTAAACATTAGCAATATTGCCGAGCCAGTGTTGCCAGTATTGCATAGCCCCGCGGATTGGCAAGTTGAAATGGCAGTGGGCAGGGCACATAGCACGAAGGACTGATGACCGATGGGGTCGAAAGGTTCTCGAATGGAGACTACGTACCGGCAAGCGCAGCGTAGAACGTCCACCCACAAGGTGGCCGGATGACCTTGTCAGGATCGCGCTGGATGCAGGCCGCTACCAACCGGTCGTATTGGAGATCTATGGAGGAGGCCTAGCAGTGTCCAGCAGTGGACGTCCTATGGCTGATGGATAGATGGATAATAGTACCTATTGCCGGATAAGAATTGCAGTAAAAATATGGCCCGTCTAGGACCATTCTGACTCGACACACATAGCTCTACACTACAACAGTAGTAGGCCTTTTTTGTAGATACGAACGAAACACAGTACTAGTTAACACACCAAGAACATTTACTACTAACGCTTAGACTCTGAGACATTTTAATTCAACATCATTAAATACCCAAGAAAATCGAATCTGAGACCATTTGCTCTGCTCAATCTGCTACCAACTGAGCCTAAGGGCGCTCCTAGACAGCCCATATTTTCACTGCAATACTGGCTCGGCAATAGGTATAGCGACATTATATAATACTAGCTGCACCCCGCGGTTTCACCCGCGGTCCCACAGGAACCGTTTATTTTTTCTGGATAAAAAAGTACCTACACTATGTCCTTTTCTGTACCCAGACAACATGTTAGCAAAATTTCAAGACGATTGGTTGAGTAGTAGAGACGTGAAATCGTTACAAACAAGCAAACAAACGAACAAACTCACTTTCGCATTTATAATATACGTTAGTAAGGCCCGGCCCCTATTTCCTCATACATTTCTAGCAATGGCTGATGATGGCCTGGCTACAGTCGGCAATATTGCCAGTATTGCAGTAAAAAGGAGTCCATAGGAGCGCCCTTTAGGAGCTGTTTTAATTTTGTCTGTCCTATCTTTTCAAATCGGCTAATTTCGGTCGAATACTTGTACTGAGCCTTATTTACTGTGTGCCTATTTACGAGGGCTTTCAAAAATATGTCACAGTAAGACAGTACCTACCTCCCCATCGGAACATCGACACGACACAGTTGTTTTCAACACGGAACACGGATTAAAATGGTGACAAAGTCGTAAAGCAGGGGGCGTTGATCTAAGGCCCCAAACGTACAATAATACCTGGAGTATACAATATAATTGGTGTATTATAGTGAAACTGTGTAACCTAGTTTACCCTTGTGTATCTAGAATTAGTCATTGACTTCTAGCACAAGTTTCTATTGTTTTATTTATAGGTAGTAGGTAGATACACTCTCGCTCTCGATTTAATAGGTTTCTAATTTTGCAAAAGCAAACCTTTTCTCTATTCTCTACTAATTTTAATTTTAACATGAAATTGAAATTCACTAAAATTTAGCGTTAAATCAACTAAAAGAACGCAATTTTCTTCAAAGTTCAAGATACCAGATATTATTGTTTATAGGACAGTTCATGTTTTAGTCGAACTGCAAAACGTTCTCGAATATTGATAAAGTCTTTAACAATAGTGTAGAGCAAGTTATCAGAGTGCTGTCAAACAAATGTACATATGAGTTATTTACAGATCCAGCGACAAGTAGGTGCTCAGTAGTCGCCTTATCAGTTATATAGACAAATATTTTATTACAATAGTTACGATGTACAAATAACATATTTTCACGACACAAACAATCCATTACATTCAACATCAAGACCATTACTTGCCTATACTTACTCATAACTGTATGTCATGATCTTTAAGTAAATAATAAATCAAATCAAATGTCTTACTAATCTTATTGAATTGGATATAGAAGATACACTTATGAACGTCTAAATAATAGAAATTACTCTACTATCTTATTTGGAAAAAGAGCCACTAAGAAGAAGACTCAGAAGACCTAATAAGTTTATATAATGCTATCTAACTATATTGATCAATTTACGTCAATCATAGAGTTCAAATCATTCGGCGTCTTCAATTCCACAACATTCGTAGACCTACCCGAAATAACCCAAAAAGAAAGCTAGAAAAAATCTGCAGCCGTGGAAAATTCGCACATACGAAGATAATGCTAACTGAGCCCCCTCTTTGATAACATTCGGGAGAATATTAGCGCAAATGGCAAGCATTCTCATCAAATGAAACGACGGAACGAGGCGACAGTTTGTAACTGAACATCGGACACAGTGACTAAGGTTTAACATTTTATTTGATTCTCATTTAATCAGGCGCTTTAAAAAAGTCAAACGCCACACAGAGCGTGAGTTCAAGACTTCTAGTTCAAGTCCCTATTATTTATCACTAGCAGCGCCTCGCAGTTTCACCTACTGGTAAAAAGTATAAATATGCTGTTCTAGATTACGATTAATCCCTATGCCTAATTTCGTCTAGATCCTTTCAGTCGTTCTGGCGTGATTGCGTAACAAACATTCATATATCCATCCAAATTATCGCATTTATAATATTAGTATGAAGAAGGAAAACTTCGTGTATCTATTACTATCTAAGGTAGGTAAATAAATAGACGACTATTCAAATATACTATTACTAATTTAGCACATAAGTTGAGTTACGACGTAGATCATTATTAGAGTATTTCGTTTTTAGATTTTTATAGTTTGTAATTTGTGTTGTGTATTTTAATAAATAATTAAATATAGTAGGGAGCCATGT
Source organism: Peribatodes rhomboidaria (assembly GCA_911728515.1). Taxonomy (NCBI): domain Eukaryota; kingdom Metazoa; phylum Arthropoda; class Insecta; order Lepidoptera; family Geometridae; genus Peribatodes; species Peribatodes rhomboidaria. Next base: position 3,974,081 of record OU452175.1, on the reverse strand, counting down.
CTGTTTAGTATTACGAGTTACCTTATTAAAGCTAAAAGAGTTTAGACATTTTCGTCAAAATATTTGTAAGCACATGGTAAGTGTATCCAGTCTTCATGTAATAACCCTTCGTCACGTAAAAGCGTTGAGAGCGCGATTCCGGTTGTGCGGTGTGGTCGCTGCCGGAGGCTGTCTGTCAGTCCAGTGCCAGATCGCTGGCAGACCGCCAGCGATCGCTATGTTAACTATGTATTTGTTTACTTTCTGCCAGCAGCATTGGCTCTTATCAAGCTGGAGTTGTTTCGTTTTGTTTTTATGCTGTGGAGTAATGCTTTGTTGTGAAGGCTCCTCTGTATTTCGACACGCCCGCATGTTTAGGCCTTTGTAGAAAATTTGGCGCTAACAACAAACTAAAAGTGCCGTAGGACCTTGGCGTAGTTTGAGGGATTCAAATGAAACTCTCATAAAAGTTGAATGCCATCAGTTATACTGAGATCTAATGGCATTCAGAACATTGTTTCAGCTGTACAAGCCTTAAAAGTCCAAATTACTCTGAAAGGTTGAGATTTAGATCTGAGGACGAGTCACTAGTAAAACGAAAGGAGTTTAGGTATTCGGAGACCCTATAAAATGTGATGGCCGCAGGCTTGGGACCATCGAGTTGAATTAGCTTGAATAAATGGCTGTTTTTACTGAAGATGTAGAATTCTGTGGATTAAAATTTAGATAAGAGCCAAATGGTTAGTAAAATAGTAGTATTTTATAGAACTCTCCTGTCGGCCCATATGAAGAAGAATGAAGACGTCAAAATGACCCGAAAATAGATCAACGCCATATTTTTTTTTTATTTGTAAGAAGTTTTGTTTCTCCTGAAATTTGTAGTTCCGTATTCGTATCCGCTAACTAAACGAATTTGGATGAAAATTTACGTGTGAAATAATCTATTTATTCATAGGCTTACTTGTCATCCTGGAAATAGTAGTTAACTTAGGTAAGGTAACTTGTACAACTACATATATGTTTAATGACATTCAAGGCCTCTATTTATATAAATGTTCCTATTCATACAGGTTGCCTGGAGAGTTAAAAACTTAGTTAATCCTTATTTAAGTACTATTGTAATTATTTTATGTTTTTAATAAAGAGTTGTTGTTGTTGTTGTTGATGTTGTTAGGTGCAAGCCCATTAAAATTTAATTAAAACATTTTCTCAAGTAAGTAACTTTGCCATCCCCTAATATTATAAGTTTATCATAAGTAGGTACCTACTAACATTTCTATTGGGAAGAAGCCACCGCAAAGTTTTTGTGGCGGCTTTGTAAAAAGGCAAAAAAGTCTTTTCATCATTATTATTCGGTTGCTATGTCCAGGCGAAGGAAGTTGAACCGCAGTTAGGTAGGTACTTGTTCGACTAAAAGTTCCTGTTTGACCATTTACGAGTGGCATTGACAACGAGCGACTCACTCGGCTCGATGTGATTGAAATAATTAATCACTAATACCTATTAAAGCTACTTACTGTAAGATATTCTTATCTTAGTAACCAAATTAATATATTCCTGGCTAGATCGATGACATCATAATATATCATCTTCGATCATAATTTACCTAATTATGGTTTAGGACTTTAGGTTATTAAAAGTCCTGTAAAACATTTGCTTGTTAAATTTAATATTAATATTAATGTCATGAGTTAATTGTCATGAGTACTATGGTAAAGTTAGTCAATTGTTGAATAACGTAAAGATTTTTCTTATTGTTTTAAGAACATTTATAAACTTGTATTTACTTAAGTTTTAAAAGTACTTATCTGTACTTTCACCTATATATACTTATACATACAAAATGTCAGTCTGTATAGGTAGCAAACATCACATCTAACTTTCAGCACTTACTTACGTCCCTGTTAATAGGTAAATTGAAATGCCGTTCTCTCTTCTAACTACTATTCTGTTAGTACTAGTTAATAGGTAATAAGTAGTTAGTAGTACCTAACCAACCTAGTCACTTAATGATGCCTCAGAGACTAGTAAAGAACACGTGCCTGGTACAATAAAAACCTTCGCAAACAGGGTTTACTTAGCAATGTAATGTAATCGAGAGTTAATTAAACGACATTTTAATTTCATCAATGCGTAAAACATTTTCTTCCTGAATTTCTTACCAGTAAGTACTTTATGTTTTGACTAAGTGCTCCCCGCGGTGTTAATCATGGTTAAAAAGTAGCTTCATATATGTGCTATTTCAGATTATATTCTATCTCTATGATAATTTTCATCCAGCTCCGTCCAACCATCAAACCACACATCTGTCTAAACTTTCGCATTTATGATGGCTAGAGATATAACTTTGACTATGGTTATATTAAGAATTTATTTCTTAATATAACCATAGTCTAGTTAAGTCTAGACTCTAGATTCTAGAGCCTACACGAGCGGTCAGTTCGTAGCTTTGCACTCACTTTACGAACGTACCACTAGACTATAAAGTAATTAGGTACGTCCTGCAAAGTCAGCCCTATGTCCTTATCACTTAGTATCTATTTGTGCGTAGAAGCCTCACGTTTTAGGTTCCACGTGTCCACGTGACTATGTAGCAGAGCATTTAGCTAGTAAGCATCCACGAGAAACTCGATTCATTTGCATCCAGATCGATTCCACTGGAGTGAGTTGACTCAACTCCACCCTTCACTTTTACTTGTTTATTTGTTACTTGGGGTCCTTTATTTGCAATAGTCGGGCTTCTTTATGTTGGGCGTCGAAGGTTTTTGCCACTTAATCGTGTTTTTCTACGGTTTCTTGTTTGTTTAGGTTGGACTGGGTTTTGTTTGTCTTTTACGGTAATTAGATTTATTAAAGGACAAATTATTTAAGAAACCAAGTAGGTAGTATAGTTTTTTATTAATAATTGCTTCAGCTTCTTGCCTGTTCTTCTGGACGGTGGCTCTTTTTCGAACAAAGTGGTTTAGTCAATTCCATAACTTTAATGTTCTGTGTATCTTCGATTCCAAATTGGATATAGACATTTAATTTGATTTGATAGCTTGCACCTTCTGTTGTTCATATTGTACGAATAAACATTTGTATTTATAAAAAGATTTATAATTATAATATCTAGCGAACACTCTAAGTTAAAGCACAAATATATTATGCTCTATCTCTATGCAACTGCTGCAGTGGAGTACGCTGAACAAACAATTAAATTAAGAGAAACTCCGCTGATGTTATTAAGATTTTATTTGTTTTCCAGTACTGTAACAAACAATATAGTTAATTATTATATAAATAAATGAGTAATGTTTAGATTTTATGGGTTTGATATTTGATGATGATATTTAATGGATAGATTTACTCTATTTTGTGGAATAAGTAGGGTACATTATTAATTATAATTTTTAGGTAATGAACTACCTAGGTACCTATAACACGAACGTATTTTTACCCGACTGCGCAAGAAGGAGGGTTATGTTTTTCTAATGTGTGTATATATTTAGGTATGTTTGTGTAGGTTTTCTTTGGTAAACCCTACAGCCTAAACAACTTGAATGATATCGACATTTGAGGTGTCATTTGAATCGTCTTGATAGTGGAAGTGACATTATGTAGTGTAACATTTTAACTATATCAGACTACATTTTCCAAACGGGATTTTTGTTAATCTTTTAATAAAGTTACTAGTTATTTATTTCGATGAGCACAAAACTATGTACTTTATCGTATCTCAGTCAAAACTTTACTTTAAGTAAATAGCCACACCTACTTTCAAACTTACTTATACAAGTTTGCATTACTTAGAACACAAAATAAATAATACGAGTACGTAATAATAGTACTACGTCCTATAGCAATTTATAAACATACACACATAGGTACATATCGTCACGCCTTTCCCCCGAGGGGCTGGCAGAGGTGTAATACAACACCCACATTTCACAAGACGATATTCAGTCCCAAATGTGACAGGGGGCGAGCCTGTCGCCATACACCGTGCTCCAGTCATGTAGCAGATGACATACAATACGCACATATGTTCACACAATGAACTAATTGGTGCGTGCCGTCGGCTGGGTTCGAACCCGCTATACGTCCCTACCGCCACACCTATTTCGATGCAATTTATAAAACTGCATCGAAATAGATGTGGCTACCTAGAATCAAACGTTTTAGAAGAAATCCACCGTGCCAATAGAAACTAAAAAATCTTATCGTAAAAGTACTTAAAACTTCATTTCATGCCTTAAACAATGCTTTTTCAAAATTATGTACCTATAGAGTACTACTCGTACTTAAAACGGCAGCCTAAAAGATCTGTGACACCATTCGCAAAGGGATTGAAGAGCTTTGAAACTTTGCTGTAAGAAACTTCGGTAAAGAACTGGGTTGTGTCAACAGCCCCCTGAATGGAACTGGGGCGGCTGCTAATGACAGCTGCCCCACCTACTTGCTAATACAGCTGCTGGTTTGTGGAAGTTCAATTTCAGCTGTTAAAGCTAAATGTAAGTTAGCACAGACACCTTAAACAAGACTTTTTGAGAGAGATAGTGTGAGATTTCCTCTTGGGAACATCTTTTAGCCACAGAACTACAATTTGGTCGAGTCAGGCTCATCATATTGAGACTGCATGGTGCTTCTTGGACCAAGTTTTAACCTATTGCTTGACATTTGCTTTGATCCTAGGACATTAGAGAGACAATATTCCGAGTATTAGTGCACAAGAGCTAAGAGGATTTAATTTCAAACTAAAACTTTTTCAACGCGTGTAATAATAGTAATACATTAATTAGATTAAGTAGATTAAAGAGCCAACAGCCCCTGTTTTAAAAATTAAAATCTAGGCTCGTAATTCTACTTCTTTATTTAACCATTCCGCAGTAAAGCCAGGTGTTACCGGGGAACCTGCAGTGACCTGAAAAGCAATACATTTTCATTAAGCCTTCCCGGTACGCCCGCAAGTTTTTATAATTCACTCTGGAAAAGAGTTTTAAATTACTTTTTCTGTTGCTGTTTCTCGATTAACTTGACAAAGTTTAATAAATTTATTGAGGAAGAGTTATAGATTTTCAGCTGTAAGTAAGTATATACTAAAAACACCAGCAGTTGCCTAAAATTATTACTACCTAGGATGCGAGCACGGACGTATCAAATCGACTATTTTTACAAATTGTATAGAATTTGAATCTTCAGTTTAAAAGTAGGTCCTCGCACTTTTTTTCTACGTTCATGATCCTCGCGCACCTAGTTCTATTAGAAATACATTTAACAAAGCCACGTTATTATTATCACGTCGGGTCACCTATTTAGGAATAAACCGCAGGTCCATCGTCATTAAAATACACAGGATGTTGTTTGGGAGCTGCTGTATTTAATCGACGCTGGTACTAGACAGTCTGGACCTGCGTGCCAATAATTTGAGCTAGCCGCCATGAGCCCTCGGGCCGTCTCTATGAGCCGTCTGCTGATTACTAGAAGACAATCAAACCATAAACCATGATCCAAAAAAACGAGGTCTAGCATTCCGGGAGCAAACACATAATGACGTTACTCGTCATTGTCATTCATCTCTTTCGAACTATTTGTAAATGACTTAATTCTGTCTTGCTTAAGCATCGATTGACGTCACTATGTGTTGCGCACGTGACCGGAATGCAATACCTAGCGGAGTATATTATTATACATGCCATAAACTAAAAACTAAAACTCTGTGGCGCATAGGTGCTACAACGTTATTTCCACTCTGTCCCGTTTAGTCAAGTTGTTAGAGTGAGTTTAAAAAACGATACAATTTTAGTCAAATTGTTTTTGACAGCTCGCCAGTAAGTTAAATGTCAACCTGACACTGACATTTAAATGATGACACGTAAATAATCGCACTATTAAAATTCGGTGAACATGGGCCTAACGACCTTAAAATCGTTTCATTTCACTGATGTGGCTTTTACTATGCGTATTAATTTCACGGTAGCCTATTTTGAATCTGAAAAAAATTGGATTTATGTATTGATGGAAATACATTTTAATATTATCTTTATTCAGCGCTTGTGACGTCAGAGCTCATCGAATGATTGAGTATGCCAACAAAACAATCGTGTTTTTTGTTTTCTATTTCAATAAATCTTTCTACAATTCAAAATTATTTTAGGAAAACACTTTTGAAAAACGATAGTGGAAATTTACGGGCAATTTTTCATGTTTTCCATTGAAATGCATGTTTACGGAAAATATATATTCAAAGAATCACTTACAACAACTAAATGTGTTGTTTGTTTACTATATAGTTGTAGGTACACGAACTCAAAAATCATAATGTATAAAATTATCCCTCCAATGAACATGAAATGGTGATGACGATTCTAGCCTAAGGTACCTACTCGGAGTTCGACTTTTTTACAAGCTGGAGGTCCTAGGTTCAATTCGCGGCCTGGCAGATGATAATTGTGTCTGGGTGTTAGTTGAGGGGAGCTATGAGTGTGAAACATTATTTACTTATTTATTTTATCTTAAAATTAGATAAAGTTTCAACAGTGAACTCATATCGGGGGACCCGGCCATAACCTATCTATCTCAATTGTATTTGTAACAAGTATAAATTAAAATAAAATAAAAAACCACGACATCGATTTTCAACAACACCGATTTTCATCAAAGATAGCTAAGAATTTTAGTATGGAAACTGACACACAGTATGATTTTTAACACGGGAATTACTCACGTACGATATTAGTCGATTATTATTAGTCGACTAATCGTACGTGAGTAATTCCCGTGTTGTAAATCATAAATAGCTAAGAATACTCCCGAATAATTCACCTTTTAAACAAAAAAACAAAATCAAAATCGGTTCATCCGTTCGGGAGCTACGATGCCACACAACACACACACACACACACACACACAGAGAGAGAAAGACACGTCAAACTTATAACACCCCGTCGTTTTAGCGACGGGGTTTATAGAGTAATCTTTTACAAAATGATTCCTTTATTTCCTCGTCTTGGATCATTCCACTCGTTTTAATCAGATGGTTCATGGTTTCCTTGATTACTCGCGATTGTTGTAAGTAATGTCACGAGCGAGTTATCGCGCGCGAGAACGTGACCCGATACTTTATCATCAAAAGCATTGAGTTGTAAATAGGTAGGTATCCTTTTGTATATATACAACAACAACAACAACTCTTTATTAAAAACATAAAATAATTACAATAGTACTTAAATAAGGCTTAACTAAGTTTTTAATGGGCGGCCTTATCGCTCAAAGCGATCTCTTCCAGGCAACCTGAATGGACAGGAACATTTATAAAAGTTGAGGCCTTGAAAATTCTAATACTAATACAATAGTAATAATCTACTTAATACATAATTTTACAAGACGTAAAAAATAATAAGATAAAAATAATAAAAATACACAAAATAAATACTAATAAGTAGACGAAATAAATATAAAATAAATACTTTAAAAATGTTTAAAAATAAATGTCACTAATAAATAAATAAGTAGTTTTTTTTTTTTATGGATGACTATATGCTGTTGGCCACTGAGGCCTCGACAGCGTACCGGGCATTAGGCAAGCGCAGATGGCGCAGGGCCTCAATTAAATAAGTAGTGCGACTTTTGTGACATACATACGAGTATCTCACTATCTTTCAAAACGGCTATTGTTTTGAAAGATAGTGAGCCTTGACACGACTCTTAAAGACGTCAAGCGAAGGAGCACGCTTAACGTCGATAGGTAGGTCATTCCACAAAATAACTGCTTGAAATGTAAAAGAGGAGGAATAAAACTTGGTTCTGTGTGAAGGAATGGCTAACTTAAGATTCTCTGCCGATCTTAAGGAAAAAGGATACTTGCTGTAATATTATATGTATATGCTGTATTATATGCTGTATAATTACCTGGGATTACAATAATTACTTATATACGAGTATAAGTAGGATAGGATATCTAAGATATATTTTGTATCCAAAAACCTTCCTCGTCATATAATGTAACTAATTATCAAATTTCTTCAAGGTCCGTTTAGCCCTTTAGCCGTGAAAAGCCTGCAAACGACAGAGTTAATTTCGATTTTATAATATTATCCTACATTATAAACGCGAAAGTTTGTAAGAATGGATGGATGGATGGATGTTTGTTACTCTTTCACGCCAGAATAGCTAAACAGATCTGGATGAAATTTGGCACAAAGATAGATTATTATCTAGAATAGCACATAGGATACCTTTTAACCGCGGGTGAAACCGCGGGGCTCAGCTAGTAAATAATAATTTAAAAAAATATTATGGATTTATGTCAATGTCACAGAGTAATAAGATTAGTAGGTATTATTATTGTCGATTCATGGCTGGGTATATGCCTCTTCTCCCTTGCGTCAGGGTTACCGCGAGTTTTTAAGAAAACAACAGTCTATTAGATTGTATTAATTTTAAGTAGATACTTACTATTATATTCCTTGTTTACTCCGTTAAAAATACCCAAGCGCTAGCTAGGCAGACGGAAAAAAATGGCTATTTTCCAAAACGACGAAACTAAAATTACACACCGTAGTACTAAATCTTCAATTTTATTAATTGTATATCATTCTTTACATTGTTTATGTAGGAAATGTAATAAGTAGAATATTATCTAACCATACCATTTTAGCGAATGCGAAAGTTTGTTGGTTACGCTAGGAAAGCTCCAGCAGCTGAAGCTCCCGCGAGGAGGTTCTAGGTTCTAGGGGACCAGCGTTGTCGGGGTCGCAGAGGAATACGGAAGCGTGCCTTTTGCACTGACGAATTGGCGCAAAGATTAAACACTAGGAACTAGAAATCAGGTTTTTTAATGGGAATGACTAGGGCGGAGACTCCCACATCACCACACTGCTCCCCCCGGAGCATACCACCCCGCTCCGGGGGGAGCAGTGTGGTTATGTGGGAGACCTTTAAAAGGTTTTCCCTGGGTTAAAAAAAAGGAATGCTCCAGCAACCTCGTACGAGTACTTGTTTAGAAGCATTAGACGTCGCAAGCTGCGGGCGAACCCCAAGTCAGTACGGGGGGCCTACATGACATCTAATTGCCATGATTGTGACGTTTTGGTCCATGATGGCGCAGCGTCAAAAATATAAAATATATGGGGGGCTGAGCTACCCATGTCCGTAGGAGTGTACTCTATTCCGATTCCCTATATACACGTGGTCCCCGGGTAGTGCTAACCGGGTAGCAAACTCTGGTGGGAGGCTTCGGCCGTGGCTAGTTACCACCCACCGGACCAAGCCATGCCGTGAAATGACCTAGTCGTGTTTCGGGATGTAGTCCGGTGTAACCGTTCCGAAGACGGGTCTGAGCAGAAGCGCTCTTGTAGCGCCTCACTCAACTGCCGTCTTTGAACTTCTTCCTTCAAGGCTAGAGTGAATGAGTACCTTATAGGTCGTCGTGCTTTATCTTAGACCACACCGTCGCTTAACATCAGGCGAGTTAGTGGTCAAACGCCGACCTATTCTACATAAAAAAAAAAAAAACGTAACTATCATGGCAATTAGATGTCCTGGTAAAGGAATTCTTGTTCGTAATTCACCCAATTTGGATGAAAGCGGCAAGCATATAATTGCTCATGCCCTTGATCAAGGGCTAAACTTACTATTTTATTATCTTAAAAACGAACTGTCCCCAATGAAACCGTAGGACAGAGCCAGTAGTACAACACTCGGCGTGTAATGTTGTTTCTGGATGGTAGCCAAGAGGGGACATGAAAGCCGCCGCCGGGCCAAACCCGAGTGGTCTACAATACGTATTATACCCAGACAATATGTACTTGTTTACGAATTTACGTCGCTAGTTACGTACTCACGTCGTAGAGGTACTTTACGTCGTTCACAAGTCGTGCACTCATGGATGATTAATAATGTACTTTGACTCAAACACCAAAGCATTAATTCTATTTATCATTCTACGTCACTTCAAAAGACGATCAAAATTAGGAAGCTCATGGTTATTACATTTAAACCCATAATGAGTTCCAGTTTCATTTTATTGTTTATGGACCAAAGCGTTAATAAATGTTATCTTATCTTATCGTCACAGAGTAAATGCTATAAATATAACAACAATAACAATAATGTGAGCTAACAATGCTGTTTGTTAACCTATTCCCAACTAAACGAACTGGCTGGTCTGATCTTGATCCAACATAGCAAGGAAGGTGTTGATATTATGAACTGAGCGAGCTACTTGTTATCTCGGCAAAAAAGAGGGTAGCGAAAAATCGCAGTGTACACAATGTAGGCCTATGATGAAGGGGTAAACAGGTACGCGAGCCCTCCGAACTAGGAATTCTCCAGTCGTAAAGCTTTCTACTCCGACGTAGACGTACGTCAATGAGTAAGTAGCTAAGGGTGTTCCTAGACGGGCGATATTTTTACTGGCCCGGTAATTTTGCGACCATATTTTGAGTGTGGTCCGGTCGTAAAGTCATACATACATTTCTAGCATAACTGGTGATGACCGAGCTACAGTCGGGAATATGGCCAGTATTACAGTGCAGTAAAAATATGGCCTGGGGCCCTATTCGGAGATTTGAGATTTGCATCTCACTTTGTTTCGTCCTTGTTGCTCTCGTTTGAAACGTCATAGGTGTGAAAGTGACCAAGATAAAATCTCATCTCATCTCACGCGCAGGAATAGCCCCACTGTGTAGGAGCGCCCTAAGAGCCGTCTCATTCTTAATTTATTCTGTCAGGCCAGTGTTGCCAGGCCAGCATTACAGTGAAAATATGGCCCTTCTAGGAGCACCCTAACGCACGCCTGACGTACCAATATCTCGGCGCACATTATGAATGCTACGTCAGACCCATGACGGAGAACAGTTGACATTGCACTAATCATTTTCCTCTATAGATCTTAGGAAGTTTTTGTTTCACGTTAGTTTTTGTAAATTCACTTTTTGACGTGACAACTTCTAATAAATCGATAAACGCCGGTTGCACGTTTGAAAAAGAACGACTCGTTGTCTAGTTACGCTCATATTGTAACGTTACGATCGGAGCGAGAGCGCTACACGAGCGAGCGAAACCACAATCAGCTTGCCGCATCTATCTTTCTTCTACTCTTCTTTTGTTATGACGTTGTTACGTTAAGCTGTCGACCGACTTTACAGCAATTTTTTTCTTTCGGTTTCCTATTTTCGTAAAAAAAATTCAGAGAAAAAATATTCTGTTGCTCTAACAGCTGCTAGCATCGACGTCATGCCGCCAAAGCTGTGATCTATCGTCCATACATGTTATGTAAACCATATTTTGTTGGGCTGCCATCACACCTGATGATAAGCAGTGATGCGGCCTACGATATAGGCACTTACTTCTTTTGGCAATAAATTATTTTATGTTTGGTGCTATCTTTATTAATGTACCTACCCTATATTATTACATGATGACATATTAATAATGTACGTGTATTACATACAAATTACAAAATAACATATCGTGACGCCTTTCCCCCGAGGGGGCTGGTGGAGGTGTAATACAATACCTACACTTCGCCGGACGGTATTCAGTTCCAAATGTGACAGGGGGTGAGCCTGTCGCCAAACACTGGGCTCCGTCATGTAGCAGATGACATACAATACGCACAAACAAATAAATAATTTATTCATTTAGGGTAATCCTTTTAAATCGCGGTTTCAGTAAAATCTCGACCCTAATAGATTTCCACCAAAAGGGTGACTAAGAAATCGTTCATAATGAATCGGGTCAGTTTCCAGAATTCTGCAAATGAGCTGTTTCAGAGATTCGGGTTGAATATAAATAAACGGGTCGCGTTAGGCCAGGGTCACACTGCAGGTGGATTACTTGGCTCGCCCAAACCGCCCGCCGAAAAGATGTAGGCGCCACCTACATCTTTTTTCTATCTTTAGTTGCAATAATCTGTACAAGATGGCGTTAGTTTATAATGAAAATAATCGTTGTCTAATTTGTAAATGGTTTGTCAGTAATTCTCAAAAGACGCAATTGCCCCACAGACGCATTTGCCCCAGTTGACTCCATGGGTTGGTTAGCTTTGGAATTAGAGCGCTCTATCTGATTCTAGACCCATTGTGTCTCTTCCTAACACTCCCATGTCAATCTCAATGACATTGCACGACAGATGACGAAACTAAGTGTACCTGAGAAAAAGCTCACTGCGGTATAGCCCTGGCTTTACTCAGTAGAAGTATCTGCATCACTTTACTGAACCCGGAAAACCGTTTGATGTCTCCCTTTCCTCTACAGGAAAAGTTCATGAGTAAAATATTAAGAGTGCTATTCGTAGAAGAAAAAAAATAACAGCCTCTTTACACGATCTTCGAGATAAAATAATTTCTATTTCGGGAAAAACTCTCACCACATTGATCGTTGTTTATTTTGAATTCGCAGCCCTTAAACTGCTTTCTGTCCACAATTCGACACATCTACTTTTACATCACTTTCGACCCGACTGCGCAAGACGGAGGGTTATGTTTTTCGAATGTATGTATGTATTAATTGTATGTGCGTATTGTATGTCATCTGCTACATGAATGGAGCCCGTTGTATGGCGATAGGCTCGCCCCCTGTCACATTTGTGTCTGAATATCGTCCGACGAAGTGAGGGTGTTGTATTACACCTCTGCCAGCCCCCTCGGGGGAAAGGCGTGACGATATTATATGATACTAGCTGCGCCCCGCGGTTTCAACCGCGTTTAAAACGTATCCTATGTGCTATTCTAGACTATAATCTATCTCTGTTCCAAATTTCATCCAGATCTGTTCAGCCGTTCTGGCGTGAAAGAGTAACAAACATCCAAACATCCATCCATCCATCCATCCATACATACAAACTTTCGCGTTTATAATATTAGTAGGATATATGTAAGTATTTATATATGTGTGTGGGTTTTTATGTATGAGGTTTCTTTAGCACGCTCTACAGCCTCATGAGCTCAACAGCTTCATGGATTTCGACAGGTTGTTTGTGAGGTGTCATTTGAATCGTTTTGATAGTGGAAGTGACATTGGGTACAACATTTCGCAGCCAAATTTTTTGTGTATATTCTTATAATAATGTTACTTGTTCATCTATTTTTCATGTAACGATAGATAATAATTTCACGTAATTACTTCATTTCGTTTTGTAGTAAATAGCTGTGTATGGGTTTGGTTTAGGTAACTTTACAATAATGTATTACAAGCGTAACCTAATTACTCTTTTCAAAAATAATCCAAATCAAAACACTATAAATTAAAAATCAAAAGTCTCTCTACATTCATTACCAGCTGATTCGCAGCGCTAAAAATATCTCACACGAAACGACCACTTCATTCTATTTCTGTTACTGCAAATAGATACAATAGAAACAGACTCTTATGTAGATGTTACGGGCAACTTGATTAACCGGGCAGCATTAATATAGACCGGTCATTATATTAAATAATGAGCAAGAGCGTTTCTCGCCTGACTCCTCTATCAGAGCAAATCCGACTTTGATAGGTTATGTTAAAATTGTTTTTAGCGAAACCAATCAAAGTCGAACCCGAAACCTTAATTAAAACTGAAATGACTAGGCTAAGTTTTCAACGTTGTCGATCCAAGCCATTTTGCCTAAACAGACCGGTCATTATTCTCTGTGACCAGACTTCTCAAATTGCCCGTAACATACTCGTAGTAGGTACATACCCATACATTTCACTCTCACATCTATTTGTAAAGTTTAGCTATTTCCAAGCTTTTGTTAAATTCCAACAACAATTTCTCGACTATTAGAAACAAACAATGAGTATTTAATTGACCCAATACATCCATAGAATAAAGGTTTATTTTAGTTCTATCAGTCAAACCTACGCACTCTAACATTATTTATGTACTATAAAACTGTATGATACCGTTCTAAAGTTAATTGTCGATACAATTTGTATTGATAACGAAATAACAACAAACTCCCGTTTTTTTTTCTCTACTCTGCTAACTATAAATTAGCCTATTTACAAATAAAACAGATCGAGGTTGTTCAACTGCCAAATGTCGCGAAACTGAAATTTAAATCACTCCGGAAGCTCTTGTTTTTATGATCGCCACCTGCTTCTTGGTTTTACTTTGTAATGTTATTATATTCAGTGGTTTTACAGTTTTATAGTCTGCGAATGGAACTTCAAAGATCTAATAGATTAGTGAAAACAAATATCTTTTGATTTTCAGACTTATGTAATGTTTCAACGGAATCTTTATCGCTCTGTTTATTGTAGTCGTGGCGTAGGTCTGCTATTATGGCCGGTCTCTACAAATTTACAAATCGGACATGAAACAGTCAGTCTTCGGTTAGTAACAGCGAGTTGAACTTGCAAATGAGCACTACCGTGTATCGGATGACTCGCAAAACTGTGGGTTCTGTATGTTTTGGATGTCCTAGAGTCAGCAAATTTACATATTTGCCGTTAGTATGCTGTTCTGTAAAACAAAAAGATTGGCACCTTTGATTAACTGGAAATATGCTGCATTTTTCGCCCATAGAATCTGCCGTCCTAGCCTCCAGCCTATTCAGCTTGCTAGTAAATCTACCACTGCCTAAAGTAACAATATTCTAACGAATTATGTCAGGGACAATCTGGAAATGACGATTTAGTAGATTACTTGCTCGCTTCGACATTTTGAGGATAAAAACGAATCTATCGACAAGGCCACGAAACGCCCAACATCACTCACTCAATAATCAAATTCTGCGTTTTCCTCAAATATTCGATCGAGCTGCAGGATGTTTTATAAAAACAGACAAACATTATCATCTATCTGCAGTTGTCAAGTAAAAAGTGACCGGTGTTTTCCGAACAAATGCAAGGTTAGGATGATTCCTGTTGAGTCAATATTGAATCATATAATAAACACGTTGACTGAAACATTCTGAAAATTTCGGTTGAGTGATTCAGAGCTTGGAATAATTTGATGATTCGTTCCGATTCAAGTTTCTAAAGTTTAATATAATCTCTATCACATCTCTTCTCTATCTCATCTCTACATAGTATAAAAAGTCGCTTTTTCTGTCTCTCTGTCTGTACAGTGTCAGACATGATTAGGTACCACGCTAACAACGCTAACTCCTCCTAAACCGCACGCAACAGATTTTGATGCGGTTTTCACTATCAATTATTTTGTTATGGACGGAAAGTTTATACGTACCTACCTTGTGAAGCCAAGGCGGAACACTAGTATTATTTATAAGTCATGATATTTATTTAAAAAATTTAAACTGAATTGAGTTGAAAAATTTATAAAAAATTGAAGCGATGATAGCCTAGTTGGAAAAGGCCCGCCTCTCAAGCCAGAGAGAGCGGGTTCACACCCAGCCGACGGCACGCACTAATTTGTTCATTGTGTGAACACATGTGCGTATTGTATGTCATCTGCTACATGACTGCAGCCCGGTGTATGGCGGTAGGCTCGCCCCCTGTCACATTTGGGACTGAATATCGTCCGGTGAAGTGTGGGTGTTGTATTACACCTCTGCCAGCCCTCTCGGGGGAAAGGCGTGACGATATGTTATGTTACATTTATAAAAGTACTTCCCTGTTTTGTATTTGTGTTCCGCACAACACAGTTTTGCAAGCATTAAGCTTTTTAATAAACTATTACTTATCTTCGACTTTAAACGCATACTCGATTACTTTGGGCATGCACTAGATGAAATGATGATGATGATGGACTCACTCGATTAAATGATGATGAATGTCTTTGTCTTCTTCACAAGGAACTGTGTCGTCACCTACTTAAAGCAACATATCTCAGTAGTCATTTATATTCACACAGTCATACTTGCGTTATATGTAGCGTTATTTTATATGTATGTATGTATATACTTGATGTCCTCACCTATAGGGCTAGTTAATAAATACCTATCCTTTTATATTTGTAGCGAGGTACTAGCTAAAAATAGCTCTTAGCCAAGAAAAATACGATTTCTAAAGGCCTAAAGATGTCCGTTTTCAGCGAGTCGTTTTTATTTTCCCCAGATTATGCCTGTGATATTAAGTCTACGATCCTTGTGTCGGTCTCGGAGGCTACAAGTGGGACTTAGGACGGCTTTGGGCAAAATCTGATGAATATTCACTGCTTTGGAACCGCTGCTATACAGTAACAGCAGTAACAGAACAAAGCATTTTTATAACTACTCAGCTAGATTATCAACTAGATAATCCAATAATAACAAAAAAATATCATTTTTGTTCCTGTCACTGGTAAATCATTTTTGTCAACGAGATTGACAGCAACAAGAATAAAAAATATAAACATATCTTACTAATATTAAGAATATAAACGCGAAAATTTGTAAGAAATGATGGATGGATGAATGGATGGATGGATGGATGGATGTTTGTTACTCTTTCACACCAGAACGGCTGAACAGATCTGGATAAAATTTGGCATAGAGATAGATTATGGTCTAGAATAACACATAGTATACTTTCATTCTCGGGTGAAACCGCGGGGCGCAGCTTGTATAGGTATACTCGTATAACTACCCCAGAATAATCTTGCAGGAGCTTATTTTCAGCATTCTCTAAGCATGAGCTTTAAATTTGTAAAAAAACTGAGTTTCCCGAATTCTTTTTGATTTTTTTTTTCGTCTAATGAGTTATAACCCATCAGGCAACTATCAGATACTAACACCAATCAGCCAATTCGCCCATTCATATTAAACCTTAAGAGTCCGGCGACCACTTTAGAGTACCTTCGCATTGGCTTAAGGTTTTCCATAACCATTTCGTCTAGAAGAAGATGACGAGCGAAGAGAGCAAGTAAAGATACTGACGAGCCTTTAAAGTTACAGAGTGACAAAGTGGAATTTAATTTTTTTTATGACTTTTGCACTTCTCTAATCATTCTTAAATAACTAAGAATGTCCCTAGTACTATGGATTTATTTAAAATCTAATGATGTAGACAACCTCCCTATGTAAAAAGATTTTTGATTTGCTTTGTCTATCTATTGAATAATTCAATCAAAAATGACCCCTTACAAATGCGGAAATTTTTCATAGTTCTATTTTCGCTTGAGAACGTTTTTTAAAAAAACCAAGAACATAGGGGCGGAGATATAGTTCATTTAATTGTACATGCTTAATTTCATCATAATCTGACAAATAGTTGTCAAGAAATTTGAGAAGCGCGTTTGTATGGAAATTTCAGAACGTCGCGGCCCTCTTAACACTCAGAACATAGTATGTTCCGCAAACACTTCTATATGATATGAGTTCTCTGAGAGAGCCCTAAAATAACAATCGTAACACCGTCATTGTTACTACTGAAAATCGGCTTTACGCTTCATCGAGGTATATTTATGGAAATCAGTAACTGTAGGCGTGAAGTCAATGACATTAATTCAGGAAGCCTTATTTAGATCACCGACCCATGGCAAATAAGACGGGCATCATGTCACACAAAAAATAGTATTGATAAATGAAAACAGCCATAATTAATTTGACGAGTCCATTTAAGAGTACCTATTCTCTAAATTTTATTTGTGACAGCATAGCAAATATAACTGTAAGTTAATATAACAATTATTTTAAGAAGCGTTCTTTTATACTTACCATTTGTTAACAAACATACATATATACACATATCGTCACGCCTTACCCCCGAGGGGAATAGAACACCCACACTTCGCCTGTCGATATTCAGTCCCAAATGTGACAGGGGGCGAGCCTATCGCCCTATTCGGATATTTGAGATTTTCATCTCACCTTTTTTCGTCCTTGTTGCTCTCGTTTAAAACGTCATAGGTGTGAAGGTGACCAAGATAAAATCTCATCTCATCTTAGCTCCCCAGCTATTCCTGCGCGAGATTCCTAGCAGGGAGCAGGGGTGCTCCCTCTGGCTTGAGAGGCGAGTATTCTCCGGCTAGGCTATCATGGCTTATCATTTTTTTATATGGATGATATTTTATTCTTACTCCCCTGCAATATCTTAACAATAAAAGGCATTTCTGTATTTTCTAAATTCACATGCTGTGGCGGGGGGAAGCTGCAGCTTGTACGCAATGCGCTCACAAACCAGCTTTTATTAAAATATGATGCGGATGCGTAAACATACTTCGCACAAGCAATTCACAAATTAGGAAAATAATTAAACAAGAATATGTATCCACCACTGATATTTTGGCTGCCGTATAGGCTTATTTCATCACTAACGTAGATGTAGCTGCGTTTCTTATATTCTTATGTTTTATTGTGTTAAACTTTTTTATTGATTTTTTATTTTATTAAATAAAATAAATAAATTCGGGACACTTCCACACACGGTCGCCTGACACCAAACTAAGCAAAGCTTGTACTATGGCTGCCAGAGACTGATATACATACTTAGATATTTTTAAATACATACTTAAATTGATATTAGCACCCAGACATAGAACAAACACTAATGTTCATCACATTAATGTTTGCCCTAGGTGGGAATCGAACCCACGCCCCCACGCTCAGAAGGCAGGTTCACTACCAACTGGGCCACCAAGGCAGCCTATTTACTTTATTGTACTTTCTTCTTACTATTGTTTTCTTACTTTTTGATTTTTAATGGCAGGTATTAACTTGTATTTTCATATTGTTTTAGTATTTTTCTTATTTTCTTTTATAAAGGACAGTGCATGGAATTACGACCGTACGTCACTCGCCATAGAGGGTTACACTGAAAATCAGCGTCGCAGTAATCTGTGGCAATAGGCTATGTTGTCCTTTTCGGCTTTACCCTACACGCAACTAAATTTAGTACGTCTATTAGTTAAGTTAATATAATATTTTTTATAATTATGTAAATTGTGTACCTTTAATATTTATAATTTTTGTCATAATGTATCTATTGTATAAGTGTGTGTGGTGTAAGTCAAATAAATAATTTTCTTTCTTTCTTTTCTTTTAGGCGTTACACAACAATCATCTCTTGTACTCAGATGTTGCTACCCTAATAACGACCAATGACATTCGCATCTACGAACTCCTAAGGCACTGCTGTTAAAAATCACATTGAAAAAGAACACAAAATAAGTTTATACCAACAGGTACACCTTAACTACAAGATAAAAGTGCTAACAGCAACCGAATTGGGGTGCTTCCAGGTAGATTTACAACAAGTACCCACTAAAATCTTGTACTCATTTTTATCTCTACCTCAATGACGATAACCAAACCGAATGTGCCCATTCTACCCTTAATAACGTTTCCAGAGCTCATTTAATAGCACCACCCTGTATTCAAATAGCTGCACCTAATTCCCTGGAACATTCCCTGGATTTCCATCAAGCTCGGAGGGCGTCGGCCCCATTAGGACATTAAGGGATGGCAAGTTTGAGTATAATTTGAAAATGTTCTCTGCGGCTTTGCTACATACATAGACAGACGAAATATAAGTATTCTGTGGTTACATTGTATATTTATACTCAACTAGCTGCGCCCCGCGGTTTTACACGCGGTCAAAAAGCAGCCTATTTGTTAATCCAGGGCTTAAGACTTAATTTGGTATGGAGGTATCCATACCAAATTTCATCAAAATCCATCCGTTTGAGCGTAAAGACGTTACAAACATACACACTTACACACTCACAAACTTTCGTTTATAATGTTAGTGCGGTTGTCTTCGCCCAACATTTTGTTTTCGATCAATGTGAATAATAATTGTGACATCATATTGAAGTGATTCATTTATTGCCGAAGCAAATGTTAAAATATTCAACGGTTTTCATATAGCTTTAATTTTATGATAATTGGAGTCGTCTCGTCTGCCTTTTTTGTAGACGTTGATTTTTTTCTCAATAGTCAAGTTTTTAAATCATTAACCGACTTCAGGAGGTGATTCCTTATCAATTCATCGGAATCTTTTTTTTTTCATTCAATATTTGTGATTCCGCGATAAACTGTAGGCGCACTGTGAATGACATTTTTTACTAACAAAAGGTTTCATTATCTACAAGACGTCTACAGGCTGTTAATAAAGTTTTGATCATTTACAAGAACTCGAACGGCGGCGTCAAGAATTCAACGAACTGTCATTTGGAATATTATTCAAATTGCATTTCAATTTGAAATTGAGTATCGTCAACGAGCCAATCGTATTACCGGCTGTCGGTTCGCAATATCGTGCCATAGCCAGAGGCGTGCCTTCCGAACGTTTTACGAGAATTTTATGAACGAAAAGTTCCGTTTTTGTGGATTTTGTACATTTTCGTGATGATTTGACCGTCTCTGTCCTTAGGGTTCGAGGGCGTTGTCCTAGAAAATACCGCTTTGAACCTCCCTTTATTTTTCCAATTGGATAGACAGACATCGGGTTGACATTTAACCACAGTCCCTTCCGCAAACAAATACCTCTATAAAATATCTATGTAAGATCTACGCCAGCGACTTAATAATTTGGAAATAAGAGACAATGTCCAAAGACAAAGCAATCACAGCCAATAACCAGATTTTGAGGTTATGAACTTTGAGCTATACCACATCCCGTGGAGATCTTAAAGGTGGAGTGAGAAGGTTCCAGGTGGGCTGTAAATTTTGTAACCCATCATTAAAATGAGTTTCATAGTTTTCGTCATCGTTCCAAAAGTTTACTCAATTCATTCTAGTTATATATTTTTTTAATTTATCATCGGCTTCGGACTCGGCGCCATGATTTCCGTTCGTGTTTAAGCCTTGAATATTCGCCAAATGCGTCTATTCAACTCGTAATAGTGAAGAAGCTATGGACCCTACCGATATGAAAAAAATATCACCAATAAGATCATTCTGTTACCTATTAATTATTCTGATTAAAATATTATATTACTTACTAGATTGCGAGTAAAAAAATATTAAATGGACGTTGTTTTCGTTCTCATGGCGTGCAATACCGTGCTTTCGGAGATTACGTTACCATATATTTTTACACCTTCGGATAGGAAATTAAAAATATGATTGATCGTCCTTTTACCATATTTTTAGAGCTAAAATTGAGTTAGTTTAGTAATATTTTGTGTTATTTTGAAGTATTTCGTCAGATCACGTGACCACTGACACCCGCGAGCTCCTTTGCGGGGGACGGGCCAGTCGGCGCTAGCGCCTCACGAAGGATGGACGTACTCGCCTTGCCGAAAAATATTTTCACATTTTTTTTTTATTTGTACGCAAATCATCAATTAAACAGTGCTTAATTATCCAGAGACAATCAAAAAAAGTAGTTTTTCAAGACATTTGATAAGTTTTTAGTGACTTTACTACTAGTGAAAATATTTGGACAATAATTGATCGCGTTGTGAGTAGAGGGTACAGAAGGTTGATCCGATGAAAATGGGAGATGTCACCAAGGCAGCTAGGCGTAAGAAAAAAATTGGACTCCAACTAGCTAAGTGGTAAGTACCTACCTACCTATTAATATTTAATTACCACATAAATATTTTTACCCGTTTGTTCTTATTGTGTAGACTGAAGTGACTAACCCTAGTGTCTGAGTTTTTAGTGGCATATGATTCGGTCTGACGTTTGTTTTCCTGATAAAAATAATAGAAAACTACAGACGTGTCCTCCGACCTATGTTAACTCTCAGGGCTTCACCGTCCATTACACCTTATTGCGATGATTGTTGGATTTACCCGCCGACGCTGTGCGAACATGAACCTTATTTTGCTGTGATACGAGCCGCGGTCGCGCAGCGTCGTGCTGTACTACAATCATCACGCCACGGCACGGGCCCCATTGTACATGTTGCTCATGATAATTATCCAAGTGCAAGACTTGTCAGAACTGTGTTTTTGTTTTGTTATGTACAAATGTACCTATATGTGTCATATTTGTACATTGCACAGGGTTATCGGTATAGGGTGTACTAAGCCAAACGGGGGTCACTGTACTCTTCATTATAAACAACGATTACTTTTTAAACTTTTTTATTTGTAAATTAAATCGGGGAAAAAAGCATCTGCTTACATTTTGTCGACGATCGATGAGCTTTTTGTATGAAACAGCTGTTTTTTTTCCTCGTGATTTCATTTGATTCAATTATTCACAAAAATTATACTAAGGTCAATATACCTAAGCCATTTCAAATTGAAGCTGTGGCATACTTGCTGATGCCCCAACACCTAGTTAATAACAGAAATGGGGAGTATTCTATAGTTAATAATAATAAGTAATCCTTCTTGAACAATCTGGTAAAAATAAAATAATGATAATTATTATGTGTACTTACGATGTCAATATCGGAAAGCGGTCGTTGCGTGCGAACGGTGTAAATGACTAATACTAATTTTTGTTTTTGGTATAGCACATTTCCTAAACTAACCTACCTAAACTAGAAACAATCACATTTTTATGTTATAGCTGACCAAGCACGGTCCGCAATACATTATTATTTTTAGCAGTGTAGTAAGCATATTTTTCTAACTTATCCTGGTTTGTTAACCGACTTCAAAAATTAGGACGCACTCAATTACATTGTATAAATTTTACTAAATGTTTGTTGCAGCATAACTTCGTTATTTACTCATTTATTTTTTATTTGAAAGAATATGCTTACTAACACTCTGATCAGTCACTTTGATCAAAATAAAGTATTTTTTAGTAAAAAATAATATTTAATACAAAAAGTCAAGCATTTGCATTCAGAAAGTAGTGTTCCGAGTCATGGCCATTGAATTCGATAGAAAAGTTATTACATTTTCTTACAACAATAACCGAGCGAGAGATCGTTAGCGAGCGAAGCGTCTATGCTTCAGATTCGACGAAAATGCTTTCGTATGTCCGAATTCCGTCTGGATTTCTGTCCGGATCTCTGTCCAGACCTGTCTTAATCACGCATTTCTTAACCTATTCTCTTGAAACTTTGTGAGTAAGTCCGATATTTAAAAAGAATTTTCTTGTCTAGGCGGTTATTGGAAATTTTTCAATATGGCAGAGATGTGATTAAAAAAAAGATATGGAGATATATCTTTTATTAATATAGCATAATTGGAAAATTTCCAAAAAACCTTTTTGACGAGATCACCAGCTCACAGAGTCACTATTGTATGTATTGTTATTTATTTATATTTATTATATACAACAATTTCTTTGGTAACTGATACCAACCTGCATCTAGTCTTAATACTTAGTTATTTTAATTTAGTCTCTATTGCATGAAGAATAGAATAATAATATATTTTAAACTGGGATTATAGATTGGTAATTGTTTTATATTTTATGGTATCATGGAAAGAGACAAACGAGACGCTTTGAGTAATATGAATATTGTGTAATTAATATCTTTAAATTGCTTTATTTCATTTTTTCAGAAACAGAGATCAATGAAATTATCAAAATTTAAACACAAGCGTTCAGCCAACAACAAATGCGAGTACTGAACTAAGGTGAGTTAAAAGACATTTAACATCTTATATTATTAGGGTGACAAGCATAGTGCATAGTCAGAGCTATGCCAAATGAAAATGCTATTGCTGAAGTTGTCGTATGTCCGGCGTCCAGCGTCTGATTGCACGGATGTCCGATTGTTTTCCTCTACAGATCGCATTTCTCAACCGATATTTGTGAAATTTTGTAAATTTAGGTTTTATTTAAAATAGCGGATATATGTATTTTGTGAGACGTTGCTCATAGAGCCACTACTTGTAATCAGAGTGGCGCTGAACTGCTATGGGCATGCGTGACGCCAGTACAACCATTCACTCAGCGAGTGCGAAGCGCGAGTGAAGAACTTCCGTTTCAGTTAATAAAAATACTAAAAACTTATCCTATATTTTTATCTACAGATGCCTAGTTCAAAATCAGCCGAAGGGTATCAGAGCATCCGAGGAACAGGGACTTTTTCACCTTCGAATAAACTGGTAATCTTTTTTTATTTTTTTGTGTACACAATGTACATAAATAAATTATTGATACGAGCGTTGGGACTTAGTATGGTTGCAAATTAATTATCATTTAATATTGTTTTTAGGAACAACAATATCAGTCTTCATTGCCGAATCTCATCGTCGAAGAAGAAGCAGAACAAGAACAGAAAGACAAAAGTTATTGGCGTATTATAACATTAGCTTCTTCTTCGTAAAATTGAAGGAAATATCAAGACACAATGGATTTGGTTGCGACAAACAATCGATAGACTTGATTGGAGAAAAGCAAACAGGTCTTGCTTCTAAATTCACCTTTTTGTGAATAAAGAGTAACAATAGTAGATTATGTACCGAGGGCACAAAGCAGTGCCTTACGTCGCAGGCGGCTTATTGTACCCTGAGCGTAACGAGGGAATCTAGAGTTAACTCCCGAATGCAGCAAGGGAAGATGAGTCCTGAGGGCAGCGAGGGGTTCAAGCCGCCCAAGACAACACCCACACACACTGCTTTATCCTAGAAGCGAATTCTCTACTAAAAATACTGTCTAATATTATACTCTCTCATAACTAATAAAAAGTTACTAGTAAGGTACAGTCTTTTATTTTAAATTTCGTGCAGCTCGTGGAACACGTGCTCGTATTTTTTTCTTGGTAGCTAGTTCAATTTTCAAATAAACTCTTCTTACAGTGCTATTCTGAGTTTTCATTCAATGTTAACCTCTTTGCTTGGAAACTCCCAGCTACAAGCTTCGCTCGGATTTATGTTTCATCTATAAAACCAACATTTGAGTTTCATGTGTTAGATTAAGGATGTGTTAATCTGAGCGATTACTGCCTTCAAAGCATTTGATTTATTGATATTTTTTTAATTTTGGTTTATTTTGATTATTTTTTTGGTGTTTGCTAAAATCTAAGCACTATACATGTATTTCAGCTACAAAAGGTTTTTCAATATCCAATCTAAGACCCCTTTAGTCCAGCTATAGAGGATTTTTTTTCTATATTAACTACTAGCTGTTGCTCACGATTTCGTACGCGTAGATAAAAAAAAGCTCGTTCCGTTAGTTTCTTGTATTTGTCATTCACTCGAGGAGGTATTATAGCGCGAGCCGTATGCGAGCCCACTAATGGAGCCAATAGTGTAATTATTAACGCACACGCGTTTCATGTGACGTTTTTCATCACACATGCGAGGGGAAAAAACACAGACTTGCATTAGTCAATACATTTTTCTGAAAATGTATGCGCATTTTGCTGCTTTTCCACCCATCAAAATTTTCCTAGGCAAAATAATAAAGCGAATACTTTGTTTAAATTATCATACCTAATTAATTGTCAATATTTTGATAAAAAAATAATGTTTATTTACTGTTATTACGTAGTTATGATACTTTAAATCAAGAATTTAAGAAAAGTAAAAAAAAACTCTTGTTGATTTATTTTAAAAAAAGTCTAGTTTAGTTACTAGTGCGATAATGGTAAAGTAACAGCACACGTGCTTAATAGCTCGGATTATGAGCTAAAACTGATGTAATAAAGTCCTTTTTACGAGCGAGAGTGATGAAAAAGATATTAAACACAAACGCGTTTTTAACTTCAAGTAGGAACATTTCAGCAAAATCAGGCAAGAAACTATCGAGAAAATAATGAGGTTGTGAGTTCTGGGTCCACTATATTTTCAACAATTTTAGTCATTTTTATACTACCTACTAATTATATAAAACAGATTAGTACTATCAACTCGTAGAATACATTTTTAAAGCGGGCCGTCGATTGAACAGCTCTGCTAGTCCTAGTCAATATGTTTTTTGTTATGAGATTTTTGAAATGTTGTAAGCATTGGTATAAGATAGGTTGAGTGATTTATCCCTGGTACCGGAGTTCTTAGAATGCCCATCAGGAGCCCTATTCTTGCTAGAAATATTTTCTGATCAATGTCTCTCTCGTTTTAAAAGTCATAGTGAGAGTGACCAAGAAACATCTCACGCGTCAAGAATAGCCCTCCAGAGCTATTCTTACGATATTATATTATTCCCCCTATTCCTACGCACGAGATATGTTTTGGTCAATGTCTCTCTCGTTTGAAAAATCATAAAAGTGAGAGGGACCAAGATCCGATGAACCAAGATATCTCACACTTCAGAGAGTCCGTGGTCTACGATTGTTTTTTTGGCTTCAAATAATTTAGTCACAAAACATTACAATAAAGCATAACATCACAGAGGGCATTCATTTTTAGGCAAAAATATTTTTTTCACGGTGTTTCGTCTGAATTTGTTTAGTCTTTGAGAAATGCTAGCTCAATGTTCAAAAGCTTCGAGCGTTGATCACTAGAGGCGCTAAAACCAGCTGAGCGCCGAATGCCAAATGTCATTGGCGCATCTTAACCTCTTAATAATAAGCCAACCATCTCAATGACACATATTTTCCTTGATTCACAAAAATCAGGTTTAGGAAATTCTAATTTCGTATATTAAGTACTCAATATTTTACAAGTTAAAGTAAGATACAATAATCTTTTAAGGGATATTCATATAACTATATAACTTTATATTTATATAACTTTACTAATATTATAAAATCGAAAGTAACTCTGTATGTTTTTTTAGGCTTTTCACGGTTAAACGGCTAAACGGTTCTTGAAGAAATTTGATAATTAGTTACAGTACATCACGAAGAAGATTTTTAGATACTATTTTCTGAATAAACTCAAACAAAGTCGTGGGTAACAGCTAGTAGGATATAAACATAAGAGAAGACAAGATCTTATAATTATATCCCCTCGTTTTACTATGAAACCTAAAAACTAGGAAACATTACAAGCACGCAAATTTTTCGCGTTAACCCGACTGAGTGCGTAATTCGATTTACTTCTAACAGATAATCTAAAGATCCACGAATCGTTGTTTTCCTTGAAAGAGGAAAAATCCAAGTTGGTACGTGGAACTAGCGTGTAGTAACACAAGTACCGCCTGTAATATGTTTGATGGTATCACTTTCGTCGAATCGAAATTGGGTTTGTCTATTTTTTGAAGGATCCTGGGACTGCGAATGATTGATAGATTAAATTGAATAGGTAGATAGGTACTCATATTCGGGATGTTTTATTGCTTCATTTTTCGCCGTGTGTCATTGTATAAATTATATTTTGTAACATTACTGAGGTTTCTAAAAGTTTAGCTGATTTAAATAGATATATTTATACTCGTACCTTATTAAGCTAATCATTTTAATTTACCTCAGCTACCCTAGGTACCTTGATTATGTATGGCTATCAATTTCTATATCTATAACTATATTTATTTGATATAAAGAGTGACCTTAAGTTATACCTATATCTAAATTAGAACAATTTCTCGCTAACAAGGCTTACTTTACAATTGACCAGTATTTATACAAATATAACACAATATACTTTTAGAAAGAAAAGTTACAAAGTATTTGACTTTTGACTAAATTACTGTTCCTGACATAAATAAATAATAACTTATTATAAAAAAAAAATAGATAACCATTCATTTAAATTAATGATGGCTAATAACCGTCCTCCTCTCTTCTAGTTGCTGTGCCCGAGGAAGTCCGATGGACTTTTGTACCTAACGCAATATAATGTATTAAAACATCATATTTTATGTACGGTTAAAGCATTTAATAATCTGAATCTGAATTGGTTGCTGATATTGTAACAACTATAGAGCAGTTTTATTTTATTACTAGCTGCGCCCCGCGGTTTCACCCACGGTAAAAAAGTATCCTATGTGCTTTCTAGACTATAATCTATCTCTGTGTCAAATTTCATCCAGATCTGTTCAGCCGTTCTGGCGTGAAAAAGTAACAAACATTCATCCATCCATCCATTCTTACAAACTTTCGCGTTTATAATATTAGTAGGAAGTAGGATATTTGTAAAGTTTAAGATGTACTATAGTAGTGCTATAACATGTATTTATGTTGCACTACAACATAGATAGATAGTGAGTATACTTATTCTCTGCGGTTTTAGCTTCGGTTGTGAAAAAATATCGTACTAATATTATAAACGCGAAAGTTTGTAAGAATGGATGTTTGTTACTCTTTCACGCCAGAACGGCTGAACATATCGGGATGAAATTTGGCACACAGATAGATTATAGTCTAGAATAGCACATAGGATACTTTTTAACTGCGGGTGAAACCGCGAGGCGCAGCTAGTATAACATAAAGAAGTGATAAAATTTATAATATTGTTGTTTTAGACTGATAGTTAATAGGTAAAGGTAGGATCATATTGTTAGTTCAAGTTATATACACTTCAAGGTTAATTCTACATGTATTTAAAGTTGTATACAATGTGTTATAGTTCTGAAGCGTGCGAATTATCTCCGTAGTTCAGGTAGTTTAATCACCTGATGGTATACATCTAACAGCACAGTTTCTTTTACATTTATATCATTACAATACAATTTCTAGCAAATTTACCATGTGAACATCTTCTGGGGAATTTTGCGCTAGAACAAAATAAAAGGATGTTTACTTGAAACAACCGGATCCATACAGCAGATTATATTTAACTCGCCTTTCGATCGCGAGCTATTTTAGCTACTGCACCTGTATGGTTTCCAGGAATTGAATATTCTAGTGTTTCCTGGAATATAAATTATCTGTTAACTGAAAGTACTGAAGTGTTTGATTCATTGCTTTTTTTTAATTTATTTCGTTTCTTGCGATATCGTAATCTTATTTACTTTTACGTTTACATACCTACTTAGGTATTTGTATCACCATTTGTATCAATCATGTTTAGCTTGTTATTTTGATCTAAGTATATAATATCGTCTAAGTATGTATGTGATTGAGTTCCCACATCTCGTCTTGTATCATTGGAACCTATGTGGTGTGTTACCATCCCTACCAGAACCGGTCTGCCAAGATCTACCGGTCGACTTTCCATTTTATTTATATTACTAACGTAGTTTGTTTACTTTTATATAACAGCATTTCCTAATACTATGCTTGTTTGTTCACAGGTAAGCAAAGTTATTCTCAAACATGAAATTCAATAGACAACGATATGAAAATGGAGCTGAGAAGGTAAATAAACAATGGTCAAGGAAAACAATGTATGATGACAAAACCTATTCATTCTGGTTTAGGTAGGTATACCCATATTAGCGTATCGGAAATTTGATGACTTCCAATCATTAGTACAAACCTAGAAAATGACAAATGAAGGCTTGTCATCGGTTTGCAGCTAAGTTATGCTTTCTCGGTAGCTTTATTTCAGGTATCAGTACTATTAATAATTGTACCATCGATAAACTAGGTCTTAAATGTTTCTGTAAAATATACTGTTTCCAAGAGTTCCAATTTCCAAGCCACTAGCGGCGATAACAGCTATGTCATATTAATAACTCATGCAACTACGACGACACTGACCGCATTTCGGGACGTTAGCAGCCTGCAGCATCCAACCAGCGAGGGAAATGCACCTACTTTCTTTCCCCTGCATCTAGCGGACTACTAGTCGCTAAACACAAGCCGATCCAAAACAATGTACGCACCAGCCCGCAACATATGAAAGGCATCTTTGTTGTCGACAGTTTAAAGTTCACTTTCATCGGCGTCTGTACTCGTTAGGCTGCGAGCACAGTGCGCAAGATCCCGTTTATTTCTCCATGGTGAGATGGGTGTAGCATTTTGTGGTGTGACGGCGCGGCGCGGTTAGTCGTCCGCAGGCCGAGGCACGGACGAGACGTGCTCGAGTGCTCAGTGATCTCTGACGATATTATCAGTGCTCAGATTTGGAACATGTGCTGTGCTTGAATAGTGAAGATGACAGGTGGAACTCAAAGCAGTAACAAATGGTATGCGTTTGTTGGAGACGCGTAGCTGAGCAGGAGGCGATGCACTTGCGTTCGCTCCTCTCACTGGAACGGACTCCCGACATGAAGGGGCAACCGGTTTGGTGAGATCCCTTACCGATTCACTCTTATTAGAAAGCCCTTAAGTCTTCAATTGGAAGATTGCTAGTTGCTCTCCTCTATAGATAGCGTTTACCATTTTAATTTTGCTTACTCTCGTGACTTAAAATAAACAATGCTGTGACTACTAAGCAAACTTCATAGTGATAATATAATGCATCGTTTGTTATTATTATCATCTCATTTATAAGTAGGTATAAGATGCTTCCTTAGTGTAATTTTTATAGCCCGATCTGTTTCTCCATTGTCATTTAAGATTCTTTTCAATACTCCGCATTGCTTAAAAAATGCTCATTTTATTAGATTCACAGTTTTGTATGCCGGTGACACTTTCAGATTCATTATTCATCGGTTCACGTTCGTCGAATGAATATTGGAATTATCTTCATCCCTATCAATTATTCCATCAGCTTGATTATTCAATACTGCGAGTGACTTTTCATTTGTGAGCAAATTGTATTTATATTGGTACCATATATATCTAGGTAACCTATAGTAATTTGAACATAGATCAACATTATTTTCTTGGATTAGAATTGTAGTTCGACGAATAATAGTTTAGGTATTTGATGACATTGTGATCATTTGATTACTTAATGGCTTCTATAGATTGACTAATGACAGCCCCGGATCTAGGGGGGGGCAAGCCGGGGCCTATGCCCCGGGCGGCAAGTTCAGAGGGCGGCCAAATTCACACTTTACAGGCGAATGGACAACTCATAAATTACTTAACTTTGATGCAATAAATAATAGTACAAGTATAGAAATTTCGTGGCCATATCAACGCTACCGAAACCCAGAGCGCGGAGTAAAACGTGCTGCACAAATATTTATTATTATTTATTAACGGGGCGCGTAGGCATAGTTCAAAACCCGCGCTACGCGCCCGCTCGCCCGCAGGAATCGCAGATAAAGCTATATTCGAAAACTCCCTTGTCGATCTGTCTCCATGACAGTGTATGATCAAGGAAAACACGGGTACAACAAGTGAAATCATGCCAGGGTATTGATCAAGACAGTGAGAGAGTAATTCACTAGACAAATAAAAATGGAGACAGATCCTGCGTATTGTTAAGGATGCTGTATTGTACGAGTATCTATCCACAAACTGCCTTTCTTTTCGCGGGTCTCACGAAACTCCTAGCAATCTCATCACGCAATATCCTCAGCCTAGTCAAGGTAACTTCTTGAACTTAATGTCCCTGCTCGCCAAACATATGGAGAAAAAGGTTCTTCGTATTTTTTAAGAAAATTCAAAACATTTTTTGAAAATAGTTTATTAACATTTAACTTCTTCTTTTTCTTCGTGTCGATGGTTTTTATTTTTTTATTTATATGTGCCCCGACCAATAGTCGGCGACAGCTATTCCAAGAGGAGAGGCCTCCATCAGGTCACTCAGAGAGCAGCTTTTGGGGCACTGAGGACAGGACATTAGATGGCCCATGGTTTGTGTTGCGCCGCAGCCACACTTAGAACCTGTGTTAGAGAAACCCCACTAGGTCATATTGGATTTTCAGCGGCCCACTTGAGTCCGGAGTCTGTTTAGTGACTTCCACGTGGGCCACGTTAGGTCGTTGCCTGGAGGGAGTTCCTCTGCCGGTTTTATGAACTCTTGTGGCGATGCTTTCCTGCCACAGTTTGTAGCGGGACTCTCGGGGATGGGTGGATAACGCCTTTGTGGAATTTAGAAAACCTTTGCGACTCTTGAAGCGGCTGACCCGGGGGTTTGAACTGTAGAGTGGGTGTCTTGGGTTTTGTTCTTGCTTATTTTTTTCAGTAGAGCAAGCGACAGCTCTGCGCACTTTTAGGGGAGCAATGCCGGCAAGAGGGTACAAAAGATTTAAGGGAGTGGGTTTCAAGCAAGCCAGTTATTTTCCTGCATGTTTCATTGAGTGCAACATCTACTTCCTTAGCATGGGCGGAATGGTGCCTAACTGGGCACGTGTATTCCCCAGCTAAGAAGCAGAGTGCTAGCCCGGATGTGCGCAGTGCTTGAGTTGAGGCGCCCCATGAGGTGGAAATGAGGCGGGAGAGTAAATCGTTCCTGGTGCTAACTTTTAATTTTTAATTTTAACATTTTTACATTTAATTAAAGTAAGTAGGTACCATTTTGTTCGATAACTTTTAGCCATCTTGTAGGTAGGGACATGATCCCATTGCTATATAAATTTTGGGACTTCGGATCAAAATACCGCGACAAGTGGTTTTGGCAGCCCTCTCGTGATGTTAACCTGACACTGTCTATAGAATTCTGAAGAGACCGAAATAGGTGGAAACCTGAAGGTGCAAGTTCAGGACTATACGGCGGATGCATTAACACCTCCCAGCCAAACTATCTTAATTTTTGCTAAGTGGCTAAAGATATGTGAGGTCTATCGTTATCATGATGAAAAACCACACCCCTTCTGTTGATTAATTCCGACCACTTTCTCTCAACTTCTTGCTTTAATCTCATCAGTTGTTCGCAGTAGAGTTCAGAATCGATGGTCCTGCCTGGTGGCTCATAATGAATGCCCTTCCAATCCCACCACACAGACAGCATCACCTTGTTGCGAGTTAACCCGGGTTTCGCTACAGTCTGTAAAGCCTGACCGGCCTTTGACCACGACCTTTTTCGCATGTTCTTGTCAAACGTGATCCACTTTTTATCACCAGTTATCAGCTTTTTCAAAAATGGATCGGTTTCATTACGTCGTAATGAAGAATCACAAATGAGTACACTACACGGTCCATTAGGTTTCTTTCAGTGAGCTCGTGAGGTACCCAAATATCGACCTTTTTTGTGTACCCAGTTTTTTCAAATGCGCCAAAACTGCTTTGTGGTCAATTCCCAGTTCTTCAGCTACGTCGGAACTAATGATATGCCTATCTTGCTCTACGTTTTCAAAAATGGCATCCATTTTATCCGTAATAGGGCGACCAGAGCGCCGTGCATCTTTGACTTCAAACTTCCGGATTGAAAACGCTTAAACCAAATTTGTGCTACTCTCACAGACACTGCACAAGGTCCATAAATATCGCTATGAATACTATATCGAATACTTATAAGTCTGTATACTTGCCCTTCAATTATACAACAGGGTT
Source organism: Peribatodes rhomboidaria (assembly GCA_911728515.1). Classification (NCBI taxonomy): domain Eukaryota; kingdom Metazoa; phylum Arthropoda; class Insecta; order Lepidoptera; family Geometridae; genus Peribatodes; species Peribatodes rhomboidaria. Next base: position 3,941,234 of record OU452175.1, on the reverse strand, counting down.
TTTGTAACATTATTAACATTTAACATTAACATTAACTGTATATCTTTCTGTATATCATCTGTAAATAAATAGGCTTAACACAGACAGAACAGCGATGGATGCATTATTTCCGGAAGGCCTATGTAGGCTATGTCCAAATTTCAATCAATTAGTGGACATCTGATAGCTGAAATATATGGATGATTAAGGTAAAAATAAATCTAAGTGGGCGGGGGCGGCATTTTTCAGTTTTTGCCCCGCCTAAAAAAAATTGAAGATCCGGGGCTGACTAATGATAAGACACCGAACATTCTCGTTTACTAGAATACTCCTACTTTCTTCTTCTGTCTTCTTACAAGAATCGAGATGTATCTATGCCTATCTTGTTCGTCTTATCGATTTGTCCCTTGTTGTCGAAAAGTTTCTGATTTGATCAAGAAAGTGTGATTACGAAGAAGATCCGCCCCAACTAAAGCTTTATTTGTCAAATCTGTTTCGACCGCTACGGTTGTTATTTATACCTACATGGCAAAGAAATAAAGCCGATATTCGATTATTGATTATAAACTATGAATTACATACTTACTTACTACTAATTCAAATGGGAATCTTTTAATATTTATTATTGTTACAGTTGTTTTATTTCTTGGAAATCTTGAAATTGCATAGACTATGCTTGTCAAATCTTAAATTACAGTCCTGATTGGTTAGTAATCTGATCTGGGAATTCTAAGAAGCCTTGGATTGCCTATATACGAAACTATACCTACTTCCGCGACTCAACCGCATTTTACAGTTTTATAAGATGAGGAACAGCATTCCCGTACTAATATTTACAAAGATACAATTTTCAAAACAACCTTATTTTTTTTGTGAAATATCGCCTAATTCAACTAGGTAGTTAATAAGTAATTAGGTGGGTACCTAATTTTCTACTTTGTATTGTTTCTTTCTATCTAATTACGTTCCCTCGTGGCATCGAGTAGACTATCATTGTTGCTAAACTAAACAAGCAAAAGGTAGCGTTAGCAAACACTAGTAACTCTAGTAAGCTTATCGCCATTATGCTTGTTTAACTTTGGAGGAACTATAGGTGATATTGTACATACATAATTGTTTATCCGAGGCAAACTATAGCAGTAAGTAGTAACTGAAGACTTCTAAAGTTAGGACTGCCATGCGATATTCATTGGAGTTTAATATACTTACCTACCTATGTATGTAATTTAATTTATCAAAAATATTCATCACAAAATGTTTATCATCTCTTCTAGGTCTTTATTATCTCTATCTTCTCTTTTTCTATTCTATTCTCTGTCTCAAATCTCAAAGATATGTAGTATAAAAACAAAGTCGCTTTTCGCGTCTGTCTGTTTCACTGTCTATATACTTATACGAGTATATACCTACCTATCCGCTAACGCCTCCGGATTTCAATGCGGTTTTCACCATCAATTGATATTTTTTATCGGTATTGAGGTGTCGTTCGAAGCCGGTGTAGCTAGTAAGATAGTAACTAGTAGTAGTTATAGTAGTTAGTATGCCACTCGTAGAATATATTTGTTTTTTACTATACAACCAGTCAGTACGCTAAAGAAATTAATAAGCGGATAGGAATGCAAATTTGCGTGAGAATAAAATAATATTATAGACACAAACGTAGCTATATTTTGCTCTTATTTTGATAGCAGTCTCTCATTATATTATATGTCAGCAATACCTCTACATATTATTATATTTTTTCCAAGAAACATGTACTACTATTACAGCAATTGAGCAAGTATTATATAGATATAAATAAATATGAATACGTACACGTCTATCTATCTAATAGGTAGGAATTATCTTAGAAATAAAAGTTTGTTGATATTTAGCGTTAATAGATTGATAGCCAAAGTAAACTCTCTCAAGAAACTGTTGACAGCAACATGTCTAGATAACCTTTACTTTGCGAATGTTTTCATTACTCACTCTCAAGTCGGTCTATACAAAAATTCTTCCTTAAAATTTTCCTGAAATCGCCGGAATGTTCTTGTTAATACTGGACGTAGGCCAAATAACGCCACTTGCTGGCTTTTTACTTACAATGACAAATAAATAAAAGTGTTCCTTACAATTATAGAAGTTGCATTCGAGATCTTGACGGACATGCTGTGCTGTCGCTGTAAAATCACAAAAGGAATCTTAACAATAGGTTTATTTTTAGGTTTAGGTTAATACGTATTTACCACACGTCTGCCGTCTATAAAGTATACCTATGTTTCATATTTGGAGAGGTTGTAAATGTTTTCCAACTGCGGTCTAGATCCGTCACCCTCTTAAAACATGGAAAAAGTACACAATGTCAAGATGTTTGCATTTCAAAGTTTGCTCATCATACCTGGCGGTTTACGAGCAACTAACCCTTACCTTGGAAAGACTTGGAAATGTTTACTTTCCATCTTTACAACCATCGCCTTGACCCCCGCTGTCGTACCCCAAGATACACTTTGCCGCCTGAGTTCATGGTGAATGCATTTTTTACCTTTAAAGCTTATTGCTTTATTTTATGCAGCTTCTAGCTGTTTTTTAATCTATATAGACATGGATTGATAATGTCTCTCACTTTCTTGCCAAGAACAGGAGTAGTGGCTCTTTTTCCGCACAAGGCGGTCGAGTCTATTAAAAAACTTTGACGTTAACAATATTTGATACCCGATTGAATAAAAACATTTTGACTTTGACTTTGAAATTGAATAAATTTTGTTTTTCTTATTTTTTATTCTTTAAAGTGCTGTTTTGCATTGTGAACATAAACACACACACACCCACACACACACACACACACAGTCACGCCTTTTCCCCGAGGGGGCTGGCAGAAGTGTAATACAACACTTACACTTCGCCGGACGATATTCAGTATATGCTTTATACTTTATATTTTATGCTTTGTACAATTTTGTACGTACGTAAACGTAACGGCTCAAGCATACGTATTATTATAATATATTGTCATACCTCATTACCTAATAATGAGTGTTTCAAATCTCAATTCTACGCGCTTTCTTTACATAAATATCTACTTACGTTCTAAGTTCTTTACGCTTACTTCATAAGCTTCGCGTGTAATAACTTACGTGTAGAGTTTATTACAGTTATTTTCTTTAGAACTGCTGTCTTTCTTAAGAAATCTTTCGCTAGTGTTAGGTATGCTGATTATCCACTTGTTTCAGTTACTCATTTACTCACTGTAAAGCTTACATTGCCACGAACGCCCGCGAAAGCGTAGATACGCCGTTCCTATTGGTCAAAAAGACATTATTAACCAATAGCACCACTTTCGCGACCGCTCGCGGCAATGGTCTGGTACGGCCTTAACATCTTATTGTATCTGTTACCGGCAATCTATATAATCCAGTATTCTATAAAATACCTAAGCAATGTATAGTATACCTAAAACGTCTAGGTAATTTATAAAACATTCATACTTTGCCTAGGTATTCTATGCAGTGCCGAATGCACAGCCGGCAATGTGTGCAATAGACGAGAACGGAAACATTTGAATAGAAGAGGTTTCGGGTTGTTAAAAAAAAACCCGAACCTTATAACCTAACCAACTCAATTCGGATTTGCTCTGATAAAGGAATCGGGTACCAGAAGTTTTAGATTAAGTATTAAAATATCATATTGTCTTAAGATTTTTTGATTTTATTGTTTATTGTTTTTTTTTTATTATTTTATTGTTAAATACGTTATATGATATGGACCAAATCTATTTATTTTATACATTATCCGGACACGCAGGTTTTGTATCCAAACCCTGGGTAATATGTTCATTGTTCATTACCTAGGGAAATTATGTAACGGACAATATCATTCTTAACATTTCATACATTGCCTGGATGCTCCAGGTATTCTATACATTGGCTTGGTATACAATGCCTGAAATCAACAGACTGCCGGTAACATATCTACTTATTGTTTGGTGTGCAACAAAGATAATAATTTTACTGCATTGTATCACATTTTTATCATGTTAGACCCAAGGGCAAGTGCATTTATCTTAGTCTTGGAGAATTCTTGCGTCGCACTACACGCATTACGGCTTGATCATTCAAGTTTTTCTGAATCATTATTGCACGTGCTGTGCAGAATATGCGCAGTGTCGAGCTATGTTAGCGCTGTAGTAGACCGTATACCGTGCATCGCGGTAGAAAATGTTAATGTCTGTCAAATAATTTAATGACATGAAATTTTTTTTTTATTGCTTAAACGAAGATCATTTAAATTACATTGCATTATAATGCCTAGCTTTTATAGTTACTGACATAGGTACATACGAACAGACACACGGTGTCGTGGAACTAAAACTGAAACTAAAATTATGACAATAGTGAATAAACGATGGAAATTAAGTAGAACAAGTATGTTGACATTTTTAAATGTTCAATTGAAAAAATGCTTTTTAATGTGACCGGCTCCCAGGCCATTGTGTGGCAGGAAGGGAAGCTTTGTACTCGAGTGCGTATAATTTTCTTAATAGCCCCCATTAATGGCCGGTCCCACCTCTTGTTGCCAGTAGACCCGCGTATTAATTATTTTTAAATAGGGCAACAATTTTTAATTGAAATGGAGCTTGCTGCTACGTAAATGGCATCGTACCCAAAAATATTAAATTTTATTCATTTTCCACTTTACCAAACATTTTGTGTATGAGTATTTTGTGTATAATTTATTTAAACCAAGTAGGTCGCAAAAATAATCCAAAATAGTAACCTACAATCAAATAAAATCGTTTGGTCAACACATTCTTGTTTCAGCCGTCCGTATACCTATTTTTCTCGAGAATGGAAAAAAAAACCTTTGATAATTCGGCTGAAGCCGAAGGGTCAGCCTTTTTCAGGCTTGTTAATTCTGATTTCTGTACCTATCTATCTAGGTATAACATTTTTATAGTTCTCACAAAGCGACTACCAGAACCAACCAAGATAAGAGCTGGTAAAACAAATATTTCCATTGTTTTAAGCTCATTGTATCTTATTTGCGATAGACATACCTGGCTCTGTTTATTTATGTACTTACTAAAATATAGTTTTGGTTTCTCATGCTCGGAAAATGGGCCTCTTTATAAAAGACTTTTCATGCGTGCGCCCAAAACATCTCGTGTGAAATAGATGGGTTTCCTTTCGTCTTTCATCCCTTGGTTTATAATATGCTATTAATTGGACATACCTAGTGCACAACATAAGCACACAAACATAGTGTGCACATGAGTACAATGACATTCTAGAATATTGTCCATCGTTTAATGAAACACTCTATATTTGTATAGAAACATGTACCTACCAAGTAGATACAAGCTGCTGGTAAATGACACTCCTGACATGAGATTATCAACAAGCATGAACGCCACCGCTCTTTACACATGCATATACGCTTTTCTAAACAATGGTTTACCTTTGAAATGGATAACAATGGATATCGGGTCAACGCTGAAAAATATCCGAACAATAGACAGCCTAAACCATAGTCACTTTTTAGTATTCTGTGTTGTTAGTCTGCAGAATTACAAGCAAAATTGGACGTTGCAGTGACGACATGAAGTTTGAATTAGTTTGTCGGTATTTCTAAAATGTCTCCAACTGGTTTAGGGAAAACTTTAGATATTTTGTCGTGAAATTTGTCTAAGACTCAATTTCTATGTGTCTCTAATGGGTAGGTACTTATTTATACTAAACATGAATAACAAAAAACCGTACCAAATGACTCACAATACTCGCATCGATTTGATCGGTTGATCTTTTAAACAGATTAGTCCCAAGTCAACGAACCAACTAACCACATCAGTGAGGAGGTCTCAGCGTCCCACTATTTGTATTACTAGGAACATAAACACTGGGCACTACTCTATCCAATCTATGTCAGTAAGTATACCATTCCACCGTCGAACAAATTACTCTAAAATTAACCCACATAACCTATTACCCATAAACTTAAAAACCAATCATTGAACTCCTAAATATAGACAAGTTATTGAAAGCACATGAATCATTACGGAACCTTAAAAAGTAGGTAATGGCTCACTGAACTTTCTACGCCTATACTTACCGTTTTAAAAGAGAACTGACGTAATGTTAGTGAAGGCGGAAGGCGTTATTGTAATGAAGCCTTTATACGTAGGAAGAAGCTGTTGTTGGCACCGTAGTTCACCATAAGGCGTCTTATTAGCCACACTCAAGCGAGAGTTCTATTTAATGCTTACAACTTTATAAAAAAATGGTATCTGCTAGTATTAGGTACAGTGCAACCAAGTAAAAGATAAGTTGGCATTTTTTAATTGTAGTCGGTATTAGATGTAGAGTCGAGACTAGGATGATTAAGGAAATCAAAAACTTTTATCATTGATGTAATTTTTGTTATAAATTAGGTATTAATTCCCCCAACTATCATCTTCTGTTGCTATTTGGACTAGTCAGTTAGGTACATCGTGTGCTTTATTTCTACCTACAATCGTTGATACTTGGTAGACGTACGTACTTTTACCACGTGTGAGGTCCATTGTGTCTGAGTGACAGCCTTGCGTGGGTGACAAAGTCACTCTCTAGGCTACGATCACGATTTTCGTGTCACACACAATTAGCACAGATATATAGATTCACCAACAATAATGTGATTTACAGCCATCTGCTACGTCGTTAACATAAGAAGAGACTGACAACACTTGTGGGTCATTTCTAACGCGTAATTTCTAAACTCTCACTCTTGTGTCGTGTTTTAGTAGTTTTTACAATCACCGAAACCAACAACTCTTAGAACGACTAATGATTTAAACACGTGTTTAAAATACTTCAGTGTATAATATACTCCAGTAGGTACCAAGGTGGGTATTTATGCTAATGCAGAGGCTGTGTTCACAATGGCCGCAGCTTTTGCGCCATTATTACGTAATTTTCATTTCTTTGCCTGATTGCTATGCTTCTCCAGCAGTGGGTACTTAGGTAAGAGCCTCAAGCGATGGTTGACAAAAACACGGCCATCTCGCCATCGTTTTATCATACACATGGTAAGTAATACTTTTCCATCCAAGTACTGGTACATTCTGCTTTGCTAAACGGCAACCTAGATCAACAGTTCACTTTCGAATCTCGATAGATGCTTGCGGCAAAGAAATGTAGAGCATTTAGTAGTTTATGGATATTGCTATAGCTCTTACCTACATACATACTCGTATGTATTTAGTAGGTAATATGCTAAGCAAATAGGTGCAAGAACTAAACAAACGAGATTTATAAAAAATAGCATATTTTCCTTTATTGGTACTTATCTGTAAGTAAGTACAAGTAAAGTGTTTTCGATACCTTTATTAAAGCTCCCAGTTGTGTTTTAGTTATCATGTTTTTATTTATAGCATTTCTAAAAGTTGATCCAAAAAGTAGGTATCAGACGGGTCGGGATCTCCAGAACCGGTTTGCAAAAAATAAATATAAAACGAATCAATTTAAATGAGTAAAAAGCGATGTCGTTGAACTCTTTGCTATGAGCTATCATAGACACAAATCAAGTTGCTATGATCGGAGAATATTAAACGAAAACTCAAGGATTTTATTATGGCAAATTACAGTTATGTCAAATTTCTAGAGTTCATACGGTCATTTCCATTCCCCCCAGCCTTTTCGCCTAGGAATTACGAGTATTAACAGAAAAAAATCCAGGAGTGGAAAATTTATTTTATTTATAATAACCATACTTTACAAACGGTTTCATTTCATGTAGCTTTTTTTTATTTCTATAAAATCTTGCAAAAGTTTTTCAACTACTACTGCTACTTTACAGATTCTTATCAAATCACTCACATTTAGTGTTCCCGTGACATTAATTATACGACATAAGGATTAAAAACCGTTTTTCTTAATAGTTTTTAGGTGATGCTTATTTATTCCTTAAATCTCTAAATATCTCGAATGAAATAGAGCAAATTCATATCTATACGCTGAATAGACTGCCTCGGTGGCTCAGTTGGTAGTGAACCTGCCTTCTGAGCTTGGGGGCGTGGGTTCGATTCCCACCTAGGACAAACATTTATGTGATGACAATAATAAGTGTTTGTTCTATGTCTGGGTGTAAATATCTATTTAAGTATGTATTGAAAAATATCTTAGTATGTATATCAGTCTCTGGCAGACATAGTACAAGCTTTGCTTAGTTTGGGGTCAGGCGATCGTGTGTGGAAGTGTCCCGAATTTATATTTAAAAAAAATGTCATAATTTTCAAGCCACTCCGACATGCGATGTTGTTAGCGAAACAAAAGATGAAATCTACATTTTCATCATTCGAGTCATTCACATCTATGTGAAAAAAACCTGCCCAGTGCGAGTAAGACTCGCGTACTAAGGGTTTTTTAGTGTTTGTTGTTACAGCGGCAACAGAAATTCATCATCTGTCGAACTATCACGGTTAATGCGATACAGCCTGGTGACAGACAGACAGACAGACAGACGGACAGACAGCGGAATCTTAGTAATAGGGTCCCGTTTTACCCTTTGGGTCCGGAACCCTAAAAATCTATTTTTATGTTAGGTTAGGTTATCGGATTTGCTGAGTCAAATCCGATAAAAATATGCTGGACGGAGACGTCCCACCCCCATCGAAAGCTTCCCATATATATTCCCTCTTATTCCGCAGTGTGATTGTCTATCAGCGACGACGACGCGGGTAGAATTTAATGAATATCATTATATCACGGCTTGACGTTCATCGACACCATTCCCAAGATTGATTGACAACCAGTCAGTCAACAAATAAGTATTAAATTTATTCAATATCTAATATATCTAATACGCTGTGTTTATAAAAATAACTAAATGTAAGTATAAGAAGGTAGGGACTTAGCGAATTGAGCGAATAACTAGATTAGCTAAATCCCTACCTTCTTATAGATTTTAGATTTTCCGGCTAGATTATACCGAATGGTTAGTAATTATTTATGTGTCAAAACCCATTTGAGTCGATTTACTTGTTAAAAAAAAGATAATACGGATAAATAGTGTTACCTACTTTAGCAGTGATGTGATAAAAAATTTTCCACGCAAAAAGTAAATTGATACGAGTACACCGAAACAATATCTCTCAACTTTCTTTTTAGCGACCTAGAAACCGATTGGCATAGAAGTTTCGTAGAACGTTGATTTGTGGATAATTAGACTTCAAGAGCAATTTATTTCTAAAACGGTGTGCTAATAACATTCTCTTTGAAACGATTTACTTTTCATGGAAATTTATACCTACCAAACCTACAATTTAAACCACCGCCTCCTTTTCTACTTTTAAGTGCGCAAATTAATCTCAAAAGTATTAGGTACTCATAAAAGTTAATTAGTAACCTTTTCAATTTTCAAATATATTCTACGGAGTTTTGTTACCAAGTACGTACACCTAAAGTTCAGTAACAGGGTCATTCTTCCATAACTGAACTTTAGACTTATTGTTCTAATTATTTTATAACCCGAAGAAAGCATGCGATCCCACTTCTGTTGACGTCATTATCAAAGGTTGGGCCGTGGATTAGGTTGCTAATAAAATCCTAATAATTTCGCCGGCGTTGTCATTGGCACGCACATCCTATAAATTATAGGTACTATTTATTGCTGATCAATACTAAAATGTAAGTAGATATCTAGTTGGGTATTGTAGGCATCGACAGAGTAACCAAGTTATGTCATCGTACAAACTTGTCTCCAGTTCCGGATTAGCCATGAAGGAGGAGGCAGCAAATCCTACGGGCCCCGCGTAGACATGCGGCGCCAAAATCCCCTAAATGGCGGGCAAGTGCTAACTACACTTGGCAATACCACAATACTTTCAGGGTAAATGGGGAGTTTTGGCGACAAACAACAACTCAGGGGCCCCTGTTCATATTTGCTACGGCCCCCACACTTGCTTAATCCGGCTCTGCCTGTCACCGCGCCAATGTAGTGGTCGAATGGAAATCCAATTTATTTGGGCACCTGTGAGCTGTCTCGGATGCCAATATCAAATGTAACTATTCCATTTGGTCTGAAGGTTTTCCTCGCTATGGTATTGTGTTGTGTATTGTACATATCAGGTTTTGTTATGAGTAAAATAGCGTTAGGTATGGGTGTATTCGTTGTACCTGGTACTAAGATCTCTGCAAAGTTAACGTGTTTCGGCTTATTATTCTGCAGGGAACTTGTTTTTAAATTGCTTAATTGCTTGGACGCAAGTACTAAATACTATTCAATTCTTGTTTTTTGCTTTAAGGATTTTTGACTGTAAGTTGACTACCTTCGCTTACTTTTTTCAACGTTTCGTAGAGTGCAGTGGCACTGATTTTTACCAGTATTCTATTTAAATGAAAAATGCTAAAAAGCTTCCACAAGATTAAAAAAAGTCCAGATACAGGTTGATGCTAATCGAATACAAATTCCATTTAAACGAGATGGGCCAAATTTGAACATTGTGAACGTTCAATGCCCCCATTCCCAACAAAAAGGCCATCAGTTTTTGTGCAGATAACCAGCCAGTACCGTCGAGTCACGAGCAGGCCTCATTACTGTTAATTCGCTGCTATTAGCTAGCGAAAACGGCTAAAATAAACATTTTTTCAGGCTCTCCGATGAACGATTTTAGGGTCCCAGCGCAACCTAAATATCTCATCGCCAGATGTAAATTAAACAGGTGATTTAATAACTCGGGTTCAATAAACTTTGCGGATCGTTTCATTACCGAAGTTAAAACGTATATTTAGTTAAGTTTGTAATGGGGCAAGTTTTCGGGCGGGTCGAGCCAGGACTTTACGCGAGTTGAATTGTTTATTAATGTGTGGCACCTAAAATACCTACACGTGGGCTCTGAACAAAGTTTGGTTATGAAATATCCTGTAGTTTGATCCGGCTTCATGTTTACATATTAGTAAATAATTGAAACAAATAAAAATATATTAATAGAAATAATAACTTTAAAAAAATATATTGTTAGGGAGAAGCTTAGCAATAGTAGTATTTTTATTATTGTTGGCTATCAACGTATTTATTTATATTATAGGGACGTAAGCCTAGCTCAAAGCTTGTGAAAGTTGTTTCAAGCAGTCTGATCATGATAAATTGTTTTAACATAGAGCAATAGGCACTAATCTCTGTTATATAAGATGGTATGTGGCAACCCAGTGGTAGAAGTAAGGGGCGCTCAGACAATGGACATCATTTCTCTCCCTGTCATTCTCATTACAGTTAAATTCAAACGAAAGAGACAGAATATTGAAAACAGAACGAGATTAATGCTTCAGGAACTGCATCGAGTCACGCGATCATAATGGCCACATTTTGTTCTTATAACAAGTTTGTGTCATCTAATTGTTATTGTTAATGTAATTGCTATCTCTATGATGTTATCGCAATTAATTTATTGCTATACGAACTTTGTTTATTTTAATTTTAGTAAGTGGAGCTAGGAGAAAGGAAAATGCGCGACTTCCTAGAATACTCAAGGCTCTAGGATCTTTTGTAATTTAGCTTCACAAGTGTTGCTCATTAGTAAAAAAAACTAGGTCACTAACACAACAATAATCATCGAATTATCATCCTTATTAGATCCATCACGAAGAATGACGCATCTCAGTACAAAAGTCGATAGAAATCCGACGCTGCAGCAGAAGTCCGCCATTAGACGCATCCTGGGTCACGCGCATAGTCACGCAAAACTATTGTTAGGAGTTAAACAGGCGTTATGACATCTACCTATATTATTATGTATTCAGGTAGGGTTGGTAGCTCTAGGTAACTAATAATCAGTAAATAAGATGCTTCTATCTGTACAGCCCCCGAAACTCTTTGTGTATCAAATTTCTACTAATAGGTACCTTTATATGTAATCTAAGTACTTGGTCTAATTATGTAATAAAATCTTTCAATACCTAGCCTATAATTAGAGCAGTCCTTGATGCCTAACAAAGCTAAACCGCGACTATATAGTCCGCTTCCTTTTGAATATAGGTACTAATCATAAACAAACGTGCCGTTTTTCGTTGGCTTTACAAACAAACATGGTGTTTCTCGAACACTGACAGCTATGAATTTGCTCGGTAGTGAATTATCATTGCTTGACAGCCCATGTTTGCTTACATTTAGAGAATCTAAAAAGAAATGAAAATTCTCGGAAGGTCACTTGCAAAAACGATGGTGTAAAGAAAAAACCCGTAGACTCCGTACCATTATCTAAATATCATAATAACGGCAAAAAATCACTGTTTGGAACAATGGTTGGAAGCCCCCTTTAAATATTTATACAATTCTGTTTTTTTTTAATTGTTATAGCGGCCACAGAAATACATTATCTGTAAAAAATGTAACTACTTAACTATCACGGTTTATGAGACAGCCTAGTGACAAGCTGATAGACAGACAGACGAGCGGACAGCGGTGTCTGAGTAATAGGGTCCCGTTTCACCCTCTGAGTACGGAACCCTAGAAACCAACATAATTTCAAAAAAAATATGGTCACGCGCTTTACTTACTTGGAATTAGCACAGACCAAAAAAATTAATCGAAAATATAACAATAATAACGTAACTTTCAAAACGTACAAAATGCATACGTAATTACGTATCAAACTTTAGTTCTATTGTTCACCAAACGGAAGTGCGAGCAAACAGTTATTACACAGTTTGAGATCGCGTGATAAATGAAAATGTAATCGGGCTCGGTGAAACCGGCCCTAAAATTACACACAAAATATATGTACCTACTTCAAATAGCCATAATTTTTTTTGTTTTGTAACTTAAAATAACGACACGAGTTATGTAAGAAACAAATGTAAGCAAACTTTATTGGAAAGCTTTGGAATAACGAAACTATTTTTAGTACAATTAACTAAAATTTACTTGTTTTACGTACTGTGCTTAATTTATACTGAAACCAGCTCTCGTGGAATTCCCCTGATAAACAAAAGTTCGAAACTGAAACCAATGAAGTACTTATAGACGGGATAAATTAAATGTTACGTGTTTTGAGCTATTTCTAGAACACTAATTAATTTCTACTTTTCGTAGGTTTCTGGTATAGCTTCTAAGAAGGTATGTACGAAAAATAAATCACCTGTGTGACATTTATCTTGGTAAAAGTCATTAACCTCTTTCTATGTGAAGAACAGATGTTCTTAACATAGAAAGAGGTTAAAGTTTCGAGCTAATATCTTTCTATGTTAAGAACAGATGATTTTGATTTTCGTGATTTAAGAGTTCGTCTTATCAAAAAATATGTATGATGTCGAGTACAATGAACCCTTCAAACAGAACTAGCTGCAACAAAATCCTCTCCTCATTTTTTGTGGTGTGAGAACGTGACAAGGCTACGTGTAAATGTACGTCTTTCTCGATAAAAAGATTCGACAAAATTTGATCGCACTTTACTATGGCCCTGCGCCATCTGCTTTGCTTAATGCCCGGTAAGCTGTAGAGCCCTCAGTGTCCAACAGTATTAATCATACATTGAAAAAAATTGTCGCACCATGCATGCCAGGCCTGCAGGCTTATCTCATAACTCTATGTGCCTACACATTTTCAGATGTGACCCTACTTTACATGAGCGAGTTATTTACAAAGTCGCTAAGAATTTCTGTACCTTAGAGGTAAACAATAGTAACTCCAATTTCTTTGAAATTACTTTTAATGCACTTTTAGAGTCGCAAGAATCGGCTCTATACAGTGGTATAAAGCATTAAGTCCTACAGCGCCTGTGAAAACAAATACCCAATGGTATATGACATTAAATCCTCATATCATTACAAGGTACAGGACCTCAAATGATGTTAAGATTATTTACCTCTAAACACAGCGCGAACTTAATGTTGTTCATTGGATGGACTGATGGACATACTGTTCTTTACCTCTGAACGAAATGCGACGCGAGTGACGTGAGTGACAGTCAGTGCCTGCGGCGTCGCTGCGACTGTGCGTTTGGTTTTAAAATTTTGCCTAAAATTGTAAAAATCTCATGTTTTCTCGTGGAAAATACTGTGTAATTTAGTAAATGCCGGAGAATAATATGACACTACTGTTGAACATGGTAAGTACTATTAAATTGACTTTTTAACGAAATATCATAGAGAAAACTAACTGAGAGGTAAATAATAGTATCTCCTGTCCATTTCTTATGGCATTGATCTTTATATCTGTGCATTAAGGTACTTTATTCAATGACAAAAATAAAATAGGAACTTTGATGAAATTTAAAAATTTGGCAAAAACAAGCAAGTAAGTTTGTATAGGCCGAGTGGCTAGCCCTGGTGTCAGAGTTTCTAGGCCGCTCGAAGGCTTCCGACATGGCTTGAAGATTGTTGCTATATACAAAACACCTAGCCTAACCTAACCTTTTCTTTTTTTGTGTCCCAGGGAAAACCTTTTATAGGTACCACCCTGCCCCGGGGGGAGCAGTGTGGTGATGTGGGAGTCTCCGCCCTAGTGGCGGCATACCCACTAAATACCCTGGGGGTGTTCCTCCTTTGCGCCATTAGTCAGGGCCGCGGGTGCGCTCCCGAATTCTTCCGCAGCCCCAGCAGCGCTGGTCTCCGAAGACCCCTTCTTGGGGAGCTTTTGCTCCATTCGCCCTTCATAACAATGTGTGGAAACACCTCACACACATCGTGCATCTCGGGGCAATTCTCTAATCAGGCGACGGGCCCCCCCGAGCCTGCCACCCAGAGTTCCCCATTACGGAGGCATTCGGCGCTCATGCGCCAATCGCCTGCGTCCGCCTCTTCTTTTGCGCATAGGGTGGCTTAACGTGTCAGTCTCCCTAATGCGCTCCGCCACTTCCTTGTGATCTACGACGTCTTCGCAGAAGTCCCGAACGGCATTCCAGTCCGACTCACTGTTAGTCATAGCCAAAACTACGGCTGCCAGTGATACGTCGGCTCCAATTTCCGCCACTAATTGGAAGCGCTGGCTGTCCCACATCACCCATGCCTCCAGCGTGTGTTGCGCCGTGTCTTCGGCGCCATCACACTGGTGACATACCGGCGTAGGCTCTCTTCCAGCTATCCTAAACAGGTATCGGCCAAAACAGCCATGACCATGTCAGGACACGTCAGGATTTGAACGAGCCTGAAAGAGAGGACCCCATGCTTACGTTCAACCCATTCTTTTAGAACAGGTCGGACAGCCTCCACAGTCAGGTGACCAGCGCTTGGCTTGTCCAGCCTACGACGCCACCTGTTCATAATGCCTTGCTGACCCAGCCTCCACCAACGTGCTATCACCTCAGGGGGAGGAAAATCTCCCCTGAATCGTGCATCCGACAATTGGCGGTAAAAGTGAGCCAGCATTTTTGCATCCAGGTCCCACAGTGGGGTACCAGCCAGAACGCAAGCCACCTCGTACGATACCGTGCGATATGCTCGGGTCACTCTGAGTGCCATAAACCGCTGCGGTCTCCGCAGGAGCTTTACGGTATGAGCACTCAGAGCGTCCGCCCATATTGGGGCCCCATACAGTGCCATCGATCGTAGAGGCGGCGACAAGCGACGTTTGGCCCTCCCATGTTTGGAAGTAAACTTCCTAGCGCCGATGCAGCTCTCGTGAGCCTAGGAACAAGTTGTTTAAAGTGCTCCTGGAAGTTCCATCGGCTGTCAAAGACGAGTCCTAGGTACTTCATCGTTGACCCGACGCCGATTGGAACACCGCTCACAACTAGTTCTGCTCCAGCAGGGGGCGCTTTCCGAGGCCCGTGAAAACATACGGCCTCGGACTTGTTAAGGGCCACCTTTAGCCCCAGACGCCGAATACGACTCACTCACCTGAGCCGTGCCGGCGGTTGCTAGTATTGATGACTCCCTATAGTTCTGGCCACAAGCCAAAACCAGGGTGTCATCCGCATAGCATACCACTTCGACCCCGCTCAAGTTGCCATCTCGGAGTACCCAGTCATAACGGAGATCCCACAGGACTGGCCCCAAGACCGAGGCCTGCGGAACCCCTCATGACATTACTACAAGAATCTTCCATGTGCTGATGTTCCGGATTTGCCCGAGGACTCCGACTGAATTAAGTATTGTTTTACCAGTGACTGAAAATAAAATATTTTTCAAATTCTTAATTTTTTTCTTAATGTATGGATGTACATTTTAATAACGACACCTGTTTATGCTAGAACCCCCTCTTATTGCATTGATTTTTTTTCAATCTACATTTTTACTCCTTCTAAAAACGTGTACGTTTGGCTCATACTGTTCTATATCATTGAGGCAAAAAAAATTTTTAAGAAGTAAAAGGTCTCAAGTCCATCAAATCAAATAATAAATGTATTTATCGTGCTCGTGTGTAATTCATAATAATTCACTCTATTAATCATGAAATATGCAGTAAAGTTTATTCCAATAGCTTTGAATTAACTACCTAAAAATTTCATTCCAAATTTCACTCCGCACTATTTTGATTATCCTGTAAAGTTTTTGTTTTGGCACATAATGTTGTATACCACTGAGGTACAGATTTGTAAACATATTAAGATCGCGTGATTAATTACATTCGGAGCTTGCCCTTAGCCCCTCAGATTAATGTGTGCTAATTTGGTACAAAATAGCCTTGCTTTTTTGTAATATTATCGCTTCTCCGTATTATTATAGTAACTATATTATAAACTACGGTATTGTTTTGTATTTGAACCTCTAAAACATACCTACAAATCGAATCAATCATGCATCTCTTCTTAGGATATAAGATAAGATAGACAAGAATCTATAGAGAAAAAGAAATCAAAAGAATCGTCTAAAACAAAGTCACTTTCCGCATCTGTCTATCTCTCCGTCTGTATTTACACTACATATGTACACATATCGTCACGCCTTTCCCCCGAGGGGATGGCAGAGGTGTAATACAACACCCACTCTTCGCCGGACGATATTCAGTCCCAAATGTGACAGGGGGCGAGCCTGTCGCCATACACCGGGCTCCAGATACGTAGCAGATGACATACAATACGCACATATGTTTACACAATGAACAAATTGGTGCGTGCCGTCGGCTGGGTTAGAATTTACACTAACTCCTCCTAAACAACGCATTAGATGTTGATGCAGTTTTTACCATCAGTTAGATAATTTTTCTAAGATGGTTTATAGGTATCTTAAGATGCCGGGACGAGTCACTAGTTCAAAATAAATGTTATAAATTAGTTCCGACTAGTCACTTAACCTATACGTGCTTACTTTTACTTCGTACTTACGATTTTATTTTAGTAACACGACGTAACACATTTCCTTTATGAGGCAGGATGTAAATTAATCATATTTTATTATTTTACTCGCCTCATGTTATGAATAGATAGATAGATAAACTCTTTATCGTTCACACCAGAAATAACAAAACATGAGAAGGAATAAATATAATTTAATCCACTGTTTAACCTGTATAGTGTCGCAACTGGCGGCCTTATCACTTAAAGCGATCTCTTCCAAGCGACCATAGAATGAGAGGATACGACGAATGAGTATGGGACAGGGTGTACAAGATTAAAGAAAATAAAATTGATATAACAAGAAAAAATCGAGTGTTTACACATCTACTTAAACTATTGGATCATTTATTGATTTATATTACATACTAAGTTACTACCTATCTACATATTTATGGACATAATCTAAAATCCATAACATGATATACTAGCTGCGTCCTGTGATATTACACGCGGTTAAAAAGTAGCTAATGTAATATTCCAGACTAATCTATATCTAATTTTCTATGCCAAATGTCATCTAGATCCGTTAAACCATGCTGGCGTGATTAAGTAACAAACACTCATCCATCCATCCAAACTTTCGCATTTAGAATAGGTATTAGTGATGTGATTATGAGCTCGTAGTGGAAATAGCTCTTAGATAATGCAGTAATATTGTATTGCCCGCTATCTAGAGTACTCTCTTGAGTTCTATGACACTACTTGCTGGCAATAACCATAACTGACGTAACGCAGCAGTAACTTAACCCGGCTATAACTTTGTTACGCTTCTATGATATGCTAGTAACATCGCAAAACTTTAACCATCCCAACTTGAATTCCGCAATAAATCATATAAGTCAGCGCACAAAACTGTACCCTAGTAGAAACGCTATCGAAAAAAAAAAGTTACGGTTTCAGGAGACAATATTGTACGAAAAAAATCGTTCTTGTTTACATTGTTCGATGTTGCATACATTTTGCACTGGTTTTGTCGAACGTGTTAGTGCTAGGGATCATGTACAATTTCCGATACCTCGCATATGGAAACTGTAAATCTATCGTTTTATAAATAAACCAACCAACTGTATGATCTGTGCATCTGGATTAAGGCCAGATGATCCGTGACCTGTAAACTATGTAACAGCTGCGAATTGTGGTTCTATTCGTGGCTTTCATTATGTCCTGGTTTTTTCGTAGCCGCGACAAAGAAGACCAAAATGAATATTACTCGGTCTAGGTGTACGTAAAAAAGCACGCATTTATTGAAGAGCCTTTGTATTTTCTGATCAAACTGTCAACCTCCTAAGGGCTTTCCGGAGATTTTTAATTCCTACTTTTCTATTATTATTAACTGTTAATTATTTTAGTTAAATATATAATGTACGCAATGAGGTTAGATCATTGAAAGTACGTATAATTGTATGCATGGATTTTAGAGTTGGTGATCAAACGCAGCAATAAAAAATTGTTACGTCTATAATTATCAAATACCAATTGGTGTAACTAGGTTATGTGGAGTAGGATGATTGACTGAGATGTTAATGGAACACCGCTATTCCGTGTTATGGGTAGTCACTTACTATCATTACTTCTGTGTCTGCTAATATGAAAACAAAATGATTCATAACACGTAACCGAGTTACCCAGAAAATTTTGCAAACCAAGTATCTTGCGGTACAGCGCTCGATAATTAGACGAGAAAACGTGACTGTAGTTTAACCACGGGTGGTTGAACCCTGCAACGTATGTAGGTTAAATATAACCGCTAGAGGTGAATCTATCTACGACAATGTGACTTTGCACGCTACGATTTTTTCATCAGGTTTGTGTCAATCGCTTTAGGCGAAATAGGTATATGGAACAACTGTTCATTTTCGCTCTTAGAGATTTTGAGTGTGAATTTGAGTACAATGTGCTTCTTTCGGCTTAGTACGTCCTTTATGTACAGATAACCCTGTACTAGCTACAATAACTATTTAGCTAGTTATGTCAATAAGCAATACCAATAAATAACCATCAATCTAGACTGGCATCTTCAGAGCTCCAATGACTCCATATAAATCTAAATCTACATCCATTTCCCTTCCATATTATCGAATCAATTAACAAGTTACGACTGTATACCCAGAGTTAAGTTCATTCGATTTGGCGGCAATGTCGCGAGCTACCACGATCCTGACCTTGTCAAAGCCAGGGTCATGGGTTTCACGCAAGCTGATTCGGAAGGTGCACTGCCGTTCCTTAGCACGCAATTCGTGCAACCACTTCCACTTATGGCCGATATCAGCTGTTACGGCCTTTTCCGTTTTATATGGGAAGTCCTGCGTGACAAGACTGGAAACTCTGCTACTTTGAACCCTTATAAATCTTGCACCAAAATAGGTGAAGCGTAATCAAAATCCAAGCTATTGAGTGACGAGATTAAAGCTATGTAGGTTGAGAAGAAACCTACCCAAGTTCTTTTTGTATTTATAACGTTCAAAAACTAACTTTAAACGTGTCTGTATTTCTTAACTAATTTTCAATTAATTCGCTGATCGATTTGTTGATTGTTTTGCCCTACTTAAGGTAGTGCTGTTTTGAATTCAACGAGTACGATGTTGTTACATATTCAGTACGCTATTAGGAGATATCATGTCATCAGACGCCTCGAGCCTTCGGCTTTATCGATCACTTATCTTGTCACAGATAACTTAGGTGCGACCTTGGCAAGGCTTTCTCAGCTTTCACGTTAGCTTGGAGTTATTAGCACGCCACTCCGGCAAGGCCTGAAGTGGCGTGCGGACTTTGGCTAAAAATATTTGAATTAAAGAATTAAAGCTAAAAGTCTGTGCATCTTTGTAGATGCATGGTAATGACAATTGCCAAGGTAACAGGTATATTTTTTGGAAGGAAAATAGAATTTTTGCTTTATCTTAAAAAATAAAGTTAGATGTTGTGGAAGGTAAATGTACGGTTCAGATCTTCTTTTATTTTATCCATCAGAATATGTTTATCCATCCACAGTTGAATTGACGTCACACAGCTTGATTTATTTACGTAGTTAAACTGTTCTTTGAGATTAATTACAGTGTTTTGCTATCTGAGCTCACCATCTGACTGACCCCCTACCCTCACGACCACCCCATTTTATCCGCAAAACACGATAAACTAGAGCTCCTACTACGAAAACTCAATTTGTAGATACTCACGTCGAGTTCAGAGTGAGTGATGTAAAGGAACAAAGAGATTAGGCTCTTTGACGATTCAACACAAATGGAACCATAATGACCGGAAACTCGATAGAAGACCATGGGAACTCAATTTGCGTGGTACATAAGTAGGCGCGTCCTCTAAACCCCCTGATTGATCTGAGTGCACAGATATAGATACGAGTAACACCAACACCGAACGATATCTATACCTACTAGAAAAATCGGGTTAACGATCCGCTCCACAAAATATGCCTAGAGATATTTTTACACAGATTTGGAATGAGAATAGGCCGATGCATTTCGATCGAGCTAAAATTGTTTCGGTATTACGTCAATCCTGCAGGTTGGATGGAATAACATCCACGAAAATGGCTAATGGAAATCCGGTCACGTAGTTTCGAATTGAAATTTGCTTCCATTTTGAATTTCTCATTGAATGCTCGGGATGAAAAGCATTGTGCTTTTCAAGCATAAGTATACTAAGCTTTATAAGGATCTTTTCAGTTTTTATTATGAAATGCTTGCGACTTTCTGCAACAAAAGTCTGGTCGCATTTCATTAGTAACTAAATAGGTTTCTAATTTATAGCCTAAGCTGTAATAAGGCTTGTTCACGACAACCTTGACCTTGGCAGAAATTATCGAAGGCGTAAGCTTTCTTAATAATGACTTGCTTTTTGATTCGATTCGGTTGACGACTAATTTATAGAGCAAATTTGCGTTTTTCGAGCTACGGTTGGGATATCGAAAGCTACAGTATCATGGAAAGTTTACAGGCAGGAGATTTCCATGTCCTTTGAAACACGCGATCCCACGCAGGTATATTGATTCAAATGCCGCCCTTTGTCTGAGCTCTGTCTATTACTTGGATACTATAAATAAGTTTTTCTTTGCGTTCCGATGTCAACAACTCTATTTACTACGACTACAGAACTTATCTATAAAAAAATATCTATATACATAATTATATCTTTCTAGTAAGTACTTAAAGAATAAGGCTCATCGCAGATGGGTACTGGTGACAACCACGAGTGTCTATAAGCTGTTTTCAACGCTTTCCATATACCTATTGCGTAAGGATATGCAGCACACGATGAAGGTCGCAATCACAAACGGCCGTCTGGCTATTGACGCCTAGCCAAGCCAGGCACTTTCATTTGTCGCCGATGTCTCGTCTGCGCCGAGCCTAACTGTTTTAACACCATTTCAAGGCTGAGGGAACCTAATCATAATAAATAATAAACCACCCTTATCTGTTTACTCTTAAAATAAACGGTCAACACGTATAATTTTGACTAACATGGGCCCATTATAAACATTCTTACTATTTTAATTTTTACGCTCTCATATTTTTATCAATGGTTTTCATAATACAGAAATATTTGACTCTTCACTTATCCTACCCTATAGACATTATAACTATATCAAAATACGTAGAACTAGCTGCGGTGTTACCCGCGACTAAAGAGTAGCCTAACCCAGGGTATGAGCTACCTTCAGCATATCAAAATCCGTTTGAGCTTGAAATAACAAACAAACAGACGCACACACACAAACTTTCGCCCTTTACAATATAAAGTAGAATAATTGAAACAAGAGTTTTGCGTTGAAATTGGATCTCATCATCTCTTCACGTAGGTATTCATAAGCTTAGGGTTTGTTCCATGAATACTAAAAATAGCCTGCGTGCCCTACATTTTAGCTCATAATCATCGCACATTCTCAAACACATTTATTTATGCTGTATAATTATATTACGGTACACGCGAAACATGCTTTATAAAACCTGCTCGCTGCTTTTCAAAATATTTAAACGGAATAAATTATATTTTGTTTATCCATAGTCAGGCACTTGAGTCAATAATTCACAGCAGAAGTACACACCGACTTATTCTAGAACCAATTATAATTTACCATCTTCACAGTCTTTCCGTCTCGACAAGAAACTGTTACCCGATGATAATTTTGTTACAAGTTTCAAGATTTATTTTATCGTAATCTTGGTTAATTTGACAAACTGCAAAATCACACAAACCAACTCGATCACACCAACAAGGAAACTACAAGACTAAAAAGATGGCACATACAACAGTTGGATCAGAGATGCTAGAAGCCTAGAAGTCAGACACAGCTTGAAAACTGAGGGACAGTATAAACAGAAATGCCCCTCCAAACAACAATAAAAATCCATAACACCTGATTTATGACTCAATCGATCGCAGATTTAAAAAGCAAAAAGACAAATATAACTGCAAAAAAAAAGCTAATTTTTTCTTAAATAAACACAATTCTACGTAGTTTTTAGCTATAGCTTCACAAAGACAATTTCGCAAAAACTAGACTCTTTTTCTCTCCTTGATCTTCATATATTGAGCTCTCCTGATATCCTATTTAGCAGACCTATCCCATCATCGTGATCATCTCAGCCAGAAGACGATACAAAGCTGGACAAAGGTCTACCCGATGACCTTCACAATGACCGGTCTTCACAATGCTCGCATGCAGCACAAGTATTATAAAAATCGATGAACATACACAAAAAAATACATACAGACGAACATAGAACCTCTTCCTTTTTTTAAGGTCGGTTGAAAATAACGAAATACCCTAAAATAAACATTTTTACAGCCTCGGGATAGTTATACAGTGTTTTGTCTTCTTCTTTCTTTAATATTTTTGAATTCGATCGAAAAAGACTGTCTAACAATTTTGAGGCTATACAATACAACATTTATTAGTAAGATGTTTTATCCAACTTTTCCCAGCCAATTGAAAAGCAACAAGTTAAGTTTTCTTTACGTTCTACGTTCTTACATCCCTAAAAAGAAAATTTAGCAGAACTATGGGTATTTTCAGTTAAATTAAATTTTCATATCAATGTAAGTAGGTACACTAATAGTTTCCACGCTCCCAAAGCAGTTCAAAGTACCAACTATCAAACACGACGACCTCGATCGCGACCTAGACCGTCCTTGCGGGGCTTCATCGCCTGCTAATGAGCTAATAGCTACTACTATTTAGCACTACATAGGTAGCCCTATTAATACATTCTCTAAGTAGGAAGTCCTAAGAGGATTTCGTATTGACGTATTTAATTTTGTCTTATTTGATAACCTTGACTTTGGCATCGAACTTTGCAGTACTTTTTTTTATTTTAAGTACCTAAGTAGTTTATTTAGATCTTTATAAGTATTACTGGCCTGGATTTTGTTGTACCACGCACCAAACTAAACCAATCGAGCATGCTTAGAATTATCTGCGACATTTTATTTTGTCCGGAATGCCATAAACTAAATAGCAGTAAGTTTTTTTTCTTAATAACATTAGTGGTAATTTTTACATTCGTCTTTTTTATAATAACATACGAAATGAGGTGAGGTAAGGCAGTTTGCTAAGAATTTCAATGAAATCGCCCTGTGAATTGCCTAAGCGACGTAAACTGCTGTATTGTACTCATATACTGCGTAACAACAAGTAATAGTAATACATGAACTCTATTGACCGCGAACTTTACTGTAATACTCACTAGAGCGCATAATAACACAGATAGGGCTGCCTCTATATCTAGAGCATATTCAAATTAGAAGCAATAATTACCGAAAATAATCATCGCTTTGATAAAAGCAGTAAGTAGTTACTGAACTAATTTTAATAAAGTTCTACAACAAGGCCTTCATTTTTTGAAACCGTAAATTAATTTATTGGAAGTATGCTGACGCTTAATTTAAATAGGCAAGAACATAAGAAAACTGAATGAAGATTTATATCAGAATGGTTTTTTTAACTACCTTAGTCATAGATTGGGATTAATTACATAACAGAACAGCCCTAATGTGTGGTATAATTATCACAGCCATCTAGTACTGTCTGTTTTAATGAACCGGAAGAGATAATTAGCGAGATGAGGACATTAGCGTCGATTCTGTTTTAACACTCCGTAAACTAAACTAATCTTACTGCGCTATAAAAGTATCTTCTTCTTTTTAGGTACCAATTTAATGTATTGGAAAAGCATGATAAGAATTTTAGACCAGTCATATTCGTTTAGGAAATTGTCGATCAGAATTGACGTCATTGTTACATAATCAATTTAAGTAGATAAAAACCGTTCTATGATCTCACAGAAAGTAATTAATTTTCGTACTAACTCGTGGTCATGTTACGCAACTCTTTCATGCAATGTTTTGTAAGCCAACGAGTTCTAACTTTCAATTTTCATGGTAAAATCATTTTGTGAAAAGAATGTATATACGAAATTCATCCCGTGGTTGCGTAATAGAGCAAACACATTGTTGGAAACTCGTTTTCAATCAAACCGATTTATTTAAAGTACGTAGATAGATATATTTTTAGCCGTTTTCCTTGGTATCCACTGAAAGATTTAGGCGTTTATAATAATATAATAAAAATAATAATTCGGAACATTTCTACACACGGTCGCCTGACCCCAAACTAAGCAAAGCTTGTACTATAACTGCCAGAAACTGATATCCATACATTTGTATTTTTAAAAATTTAAAATTTGCGCCCTGCGGTTTCACCCGCGGTTAAAAAGTATCATAAGTGCTATTCTAGACTATAATCTATCTCTGTGCCAAATTTCATTCATATCTATTCAGCCGTTCTGGCGTGAAAGAGTAACAAACATCCATCCATCCATCCATCCATACATACAAACTTTCGCGTTTATAATATTAGTAGGATATACATATACTTAAATGTATAAATGTTATTTTCTATTTAAGCACAAATGTTCACCACATAAATGATTGCCCTAGGTGGGAAGTGAACCCACGCCACCAAGCTCAGAAGGCAGTTTCACTACTAACTCAGCCACCGAGGCAGTCTCTTCTAGTAACTACTAATTTTACTTCACTGAAAGAATAACACGACGCCTGTTCCTGTGTGATGCCTGTATGTGTTGCAATCGAGACTAGAAACGATTATCTACAATCCTATCCTCAGTTATTCGACACCAGGGCTAGCCACTGTGTCTATACCAACTTGCTTGCTTTTTTATTACTTACCTACTTTAGGTGTACTGTAAAATACTAATAATAACCATATCTCGCTTATGTGTTTAACTAAGAATAATAAAAATTAACCTACTAATAAGTTTTATCGTCTTGCTTTTACAAAACTCACATAACTACCGATTTAAGTATGGCTAATTACTAGTTATTATCTTTATTGTTTGATATCATTAGACTATATGTCCATCGGTCATAGCTATTTGGATATTTCATCAAAAATAACCTCTTATTAGGCACTTGTAAATACGAGCTGCTATAGTTCGGCCGTTCAGAGAATGCGTTCCTGACACCTGTCAGTTAGTCACGACTAGTGATGGGCACAACATAACACTGAGTTCGTTACCGTTCCTCCAAAATTAACCGCCGCATTATCTGAAAGATTATTTTCGTTTTATATTGGCGGAATCATTTAAAATTTATATTTTAGTTATTTAAGTGGAAACAAAAAAAAGGTAATATTAATTTAATAAAATTGTTTTATTTATTCTTAATCTAAGTATAAAAATGCTACTTTCTTTCGCGCGTTCGGTTTGGTCGTAGTTTTATTTTTATATTTCATAAAAGTTATCCATTATTTTCAAATTCTTAAAAAGAAAAACAAAACGTATTATTTTATAAATATAAATGTATAAGAACAGATTAGGATACTATTATTGCCTGTTATTGTTAGTACAGCACTACAAATATAAAGCGCTGACATAACCTTGTAATAGCGTAGTATAGATTTAGAAAAATATTGTTTATCAAGTTATTTGACACTCAGTTTGGCACAAAATTATAACATTAATTGATTATTGATATAATAATGTTGTTTTAATGTTCATCAATTGTTAAAACGGTAAACAACCAGCAAAAATATTTTTATCGTAACTGCAACGCCATTACAAAGTTACGTCGTCAGTTCAATCGCGACGTGTCAGGAACGCATTCTCTGAACGGCCGAACTATAGTGTTTTATACATATATTTACTTGCTACTCGCTTATCACCGGCGGTCGGAGCATTTTTTGACGTACATTTTTAAAAATGTTCAGATTTTATGACTTAAATTTACACATACCTAGATTTGACAGATTTTATTAGTTTTAGAAAAAAATCTAAAAGTCAAAGATGAAAAGACGATAGTTACTAAGTCCCGCTTGCAGAAGATAAGGAGTTGAGTTCTTAAACGCAGGGCTAATTAACTCCGAGTTAAAATGCTAATGATAATGTCCCTTCGGGGGAAAGGCGTGACGTTACATATATTATATACTAGCTGTCACCCCGCGACTTCGTTCGCGTATTATTTATAGTACCTGGATGACCGAGCTTTGCTCGGTTTTTTTTTTTTTTTAATTGTGCACAAAAAATTGTATTATTATTCACCAATAGATGTCAGGAAGAGTCATATTTTTCAGTTGAGACTACTCAAACGCCTCCTTTTTGTTATTTTTTTTCCAAGGTTATCGATAAAAACACGAATAAAATGACATTTTCTAAAAATTATTCCTAGCTAGATCGATTTATCGCCCCCGAAAACCCCTATATACTAAATTGTATGAAAATCGTTGGAGCCGATTCCGAGATTCCAATTATATATATATATATACAAGAATTGCTCATTTAAAGATATAAGATTTATAAAATATGTGAGCTATCCTATCTCTTAAGTTAAGTATATCGAACTGCACACGGTGTGCAAATTTGATTGAAATCGGTTAAGTAGTTTAGGAGTCTATAGCGGACAAACAACGTGACACGTAATTTATATGTATTAAGATAAGAAAGATAATATACATATGTATGTTAGAAATGTCACTTTAATATCGTGTTGATAATTGTTTTCGCTTAACCTCTGATGAGCAGTAGACTCTGAGTTTAAAAGATCCCGAGCTTCTGTAAGTGGCAGTTAAAAGATTAATTGATGAAAAGAGAGGACGCTATAGTACTTCTTCCTCTGTACTCCTCAAACCATCGAAGAGTAAGACTATGAAATTGTACTATGAAACACCTAAATTCACTTGTGTAAACTTATCTATGTATTTAAATAGTTTATTAATGTGTAAGCAAGTAGTAATGCTGAGAAACAACCATATATTATCAAGCATCAAATACCTACTTACTTATCCATGCTAAGCTGTTAGTACGGTAACATCAACATGAACACAATTGTAATTTCAAATTATAAAGTGTAGGTACAGCGTTGACACCACATTGACATCCTATACATGATAGTTACAATGTCATATCTTACCGCACTGACAATGTCAAGGCACTTCACTGTCAAGCTGACAACAAAAGAAACTTGGCTCGTCACCATGAGAAAGCACCCTGTTTACGAGAACAGACTATAAATAGAACAACCTTTGCAACCCTTGTCATAGTTCACACATACATTCACTAAAAATGCATACATTAAAATACTATGTTTGTATATCTTTAGTTAGTGGTTGTAAAATTAATTGAACATGTCGTTAACGAGTTGACAACATTCTAAGTTGGCGTAGTAATAATTAGTAGAGATTTTCTGAACTATAAAGCTCTGTTATAATGTTGTTCTTTGGAAATGGTAATCATTAAAGGCTGTACTAGTGCCAGTGTGTGTGAACTAGTGCCAGGGTTTCGTATTGAGGTATAGGTAGGCCTAGGTTATATAAAATCTATGGGAAAATGTTAGATAATGAGAGAGGCAAATAACAACACAATTGAGACGTGATTTCTGTAATACTTATCGATTGTGATAAAAATATCAAAGGTCAGCGAAGACCAGGACTCCCGAAGCTGTTTTATGGTCCATAAAATAGGAAGCACTTCACGTAATATGCGTTTCATCAGCGATAAAACAATGGGGGTCCTCTGACCACTCGGATTTTCTCGCTTTTGTCAGCCTTAATACAGCCTCCGTTGCGATAGGCTCACAGATTTAGGGCGTTTCCTCATTTGTCGGTGCGGGCGCGGTGTACCTGTGCGGTATTTTTATTTCGGTTTCATCTGCCTCGCTTCTGCTTAGTTAGAATTTCTCGTTGAAACTGAAATACCTACTTGTATTCATAGGGGCTCGGTAAATAATCAGTAGGTGCCAAATCAGTAGACGACACAGCCAAAAATGATACCACATTCTGACATAATTATAGTAACTTTTACTAGATCTTTCATCATCATCATCATCATCATCAACATCATCAGCTATTATCCACCTACTGTTGAGTATAAGTCTCTTCATTATTTACTAGTTCTCCTTACCTACCAATAAATAAAGTATTGTAGGTAATTTGTCTACTGATGGAATGCGGGAACGACGCATATACTTATACCGTTAGACACTAAAACACTACAATATCAGACATGACGATCGACAACATAAACGTGCTCATCACTTTCCATTATCTTAAGTAGGTGTTGACATTGTTTTAGGCGATAATTTTAAACTGAGAACGTCATATACTAACTTGTTTGTTTTTTGTCCACAGGTAAGTTGACGACCCACGACACTTCGTAATGCTACGTTATTGATGTAGTACATAATGGTACAAAGAACTTAAGTATTAAACTTTTCTATTCTTTTACATAAAAACTATTTTAAATGATCTACTTACTCTAGGTAAAAGCTCCATTTAGATTTTGCTGTGACAGCCATAGTATCGTTGTAAGGAAATACTAAAACGACTTCTACAGTCTATATATACATGACACAAAATCGAGCCCTCTGAAACCAATTAATTTTCCACAATAGAAAATCTAGCCAGCACATATAGATATTTTATTCATGCGTATATTGATCTCTGAATCTGTTGTCAGCAACCTTCGGCCATTCTGCCGCAGGAAGGTAAATATTAGCCCCAGGACTTACTCACTGTTTACCGACCCGGGCGGTAGAGCTCGGGCCGAGCATAAAATTCTTAATCTAAAGATTCCCGTCCCGGCCTGAATTCTTCTGTCGCAACTTCACGAGACGTGGATTAAGCTCATTAGCTCATTTCGTTGGTGTTGGTAACAAGAATATGGCGGAGTGTCGCTAGCAGACGGGCTCTTATTAACGTTTGTGACAGATGGAGAGCGCGTGTTTTT
Source organism: Peribatodes rhomboidaria (assembly GCA_911728515.1). Taxonomy (NCBI): domain Eukaryota; kingdom Metazoa; phylum Arthropoda; class Insecta; order Lepidoptera; family Geometridae; genus Peribatodes; species Peribatodes rhomboidaria. Next base: position 3,911,774 of record OU452175.1, on the reverse strand, counting down.
GTCTCCAGTTATTCGCTGTTACCTATTTTATTAAGAGTCCGGCGACCTAACTAATTTCGACCTAGGCGATCTAGACTAACTTCGCATTGGCTTAAGGAATTCTATCGCCATTTCGTCTAGAAGAAGAAGACGAATGAAGAGAGCGAGTAATGATACTGACGAGCCTCTAAACTTACCTACAGAGTGACAAAGTGCAATTTAATTTTTTTTATGACTTTTGCACTACTGTAATCATTTTTTAATTAACTAAGAATTTCCCTTGTATTATTGATTCATTTAACAGCTAATGATGTAGACAACCTCCCTATGTAATGGAATTTTTGATTTGCTTTGTCTACCTATTGAATAAATCAGTCAAAAGTGACCCCTTAAAAAAGCGGATATTTTTCATAGCTCTATTTTCGCTTGAGAACGTTTTTAAAAAAAATGTTTAATGTTAATTTAATTGTACATGCTAAATTTCATCATAATCTGACAAACGGTTTTCAAGAAATTTGAGTAGCGCGTTTGTATGGAAATTTCGGAACGTCGCGGTCCTCTTAAGGACATTCTGTAAAGCTTATTCCCTAGTGCAAAAACGATATTTTCAGAGTGCTTGGAGTGCCCTGTTGTAGGCTGTTCCAAATCCAGCTAGCAAAAGCACTCACGCAATGAATTATAAATATCACACTTTCACCAATGTATTTCCTTATTTCCCCCGCTGGTAAATAAACAACCGCTTCTAGCGACAAACAAATAATTCAGTAGTACGGGACATTTTTCAGGATCGGGACCTTTGGAAGGCGCACTTGGGTTCATTCACATCAGTAGAAGCACTTTTCTATAACAACATGCCACGATTTGATTCGTCCCATTGAGTCGAAGAAATTTGAGAAAGTCCCGAAGGTCGCAAATAACGAGAATTTATTTGAGTGAGCTCTGAGCAAGGAGTGCAAAACTATTTTTCCAAGACATGGTTTGAATGTTAATTTTGTCGCACTAGTCTGATTTCTTCTTCTTGCAAAAGAAATTCGATTCGAATTTCGAAATTGCCAGCAAATCGCACTAATAAGTACCGTCACAAAGAAATTTGCATGTTAAAATTACTATAACATGAATGTGTAAGTACAAAAGTAATTGACGCCAACAAGTGCTAAGCAGATTTACAAAAACACGTTTCACGTATTTTACCATTACGTCTTTACTTTGCCTACGTAGGTAATAGATACATTTGCAATTTACTTATCTACCTACTGTTGCATCATAACGTTTCGTCAATTTATAAAACGACAATTGAACACAATCAATTTTACAAACATTACGTCGTTACTGACCTGCTAATTTCTGTTTTACCAAAATACGAGTATGTAGGTACATACACGCTAATGCCATTGTAACATGGATGATCTAAAAAAATCCTAAATGAGACAAAATTCACACAATTTGGGTGACGTTCTATGACGTATTTAATCCAATGGATACCTAAAGATTTTTTCCCATATCTCATAATGAGCTGAGTACGTCATAAGAAAACTCGTTAAGAGTAAAGAACTATATTTTTCTTATTACTTACTTCTTCCTTCAGACTAGGGAAACAACTTTTTCTTATCGAAAACATACCGCGTCTTGGCCTTAGAATGAATTTTGATAATTACGCAAACTTTTTTCGTTTTTGTTTGTCTCCAACGTTTCAATAAAGCGCCCGTGGCGGAATGTTAAGGTACTACGTTAAATATATGGAGCCAAACGACATTCTATTAACTACTGTAGATATACTAGGATTAATCGACAAAAGTTGTGCTAGGGTTAAGTCATTAAATAGATGTCTTACTGAAGTTTCCATCGCAAAGCGAACTTTATTAAACGAAAAGCTTTCCGCCATTGTTAACCCTTCAAGTCCAATTTTCTTCGCGGCTTTGTTTGCTAAGTTTCCCTTTGTAACAACGATTACAACACCATCCATTTTGTATAAGGTTTCTTATTGATTCACAATGCTTTATTATCAGCTTGAGGGCGGGTAATAGAAGACATTTTCCCTTCTGGGAAGTTAGGATTTTTGTCACTTTTTTTTTCTATTTTGCCAAACTAAAAAGAGAATAGATACATGTATAACAGGTAGAATGAATATTAGCTTTTCACTTGTAAACTCAACCACAAGAGGGGTAGATGCAGTACTAATATCGTAAAATCTTTACATAATTATTATGAAAACAAAGTCGCTTGCCGCGTCTGTCTGAACCTATATCCGCTAACTCCTGAACCACGTAACGGGTTTAGACACAGTTTTTAACCGACTTCCAAAAAGGAGGAGGTTCTCAATACGACTGTATAAATTTTTTTGTTTGTTTGTTTCGTGATTACGCCGCCAGTTATAATAATAATAAATCATTTATTTATCAAGTATCCTAGACTCATACAAGTTTAAATTAAATAATAAGAATAAAAGAATAAAAGTCACATTATTATCATTATAAATTGCACCACATTAGTAATTAACAGAATAATAGAAATACATTGTGAATTAATAAACTAGAATGGACGAAATCAGAATGTCAGTAAGTACAAAAATAAACAATAAAAATAAAAATGTCAAAAATACAAGAACCAGATAATGTCATTGCAATAATTCAATTCAATTCAATAATTCAAAGTCCATATAAGTACAGAAAGTTACATTATAATAAAATAAAATAATAATACAATAAGATGTCAAATATAAAAATTTAGAAAATCAAATAAATTCATTGGATCGATTTTAATTATTATTTTTTTGTTTGGTGGGTCATACATAAAGAGGTAGTTCCATATTAATTATATCCAAATTGGTCCAGCAGTTTTTAAAATATCAACAAATATCTAAAAATTGACGGTTTTTTAAGTTTTGCTTTTATATTTTCAGTTTTAACCATCAGTTACTTTCATAAAGTTTCACGGAGGGCTTATACCACTACACTACACATACTTATGCCACTATATATACTTGTACCACGCAAAGCCAGTATATGTATAAAGTACGATAACCTGCATAGTTAGGTGTATCTCATAAAGATGACAAACCGTCTGTTCAGCTGCCACCTTCCAATTAATTCTTGGAAATTCTTCCAAACAATTCTTTTGTCCAGCCGATGATTCAGACTCCCTCTATCCAGACGGACTAATTAAAATTATGAATGCAGCACAGTCGCGACAATGCCACAGATTAAATGATACTAACGACTGCCGGTGGAAGTACCTACCAAGTGCAGACGGAAGCGGTGGACTGGAACCCAGACGCCAGACGGGTTCAACGCCACCGCCTCTACCAGCTGCATTTATATGCTGCAATTAGAGAGCAAGCAGGTACAGCTTTTCTTTGAAACAGCCAACGTATACGCAAAGGATTTCAAATAAAAGTTGTAGACAAAAATGAACTGCTGGCATTTTTGCGCTTGCAGCATTTAGCAACTGGTGGATCGTTGGAAGGATGTTTGGTTTTGAAATGTAGCTTTTTATGTTAGAGCTATAATCAAACATGTTTAAAATACTCTGGAGTGGTTGGCTCACTTCTGAACGTCGTGCGCGATGACCCCGATACTATATCCGACATATCTCCAGTGTTAACGATTTTTGACTACAGATATTCAAACCTTGGAATTTTTGTGTCTAAAAAATGGTAGGTACGTATCGCTTTATTTTATACCAGCTGTGCTCCACGATTTCACCCGCGATCCCACAGGAACCGGTTTTTTTTTTCGAGATAAAAAGTACCTTATAAATGTCCTTTTCTGTAACCCAGGCAACGTGTATGCAAAATTCCATAACGGTCGGTTGAGTAGTTACGGCGTGAAAGCGTTACAAGCAATTGTAACAAACGAACAAACTCACTTTCGCATTTATAATATTAGGACTAGACGCGGTGTTACCCGCGCTTAAAAATTAGCCTGTGTGCTATTCCAGACTATAATCTATATCTGTGCATAATTTCATCCAGATCCGTTTAGCCGCTCTGGCGAAATTGAGCAACTAACATCCATCCATCCATCCAAACTTCCGCATGTATACAATACTAATAATTGCGCCCCACGGTTTTACTTGCGGTTAAAAAGTAGCCTATTCTTTAATCCACAGTGTCAGTTACCTCCATACCCAATTTCATCAAAATTGATCCAGCCGTTAGAGCGTGGAGAAGTAAGAAACTTACACACTCACAAACATTCGCCTTTATAATTTTAGTGTGATTAAGTCTGAATATTACACAAATTAAGTATTAATCATTCCCAAAATAATTGCTACACAATTGGATGCTGTTGATGAGTCAACTTAGATTAGATTAACTTCCGCGAGAACAGTGACGTGGGAGGAACGGGACAGGAGACGATGAACCCACCTGCTTTCCACAACAGTGTTTCTGCTTCCGCATGACTTCCACAATCTCAGGTTATTGTAAAGCTTTTAGCTTACATGCATACATACGTACTTTAAGCTTACATAACTTGCTAAATCATATTAGTCACATAAGGCCCCGACTTACACGAAATCACCAAAAACAAGTATTTTGTTTGCAGGTATGTAGTTTGAAATGAAGAATTATGATGATCAGGTGCAAAAAAATACAGCTGGTAGAAGAAAAAAAAGCACAAAAAGTGTCTTCTTAAAAAAACTATCGGAACGTAGTTCTCTAAATTTTCAGCAATTACACACACCACATTTTTTTCGAATATTAAATAACCTCGAAAATTAGTTCTCTAAAGTTTAACTGAGCAACTTATTCTTATTTGTGCCCTTGTTACGATTAAAAACGGCAAAAAAAAATTACGCGTAGATCTCATTTTACCCTCAAATATGATTTACGAATTTCAACTCTAAATGAAGCGATTTAAGTAAGTAAACGTGTGTGTGTGGGTGAAAAATCGTGCCATGTAAGTTTGGATAGATGGATGGATGCTTGTTACTCAATCCGTCAAAAATGGCTGTACATATCTGGATGAAATTTGGCACAAAGATCGATATAATCGATCTTTGTCTGAAATGTTTGTCTGGAATAGCACATAGACTACTTTTTAACTGCGGGTAGCACCATGGGGCGCAGCTTGATCTAAATACATCAGTAATAAGTAGGTAGGTATACTTTTACGTAACATATTCTCTTAAAATGGCAAGGTTCTAAATGCATTCTTCACGGGTCGCCTTTAACCTTTAGTAAAATAACTTTGTTTAAATTCTTCCCTGTTGCATTCTATTGAAACCTGAACGACTTTCAATTGTCGAGTTGTCGGGCTATGTCGAGGTCGCATTACTAGTAACTAGATCGGTTTGTTACTTTGATGTCGGATGCTCACAATCACTTTTTGAGTGTAGTTCTCAGATCAACCTAGAGAATAAGATGGCGTACGGCGTGTGATTTAGGTAAAGCCAAAAACCATCCAAAAACTACGCTACTGTCGTAGTACTGTCGTACACAACACGCACACATTAACGCAAAAAACTAACTTAAGGTTCTTTTTAAAAACTGTGCAGTTTTTTTATAAGTCAATTTTGAAAAAGCCTTAACATTAAACTCTTACAAATATGTGCAGTTTTAGAATATTAAATCTACTAAGGTTGTATATTGGAACGCAAATAGCTAACATAGAGTTTGGGAATTAATATTAGTTTTCATGCAATTGTAAATGTTTTAATGGCAACATTACCACGCACACAAGTTTAAAAAGAAGTGGCTTCAGCGAGATATAACGCAGTGTTCCATCTTTACCTCTAGGTTAATCTGATGTGTAGTTTTACAATCACAGCTGAACGTGGCATTGGTGCAGCTAGGGATGTTGAGCTGAAAAAGGTTTACCCGAAAAATCGTGCTGGCCACCCAAAAAAACCTATGATGGTCTTTCCACAGAACGAGATTCAAAATGAACAAGCAACCAAAAATCCTCGTTACGGCTTACGCCAAAGCTTCACTACAAGCGGCAATCATAATAATATGCAATCAGAGATAGTAGACACATCCGTTTTATCGTTCTACAAATGCAATAAAGAGAAAACATTTACGCTATACAAATATGTAAAACACAGGTCTGCGGTGTAGATAACTTTTGCATGGAGCATCGATCGAAGACGCTCGCCGGCTATTTAAATTCAGATAGCGCTCGCAGTTCCGCTTCGGAACGGAAATCTGTATAACAATACAATTGGCCATTCTATTTAAGTACATACTCAAATTAATTGATTAAACTTATTCTATTGATTTGCCGGTACAAGAGCTATAAAACATTTGATAGAACGTTAAGTAGGAAGGTTGATCAATGATATTATGATGCTGTGATGACAGTTTTGGCCAATTTTTACGGCGCACACTTCTTTGATAGTACAAGTATCTTTTTTAGGAGGAGGTTTACAAGTCGACGCGTAGGTTTATCTTTTTTGTTTTTTTGTTAGAACCGAACCGACCAATTTCCTTAGCAACATTGCAGCTACCAACAAAAAGCGTCACTGTGACTTACATTATTTCGAAAGCTTCTCTTAAATGCATCATGATTACATGACTGGGAATAGGGTCATTGCTCGATAGAGGTTATGTAAGCGTGACTTTTGGCGTCGAATTCATGTTATTCCGGTAAATTTTTAATTAGGTGCATCTCTAGAATCAAATCTAGATAGGGGATACCCTGTTTAGATTTGTTAACAAAAAGTTTATAATTATTACTAACTAGAAATCGATTTATCGGCTCCTAACAGTATTTGAGAGCCTCTGCAGATAGCAAATACACCGTAGATTGATACTAACGAACCAATTTACTATCAAATCTATCAAATGGTTTTGGTTGGTAACCATAATGATCTCTGTGAATTGTTAATGCTTCTAAACCATCCTCAGCCCCACTTGTTACTTCGCGCACTACAAACGATCTAATTTTAGCCTCAGCGTGTGGGGCGCAGTTAACACTCATCTCCGGTGTGGTGCGAGTACTGGTATCCAGCGGAGTATGCCGACCGCAAATATGTAAACTGGCGAGCTCAGTTGACAAATAGAGAAGTACCAAGTATTGGTAAATTGAGAAGTACTATCGACAGAGTCCCGTCTAGTTACCTACTAGTAATGCTACATCGACATAGCCCGACAATTGAAAGTCGTTCAGATGTCAATAGAATGCGCTACAAGGCAGACGGTCTCGTCAACATGTGAACAAGAAAGGCTGCTATCGATAGATCGATAGATCGATGGCGATTAATTGTGAAGCAACACCTGGACCGATGACCACGACCACTCTGACAAGAGTGCTAACTACTAAGAAGAATCGACAGTGTTTCCACATTGTCTGGGTTCTGCTGATAAGAGCACAAGCACTAATTGTGCTCATCTTTCTATTGGAACATCTCCGAGTATCCAATAAGTACACATTCCAATGTTTTTTTAATGTTTCATTTCTCATTGCCAGAGCTTTTGAAGGTACTCTTGAATTATCATATCATAAGTTAAGGGCAGGTTTTGCCGCAGTTACAATTAATAGGTCGCGTGCAAGCTTTTGATTAGATTTACGGCATTTGATATCTATGTGTATCGGTGCATACAATTTTACGGAAACTTGTTTGTTTGAGATGAATGTAATTCATGGTTTCATGAATGGTTACTATCGCTCAGTTTTATTTACATAAATAGTCGACTTTCGTATTTCCGTTGACTTTGCTGGCCGTACCTCACAGGTCGGCTGTCGTCGGTAATCAGGAAACACCTCGTCCAAACATTACCGTCGATCATTCTGTTGAAACTCTAAGTAGACTTCAAAACACCACGGCTTATAAAACATTTCTACATCAAAGATCATCGGACTAGATTATACTCGTTTAGATTAAATCTAATTGACCCTAGCTGTAGTTAATAGATGATTAGTTAGATGTATTTGCGTAGATTATGGAGAATATAAAGTCTAGAAAAAGATTATAAACGAATTCTAGCTTGAATTATGTTATCTCCTTAATTATTGTTTTAGTTAGAGTAATTATATTTATTTTCGAAACTTATTAGTCAATGTATAGGTAATTCTTTAATCAATTGAAAGATAGCTAAAACTTTTCTGCGATAAAATTGCATGGAAACGTGGATCTTTTTATTCTAAGTTTCGAACTTATCCTATTCCCTCAGCCCTCATCACTCTTGATCGTAGATTTAACAACTTAATGACAAACATGCGGATGACTAGGCGGTATGGCCATGTTGGCTCTAGCCTACCCTATGATGCGAAACCAAAAAAAAAAACGCCAGGGTATCCAAAGGGCAAATGGAGTCTGAGACTTTCGGTCAATACCCGCAGCCGGTTGGACCCAATATGAAGCTAACTTTCACTTAACTTTGTGACATAATTGGCGAGACAATGCGGCGAAATTAAAGTGCTAAAAATGCTCATTGGAACTATCACGCGTAACAAATCGTGCGCCAAATGCGTCACCGGTCGTGTCTCTATTCTATTGCCAACGTTTTTGAACCATCACTCACTTATATACATAACATTTAAACCAGCAAACTACAAGACATATCAAACCATATTTTTTTAACCTAATCATCAATCCACGTTGTTAGCAAACATTGCGTGACGCCACTAAACATATCACTAAACTACATGTCATTCGCGAACTACCTATTCTATTTTCGATATTAGGAGAAACATATGAAGTACACTTGATGCTCGGCTTGCCGTCATCATTAGCATTTAATGACGTTCTGTTGGGCAGACTTTCCATTGATTATGTCATTCTCCTCGGTCCCTTCTCAATCACTTCCATTAGCACCCTGCTGCCTTTCTGTCATTGGACCACCTCCTTCTCTCTGGAGACAAAAGCTGTGAAAATAGACGTTTTCTCCTCATCAATAAACTTACATACGAATAGCTAGTAGCTTCATCCTACTTATATTATAAAGGCGAAAATTTGCGTGTGTGTTCGTTACTTCTTCAAGCTGAATTGATGAAATTTTACATAAAGGTAGTTGATAACTTAGTTTAAAGAACCATAATTTTCTTTTTTAAGAGAGAAGAGTGGAGAACATTAGGGGAGGCCTACGCCGCAGATGCGACTTCTGCAAATTCTTGAATATGCAGAAGTAAAGTATAGAAAGAAAAATAAGTATAAAATATAGAAATAATAGAAATATAGAAGTATAGTAAAAAGCCAAACTATTTGTGTAACGATGCAGTAGAATAAAGGCTATTTTTATTTTATTTTAATTTTATTTTTACCCGTAGACTTTTTTTACTGCTGGTAACACCGCGGGGCGCAGCCAGTGGCCCTATTCGGAGATTTGAGATTTTCCTCACTTTTTTTCGTCCTTGTTGCTCTCGTTTGAAACGTCATAGGTGTGAGAGTGCCCAAGATAAAATCTCATCTCATCTCAGGCGCAGGAATAGCCCCCCAGTTTCCACATAAGCAGCTGTATATGAGTGTGGGGGTAAGTATCTACATCCTGGACGATCGTTCGTCACAAACGTCCTCTGTCACTCATTGTGTGGGGGCCGACTTCTGACTATTTTCGCCCAGACTGCTCTGGCTAATGACTGTAAATTGCCCCCTCAACGAATACAAGAATAAACTGCTAGAAATAACCAACTCGTGTGAGAGAGACGGGCTGAATTTAACTGGAGGAAAAAATATATCTACGTTTATGATTTTCTCCATCACGTTCTATTGTATTCATAACGTTGTTGCTAAACTAGCTGACTTGGTTCGCGTTTCTTCAGAAAACAGTATCCATAATAACCTTTCTCGAGCTAAACTGCAACTAATTATCTATATTAAATTTAATTAAGATCCGTTCAACCGTTTAGCAGGGGAAAGCCTACAGACAGCTAGAGTTCCTTCGATTTTATAATCTTAGTGTGGATTAGCAATACATAGTAAGTAAGTTCATTGAATCGTCATTTATCGCGTGCAAGTGCAAAATGATTAAGTAGATAAGTAAAAGTTATTAATCCAGCTGTTTCATAAAAATCTAGCTCATAATTCTTTATCGTCTTAATGCACAAGAGAAACTATGTCGCGAAATTCAAAGAGTCATAAAACTATCCCACGGTTTTCCGCTGTACAATCCACTATCACGGCACGTCCCACTTTTTTTTCGTAGTGACTAAGTAAACTTAGCTAAAAAATGACATTAATATGCAAAAATGTGTGTTATTTCATATTCTCTATTTGTTTTTATTCATACAGTACGAAAATGTTCACACATATGGAGATCCTATAGATATTAGATACAATACAATACATCTTTATTGCACACCAACAATACAAATTAAAATAAACATTAAAATAAACCCATTAAAAAAAATTATATCGTTCGGCAGTACAAGGGCGGCCTTATCACCTAAAGTGATTTCTTCCAGGCAACCTTTGGATGGACCGGATAGAACTAAATATGACAAACGTTCGTTTAAAAACAAACGATACCTACTTGCTTCTCTATCTCTTTGATTTTCGTGAAAGGAAATGAGTGTCGTTTGTTATGTTCTATGAATTAAATTAAGTCATGAATATGATGCTGCGTCTTTACCTTCATTCAATTTCAATCTTCAGGTCATTTTCAGATAAACAGCAACATCTATTTCTACTGTCAAATCAAAGTAATCGCAAAATATCCGTTGTAATGTAAACTTGCAAGTAGCATTAGCAAGTTTCGCAGTAAAATTAGAAAGTTCAGATTGACTTGTTTTTACGCCATTCATCATGGTTATAACCTTATAAACTATTGAGCAACCAACTTTTCTGTAGGGTTGAGTGGGGAGCCACCATCGTTGATTCTGAACATAGCTCTTGCTGAAAATATTAGTTCCCTGCGTTTGCCATCTGCACAAACGAGCTGGCTGCAGCAGTGCGCAGTTAGTTTGATGAAGCAGGAAGGTCTGTCCGCGGTCACCGGGTCGGAAACGCCGGCTGATTGTGGTCACCGATCCGGAACCACCGTTACGTCCTGGCCATTCTTCTTCCGCCAATTCACGTCAACTCGCGGTATTTTCGTGACGAACTGTTGAAATTCCCTTACAAAGGTTAGTTACTCAGCCTGTGATACAAGCTTATGTAAGTTCTTGCTTGAATAAATAGTTTTACGTACAAAATCAGATTTGCTTACATAAACAGCGTCAAAATCTCACTATCACTAATATACAAGGTTATCTCAGGAAACGGTGTATTATGCCGAAAGGGGGTCATTATACTAATCATTATGAACAACTTTTAAACATTTTGTCGACAATCAATCAACTTTTTATAAACGTATATAACAGTTGCTTTTTTTCCACGATTTTGGGTTGCTCCACAGTAAAAGTTGTTGAAAATGATTAAAACAATGACCCTCTTTTTGGTTAGTACACCCTATCCCGATAAGCCTGTTTACAAAGTAGGTGTATCTAATACCTATATACTTACACCTTACACCTATAAACTTTACTTAATAGAGTAAAAATATACCAAGTATTTATTTTGATTCAGATAGATATAAAGATAGCTATCTACCTCTCTTTATTACCGACGCTTTGCTCCAAAAATACTTTAATTCAGATGAAGCTTTTCCTCAATGTTCTCAACAAAACTGAGGGGAATCTAAATTAATGTTTATTTTCATCTACTTATTACGCATCTCACGTCGCGTGTTCGCTTGAATGACGTGGAGGAATCCCCAGAACTCACGAAAAATATAGACATTAATCGTAAGGAAGTTTAAGAAAAGTTCCAAGTCAGTAGCGGGATTAACCAGGTACATTATACACCGTCACGCGACATTGCACACTAATGTAATTAGGTACTAAACACATTTAATTACATCAATGTTTTGTGTTTTATTAACTACGAAAGAAACTCTACCTATTTTTTATCTATGAACTCTAATCTTCTCTACCTGTAACCCGTTTACTATAAAATCATCATATATGGTATAAAAAATCTGTTTGTGTTCAATTTACTTCAGCGCATAATAACTTTATAACCTAGTCTATTTCTTTGGCTCAACTAATGATGTCCACAAAATGTACCTACATCAATAGACCAAACGAAGGATAAGTTATTTTATTATCTTAATCTAATTCTTATCCCAGAACATTAAACTTGTTTTCCACAAGAAAACCGTGCTAAACCTACCGAGAAAAATAAATCAAGTTCATTGTTAAATTGAAACAGACGGTACATAATATAATCTGTATATTCACACAATTAGCTGTCTTGTATTGTTTGCTTGGAGATACCGTCTGTCCTAATGCTGATTGAGCACGTGTTAATACTTACCTACCATGCTGACATTAGTAGGTCAAACAATATAATGTGTGTTTAGCTAAATCTGCATTTGACGCATCACTCACTTGACTAGTGCACTTTGTGTAGTCATTATAAGTGATATCACTACTCACATTATAACAGATGACTATTGCCTTCGAGTTATATAATAATACAGGTATCCGCGTAGAGGTAGACCATCACTCATGGTACCTATCGGATTTCTTAGTCATAGTTAAACGGACCAACTACTATATGTAACTGTGTATTATAAATTATTTGTATGGTATATTTGTACCTTTTTGTAACGTTTTTACTGCCAAACCATGGGCCATGCAAACGGTTTAAAGTTGAACTACTTACAAAAATGTATTAAATTAAATTCGCTAAGTATGTATTATCACAGAATGAAAAATAGTACTATGTGCATTATGAGGACAAATTAACAACACTTTTTACCTCGCAAAAGTCGGGAAAGAATGGAAAATTACAGAAAAAACCATGACGTCGAACATTGCCCATAAATCACAATAGCTATTTATATATTATCCTCTTAGATTATATACTAGTTGTAAGCAAACTGTGATAAAATGCATTACATAAAACCTTAAAAAAAGTTAATTCCGTCTTCCTTTCTTGTTATTTCGTCTTTTGTTTTCCACTTTCGTCGGAGCTGTTTACGAAGCCAACAAAATTGATTGCTGACATAACAAAAATAAACATTTTACGCCCATGTTCGCCGGGCTTTTAAAAGTGGCAAGATTTTCCTTACAGGCAAACAACAAGATAACACAATTTTATCCTTAGATTCCTTTAGGTCAACTGCTGAAAATGAAAATGAATGGAAGTAAGTAAAATACTTACTCAACTTTTCTATTACGTAATGTGAATAAACATGCAAAGGAAAAGAAAGAGCTATAGAATATGAAAAACCAGCAGAAAATAACCTTTTCTCTTTTAGAAAAATCATTCACATATTTGCACACCATCTGACCTGATGGTAAGCCTGATGATTAGTACAATAATAAAATTATGATGATAGTGTACTAGTGATGAGTTTAGAAGGTCTCTAAAAAGTTTTATAATACCAAGAATTAAATCTGTATTTTAACATTATTATTTAAGAAACATTCATTTAGAGCGCCGGCTGAAAAAAAGCAGGAAAAAACAGAATGCCATGAATCACAGCCATTTCTTAAATCGGTACTTTCAGTAAATAGTTCTAGTCAGTACTTACATTTTGTAAACAAATCCTGAAGATACTATTGATATTGATCTGTCTATATTCAGCACAAATATCCTCAGAAGCTTTTCAAATGGGTTATTTCAGTATAAAAGCTATTTGCCAGTTTCATAGAATTCGTGAACGAGTACCTATTTAACTCAGTTTTATCACGTTTTATATGTTTAGTATCAGAAGATTCTCGAAATAAGTAGTGTCTATTTCCGACCTACGCGGACGAATCGAACGCAATTCACGTTATCGAATAATTATAAAACATGTTTATTCATTCATTTTGTGTATCTACCGAACATCTATAACTTTTTTTAAAGTGTTGTTTGACAAAAAATAAAAGGACTTAAGCAAGTACATTATGAAAGGCACTTTATCTGATTGTTATTGTACTTAGTAGAGCATTTCTACTAAGTACTTAGTCATTAAGGAAATTACCTACAGTTTTTTCATTAATGTTTTCAATGTTAGTGCTCTTCAATATAACTTATATAATAAGACTTTGGAATAAAATAAAAATTTTTAGAGGCTCTGCTACAACACGCAAGTAATTTTAATAAACGTAAAGTAAACGGATGTGACGCACTTATTACATTATAATAACGTCCTGTAATACTATTGTGTACCAAATTTGGTGGGCCTGTGGTCTGTTAGCACAGTTGGGCCCCTGGGACCAAAAGTTACAATTGGGTTCTTTTATTGGAGTACCTATTTCCTTGTTTGTTAAACATTAATGATGCTTTGAAAGTCGTATTCATTCGTACTTAGTTTAGTGTGTTGGTGTGTGAGTGTGTGTGTGGTGGTACCCAAAATAGGGTCATTGTACTCATCATCATTAACAGTTTTTACAATGGGACTGAACCTGGACGTTAGAATTATTGTATGCATAGAGCATAACAAGTACGAGTATGAAGAAATTGTAGAATTAAACATTGAGATGTTTTCATTATTCTTAAAAAATCTATACTTACTTACTTAAAGAAAAAATCCTTTGTAATATTTTTTTAATCAAAAAAGGTCTGATCTAATGAATAGTGATCCAACCCTAATTTGGTCCTGTCTCATTATCTAAATCCGCCCAAAAACTTGTTGAAAGTAAATGTAGGCCCGAATTTCGACCGGACCCTAATTCGAGCACCTTTACTTACTCTAGATAAGACCCTCAAGTTAATTCCGTATTCATCAAAACTTTCCGACAAAAGTTACTGAATCCAATCTTTTGTGATTTGAACAATGAAGCTCAAAAGCTGGAGGTTGAAAATGTAATGGAATGGAATGAATGGGTAAATTTTATGTTTTTCCTACTATGATGAGCAATTATGAAATGAATGGATTTGATGGTTTTCCTACTATGATGAATGATTACTGGAGACCGGATATTCGGATTCAAATATTTACCTAAATTTGTTTAATCGAAAAATTCCGCGTTTCCGGAATCGATGGATTTAGTGTTAGTTTAGGATTGAATACGGTGTATCTTTGAAATGTAATTTACCTTAAATTAATAACAGATTATAATAGACAATAGCTGGGAAAATTAGAACCCACTTCCGTATACTTTCTGACCTTTCGGCAGGAATAAATGAACTTTAGGGAAATATGAAATACTAGTTTCGCGCGGTTTTGCCCGCGGTTTAAAACTATCCTATGTGCTATTCTAGACTATAATCTATCTCTGTGCCAAATTTCATCCAGATCTGTTCGCCGTTCTGACGTGAAAGAGTAACAAACATCCATCCATTCATACATTCTTACAAACTTTCGCGTTTATAATATTAGTATATAGGATGTATCCGAATATTCGATATTTAATTATTACCATCTTATCTACTAATAATCTCTTAGTAATAATATGCTGTTAATTACGAAAGCTACTCATTACCTAGTTGTTCTATTTGCTTGGCAAATAGAGGCGTAATTATTGGCAAAATATTTTGCTCTAGAAAATAGACCCTTTACATAATTAGGGCCGTAACAACTGTAACGAAGCCTGATTAACAACAGTATCTTACTCAGTCTGGGTAAAAGAAACTAAATTGTCCTTAAAATAGTAAGCCTTAAATAAATACAAGAATGTTATGTGAGCCTGAAGAACGACTTTGCCCCGACAGGTTTACGATATCAAACGCTACAGAGCCAACAAAATATGGTAAGGAAAATAAGGAAAGTTAGATTTTGTTTGTTATTCTGGTAGGTTATGCAATATGGACAGGGTTAACAGTGAAATAGAACTTGAAATGTAGGTAGAGCCACTTTTTCATACAGTTTTCAGAGATTTCTTAATTAAAAAGTTCCACGTGGGATTGCTTTTATTTTGCAAATGCGTTAATAGTTGCCAGGTTTGCGCTGTGATAAAATGAAATATAGTATTCTTAGGGCGCTCCTAGACGGGCCATATTTTAATGCAATACTGTCCGGTCATAAATTTCTAGCATGTCCGATGATGGCCGGGCTACAGTCGGCAATATTGCCAGAGTTGCCCGGCCAATATTGCACTAAAATTTTGCCCGTCTAGGAGCATCCTTAAATAAGCATCCTAGCTCTGCCTGTATAGAAAGATTTCTAAAACTAAGCTACCTAATTAATACTTCACTATAAATATGGGACAATATTTTTTAGATGCAAAATAAACGTCACAAAGCCAAACCTAGCTAAGAACTACAGTAATCAGGCACGCCTGCTCTTGAATCTTTTGCCCGATAAATTCCACGACAAATCTAATGAATGCTACGAAACTGATAGAGTGAAAGTTATGACGCGAAAGACAAAATATTATGAACGAGCGACTACATCGTGGTGTGGATGTAAACACATACATAAGTAATAATTTGGTTTCTTGCGCAATTTTTTTTTGTGTAAGTTCTTTTAACAATGTTTTGACAAGCTACGGGTTTGATGATAGTGAATCGATGAGTTACCTACCCATTTTTTTTTACTACCTACTCGGTTTTATGAGCAAATGATGAAGATAGTGATTGTGTGAATCGAAACCAAAATGTTTAAATAGAAGGCCTGTGAGTGACATGAAAATGCTAACTGATGCCCATTCCGTTGACGTAGGGTCGAAACGTAGTCTAGACTCTACGCTTCGACTAGATTAGATCAGAATAGAATAGATCCGTGACCTTAATATCTTTTTGACGAAAAAATCAACGAACCAAGTAGGTAATATACCTAAAGGAATTCTAAATAGGCAGACGCGACGGTCAAAAAAACAAATATATCAGGTAGGTAGACAAAAAAGGTAGGTATCCCAATATCCGTAGTATCCTGTATCGTGAATATTTGGACCATTAGTTATCCTTTAGGATTCTAAAGGTGTTCAATCATATACGAGAGTGTAAAAGAATTTCGTAACCATTTTATGAATTCTCTGAACCAGTAGAAGATATCTCGTGTCAAAGGCGTGACATCGTTACAAAAGAGAACCATAGCTTTGGTACGCATCGGCGTGGAACGTAGAAAATCTTTTTATTACTTACTTATAGGGCATATGAGCACCGAATTATATATGGTCCCGAATAGTGTTCAAATAGTGTTTCAAAGGTTCTGGGCGACCTTATACAGGGTGCTATTCATAAGCATAATTTTTAATGCGTAATTGTACACAAATTTTATACTTAGTTCGTTTAATTTTTTTTACTAGTAGTACAAAATTGTCTATGGATCTAAATTATCTGAAAATAAAAAGTGTATTATTATTTACTTGAGATAAAAAGAGTATAGAATGTCTTGTAGGTGCGTAGGTATACATTTAGAGTAATGTAGTTCGCTCAATTGATTTTGATCCTTATGTAAGGTGGCGTTAAGTTGGATTGTGTGTAATTATAAATATATAAATTATTAGCACCCTGTAAAATCAAGAGATGGACATGTCGTCTTATACAACACAACATATAGCCTGCAGAGGAACCTAGTTACTACAGTAATATGGTGCACACACTTAGTTACTTACATCTTTCTGGCTTTTATAAAATGTCTTCGTGTTTATTTGCCCCCGTTTTAATATATCAAAGAGATATTGAGATAGCATCGCTGCCAAATTACCAGGGAGTACCTACGTATCAGCCAAGACACGAGTAGCTAGTTTGCTCACGTTTTTAATCACGTGCAATGACTGAAACGGAACTGAATTATAACTCGTACCTGCATTCACAATTAACTATCTGTTCAATAATTATATACTCGGAACATTGCAATTTCTTCTCCACGACAAACGAACGAAGATGATTTTCTTCACTGTGGGCAATTTTCTGTTTCTTTTTTTTTTACTTTCTTTTGTCGTTTGTTTTTAATTTCTGGAGCCTGTTAACATCTTTCGTAAAGCCCGTACCAGATTATTGCCACGAAAGCCAGTGAAAGCACTAGGAGCACAAAATTATACAGATATACTAGCTGCGCCCCGCGGTTTCACCCACGGTTAAAAGGTATCCTTTGTGCTATTCTAGAATATAACACTCTATCTTTGTGCCAAACTTCATCCAGATCTGTTCAGCCGTTCTGGTTTGAAAGAGTAACAAACATCCATCCGTCCATTTTTTACAAACTTTCGCGTTTATAATATTAGTAGGATAGGACAGGAAGACTTCGCGGCCGTTCGTGGCAATTGCCTGTTAAAGGCATAATGACAAGAGGTATAATCTGTGAACCTATCCAATATTTCGAGTTAAGAGTCCGGTGACCTAACTAACTTCGACCTAGGCGACCTAGACTAACTTCGCATTGACTTAAGGTATTCGATATCCATTCCATCTAGAAGAAGAAGACGAGCGAAGAGAGCGAGTAATGATACTGACGAGCCTCTAAACTTACCTACAGAGTGACAAAGTGCAATTTCAATTTTTTTTATGACTATTGCACTTCTGTAATCATTCTTAAGTAACTAAGAATTTCCCTTGTATTATGGATTCATTTAACAGCTAATGATGTAGACAACCTCCCTATGTAATGGAATTTATAATTTGCTTTGTTTATCTATTGAATAAATCAGTCAAAAGTGACTCCTTAAAAATGCGGATATTTTTCATACCTCTATTTTCGCTTGAGAACGTTTAAAAAAAACCAAGAACATAGTGGCGGAGATATTGTTAATTTAATTGTACATGCTAAATTTCATCATAATCTGACAAATGGTTTTCAAGAAAATTGAGTAGCGCGTTTGTGGAAATTTCAGAGCGTCGCGGCCCTCTTAAGTTTTTTTTAAATCTTGTAGGTATGTATCAGATTTAAAACTAGGTAATCATTGTTTCGCCAGTTGATTTAACGATTTTATTGGGCGCATCTGGTCGCTTTACGACCAATCTGGCACGCGTAAAAAAGACCGTGTTGAATTAGCGGTGTTTTGCACTGAACACTACAGTTTACAGTTACGAGACTAACAGACCGACAGTAGGGTTAGGTTGAGTTTTGATAGTTCAATGTAAACTTTTTTCGGTTTGATTAACTCCACACATTTGAATAAAGCGCCCCTGGAACTTAGTTAAATGTTTTGCGCTACACGAAAATGAAAAGAGTTTAACTGTCAAAACTCATATTAAGCTTACAGTGTTTTTTGGTACGACATTTAGTATGAAATGTACCTTCCAACTTAACTGTAAGTGCGGCGCTTAATTTGGGAATAATATAGGTATCTACAGGTACAAATAGAAAAGTAAACGTATACTGACAAAGTACATACTTAGTTCCTAGCTAATAGTGGGAATTCTAACACGTATAAATAACTAATAAAATAATCAATATAATTATAATGACAAATACTTACTTAATTTTAATGCCTACTGAATGAAAAAAAAATCAATACGTACCTACTAGGTACTTAGTATTGTTTTGGTTCTAGCAACCCATCAACCGTAACACTTTATACCCAGGTATTTGTATACGGTAATTATCCAATTAAGCAATCCCAAAATAACAAAAACGTTTGTCTAACTGGTATTATAATTAACCTAATTATTTAATTGCAAACCTCAAAAGACATTAAACCATTGCGAAAGTAAAATAAGCTTGTCCCTGACCTGGGTTCATCGTAGCGAACCCTGCACCCCGGCTTCATAAATTAACCCGTGCTGGCAAGCTGGCTGAGCCAAGTCTCCTATTAAATTGTGCCAAACATCTTGTAGAATAAAATCTACTCTAAATTTTAATTAGCGTAATACGCTCTAGTTCTGAAACATCTGCGATCTAATCTAAATAGAAAGAATTATTATAGTACTTACTTACACTTTCAAATAATTATACAATACTAGATGCGCGCCGCGGTTACACCCGTGGTCCCACAGAACCCGGATTTTTTTCGAGATAAAAAGTACCATAAGTACCCAGACAACGTGTGTGCAAAATTTCATGATGACCGGTTGATTAGTTAGAGCGTTAAAGCGTTACAAATAAAAAAACTCACTTTCGCATTTATAATATTATTTAGGAAGTTAGGAATAGATAGGTATAGGTAACCTGCAGGTCATACACAACATACATTAAGATGCTCCTAGACGAGCCATAATTTTACTGCAATACTGGCCAGGCCATAAAGTCATACATTTCTAGCATGGCTGTTAATGACCGGGCTACAGTGGGCAAAATTGCAGCAACACATTGCAGTAAAATATAGCCCGTCTACAAGCACCCTCAGATACCCAAAAACATTCCCAACCCATTTTCTTGGGCAGTCAGGTAAGAATATTTTTCCTCCCCTAATACACTAGTCTCATTTTCTGAAAGCAAGCTTTGCGTTGTTCCCAGGACGACTTCACCCCCCGGCGAGCCGCTGGTGCGGGCCCCGGTGGGCAAGCCCCGCTGCCCGCCCGCCATCTCGCGCCTGCGGGTTGAGAAAGTGGAAGGTGGGCTGGCGGTTGCCGGCGTCGTAGTTGCAGCCAACTGCCAGATCGTCCTGCCGATATTCGGATTTCTCTTTATGCTCGTCGGCTGCGTTCTTACTGGTAAGATGAAATTCTATCTTTGAAATTCATTATCCCCATCCTGGATTCTCATAATTCAGGATGGGGATCCTGAATTTTAAAGATAAAGCGAGGATATAGGGAATGTCAAACTTCTAATAACAGAGAAGCTTACTACTAAAGTTATGGTGAACAATGGTCGGTTATAAGTGCTGAAAAAGATACCCATGGTATAATAATATAATCCGCGAAGCATAGCGTTCAGAAACACGTAGTGACGTCAATCGATGCTTAAGCAAGACCAAAGTAAGTCATTTACAACAAGTTGGAAAGAAGCGGATGAGGATGACGTCATTATGTGTTTGCTGAATGCTAGACCTTGTTTTTTTTATTAAGAAGATACATAACCATTACTAATTTTATAACCTACTCAGTACTAATAACACTTCTAGCTTTTTCTATTTCTTCACTTTTATAGTATTACCTTCAATCGATAACGTATAATTAAAATTGAAAGCAAACAATTGTGTTTAATTCTTTAATTGATGCCATTTTACCGCCACAAAGTTTAAACTTCCGGTAGTATTAATTTGTCAATTAGCCGACTGTAAGTGAAAGGCACAAAGATCCTTATATTTTTTAATTCGACAAAAAAAATATTATTAAAATAAAGAGTAGGATTTTTTTTTAAGAAAAATATATAATGTTGTAATTTAAAACTTTACAGCGGCTTCGTATCGCGGTTGCGGTGAAAACGAGGAGCCGGATCATTATGCAGCGCGTATCGCGTTTACTGGCAACTCGAGAGTGCTTGGCCCGGTTTGCATCGTCGCTGGAGCTCTTATGACCATTGCAGGTACCTACGGATTTTATTACGAATTTATTTCTAAGCTTACAAATAAAAATGTATTTACATATGAAGCCGGGTTTACACATTCGCGTGTGTAAGTGACGAGGCGAATGGCGAGTGTTACGGAATGGTGACGAAATAGTTCGTCATTCGCTCGTGTTTCGCCTCGCGTCAACAACACGAGTTTTGACTTTTGACACCAGTCCAATAGAGATAGAGGGAGCCGAACTGTGCTTACCACAGACTTCCAATACAGATTGGAAGTCTGTAGTGCTTACACACAAATGAAAACACGCAAATGTGTAAACGGTTGCTCGTGCATACGTAAACCAAAACGCATGTCTCAGCAAACAATCGACGACGGGCGAGGCGAATCTCGAGCCCGTATGTGTACCTTCGGTATGAGATCTCGCTTTGTTAGTTAGTCTTTTTTTAACCGGGTTCTAATTATTTTTTCAGGCATCGTGCTATGCATACTCATGCGTGCAGCTCAACGCCGCCAGCGCAGACTGGCATTCCACTGTCCCATCCATGGAGACTTCTATCCCCTTAGTCCTCAAATAAGCAGAAAATACTCTCGTAAGTATACTATTTTGTAACAGTCATACATAGTTGAAACATAGTACCTACTGTTGAAAATCTTCAATCGCATGTACCTACACTTAAAATTTAGATCAGAAAAACTGCCTCATTTAAGCACCGATTTGAAAATTATTAAGAATTCAATTTGAAGAGGTATGCCTACTTGTACATAAAGATTGGTCCATTTTTCAAAATTGATTCTGATCGTCCTATCCAACAACATCCAAAACGAGGTGGAGCTTCAAAAGCTCCACTTACGAAAAAGAGAAATCTGTTTCTGTAGTGTGTTTTTACCCAGGGGGCCTATTCCTACGCTTGAGATGAGATGAAATTTTACCTTCGTCACTCTCACACTTATTACTATTCAAACGAGAGCAACAAGGACGTAAAATAGTGACATTGAATCTCACTCCGTAAGAATAGCGCTTCAGCTGAGTAAGAAGAGGGGTTATTCTGAAGATTATTTAACATAAAAACATGTGTCGTTCCAGGCAGTCCGTCTGGGCTGTGGCGCTGGCTGCGCGGCTGGCTGGGCATGGCCCCGGAGGGCGAGTCCCCGCGCTGCCCGCGCTCCACGGAGCCCGCCTCGCCCGCGCGCTCCGACGCGCCCTGCCCGCCCCCGCTACCCTTCCTAGTGCCATCTGATTCCGTTGTGTTAGTATCATGTTGCTTTTCTTCCCTACGTTTTCTGTTTCAAAAGCGATGTCAGCGTTTGCGATGATCCAAAAAAACAAGGTCTAGCGTTCCGGAAGCCAACACCTGATGACGTCACCCGTCATTGCCAGCCTCTCTTTCGAACTTTTTTCTGTTTTGTAAATTTCTTATTTCGGTCTTGCTTAAACATCCATTGGCATCACTGCGTGTTGCCAACGGGAACATTTTTGACTCGGAATGCCTAGCGGAGTATTTACTATATGTATATACGAGTATTACATGGCCATGGAATAACCGACTCAAATCGTACCTGAGTAATTCGCGAATTAAAAAATCATGATAATAGCCTAGATGGAGAAGGCTCTCCTCTCAAGACAGAGGGAGCGGGGAGGGGGTGTTATAATATCCGTCTGCCAGCCCGTTAGGCATGACGATATGTTTATGTTAAGGATAATCAGACTCGAAACGTTTATTTGCCACACTTGGTAAAAAGTAAGTACCTATGTGGAAACTCCTAACAGTGGACCCATGGCGGACGTGAGACGTGCATATTTGGTAGGTTAAGCTCTATTAATGTAACCTTCTAATTATTTTAATCACCATGCATCCACTCCCTGTTGGGTGTGAGCCTCTCTCTCACTGCGCCATCTGCTTCAGTCGTGCAGTTGATAATTTATTTATTATCTATATGACAATCAAATGATAACATCAATGATTGACGTGTAAAGTTATTTTTTATTGAATAAAGACGTTACGTTACACTTTTTTTATACGTTCATGGTTACATCCTTTTGTAAATTTAGGTATTTACCTACACCAGCTAAAAATACCTACAAAAACTATCAAGCATAATTACTCAGCTAGGTACTTATTTATAAAAACTAAACTCCAAACGATTAGTTCTTTACAACGAAAATTACCGACCAAAAAGACGCGTAAACGCTTAGAAAATAATATGTACTTTGGAATGAATGAATCACCAATGATGATGATGGGTTATTCCCAGAGTTAGAGTTATACTCCAAGATAGTGTTTCAAAATACTTACAACATCAAATTAACTAATGAAAGTTTTGGTTTCAATCTGCTCCATGGCATTCTCAAAGTACTCTATCTAATGGTTTCATAAAATTAAATAAGCCTTAATAATAAATAATTATCATTCTCAATCAACTCCACGCATTTTTAATCTAATTTACTAAATACTGTTTTTATTTTCACTCTGCTCCAAAAAGCTGCCATACAGCCAGTCAGTACAAAAGAAATCTAAGTATTTGTGGTGCTAGTTTTGTGTGTTAACATAAAAGGGTGTTATTCTACCCACTAAAGTGAACATTTGTTAGTTTTCCATGGTGGCTCTAGCCTGCCCAAAATGACAAAAAAAAAATTTCAAGACGTGTGGCCTTAGAATATTTACTGTGGCGCCAAATTCTTAATGAAAAAAAATAACTTTCAATTGTCTATCTTGTATTAGATTGTAAGTAATAATGATTTATATACATAAGCATTTCTAATTTCATCCTTATTTTATTACAGAGGCATGGCGTCAGTTCTAGGAGCACCGCTGAGTCCAGAACAAACCTTCGGTTCAATAAAGTCGCTGGCAATTTCAAGGGAAGTCGCCAGTTTCCCCCTGTCGCGCTCACCCACTCCGCCGCCTTTGAGGTAGTTTTTTTTTTAAATCATTATTTACTTTATGTATTTGTTTATTGTGTATCGAATTGAAATTTTACCGTTACATAGGCGTCAGCCATAACTTCTGTGGCCCGTAACTTTATTATGATTGTATTCCCTGTCTACCACGTAGACGGAAACTTTTATCCACTGTCTTATAAAAATGATATCACTTATATCAACTATCTCCAAAATATTTTTTACAGTTTTTACTTACAAAGTAGCTCTTTGGACTGTCCGATTTAAAACTTTGTCCGTTATAATATTTCTAAACTACAGGCTAAATAACTACCTATACAACTAGGCAACTATCGGCTACTGTAATTTTTTTTTAAATTTATATATATTTTTCACAGCTGTCCTCCATTCAAAGAAGAATCGAGATGTCTCGAAGACAACATCCCTAACACAGCAGTGTTGCGCCCCGACTTCGATTGTGGATCCCCGACTTGTAACTATCGCGTCGTCGAATGTAAAATGACTACGACAGACGAAATACACCGCAACGTACCAACCCACGCGAGCATACACCAGATCTCAGATAAAATACAAAGACCCACCACGGTATCGATAACGATACCCGATGAAGGCAAAGGCTAATAAATAATTAGGTTATTAGACAACCCATCTCATAGACAAATGTGAAATTTATGTGAGCAGTTGGAAACTTGAAATGGAATGCTTTTTGACATTGTTTGGCGTTAAATGTGTCTTTTATTAAGAATCTTCAATAATATCTCAGTGCAATGTAAATAATTATTGGACACAAGTTATAAATCGAATCGTTTAAAATGCTGTACTTACCTACTAAAACATTTTTGCTCTCGTATCTATATCTACAATCGTATTCCTTTGAAACATCAGTGAAAAAAAGAAACTAAGTCTTAACTCTTAACGCACGAAATAACATGTTAATTAAAATATTGTCATTCAAAAATACCTGCTTAAAATAGCAGACAGATCTAATCAGAAATCATAAATATCCATTGTAATAAATTAATGTAAGTAAGTAGTTGAATAATAACTTAAATATACTTTACTTTAGGTAAATTGAACTACAACTTTATTCTTAGCAATACATTGCGCCAAATAACCTACGAATAGGTAAGTGTGTAAGCTATGGAACATTATTTTCAAGTTGACATAAACAAGTTAAAAAAATTAATGTTATCATGAAAACGTTATTTACACTGTTTTATTGGTAAAACAAGCATTTTATTTTAATTTTTAGATTACATTTGTCGTACTTGATTCGTTTTGTGGCATATGATTAATGTGTTGCTCGTAATTTTGGCATTCTAGTCTTAACAATACTTTATTAATATTGTGGTAATGTGAAATGAATAAATTAAAGCATGTAATCTTTTTCAAGTAATTCGATATAAGCTAAATTACTTACGTATTAATTTTGTCTTATTAGTAGGTAGGTAAGTTTTTGCATGCACCAAAACAATTTGTTTGCTAATCTACTTGGTCATTATTCTTTATATAATGAGTATACATTTAATATCCCGTAGTCTAGATTCACCTTAGCATACTTAACCCTAAAATGTGATATTTAATTTTCATTGCTTCTGTAGCCTTAACGGTTTTCACGATTTTTATTTCATAAAGAAATGCTTTTTATAATTTTTATAATAATCCAAATCATTTTGTTTACGCATACTTAGTTACATTTATTTGGTGGAATAGCCAAAAAAAGTTGCCAAAAGCATTGTTAATCGCGTCCATGTATTTGTGTCACTGTTGAAGTACCACATTATAGGTAAAGTAATTGTGCTCAGAAAAAGACAATTTAGTAGGAAATGAGAACGTAGATATCGTAGAATACTGTGTAGTTTAGGAATAAAATGTAACTAGATAGTTAGGTCATAAATGAGTTTGTGATGAAGGCATTTATTGGCCAAGTTATTCAAAAATTATAAGGAATGTAATTTTTTATAATCAATAGTTAAGTGCCACGCCTAAATATTATTATATTATATTACTACTTTAAGCCTATTTAATATTGTTATGATTATAAGGATAAAAACGAAATACAAACATTGAGTTTGAAATTGGATTTTTCTTCATTTTCTTGAATTTAAGTAACCCTTAAAGATATTTTTTATAAATCACCTTTCTTTGTCATGTCGCGTCGTTACAGCCGATAATTATGAAAATGATTGACGTTGAACGTAAGTGTGGCTACGACTTCTTGTCGCGTTAGTTCTACAATGGCGCATTAACATTGTCGTTTGACGTACCTAATGGGCATTGACGTAGACTGTGGAAGTGTCGTGAACATTAACGGAATAATTGCCGTGATGAAGAGCATAGGTGTTTTCCGTGAGTGGGGCCGTAGGTAGCAATATGGAGCCCCCAATTTACACAAAATTACTTATTTGTGGTTTACGTATAAACTCTATTCCTACCGTCCATTTTCCAACTTTACCAACCCGATTTGTTTTTAAAATATTTTAAGCTGATAAACTTTATTTTCTCTGCGCTGTTATTATACCATATAAACACATTTAATTCTTCCGGGTTCGGGTTGTCTTTATCTAACAGCCTCCCCTGCTAAAAATCGAATTTTAGTCCTCTTTAGGTTCATACACATGCATGACAACCGCCCGCTTTTCTTTTTGTTACTGTCCGTAGACCCGTATCCGTTTTACTCAAGTGAAGTGAACGCGTAAGAATATGGTCCTTGATCTTGGTCACGAGTAAATATTTTATGTACTCATTCTTACTCTTGTGAGTTTCACTGTTTCAAATGAGAAAGACAGCGACAAGATTATATTTCACGCGTCAGAATATCCTCCCCAATAATAGGGCCCCAGCTCGTTTAATTTTTTTATTTATTAAATTATTTCATAACCATGGATACAAAGCCTTTTATTCGGATCATTTAAATTATGAATCAATCAACAGTATGATGACCAGTGGTGCTATTCACAACCATTCGGAAATGTTTCCGTTCGGATTTCAAAAATTTTAAGCCTAAATTATTCGAATGTCAGTCAATATTCATAAGTTTTTAAGCGTGATTAATTCTTCCGATCGGATTTATACTTGATTCCCTATTCCAAAATGTATAAAAGTAGACTGAGATTCGAACAATTTGAGTTTGAAATTTCTGGGATCCGATCGGAAATGTTTCCGAATGGTTGTGAATATATAACAAAGTACTCTGTGGTTGTGAATAGCCCTGTAGCACAGAATATGCTCTATTACATAGGTCCAGAAGGATAGTCTTCATACAAAACACGATTTCGAAACGTGTCAAATTTATTTTGGTACCTTAATAAAACCTTTTTTTCTATACGTGATGAACTTGCCATTAAAAGAGGTTACCCGATTTAGTTGGGTAAATTATATAACGATCAGAGTTTAAAGAAATCACAAGACCGGAAACAAAGTATTAGGCCAGCTTAGGCCAGAGCTAAGCTACACACAAAGCCTTACCCAGATCCATTCATGACACTATTCTACAAACTAATATTATAGATTGTATGTAAACCTTAACTAAAATCAGAGTAGGTAAAAGGTAAGAATTTAAGTAAAAATCAAGAGTACGAATTTGAGTTAAAATCAATAGTAAAGGGATTACTATTGATTTTAACTATTGATTTTATCTTATTTACACATAAATTTACCCATTATCATTATTTACATCATACATTTAAGTTATTTTTTCGGCAATAAAATAACATTACATTTACATAAAAATAAAACTGACGCCTGCTTGTCACGATATTTCACTGTTACGTATATTTCTTTCTTGCGAAGGTGCACAGAGCAAATTCTTATAGGGGCGACGAAGTTTTCACTAATTTTCATTTTTACTTTGTCGAATTATTTTTGTCCACTGATCGGCTAAACTGGATCCTTAAGAAACCTAAAGAAAATTAAAGGGAAAATATAAAAATACCTAGTGGCAACACTTTTTTCAGCAACTTTTCGCTCTGTTGACATTAAGAATTAATTACAATTATTAGCTTTTTAAAGCACTTATAAATATATTTAAGACTTACGGATGATATGTGACGTTGCCTTTTTTTACTGTTTTGGATATTCTGAAATTTCGGCATGAGTGGACTACACAGTTCACCATATTTATTGGTTAGTGGGGAGACGTAACCGCTACTGGATGACATCGAAGACTGACTAGTGAATTGGTTGATTGAATGGTTTGGTTTACTTTTTTTGGAATCATTATTTTTGATCGATTAGGGGTCTTTACTCTATGTCTATGCCCTGTAGATCCCCTTACCTATTTCAGTAGAGTGGAGGGTACTTTAATCAAACGTTAAGTCGAATTTTGTACAGAGGCCAAAATTTCACGTTTCCTAATGTTTGCATCATTTGCCAACATTCGTGCACGTTCAGGAACTTGTAAAGGGGTTTCATTTACTGTATCTTATCACTAGAAGAATCCTAGTCCTAGGTTTTATAAAATTCCTAATTTAAAAATCATGACGCCACCTTTTAGGATTCCCGCCATTCTTGCAATCTCGCTTCCGTTTTCTTTGTTTTTTTTTTCCAAATAATATTAACCATGGAAACAAAGTCCTTCAGTCGCAAAGCAAGATGTAGAATGGATGTTTTTATTCAATTAAGGCTCATTCAGGTTTACCGATATCGAGCGTACTCGACACGTACCGGCACAGACACCGACCGGCATTTTCTACTTACATCAAAGACACTGGACGTAATCATTGCCAGCGTCGGATGGCACCGTTTCGAGCTGTCATTGCATCATCTGCGTTACAATAGCTCAAAGCCTCAAAGGAAGCTTCTAATTTTTTATGAAAATCACAGGTTAATGTTAATTGAAAATGTTCAGGCACTTCTCAATGGAAGATTTAACCTAAGTAACATTGTACTGGAGGAGGAATTTCGAGAAACTTAAAAAAGGTCAAAACGAATCCTATGCTCAAAAAAAATATTAGAAGGGGAATATTTGACACTGCTTAAAGAACTCATTGACGATGAAGAAAATGTTTTGGCATGGACTTGGGGGAATTAAATTGTGTAAATTCCAATGAACACTCGCCGAATTGATTCGATAAAATACTCCAGCATGCATCGATACTCAAGGCTATAGAGCCTTGAGTATAGAAGCCTTGCCTTAACTATTGTTCAGAACAGTATGCTTTATTATACTTTCCACTTCAACTTCAATCTATTTTTAACTAAATGCTATGTAAAATGTTGTAATATTGTGCTTTCAGACGACATAGTTGCCTTAGAACAATCAAGATGATGCATTTTTGGCTAGCTTAGGCTAAGAAAAAGTCTCTTAACAAATAAATATTGAAAATTAAATAATGCTTTCATTATGTACCAACTCTGAGGCCACAAGGACGTAATTTTACGAGGGTATTCTCGGTCACGTATTTTGCGCTCGGCATAAATTTAGTTGTATGACCTAGGGCATGTAATATCGGAAGGTTTTCAATTCCGATAGGTATCGATTTCCGATATTAGATCTCAATATCGGAATTCCGATATTAATATCCGATATTAATATCGGAATTGCACATTTTCATGTTAATGGTAGATTAAGTACAAAAAAAAACTGTTTAAGATCATATTCTTTTATTTTAGTGCAAGACAGCCTTAATAGATCAACTGTGCGAGTTTTTGGGGGTTCCACTTCGCAGCCATCACACTCTCTTGAGTCTTCATCAATGTCGCTTTCTGAGCCTGAACAGCTAGTCTATTCCATTTTGTGCTGGCTTTCCAGCACAGTTTCGAGTGGGGCTTTGACGATAATCTTTGTCTTGTATAAAGTATATATGACGGCGAGCTGAACGCCGTGTGCGACAGACAGAGCTGATAGTAACCAGAATTGTATGAACCCATTTTTTTCGTAACACTAGCATCATCAGTAGTACGACTAATAATATCTTTCTCAAGGAGGATATTGAACTTAGCAAGTTGCTCGCGCGATATTCCCAGAGCTGCAGCAGCTGTCATGGATCCTGGTAGTTTGACGAGCCCAAGAATCTTCTTGAATCTCTTGAATTCGAAACCTCCAAAAGCTCTGCAATGAAGGTTTATGTATCTCCTGTTTCTAAGAGAGATCGCTCCTGCAAAATATTTTTTGCGAGAATACTAGCCAGGCACGGTCGGTGTCGGTCGATGTCTGTCAGTGTCTGTGCGGGCACGTCGTCGCGGTAAGTGTAAAAACGCTCATACAAAATGTGTGAAAGGATATTACTTTGTCGGTGCCGGCACGTGACGGGTACGCGGGATGTCGGTAGATATGAACGGAAGCGCCTGTGTTCAACAAACATTTTTTACACTGGCATTTCCGTTCCGTTCCAAAGGGTTTCTTGTTATGTTGGCTATTGTTGCATGTCGATCGGCCATCTTGAACACAAATTTCACGATGGCTTTGTGACTTTGTGTCCTTTCTAATTTAAAATAGTCTAAATTAAAAATTGTTTGCTTTGAAAAGCAATTATAAAAAATAACCGTAATTAATGCAATCTATTTGATTATTTTAGAGTGGAATTAATTTGGATTAATTTAAAAAGATCACCAATAAACAAATCAGCTGTTATCCGTCAATCGATGTCAACAAAATTACATAATTTTATTTTTGTTTAGAAAAACAGTGCAGCCTCCGTTGTCATTTGGAAATAATCAAAAATGAATGTTTTTTCCATTATTTTATAGGACAAATTACAAAAGTGTATCGCCAATTCGTCACAACATTGTCGACGTTGTGATTTTTTTGTATGATGTAGCCGAACACAAATATTTTCAGTAATGGATAGACGCAACATTATAGAATGTGCTGGATTTTATTTTATTCACAATTTTGATTCTGGGAACCTCGGTCATGTAGAGCGAGTACCCACGGAGCTAATAGGTAAGTACAAGTCCACATTTTCATTAAACTACTAAGTCCTCCATTGATGGTAACTCTTTGTGCTGTGCCAATTTTATTTTTCCTTCATGGTCTTGCATTCACCGATTAGTATTAAATAAGTCTTGGTATAGACGAACTACTCTTACAGTACTGCTCTTTATTATTACTAGTTCCCCTCTCAGAATAATGTCCTATAAAATTAATATTGACATTGGAAAATACAGCACAACCATTACATCTGAGCTCTAGAGTTTCCTGATCTCTGATTAGTAATAGCTAATTTGTTTATTTATTTACATGAAACTGCTGTTACAATTGCTATCTTATCATTCTGATAAACCTAATAATTTCTTATGAAATGATGCAGAAATGTTAACTTACAATTTCTAACTAAAAATCACTTTGGTCTCTTATAACATGTAGAACAACTTCATCAAGAATAATATTTATTTTAGCTTCGAGTTCAAACGCAAGAACAAATGTAGCGGAAACCCCGGACTATGAGTTCAACTTATGGACACGGCCGGACTGTGCGGGCACAGAGTTTGAGAATGGAAACCGGACATGGTTTTATTTCGGAATACAGGCTAGCGAGGCGGGAGTATTGGTTAGTATTACTATAAACAAGTAATATTGTCTTCCAAAACCAGGCATCCTTCCAAATCCAAACCATCACACCTTTCTCCTGAGAGAGCTGGCATAAGTGTAATAGAACACCGGCCACTTCGTCGGACGATATTCAGTCCCAAATGAGAAAGGGGGCGAGCCTGTCGCCAGACACTGGGCTCCACTTTTATAGCAGATGACATACAATAACATGAGTTGGTGTGGCTTCAAAAGTTTTCAGGCACAAAACTTTCAAATGTGATCAAAAACAACCAATTTTTCAATTGCTTTAAGAAAATTAAAATAATTATCTAAGTAATACCATACATTTATACATTTAGAACCACTGTTAAACTTTATTTTTATTATTTCTTTAGTTACTAGCTGTGCCTAACGATTGCAACTGTAAACTCACAGAAATCATTTTTTTTTAGGATAATTATACCCTATCACCTTTTCTGTGCCCCCGAACAATGTGTATGCAAAAGGACAATGGGCAAATTGGTCCAAAAAAAATAAGTTTGCATACAGGGTAGGCACATGGCGCATTCGGTAGATTACTTATACGCATTAAAAAAAGGACGACACTGGTAAACCTACGGAAATCGATCTTTTTTTTTTTATAGAATTGTAAAATATGAATACATTATCCGAAATATTAAGTAAAACCTTCATGGTGACGTCGCGAATCACGATGACGTGATGAATCACTGACGTAACGAATCACTGCACTCACGAAGGCATTGGGTGAATATTATGTAAATGGCTTCAATTTTTCTTATTTCGATTTTCGTATAACTTTGACTTAAACAAAAAAAAAATGTATATAGTTACTAAAGTATTTCTTTCACGAGGTTTATTACATTTAAACTACAATACAAAATATGTATCTCCAAAATGGTGGGTTCGAATTCAGAGAGATTTATTTTACAAAAACTTATAAACCTTGCCTACAAATTGGCTATAGTGTCAACCCTGCGGGCGTTTGGACCAACGTCCATTTATTTTTGCCCATTGTCCTTTCATGATTATTCATTATATAGTTATGGAGTGAAAGCGTAACAAACAAACAAACAAACTCACTATCTATTAATCACTAAGCGGGTATTATAACATAAAATTATTTAGGGCCGATTTTTCAATCCTTACTTTATTCGCCTAATAACTACCGAGCCAATAACTTTATTAATCTGTTTATTCGACTCATAAACGGTGTTCGGTTTTTCAATACAATTTTAAATTGGGAATATCTATCTGACCATTTATTCAGTGTGTACAAAAGCTAACTTCAGACAGTTGAAACAAAATTATTAAATATCCACGCGTTAGAAAAGGACTTCGAATTTTCACTTTTCGCTTATGTCACTGTCTTGTCAGTTTTAGTCTAAACGTCACTGTACTACTAATCTGTGCAAAAGTCGTCGGCTGGTTTGGCTATGGTAAATAGCTCATGTAGTTTGTTCATGGTAGTTTTTTTTTTAATTAAAATTAATTTAGTTTCTGCGTGTCGGAAATATCAATCTTTTTTTACAGTGACAACCCATAAGACCATCATTTATACAGTCTCAACAATTTATTCCATATAATAAACTGCTATCTGGCCGTTCCACCGACAAATAAAGTTATACCTCAGATAGATGAGTTATTCGTCTAGTAAATGATACCTGACCATTGAAAAACAGAATAATTAGCTATCAGTTCAATAAACACTATTTGTTTGTTTATCTGACCATTGAAAAATCGGCCCTTAGAAGACTAAGATGTTTTTAATGGCTACTTGGCGGACACGTAGCCATTAGTACATAAGCTCCAAGCCATTTGTGAGATATTTTTTTTTGGGGGAAAAACGCCCCTCAATTTCTTGCCTATACTTCTGAGTAGTGGCTCTTTCTTAGAACAAAGCGGTTTATAACTTTGACGTTCATAAGTGTACCTTCGATACCCATTTGAATAAAGACATTTTGACTTTAACTTTATCTTGTTTGTGATATTATAATAGTTAGGATTTGCCACTGGCACTTATAGATGCCCCAATGCCCAGTAGACACAAAAGTATTTGCGCGCTAGCTTTTACGAGATTTGAAACAACATTGAAGAGCATTGCTTCCAGGTAAAATACTGAGCATAAAGAGATTTAACATCTCAGGGTGACGAGCGTAATGCATTGCCGCGCAGGATTTTCATATTCTGGGTGGCTCAAGCGATCGAAAAAATCGTTTGGCCAAAAAACATAGAAATATAAAAGGTGTAATTTCTGCACCATCTGAGCCAGACTTCGGGCACTACGCAATTTTACCAAGTCTTTAAGAGCTAAATTAAGTCTACCGATCAATGTACGTTGACTCTAAATAAAAAACCTTCAGAAAATTGATCCTCTTAGCTCTAGCAGAGTCAACTTACCTACTCCATTTTGTAGGTACGGTTGAACCTGATAAACCTGAACAAGCAAGGCAAGATGTACAACCAGGGCATGGCGCCCGTGACGCGGACGCTGCCTGGTAAGCCGCAGTGGGAGCGGATAAGGGACCGCCCAGTGCACTCGGTAAGTCACACTGGATCAGAGACCTTATTGTTTAAGCATGTTGGCCGTGTTCCATTTCCGAAGACGGGTCTGAGCAGTAGCGCACTTGTAGCGCCTCACTCAATTGCCGTCTTTGTACTTCTTCACTCTGCAAAACTTCAAGGCTAGAGTGAATAGACCTTATAGGTCGTCGTACTCCATCTTAGACTACAACGTCGCTTAACTTCAGGCGAGTTGGAGGTCAAACGCCGACCCATTCTACATTTAAAAAAAAACGCACTCAAGAAAATGGGGCTTAATCGTATTAAGCACCATTTTCTTTTTTTCGTTTTAAACGTAATAGACACGTTTTAAAGGTAATAGAACCCACTTTCCATAAATAAAACGTCTTGTCAGAAAATAATTTTTGGGTTGTTACAACTGTACAACTGTAGCTGTCAGAGCTAAAAACTCTCAAAAGTAACAAACTCAACTAACAAACTCAAAAGT
The DNA here is from genome assembly GCA_911728515.1 of Peribatodes rhomboidaria. Lineage (NCBI taxonomy): Eukaryota > Metazoa > Arthropoda > Insecta > Lepidoptera > Geometridae > Peribatodes > Peribatodes rhomboidaria. Next base: position 3,877,206 of record OU452175.1, on the reverse strand, counting down.
ATACAAATCAAAGCGAGAGCTTAACTTCGATTAATTCCCGCTAGCAATAAAAGCCCAATTTTATTGACCATTGGGCCCGCACTCCGCATCCGAGGTGCGGGAACCCGTATGCCATTGCGCTCGCATGTAAGTCTTTTTCATTTTGGGGCCCGGCCTGCAAGAAATGTTGTGTTCTCCCATACCATTGGTCCGTAGCTGCTTTCGGGCAATACCCGTTTGCTGTACATCGACCGAGGTATAGATGTCAAACTCTCATTAGTCGCTAATACATGCGCGAGGCGTCCCCCGAATGCGGGCTTACGACCGAATTATTTACTAATGAAGTTGAGCCCTCATATCATGCGCTAAAAACAATTAGTTCTAAGTCACCAACCCGTAGGTATACTTAACTCCTGTACCATTTACAGACGGACGACAACACCTTCACACTGACCTTCAAGTACAGAACGGTGGAGAACTTGAAAGCGACCACATTCTTCGCGTTTACTTACCCGTTCTCTTTCGCGGAGCTGCAGATCGCTCTCAACTCCATCGACCTCAAGATGCTCCCTCTAGCCCCTACCCAGTCGCCGGACGATATTTACTATAACAGGGAATGTCTCATTTACTCTTTAGAAGGTGAGATTGCTTTTTAATTTTTTCATTTGCTTAGTTCAATTATTATTTACTCAATAAATTCACAATATCGTAGCTCGACTAGGTACATACAACAACTCGACTAACCGATGTTAAGCAACGGAAGACACAGTCAGTCTTCAGATGGGTGACCATGCACGGCACGGACTACGGTAGCATTTACAAGAATAGAATAGAATAATTTATATTGTCATTAATAACAGTTCCTTAAGAGTCCGGCGACCTAACTAATTTCGAGCTAGGCGACCTAGACTAACTTCGCATTGGCTTAAGGTGTTCTATAGCCATTTCGTCTAGAAGAAGAAGACGAGCGAAGAGAGCGAGTAATGATACTGACGAGCCTCTAAACTTACCTACAGAGTGACAAAGTGCAATTTCATTTTTTTTTATGACTTTTGCACTACCATAATCATTCTTAAGTAACTAAGAATTTCCCTTGTATTATTGATTCATTTAACAGCTAATGATGTAGACAACCTCCCATATGTAATGGAATTTTTGATTTGCTTTGTCTACCTATTGAATAAATCAGTCAAAAGTGACCCCTTAGAATGCGGATATTTTTCATAGCTCTATTTTCGCTTGAGAACGTTTTTAAAAAAAAAACAAGAATATAGGGGCGAAGATATTGTTAATTTAATTGTACATGCTAAATTTCATCATAATCTGACAAACGGTTTTCAAGAAATTTCAGTAGTGCGTTTGTATGGAAATATCAGAACGTCGCGGCCCTCTTAACAATTTAAATTTAAAAAATAACTAAGTATGCTCACAAAATGTACTCGTCGAAAAGTAATTAGGTACAATAAGATAAAAAAGCATTTGGTAATATTAATGAAGTCTTGTGTCTCCCTCAAAAAACGAGAACGACAATATTGCTTTTTACTTTTTTTATTTACCTAGTTCAATTATTATATACACAATAACTTGTAAGGAACATACAACAACTCGACTCTCTCAGGCTCTCTCTCAGATGGGTGACCACAAAGTGAACGCTACCGTTACTTAGACGACACGCCAAATTGTAGGCTCCGGTTTTTTCTATAACAAAAATCGTCAAGCCATTTCAGAGGCCTTCGGTTGGTCTATTAGAAACTCTGGTGTCAGAGCCTGCCACTCGGCCTACACAAACTTGCTTGCTTTTAACTATTATTCAAAGAAACAAATAAAATTCTGAAAAATATCTGACAATCCGGAGATAAAGACGGATTGAAATACATTGAGCAATCTAAAACCTGTCCTGTTTAGGCGCTCGTTTAGATAGGCAGGTCGGTACATACGTAGTAGGTCACTTAAAATCTCAGAAGACTCACGCACAATGGCCCAATCAAGTGTGTCTAAGTGCAGAAAACAAAATAAATCTCCGCTAAACACAACAGGTCACATAGAAAAAAGACAACGGTTCGCATAATAAAAGCGAAATCTTGAATTCTAGACTGTAATCAGCTCCTTGTTTTAATTACATAATAGCGCATAGTCTTCGCAGACGAACGACGATGTACTTTTGCATACGATCAGAATTGCTCAGCATATAAAAGAATACCAAACAAACAAAAACGGTTACTTTCGCATTTAGGTTTGCGTGTTTCAATCTCCTATTAAACTTGGATATAAAACTATTAGCTTAACACGTTATAAAACTTAGCTCATCACTCACCTCCCCTGACACGGTTCAGAGCTTACTTTGTAACTTGTGTTTCAATGCAAAAAGGCTTAAAATGGTGTAAACATTTCACCATAACACTTTTTAAGTAGGCCTTTCATGCCGGAACTGCAAACAGCGGTTGCGTGATATGGGAACGCCGGTAAAGTTGCAAAAGTTAGCTTAATAACTTTAACAGTAGAAGGATGTCATTAATTTTATTGTATATCTAATAGCTACATGCACGTGGTAAATATTTGGAATAAATAGGATACATTTTTATGGTTTCTTTGAACATTCTTTAGTTCAACTAGATAATTAATTAATCTCTTCTACTATACTTCTTATAGCTGGTTACGTAGTTCCATGCTATTAAACTAGGTATACCTACTTTATTTGATTTTATTTTATTAACTCTACCATTGGTGTTTTAAGATTTTTCGTTAAAATCTTGTATTTGATCTATTTACTATGTGGCTAATATTTGATACGTAAACCTAACCTTTTACTTACAATTAAGTAAAAACAGCTACATATCAGAGAAATGTATAACTACATATTTACTAAAATATTGAACTTATCGGAGCAAGGAAAGCGTGGGTTAAGGGTTTCGCGACGCTCTAAATTTTCCAAACAAACGCGCTTGTCAAATTTCTTGGAAACCATTTGTCAGATTATGATGAAATTTGGCATTTACAATTAAATAAACTACATCATCGCTCCTATGTTGATTTTTGTTTAAAAAAAAACTATCTCAAGAGAAGATTGAACTATGAAAAATATCCGTATTTGCAAGGGGTCACTATTGACTGATTTATTTAATAGAAAGACAAAGCATCATTAGCTTTTAATTTAATCCATAATACAAGGGAAGTTTTTAGTTATAAAATAATGATTAGAGAAGTGCAAAAGTCAAAAAAAAAAAATTGAAATTTCACTTTGTTACTCTGTAGATAACTTTAGAGGCTCGTCAATATCTTCACTTGCGTCTTCTAGACGAAATGGCAATAGAAAACCTTTAGCCAATACGAAGTTAGTCTAGAGTGGTCGCCGGACTCTTAAAATGTAAAGTAGGCATGCATAACTGCGCAATCCATTCTAAGTGGGTCGCCAATTTCAATTCTAATCGCTCCCTAACCGTATAAGAATATTGGTGCCACATTGTTCAGGCAGACGAGTGGACCTGCTGACCATAACGTCGCACCACGGGATCACCACCGAGCGAGAGCATAGACTCAAGCACCTGTTCCCTGATAACGAAGAGAGGCCCTTCAAGTTCAACAATAAAAAGGTAGGTACGCATTCCCTATGATCCAATGTCTTAGGTGAGTGACGAAAAGCAATAAGATGGAACTGTGCGACTTGCGACTCAAAAGTAGTGTCGTAATCGTAATCGTGCAGTGATCTACGCAAAACTGTTGGTCACGATAAAGTCACCTCTTGATGTTTCATGTAGTTTCGAACAGTGTTGTTTTGCTGAATTTATCGATGGAGATCGCAAGAAGCCGCCCTGCCGCACTGCTTGCTCGCTAGTAAATATCCTCGTTAATAAGCTAACAATAAAATACTTTTTAGCATGCCGCTCGCCTACCATAAACCCGGTGCTGAGGGCTGTTTGTCATACTTGTGCGGGCTAGACGAACAAATCTATATAAAATCGGAAAGAGAGCGCCACGAGTTGACAACAATATTAATTTAAAGGCTTTACTGGCCAGAGAAGCCGTTTCGTTTTGCTCGTAATTCTTGACGACCAATCTAGGTCAGCGTCTAATCCGTAACGATGCGAGTTTATGCGCTTTATCCCTTCATAATTTTGTTCAGTAAAAACACGCTAGAAAATGCTTCGAAATGCATTATATTTGCTACCGATAATACTTACTTTACTTACTTGGTTTACTATAATTCATTTGATTAACGAAATCTTCAATATTCGGATGTCTAATTTTACAAAACGATTAGGTACTTTACATATTTTATCGTAAAACGAACTGCTTAGTCTCGAAATCTGTAAAGTTCATCACTCATTAGACACACCCCACTGATTATTGATGTTCAGAAGGTTTAATAGTATATGACCTCTCCACCAGTCACGTCATTACGACCACCACTACTACCACCACTTCAAGTTATGAACTTAACATAATCTACAAGTTTTCCAGCTAAAAAGAAACTTTAAACGTAACCATGTTTTAAGCCCAACTATGTTCGTCAGATCATCTTCATATCAGCGCGCGTGCACCCCGGGGAAACCCCCTCCAGCTTCGTGTTCAACGGCTTCCTGAACCTGCTGCTGACGCGCTCCGACCCCATCGCCATCCAGCTGCGGAAGCTCTACGTCTTCAAGATGATCCCCTTCCTGAACCCTGACGGGGTCGCGAGGGGACATTACCGCACCGACACGCGGGGGGTCAACCTCAACCGGGTCTACTTGAACCCCTCGCTCACTCTGCATCCCACTGTGTACGCTTCCAGAGCGTTGATTAGGCAAGTATGAGTACAGTTTGTCCGTGAATGAGGAGGGAGTGAGTTCAGAGATGACGGATGGTAGAGGCGAATGGAGAAAACGTACATACTGTACCGACCACACGTGTGAGTAGAAATTATTAGACTGATTTAATAGTTTTTGGCTCAATTTAAAATACCGTTTTCATAGTTTCTTAGTAAAATTCGCAGTTGAAAATTTTGTAGTTGTTTATTGTGTTTTGTTATTAAATACTTCTGTGTTCTTGTTTTAGGTACTATCATTTCGGTCGTGAAAGAGAAGACTTTATCGAAGATGAAAGAAGTGTGACCTCGCGGAGTATTCAGAACATCAGTGAGAGTGTTGAGGTAAACATCAGTTGGAGAGTTATACTAAGTGAAAATTGCGCTAAATTTATCTTAACCTTCATAAATATTGAGGTGGCCTCAGACATAGCCGAAACATAAGTACACTTCTGTAAAATCCGTTGTTATTTTTGAAGGCATTATTATTTCAGCTGTTGATTTTCCCTATAAATAAACAATAATTCTACAACATAGAACATTAAAATTAGCTACACAAAATGCCTACATTTCTTTAAAAAAACAGTTTTTAGATGCTATTTTATTGATAGCGTTTTTTGAAACTCAGTTAAATATTTTTCTATTGTGCGAGTAAGATAGCATGCTGAAATACATGAAAACGGTCCTAACAAAACCATTACTCCCCAGCACCTAATAGACCCTAAGAAAAAGACGCCCACCTTCAAGCGCGAAAAGTCAAAGACGGCCATCAACAAGTCTTCCACAACCCTCAAACAGGCTTCCTCAGAAATCAAGCGGGACTCCAAGACCAGCGGGGAGACGGTCTTGTTGGCGGAACAAGTGAGTCACTGCACACTTTTCTTGTGTACTAGCGGTTAAAAACTAGACTATGTCTTAGTCTAGGTTATGAGCTTCCTCCATACCAAATTTCATTGAAATCCGTCCACCCATTTGAGCTTAAAAAAGTACCAACTATCCCGCAAACTTTCGCCTTTAAGGATAGGATTATTTCCATCCAATTCCCGCTCCGACATTTCTCAAGCCTCATTCCCTCAACAACAACTCTCTAGTCAGCCAACGAATGCATAAGTAGTTAGATCGTGACAAACCAACAAAAATAATAAAAACAAAAGAAGCTCTAGAAAAGATCGCAGATATTATGACAGAAGCTTTTCCGCATGCTTCAAAAGTCAACAATTTTTTGAATAAAAATGCAATTTCCTAGTACAGGGTATAAACTACCTCCATACCATCCAAATTCTTTCCGATATTAGGGAGGTTTATGCGTGTCTGTATCCGGCACACGCATACACTTGTTATTTATCACAGTAAGGAAAGTTATTTGTGTGAAGTACAAAACCACGTATAAAAAATAAATGACACTTCCTACTAATCCTACTAATATTATAAACGCGAAAGTTTGTAAGAATGGATGGATGGATGTTTGTTACTCTTTCACGCCAGAACGGCTGAACAGATCTGGATGAAATTTGGCACAGAGATAGATTATAGTTTAGAATAGCACATATACAGATACTTTTTAACCGCGGGGCGCAGTTAGTTAAAAATATGTTTGGTTATAAAATCTACTTGTCGAGTAGTCGACCGATTACAATTCCAATCATTTCCTCTCATTTCCAATCACATGTTTATTCTACCATGGAAGCAGTACTATCTAAATCCTATAAATCAATACGCGTATCGCAGCCTACACATTAAGGTGCCGTCATAGCACGATTTTCATCCACACACACGTTAACTAAAGCCGCTTCATTTAGAGTTGAAAATCGTTAAATTACAAAGTACAGGGATACCCTATTCGGAGATTTTAGATTTTCATCTCACCTTCATTCGTCCTTGTTGCTCACTTTTGAAATGCCATAGGTGTGAAAGTGACCAAGATAAAATCTCATCTCATCTCACGCGCAGGAATAGGTTTTTTTTTTTTTTTTGCCGTTTTTATTGGTATTAATCGTAACAAGAACACAAATAAAAATAAGTTGTTCGCTTAAACTTTAGAGAACTAATAATAATAATAATAATAAATTCAGGACACTTCCACACACGGTCGCCTGACCCCAAACTAAGCAAAGCTTGTACTATGGGTGCCAGAGACTGATATACATACTTAGATATTTTTAAATACATACTTAAATAGATATTTACACCCAGACATAGAACAAACACAAATGTTCATCACATAAATGTTTGCTCTAGGTGGGAATCGAACCCACGCCCCCAAGCTCAGAAGGCAGGGTCACTACTAACTGAGCCACCGAGGCAGTCTAACTAACCTGGCTATTCAATAATCGAAAAAAAATGTTGTGTAATCGCTGAAAATTTTCGTTCAGCCGTTTAGCCATGAAAAGCCTATAGACAGACAGACAGATAGTTACTTTCTATTTTAAATATTAGTATCATCCGATGGGAAGCGTAGAGAACAGTTTATCGCTGACTATTTGTGGTTTTTACCGGTAGCCTATATGCGCTGAACCTAACTCGTTCTCGTTAAAGTTCTTCACACTTCACCAGCTATTTTAAGCGAACCAGCGTAGAACGCTTATCGTAATCGGTTATTCATTGCTCTAACTAGAATGTAGCGAATGATAGCCTAGTTGGAGAAGACCTGCCTCTCAAGCCAGAGAGAGCGGGTTCGAACCCGCACGCACCAATTTGTTCATTGTATGAACGTATGTGCGTATTGTATGTCATCTGCTACATGACTGGAGCCCGGTGTATGGCGACAGGCTCGCCCCCTGTCACATTTGGGAGTGAATATCGTCCGGCGAAGTGTGGGTGTTGTATTACACCTCTGCCAGCTCCTTCGGGGGAAAGGCGTGACGATATGTTAACCAGAATGTGTCAAGTACCAAATGACTGCACATATTTGACGCACCTGATTTGACGAAACCTAATTTGAAATTGTCTTTAGTAAAGTCAAGAATTCGTTCCCAAGATTCAACTGTTTACATTATTTTTTGCCAAAGACAAAGCGGTTATCTATTTTGCAATGCAGTTTTATTTATGTCCGCAAGTGTTCAAATAATGTATTTTTAAACCCATTCGACGGTCATTGGCAAGAACGCAGCAAAAAATATCACAATGTAACAACAGTTGCATTCTGATGCCAAAATATATGTACTATCTACATGAATGTTAAGGAAAGGGTCAACACGCCCACATCCATCAATCTAATACCGTCACTACTAACAGTACCTTTGATGATAAATCGCTTTTAGATCATCTTACAGTGTCGGCGTCAATATTTTAGGTTTGTATATGGTTCAGCGATGATAGCCTAGTTGGAGAAGGCCCGCCTCTCAAGCCAGAGGGAACGGGTTGGAACCCAGCCGAGGGCACGCACCAATTTGTTCATTGTGTGAACATACATATGTGCGTATCATATGTCATCTGCTACATGACTGGAGCCCGGTGTATGGCGACAGGCTCGCCCCCTGTCACATTTAGGACTGAATATCGTCCGGCAAAGTGTCGGTGTTGTATTACACCTCTGCCAGCTCCCGGGGAAAAGGCGTGATGATATTTTATGTAAATGGCTTAGGTTTTAGGTTAGGTTTAGGTTCGGCTATGTCTTACTTTACGTTAAAGTAGAGCTTGCAAGACAAACGTTACATAAGACGTTTTGCTTCCAGGCTGAGTTACGGCCTTCGTCAAGCGACATCATCATCAGCCTGTGATGTTCTAATGTTGGGCAAAGTCCTTCCTACCATCTTTCCATTTTTCTCTATCTTTGAGCTACCTTCGACGTGCGACAGTACTCGTATCAACAAATTCATTTTTTTTTTGTAGCACACACGGTCGTCTGTCCCTAAACTAAGCAAAGATTGCTATGGGTGTCAGAGAGACTGAGACACATACTATATTTGTAAATACATACTTGAATAGGGTGTTAATATCTGTCAGACATAGAATAACACAAATGTTTATCACATGAATGTTTGCTCTAGGTGGGAATCGAAACAACGCCCCTGGCTCAGTAGGTAGGTTTACTAACAACTGGGCCACCGACGCGGCTTTCAATATGTACCAAGAAGTCCTAATGTCCACTGAACTGACCAACCAGTGAATCGGTTTCTTCTAGGCAAGCGTGCTCCATCGTAGGCCTCAGGCATGTTGGCGGCCAAACGCAAGCCTATTAAGTTACTTAAAAAAAAAGACCTCATTTGGGAGAACCTTTTCAATTATCTGAGGCGAGGCTCTGAGACGCCAACCAGTCATGCCCAAACATAGCCTGATGATAATGATGACGCTCCACAATACATGCCTCTCCCTACGATTCCATTTCCGTTACGTTAATATTGAACCTTATTACATTGATTTATTACCTATTGCCAGTCATATAAATTCCTTTCATTCTTTTTTACCGTTTCCACTCACGGCATGCAAAACTTATTGGGGCAGAGTAAGACTTTAGCTTGACAATTTCATACGTCTGCGTCACCAAAAAGACAATAAACAATTCCGCAATCATGGTAAATAGAATACGAAATGGTTCGAATACACGATACTTCGTGCCGTGAAGGCGTCTCGGTACTTGATTGTTTGGATAATTCCATAAATATGTCCGCGATTGCTTGAGATACGGACTGATGAAGTAACTTAGACTGTATTTAGGGTCGGTTGACACGAATATAACGAATTATTTATTTGTCTGCTGCTGCGCTAATGTTTGAGGGAATAAGGTGAAATGTAGGCAGGGCCTGGCCAGTCAGTAATAGTCATAAGAAGGCATGTATTACCATTAATGTTTAGATATTTTATACGAATGGAACTTCAGTCAATTTAATTTACATTGGATAAGCCTCTAATTATCGGTTGACCTAATTACGGATTTTATTTTAGGAGTAGCTATAAAGTTCTTCTATAAAGGAACCAAGAGTACAAAAAAGCGTCATCGTTTTATGGTCGACATACCTACAACACGCACGAAACGCTTTGGTTCCTCATTTCTCATAAGGACCGCTAGAGTGTGGAATACTCTGCCAGAGTGTGTATTCCCTGACACTTATAATCTGGGTATCTTTAAGTCTCGAGTGAATCGGTTTCTTCTAGGCAAGCGTGCTCCATCGTAGGCCGCATCACTGCTTATCATCAGGCATGTTGGCGGCCAAACGCAAGCCTATTAAGTAATAAAAAAAAAAGCTTTTTGTCTGCGGCTTCGCTAGCTTTTTGTAGCCTATGACACTCGGGGATAATTTGGCTTTCTAGTAGGGAAAGAACTTTTAGAATCGGTTCAGTACCTTCGGAGATTACCCCCAACAAACAAACTTACAAACTCACAAATGTTACCTCTTTATAATATTAGTTTAGATAAGATTTCCTTTTTTCGGGAGAGATTAAAGTTTAACATCATTCATAAATACATACATACGTTGATTACATACATACATTGCAGGATAAATTAAAGCTTGTAATATGAAATAGGATAAGCTTGTGAGTTACCGACGTTTTATAAGTTTCTTTTTTTGTCTATCATCATAATAGTCATAGTATAAAACAAAATTACGTCCCACGTTTTTTTGTGTGAATGGAAATCCGCTAGCTCCTAGACTACGCAACAGATTTTAATACTTGGCTTTTACAATCAACAAGTTATTTTATCACGGAAGATTTATAGGTCCGTGCGTAACCGTAGCGGGTCGCTAGTTTAAAAAAAAATAGCTTTTTTTAATTTTACATTTCTGAAGGTCTACGACATGAAGCTGCAAGAAGCGGCGTCAACCGAGATACCCCCCGAAGAAACGCCTCCACTCCTAACGGACACGGTGCTCCGCACGTGCCTCGGCTCCAACGTGCACGTGAGCACCAGCGAGGAGCTGACGCAGGCCGGCGTCAACCAGCCCGGGGCCAACCCGCTGCGACCGCTCAGGGACACTCTCAAGAACAGCATCAGTCTGCTCTTGGAGTCTTCGTCTTCTAATACTGGGTCAGTTGCTAGGAAATAAAAGAAGCAATTACTGTTCCTTTTCTAATTCTACTTCCTTTACTTCTTCTTCTACTGTACTATACCTTTCCTTTTCTTTTTTGTTTTCCTACCCTCATCTTGCATCTCTCATGTTGCACTTAGACACATAGTAACAAAAAAAAAACTTACTCGAGATTACCTGTCATCTTTCTTGTTTCCTGATAATGGCAATGGTCAGAGTGATCATTTTCGAATTATTTCCTTTACTGAAAGTCGAGTGAATTATCGACCCCGTGGCCTTCGCTTTAGAAGCCAGCCGCGCTACCAACTAAACCATTGTTCACGATTTCGCAGAGAGTCAATAGGCGGCGCGGAGTCTCGCGTGAGCAACGTCCACGTAGGCTGGTGCCCCGCCTGCCGCGCCGCCGTGTGCAAGCTGGAAAGCAGCATGCCCGGCATCACCACCATCGTGCCTGGATACAGCGCCATGGTCAGTACACGGCCCTAGTGTCACGTCCAGATGGGCTGGTGCCCCTCCTGCCACGCCGCCGGTTTTATTAATTAAACTTGTTATAATGCAGGTAGTCATGCTAGAAAAATGCCAAATGTACAGTTTCAAACTGTATTCATCACTCTATCCCAGTGCCGGATTAGCCACGTAGCAGGGAGCAGCTAATCCGACGGGACCCGTGCCTTGGAGTCCTACGCGAAAAACAAAAAAAAAAATAACCCTACACCTATTGCTATTTTCAAAATGAAGCGGCACCAAATTCTTCTAAATGGAGAAATTAAGCGCCGACCATACTTCGCAACTCCACAATAATGTTAGAGGAAATGGGGAGTTTTGGCCGGAAACCAACAACTCAAGGTCCCCTGTCCACATATGCTATGCCACGCGGCTACTCCTAGATCTATGTTATCCGAAATAAAAGAATTTGAATTATCCGGCACTTCCCTATCCCCCCAAATCCCCAGCACCCCACTAACGTCCCCTCTCCCCCAGTCGACCGTTGACTCCCCCGTCTACTACGAGTCTATCGAAGAGTACAGGGAACACCAGCGACAGCAGTACGATGCTCTCCCTTCAAAGGTAGCTACTAATATTAGTATATCGATATCAAACTTAATGTAGCGAAATAGAACTTGACTGCCTTGATGGCTCAGTCGTATTATATATGTATGTATTTAAAAATATATATGTATGTATATATCTGGCAGTCATAGTACAAGTCATGCTTAGTTTCGGGTCAGACAATCCTGTGTGCAAAAATGTCCCAAACATTTACCTATTATAGAAAATTTCGGTAAAATATCTACAAAATAAAACTATTAAGATGTGCCTAATTAAAACTATCGATAGTTTAATCATCTGTTGTGTTATACCTATACATAAAAAAGTTGAATATAGCTTGTTACTAGAACAATTCTTTCGAACTGAAATTCAATTCCCAAAAAGTAGCAGCACTGTCACTAGAAGCATTGATAACAAAAGCCTTTTATTGCCTAGATTCAAAAACACTTATGGTAAAAGAACGTCCAAGTACATAGTTCCGTTTTTAATTAATAAACTTCCCCTTGCATTAAAAACCAGTTTAACACTAAGAAATATTAAATGGAAAATAAAGCAGTATTACCTAAATCTATAACACGTTGGGTGTTATTGATTTGGGTAATACTGTATTACTGGAGCACCCTGTTTGTTGGAACGGTGCGCCATCGCTGCGACTGCTGGACGAGTAGGTTACTACATAGAACTGGTTTTTGTGTTCTAGCGACAGCAGTTTTGTGCGATAGGCGCATCGTTTTTTGTGTAATGTAGGTATTTGTAATTGTTATATTTTGTAGGATTCTTTTATGTGTAAGTAGTGTATTAGAGAACTAGTTGTCTAGTTAAACCTAATATAGGTTTTAAGACAACTATTTAATTGTAATAAAAAAAATTAAAAAATAAATAAAAAAAAATCAAGCTGTAATTCCGTAGTGGAGTTGTTTTTATGTGTAGATAGATCTATTTTCATGTCACGATATTGATAGGTTAAAAAACTATTTGTTCGCATCAGAAATTACGAACAAAAGGAAAACGCATAAAAAGTAGTGAAAAACTAGGAGCCTAATCGCTAAGATCGATCAAAAATCGATAGTTTGTTGTAAATTATGTCAATAAACTTTTCAACATAGGTAACAGAAAATTATACCTATGTATTTATATTCTGTTACAGTTGGAGGAGACTGAGATACTAGACGCGAGCGAGAAAAACGACGCTATCTACTTCTGTACGAATTGCTTCAAGAAATACACCCTCTCTGACCAGGTAAGTAAACATAAAAAACTGATCTGTCTGTCATGAGCTGACCATTTTAATACGCAGGCTAGTTTCAGTAAATTAAATTACAGATTGAAAAAACCACAAACATTATTGGCAGTTTTTAATTATTTTTTTGTACAACGATGAAAGTGGACTGATCATTATGACCAACTTTTGCTAAGACGACTCCATTCACTTACTCAAGTGAAGTGAGTGAATGGAGGTGAGTTAATTTTTTTTTTTTGTTTATTTATTGAAATACTAACAATATACTAATTAACATTTCTGAAATGTAGGTATACAATATATCTATTAGGGCTCTGTTCTTGTCGTGCGGATTGCCGCTCGCGTGCAGGTGCTCGCAGCGTGGTTCGCGCTGAACCAGACGCATCCTATCATTTTATAGATTTTTTTTTTCACGCACGCGGCACAACCATTGCTATTATAGGGCGTATTCAAGTACATAGTGGGCCGCTGGTTTACCCGCGATTATCGGCGTGAGTCGACGCAGGCAATTTCCATACTTTGTGCTGAACGAGCGTGAACTCGCGCCGAGAAGTTCCGACCTACACCGTACAGAGCTAGTGGGCTGCCACGCCAATCGTTACTTTATTTGCAAGGGAATAAGGCGCGGCCCTTGCTTATACAACGCTTGCTTTGTTTAGCGGCTACTTGCGCCAATCATCGCGGACAGACCAGCGCCGGTAACGTGTCCACGTCCCACACGGACGTGGACTAGATACGTACGACAGGAAAAGAGCCCTTACGTGGTGTTTACAGCATTCTATTTCGTAGTTGACATTTAAATCAAGTGCAGTATAGGGTCGACTTTTTTTTTACCTTGGGAAAATCCGTTTTGGATACCACCAACAGCCCGGGTGCGGGCACAGAGTGGTTATGTTGAAATCCCGCCACTGACGGCCTACCCACTAAAAACCCCCAAGGGTGTTCAACTCGGCGCAAAATGTCGGGACCTCGACTTCCGCGACCCCGACAACGCTAGCCTTATCAGGCACGTCCCCGAGCTTACGCTCTCACCCTCTCGATGACAATGTATCGAACACCAAACACATCGTCATCATCCACCTCCTCGGGGACCAATTTGCCCGTGGGCGCCAGACAGCACCCGTGTCTAGGCGCCCATGGTCCCCATGCGACGGGTCAGATGAGTGGCCCCGCCGCCTGCCACTTCGGCCGCAGAGGATAGGGAGAGCGGCAACGATACACCAACAGTCCTCTCCCGCCGCGGCCCCCAGCCTTCGGCTGCAGTCTCGCCCATGCGGCACTGCACCCTGCCTCAGTTGTGGGTCTGCTCATCCAGACCCACACCCTAATTATTAGGTGCCACCTACATTTTTTTAAATATTTAGTTGCAATAATCTGTACAAGATGGCGTTAGTTGCCTAATTTGTGAAGGGTTTGTCATTAATTCTCGAAAGACGCAATTGCCTCACAGACGCTTTTGCTCCAATTGCTATAGCTTTGTTGTGTTGTTTGCAGCAGAAGGTGTCGTCGGCGGTGTCGCACGCGAGCGTGGGCGTGTCGTGCGGCGACTCGTGCGACGTGCCGGCCGCGCCGCGCGACACGGAGCTGCGCGCCGGCAGCACCGGGGACTCCGCGGTACACTACACTACATTTGCTACCTACTTAAACATGCTGTAGAAATGTTTAATTATCGATTTTGCGACCGAGATAGTGTGCGTATATTGTGTCAAAGACTTGTATGGCAACTATGGGCTCGTCAAAACATTAAAAAAACATGTCTCTGCCATTTTGAGTAATTTAGAAAAAACTTAAATCTACAATAAAAACTTATAAAAGTAAAGTAAAGTAAAGTAAACTTATTAAAGTATAATTCTCGAAACTGCTCATAAAATTTCACAGGCATCGGTTTAGAAATGCGACCTGTAGAAGAAGACAGATGGATTTTGCTGAAGCAGAGACGAATCGTTCGCTAGCGCTGGCTCTGTCAAAAATAATATTATTCGGGACATTTTTGCACGCACCCCCCACTAAGCAAACCTTGTACTGGCTGCCAGAGACTGACTGTATTCCTTCTAGGCGAGTACAGGCCGATTCAAACTTAATGACGGCGGTGAAGTTAGGCGCGAAACGCTGCGCAGTAGCGAAAACGAAGGTACGCGCGGGCGTCAAAGAGATAAGATGCCGCAAAGTCTCGCTTGCGGCGCACTTCACAGCCGCCATCAAGTTTGAATCATTCAGTACCATATGTTTCCTCTGTGTCCAGTCGCGGTCGCCACCGAAGGAGGAGAAGCTGAAGCCGGCGGCGGGCGCGGCGCGCGGGCGCAAGAAGTCCGCGCGCGCGCCGCCCCCCGCGCCCGCGCCCCCCGCGCCCGCCCCGCGCGCGCCGCCGCGCGACTCCGACTCCGGCCTGTACTTGTACGTGGACCTGCACGGACATGCCAGCAAGAAGGGTAACTGTCTGCTCGTGTCTTGTGATACAACAAGTCTGCGCGCGCGACTCCGACGGACTATACTATGCCTGGTTGTGGATCTACACGGACATGCTAGCGAGAAGACTAACTGCCTCTACTCTTACCTGTCTGAAAAAGATCTTTCAACCCTCAGAATGTTAGTAAGCAAAGGCCTAGTAAATTTGATCCAATAGCAATTCAAGAGATTTCGACCCTACTGTTACTTCGGTTACCGCAGAATCTTCAGATGTACGCTTGAACTTGCGCAACTTACGCAAGCGCGACAACCCGCCACACTTTCAACGTATTATCCTATATAGACACGCAAGTGTAAACCCGTGAAAGTTTTAGCGCCAGCCATTAAAACTCAACGGTAACTCGTACAAAATAGCATGCCTCTTATCAAAGATCAATGAACTGCCTTAACCAGTCTGAACTGAATAATTTTAATGTAATCTCTCCAGGTATATTCATGTACGGCAACCACTTCGAAGACGTAGACAACTGCGTGGAGTGCATGCTGCTCCCGCGCATCATGTCGCTCAACAACCTGCACTTCCACTTCTCCTCCTGCAACTTCACGGAGCGGAACATGTACCTCAAGTGAGCCATGATCCAAAAAACTAGAAAAAAAATGACGTCACTCGGCATGGTCATCCGTCTCTTTCGAACTATTTGTACATGCCTTATTTCGATCTTGCTTAAGCATCGATTGACGTCACTACGTGTTGCCCACGTGACCGTTATGCTATACCTGGCGGAGTATATTATTATACCATGGACCGTCGTATCTTGTCGAGTCTGAAATTCGCGCAGAAGGCTGCCCATTAATGTTTTAGGAACCAAATGATGACATGAGGATAAAATATTATATTTTCCTTGGGCTACCTGCGCTTGTCTGACGCCCGGTGCGCTGATAAGGCTCACAACATAAGGCTGTTTTTCTACCAAAAAATTAGCAGTGCGGGATGTGTAGCGAACAAAAAATACACAAATTAGATCACTGAAGTAAATAAACATGACAAATAAAGAGATCGTATTGGTGGGTTTTTTCCTCGATTTTTCGATTCTCGATTTTTTCCTACACACCGCACCGCTCATCTTTCACTGGGAAAAGACCCTAAGTTATTCACAACAAGTAGGTATACATTTTAAACTTAAGAAAAACTCACAACTAGGTTAGGTTTAAGCTAAGAACACTCGGTGAAGTCACCCTACAGACAAAAAAAAAACAAAATCAGTTTATTGGCTCGAGAGTGTCTGTGGCTGTCTGTGACACAGATACACACAGCAAACTTGCAACACACCTGTTTTAGCGTCGACCTTTTTAATAAAACACTTGTAATTGCTGCAGGGACCGCCGCGACGGCATGTCTCGCGAGGGCTCGGGCCGCGTGGCCGTGCTCAAGGCCACGGGCCTGGTCCGCTCGTACACGCTCGAGTGCAACTACAACACGGGCCGGCTGGTGAACGTGCTGCCGCCCGCCGCCCGGGACGCGCCCGCGCCGCCCTCCGCCGCGCCGCCCCCGCCCAAGTACACCCCCCACATCTTCGAAGAGGTAAACCCCTTCCAGGTTTGTGCCACACGGGTACTACGACTACGTATGTAGAGGCTCCGTCGCTAGGACTATAGTCCGTTCGTTGTAGGATCGTGCGGGTGACATACGGTTTAGGTTTAAAGTCTTTTATTATCAACAAAGACAATTGTCGCTTATGTGGTAACATGGATAAGTTAATATTGCTTAGCGTTCATAGCCACATCCATTAAAATATACATATATTTATATTAGGATAAAAAAAGTTATTTAAAAATTCTTAAGATTCTAGATCCATTTCACGCATTTCCTTAAGATAGGGATCTGTCTTCGATAATATGACGAGCTAATTTTTTCTTGAATGCGTGAAATGAGTTAACATTTTTATATGAGAGGGTAGTTTGTTAAAAAGCCGCGTTCGTTCATTAGTAAGCGGTGTTTTGCCATATTTTGTTCGATACCGAGGTAGCTAAGGTACCTAAGCTAAGACGGACAGTTCCTTTTCACTCCTCAAACATATCACGCCTTTCCCCCGAGGGGGCTGACAGAGGTGAAGGTTGGCAACACCCACACTTTGCTGGACGATAATTAGTCCCAAATGTGACAGGGGGCGAGCCTGTCGCCTTACACCGGGCTCCGGTCATGTAGCAGATGACATACAATACGCACATATGTTCACACAATGAACAAATTGGTGCAGGAATTACAATTTTGATTAATTTTTTTAGCTTCACCATAATTATGTAGATATGAAGCTAAGTGTTCTGCGTGGAACGTAACGCTATTGATTTATTTATTAATGAAATGTATTTATAATTATGTTACGATGTATTATGTTACGATGGATAGTCGATATTTTTTATAGAAATGTAGTACTTAAATTATTCGTTGTTGTGACAAAAAAAATCTGATACACCGCGAAAATTGAAGTTGAAGAAATATGACGCTGATTTTCTTAGACATAAATTGTAAGCAAATCTTCGTATAACGCGACCAGTGACCACCAAAGACCAGTCTGTCCTGGACTCTAATGTCTAATGTTTTGTATGGTTAACTCATATTACGGAGTTAATGTAGGCAGGACATATAAGTGTGCTTGATAATTTGGAGTTTAATAATGCTCTAATAACTGAGCTAAGTTTAATGAAATGTTAACAGAGTAAAATTATGTTCTTACTAAGTTAAACAAAAATGACTAAAGCGATATTGTTTTATATATTTTGACTGCTTCGGTGGCTCAGTTGGTAGTGAACCTGCCTTCTGAGCGTGGAGGCGTGGGTTCGATTCCCACCTGGGGCAAACATTTATGTGATGAACATTAGTGTTTGTTCTATGCTGGGTGTTAATATGTATGAATTTAAAAATATCTATGTATGTATATCAGTTTATGGCAGCCTTAGTACAAGCTTTGTTTAGTTTGGTGCTAGGCGACCCTGTGTGGAAGTATCCCGAATTTATTATTTATTTGTATTTAAATTTATTTTACCATCTACACTTGGGCGACATCAAAATCGTGAAACAAATTATCTTATCCAATAAATTGAAATGCACAATATCACTTTCCTATTTACGTAATATTGACAACTACTGACAAGTGTCACCCGCACAATTCTACAGTGAACGAAGTATAGTAGGTTTTGGGTTGCTCGTTTGTTTGTGTTGATTTTTGATAGTCTGTCGCTTTAGTGTACCACCGATAATAAAATTACTGATGAATGATACCTATGTCGAAACGAAAAAAATAGCGGAGAATTGTTAGCCCCTAAATGAACAAAAAGTATGATACAACGCTAATTTAAAACAAACCTGTCACGCACACTAGTAAAATAAAAGTTGGTCTGTCACTGTTCGTTCATAAACAGTACGAAACTCTCTTAACATAATTATATAGGTACTCATAGCTCATCCCCTTGTTCACGAACGTTCGATATGCTGAGTGCTCTGTAAACTTCTAGCTGCTGTTACCGTTAAAGTTAACTAGATTGAACGTTTCTGAATAAAACCATAAGATTAAACGCATTATAAAGTAAACTATGAAATATGATTGTTTTCGCGCTGAACTGAAAATATACCATCTCATTTTATGATTTATAAAACGGGAATTACTCACGTACGATTTAGTCGATTATTCCGACTATAGTTTCAACCGCATTCGGCGGTCTTCATCAGGGCGAGTGCGTCTCATTTTACATTTGGGTTTTTTTTTTGTTACTTTCGGGGTAAATTCCCATAAACATTTCCAATACATAACATTTCCATAACAAAGGTATATTCGAATAATATAAATTGTAAATAGTTCAGAGAAACGTTGCGATTGTGCCCGGTATCAATAAATAAAATCATAAATCTTACACCAAATTAGTTGTTAATCTACAACTACACGATTTAAAACCAATCTTTAGTCAGCTATTCCTGCACTCGTATTCAACTATAACATAGAGTATAGTAGTTCACTAAAATATACTTTTAAAAAATTACAAAAAACGTTTCAGATGAAATATCGCGCAAAGACTCAGGAATATTACGAAGAGATAAATCCCTATCAGGTTTGTCATCATAATCGCGTATTTTGAGTAGATATCTCCTAAACTAGGACTGTACATAAATATACTATATTTATTCGTAGTAATGTTAGTTAGTTTAGCTAGCTTTGGAATTTTAATGTATCTTTAAAAATATAATGATTTTTGAAAAAAATAAAAACATACAAATGTACACTACAGCCACTTGTAAAGCACAAATCACGTTATTTTTTTGGCGATTTCTAAAATGCTGGATTAAAAAAAATGCAAATCACAACTGTTTAAAACAAATTCATAGTACGGTGTGATTGTCGGTAAAGAGCACGCCCATCAAACTCATCATTTTGAACAACTTACTACGGAACCAACCCTGAAATCGGGAAATGGCCAAAGTACATATTCAGTTTTTTTTTAACCCCATTTTAAGCTGCGTTTCAATATACATATCGTCACGCCTTTCCCTCGAGGGGTCTGGCAGAGATGTAATACAACACCCACACTTCGACGGACGATATTCAGTCCCAAATGTGAAAAGGGGCAAGCCTGTCGCCATACACCGGGCTCCAGTCATGTAGCAGATGACATACAATACGCACATACTCGTATGTTCACACAACACAGTGAACCAAATTGGTGCGTGCCGCGTCGGCTGGATTCGGACCCGCATCTCTGGCTTGAGAGGCGGGCCTTCTCCAACTAGGCTGCCATCGCTTCCATTGCAGCGTTTCCATTAATCAATAATCCTAATCATACGCGTTAGATAATTTCTGGTCGTTGTCTCTCTCGTTTGAAAAGACATAGAAGTGAGAGTGACAAGATAACATCTCACGCAGATTAAGGGACCAGATGTGCGAGGAAGACCGAGCGAATGACCCACCAATAGGAACACATCATTTACACAGCGAAGTGATTGCATTGGTGATTTTTTTCCTCGATCACTACTCATTTTTCTCGCACATCACCGGCGTAGTGTAGGTGTTGTATTATACTCTGCCAGCCCCTTCGGGGGAAAGGCGTGCCGATAGGTTACGTTATTTACATTTTACCGAGAATTCTACAAGGTAAGGATAAAACGACATATCTACTGCAAAGTATTGATGTGCTGTCATGATGATAATTATATGGTATGAGTAAAAATTACTTACAAAATGATTGGAAGCACTTATTTAGAATTATGTGTGTGAAATTAAACAGTCACATTAACAAACTGGCGTCAAACACGTAACGCACGTAAGTAAGAGCTGTGTAGTGTTAAGGACGTTTACAATATCGGTTCTTATATACGCAGTAGGTAAATACAGGGCTATTAGGTAAGGGTTATTGTACTCATCATGAACAAGTTTTATTATGGGGTCAACCCTGAAATCGAACAACGAAAAATAACAGCTGTTTCACACATTTTGTCGAGGATCAATTAACTTTTTGTGTGAAACAGCTGATTTTCGGAGATTGTGGGTTAGCTCCACAGCAAAAGTTGTTCATAATGATGAGTATAATGACCCCCTTAGTATACCCTATATCGATAACCCTGTATATTACGTTGTCAGTCATTTGTGTATGCGTCTATTGACGTTGGCAGCGTTCTGATGTAGTCGCGGTTCGGTTCGGCAACTATGGCTGCATGAATGTAAAACCGGACATACATTACGGTTTACCGGAGAGGTCTATCTGTGCAAGGCATTTCAAAGAAAGTAGTTGATTTCCGATTTTGCCATTGGTCTAACTGCGTAAGCATACGTGTACAGATATACCTCTCCGATAAACTAGCGTATCCACGCTACAGTGGGCTATTGTCTACTATTATAACCCTTTGAGTAACTATGTGCAATCGTCGTGCTTTAAATTTTTGTGTACGATGTAATATAATGGCTCTTGCAACACATTAGTAAGTTTTGAAAGTGTGGTGCTGGCTTAGGATGTCTCTTCATCATTAGGTATTGTAAGGTAAAGAGGCGTGTGTGTCCGTGGCCACAGGTGGGGCGGTCGCTGGGCGCCTCCATCCTGGACCTGACGGGCGCGCACCCCAACTCGCGCATCCCGTGCTCCGAGCACCGCAACCTGTCCGCCGTGCGCGACTGGCTGCGCTCGCACACGCGCACCATGCGCCCGCAGGTACGACTCGCCACATGCGCGCACAGGTAACACACAGACCAAACGTACAGGTAACACACAGACCAATCGCACGGGTAACACATAGACCAAACGCACAGGTAACACACATACCAAACGCACAGGTAACACACAGATCAAGCGCACAGGTGACACATACTATACGCACCGGTAAGGCAAAGACCAAGCGCACAGCTAACACACAGACCAAGCGCACAGGTAACACACAGACCAAGCGGACAACTAACATACAGACCAAGCGCACAGGTAACACACAGACCAAGCGCACAGGTAACACACAGACCAAGCTTACACCATGTATGTTTACACAGACCATGCACTTTCAGATAACACATGCACGTATAATTAAAAGAATTAATAAGGCGAACATTAAACTTCTAATTTTGAAATCGTAACAATTTCCTCGTT
This sequence comes from Peribatodes rhomboidaria, assembly GCA_911728515.1. NCBI lineage: Eukaryota > Metazoa > Arthropoda > Insecta > Lepidoptera > Geometridae > Peribatodes > Peribatodes rhomboidaria. Next base: position 3,855,161 of record OU452175.1, on the reverse strand, counting down.
CTCATCAGTGAGTGAAGTCACTCACAGAAAATTAATATGCTCCGCGGGTACTATAACACTTCATCCTTCACCACTGCTCTAGCTAATACACTCCAACGCATCATATACACAATGTGGATAATGGTTCCATAATGTCGAGGAGTCACGCATCATTTCACTTCCTACTTCAAAACGAACTGTCATCTGATGTCCAGACTCCAGGACCGGGTTCCAGCCAAACACGATACTCGCTGGCCGCCGTAGAATGGATCTGATAATAGTGCTCGTTGTTTTCCAGTGGTGTTTTCTATCGGAGGCTGGCGACTGTGATGACGTCACCGTTGCCCCCGAAAAATGTCTCTCTTCAGAAATGTGAGCGAACATTGAGAAACATAGTAAAACATCCACCACACTCGCTTGTTTTACAGCTTGAGACCAACGCAGTAGAAATACACACCGAGCACTCTTATCAGATACCTTACAGCTTCATCGAAGTGAGCTATAATAGTTACATTAAATGCGACAGCAAGTTAGCTCCTAGGCTATAGTAGTGCTTTCCACTAGTCTGTCGAATAGAATTAGTGTCTTGGTGTGAAACTTCATCGTTCACTTGTGTGCTACTATTAGAGCAATATTGTAAATGTTGTCATGAAATTTAAGTTTAGTTTTTAGTTTGACGAGTTCGGTCATATTACGCTTTACAAACTATAAATTGCTTTTAATCGCCTTCTCATTCAAAACTCACAAAATTTTCTCAAACATAATTTTATTGTTTGTTTCGTCGGTAACGCGTCGTTTTTTAATTTTCAGTGCTAAGCTACTAAAAACCAACAGATCTTTATAGTGGTCAGGGTAAGAAACAACTTTGAGTGAGTCGTGTCGTCCGAATCGTTAAATTAACACCCATCCCACTTCTCTACACTATACTAAAACATTGGGGTGCGGTTTTCTCACTAGCGAATCACCGTCATCGCATACCCGCCGTAATGTTCGATCCCGGGCGGAGTCTGACCGCGTCGTTCGATTCCAGCTAACGACGTCCCGGCTGCGGCCGAAGACGAGTTCCCCGACGCGCGCGCCGCTGTACGTGCGCTCCAAGGGCGCCGTGGTGGACGAGCGCAAGGAGAACACGTACGCGGGCGCCAAGTCGGACGCGGAGCGGCGGCGCAGCCCGGCGCGCGCGCTCGAGGCGCCCGCGGCCGCCGCGCACTACGGCAAGAAGAACGAGCCGGCCGCGCCGCGCGCGCGCTACCTCGCCGACAGCGAGCCCAAGCCGCGCTCGCTGGCCACCAAGCGGCGCAACATCCTCGCCGTGCGCAAGCCCAACGCCAGCAAGCCGGCGCCGGCCGCGCGCGCGCGCCCGCTGCGCCGCTCGGCCGACGACGCGCAGAGCCCCTCGCTGCTGGCGGCCAAGCTCAGCAAGCGCAGCTTCGCGCGCTCCGTGCGTGCGCGCGCGCGCGCCGCCGCCTCGTCCGAGGAGCGCGCGGCGGCCTGGCCCGACGCCGCCGCGCCCGCCAAGCGCCGCCCGCTGCCCGCGCACGAGCCGGAGCGCCTCAAGAAGATCCGCCTCAAGACGGGCTCGTAGCGCCGCCCGCGCGCCCGCCCCGCGCCCGCCGACTAGCTCCGCCTCGTCTCTGCCGCGCTCGACGCGGAGGGCTCGTTCGACCGCGCCCCGGGGCTCTGTCTCTCCTCTTTTCCCCTTCGAAGACGAGACGGAGTCGAACGCGGTCGTAGCGCTGTCTCGTTTAAGGGCGAAACGATCCAGTCGCTGCGCGCTCGGTGGCTCGGCGGCCCGCACCGGACCCGCTCGATATGCCATTAAAAATAATCCGTTTTATGTTATTATACTATTTGTAGGATAATATGTTCGTCCCCGTCGTCGCGTGTCGGGTGCGGTAGTCGGATCCGACTGAACGCTTGCCATTTTAGTAATCGAGGGTTGTTAGCGCTCGTTGTTTTACGATAGTGAATATTTTTAATGGCATAGAGTCCAACGTTATATTGTAATGATCGTGTTTGTTAAATGTTTAAAATTTTTATTGCATATTATTTTATTTATTTTTTCAACCCTAGATTGTGTCGACTGAGTTATATCGAAATTATTGTGTTCTGCAAGCATAATGAGTGGAGGTCGTTAGTCTGTGTATGTTCCTCAATGTTACGATTTTATTTTTACTCTTTACTTAGAAAAATATATAAAGACAAGATTGAAACTGTACCGAATATGTTTGTGTTGAATTGTAAAGTGTAACAAATTTTGTAGAGATTTAGAAGCTCAAGGAGCAAATTATAAAAAAGTGCAATGTGTGTACATTTTTATACTTTAATGATCTCAAATTTCTCTAGCAATTTTAACAGAGGGCAGTTTAAAAAAATGCCCTTTTATTGTTTCGATCACAAAACATCCATTGTATTATTTCTATAATTACCATTATAAATTACAAAAGCATAAAAAGTTAAAAATATAGAAAAATGGAACAGTAACCAACATGAAACGAAACAAAAACAAAGCGTTTGTGTGATAGCAAATGGCGATTTTTAAAGATTTTAGAATTTTGTAAACATCACAAATATCTAGCGTAAGGATCGCATGAAGCAATTATGGAATCTTTAATACACCAGTTTTGTGCAATAATAACTTTTTAGATTTATTTATAGTCAGTCAGAATTTTATAAATATGGTAGCAATCACATTTCAAATTATAAAATAATAAACAGTAAATTGTTAAGTGGTTATTATACTAGAAAATATAGGAAAGGAACTATGTATATTCGAAATAATTATTTATTTAGCTAAAATTAATATATTATTAAACATCGACATACAATGTTCTCACACATAGTCTTTTATTTACTTGCCTGAAATGAATGCCTCTACAGCTGCAAGGACAGCACGCTGCGGCATGCAGGGTCGCGATCAGAGGATAGGCTCGGAGCGCACTCGGAGTGCAACATCACCGTTCTCTAAACATCAGTGTTGTATAGCGCAGTTGCAGTCTGGGTGCGCTCCGTTGTATCCTCTGAACGCATCCCAGATATCCTGTGGCATCCCGCGTCGTGACGAATGCAACCAAGTTCAAGCAACATGAACTGCTTTAAAGTTGATTGTGTAGCTCACTCGCTCGCTCGTACGTGTACAGCTACAGCTTCCTGATATATAGGTGAAAGAACAATTTCACCTATGCCACTACCCAATACTTTTTGAGTCCTAATAGCTGCAACCAAGGATCCCAGTCTTTAGCTGGCACAAGAACTTCCTTAATATGAGCCGTTTACTATGTGCTGGGATGACGTCACTACAGCATGCTCGTGCAGTACAACCAAACCCGTGAGGTTAGGGTTTTGGACTTATTAAATTAGGAAGGAAAAGGATTTAAAAGAAAATTAAGGCACAATGGCTGCACGAAGCAGGAAAAAACTATGATACTATCGTAACGTTTGAATAGAAACAAATCTACAACTATTTTAACCGACTTCAAAAAAGGAGGAGGTTCTTAATGTTAGGCGATGTTTACGTATATTATATAGCCCACGAGCCAGGAACAAATTTGGTCAATCATTTCCTCCCGGACGAAAACTTGTACAATGATGAAGATAGATTTATCATGGTCGTACGCTGCGGATCCTTTGGTAGGTTTAGCAACAGTAGCTTTGGGAGGCTACTGCGCTGCTAAATCCACCAACGTATGTATTATAATATATTAATTGTAGACTAGTCGTGTTTGATCTCATTATAATCAGCTCACGGTTCTACTGCTAATTTCATCATCATCATATTTCAGATTCAGTCAGATTTACATTTCTGAAATACTTGTTTTGACAAAATGTATGGAGCTGCTGTTCTTTTTTCTCCCTATTTTATTTCTCTTAAAATGTATTTTTGTTGATTTGTTATGTACATCTGACTAATGATGATGATGATGATGAAATTAGCAGCAGATCCATGAGCTGATCATAATGAGCACAAACACCTCTGGTCTACAACTAAATGTCGAATAGTTCTTATGACAACCTTCCGACTCCATCATCAGATCAGCTCCATGGTACCATATTATTAAATTGGCACCAAAGAGTGTACCAAATTTTAGTACAATCGAACTTCAGGAAGTGTTTCAAATTTGATCCATTCAAACATACTCGTACATATTAACATGGCAAATCAAATAAAAGCTTGTAAAAAGCTAGCAGTGTATCGCCTAGAAAAAAATACGTCAGTTGATGCATTTTACCTCTTCGCAAAATACTTTTTCACTGGTTATGGCTCTTGTGATGCCGAGTCTGCAAGTTACATTCCAGATTTTCCGTCTGCAAACTAAACTTTGACTGACTGAATTTAACGTCTATAAACATATTTTTAACAAAATTAATGTGAAAAAGGACAGCGGGCCTGATTAAAACCCATATCAGATTTTTAAATACTCTTAGCCAAGTTTCATCACCTGGGTGTCCATGGCAACCCTCATCGCTGGCTTCATCGTCGTACTTATCTGATGAGTCGCACTCAACTTGTATGGTTTCGACTCCATTCCATTTGATCCATTATCAGGAGTTCGTCAGGGATCAAATTTAGGTCCCCTTCTATTTTTAATGTTCATAAATGACCTATTGGAAAAAATACTAGCCCCTAATTAGCTTATGTAGAAGATATACAATTATTTAAAGGGATATTAAGGAGAGATGACTTTACACTGCTCCAATTTAATATTATAAACGAGTGGTGTAAAAGTAACGAAATGTCGCTAAGCGTCAAAAAATTTCAGTGAATTACTTTCACGAAAAAAAAGAACGAAGAAAATCCCTAACCTGTTGAGGGAGTCAAACTAGACAAGGTCAACGTTGTACGAGATTTGGGTGTATGGTTTGATTCATCATTACATTTTAAAATGCACTATAAGACTGTAGCAGCAAAAGCTAGCAAAATGTTGGGTTTTGCTATGAAAACCTAGCTAAACCTTTTAAACAATGTGAGTCGCTTAAGATACTCTATTCATCGTTGGTCAGGTCACAACTAGAATATTGTTCTTCTGTTGGATTCCTATTGATCCTATTCGATTACAATATTGATAGAGACAAAATTGAATAAAAAAATGATAAAAGTGAGTGAGTGCCGGCCCTTATCGTATGGAGTGACGTCACTACGGCTTATTGGTGGTTGAATTACGTTCCGTTTTACGTAATTAGTAATTTAAATATTTCGTAAGAATACAAGTTTTTTATTGGACATGTCACTGTAGTACATTCATTATTGAATTATTAACATAATTTGTCACTAAAATATTGATGCAAGTTCCTATGATTTATTATATAAGTAAAAATGCATGCGACGCGAACTCCATATTTTTCATCTAAATTTGTATAATTTCAGAAAAATACTTCATACAACGCGGATTTAAGAATTAAGGCGTATTTGCTGCCATCAAGCAAAATATTTAAATAAAAACCGTACAAGTGCAAGTCGAACTCGCGCACCAAGGTTTCCGTTATCAATAAAAATGGCGGAAAAAAAACACGTTTGTTGTATGGAAGCCCCCTTAAATATATTTGTTGTTATGGAGACAACAGAAATACCTACATCATTTTTCTAACTATCACGGTTCTTATGATACAGCCTGGTGACAGACGGAGAGCAGTCTTAGTTCTGTTTTTAGGGTTTCGTTTTACCCTTTGGGTACGGAACCCTAAAAACAGTTTTCGCGCCAGAAAATTCAAATTATTCCCCTACAGCGACGTTGGCGTTCTGTGCGGTAAATTATTGCAATTCAATTTGATTTTAGCATGGATTGTTTTAGAAGTAATCTAAAGAACTTGCGCTCAAAATAATCTTAAATTTCAAACATACAAAAATACAACTCTCCTTAATATAATATTAGTGGAGATAGGTACCTACCAAGTTTCTAAACGTAAAAATTTGCATGTCTGCATGCAGATAGGATCAGTTGTCTACCGGCCTTACATAGCTTATATGCATCAATTTTTTGGATATAGTCCAAAACCCTGACCTCACTGGTTTGTCTGTACTGCTTGAGCAAGCTGGGGTAATGTCACTCCAGCTAGTACATAGTAATGGCTCATATTAAACTGTGGCAGCTAAATTAAGACTAGGATCTAATATGAAATAGACTAGGAATAGGATTATGTTATAATAATGTGCTATAATGTGTTAAATATTGGCATAGTTGACAGAAGCTGTACCTTTTATTCATTTACTTAGGACATAACATATTGGAATGCCTTTTCACTGAAGGGGCTGGCAGAGGTGTAATACAACACCCACACTTCGCCGGACGATATTCAGTCCCAAATGTAACAGGGGGCCAGCCTGTCGTCTTACACCGGGCTCCAGTCATGTTAGCAGATGACATACAATATGCACATATGTTCACACAATTAACAAACTGGTGCATACCATCAGTGGTATCAAACCCGCTCCCTTTGGCTTGAAGTGAGCCTTCTCCAACTAGGCTATCATCGCATTTCTCGCATATACATATTATGTACCTGAAATTCAAAATAATTTCAACACAGCCCTACAGCATCAAATAAAAATACAATAATTCTGCAAACTTGTTTTATTCAAATCCACAGTATTCTTAAACTAACAGATTACAGCCGGCGTCCTCGTCTACCGCCCTTCCTGCGGGTAGAGTCTGAGGGCACAGGCGTCACATCCTCAATGCGTCCAATCTTCATTGCTGAGCGAGCCAGGGCTCTGAGAGCAGATTGGGCCCCAGGGCCAGGAGTCTTTGTCTTGTTACCACCAGTGGCACGGAGCTTAATGTGGAGGGCTGTGATTCCCAGGGTTTTGCACTTTTCAGCAACATCCTAAAATATTTATTCAATCATTAGATTGTAAAGGTATTGATAATTAAAACTATGGATTTTGGATCAGCATTTCAAAATGTATAAACCCAAGATTTAGAAGAACCTTGGGTTCATTCATTCATTCAAGGGAACATTGAACAATCTTTTGTGATTTGTGAATGTAGAAAACTGTATTGAGCCTAATTAATTAAAATATGTTGCTGTATGTAACTATGCCTACCTTCGGTGACATATTTTAATTACTTTGTTAGTCCATTTATAAAACCAATATTTCAAGCATCTACCTGTTGCCGTTATCAATATTGAGCAAAAACAAGCAAAAAAAATAACATTTGTTGTATGGGAGCACCCATAAATAATTCTTTTATTGTTTTTTTTTTTTCTATTTGTTGTTATAGCGGCAAAAGAAATACATCATCTGTGATAATTTCAACAGTCTATCAAGTTCAAGAGATATAGCCTGGTGACAGACGGACAGACATACGGATGGACAGCAGAAGCTTTGTAATAGGCTCCCACTTTACCCTTTGGGCATGGAACCCTAAAAACTAGTTAAATATGAGAGCCAATCAGTTTGCAATAAATCAAGAATCGTGATTAAAATCTATTATTCCCAGACATTATTAAGGCAATGGGAAATAATTTATTATTATTGTTCTTTTGGTTAATTAGATAATGGCATCATACCAGAATTTAACTAAATTATAATAACAACATAACCTCAAACTACTCGACGATTAAAGCGAGATGTTTGTGGTGTAACATAATCATGTAAACAAACCTGAGCAGCCAACATAGCGGCATAGGGCGAAGCCTCGTCACGGTCAGCCTTCACTTTCATGCCACCGGTGACACGGGCAATAGTTTCCCGACCGGATAAGTCGGTAACATGCACAAATGTGTCGTTGAAGGAGGCAAAGATGTGAGCTACACCGAACACAGTTTCGCCCGCTAAATGCTGGGGACCGAGGGTCACCTGCACCTCCTCTTTTGCTACTTTGTTTTTCCTGGGGGCCATGGTTTAGCCTGCAAAATAACAACACTTCTTGAAGAACTTGTAACCTAAAAATATCTATGTAATCCACGCACTGTTTTTCCTCAAACTCAAAATATGAGTAGAACAACACTATTTGCAACAGGCCGAATGATTATTTCATTCCATTTTTATCTCATTTTTGAGTTTTTTCTAACAAAAAATCAGTATACCTTGAGCTTTGAAAGCTGTCAAAAACTAGAAAGAAAAGAATTTAATAAGTTACCAGTGTTGCCATACCTCTAATCATATTATTACACCATGCCTAAATCTTGTTTTTTTTTTGTTACTTGGTAATCTACCTTGGTTTGGTGATCTATCTAGTTATATTATTTCACAAGATTTACAAATGTAATGATGAAATGTGTAAAATGAAAGAAAATGAGCCAGTCACTCGAATGAATCATCTGCTGATATATTACTCTCTACAAAGAGTATAATATAATAACGACATCGCAATCTGAGAAATCGGCCATGATCCGCGAATATCCAGGCTTGATGATACTATCGGGCAAAATTACACCTTGCGGTTGGCTATCTGACGTTGGCGGTATGACGCCCACGCGTTTGTTTATGGTGTCGGGACTGACTATCTTCTACTAAACTAACTACGCTAGTTATATCGCATACGACAGATCGCATGGTGCTAAGCAGTAAATAGAAAAAAAAAGGAAAAATTGAAACGAAACACACGAACGAAAGAATGTCTCAGGGGCGCTTTATAAATCTTAAATATGAACGCATCATTATCAAATGACAGCTTCCGGAAGTAGCTTACGTCACTCACGTCATACCGTCATTGCCAACTTCATAATTTTCCATCTTTGTGAAGAGGAAAAAAAATCGTCGATTTAGGCGACGTAACATATTGCTAATAAGTGGGAAATATTGTGATAAACTTCTTTTAGCGTTAGTTAATCTAGTTAAATTTTAATAAGTGAGTATCTAGATTCAGGTTCAGTGTATTGGTTGACCAAACTTTCATCAAGTACAAATTACGTTCTGTCATTCATGTTGCTCAATTCGATATCGTATTCTTACTACGTTTTTGATGTATTGAAACGTGTAAGGGGCATGTGTCGAGAACATTTTAATAATGACATTGTGATATTCCGCGCTCCTGTGATGCGACGCAATTGATAACAGTCTTGCAAGTCATTACTCATCCTCTATTCTCTTTGTGAAGGAAGGTGATGCTATGGTCTGAGACGAGTTATTAACTATTTCCCGCATTCCAGATTCAAAATGTTTATCTTGGATTGGTTCACTGGAGTCCTTGGTTTCCTCGGTGAGTCTAATCATTGATATCAGCTGAATATCACACCATTCACACTACAATTACCTCTTAAAGCATTTGTTCACAAATTCCTGAATGTAAAGTAAAATAATATAGCTTAACAAAAATGCAGTTGCTAACCTCGCTCATATTTTGTAATACTTTTGTTTAAAAAATGTTGACGAAATGAAAAACTTTTTTTTAAATGGAAATTTGTGTGTTAGTATTGATATATGAATTTTAATTGGAAAAGAAAATGCTGTGTTACAGCTGCTGATTATTGCCTTTAGGCAATGTATTACATTTTTATGCTCAGTTTGCTGTAGGTCTATCCTAACTTTCAAGCATATATATAATTTTCACATTAATTAAAATGAACAATTGACTTACTTACAACTTATCACTTTTATTATTTATTTATTTACAAAGTCATAGCTACAAAACCTTGCCAAAATATTATTTGAAGCTACAACTAGTGCTATACACATTCAACAACTACACACATAACGAACTTGGACATAACAAATTAAACATGCAGCATTAATGCTCTCTATAAAACCAGTGGGTTAAGCAACTGATTAACAATTGCAGGTTTATGGAAGAAATCTGGTAAACTGCTGTTCCTGGGGCTGGACAATGCTGGCAAGACCACACTCCTGCACATGCTCAAGGATGACAGACTGGCGCAACACGTGCCCACCCTGCATCCTAGTCAGTATACTAACCTGTATTAGAAGTATGAAAGTTGATTGTTTGTTACAGTTTTGGGTAGAGCACATTTCAGCTGTATTAATTATTATAATAATAATAATAATGTAGCTTTATTTCAGACACGAGATCCATAATATTTGTTTACATAACAAGTAATGATTGCGTTATGATTGCGCGAAAAACAGCTAGTTTTAATTTTGTAATAAACAAGGTTGAAAAAAATTAATCGGCTCAATCGCGTACCACCAGGCATAACACAGATTAGACAGCTAAGGGTAAAGTTATATTATTTGTGATAATTACAATATTTCATTATTTACATATTATACACACAACTCAATGTCATAAATGTGATTAAAAAAATCTCTTCACACTACTCCACTGCTAGTAACTAAAATGTTTTATTAAAACTAATTCAGAACCAACTAGAACAGGTATAATCAGAATTTACTAATTCAAGGTTGTATACCTAATTCTTATTAGACAAAATAAGAATAAACTCTGCATAGTACTTACTTTTTTGCTGTAATATGACATGAATGAATGGCAAAGTCCATAAAGTTGCCGAATAATGCTGAACATGTAAGTTTCATATTTGATAAAAAAATAGATTGATAAAAAGGTGAAACAAACAAACAATATTACATCATTTTACATAAGAACTAGTTTCTCAGGAGTATGTCCAGTCTATGAATGGAAATGAAAGCATATGAAATATGGAAAGCATCCTGTGCCATTTATGTTGGTACAAATAAATAAATCTGAATCTTTTTTAAAACCAATAGTCACTCATGCTTTCTAAAAACAACTATTAGAAAATTCTGAATAAAATTGTAATATGTGACCGTTTTGACGTTTTGTGTCCTCCCAGACAACAGCAATAGTTCTATGCTGTAAATGCTCGTGCATTCCGCGTCCCATCTCTAACACACAGACTTTGCAGTAGCTTATATAAATTTTTTAAACTTGCCTTTTTTAAGCTTTATTTTGGTGCCATAGAAAGGGGTCAAAAACTAATGTTGTTATTTGTCCCGCAGCATCGGAGGAACTGTCTATAGGCAGCATGCGGTTCACAACGTTCGACCTGGGCGGGCATCAGCAGGCGCGGCGCGTGTGGCGCGACTACTTCCCCGCGGTGGACGCCATCGTGTTCCTGGTGGACGCGTGCGACCGCGCGCGTCTGCCCGAGTCAAAGGCTGAGCTCGACTCACTGCTCACCGACGAGACGCTCAGCAACTGCCCCGTGCTCATTCTCGGCAACAAGATCGACAAACCGGGCGCGGCCAGCGAGGACGAGTTGAGGCAGTTCTTCAACCTCTACCAGCAAACTACTGGCAAGGTCAGGATCACTTTTTTTTTTATTTTTTTTTTCTAATTTTAATTTTGCGATCAGCCCTGCTGGCTAAGAGCAGATGTGATGGTGGTGGTTTAGGATCACTTTTATAAATGTCAATATTTAGTTGTAATTTTTTTATAGCGATCTAAATCGAATATGGGGATAATAATTATGATGGTCTTCTTGTCACTTACTTCTTTATTGGCTTTGATAGCGAAATCTAAATCTAGGTGTAACACTCATAATCCCAACTAATAGTATAAATGCGGAAGTGAGTTTGTTTGTTTGTTTGTTTGTTACGTTTTTACGCCTCAACTACTCAACCGATCGTCAAGAAATTTTGCGTACACATTGTCTGGGGTACAAAAAATGTCATGGGTTTGGGTACCTTTCACCCCTAAAAATTACCGGATCCTGTGGAACCGCGGAACGCACCTAGTACTTAATCTTTGTGGGTACATGTGATGTAACTAGAAAGTTATAGGTAAACAAGCGAGCGCAGCAGTATTTTGCGTAACTAGTAGACTAGATAATAGGTGTACTATTCAAATTGGACGTTGCCTGCAATGCACGCTAAAAATCAGGTTTTGAGAACTCAGTTATCACTTAATGTGTGTCAATGGTGTCGTCGACTTCTGTTTAATATATCGATAAATATTACTAGTTCTACAAAACGTTTTGCCATTGTTTTTATTTAACAAGACATTTGTGTAGTAATGTATGATGTTATCTATTAGAATTATCTTTTATTGCTTTTCATTTAGCAAGTGTGCAGAAGCAATTACGCCATTTTTATGACACTTGAACAAATATATAGGCATGTTATTTATGTATTTGATAGTCATGTGGTGCATATCTAATCTCAATAATGATATACAGTATCATGGTTTGCTGACATTAGGTACAAAGTTTTGATCGGTCCTTATCATTTTCATCACGAAATTTAAAGGGATTCTCAGTTTAAAATCAATTTATCATAGTTCCAGGCTACTGACTGCTTTCCGACATGGTCTAACAAATGCTATCTTAGGGCAAAGTCCTAAAGTATCAAATTCATTAAAATCGTGTCTGCAACAGCACTAAGTAATATCATACAGGTTTTCCTCAGAGCAGGTGATGGGTCACGCAAGAATCATGATGTTCATCACGTGTATATTGTGATGTTTCAGGGCAAGGTGTCCCGGTCGGAGCTCCCCGGGCGGCCGCTGGAGCTGTTCATGTGCTCCGTACTGAAGCGCCAGGGCTACGGCGAAGGCTTCCGCTGGCTCGCGCAGTACATCGACTGAGCACCGCACCACCCACACTTCTCATATGTTATGACCGTAGCCTCCGTCGCCAGGGCTAGCATGGCTCTCCAGCTATCCTGAACCAATGTATTTGGAATCTCGCTGATATAGTACTTTAGTTTAGGATAGCTAGAGTCCAAGCCGAACTTTACCGTGCCACTCTGAACTGTGGTAGGCGCTTGCAATTCTTCAGAAATCTCTGACACCATTGATTTATAAACTTAAAATTACATGCATTTCGTGTCAGCACTCAAAAACGTCCGAAGGGTAGACTATTAAATAATCCGTGTCAGAACAAAAATTTTTCAATCTAAATTTTATTACAAAAATGGATGAATTTGTTTGTTGGTATTTCTATACAAGTATCTTAGTAAAAGTATGGGGCAGGTTTTTCGTGAATTTACTGCTGAACCCAACATAGCGTGTTTTGGTAGTGGTGCTCGGTGCTTTCTGTAGAATATTCAAGCGGCCACAATTTACAGACGGTTTGTTTTAACGGACTCTTATTAAGTTACCGTCGAAAATTGTTTTTCGAGACTACAGCCGCAACAATATTTTGCGCGGCATTCTGACAATGTTGTGTATTTTCCGCATGCTAGTCCTGCTGTACACAAATTTTAATGAAGTCTGCATCCGGGCTGTTAGTATTGTTTACTGTTTCTCTAAGATTAGGTGAACTTGGCTACCCTGTGTGCGACATCACGCGGGCTACAGACGTTGGCGGGACGAGGAGTCGTAATCTACATGCTGGCGGTGTGGGTAAAAGAACGCACTATTTGCGCGCCAATATCAACTCTTGTTCCACCAAACGCCTGTCGCACACGAGGTTGCTAAGATGTAACTAATGTCTCCAATAGAATAAGATTTGAAGTGTGCTTTCAAAAATTAAAATCACAGTAGAGGTATCTTGTACAGAATTCAACTAGCGTTTCATTTTTCGATAGTTATTGTAAACGCGGACTGGACTGGGAATTAATATAGTATAAAATAGAATATTTTATTAAGTTGCCTGAGTTTGGCTAAAGAAACTTTTTCTTTGGCATTACTCAGTATTAACTAGCAATTTAACAATTTAATATTTTTGGTGATGAAGCGAACATAAAACGAAGTTTCATATAATAATCCCAGTCGCCCCGCTTTACTAGATCCTATTGTAATTGAATAGTCCAAACGTAGAATTTTGTATTAATACTAATTTCATATGAACGTTACAATATAAATCTGTATTGTAAGTACTGTTTGTTTCCTTGTTGATTGTAACAGTAAATAGGGCAGCCTCGGGAATCGGTAAATATTGTTCTAGATTACGTGAAAATTTAAGAAGGTATGTTAAAAGATTTGGTAACATCAAGTTGTTAAAATTTGTAAATAAGAGCCCTGTGTTATATAGCCTTTAAAATGGATGTCTACAGCTACAGGCCACTTTCGATAGGCAATTAGTATAATCTTGATCTATCATTAGATCACTATTTTAATTTGGTTGATGGTGGACATAGTTTATACTAGATTTGCTAGTATTATAGTGGGTCCATAAATATGAGAAAGTTAAGAGCGAAGCGACGTTTAATAGCTACATTTATAATTAAATGTGAAAGTTCGAAATACATCATTAGTAAGAGCTCGCCTACTAGTAATGCTTTGCATATAATTTGTGTAGGTGATTTGTCTTATCATAATGACATACTTCTTTTTTATCTGTCCTTCTATATTGAACGAATTTATACAGTATTATCATACTGTTACAATATTCAGTACTTATGGAAGCTAGTAAATAGTACAAAATGAAATAAAATCAGTTTTACAGCTGAGCATTATTAGGGGGGGAGAAATTTGTTTATAATAAAATGCAACACAGTAACTTGGCTCAGCTGACTGCCAAGTGTTCAGTGGCCGCTCGCTGCCTCAGAACACTGCAATAAGTTTTCATTTTAAATAAACGTAAAATAACATGTCGAGTAGTACGTACATAATCGTTATGTACCAACTGGTTTCCACGGCCAAATATGGCGCGTAGAAATCAGTTGAAGCTTGTAATTATTTTCTGTGTTAGTTCACTTCATCATGCAATACATTTAGGTTTGTCAAACTTTGTATCTATTTAATTAAGGTAATGGTGCAAAGCATGGTCATTTCGGTATGGAATTATCTTCTCGCCAAATATGTATAATTTTAAGACGAAGCCTTTGATTTCTGTCCAAGCAGCTTTGTCTATTTAGTACTATGTATTAGAAATCACTTGAGTGTCTCCATCTCAGGAGTCTGGAGTAAGTATGTATTGCAAATTATAAATATTTATTTTCTTCTCATTCCAATGTTGAGTGATAATTTTGACTCTGCTTTGCATATCGAGCAGCGCTCTTGTGTTTAATAATTAAACTGACGAATGTTATATTTTTGTAAATTATTTCGATCACTTTTTCCGGATTGTTTATTTGAAACGGTTGGTCTACACTGGGGTAGATTGGATGCAAGTTTTATTCAATATGACTACTAAAATATATAAGATTTTTCTTCTATCACGTCGCTCTATTGATGGCGTTGACAATGTATTTTGTATCCCCTTAAAATAAACACTGTATAGCTATAGTATAGTAATATACTATATAGTAATAGTTAGTGTTTTGTCTTTTTCTATAGTTAACAATTTCAAAAAAAGAAAAAGACAAAACACTAACTATTCCGAGGCTATATAACGTTTATTATTAAGGGGGGATGTTTTACTTGTGTTCTAAAACCGAATAGATTTCTTGAACTATTATGATACCCAGTATTGGCCATTTTTATTCATCACATTAATGATAAAGGTCAAACTTCTCGATGAATTTGAATAATTCACTTGTAGTTTTAAAAACGTCTCACTACAAAAAACGATAAACATTTGTTGAGCAAAAATGATACCAATTAATTCACACTTGTTTTAGACAAGTTGTATAAAACAAGTGTATTGGTTGGTATCATTTTTGTCTAAAGCGTAATCTTTTGTAGTAACACTGAGTATGTTTACGTCTAGTCTCCTTATATATGAACAGCCGTTTCGTGTAATATATTGCGATCAACGTGTGCAGGCTTACTACACTTGTTCATTGATATCTTATTTGCAGTAAGTCAGAAAACAATGTTTGTAATAAAATTTGTACTAAAGTTTTACGAGTTTTATTTTATTAGAGCTTAGTTTCCTCGTACATAAAATATTGCAATGAAAAATTTGATTTGGATTATCCTGATTCTAAAATAATGATGATCAATTTCATTTTCACGAAATATTATTTCATTGTCAATCTTTTATTTATTTCATTGTGTTACCTCGCTATTATAACGTATATCGTTCCAGGGTTCCATACGATTCCACACAAGACAAGCGGAGCTCAGCGGTGCATGGATTGAGAAATCGCGATGCTTTCCACAAAGTGGATATTTCTAGCATTTTTTAAATTTAGCCGAAATATATGTATGTTTATATAGTACATTGGATGATTGTAATTGGTCAATTCATGCACAGCCGAGCTCCGATCTTATCCGCCTCAGTGGAAACAGTTGCACATCAGATATTAAAATTTCTTTCTAACCATTGAAATGCTTAGTACCAACTACAAGGAAAATAAAAGCAAATTTATACTAATTATTTTTAATGATAGGAAAATAATGCAATAAAATACTAATGTATCTCTCAAGTAATAATAATAGAAATAACAATTGAATCTATGCCTGAAAATAATCCGAGTCATCATATATGGGAATGCTTAATAAATAATTTGATGGAAAAGCTATGAAGTTATAACTCAAAATGCATTACTTAAAACTACAAAATCTAATCGTGATCAAACGATCTCGAAATTGATATTTACATTCGGTAGTCAATGATTATTGCACATTATAACACTTAAAATTACATTTTATGGAACCGTACATAACATTGGTAGATGTCAAACTTATGAACAAATTCCCTGCGCTATCACATGTCTAGTTTTCAAACTCTATAAAACCAGATCACCAGGCTCTCTTAATAATTCATCAAAACGTTGAATACTCTCATTTTGTATATCGATTACATTTCATACACTAATCGTAAATCATTACTAGGTGGCGAATAAAAAATAGATAAGTTTACACGCGATTTTTGTGAGGTAATATCACATTTGGGATTATTAACTACATACAATTATTCTACCTACGTGTTGCGCGCTTCAATTATTGTTTACCTATCGACGCAACGCGAAGGTTTACGGCCACGCGTCCGTACGAACAACCATGCATAAATTCAATTCGGTCGAGGGAAGGCGCGGTGTTCCGTACATCTACACTAATACTGCATTATACGAAACTGGAGGCACATCGTGACGTCACAACTCTCTTCACTACAAACCCCTATCCGAGTTCTTCGTTTAAAATCTGATCTTACAGAATTGATACGATATTTTATAGTAAAGAGAGCTAAGTTTATGCTAGATTTCTCGTGCTACGCGTTCTAAATGCATACACACCTACTTGGTAACTTAACCTAACACTTCCTCACTTGAGATTTTAAATGGTATAAAAGAGAAAAAATACGGAACTTTTACTAACCAAAACCTATCAAAATGATAAAAAAAACGAAAGTAAAGATTTCAATATAGAACAGACTGAAACAATATAGTATATAATAAATTTCGAAAACGATAAAAATAGTAAGGAAAATCTATGCATTTCTAATCTAACTTTTAAAATGCGCACATCTAAAATATTTAATTTAATAACAACTATTTATATTATAATAACTATGTGTATCAGCAGTTATGTACAAAAACGAGTTTCCGAACGATATTAATATTAATATATAAAAGTTGCAAAACTTGAAGATTATCAATATCAGTATAACACTGTCGGTATTGTCTTATTGATAAATCACACAGCTCATGGAAGTGGTATCCATTTCATAAATCTAGGATCGTCCGCTTACAATTACGTAGACAAGTAACTTTGGTACATAAAACTAGTGTCATAGCCTTCGCTACAGTCGAGTGACGAGTCACATGGCTCAGCATATCGTCAGCGGTAAATATAATAAAATAAATCGATCTATCTTTGTCTAATATTACAAAAAGGTTTATGATTTTCAAAATAATTGTGTCTATCATGGTTCGAGTAATTTGTCCTTAGGTCTAATATAAAAATAACGTTGGTTTTCTTTTCTAGGGTGTTCATGATGTATTGTCTCCGTCAGTTCATCCATTTGCGGCAGTTGGGTGCGCCGCACATGCACATAATCTTGTGTGCGTCGTCTTCTATGTCGAACTTGTAGTCGTACGCCAACTGAGGAACATAACACACGCGTGAGGTGTGATGAAGTGAGTGTAGCAAACCTATCTCGAGCTAAACAGCGAGCGCAAAGCTTAGTCTTGAATTTAAAAATGGCTCTGCACGCTGTAATGGCATACTTCCGTCTTATATGGCATATATCACAGTGGCGTAGAGTTAATATCCTGTAGTTTCAGTGTAGATGGAAAGAAAGCGAGGTGATATTTGCCCTACAGTGAGACACAACAGGCAATAGTTAATAACATTAAATTGGTTGTAAATAGCGTGTAATTTTTAAATATTGACTTCGATCTATGGCCTCGTCGAGACATCCCGAAAACACCCTAAGGGAAGCGTGACCGCAAGAGGTTTATCTACGTCTCTGAGGGATGTATGTTTAAACGACGCTCAGACTTGAATCTCGATTTAAGACTGGTTTTAAATATAGTACAAACAATTTTAAATCGATATTCATGACTGAGCGTCGTTTTAGTATGCGGCCCTCAGGGCTTCTTCGCCGTGAGTCTGTAGGTATGAGGTTTTACATTGGTGTTATGAATAAACTTTTTTTTTTACACGAAGTAGTTCGCGTTTGACCACCAACTCGATGTGGTCGAAGATGACGCACGCAGACTTAGAAGATACCTATTCAATCTGGCCTCGAATTTAAGTCTATATCGATTATAAGTCTCAGAAAACAAGGAAGCGGGCAGGTTGTTCCAATCCTTGGCCGTACGGATTGGAAAGTATTATTTGCATGTTTTACTACCATATCAATAACACTAGAACTGAGGATAGGATAGCTTAACCAAGATTTAGACTGACTAAGTCACATAAGTCATTTTTAGGCAACTGCGTTCGTTTTTACAATAAAATCCCGAAAAATATAACAGGGCTCACTGAAGGAAAAATCAAATCACAATACATGTAAAAACTACATTAATGGAAAGAGGATATTATAAGGTTAATAATTATTTAGAAGACAAAGATGTCTGGAGCCTTCCACTTCCGCCAAGTAGCCACTAGTACATAGATATTACCTAGTTGTAAGCAAAAATTTGTGAGACAGTAATTCATTTATATTGAAAAAAAATTATGCCTCTCAATTTCTTGCCTGTTCTTCTGAGTAGTAGCTCTTTTTCCGAACAAGGCTAGTCAAGGAGTCTAAAACTTTGACGTTAATAAGTGTATTTTTAATAAAGAATAGGTCAACATTTGACCACCAACTAGACTGATGTGAAGAGACATTGTGGCCTAAGATGAAGCACGAAGACCTAGTAGGTACTTATTCACTCTGGCCTTGAAGATACCTAAGCTACCTTTGACACCCATATAATGATACAAACATTTAGAGTTTGAGTTTACCTCCTCGCCCCGCGCGATGCGTCGCTTGGCGAAGATGATGATGCGCAGGTTGCGGTCGAGCTCGATGGTCTCGGCCACGCAGTTGGGCTGGCACGAGTGGTTGATGTACCGCGCCAGCCCGCCGCTCAGCGTCGCGTCCACCACGCGCCGCTCGTCCAGACGGAACATGTAGATGCCGCGGTTCTGCGAACGGGTGCTCGTTACAGACACTTTACATTTACACGATACTTGTTGGGGATCGTCCGTTGATCACGGGAGGTTCGGGAGTGAAAACGCGAAATTAGGAGTTAAGAACAAATAATTCGGTTTTAAGAAATAATCAAATAATAATGTAACTAGCACCAAATCCTAACTACTATTATAGATGCGAAAGTGAGTTTGTTCGTTTGTTTGTTACGCTTTCACGCCCTAACCAATCAACCGATCATCATGAAATTTTGCATACACGTTGTCTGAGATACAGAAAAGGACATAGGGTACTTTTTATCCCGAAAAATAAACGGTTCCGTGGGACCGTGGG
Organism: Peribatodes rhomboidaria; assembly: GCA_911728515.1. Taxonomy (NCBI): domain Eukaryota; kingdom Metazoa; phylum Arthropoda; class Insecta; order Lepidoptera; family Geometridae; genus Peribatodes; species Peribatodes rhomboidaria. The sequence continues at coordinate 3,835,559 of OU452175.1, read as the reverse complement.
TGAAACCGCGGAGCACAGGTAGTTTCAAATAAAATCTTCTCATAATAATATCATCTGCAGACCTAATAGAACATTCTACTTTTATTATAAAGACGTAAGTTTCTGTGTGTGTGTGTTTTTGTTACTTCTTCACGCTCAAACAGATGGAGGGATTTTGGTGAAATTTGGTATAGACGCAACTATACCCTGGAGTAACACATACTTTGAAGCAGCGGATAACACCGCGGAAAACAGCAAGTGGAACATCAACACAAATAATTATACTTTTCAAGGTAGAAAGAATCTTGATAAAATTCTATATTCAGTTAAAACGTATTTCTCGAGGAAGGTATTTGGATACTATTTATTAAAAAAACGCAAACGAAGTCAGAGAACAGCTAGTAATAGATATAAAAGATATGGCGATAAGTTACCTTATCTTCATATTGCTTCTCCCGTATCTCCGATAGCTCGGAGCGGATGATCTCGCCGATGTATTCGATCACCATCGTGTGTTTCTCGATGTCTCGCGCCGCGTACAATCCTAGGCCCTGGATCTTAGACCTAAAATAAATAAATAAATAAGTTTCCCACTCATAGCTAGGTTTCCCTGTGTCGGGGATGCCATGGAACACACACTAAGACATTGACAACTAGCACCCAGACCTAATACAGATATTAAAAATTCATCGTCCAAACACCTGGTCGGCCGGAAATCGCGCTCCTGCTTTTAATGCAGTCGCATTCCGACTAGGCTAGGAGGGTCGCCAAAGTAGATGTCACAATGTATTATTGTACAAACTGAGCATTTCTAAGTAGAAGGCATTAACTTCCCCTATCATTATTTGTAAGAATGACGTGATTGGTTATCTTGTGTCTATTTTGAATAACTCAACAAATATTGTTTGAATTTAAAGGAAAAGGGTATTTTCGTTTTATTTTCCAAGGCTCAGTTTCGTTAATTCAGCTTAATCTTAAATTAGAAACCAGCATTTCATCAGACGATTGTAACGGGAAATTTGAGGTTTTTATTTACTCGTCTAGTCGGTATCTTGTCCGATGGTGAGCAATGACGCGGCCTACGATGGAGCACGCTTGCTTGGAAAAAAACGATTCCTTTGAAACTTAAAGACACCAAGATTATAACTGAGTTGAGGTGAATGAATAGTAATAGTATTACTCGTAGTATACACTTGTGATTGATCTTCTATTAATTTATTTTTGTACCTAGCTGAATTTTTCCTATTACATAGATTTTCTTCACTCTCATATAGATTTTGATAAAATTGGGTACTGAGGTATTTTACACTTCTGAATGAGCACATAGTTTAGTTTGAAACCGCGGTGTAAACCTTGCGGCGTGAGTGAGTGAGTGAAGCGAGAGAGCGACCTGGCGAGGTAGACGTTGTTCCGCCACTCCATCTTCATCTTCTTGTACTGGCTGCTCTTGGTGTGTATGAACTGCTTGGTGTAGGGGCAGACGGGCGCGTGGTCGGCGGAGGGCGGCGGCGCGGGCAGGTGCGCGCCGGCGGCGGGCGGGTGCGCGCGCGCGGCGCGGCGCCAGCTCGCGCGCCCGCGCGGCTCGGCGCGCGCGCAGCCCGACGGGTTCACGGCCAGCCCGCCCTCCAGCAGCGCCGAGCGCCCGAACTTGAACCGGTAGTCCGTCAGCGTCTCGATGCCTGCGCAACACAACCCTGCTCACACTCAACGCTCGTTTACACAGCGCAACTTTCTTCTGCAATCGAGAGCAATCATTGAATGCAATAGATTGCACGCAATGATTTACCTTCAGGAGTTGTAAGCTGCTTGCAACAGGCGAGAAACTTGTAGTGTGTAAATCAGGCTTAACTCTATGTGCCAGTACGGGGCTCTGTCCTGTCCCAGGGAACTGGATCACTGAGTGAGACCGCACGAAATGAGATGGGGAGGCCTTTGTTGAGGAAGTAGATGGAAACTAACTTGGAAATGGATTGTTAACTAAAAATAATACTTTTTTAATGAAATTACTTCCTAAGTCCTATGATATAATATCTAAGTAGTTCTACCTTTAAAAATAAGAGCAACTGTCTGCACGTATATTATAAAGGTAAAGGTAAAGCCAAAGGAAGAAGAAAAACCAATAGTTACAAAAAGAGGGTCTCTGAAGTTTGCTATAAATTTCAAAGAAAAAGTTTTTTAGTATTTTATTTTTAAATTTTGAAAATTTGAATTTGCAAATAAAATGACGCAAAAAAATATTTATTCCTAAAATATAACAAACCGGGCAAACTCTCGAGCACGCGCACGACTGCGGGCTCAGTGAGTCCGAACAGATCCTCGCCGGTCACGTAGTTGGGCCACAGCTTCAGCACGCCCACCTCGCTGCGAGCCTCGCGCAGCGCCGCCACCGCGTCCAGGATCTGTGTAGAAAAACTTCGTAATAAATGTCAACTTAGATGATCGTTTTGGGTATTCGAACCGAGCTAAAGGGGCTCGTTGGTTATTGCAAGAACTGGCTTTGATTTTAGACTTGACTAAATTTTGTTTAATCGGTTTTCGAATCCAGAAAAAAGCGCTAGAAGTATTAGCACAACCTAACAGTTGTGCTAATACTTCTAGCGCTTTACGGTTTTCGAATACAGAAACTATCTCGTCAATCTTCCCGTCTAGCCCGGTCAATTTAGCCCAAAAATAGGGTCACGGTTACAATAATTCTCATAGAGCTGAAAATTGGTACAAGACCACCATTATACATAAATGAAATGTAAAAAAAATCACATCAATAAAAAAAAAAAAATCAACGTTCAAAGTTCGAAAATATAGGTCGTTTATGATGGCAGGGTGATGTAAAAAAGGATGGTATTGACTATTTTCTCATAGCAAGAATCGTATTTATTCAAAACTTTATAATCAACATTTGGAAACATAAACGAGGGGGCCGGGGGAAACAATCATACCTTGACGTATTTGACGCGGCGTGATGTGTTGATTTCTAAAATATTTGTTAAAAAAATGCACCTCACTTTTTTTAACGGTTCCAAATCTCTGAAGGAATTGTTAAATTTTAAAAAGTAAGCTAATGCCCATTCTAGCTGTTCGCTAGTGGCGGTGCTTGTATGTGTGCTTTGTTTACTGTTTATTTTGTTGATTGTGAACTCACGTTGGCCCAGGCGGCGCGCGGCGTGGCGGCGCTGCACTCGTGGCGCGGCTCGTCCTGCGCGCGCACGTGGAAGCGCGGCCGGCCCTCCTCCTCCGAGATCCAGCACAGGTAGCGGCACCGCCCCACGGCGCGCACCATCGACCAGTAGAAGCGGACCTACGAACATTACACGTCACTTAACTCCTCGACAATAGTTTTAATTGGGGAAACGTTACCGCTCGGCTCCGACTTTTAGCTTGGCGGAAAGACAATACACGGAGGAGACGAGTGGCCACTTACAATCTTGAAACCGATGGGGTAGATGTAGTTGGGCGTGTGGAAGGCGGCGAGCTGGTGCGGCAGCAGGTGGCCCGGCGAGAGGAAGATGAGGCCGCCGACGCGCAGCAGGTGGTTGGTGTCGGAGTGCAGCATCACGGACGCCACCTGCCGCTGCTCGTCGCGGGACACGTACACGCGCCGCTGCACGCTCAGCGTCGTTAGCTCGTTGTCTTTTTCGTTCTGGGGGACGAGTATTTATTGCTCAAATATTGCTTTAAGTATTGATTGTAATTATTTTATTTTATTATACAAGGAAAACAGAAAAACAAAAAGCCAAAAAATTTGGCTTTTTGTTAATATGTTTTGTCTATCCAGTGTATAAAATAGCAGCCGTCTGTTTTCCTTGTATAATAAAATAAAATAATTACAACTTAATAACTTAATTAATTTAAACATAATTTAATTTAAACTCATATGCATTCATCACACATAAATACCTAATACTTACTATTTTTTATTATTATTTGTATAAATATATAATGAAAATAAATAAATAATGAAGCAGATGTCTTCAAAGTGAAGATCTAAACGGGAAACTATTCATTTATTTATTTGGCTTAAAATTATTAATATTTTTTTATTTTATTTATTAATTTGAAAGACTTTTAAAATTTCTTTAAAATGTGAATAAAGTAACTTTTGTAAAACTCACCTTCGGAGCGTGTGACGCGCAGAAAGCAGTCTTGTTTTTGTAGAAAACGCAGTTATCCTTGACGGCGCACCCCAGATGGTAGACGCTCCCGCAGCGCACCTTGAAGCAGCGCACAGTGGCGCCGAGCCGGCGGCACACGGCGCACGTCGCGTTGGAGCCGGCCGCCAGCGCCGTCTCCACGTTCATAAGGGCGCCGCTCACTGTCTCGTACACTCCTTCCGACCACAGCGCGCAGTTCAGGTGCACCCATCTGTCCACGTCACAGTTGAGCAATCTGGACACGCCGTCCGCGACCCCGTCTCCCTGTATCCCGCACAGCTCGCAGCGTCTCGTGTCTTCATTCGTCACGGGCATTATCGCGACGCCCGTTCGGAACACCAGCTCGGTTAGTTCTCTGTCGGTCGGACGCTTGTACTTCACCGGCGGCCCGATGCAGCCGGGTGACCAGGCCTTGTATCTCACGCCCCGATATTTCTCTTTCTCGGTGCTTTGGTTGCTTTTCTCGTCCTGTTCCACGCTCTTTAAGTCCTCGTCGAGCGCGCTCACGTCGTCTCCGACTTCTTTCATCAGCTCGTCGTTGTCCAAGGAGTCCATGAACGACAGATCCATCTTTTCATCTTTGATGTCCGGTTTAATGTCCAAATCGTCTGTTTCCATGCTCTCTGTCGATGCAGTGTCGAAATCGTCGCGATCTTTCGATACATTAGCGTCGTTGTTCGATTTGTTTTTGTTTTCTTTGACCGTGTTCTTGGATTTGCCATCGAGGATGATGTTCGTGGGTCGCCATGCGAATCTCTCGTAGCACTGAGTACTGCAGAAACATAGTTCCGAATCGCTATCGCAGAGAATTTCTCCGGCGTTTCCTTTGTTGGCTGATAGAAGAGGAAACTCGGACGCCTTGGCTCTCACGACAGAGTCTAAAATGACAACGTCACAGTGTCGACAGAACTTGGCGGCTCCATTTAAAATGCTCTGAATGTCGATGGGCGTACCTTCCTTGCCGTCTTTGCCCTTCGATCTGTATAGGCCGAGTTTATGTGACGGGGGAGTGGCCGTTCTCTCTATGATCTGGTACGCCGTGGGAGGCGGGATGTGTAAGATACCGGCGAGCTCCTTCAGCACTCCGAGAATATCTTCCGCAGCGCCGGACGTCAAAGTCAATGTTACGGTAACATTTTCATTGCTCTCCGTGCTGCCTGGAGAGTCCTCCATTTTGACTTTATTCGGTGAACTCGTATCGATAGTTCTTAGCGCTTTTTGGTTGTCGTCTTCGTCCTTCAGTTGGAACAGTGAGACAGGTTTCACCCTGATGGGCACCGGCGCGATGAGCGGTATGACCGGGGAGAGGCGGCCGGAAGGCGAGTCGCTATCCTCGTCGTCTTCCTCATCATCGATGAGCTTCAGTCCCGGGAACCTGTTGACAGGTTCGATCTCCAAGCACTCGGGACTCGAGCAGCTGACTATGCTGTCGGGGGTGTCGGTGTCTCGTTCCTTGCAAATGAAGTCCAGTTTCTTATCCTCGGGGTCCTCGTCGAACACGATGGGCTGGAACTCCTGGTCGTAGAAGCCTCGCTGCGTGGAGGCCGCCGGTTTCTCCGGCAGCGGCTCCTCGTCGCCGAACGGCTTGGTGTTGTAATAGTCGGCCACGTTGGGGATCTTTGCGTTGCCGAACTCTCCAGTCAAATCGCCTTTTAGGAGGTCGTAATCTTTGCTTTTGAGCTTAGTCAAGTCTCCAGATCCGAAAAGCAGACAAACAGCGAAGTTTGTCGTCAAGGCCGGTTCCTGAATCTGCATCGTCGGCAGCAACCGCAGCTGCGCCATTAGATTATCGATAAACGTATCGTAGTCTTCTTCGTACCGGGACCCTTTCCGCGGCCGTTTCTTTGCGTTCGCTGCGTTTAAGCTGTTCTCTGCTGCCGCTTTCATGTTCATCTGCATTTGTTTTCTCTTCTTTTGCTGGTACTCTCGTCGCTTTCTCTTTTTTGCTTCGGAGGGGGTCTCGGGAGCATTAGTTTCGGAGGCGGGGTCCATATTTACCGTTTCAGGGTACTCTTCCTTCATGGGTTGGTCCAGCTTGCATGGGTCAGAGGCGGTGGAGACGCCAGAGGTCGCCGACTGCTGCGAGCTCTCGTCTAGCAACTCTTTTTTCACGTCCATCGGAGTAAACGGTCGATGGATCGGGCTCTGCTGCGGCTGAGTTATTTCCTTCTTGATGGCCTGGTGAATCTGTTGACTCTCAACACTCATCGGGTACATTTGCATCGCTTTCATCGTCGGTGAAGTCTCGGGCATCGGCGCATGGATGGGGAGCTGGGGAGGCTCCTCCTTGCTGATCACTTTTATAGGCGTCTTGCGCACGTCCATCAGAGACTGAGTGGTGTGCGTGTGCATCGATATTGTGGAAGACGGGATGGGTGTTTGCATCGGTCGCGAGGCGAACGATGTGCTGACGGTGGCGACGTGTCGTGCTACACTCTTGGAGATGTCTACGTCGTGCGCGAGCCCTAGCGTGGGCGGCGGGATGGAGGGCCGCGCCAGCTGAGCCTCCAGCGACGGGATGGAGCCGAGCGCGGGCGCCGTGCGCTGTATCGTCATCGTGCGCTGGGGCACCGACGTCGCCGCCGTCGTCGTCGTCTGCAGGAGCTGCTTTAATAGAACATTCTGCGATTCGTCGTTGTTTTTCTGGTTAGCTGCACCCTGTATTTTGTTTCCCGCGGCGTCGGTGGCGCCCCCCACATTGGACTCGTCCGTTTCCATCGGCTCGGACTTGACGACGACCGCCTCGACGCTGTGCCGTTTGGTGGGCTGAATGTGGCCCACGATCACCTCGCTCTTGGGCTCGTCGGTCGACTTGGATCTCTTCAGCGGGGAGGTGAGCTGGGAGTGGAGCAACTTGGACGTGTTTATAAAGTTGATAGCGCCGGGCGGCGCCTGCTTGCCCGGCCCCTGCGGCACGCCGGGGCTGACGATGGTGTGCGTGCGGACGGTGACGTTGGGCGCGAGCTCCTTGGCGCCGAGCAGCGGGCGCGAGGTCATGACGAGCGCCGGCGGCTGGCTCGAGCTGACGCTCTGCGACACGTAGTGCGTGTGTGGCGGCGCCGGCATTTGCCGCGCCGGCTGCAGTAGCGTGTGGCCCAAGATGCTGGTCGGCAGCGGCTGGCTCTTCTGGAAGGCGGCGCTGGTCGTGATGGTGCTGCTGGCGTGCACCACGGCCGGCGGCGTCGAGCCGCACTGGATGCGCGACAGCGCCGGCATTTGCACGATCTGCGCGCCCGCGCCGGACGGGGCCGGGCCCTCCTCAGCGGGGCCGTAGCCCGGCGGCGCCGCCAGCGGCGAAGGGGCCGGGGACTTCAGCAGCGGGTTCTGACCCGCGGGCGAGTTGATCGGCGACACCGTCGGGGACTTCCGCATCTGAGCCATGGATGTGAGCGCGCCGATCCTCGCGCCGATCGCGTGCGACACGCTCATCGGCAGCGGCTCGGGGGCCGGCGCCGGCGGCTTGTCGAGCCGCGGGCCGGGCGAGGGGCGCGGCGCCGGCACCTCCACCTTCGAGGAGGGCAGGAGATTCTCGAAGTTGACCTGCGTGGGCGCCGTGCCCTCGGCCTTTCGGATCACGTTGGTGGGCTCCACCTTCGGCGCGTTGGGGTGCAGCGAAGACATGATCGTGCGCAGCTGCTGCGAGACGTTCGCCATCGTGGAGGTGAGGTCCGCCGGCTGCGAGAGCGGGGAGAGCTGCGGCGGAACGGGCGCGGGCCGCGGCGCCGGCTCGGGCTCGGGCGCGGGCGGCGGCCGCGGCGCGGAGATGTTGTCGAACATGCAGAGCATGTCCTCGAACGTCTCGAGCCGCTTGCGCTCGGCGTCGGCCGGCTGGTCCGCTGCGTGCTCGCGCATCGTCATGTCGTCCAGGTAGCGCTCCTGCGAGGGCGTCGGCGACGGGATCGAGATCTGCACCGACTCGTGCGCCACCTCGGCGCCGGGCGACGCGGCGCCCGCGCCCCCCGCGTACGAGATGCCCTTGGTCTGGTTCGCGATCGCCTTGATGGTCTGCGCGACGTCGTCGGCGGGCGGCGGCGGCGCGGCCTGGGGCGGCGGGTCGGGCGCGCGCGCGAACCGCAGCAGCAGGTCGCGCGCCGGCTCCTCCTCGAGCCGGTCGTCGTCGTCGCCCTCCATGATGTTGTCGGGGATCTTCTCGGGCACGGGGTCGGGGCTCTTGATGTCGGCGCGCGCCGCGAGCCGCAGCGAGTGCGCGTGCGCGTGCGGCAGCTCCGTGTGGCGGCTGATCTCGGTCTCGATGTCGAGGTCGCGCGCGCGCCGCTCGGCCGCCGGGCCGGGCGCCGGCTCGCCGGCCGCCGTGCTGTCCGGCGAGGCCGCGTCGTCTTGGAAGATCTTGGCGGGCAGCGTGGCGTCGTGCGACACGGCCAGGCTGGACAGCTTGGCGCCGCCCAGCGACAGCGCCATCGGCCGCTCGATCGTCTTCACTATCTTCTGCTTGACGTGGTGCGCGAGCATCGAGACCGGCAGCCGCGCCGGCGGGCTGCCCGTGGCCAGCGTGATCACCGGGCTGACGGACACCTTGCCGGCACCGGCGCCGCCCGAAGAGATCACGCCGATGACGGAGGCGAGCGACGCGGGCGGCGGCTTCTTGGGCGGGGGCCGCACGCCGCCCGCCACCGCGAGGCTCTTGAGCACCGGCACCGAGATGGTCTGGTTGGCGATGGAGACGGAGGCGACGGTGGCCTGCGTCACGTCCTCGAGGATCTTGGGCTGCGGCGCGAGGTGCGGCAGGCGCTGGCCGACCAGCTTGTACTGGTGCAGCGCGGTCGGCGGCGCGCCCGCCGACAGCCCCGTGGACAGGCTGATGACGGCCACGGTCTTGGTGGCGGTCTCGGTGCGCGCGGCGGGCGCCGGCTCCGACTCGTCGGCGGCGCCGCCGTCGATGAGCTCCTCGAAGTCCTCCTCGGTGGCGATGCGCTCGGGGCGCGGGCCGAGCTCGCCGGGCGCGTACTCGAGCGGCTCGTCGTCGTCGGGCGCGACCGTCTTGCCGGCGAACCGGCGCCGCTTGAGGATCGACACCTTGGTGATGTGGCGGCGGCGGTCGTCGGGCGGCGGCCAGGGCGGAGGCGCGCCGCCGCGCAGGCCGGGGCGGCAGTAGCGGTAGCCGGGCGGCAGCGGCGCGGCGTGCGGCGCGCCGCCGCCCCCGCCGGGCTCGGGCGCGGGCGAGGCGGCGGGCGAGGCGGCGGGCGTGCCGGCGCGCGCCACGCACGGCGACCGCGCCACCGACGGGGACGCCGGCGCCATGCCCATCGGGCTGTACTGCTGCCGCGCCATCTGCACGCGCTGCCCCACACGTACACATAATACATTACAATACATTCTCAAACTTCTCAAAGACAACATCTGCACTTTCGAATCATCGAGAGATCAATTAACATGAGTATGAAACTTACCGCCATTTCGTTACCGGGGTTCCCGGGCGAGGGCATGGGCTGCGGACTGCCGAGGGGCGAAGTCTGCTGCCGTTGGCCGTACGGTCCACCCACTCTCATGCCTAGCACACACAGAAAAAAATGTCAAGATAATCATTTTAAAAAGGCGTACCTACAAAACACTTATTTGTAGGGCTTAAAATTAGTGAAACATAGAATAACATAGTAAAACGAACCTTGTTGGTGATGCGGCGGGCGTGCAAAACGCGAAGGCAGCGGCGAACAGCCGGGAGCAGGCCGCGGGAACCTACCCGCGTTGTAATCCGTCTGCAACATTTTTTTAATTAGTAATTGTAAATATTATCTAAATGAAGAAATACAACATATGTACAGTCAATTGATATTGTTACACACTATACAGGTAGTTTTCAGTAAAACTTACATTTTGCATTTGTGGTGAGTTCGACGCGACCGGGCTTTGAATTTGTGATTGTTGGTAAATCTGTAAAAATTTGGCATTTTTTCATCTGTATGTTTTATTGGAAAAACAAATACGAGTTACAATTGAAATGTAAAGAATAATACCTGAGGACTTCGACTGGGGGTCGGCAACTGCGGACTCGTTCTCTGAGCTTGCAGTTGCTGAAGGAAATGTTGCGGTGACATCGCGGACTGCATCGGCGACTGTTGTGTATGCATCGGCGACTGTTGCATGTGCATCGGAGACTGCTGCATGTGCATCGGAGACTGTTGCGAATGCATCGGCGATTGGTGAGAATGCATCGGTGAGTGCTGAGACATCTGGTTTTGTTGCGAATGCATCGGCGATTGTTGAGGATGCATCGGAGACTGCTGCGGATGCATCTGAGACTGCTGATGCATCGGCGACTGCATCGGAGACTGCTGCGGGTGCATCGGTGACTGTTGAGGATGCATCTGGGTCTGTTGATGCATCGGCGACTGCATCGGAGATTGCTGGGCGTGCATCGAGGACTGCTGAGAATGCATCGGCGACTGTTGCGGGTGCATCGGAGACTGTTGCGGATGCATCGGCGACTGTTGTGGAAGATTCGTCTGTTGCACGTGCATAGGGGACTGCTGAGAGTGCAGCGGCGACTGCTGCGCGTGGAGAGGGGACTGCGTCGAGGGGTGGTGAGGGGACTGCGCCGTGTGGTGCAGCGGGGACTGCTGCGAGTGCAGCGGGGACTGCATGGGCGAGGCGAGGTGGTGCAGCGGCGAGTGCGGCGCCAGCGAGTGCAGCGGGGACTGCGCCTGCACGTGCAGCGGCGACACGGCGGGCCGCGGGCCGGCCGCGCGCGGCGCCGGGAACTGCACGCGCGGCTCGCCCGCGCGCGGCGCCGCCTGCTCGATGACCAGCGTGCGCCCCGCCACCAGCCGCCCCGCGCCCAGCGGCGACGTCACCAGCCCGATGCGCTGCGCCTCCCCGCCCACGCCCGCCGGCGACCGCACCAGCGTCTGCTGCCCGAGCTGCAGCGGCCGCGCCACCCCCTGCGTCTGCATGCCTTGCCCTTGCATGCCCTGCCCCGGCACGAACGCACTCTGCCCCTGGGGACTTATCACCGTCTGTTGTACCAATTGAGGGTTCTGCTGACGCTGTTTCGTTTCGTACTCCTGGAAAGTATACAAAAGTTTAACTTCGTTGTTCGATCGGAAACATGACGATCGATGCGTCTACGAATCAAAAGGATCGATCGCGCGAATGTTTCCCCGTGCGGTGGTCACCTGGATGAGCATGGTGTGCTGGCGGGCCTGCTTGCGCGCCGCTTCGAGGTGCTTCTGCAGCGCCTGCTGCTCGGCGGAGACGCGCTGCAGCTCGGCCGCGTCGTTGGGCGCCAGCTCGTTGCCGGACTTGCGCAGCTGGCGCTGCTTGCTGTTCAGCGACTGCAACACGAGGCGGCGGGGTAGAGGCGGGCGGGCGCTCGGCGGAGGCGCCGGGCGCCGCACGCGCGCTACGCTACAAGCTCACGACACGGAAGCGCACTACGGCTCACCTTGCGGATCTTGCGCAGCTTCTGCACCTCGGCCTCGTAGTAGCGCTGCTGGTCGGCGGCGAAGGCGTGGAACTTCTTGAGCCACTGCTCGTAGAGCAGGCGCGCGTGGTGGTCGGCCTCGCAGGCGGGCCGGTCGGGCGGCGCGGGCGGCGCGGGCGGCGGCGCGCCCCCGTACAGCGGCACGGCGGGCGGCGCGGCCGCGGCCGGCGCCGGCGCGGGCGCGCCCCCGCCCCCCACCCACTCCCCGCCCTCGCGCTCCTGCTCCCGTTTCTCCTGCTCCAGGAGCTCCTCGAGAAGCAATGGTTGCTCCTGGTTTACGTTCTGACGGTTAAATTACGATATTTGACGTCGCCGCTCGCGCTCGAGCGAAGCCGTCGTTCACCACCATTGACTTTGTCGCCGGTAGCGTCCGTACGTTTCACGTATTAGACGAACTACTCTTGTTTATGAAAAACTTTGGAAGTTAGATGAACAAAAAGTCTGAACGTTTTTTTTTTAATTTGTTTTTAATTTACTTTTATGTTTTTTTTTTTTTTATTTTATCTATTGGTGCCTGTCTCATCTTGGAGTACAACTGAAATACTATTAGCATAGCTCTGATTTAATAAAAACAAATTTTCGTGGAGCATCAATAATTTCTTGGAGAAAATTTATTTAGAGCTAAATACAGAGAATATAAAAGGGAACATTTTAGCAGTACTCAGCTCAGCGTTAACTTTACAATTTGAAGTCTAGCAGAAAAGGGGAATTGACATCTGATTACATTCTACATACTAAAGTATTGGCTATTGGTGCAACACTACCATTTTCAAATCTAGAATAAGAATGTGAATCTACATCAGCGGTGCATCTTACTTTGTTATTTGCTTTTACAGGTACATTTTTAATATGTACTTTTCATCGCAAAAAAAAAAAGTGAGATTGGGAAGAAGAGATAGACAAAATGTGTCAAATGTGTGGTCTAATGTTCTTCAGTACAATAACACCATCTGAAAATCAGTGTAATTAACCTTACTTCAATTTGTCAAAAACCTATTCAAGAGAATATCTGCCCATAACCAGAAGAAATCACCATAAACCTTCCGCCACCGTAGCAACCTACTCAAGATGAGACAGGCAAAACCTAGCTCTATCAGAATTACAATAAAGCTGTATTTTATTTAGTGTTAATCTTAGTATCGTAGGTAGTTTTAGTGTTGTGTTAGGAAGGATGCTGAAATGTACAAAGGTTAGTAGAATACGCATGCGTGCGGCGAGCAAAGTAGGAAGCGTTTAAACAGACACATAAAGGTGGTTAGCGGTAACAAGGCCATATCTGTGGACTCTTAAACTAAGGAAGTTTGGGATTTCACAAGGGAAAGGATACAAGGATATACACATTTTGACTAAGATGCTTTAACGATTTATTAACAACATACTCTGTTAATCATAAACAATTATCAAATTTACTCGAGAAACTGTAGTGAAAGTACTTGTTGTTAACAGTCGAACTGAGTTTCTATTAAACATTAGAAATATTAAATCCCTCATAAAAGCCTTGAATCCAGTAAGGTATAGAAAATACATATAATTTGTGCAACTGAAAGGCATTATAGAATATCATTTACAAATAGAACGTGACAGTTAAAAGAATCAAAGTATTGTGGTAAACCTCAACAACAAGAGATACGAATTTAAAGAATATTGGATCAAGGGGTAATTTTAGCACATGTCGAAGTAGGCAGTGGAAGTGTTTTGGTTATTCGACAGTGGAGCCTAAAGAATAAGGTAAGAGGTAACTAGCCAGCCGGGCTAACGTGAGCCGTGGACAAATTTGTCTTTACACAGTTTTTATCCCGCGAGAAAGAGACAAAGATATCCGAATTCTACCTTTGTCACATCTAAGCGCGAACAAAAAAGATGGAAAGACAATTTCTCTCCGGCCCGTACTAGCCCTGCAGCTGGGTAAGGAGAAACATTCCGTCCCAAGTAGAGTGGACGGTTTGGAAAAATAACTCGAATCGAGGTAGTGTGGAAGTCATTTTAGGTAGTCGGAGAGGGAAGTGTAAAGATTGGGGGAAGAGCTAGACTGGCCAGCTAGATGGTGGGTGATGGGTGGGTGGTCTGACCTGCAGCAGCAAGGGCCGGCGCTGCAGCCAGTCGGGCCACGCCTCCGCGCCCTCATACGGCGCGCGCCAACCGTCAACCACCGACATGCAAACAACACGCCTGTATCTCCGCACTGGCACCACATACACTACCTCCATTTCATACCACGTCAATACACTATTCTACTCAATGACCGACGAAATAGGACCATCTGTTTGCTGAATTTTAGCAGCCGCATTTTAATAAGCTGCATAGCGCTACCGGCCTTAGCGGACAATAGAACTAAAGCTGCATTGGAGCGGTGATGGCTGCATTTGTTGTTTGTTGACCTTACCCCCGCTATCATTGACTACTATTTCATATAAATATTTTCATGGATTACTAATTTACCGCACCACTGTACGGCTTTACAGTTCTACGGATCGTATTTCAGTATTTACCAAATGTAAGTAGGTATCAGATGTGTCTAACGGATCAGTCATTATTCATGATAATTATTACACTAGTGTCATAACTTCGAAACGGTCGTTTCCTGTGTCACGTATGAAATGAAGGCGATTACTCAATATACCCATGCAATATTAGTTATTCTTGTCTGATAGAAACAAGCCATGTTTTAAATTTTGATTCGCACATTTATTTACAATCGATGACCGCCACCAATGCCAGACAAATCAATATTGCTTTGGATATTATGATAAAGTACGTCAAACATCACATTGTCTGCGATCGAAAAAAATTTAAAGCCATTTATGATATTCATCACTATCGGTTCACATTTAACTGTGATCTATGCGTGGCATCGACATCTTGTTAACGGTGACTCGATGATGTGAACCAAAGCTTACGCCATACATTTAAAGCGACCGAATCTGTTCTGACCCGCGGCTCGACTCTGCTAGCTATCACTCGAAGTCACACTGCTGACTGACTGCGATTGACAGCTAACGGAATCGAGCTGCCGCGCAGCGTATGTCAAAACAGATCCATCAAAACACGTAGATCAAAAAAATTACTGCATGCACGACAATGTAATCAAAAATCCTCCAAGATGTATTAAAAATGTAACTAAGTATCATTATTCAATTAGTAAAATTAATCTTCGTAAGTTTCATTCAATTTAGCTTTATTAACTTTTCATGATACCCTAACTGTTAATTAAACGAAAGTCGTCGATGCGATTCTTTGGGCTTTTATAATTAAATTGTATAAAAGTGTCGCGTTCTTGATATTCGTTATTTGAAATACTACTGTAGGTTTAGGGCCAGCTTAAGAGTCACACTTTTAACTGTTTTTGTAAATTTAATGAGCGAGAAATATTTTTAACTTCAAGTGTTTTGTACACACTAGCCGAGCAGATTATTAAATGTAACTTCGACGATATTCTACGACTACTAATCATACCTAAAAGAATCGATTCTACGGAAACTAGGGTTTAGCAATGAGTTAATTAATTAATTTGCTAATTGCTGTTCTTTGCCTACCGTACTAGTGTCTTTTTATATCCTATTAATTTTCCGATTCCCTGTTCTTCTGAGTAGAGGCTCTTTATCCGAACAAGGCGGTCGAGTCTATTTAAAAGAAAACTTTAACGTTCATAAGTGTATCTTTGATACCCAAATTGAATAAAAACATTTTGACTTTGACTTTGATATTCCTTTTCGTCATAAAGTTGCTTGTTACTAGTTTTAATTTTAAGCGCTATTCCTTTTTTTTGTTTTGTTGAGAACAATGAAGAGTTCATCTGTCTACCAATTTCGATTGGTGTGTAAACATTTTTCTCTCTATCTCTGTTTAGTGTGTTCCCAAAGCATCGCGTCGACGAGATTCAAACAGCGAGTGGTCGCGGCGTGCTGTAGGTGCTTACCTGTGGGTAGGGCGGCGGCGGCGGCTGGGGCGGGCGCAGCGTGCCCGGGTAGGGCGGGGGCGGCGGCGGCCGCGCGCCCGTCGCTGTTGGGAACACTACCATTACTACATGTGCAAATAAGGCTGAAGTTCCACTAGCGGTGCGATTCACAATCATTCGGTAACATTTCCGATCAGATCCCACAAAGGACAATGTGCAAAAATAAATTGACGTTGGTCCAAACGCCCGCAGGGTTGACACTATAGTCAATTTGTAGGTTAGGTTTATAAGTTTTCGCATGATAAATCTAGCTGAATTCGAAACCACAGTTTTGGAGATTTTTTGTATTGTAGTTCTGATTTAATAAACCTTGTGAAAGGTATGCTTTAGTAACTCAACACATATTTTATGTTTAAAGTTAAAGTTATACGAAAATTAAGAGAAAAAATGAAGCCATTCACATAAAATTCACCTTACCACCCACTGCACCCACCTGCATGGTGGGTGCAGGGATTCATCACGTCAATGATTGGTAACGTCATCGTGAATCGCGACATCACCATACAGGTTTTGCTTAACATTTCTGATAATATATTCATACTTTACTATTCTTAAAAATAAAATATATCAATTTCTGTAAGTTGAATTTTACCGGTGTCGTATTTTTTTAATGCATAAAAGTAATCTACCGAATCCGCCAGCCTACCCTGCGGGCAAACTTATATTTTGTTTTATGGATCAATTTGCCCATTGTCCTTTCAAACTCAAATTGTTCGAATCTGTTAATTAATTTTACGTTGAATTGTTCCGGTTCATTGAACTATCATTCTTACGATAATAAATTATCATTACTTGATAATTTGATTGAAGTATCATTACTTAGCCTAATCCAAATACGAGTAAAATTGGTCAAGGGGTCACAATTAGAAGCGAATTACTAGTATTATATTGATTTTATTATTTACTTTTCATCATATCATGGTAACACTGATATCTAACTCTTCCGCCTAGCTTAACACCCGTTTAGTGGTTTATATTTTTTCTAGCTCACTGGCAGTGTTACTTGGAACAAAAAACAACTCAATTGGTATGCGAAATATTATATTTATCGACAAGCACCCGGAGGACCATTTTTGGTCAATCGATAAAATAATTAGTACTTTTCACAACACTAATTTACTCACGCATGCGCAAATGATTTTTTGTGTCACTATCGAATTGTCATAGTCGATCTTTTACATCCCAGATCTGTGCATTCGATTGTATAATATTAGCAAGCATGTATGGGTTTAGGCGATAAGGTCGCCCTTGTACTGCCGAAAAATGTATTTTAGTTTTTAAGATTTTCATGTAGTTTTTGGTGTGCAATAAAGATATATTGTATTGTATGGGTAGCGCCCGTACCTGCGTAGGGCAGGTGGCTGAGCGCGACGGTCCTGTCGGCGCGCACGATGCCCACGGCCCCGTCCGCGCCCACGAGCCGCGTGCCCGGCGTGATGCAGCGCCCCGCCGCCAGCGCCGCCTGCACCTGCACATAACAACCACATTCTTTTTTGTTCCCCCATCCAAGGGAGTTTGGCGTCGAACATCCCGTACACTTGCCAGTGTCAAGTTGTTTAATTGCTTAGAAACATTAATTCAAGTTTTGTAGAAACAGTGACATTTAGTTCACTTAAGGTAAACTAGATGGCGCTCTGCGTGATCCTCCTGTTGATCCTTAAAGTCGCACGCGGTTTGCGCGAGCTAGTTAATGAGACAAATGTTGTTTTGAATGTATTTTACACAGATGATAAGGTGATGATGAGGACGATGAATCCCTCCCAAAGGGGAGGGATTCATCGTCGCACTTTACTGGCACTTTAAGTGGAGTTTTGAAACGAAAAGTCACGTTTCGCTATGTTTGTTTTATTTGCCCGCACGCACGAGTGCGGGCAACCAGGTTAACGAACCGATAAAGGTTAATGATCTACTATTACTACACTTTAACACTCGAAGAATCACAAGATTTAAAACATTGCATCCAACACAACATTGTTACCACTACACACCTCACGTACCAACGTACGCTCAATAGCGGATCCAGGATTTTATTTTGGGAGGGCTTGATTTAGCTGAGAGTAAGTAACCTTTATCAAGGTAGGTATACACAAGCAAGTTTTAATTGGTTTTATCTGTATTATGTGTGCATTATCTGTTTGTTTATCTGTATTCTGTGTGTTGCTTGCCACAAATAAACGACTGTCTATTGTCTAAAAAAAACCCAGTCATTTATGACTATTGTAGAGTTAAAGCTATTTCGAACGGAGCTTTGAGGCTAAGGCGTGCTTTGTCGGAAAACATACCGCTCGCAAAGGTATGATGGTCTGGTGTTGGGAGACTGTATCAGTGAACTGATGCAATTCGTGTCCTTTTTTCTTGCGAAATTATTTGCGTGTTGTTCGCGTTGCTCCAGCTCAATTTGTCATGTTTCGTGAGGCATGCCATCTTTAACACACACTAGCTGCCAAGTTACAAGACTTTGCTAAGCGAGAATACCTAGAGATGAGAATGAGGACTTGTAAGGTTACCTGTGCCGTCATTGCGTTGACGATGCTCTGCGTGTTAATGCCGCTAGCGGTGACGCCCGCACTCTGTGTGACGCTGCCGCCGGATGCCGAACCCTGCTATTAACAATTGCATTGTTGAAAACACTGTTCCACGACTTGGTAGTAGTAAGCAAGTAAGCAAGTTCGTATAGGCCGAGTGCCAGCCCTGCGGTGCTATTCACAATATTACGGAAACGTTTCCGATCGGTTCCCACAAATTTCAAACTCAAATTGTTCAAATCGCAGTCTACTTTTATAAATTTTGGAATAGGGAATCGAGTATAAATCCGATCGAAATAATCCTACTAATATTATAAACGCGAAAGTTTGCATGTATGGATCCATCCATACATACATGGATGGATGGATGTTTGTTACTCTTTCACGCCAGAACGGCTGAACAGATCTGGATGAAATTTGGCACAGAGATAGATTATAGTCTAGAATAGCACATAGGATACTTTATAACCGCGGGTGAAACCGCAGGGCGCAGCTAGTGAATCATAAATTTAAGTTTAATTTTTTTGGAGTCCGAAACAACTGAAACACCTGTCGGAAACTGAGTAAAAATACTGTAATTAAGTACCTGAGTAAAGTGCATGTTGTGCGGGTAGACCATTGGTCGCTGCGGTGCGCCGCCCGGGAACTGCGCCGTTCGCACCACGCCTTGCTGCTGCTGGGAAATAAACCATAACTATCAGCTTTAAGGTTCATTTTACGACTCAACACCAGCCAGAACCGAGCCCAATTTCGTTTCACGTACGAGAAATTGTTCACTCTAGAGACATTCTGTTAGTAGAATATTTTTAATCCATTAAGTAACAGCTGAACGGATTTGAGGCTAATATCTAATTTGAACACAAAAATAATTCGACCGTATCTATTTCAAACATTTATGTTAAGTAGCAAGTGTTTTTAATCAATTTAGTAAAGGCCGAGACTAACGTCTTAGATTATAACGCTTCCTTTTTTTCGCATTAAAGAGAACATATTAACAAAATAAAGGGTAAATTATCTAGTTTTACATACGCACTTAGAGAACTTCGGCGAGCTACTGACCTTGACACAGCCTTATCAGCCTATTATGCATATGCATTCTTTTGTCTTAGCTATGGAATATTACTCTGGGGAAATAGTGTAGACGCCAAAGATCTTTTTGTTGCCCAGAAAAAAATAATCCGTATTCTTGCAAATATTAAAGTTCCAAACGTCGATACACCAAATTTTCACAGACCCTATTTTAAAAAACTTAAAATACTAACGACAACATCAATATTTATTTTAGAAAACTGTAAATTTGTACGCAATTATCCCCTATTTTTTCCAAAACTTGCTGATCAGCGACAATATCAATTAAGGTCTAACTGCAAACATAAATTAATTCTACCAACCTCCAGATTAAAAAATCATGGTTCCGGCCCAAACCCTATGGTTATTAAAATTTATAATAAATTACCTATACAGTTAAAAAACATAGAAGATGAGGTCAAATTGATTAAAACGTTAAAAGATTTATTGATCAAAAAATGTTTTTATACTCTAGGTAGACGAAATTCCTGACAAAAATATTTAATAGAATAAATCCAGTCCAAACAATGTTGCCATACCCTATCAGGGTCATTATGTGATACAATTTTATGTAATTTACCTTTAAGAACTGCATTTACCATAATGGAAGTAATAAATTATTGAGTATTGAGTCGTTCTAATTTTTTTTATATTTGTTGTTTTTTTGCTACTAATTAATGATTGTTTATTGTCTAATGCCAATCTCCCTTAGCAATAAACATTGTATAGCCACGGAATAGCTACACACTATTTTGTCTAACTCCATCGAGTTCAAGAATTTAAAAGAAAAAGACAAGTCTATTCCAAAGCTACACAACGTATATTAACTATCAGAGAACACGCTCGAAGCAAATTATAACCGTCTTTTTGGTAGTCAGGTACATTATGTCGTTGTAACTAACCGGATGTTGTATCTGCAGTCTCTGCTGGTTGCCGAACGGCATGAAGACCGGCCGCTGCTGCTGTATCGGAGGTTTGTCCTCGCCCTCTAGCTTCACTTCCGATTTGATGGCTTGCATCGCGTTCTACAGAAATAAACAAGATTAAAAAGTTTGAAGCGTCTCGTGCTCTATGGATCTCTCTCACCCATTTTTCCTCACTCTTTCTCTCTTATATTGTAGATGTGTGTTGGTGAAAAATTCAGTAACAGCATAATATTATTTTAATATTTTTAGAATCAAAATCATTAAAAAGGACTAGTGGTACTATGGTGAGAGGCCACCGATGCATTCGGGAACCTTTAAAATTAACCTACGGAACTTTTGTTTTACACGGCAACTAGGTTTAGATGTGACGTAACCCCCGACACAACGTCTCCGTACACCTGCGCGGCGGCTTCAGCTTCACACGACTAGGTGTGACGTCACGCACCTGCAAGGCCAGCTGCTGGTTGACGGTGATGGCGCGCTGCACGCCGTCCCCGTACACCTGCGCCGGGGCGGGCGGCGGCTCCTGCTTCACCTCCTGCTCGGTCTTCACCTCCTCGAGCTCCGACTTCACCTCCGGTTTGTTCTCGATGTTCTTCACGGCCTTCTGGAGGTCGTTGTACATCTTGCTGTCTTGGTGATGCTCGTGCTCGTCCCTGTTCACATGTATTGACGTTTAGAAGTGAAAGTAATAACACATTATATACTAGAAAGTATCTCGCCCCTAATAAAGGTAAAGAACGTTTTGGTAACCAAGTTTTGTGTGACACTGCAACTGGTACAATGCCGGACATAAGAAACTCAAGTCGTGTCATGTCAAAAATTAACCAAAGCCAATAACAGCTCTTCGATGATGATAATGATATCTAGAGATCCTATACGCCCAAAATCTACTCACTCAGGCTCTCTTTTAGCGTGCCTCTCAGGCACATCGTCCGCTAGCTCGAGTCCATCCAGGATGTGCTCCGCGTCATTGAGCGCTGCAAGCTCAGGGTCGGCGTATTCCAGGATGTTAAACTGCTCGCCTATTTCCGCTGTTAGAGACTCTAGCAGCTCTTCGTCGTCTTCACCGCCTAGGCCGGTTAGGATATCGCCCACCTAAGGATACAAGAGTGTGTGAATGTATGTGAAGATACCCCAGACTGTGTGTAGATAGCCTAAGTAGGTACTGAGTTTTGGAACGAAGTTATTGATAGTGTTACTTTTCGGTTATCATAACCAAAAAGGTAAGCGTAACATAAATAATCCCCGAGCTATTGAGCCGATTATTTGTTTTTTTAGCAAAATATTTGGCAATACAAGACAACTGGAATAATCAAATTGGGACAAACTCATTGTTGGTCAAAGTATAGAACGTCATTTGAGTTAACAGAATTAGTAACGTGTGCTGACTTTGTTCAGATCTCAACTATTTTTTTTTTATTAAACATAGCTTAAATGAAGCTGAACATCGAAAAATCCATCTTTGCTTATCCAGTGTGCCAATTTTCTTAGATATGAAAACGTACCTAAAATTAAAATAACTTCCCACAGTTACAAAATATACCTCTCCAATGTTCCCCGTGTCCTGTTCTAGTTTGTCCATATCTCCCATGTCCATCTCATCGGTTCCTTGATCCTGTACCTCTTGCTTCGGCTCTTGCACTGCTGCGAACCAATTCAAACTTTCACCAGACGAAATATGACCTTTTTTTATTTATTTTTTTTCAACAACTCGTGAGTAAAATGTAGGCAACCACCACGTAAAACAAGTGCGTAGATAACAAGAAAAACTTGTAAGGCACTTGTTTTTACTAGTGATGTTTGACATTTACTGTACTCCAGATTAAAACAACTGGCTTCGTCTTGATGCCACTTGTAGAACGTTGTGGAGAGTCAATATCGGATTTCAAACGTTTATGCTGTTTGGATAGAAGTGACATGTGAACCCTATCACGATAACATACAGCTGAATTTTCCATAGCGAAACAAAAAAGCGCGTAGATGATCGTCAATAAACCGCTGTAATCTGAATTTTGTCATTTGAAAATTGACTGTAATATTTAACACTATGATATAAATTTCACAGCTCCTAAATCAATGTCTTCTCTAAGATGTGAAAAAATACTTACCACTGGATTGGACTATGACATTAGTCTTCTGCACTTCCATGACCTGTTGCTGTACTTGTCCTTGGTTCATCGCTTGCTGCATTTGACTCTCTGATGTAACTATTCGCTGGTGCATTATCACTGTGAACATAAGACATTTAGTTACTTTTTAAACCAAATATATTATACGTGGCACGGATTCAAGTATCCATTTTTAGTCAGTTAAGTATCCATCAGTTCTAGAAATTAGCCTACTGACATTTGATCACATATCAGTTGGCTGCTTATTGGCTGATTCATGGCAGTTTAGTCAGAATGTTATCTTACAGTGGTGTTCAGGTCGCTGGGAGGGCAGCATGGGGTGTCGCGGGCGCATGCCGACCGGCAGCGGCGGCCGGAACTGCTGCCCTTCGGGCCCGGCACCGCCCTCCATGCCCTCGCCTTCTGTCAGACAACATTTATTTATTAATCACTTTACTATGTGAACTCAAGACATGGCCTAACTATTTTTATTATTTTATAGAACTAACCGGGACAGAAAATATGTCATTCGTACCAAAGTGGTGCTGCGTGGTCACCCATCCAAAGACAGGCGGAGTAGACGGTAGCTTTATGTTTTAGTAAGGACGGTGGGCTTAATATTAAGGAACCTATGGAATTACGACTGTTACTTCATCCAGCATCATGGTGGCTGTGACTTCGGACAACTGCTAAAACCACCGTGGACCCTACCACAAGAGTCCATAGATTAAGGATTAACTAAGCTTCATCTACAAAAGAGAATAGCGTTGTCGTTACTCACGCTGCGGCCACTTGTCCGGGTGCCGTTGCAGCAGATCCCTGAGCTGCCTGTTGATGTCTTCGTTCCCGGCGCAGTGTATGGGGAACCTGGCGGTGGGGAAGGCGCTGCGCGGCGCCTCGGCGGCGGCCGGCAGCACCGGCGCCGGCCCGGGCCCGGGCCCCGGCCCCGGCCCCGGCCCCGGCCCCACGCCCGGCGACGTGCTGCCGTCCGGCGCGCGCAGCCGCTGCATCGCTGCTGCATCGAAACGGGGGAAATCTAATCTATGTTAGACTTGCTTTCACAATACTATATTTATTCGATTAATCATAACGACATACGTATCAATACAAGAACAATTTACTGAAAATGGATTAGCTCTTCAAATCTTTTTTGGACTTTCGTTTGACTGATCCCGCATTCATAAACATTACTATGAGCGCTTGAACGCACAGTACGGTGGTTTTAGCAAATATATGGCAGCAGTCATGTCAATGTACTAAAATAGGTCGTTTTAGCATTTGCTTACGTAAGTAATGTTTATGAATACGACGGCAAATCTGAGCTGGTTAGTAAAAATAAAAATAGTTTTGCGATTACAAAAATTTTAGTTAATTTAAGTTAAATTTACAACAACGAATATATAAAAAGTGTCTATCCAACATTCACATCAGTGAACAACAATCAAAAATTGTAAAAAAAAAACTTTTCTTTAGTTATTGGTTCACAAAACGAGCCATTACATAAACACATCCGTTAAATTAAAAACAGTACTATAGTAATTTAGTCAATTGTTTAATTGTGAGTTCAATGTTTTAGTGAATGTCACATTTTTTATCTCCTCGTGGAGTTTAACGCAGAGTAGAGACTAGACAGTCACGTTCTACCGCGTCCCAGGTACTATCCTATATCCTATACCTACACCGACACCATTCAACACAGAATTCCAGTTACCTTGCATGCGCTGGTCGTGTATGATCTGCTGCTGCTGCTGCGTCTGCTGCTGGCGCTGCTGCTGCAGGTGCTTCCATTGCCTCTCCTGCTCTGCCTCGCGCGCGCTGCGCACCGCGCCGCACGTGCGGTCCTGCTCCTACACCGATACAATGCCGCGTCACAATGCGAACGGACTGCTGGTAACTAACGACTGTTCATATTTCAAAGTACTATTGACTTACTGTAAGGTTGCAACGCTCGCGACAAAATTTACTATAGTTTGGTTCAAATAAATTGAATGAGAGATTAGTTTTTTTAAATGAATAGTATCGCAAAGTACATATTAATTTATGTGATAAACGTTTACAAATCCTCCCTGATCCCTGTTCAGACGATCGAAGGTTCAATGAACTTTTGTCTCTACTCGTCTCAACCGAACTATACAATTTAAAAAACCAAGCAAGGTTTCAACAAAAAAACAACATTTCTGAGAAATGTTCATGATTCTATACAGCAATTAAAAGAGACGCGTGTGTCCTTTAAAGAAATTTCAGCTTACTCGTATGTAGCCCCGAGTCGAGTTCTCATAACAAAAAATAGTTTAGGTATTAACCGTAATTTGATTACTACAAAGATATCCTACTAATATTACAAACGCGAAAGTTTGTAAGAACGGATGGATGGATGGATGGATGTTTGTTACTCTTTCACGCCAGAAAGGCTGAACAGATCTGGATGAAATTTGGTACAGAGATAGATTATAGTCTAGAATAGCACATAGGATACTTTTTAAGCGTGGGTGAAACCGCGGGGCGCAGCTAGTATGTACATACATTACTTAATATGAATTATCTATATCAATTTGGAATATGGTGAATGACAACAGAGCTATGTGTATTTGTTTTGTTGTTTGTTTGGACTGCTATAAAATATCATACAATTTAATTGACCGTTCTAATGCAATCGCCTAATTTAATACGTTGAAATATGAACATCTAAATCGTTATTTACCATGTACATTAAACTTTTCCAAGCTACGACTACGCAGGCAAACCATTTCCAATACTATTCATACTATGTACTTTTTACATTTGACTTTTTACAGACAATCTATTCGTTAATAAGGGCCGATTACTTTTAATAACACCCTGTGTAATACACTAGTAAAACATAGTTAAAATAAAATAATGACATAAGTACACATGTAGTTTGAAATGAATTAATAACCGTACAATTATTTACATATTTTAATTTTAGAAACCTAAATGCATGCTGAAATAAAATTAAACAGAAATATTACAAGTGTATTTACTAAACATTCTGAGATACATCAATCAATATACATTAAGTTTTTTTTTAATACGCTAATTTTTATACAGGGTTAGTTTAATTAATCAAAAACCTATTAAAATCAACTTCCTTACATAACACACAACAATAATTGTTGTACGACTTTTAACAGAACTTAATACATCCTTAAAAAAATTAAGTTCAATTGACAAAATCTTAGTTTTAGTGGCGAATGTCAGGTTCAGTTTCACACGGGTCCCGGCGTTTCTTTTATTTGAAACAACGTAAAACTATTGATATTTAGAGCCCTGATTGATATGTTTTTGCTTTCAGAAAAAAATAAGAACAAATTCACACAATAAAAGCTGTTGAGCATGACGTCATGTAGGTAAAACGCCTGCTATAATAACTTTTCGATTAATTAAAAATAACCTTGTACTTATGAAATCTAGATTTTTATAAATCTTATTTTTGATTTGTGCTATTGAATGACAAGACGAGCAAGTCATTCGTCAAATGGAAAGAGCACGCCTGCCCACATTAATTACAGTGCCACCCACAAAAATTTTAACGTCAATATCCTGCGCTTTTATTTAAAACTTAATGAATAATAAAACATGTTCTCGAATATTGTTAAGTAAGATTTGTTAATACTTTTATGTCAGAGAAGAAAAATAAACCTAAGAAATGATAAATTAGTATCGATTTGGTACAGAATCCAGGATGTAATGTATCGCATAGTATTCTTGTTTAAAGAACCTTCATAGTAGTTTAGTAAATCTGTAACCTTAATCTAAAAACCAGTGACAAACTTAATCTAAGTTGAAGCTTTATACAAGAGCATAATTTAGCAAATCAACCGTGAACTACATCGAGTGTTAGAAATGTTAGCACTCCGATACCAGCCACCAACCGCGTCCGATGTTAAAGCCAACGACTACCAAGGCAAAGCGGAACATAATAAAAAAACACAACATTACGGGTACAGAGGACGTGAGTCCCGGAGGCGCTCGATTCAAAGGGAGGGCAAAGTCCTCGAAGTAAAAAAAAAAGCTCAAATAAAATGGTAACAAAGTAATCACACCAGCTTACAGCCAACAGCCATCGATTGAAATTGTATTTGTTGGGTGATGACAGAACTCAAGTGAAGTTACGAGGGACGTGCTAAGGACCGCGAGGTGCGTCGCGCGATCACCCAACAACATGTCGAAATGCAACTCGCATACACACACGACGAGGCAGTGTTTATGTGTGTGTGTGTAACTCTTGAATATTGTAGATAGGTGAGGAATTAATGTTACTGATTCACTAGTAGGTACTTATTAGGACTCAGTACAGAAAATTTCAGAGGAAAATTTGAGTAATTATGTGTAATTTTGGATGTCTGAATAAATTAGTGTGTTTATAATATACTCGAAGTAAACCTAGTCTTAGTTTGAAACTTAAGTCCGATTGACTTATACGCAATATACAACGTGCTAATTTTGAGTGTAGAAATAATTAAGGGTGTTGTACCCGTCGAAGTGAACAACTTTTAGAATATCATATTGCAAAATTCGAATGAAAAATAACCGATTCGCCATACAAAATAGAACCACGTGACCAATTTTGTATGAAGTCTTGATTTATTTTTTCCCTAATTTTGCGAACTTGTGTTCTATAAATTGTTAACTTTGACGGGCAGAACAACACCTTCAGTATGACTACACCCAAAACCAGCACGTTGTATGTGACGAAAAACAATCGGAATAGAAATATTTTGTTATTTGAATAGAGTATCGAAGTGAAGACCCCTGCACGGGAGTGCAGTAGGTGTGTGTGGTGTAATGTAGGTGTGTGTGCGGCGTGTGCGTGTGCGAGCGCGCGCGGTACCGTGTGTGGCGGAGGGGTGGCGGGAGGCGCGGGGTGAGGCGCGGGCGCGGGCGCGGGCGCGGCGAGGCGCGGCAGCGTGCGCATGATCTCGGAGGGGGTGAGCACGCGGATGTGCGCGTCGGCCTCCAGGAGCCCGGCCGCCGTCACCGTCACGTTGGGCGCGCGCACCCCGGCCGCCGCCGCCGGGGGCGTGCCCGCCGCCGCCGGCGCGCCGCCGCCGCTGTCCCCGCTCTCCGCGCTCGTGCTCTGTCGCGACGGATCGCTTAGAATGCGCCGAGGGACGCCCGCCGGCCCGCGGGCCGGACTCGGCCCTTGCTTTACTTCAACCACCACCTTCTCCGACTCCCCGTCGACGTCGCGATCCTAGATCGACCGATCGCGATAAAGGCAACGATGTGTGAGAGTTTGTCTTCGCGACATTCAAAAATGGTGGCAATTATATTTCATGGTCTGAGACTCGGTATCAAAACTCAAATTTCGAAAATGCCATGATGGTGACCATGGGCCCCGAGTTAGATGGAAACATGAGTCGTGTTTGTAGAGCGAAATACAATCCAGCACTGAACTATTCGACGTGAAAATTATACCCCTTTATTCACAAACGTCCTTATGCTTTGTTAATTTCACATGTCACGTGTAGAACCGAGACATTGCTTAATATTATAAATTTTGCCTTTTGGACGTTTGTAAATATAATCATTAGCAGTCTTCACTATAGTGTCCTATATTTATTATTTACTATCCCAAATATCCCAGTATAAAATAATCCAGAAAACTCGAAAATAGCTTTTTTACATTGACTATTTAGCGACCCCAGTTAAAATACAAGAAGCCTACCTAAATATGGAACCCCCAACATACTGTAGATCCTTTCACTTACAACGGCACGAGACTAGAAAGCTTTTTACACAAATAAAACATGTGCACGTGTATCCTAGGTATGTTTCACAGATTACCCTTTATAAATAAACCATTGCGAGATATTTGTTGCGACCAAAACTAACCAAAGATCGAGGAAAGTGCGGTTTGCGGGTCTGAGACAAAGCATCCCAATGGCTATCTCAAGGCAAGCTTAAGCCTAGGAACGCAACAATGAGAGTTAATCTTGTAGGCGGATCTTGACTGAAGCGTGGTGCGCTTCCATCGTTTTGAATATGAAATCTATAAAGGTAAGGGTAATCTGTGGTATATTTACACTTGTGCTAGCGTTGGAACAAGCAATAGAATCTACAGCACTCGTGTTCGTCAAACACCTAACAGCTAGGTAGCGGTGACATACGAAGACAAAATTCACAGATTTAAGAACACTCTCAGATATTCGTATAGAATTTAAGGACTTCAGAAGTGCTATTGCTTGGTAGTTCTAATTTAATTCGCTATATATTAAAAATAAAATAAAAATATTCTAAATTAATTTATGTCAATTGCACTTCTGATTCAGTAGGGGACTAAAATAGTTGTTCCCATTAAAACTGCCAGTGGTAAGGCACTCAAAAACTCTTGATTTGATACGAGACAGATGTCACATTACAAGACCTTGACTAAAATTACTATTTTAATGAACATTTGCTAAGTCGACCTTTTTGAAAAAGAAATTGCTGAGCGCATAAAATGGATATACTTTTTATTCTGAATTGATTTTTGTCATGGGATTTTAAACAAACGAATGATAATTTTATTTATAGAAAACATTTGCATGTATTATGTAGACAACATGTTTAAGTTTAATGTTTAACTACATGTACTCCATATTTTACTCAAAAATGCAACATTTGTAAGTCTGTCTAGCACCAAATCAATGGAACAAGTGTGAATAACACACATAAACAGTGGCAAGTGAGTCGGGTTAGCACACACCACATAAACACACACAAGCGCACATACCTGCTGAGCTTTCTTCATCCTTATCGCACTCCGGTTATCTCTCGCTCTTTGGAGGTAGGGCGATTTTTGGTCGGACGGCAGGGCTCGCCATTTCTTCAGTATTTGCTTGCAGCGGTCTACCCAGTTGGGAAATTCTGTTTTCCATTCGGGGTGGTTAGTGTTAGCGTAGAGTACGGCTGATATTGTTGCCGCGGACCCTAATGCTGTGATCAAAGTTTATTGATTAATGACAAGGTTTAACTTATTTCGTTTTATCTTGTACTATGGTTCCAGAATATTTTATTGAAACAATTGAAAGAATGAACAATTGAATTGAACGATTGAATGAAAGAATGAACAATTATCCACTCGCTGGAGTTCGAACAAGATTCTAATTCAACATCTGTAAAAACAGTGCCAGATTATAAAAAAAAAAAAAGTTTTCATAGGAAAGATTCAGCGGAAGCAGTAGAAAAAGCTGTCCAAAAATTGTAAAGAAACAAACATACGAAGCCAAATAAAAGTATTTAATTAGGCAGGTATAGTACGAGCAAATCTTTTTGAGGGCACAGAGATTAGCGCGAAAGGCTGCGCAGTACGCATCTTTTGGGCATCGAAGGGACGCAACTTGCACAGACGTGTGCTCGCGTGACTCGTGCCTAACTTCCGAGCAGTCAAAAAGAGTCGTGCAGACTTGTGCGTAGTATAGTATACTGACTCTCGTCCGCGCGCATCTTCTCTGCGCTGCGCTGGTTGTAGGAGGGCGGCGGCGCCTGCGGCTGGTCGGGCCAGGCCGCGCTGCCCTCAGAGAACAGCGGGCTCAGCGCGCTGCTACTGCTGAAACGATACATACCATTCACTAACACATTCCCTTTCGTCTGCAAAACCGCTGTACACATTGGTTGGCGGACTACTATTGGCGCTGTACTACAGGCCGCTGTACTATTGGCGGATCCAGGATTTTGGTTTGAAGGGCTTGATTTAGGTGAAAGTAAGCTTTGTCAACATAGGTAAGATTTTGATTTTTTTGTAGGTAGGTAAACACAAATTTACTATAATACATTTTCGACTATTGTGGGTGTAACATAGATAATTGTGCCCCTTAAGCCGCGTATCGACTGCGCGCGGCTGCCGCGCGAGTCGTGTTCGACCGCGGCAAACCTGCGTTTTGGTGCGCGAGCCAATTTAAAGCTCACATTTTCATATAGCGCGGCAGCCGCGCGCGGCAGGCGAACCGTGAACAAACAACTCTGACACGGGCAGGCCCATTTCTACGCTTATTTTATTCCATGCATTCTTTCTTAGAGATTTATTATGAAATTCAGTGCATTTACTATTCCATAAGTAAGGTTTTAAGCCATATAATCTAATCAAATGTCGACACTTCTTGTTATCCATCTTGCCGCGCGTCTCTAAGTAAAAGGTCCGTCCCAATTGCGCACGCACAACACACTGACGCTCCTTTGCCGCGCCACCAAAAACCGACACGAACTGCCGTCCCCATAATGCGCGGCCGCCGCGCGACCCAATGGTCGATGGTTTGCCGCGCGCAATCGATACGCGGCTTTAGGTTCGCTAGTGCATTGGGCCAAGATACATTAGTCCAGCATGTTGGGCCAAAGTATCAGATTTTGTTAACACATTGGTGTCCTGATCATTCTGCATTGGCGCTTTGATAAAAACATGTGCGCATGTGAAATCTCCTGCAGCCGCGGCATTTTATTTATACAGTACGTTTAATGATTACCTAAATATGTACCAAAGTAGAGTGACTAAAAAGAAATGGCGTATAAGATGCTGTTGATAATGCTTTGCTGATGAATATCAACGAACTGAATAAGACGCCAACGTCTGAACACTGTTTGCGGAACACGCCAAGATCTTTTGATGTGTGCAATATGTACCGGACATAAACAGAACAAGAATTACTTTTGCTGATCGTAGGGCTCTTGCAAAGTCCGCTTAGGAAAACTCACGTGACTTTATAATTCCTATAGGTTTTTCATATGATAAAAGAGTTTTTATTATAGGCATCATCAGGGCGCCTATAATAATGGGCGCATGAAGGACAATATTTTCTAAACTCTTAATTGTTCACATGCATCAGAAATTTGAAACAAACAATATTAAGACTTAAAAAAAGATCAACAACAATTACCAACTATCGACCAGGGGCCCTACACAATTTTCATTCGCTTTCAAACGATCCTGTTTCGCTAACGCTTGAATGTCAGCTGCTGATTGGACAATCGCTCATCATTAAAAGTGATCTCTTTTCAGGCATTACAAGCCATCGATAGATGATTTACCAACTATGTACTGACCTGCTGCCGAAGTCAGTGTGATACGGCGAAGGGTACGTATCCATTGGACTCTGTAGCTGCTGCCGCTGCTGAGAGTACGGCGTACTGCCTATAGAGTTCACATACGACACGGACGATTCTTGAGATTCCTGTGGGCAATGGAAACGTCGGTCAATTGATGCTGGAAAGTAGTTTCAAGGCTCGTTTGTAGCAGTTGTATGGATAGTTCTAGTGTTCATGTTAAAGTCACTTTCTTTGTAAGCTCAGTACTTGGCCCCCAACAAACATGTTTAAAATAGCGCTCGAACGCACAGGGTACAGAAAATATATGTAAGGTAGTGCCATTTACTTGCTTAAGTAATGTTTGTAAATACGGGAGTAAGTCCTGAGAAATCTATGATGTGACCAACGCATACGTTTGTACCCACCTGAGAGTCATCAGTAAGCACGCCCTTGAATATCTCATCCACGTCATTGCTGTCCATATCAGGCAGAGTATCTCTGATCGCGTCCAGATTGACTCCCATGAGAGAGAGGTCGTCTTTGGGCGATATTGTCGACGCTTGCGACGAGCCGCCAGTCTCTGAAACAATATCAATAGGTTACTTTTGGCTAAAACAAAAAGGGTATGGGACAATAAACGACCAAGGTGACCTAGTATGAAACTTTTGTTGAATGACATCGGAATTTTTACTGAGAAACATATTTACTAAAATATTTACTAAAACGCTTAGTTTGACCACTTACGAGTAGTTAGGATGGCGCTATCTTTCGATGTTTCGTATTGACTCGCTCAGGGGCTTACCTTACTAGGGCATACGAGATAATCAAATAATACATGAAATATCCATCGATCGAATGAAACAATCTATTCTTAAAAGTAACCGATTACAGGCTGAAAAGATGATGTTGATGATAACCCTGCTTCATCTTAGATCGCATAGTCACTTTCCATAAGGTGAGTTGCGGTCAAACGTCCAGGGGGGCTATTCCTACACGTGATATGAGATGAGATTTTATCTTGGTCACTCTCACACCTATGACGTTTCAAACGAGAGCAACAAGGACGAAAAAAGGTGAGATGAGAATCTCAAATCTCCGAATAGGGCCACAGGTCCATTATATCATAAAAAGCTTCAAACTTAATGGCGATCAAACCCATTCAAACTTAAACGGCGACTGTGAAGTTAGGCGCGAAAAGCTGCGCAGTAGCGAAAACGAAGGTACGCGCGGGCGTCAAAGAGGCGAGACGCCGCAAAGTCTTGCTTGCGGCTCACTTCACAGCAACCATTACATTTGAATCAGTCTGTAAGAATCGATTCTCACCACTAATAGTCTCCGCCTTAGCATTGATGAACCCTCCCTGACTTTCTCCCGCCGCCGGCGCCGCCTGCTCCTCAGCCGG
This sequence comes from Peribatodes rhomboidaria, assembly GCA_911728515.1. Taxonomy (NCBI): domain Eukaryota; kingdom Metazoa; phylum Arthropoda; class Insecta; order Lepidoptera; family Geometridae; genus Peribatodes; species Peribatodes rhomboidaria. The sequence goes on along the minus strand of OU452175.1, from coordinate 3,802,986 downwards.
CTGCGGTCCCAGTATAGCATTCTTCAAGGCGGTGGAGTCTTCAGTGTGCTTCAACTGGCATTCTTCATTCTCTAACTTCACTTTCACATCGGTGGAGGTGGACTCGTCTTTGTCATCTTTGGGTCGAAGTGTGGTCATAAAGTCTAGTTCCTCCTGTTTTTGAAAAATAAGGATATGGTTATGTGTTATCTAGAATTTTACTCATTGGGTTTACTTAAATTACAAAACTTTAAAAATATGTGAATCTTGTAGGATTTTCGAGTTCTTGATAATAAAAGTTGGAAGAAAATTAAACTTTTGAAATTGAGCGAACAAATCGATGAAAAGTGTTGGCATCGACTAAGACAAAGAATGACTAAACTAAGAAGATATATTTGTAATTAATTGGACTCAAGCTTTTAGAACGTACGCTTTTAGAACACTAGTGCAGAAACATGGCGCGTGCGGCCACAGAAGCTACAGTTTGCATAATGGTATTAACTGTAAGCAAACCCATGAAACATCGGTATGTGCTCTATCAAACTCGAACATGTGCTCTATCGAACCCGATTATGTCTGCATGGTTTGGCTTCAACCATCACACTATCGTCTGTGGCCGCTATTATAAATGTGTGTGACCTGGTTGAGTGCGATGACGTGCGAGGGGTCGCTGTAGTTGGTGGCGGCGAGCGCCGCCAGCACGTCCTCCCCGTCGCTGTCCGAGTTGTCGAGGTCGAGCTTGTAGTCGCGCAGCTCGCGGTAGCCCTCGGGAGTGGCCGGCCGCGGCGGGCCGCTGCTCTCCGCTGGACCACCTAACATAACACACTATTAGCTAGTATTTTCGGGGGAGCCCAACCCGTGGGACGATCTGACGGTAAGAAATTGTTACCGTTTAAGCTACCGCTAGCTATATTTGTACCCCTTAATGGTTTGTAGTGTTAAACTTGTGATTAAAAAAAACCCTAATAGTTTCATTCGCGTTGAACGAAAACATTTACATAGCTGGTAGGTAATTTCAAAGTAGGTAGTAAACACAGAGTACAAAAATATTCAGAATCAAGTATAGAGTGAAGCCGTGGTGGCGGTTTTAAACACGCAAGCTTACCGGTAGAAGTGACAGCCGGTTTAGAAGGTTCCAAAAGGTCCTTCCCGAAGAAAGCTTCCTGCATATACGGCGGGAACTGCTCCATTAGTTTGGAGCGGGGCTTGCGACGCGGTTTTCTCTTGTTGCTTGGAGATTCTGGTAGAAGAAAATGAATCGTAAATAAAAGATAGTGGAAATAAATTTATTATGAACCCATTTAACGCCAGCGGAGAAGGCCCGCCTCTCAAGCCAGAGGGAGCGGGTTCGGACCCAGCCGAAGGCACACACTAATTAGTTCATTGTGTGAACATATGTGCGTATTTAATGTCATCTGCTATAATAATATAACTGGAGCCCGATGTATGGCGACAGACTGGCCCCCTGTCACATTTGGGACTGAATATCGTCTCGCGAAGTGTGGGTGTCGTACACCTATGCCAGCCCCTTCGGGGAAAAAGCGTGACGATATGTATGTATGCTAACGCCAACATACAGGCCATTTCTATCATTCTTTGCTTCATCCTGGATCTTGATAGTCACATATCTCTGTAGCAGCAGGAATGCTCAGGTTGTGAGAATACTCTACCGTTTGTTTCACACGAATGATCTTTAATATAATCGGTAGTTGTAACTAGGAAATGAAGTCTTGTGCTCACCGCCAGCTTGCATGCCGTCTCCCTCATTCTCCTCGTCCGCCTGCGCCTTGATGGTCGCCTGTCTCTGTCGCACGACAAAGCCCCCGATGCCCAGTTTGATGAAGTTTCTCTGCCGCTTCCTCCGCAGCGTCGTGAGGCCTGAGTCGGTGGTTAAGACTAGAAAGACTTACCGCCAGCTTGCGTGCCGTCTCCCTCCTTCTCCTCGTCCGCCTGCGCCTTGATAGTCGCCTGTCTCTGTCGCACGACGAAGCCCCCGATGCCCAGTTTGTTGAGGTTTCTCTGCCGTTTCCTCCGCAGCACCGTGAGCCCCGAGTCGGTGGTGTAGAGAGTGAAACCTTCGGGCGGAGGGCCGTCGTTGGCGACGTTCCAGAGTATGCCTTCTTTGTATTGCGTGCTGGCGGCACCGGCTAACGGAAAATGCCATACTGGTGTTCAGTAAAATGTCTAATGTTTAAGTACTAACATGTCTAAAATATTATGTGTTTAAGCATGTATTTTTACGTCTTTTTCATTGCCATAAGAATGGTAAAATTATCAAAATTTCGTTAAAATTTTGAAGGGTAAAACAGAGTTAACTGAATAATAATATATCGAGAAAGTAACAATTTAGGGATACTTGATATTTTTGTTTGCATAAATGTCCCCTACCCTATACTTCTATAACTGGGCGCGGAAACTTTGACAAAAAAGGTGGGTCGATGATATGCCACAAAGGTTCTAAGCTCGTTGAGATGGGTTGCCACTCAAGATTAACACAAAAAAATAACTGACATTGAAAGATAGCTGATAGAACGGCAGGGCATGTAAATAATATACTATTGTTTTCCAAAATTTGAAGGTACGAGTATAATGCGTATCTTACCAGCTTCGTCCTTGCTTTCAGCAGTGCTGTCCGGCTTAGAGTCATCGGGCATCTCGGCGTCGGCGTTCTGAACCACTGTTTCAATAGATGCCATTATTTCTATTCCACAACGCGAGCGTCCAACACACACAAAAACTTATATTAGAACGTAATAATCAAACCAAATGTTAAGAAAATTAAAAATGTATTGTTGGTGAGATTAGCGTTTAGGATGAGTTGATGAGAGAATGATGGCCAAATTACATAAAGGCGTGGACTTGACTCACAATTTCTGTGCAAAGAGATTGTATATGGTTATAATGGCCTATGGTTAGATAATAACCTATGGCAAAAGTTTCCTCATAATGTTTTTTTATAAAGGCCAGATTTTTAAATACTTATTAATGTTATTAGTGTTTTGGCGCCAACGTAAAGAAACATTTCGCCTCATTTATTTTAAGTTAAATTCTAAATCTTGTGGTATTTTAGTGTTAATGTGTTTTAATGATGCATTAATATTATTTTGTTAAGTGATCTTAAACGTGCTCGAGTGCAGGAAGTGCAAGCCTAGTATACCGACTGAATAACTCTTAATCAGGATGACGAAATAATAATTAAGGTACATTTTAGCCATCATCCTTTGGATGATAGTTAAAAAAAATTACGACCAGACAATGATCCCGGTTTTCGAAAAATAAAAATGTTTGAAAATAATAGTTTAAACTGACAAATGCTTGGATATCTATATTTATAGGATTATTTTACCTAAAGTTAAAATACTCATTCAGGATGAATTAACCTACACCAAAACTTGTGTGTTATGGACAAATTGTGACAATTAATATTATAAGCTAATGAAGAAGCATGTTTGATGAAAATTATACAAGCAAAACGAGTAAAAAAAAAATAAAGTTATTGAATTAGTTAGAAGCTGCATTAGGCCATAGAACTTTTGAAGTTAAGTTAACAATACTATGATTCTGTGACGTGCATCACAGAATCGTAGTATTGATTGTACTCAGTTCAAATGCAAAGTTCTTATTAAAAAAAACGGTGAAGATAGCGTCAATAACACAAGCGGCAGCTGCTCAAAATGAAAGCAAAGAAACTTCACACTGCCTTACCGGCGTCCTTATCCGCATTTTCGTTCTTGAACCTCCGTTTCCTCCTGGTGTGAGTGATGCCCATCTCGGCCTCCAGTTGCTTCATGTGATGCGCGCCGCGCTGCGACAGACACACGTCGTCCACGTAGTACTCGCCCGCCAGGCCCAGGGACAGGGGCGTGGGGCGCGGGGCGGGGCGCGGCACGGGGGCGGGCGGGGGCGCGGGCGCCGGCTCGATGGCGCGCGTGATGTGCGGCGGCGGGACCTCGCGCCCGCGGCACAGGACGCACTTGTATCTGCGGGGTTGTGCTGGTGTTAGTTCATCAGTCTTACACTATATCAGCGTAGTCGCGTAAATCAATCCGCGACGAAGTGCAATTTATTTTTATGACATGGGACATCCGTCGCACAAAGTATTGGTCGCGGTACGTTACATCGCGTCGCGTTTGTCAATCGACTGGGACAAAATGGGTTTTTGTGCGTGTTCCGTCGTCAACACTAGTAAGAGAGATGTGTGTGAGTGTGACAAGTTATGGTGTAATGTGTGAGTGTGTGTGGGTGTGTATATGTGTGAGAGTGAGTGTGAGTGTGTGTGTGTGTGTGTGACTTGATTGTTTGCAATGCTAATCGCGGTATATACTATGGATAAGGTCCTCGATCTCTTAGACAGTTTTAGAAGCCATTCTCCAAGCTTTTTCCTGCAGGCTTTGCCCTGTACAAAGCATTGAATGAATGATCGGATCAACAAGTTCTCCGATAAATGCCGATTTGTCCCAGTAGATTCTCGAGACGTCACTTTCGCTCGGCGAATAATAGTACAAGTGTGTCTCACCCTGCCCGGCAGCACAGCTCGGCGTCGTTCTCACTGCGTATGGCGTCACACGAAGCGTGGAGCCAGCGGTTGCACGTCTCGCACTGGATGATGAGCTCGCCGTCGGAGTAAGGCTCGGAGCACACGCAGCACATCACTAGCGACGCGCACGGAGCGCACTCTGGAAATATTACACAATCAGTACGGCATTTGACATAGTGACAAAGGATTACGAGAATGTAGTGCAGGGTTAATGTAGCATAGTTGTGAAGCATAAATTCGGTTGAAATCTATGTGGTGCCTTTTCAATGGAAAAAAATGGGACATAGCATCTCTGTCGGATGTAAATGTGAACTTTATCCACTATTTTTACGCTACATGTGCGCTACTGCTCAGACCCGTACTCGGAACGGTTACACCGGACTACATCCCGAAACACGACTAGGTCATTTCACGGCATGGCTTGGTCTGGTGGGTGGTAACTAGCCACGGCGAAGCCTCCCACCAGAGTTTGTTTGTTTGTTTGTATTTTTCAATAAAACTTGCGTTTCGTCGTCTGTAGGGTACAGACGATGTGACAGAGGGATCTGTTCCTAGCCGTCGTCGTCGACGGCGACTTTTGTTATACAATACGTGTGGCAGTACAGTAACGTGCGCAGGGTGGTCAGGCACTGACCGGTGTAGTTGTCGCACCAGGCGATGGTGTCGCGCGTGCCGCAGACGAGGCAGCGGCGGCAGCGCTCGCAGCGCCAGGCGCCGCGCGGCACCTCGGCCAGCGTGGGCCGCGCGCAGTACGTGTGCCAGGCCGTGTCGCAGTCGTCGCACAGCAGCAGCAGCGAGTCCTCGCCGCGGTTGCCGCAGCCCTCGCACACCGTGCAGTCCAGGCAGCGCCAGCCCAGCGTCACTATCACCTGCGACACCTGCAACACACATACGATACTATAGTGTAACGTGCGGGCGAACACTCATTGAAGTTACAATGGCAGCGCTCCAGACCCTCACTCAGTTATTTCAAGGAGTTGGATTGGCTCGGGTGGGTGCTGGTAGGGGATATGCATAATACACATCAAGTGGGACGTCAAGGCAGGATTTATCGCCCCCATCTCGAATAAGAATAAGAAAACTCATTGAAGAGGCACTTCTATTTATATTGGTTCGCCTCAAACTGAGACCTTGGAACCCCCATGTTCCCCCAACTCCAGAAAAGATTTGGCAAACATTCATGTTGTCTTGTCTGTAAAATCTAATCAAGATCGAATCAACAGTACTTAAATCGTCTCAGACAAACAAATGCATATCCTGAATCAGATAGATTATACTTCGTTACATTTGTCTCAGTTCAGCTCATGCAGTTCAAAAATTTGTTTGCACAAATAACCAACAGTAGAAAATTTTAGACATTTTGTTAAAATGGCAAAGAACCAATAACGCAAGATTCGACCAAAATCAAGTCAGTTGTTTTATTCTACATTATTTGTCAATTCATCGCTTATGCTTCAAAATAAATAAAAAATGCAATAGTTCCAACAACTCGGTTCAAATCGATTCCTCACCTTGATGTTAACGCAGTAAGGATGGTAAGTCTGCCCACACTGAGCGCAGGATATAAGGCAGCCCTCAGAGTCCGTCCCTACAGCGCCGCACATAACGCAGAGGTCTTGAGTCAAGACGAACTTGTCTTTACTCGAGCAGAGTATCAGCTTGTTTTCCACACCTGAAGAGAGATGAAGCTTATGAGAAATAAATATAATCTAGAGTGAATTGTGGATATTTATCACAAGATAGATAATTAAAATGTATGTTTTGAGTGTTTTTTTCCAGCATACTTTTATGAAACTCTCGCTTTACAGATAATTTTCTCAAACTTTTAAACTTTGGCTGACTCATTAAAGCATGTGTAATTTGCCTAAATACAACCCTGACTATATTTAGTTCAAAAAGCTGAAAAAAATTAATTTTCCACTGTTGCACACAGGACACACTTCAATGTAAACACTATCAATTTTAGTAGCATTTTTACTATTCTAGGTTTTACTGTTGGTTTACATATATTAGTAGCCAGAGTCTTACCCGGGTCATCATCAGGCGTCTTGTTGTCGGGCGCCTGCGGCCTTTGCAGCCCGAGCCCGGGCACCCCAAACACTCCCCTCATCTTCGGCTTCGACCCTCTTTTCCTGCCAAAGTCCAACACAGACCGCTGTCGTTTCTGGAAGCCCAACTTGCCGGCGGGAGGAAACCCGCCCTTCAGTTTGTATCCGCCGATTTTCTTCTTAGCCACTTTTGAAGAGACCGTGAATGGTTTGCCTTTGCCTAGACCCACGTCAGCAGGCTAGAAAGAAACCATATTTTTAATTAATAAAGTTGTCAAAATACAAAACTTGCAAAAAAAATTTAGACTTGCCTGTATTGTTATTTATAACTCTATTTGAAAATTAGCACTTGAAATTATCTTTGATTTCTAATCCTAGTCCCATAAGGCCCATTTTGATGGATGGGTAAGAGACAGCAAATGAAATTTAGTGTTAACCTGTAGCTCGCTAAATAATTAGGACCACACTTAAAAATCCCGCTACACAAAACAAAACTAAAGGGTCTAGTAACATTAAAATGAGCTACACTTACCTTCGGCTCTATTGCTAGGGGATCTTGTTCCGACGTTTGTGAGTTGTCATCGCCAAACGACGAATCCTGAGACGTCGACGCCATGTTATCTTCTTCGAATGCTAAAACAAGTTTTACCACAAATTATACACCACATGGTGTATCTCTAAACAACGGACATTTTCTACGATATCATTGTGCTCATCATTCTGACAAACTTTTGCTAAGGAGCCAAACCTGGAAGCCAAACCTTATGTACTCCTCCCTAATGAGTATGTTGTCATGCACATTTGGACTTTTCAATCGACTAAACTTATAAACTAACTAAAATTTAAACTTTTCGACGATTCTGATTATGTTTGTTATTTTTAATTAATGCGGTAATTAATACTCACATCCAGATTTGGAGATGCTCATTAGCGGCATCTGAGTCTTGCAAATAGGACAGATGTATTCGTACGACGGGAGCTGTTCTTTCTTCTGCCTGTACTGGGTCGGTTCCGCGTCAGGGTCACACATTCCGTGCACATACCTGATATAAAAATGATTTAGAGTTATATTCTATATAATAAAATCAAATTAAGCCTGAATCGGGCTAGTTATTATTCAAACAGTTCTAACAAGATTAATTGTTGACCAAATGCAGCTGTTAATTTCATTGTGCACGTTTACTCGTTTGGTCTGATCCAAATAGAGTTAATTTCATAGAATGATGATAAATGAATAGCTATTATTCCGATTTTTTTTTTATTTATGTCGCCAGAGCCAAGTTTGATCAATGCAGTTTTGTTCACTGTGAAAAAGAGAGCTCTATAATTAAAATATTACTATCGATGTATCTATAATATTCATCGACAATACAATTCATATCTATAATATTCATCGACAATACAAAGTGTTAAAACTACCAGACTAGAACTTACTTTTTCATTGTGTTACTTTCGACTACAAATAAGTTTTAAGGCATTTTTCTATTGCGGAAAAATCTGCTTTTGAATATGTTTGATTTGTCCATTAGACATAAAACCTACCTCTTACAGAGCGTACAGCGGATCATGTCCCGGTAGGCGGCGGCGCGGTAGGCGCGGCGGCACAGCGGGCAGCACGAGCCCTTGTTGCGCTGCTGGTAGCACGAGTCGCACACCGTGTAGTGCGCGTGCCAGCGGGACGACGGGCCCGCGCCCGGGGACCGCGCGCCGCAATCCGAGCACACGCGGCAACACTAAACGGACCAAATTCTTATCAAATGCAACGAAAAAAGCTTGAAATTGGGATTTCGATCGAATCTTAGAACAAGAAAGATGTAAATGGCGTAATAACAAATGTAGGTAATTCATGATGTATGTTATTTGAAAGAAGGTTGTAACATCGCTTGGAGCTTCCGCTGGGAACGCTGAGTGTTAGTGATCGTGAGTGTAGTTCAGTGACCGACCTTGCACTTCCAGCCGTACTTGGGCACGGTGGCCATGACGGGCCTCAGGCAGGCAGCGTGGTAGAGCTTGTCGCAGTGCTCGCAGGCCACGGCGCGCGCCTCGCCCGGCGTGCCGCCGCCGCCCGCGCCCGCGCCGGCCTCGCCGCGGCACACTTGACACACGCGGCACGAGCGACACGCCCACCCGGACCGAACACCTAGCGTGCAGGGCTACGTTAGGCTGCGTTGGCACTGAGGCGGAGCTGCGCGAAGCAACGCATAATTCAACGATCCCAATGTGGAACCATTGGGAAATACTGAAGTGGACTGGAGATTTCGAGCAGTGTTTGGCCAATTATGCACCGTTCCGCTCAGCTCTGCCCCAGTGGAAACGCAGCGATAGACATATGGACCTACTTCGTCCCTACAACAAACATACAATATTGCACTTAAAATTATGGCCCTACTTAGTCGATCATTCTCGACTTGTATGAAAAATTTCGTCAATCTCTGAATTTACTAATTAGTACATATGCAAACAAAAACATTCATATCTTGAAGAACTCTGATAATGATAGATTTTGGTCTAATGGTCGGAAATCTGGTTCGATCTGAATTTTTTTTTAATACATCATCAAACAAGTCATATATTTTTTCAGTAATCTTTACTATTTTTTCAAGATTACAGATCGACTATAAGAACCAAAACAGGTACATTATACAGTACGGTGGAAGCGGCTTTATAAGCGGCATTTGGAGCTTAACCATTCTTTAGTCACTGAGAACATTTTACTATGTTTTCTCTTTGCAATATATGAGCCAAAAATAGCTCTATATAAATTAAAACGCAATGTTTTTCTTATAAATTATGAACTAGCTGCTTACCCGGTAGCTGCGCGAGGCCGACGCATGTACCGTGGTAGTGCGCTCCGCACGTCACACACGTCATCAAGTTGGCGATATCCCCGATCGTACGACACGTCCGGCACTCTATGTCGGCTGTACCTGGACACAACATGGGAAGATGTTAATGAACACGCACACGTAAAGAAAGACGGTTATTTCAGGAATTAAAAAGTTACTTTACCGGTAGGGTTTGAGCAAGCAAGTTCATGAGGCTGTGATAACAACGATTACTTCAACCATGCAAAAAAACCTCTCTTTTTCTGTAAATTAAGCGAGAGGAAAGACTAGTAATTAAGACCCTAACATTGGAGAAATTGTGTCAAAACTTTCCAGGATAGGTGCATCTCTTTTATAAATTAGAAAGAAAAAGTCAGTCTAGAAAGTCTAGTCTTAGAAATCTTATGAAATCATTTTTTTGTATGTGGAATTAAAATCTAACATACATAAAAAACCTCCTCATTTGTGTAATTCAATAAAACAAAACATAAAAATACTTACATATTAAAGGCACTTGGTAAAGGTGGTCCTTGCAAAAAGAAGACTTAGTTTGAAAGTCTATGAAACCACCTGATGCCAAGATGCATGGGAGATGAAAGTATTTACTGCAACTCATCTGAAATACATTAATGATATTAACGAAATTTAAAAAAAATGTATGAATAAAATTCCAACAACAGCCAATGTTGTAGGGACTTGCAATGTAAAACCATTATAGCTGGCTCAAAACCATTGTCGCGAACTTTTAACAAGCATTAGGTACACTTTCGCGGGCGTTCGCGGCATTGGAGCTGACTTATGTTCTGTTTAAATTTGTTCAGATCAGAACCCACAGAAGTGGACGGGAAAGCAGTTGCAGCCCGAGACGGAATTTAAAACTCGAATATTACAAAGAACCTGTAACCTGTCCCACAAAAAGCGGGCGCAATCCGGCGTCTTTGTTTGAGATAGATGCTCTATGTAGCGAGTCGTGCGAGTTGATTGTTTGTGTTGACAGGTTTTTTTTTATATTTAGACATACAAGACTATTTTTCTTGACATCGGTAGGTGTCCGCGCATAGCGCCTCATACCTCAAAAAGAATTACGCGATTTTGTTCAAAGAAATTTTGTTGGGGTGATTGAGTTGTTTGTTGTTGAAATATTTTGTGTGTAACTTACCTTACAAGGAATACTAGCACCATGTCTAGTACAAAAGGCACATTTTCTCGCGAGCGCCGCCGACACGATTCCCTTGACCCTAGCTTCTTCTAGCTGGTCCTTCTCCTCATCAGAGGTGGAAGCCGAGGCCACTTGGTCCTGGAATGGCGGAGTAAACTCCAGGCAGAAGCGGTGGATGTACAACATCGATGACGAGACTATGGAGGTTAGTTCTAGTGGCTCTGTATGGCCTATGATGGATAATTCGTCAGTATGCTCCATGTTGTAGAGGGGTGTTCTGTGAGCAAAACAATACATTTTTAACCAAGTGTGTTGTCATTAAGAAATTTTTTTAGCTTGCCCCAGCTTAGTGCCAATCACAGAATTAAATCTTTTTGCAACAAAATTCAAATCAAACTTTCACTCAATATGTAAGAGACTTCCACTGTAGATTTTTTTTCTATTACATTATAGATTTCAAGAGTGCTTTTTGATGCCTTTGTAGTATTGTTTTCTACTTACTTGCATTTATTGAATGCCTTCTGTCGCCTGCTTAAAGGTAATGCTAAAGGATGTTGGTTGGGGTCCACAAGCTCTGGGGGCGGTGACACCAGGCCAGGGGTGACAGGTGTAGTGGGGGTGCTGTTTGGAGTTGTCCCGCTGGTGGGGGTGGCTCCACCAGAAGCCACCACTGGGGTGGTGCTGCCGTCGCCTTCGCCGGTACAGGGTAGCTGCCGCATTTCACCCTGCCCCAGTTGACTGCGTTCACTTAGATTGCATAATGCGCATACTTTACCTGGCCTGTAAAAATTTTTCACTTTATTTGATGAGAGGTAAAGAGCATAAACAGATATGCTCATTTATATAAATATCACAAAACCCATATAAGTTCTTCAGCTTGCAAGGATCCCTAACTAGTATTTACCATTTCTCTGGCATGTATGGTGGTTCTTCAGGTATTGGTGGCATGGTGAAATCATCTTCCTCCATCATCTCATCCAGAGCATCGTCACGACTGCCCCGGTGGCGCTTTGCACCACGTAAAGAGCCCGGCGTCCCTCTGTATCTGAACAACAAATATTATTATGTACTTAGCTATACATATAGAGCTGCCATTATCAAAAGTGCCGACACCAGACAAAAACTTCAAAAACCCATGACATTTAGGTGCAATAAAATGTATAATATTAAAATTGAAATTTGTTTTTAATCTTTCAATTAATCACGTCCCACAGTGACAACAGTCAAACAGGGTTTTACCAGGACACATTAATGATTCTAGAATATCTTCACAAATCACCCCTGTCCAAAAGAAGAACACTGTAACATGAAGTCCAAATTATCTCACTAAATGTATGTTTATATCTAAAAATAACTAATAATCTACTTTTACAAACCCAGAAAATAGGTAATAAGCCACAATAGAGATGAGGAACTCGCTAATGCAAGAAATTATTGATTTAACAATTATGTAGGTTAGGGTAAATTTGAGTACACTAAAACAAGCTGGTAACCAAACAAATGTTTTTTGGCTGAATTATTTACCTTCTGACAATTTTGCCTTCTCTAGTCAGTTTCGGGCCTTCTTTTCGAGGTCTACCCGGGCCTCTACGTCCACCGGTGAAAAACGGCCGTGTGTATCCTTGATGATGGAAGAAGGCAGGTTGCGAGACGACGCCGTGGGGAGACGCCGGCTCCTCCCCACGCGGCGACGACGCACAGGATGTGGGCGTGGACCCTGGACCCGGGTAAAACTCTACAAGATTTAAATCTCAATTTAACATCTCGTCAGAAATATAACTAAAGAGATAAATTAAATTTCTACGCTAACGTATTTGGTGCATTACATGAAAATGTATATAATACATGTATAATTCAGTAGATACTGATAGGGTCACTTGACTAACCTGAGGACGGCGGGGCTTCGCCCTCATCTTCCGATCCATCGTCCGCTAAAAGGTCAACGTCTAGAACGTTATCATCTGCTACGTCCATCTACAACAAAAAACGCAAAAGTCGAAGCAGTATTTCAACAGTGCCACGGTTACGACATGACGAAATTATTTACTTCCAGTTAGCAGCGTACAGAAGACCGCCATAATGAACGAGTAATTCCGACACCAACTTCCAAACTTACCGCAAGTTACTGCGATGGACTTTTGACTTATAATTCTCACGATGAAATGATATAAGCCAAAATTAAAATCATTTTAATAAAGAAATCTACATTGAAAACACAAAAACACGAAAAATAAATCGCAAAACGCGATCGAATTGAAACCAAGCGCACAATCAATAGTGTTGTGTGTTTTGATTCGAATAACATTGTCCTAAACTGAATCATTCGTTCATTTGCTAATGAATCGATTTTAATAATTTTAGAATTGCCTAGAATTCTTATTTACATTATTAAAAAATTAAATGTATGGATACCTACTCTTTAAAGTAAATATACATCGTCGACATGAGTTAGATATCACAACATATTTACATATATATTTTTTTATCTACTTCACAGAATATAACACCACCTCCATGTAACTACGTGGTTGTTTGTAATCTGTACTATCTAAATAGTTTGCGGCAAGGTTCTAAAAGGGCATCAATGCCTGTGTTTGTCTCTTTTTTAGGCTATAGCTAAGATGAAACCACATTACATGGTTTACTTTAGAACAAATTCATTTACACCCTTGCCGCAATAATAGCAGTATTTTGTTCAGACATCAAGTCAATCAATGTCAAGTTGCAAAACATCGACGGCTTTTTTGAAGTATTAACCCAACATATTGTGTACGTGCCGATACTGTAAGTGGCAAGTGCTTGTGCTTGCGTGTCTTGCGTGTTTTTTACAATTTTTTCATGTATTAATTATTTTCAATCTTAAAAATAACAATGACATACATTCTCATATCTCTTTTTCTATTAATAAGTGTTAGCAGTTTTTGCAAATCAGCTTTATTTGAAAGTGATTCTTGCTATTCATTTGGAAGCGGTAATGTATTTCCCGGTGGAGCTAGGAAAGTTGAGCATAATCTACAATTTACCAAAGCAATGAGTAAGTTTTGTTTTAACTGTAGATACCTACATCATTTTCTTTTTCTTAGGCATATAAAACAAGGTTAAAAACGTAAATATTATTAAAGTGTATTTATATTTTTTTATAGTATCAAAACCGGCACCAGAGTGGGAGGCAACTGCTGTTGTTAACGGAGAATTCTCGCAACTTTCCCTAAAAAGCTTTAGAGGCAAATATTTGGTTTTTTTCTTCTATCCGCTAGATTTGTAAGTTTCTTATATTTTTTTTAAATTTAAAACTGTAGTAGAACTTAAATGTTAACAACAAAAAACTTGGAAGATTTGATTTTTTAAATTGCCTACTGATATAATTCATCATTAGCATTGAAACCCAGTTTAAGATAACATTCGCTGATAAGTACACGCCTACCTACTTATTTAATCAATAATACATTTTCAATAGATTTCATGATTATTTAACAATTTTTTTTTCTGTTTTAGCACCTTCGTTTGTCCTACCGAAATCTTGGCATTCTCTGAAAGAATCGAGGAGTTCAAAAAGATTAACACTGAAGTTGTAGCATCTTCTGTTGATTCTCATTTTACTCATCTTGCTTGGATTAACACACCACGTAAAGAAGGTGGTCTTGGAAAAATTAATATTCCTCTCCTCAGTGACTTGACTCATTCGATAGCCAAAGATTATGGTGTATATCTGGAAGATTTGGGGCACACTCTAAGAGGACTTTTTATCATTGATGACAAAGGAATTCTAAGACAGATAACAATGAATGACTTGCCTGTGGGTCGATCTGTTGATGAAACTTTAAGACTTGTTCAAGCTTTCCAATATACAGACAATCATGGTGAAGTGTGTCCAGCTGGGTGGAAACCAGGCCAAGATACCGTAAGTTTTCTAAAAATAGAATAACGGCTCTACCAAATATTTGAAACTTAAATTAGATTTTAAATTAATATCAAAATATGTAGACTTTGAACTGACCGTGTTGACTGAGCGTGCGTCAGTTAGAGAAGCATCTCTACTACAGCTTCAGCAAAAATTCTTTAGTATGTCCGTCTGGCCGTCGTCAAAAAAAAATACCGAACCTGCTCTTAAATCTCACGAGAATCGATTAAGAAATGCGACCTGTAAAGGAGGACAGCCAGAAATGCCACCGGCCGGACGGAGATACGAACAAAAGAATGTTTCGAAGACGGGTCTGAGCAGTAGCGCGCTTGTAGCGCTTCACTCAACTGCCGTCTTTGTACTTCTTCACTCTAGTAAACTTCAAGGCTAGAGTGAATAAGTACCGTATAGGTCGTCGTGCTCCATCTTAGACCACAACGTCGTTTAACATCAGTCCAGTTGGTGGTCAAATGCCGACCTATTATAAATAAAAAAAAAAATGTACGCGAGTTCTTCCGCTCACAAAACTGTTAGTTAAACTGTTTCTTTCTTTGTTTCAGATAATACCAAACCCCGACGAAAAAAAGAAATATTTTGAGAAGATTGCTAGCTAGGATGTGTAATTGCAAAACTTTTAAATTAAATTAAATATAATTTTTAACATCATCCTTATCACAATAGCTATTAAGTGAAGATATCAGATTCTCTATAGCATACAACGAGAAAGCGTTAAGTACCTACTTGCTAAGCACAATAACAAAAAAAAATATGTAATCCTCTTTGAGTCGTTAGTACACTGCTAAGCGACGCATTGTTCTCGCTCATAATATTAATCCTAATCTGTAATTAATTATGTATTAATCACAAACGAATTATCCAGGAACCGAAGTACAAGCTGCTTTCTAACTGTTTGTGTACTTTTACTTTTTTTTTCTTTTGTCGTCGTCGATAAAATACACATGAAAATATGTAAATTACGCACAAATTGTTAAATAAGTATAGGTATATATTTTGTACTTAGTTAATAATATTTTTCAATATTTTAATTTTTTATAAAATTAGAATGTGTACGTAAGTCAATGAAATTATTAATAATTACTTACCTACCTATTAGGTTCAATTGTCTCAACAATTCTGGGTTATTATCATAACATCAAGGCTGATATTGAGTGAAATCGGGTTATACATAGAAATAAATACTCTCTTTTCTACATGACGTATTGTATTTAATTATTTTATACTTACATAGTTTATAGTTTTAGAAGCCTAAACAGAGAATCTGGGGTAGGCGATGCTAAAATAGTAAATTGTTATACAAGGGGCTAAAGCGACTCATTATAAACGGGATAACTGTCTCATTAAAAACTTTACTCCCGGGAGTAAAACTTAACTCCCGAGCTTTAGAAAGTAAATCGAAACCGAGTCATAATGGATTTTTAGCCCCGTGTATAACGCTCTACTCTTCACTTCGATGACGAGAAAATCAAATATTATTAATAACAAGTTTCAGTCACCAATTCAATTTTTATTTACAAAAAAATGTAAAGATTTCGCGTCAATGTCTTTTTTTATTTCTTCTGTAGCCGCAACGCAATACGCACGTTCTACCGAAGAGGTATCAGAAAAAAAAACTTTTTCATCTAGAGCGAAATACGTTATTTTATCTTCATTCTGGTACACTTCGATGACGGACCTTTTAGGCAAGAGAAATGAAAAATCAATTCCTGTAAATCTAAACGAATAATTTCGCTGGTAGGAAATTAATCAAATGAAACCTATTTGTAAGAAATGTAACAACGTTTTCTAATTTGTTTAAGGGTTCCGCGACGTTCTGAATTTTCCATACAGCCGCGCTTGTCAAATTTCGTGGAAACCATTTGACAGTTTTTTGAAAAAAATTGGCATGTACAATTATATGAAACATATATCTCCGCCCTATGCTCTTGTTGTTTTTTTTAAACGGCCTTAATAGAAAATAGAGCTATGAAAAAAATATTTTTATGGCATTTGTGAGGGCTCTCTATTGATTTATTATTTTAAATAATTAAAAGGTTAAAAAATTAAAGACATAGCAAATCAATAATCCATTTACGTAGCGCGATTGTTCACATTACTAGCTTTTAAATAAATTCATAATACAAGGGTGATATTTAGTTACCTAAGAATGACTAGAAAAGTGCAAAAGTAATACAACATGATTGAAATTGCACTTTGTCACTCTGTGGATATAATTATGTAGAGGCTCGTCAGTATCTTTACTTGCTTTCTTAGCTCGTCGTCTTCTTCTAGATGAATGCAGTGAGAGTTAGTCTAAAGTGGTCGCCGGATCCTTAAGCAATATTAGGCATTTCAAACGAAAAATTAACAATCTCCTTTCAACTATGGATCCACCCCAAAATTAAATAGTGGTGAGATGAACTGGGACCCTATTCGGAGATTTGAGATTTTCATCTCACTATTTTTCGTCCTTGTTGCTCTCGTATGAAACGTCGTAAGTATGAGAGTGACCAAGATAAAATCTCATCTCATCTCACGCGCAGGAATAGCCCCCCAGGGGGGCTATTCACTCTAACACCTATGACGTTTCAAACGAGAGGAACAAGGACGAAAAAAAGTGAGATGAAAATATCAAATCTCCGAATAGGGTCCCTGGGGTCACCGTCACATTCCCTTGACAAAATATTAATATGATCGATTTAAATCGAATCAATACCGAAATACTATTACCGGCATCTCTACCCAGTCATGTTGATAAACTGAGACATTTACAAAACTTCAAAGTCACATTTTTCTTGTTTTCAATGTCAAAAAACCTTTTCCACAAAATTGTGAAGAGCAGGAAAAGACCAACAATATTGTACTGCTAATAATATACAACCAAACAGTGAACGGCTGAAGACTTACTCCGTTATAAAATAAAATAATAAAGCCTAGTTTACACAGTGCGAGCTGGCGTACGAGTCAGCCTGCCAAGTAGCTGCACTGCAGTGACTCGCACTGTTTGGACGTCGTTTACGAGTAATTCGCACGTGAGAGTTGGACAGTATTCGAGTTACTTCAAGATTTTTTGTTTTCACTCGCATACTCGCCTGACAGTAACTCGTACATGACAGCAGTTCGGCCGTCGCTCGCATCTTTCGCTCTTTTTTTTTGAAGATTTTTTTAGACATTTTCTAATTTTTGACATAATATTGTTGTCATAGAGCGTAATACAGTTTTTTTTTTTATTTTAACACGTTCACTCGACATCGCGGTACTCGCAAGACTGGCAGCACTACTGTCGTGTAGACAGCAAAGGCGAGCCGAGCTATTGTCGTACGAGTAGACAAGCCGAGTAGCTGTCCACTGTCTGGTCAGCAGCTCGCACTGTATAAACTAGGCTTAAGGACGCTCACTAAACATATTGTTACGCCAGTCGCAGCCGATTAAGAAACTGTACACTAATCTATGGAGATGTTTACGAGTACCAATAGGTATTACACAGGTTAGGCAGTACTAGTACGCTCGAGTCGCACGTCCCATTATTAAAATCTGGAACGTAAGGAATCTATCTAGAAAGCAATGTTTTTATCTATTGAATAATAAGGTGTTTATTTGAATATTGTATGCTGACGCGTGGCTTCAGGAAATAAACAACTTTTTGTGTCCTTGCGTTATTGTTTATTCGAAAGTTCTAGATCTCTTAAACTTGTATAAATACGCGGATGACCGACGACTCGACAGTCAGTTTTGATTACGCGTTCAAAGAGCCAACATAGAAGTAATTATATCAGTAGTGTTTAAAGTGTTATTATGCAAGTGTCTACTGTAGTGTGACAGTGTTTGTGTGGGTACTTGGTGAATAAAGTGAATCTTCGGATACATCGACGTTTCGTTCATTTCATCCCTACCCGGCTCGTAACAATAATACAGCCCAACGTTATAGTGCAAGTATCTACTCTAGTGTAACAGTGTTTGTGTGTGTACTTGGTGAATAAAGTGAATCTTTGGGCACATCGACGTTTCATTCCTTTTATCCCTACCCAGCCCGTAACAATAATACAACCCAATCTACCTAGTAGTGAAACTAGTGAGTGACAGGACTCTGACTTATAAACAGCACTGTTTGAAAACAAAATTAAAAGTTAGCGGCAGGAACAATTTACTTTCCCGCCTCATTTCCACCTCAGCCCAAGTGCTGCGTACATCCGGGCTAGCACTCTTCTTCTCAGCTGGAAAATAAGGGTGTACAGTGTGGCACCGTTCACCGAAGTAGATGTTGCACTCAATGAAACGTACAAGAAAAAACCTGGGTCCTTAAAGCCAACCCCCTTTACTACTACTTTCACCGATTATTGCCGACCTTGATTGGGAAGGGTATCTGTATTACATACTCTTTGGGGAAGGGGAGCTCGGGAGGGGCAGGCAGAGCGAGGCAAGTCAGGCAAGTCAGTTGAGTCTCAAAATCCAAGCGATGAAGTCGTCTCCGAAAGCTTTGTAAATCATATACTACAGAATACAGAGATATAAGTAACCTACCTTGTTTTATTCTTTATTCGTATAATTCCAACCTTTTGCTATCGTGGAATATTGCCAATTTTGGGTAGGGAACGTTGGCTAGTCTAAATTTCTAACAAATGTAATACATTTTAGTACTTATTTCCTGTTGTGGGTACGATACAAAGCCAAAACCAATCAACCAAAACTAAAAAATCTGATGTTATAAAACAACTTGGACGTTCGGTTCCGTACATTAAGGCGAGTGCGAAAAACAAGGGATAAATTGGTTTCCATCCCCGAACGCAGCCGTTCGCAGTGTTCCGTACATGCACAAATTGTGTTTATTATTTGTGTCGTACGTACATTACTGCTTTCCGATTCTCGAAGTACTTTTTAGTTTTAGGTTTTTGGAAAAACGGGCTATTTTGATGTACCTAAAACGAAAACCAAATCCATAAAAATTTTCGTCATTAATCCGTAATAAGTACCTATATTTTCTTTCTTCTTACGCCCGGCCGCACATCGTAACACAAATTTGATTGCAGTACATTCTGAAAAGTGAGTTGAACTGGCGGCAATTGTCTACATACCTACTAACACTTGGATTCTTATTTTTCATTTTTTTCTCAATAATTTCAGCTAAAAAATAGTTTGTTTACCACGAAGATGTTTAGTCGTGGTGTATCTAGTTTAAAAACTGTTTCTCTTTCGTCCCAAAAATGGACTGCAATAAACGCGCAAAACAGTATTTATTGAATTTCTAGAATTCCAATCTAAATGTGTTTCTTATCCATTGAATGTTTTTCGTTATTGCTTGTACTGGTGAACAAAACATTAGCGAGATGTCTTGGTGGATAGGTAACAGGCATAGTAATAGGGAGTATTCTGTGGTTACAGACTATCAACATCTATTGTCTGACCTAAAACATTCGTTTTCACAATAATAAATACTTGTTGAGTAACTAGTGTCTCTGTGATCTGCCTAAGAAACGTTTTCTGGCACCATTAGGGTACATACACACACACACACTCCATTTAAATGGTAGTTACTCACATCGCATCATGACTATCACTTCTTCTGTGTTAAAATTAACATTTAATGTGGCAGGGCTTGATTTGTGACTATTGTTGTTTCTAATATTGCTGAGAACACTAAAATAAAGCTTAACCCTAATGCTTCTTTAATTTTTTCAGAATTTAAGCCATATTCTGCCCAGATAAATTTATTCTCAAGTAAGGAAAATAAACAAGGAACTATGGTGGATCCTAAACGTGTAATGAGCTATGAAGACATGCTGAAGGTCATTAATCAACCAGAAAAAGTTATTATCGATGTTCGAAACCCGGATGAAGTAAAAACAACTGGGAAAATACCATCCAGCATCAACATTCCATGTAATGATTCTCTTATCTTTTAGATATTAAATGCTTTATTATATATTGTCACTCTTTTCCTCAAGGAGGCTAGCAGAGGTGTAATGCAACACCCACATTTCGTCGGACAATATTCAGTCCCAAATGTGTCAGGGGGCAAGCCTGTTGCCAATGCTTTATTGCACTGCCAATATTTCAGTTAGACAGCATAGAGCACTTCAGAGAACTGTTCAAAATTTTAGCTAACACCAGAAAAGTTCATGCTTACCATATAGGTATGGTTCCAAACTCTGCTGCCACCTTTGGTGATGTGCAGTAGTGCTACCTGCCGTGCTGATTCATTTGGTGGGGCGATGCTGCTGCGCAGCAGTGCTCCTGCTGCATTGCTGCCGCGACATTGCTGCGCAGCTCGGAATGTAATCTCAGATAAACTTATAGAGACTATATAGGGAGAAGTAGTGCTGCAGCAGTACTGCTGCATGCAGCCGAGTTCAGAATCATACTTTAAGGCAATAAACTTGTACATCTTTTTCAGTAGTACAAAAAGAACAAAATTGTGTAGTTCCATATTGTAATAAACAATTAGAAGAAATAGAATGTAGAACGTAGAATGTAGAAAAACAATTTTTTTTGATGATGACATAATTTATTCAATAAGTGATTATTTTCCAGTGCCCCATGTCCAGGATGCTTTGATATCAATGTCTAACCAAGAGTTCCAGAAGAATTACCAAAGGAACAAGCCACCAGCATCAGCTGAATTGATATTCTACTGCCAGTCTGGCAGGAGATCTACTGAGGCACTTGATAAGGCTCTCAAACTTGGATATTCTAAGTAAGTCTCAGCAGCAAATTAAAGTTTAGTTAAATAAAAAAGTATAGGAACTATGCAGCATGTTTCATGAAGGCAGACAGAATACCTAAATCATCATAAATTTTTAAAAACCAGTTGAAATATAAAATTTCAGCATTATTCTTGTTTGTTTAGTGGGGCATGTTCCGCACTTAGCTACTTGATTGGACCATTGTGTGTGAATAGAGCATCACTCATATTCTGTATGAGGCCTTCAGTCAGTCTAGAAACTGACATGCTTGCAAAGTCCATAATTTTTACAAAAAATACATAAGTTTTTTATTGTAGCTCCAAGACATACCTCGGGAGCTGGAATGACTGGTCCAGCAGAAATAAGTAGACTACCAAGTTCAGATGTCATTTGTGAAGTACTTTGAAACAGATACTGTGTTATGGAGTAATAAAGTTATACATTTTGTTAATAACATTGTTATGGGATCTAAAATGTTTTTGGGATATGATTGTTTTTATAAAGTAAAAATAAATAAAAATAGTATTGTCTAGAAATATGTATTACTGTCATAGATATAAGTAAATTATCTTTCCATTGATAACTGATATGGTTAAAGGTAAACACTAATTTTGGGCAATTTTATCACAAAATGTTTCAGTTAACCACAGTTTCCTTATCTACAAAACCAAACATGATAAGTGGTAGCTATGCAGTAGTGGTGTTGGCATGACCACAATAATAATAGTTTAAACAAAATTCTACTGAGAAGAAAAAAAATAGCTTGCTGTCCTCAATTCCTCAAGTCAGTCTTAGGGCAGACAACCTTTAATATATGTAGTTAAATATTGTAACCCTCCTGAGGATGGTACTGGTGAGAAGGTAACTTAAGATTCAGAAATCTACTGGTTACTTGAACAAGATTACATTTTAAGTAGTTTACCTTTAGTTGTATTTTCAATACAATAAATTAGTTTTATACAAAAAAAAAATAATGGCACCACTAAAATAATGTGAGATTTTTTACTGATTTTTGGCTGCCCAATCTGTCCAACTTCCCAAATAATTTTTGGTGCTGTAAAATAATAATTATAATTATAAGTAATGTCGACCACACGACATCGACACGAATAAAATACCTGTAAATTTTTTTTTTTTTGGAAATCTTATATTCTGAGGTAAAGGGGTTTTTTTTCTAAGATTCTGAGACAAATGGGTATAATATTCTTCTAAGGAACTGAGACAAAAGTTTATAAATTGAAATAATTATGTTAGACACTTACTTCTTGAATCCTAAGTTATGAGCACTTTGCTGAGCTTTACCAGATCTCTTTCCAATCATGCAATAGAAAATTAATTCAGTATTTTCTTTAGGTTTGGCTCTGTTGAATGCTTTTTGGAATTCGTTATCTGACATTGTCAGTGTTGCATTGATGCTGCCCACTGAAAATATAAAGACATCAAATGTATTATAAAATGCAAACATTGACTGCAATCAAACATACAACTACTTAAATAAATTATGAAACCTAAATATTTATTAATAATGTTTTATGACATAATATTATGATGTATTTATTTGTGAGTACAGTTAAGATTATGCATTGTTTTGTTAGTTAATGAAGCAATTACTACTTAATTTTTAATCATAAGCATCACCTATTTTCAGATAATAATTTTCACACATTTATTTTGTTTCTCACTGACAAGAATATTATGCATTGGAATACTTATTTGGTCATTATTGAATACTAATATTGTAAAGAGGAAAGATTTGTATGTAAGTATGTTTGCAACAAATGAACTCAAACTACTGGCTACTGGTCCAATTTCAAAAATTCTTTCACAATTAGAAAGCTACATTATTCCTGATTGACATAGGCTATAAAACGTGAGCGAAGCCGCGGGCAAAACAGGTAGTTGAATATAAGATAAAAACAGGCCTATCAGATGTTACTAGACTGATTGGTTTATTAAAAAAATTAAGCTTAAACTTACCTCACTTAGAAGAGGTATATATAATTTAAATAGAATAGCTAGATGAACAAGCTCAAAATAATTAATATGATACTCACAAGGAATGTTTATACTGTTGGGTATTTTCCCAAGTTCTTTGATCTCATCAGGCTCTCTAACATCAATGATGACAACTTCATTTTGTGTTGTGGCTCTTTTTACCTCATTGAAGTCTACTACTGGCAAATTTTCTGTATTTGCTTCTTGGGAATAGAATCGAGGAGCTAATCTTCTTGCTGAACATAATAAAGATGTGTCTGTAAAAACAGATGATGGTAAGTAAATTGAATGAATTATTTTATTTTGTCTAAACACTAGCACAAACAGGTACCTAAAATACCTCTACTAGGTAAATAATGTTGAGTTTCTATCTTACGTGAAGATGGGAGCGTAGTGTGTTTTACTCCATGAGAAGCAGCACCAGCGGCTTTTGTGCAAAACTTAATTTGTATTGCAGTAGCAATACTACGACTACGATAAATGTTGCGAGTTAGCATTTTAAATAGATAATTCTTTGTTTCAAAGAAACACAATGGAAATTAAACAAAATTGGAATAAATACTTTTTTAGCAAGAACAATGTAGAATTGGTGGAAAATGAAAAAGGGAAACTAAATTATAAAAGTAAATGTTTTTCTCTACAAACACGGGGTACGTTTCTGCGATTTATCTGGGATAAGATTTCGCCTGGCTAAACGAAAAATACCCCGTTCCCGGACGTTTGTACGTCCGGTGGTGGATGATATTTAGTCAAAAGTAATGATTCATCCGAGTAGCGCCCGGGAACGGGGGTTTTAGAAGCTTCGCGAAAATGAATTCGTGATAGAACAAATTTTATACCGGAAGTCTCGAAGGAACGAGGCAGATAATTTTTAATCAAGTCAAAATTTCGTCCGACGCACGTGCGGGGTATTTGTCGTTTAACCAGGTGAAATCTAATCCCACCTAAACCGCAGGAACGTCTTTCCAAGACCGATAGACATTGACATCAATAATGACAACGACGTTGATTATACTATTCAGCGAATGTCAAGTAAGACAGCTTTAATATAATGGTCTTGACGTCTGAATTTACGGCAATGAATAAAAATAGACCTACTATTGTACAGCCAGTAATAGGCGACCACAAATGAACGGCTACATATGTATGGCCTATTTTGTGCACCTCGAAGCCTATGTACACGTACCTATAAAATTGGCGTTTAGTCTGCGATTCAATAACGAGCCACGAGCCGTTCGCCCCGTTCTGTACGAATTGGTGGACAAATCTTCTTTTACAATAAAATTAAACTGTTGTCAAACTTTTTATGATCGTCGAACGACGTGGTCTCCAATGAAACAACGCAGTCCACAGTTAAATGAAACAAAACTACGTAAACCAACTGCGAACACTTACTTTGCATTTGCTAGACGAAAGGCAACTAACAACGACTGAAGAGTTCACTGACAAATCCGTGCGTGCATACACGTAGGGATTTATCCAGAGCGCGCAGCAAAGATTCGGTGCGGTGTGCTAACGTTTTCGAATCTGCGTGTGGCGGATTTTTGGGAGTGCAGTATCTCCTAGTCACAAAATAATGTACAGCCAAGTACTAAACGACTCGCCATATGCTTGTGCTCTATTTACCATACTTTATCGCCCTCAGCCATTCTCGTGTCGGTAAATACCTGAGTGCTGGCCCTCTATTCTGACGCGTGAGATGTTATCTTGGTCACTCTCACTTCTATGACTTTTTGAATGAGAGAGACAAAGACGGGAAAATATATCACGCTTAAGAATAGGGTGCAGTGCTGCTTTGCTTAACAGCAGTTTCATTTTGGTTTCATTTTCTTTTTCATTTTGTTTCTTTAATGTGTTTATTGCATAGGTACCCAGTGATTTTACGTATTTCGTATCCGAATTAACTACACAACATTACACTAAGCATTGCATTCCAATATAAATGGTCCCAATACGCACACGTTAACGTCATGGATGGATATTCATTTTGCTTGCTCAGTGTTTTTATTGTAATCTATTTCTACGCATAGCATCAGAGTCAATAAACACGCGTAACTTATTTCATTTCCAGATGCTCACAGTGCGTAACTTACCACAGTGATTGTGGGCATAGTGCTTTGAATGAAATGGTTTTCACATATGTGTAAGGTCATTTAGTGAAAATGGGGTCCATGCGCCCTACTGGAAGGTTTCTTTCGTTTACGAACAATATTCAGCGGACGCAAAAACAAGGTGGTGAGTGTATTCATGTGATTACTAAATAGATTAAGCAACATTCCTGAAGTATGCATCATACCTAGTTTGCAATAACATTTGCATGCCTAGTATTTCAATCTAGATTAAAAATACACATAGGTATTCCTTTTTTAATTTACGAAAATGTATCACCATTTCTTGATCGCTTAAAAATCCATGGTATAATCCAAATATACCTGTATGTAAACTAATCCAGCCATCACAAAGTGGTGACGAACATACATTTTCACTTATTCAGTCCTGTCAGATTAGTTAGTAACAACTTTAACAGAATCAAGAATAGTTTAAGTGGATTGCTTTATGTGAAAAGGTCACCCTTGTACTACCGAATAAATATATGTTAGTTTTATGGTTTCCATTGTATGTTTTGGTGTGCAATAAAGTCATATTGTAACATTCTAAATTTAATTAATTCTACAATTCATCAGTACCAACTGGCTTCCCACAAAGTCTGTCAGGCAGCGAAACAGATGTGTCAACATCTAATGAAAATCTGTCACGGGAGGAGCGCTATGTTGTCCGACACACAGCCCGTGTCGAGCCCCAGGGACAAGAGAACCATAGCCAGAATAATAACAACAGAAACTCTTTAAAGGTGAGAATCTTTGCAATGTGTATTTGTTAGCTGATCCCTAGCTTTTCACTGATGTTGTGCACATAACAATTATTTTCAGCTGTGTAGCTTTTTATTGTTGAAAGAATTTTCAGAATTGGTGTTGTAGGTACAGAGAAACTCTTGAAAATAAATTAACTTAATTTACCTCTATTATAAAGTAAACATCTCTGATTATCTATTTCAATGTAACCAGTGAGTTTTTGTAATTCTTTAAATACTTGATTAAGCTTTAATTACTTACTATTATTACTGTTTGCTTTGTTTTGCAAACAGGACAATGTACCTGGAAGCAACCGAAACTCGCTCAAAGACTCTGTTGGTGGAGGAAACAGCAATCGAAGTTCACTAGATGTGTCATCTTCATCATATAATACTCTGATCATTCATAATCAGGATGATTCCTGGCCACCGAGGCCAACACCCATACGGTAAGTCAAAAATAAAACTATCAGTTGGTTTATGTTTTGCAATTAATATTTTCCAAACAAGGCGGTTGAGTCTATTATAAAACTTTGACATTCATAAGTGTATCTTTGATACCCGAATTGAATAAAAATATTTTAACTTTAACTTTGACTTTAATATTATTTTTTGTGGACAACATACCTACTTTGTTTTCATGATGGGTCACGACCCCGAGTATTGAGGGATCAACACAAGGAGGAGAACAACACACTGCAGAATTTGTATCCACAAGAGTCTGTGAACTTATCTTTATTAGTATTTTTGCAGTCTAGCAGACTATAACCACCAAGTGGTCCTCTGACTCATGTAGAGTATGTTTGGCATAATGTTGTTCTTAGTTGGAAGCAAAGCCAAAATCAAAGTTCTTTATTCACCTAGAATGTGTTTCAAAAGTCAAAACAAACATTAATAGACCTTAATGCAGCTTGTCCTGGACCATAACTAAGTTCAGCCTTGTCCACAAGCACTGAGCCTACCAAGCATGGGATTTTTAATGTTCCTGTTCTATGAATGCCATAAACCAAGAAATCTGAAGTATAATCTAAATATTTCAAACCTATAGAGAACACGAACGAACAAGCAGCGAGGTCAAACATCCGACGACACAATCGTCGCCCTACCACACTCTGAAGAAGGAAGTTGGCAAGAAGCCAAGCGGCATACCTTTGCCCAAAGTGCACAAGGAGCAGGCAGTGACAGCCACTGCCAACTATATTGATATTGGAGGACAGAGGATCTATACCAGTCCCCCTGACCATGGAGTACAGGTACGGAAAACCAAATTTTCTTCAAGACCAGAGTGAATAAGTTTATTTTGTCCATGTTAGGAGTTAGGTCTCTTTATGTAATGTTTAGTAAATTAGTCAATCTATTTTTCTAATTTACTATTACAGTATGGATAACACTGTATGTTTTCCAAAAATAAATAAATAAAATAAATAAATATGTTGCTGAACATAAGGCCAATCCTATAGAAGAAACTGAAAAAAATATTTTAATAAAAAACAAAAAAATCTAAACTGATTTATCCAAAACATATTAATTTCAGGAAATAACCGAAATACCTGACGACTTCCTGAACCAATCATCAGTCCTGAAGCACTTAGCAAAAGAAGTAGCTCAATCACCGACTCCTCGTGGAGCCACGCCGCCCGCCTCGCCGCGCGCGCCGCCCGCCCCCCGCGACGAGAGCAGGAAAGCCAAGGGGAAATGTTCCAAGGCCAAACTCAGCAAGGAGAAATTGAACCTGTCCAGATCTCAGCCTGATCTTACTAGGTAAGTTTGTAGTCTCTAACATTATTAATAGCTTTTAATATATTTTCTCCTTGCTAAGTTTGAGAATTTACTAGAAACTGTAAAAATCCTCACAATAAAATATGTATTTGTTTTATACTTTTTGTCAATGAGCTATTAGTGCTACCGCTTAAGGTAAAACGTTTCGAAATGTCGAAATTTAAATTCCAACCAGTCAATAAGCAATGTTGAAATTTGCGCCAATCGTAGATTATTTCTTACGATATTTTGCAGAAATAGTAAACAGTGATGCACCAGATTGCTCAAATAGGTCATTTGACAGATAAACTGACAATTGAAAGTTTTATTGCCCTTTTTGAGTAATCTGGTACATATTTGTGAAATATGTCTGTATAATAACGAGAGAAATAGTCTTAGATAAAAGCGCAAATTCTATTAACATTTGCAATAGTTCCTTACTCGATCCAGATAGATCTACAAAAAAATTAAAATAAAATTAAAATTTAGCACCGTAAGTGAAGCATTGGCTATAGAGTGTTCGCTCGCGCGGCAAAGGGATGCGAAGGCAGCAGCGCGTGGCAGACCCTGCCGCCCGGTCTACCTCGGTCCCCTTTGACACACCCCCACGCTCCTGTACCATGCGGGAGAGGACTCATTTGAGCGTAATATTACAAGATCGTCACCATCCTGTTACAGTATAAATTTGCCAATTGGAATTCAACTCATGCCAGACTACAAGTCCAGTATATCTAGAGCCACCTCTTTGGTACAGTGTGGGAGTGCGCGCAGTGCCGGGCGGGTCCGAGTCGAGTGGCTGGTGCAGCGGCGGCGAGGGTTCGCTGGAGGAGCCCGATGATGCCTTCACCGCTGTGCTGGACGCGCTCGCGGCTGAGAACCACCAGCTCAAGCGACAGCTCGCCGACGCCTGTGAACGGATCGCTAAGACCAGCAAGGTGAAAATATCTTTTCACCTTCACTTCTTTTACACACACATCTCACTTCACAATCTTTCACAGCTCCTTAAATCAATAGCCCTATTATTATTTTTAATATTATAAAAGCGAAAGTTGGTGTGTGTGCGTGTTTGTTTGGTTATTCTTCACACTCAAACGGGTTGTTTATACCCTAGATCAACATATGGGCTACTTTTTAACTTTTAAAATTATTTATGACTAGCTGCGCACCGCGGGCAACACCTCGGGGCATAGCTAGTCTTCAATAGTCTGCTTTTATAATCTAATCTGCAACAGCTTTAAAGTTTTGTGATCTGTGGTAGATTTGGCTCGAAGGACCACAATTTTTATGTTGTGTCGTCCAACAACATCAACGTTAAAAATTAAAGCGATTGCAAATGGTAGAAATTTTGAAAAAAAATGCCTCTCAGTTTCTTGCCTTGCCTTCTGAGTAGTGGCTCTTTTTCCGAACAAGGAACAATAAAACTTTGATGTTCATAAGTCATAAGTATAAGCATAAATCTTTGATACCCAATTGAATAAAAACATTTCGACTTTGAGTTTATCAGTATGATTGAAGCTGTAACATTTGTTTGGTTAGCTGGAGGAGGAGGTGGAGAAGGTGCGCACGGCCCACGAGGAGCTGGTGGGGTCGTGCGAGCGCCGCGAGCGGCTGGAGCGCGCCGCGCGCGTGCGGCTGCAGGCGGACGGCCGCCGGCTGCACGACCTCAACCGCGCGCTCAAACAACAGGTCAATACAATTCTAGCACCGAACCCCAAGATCGGCTGTGCCGAGTTTGGGGTTCACAGGTCTTACTAAATGTTTTTGTAAATTTATTAGCCTAAATAAACAAAAACAAAACAAACAATAACTCTTTACACATACAAATAAATCTAAACTGAGTGTTTACTCAAAAATAAAGGCGCAACGGGTAGTCTTATCGCTTAAGAGCGATCTCTTCCAGACAATCTCTGGATGGAACAGAAAACATTATGATTAAGCATTATGACATTATTATTATATTATAAGCATTATTATATTGCAACATTATGATTTATTTAACGGGAATTACTCACGTATAATTTAGTCGATTATTCCGACTATAGTTGCATTTGGCGGTCTTCATCAAAGCGAGTGTCGGCATCTCTAGTGGCTCTCACTAAAACCCTGGGGGTGTTCCTCCGTTGCGCCATTAGTCGGGGCCGCAGACGCGCTCCCGCACTCTTCCGTAGACATCTGTAAGCCTATGTTAACTGCTTTAGTTTACACATGATGTTTCCCCGCAGGTGGAGTTGTTATCGCAAGGCGTGCGCACGGACAGCGACGCGAACGCAGAGGCCCTGCGCAAGGAGCTGCAGAATAGAGAGATGCTCATCGCGCAACTTATCACACAGAGTAAGTTTACTCAAAAGATACTATCCGACCCATGTTGTTCCAAGGTTCTAACCGCCATTTTATGTAAAACCATTGTTCATAAGGTCACCGCATTTTACCATGCTTCAGGCTTCTTGCATGCTGCTTGCTTCGCGCGACGTAAGTTTCTAGAAACGTGTCCGATGTCTTCCATTTAATCCTTCAGAGATTTGTATTTCAAACGTTCGGCGTAAATATAATATTATGTGTAGCGTTAATTCCGAACAAAACATACTCTATGGCTTCTGAAATTGGGTTAAGGCTGATTGGAAGGTATTGTTATATTCGTTTTAAATCCAAAGAACATTTTCCAGTCAGATTTTTTGTTTTACTTTTTATTAAAAAATGTTATCAGGAATTAGGACGTACAAGACCATTTTAGAAGATAAAAAACTACACGATATCACTTTATCTCGTTCTTTCTTGCAGATAAAGAGTTGGCGTGCGCGAAAGAGAGGCAAGAGATCGAAATGGCGGCACAGAGAGCAACGCTGCAGGAACAACGGACGCACATCGACATACTTGACACGGCGCTCACCAACGCACAGGCTAACGTTGTGCGGCTTGAGGAAGAGGTGAGAATAATTAACGAGAAATCAATTATTGCGAAGTGACTGTATTATTTGCGTCGTTTTTAAAAACATCACCCAATATTTTTTTAAACTTTGTTGTTAATATTAAAACTGCAATGCAATGCGTGCAATTGCAAAAAAAATATATATTTAATTTTTAGTAATATCGGCCACTGATTAGGGTTTGGGTACCGGGACATTAGATTGTCGAAATTGTTGTAATCATTTTTTATTTTTAAATAATTTAAGAAGCCTAGCGCCATCTGTTAGTTTAATAAATAACTACTTGAGTCAGTTAAGTCAGTCATTTGTCAATTTAATTTATGATGACATGTGAGTGTGGTGTGGTGTTTCTTTTGCAACGGCGCTTTTGTCAAATAGACGACGCCCATAAATCTATACATAGAAAGTCAAAACAAAAAAAAAACAACTTTTAATATGGAGAGTACACGTACAGCGAGAGTGTCAAAACATTAAAAAAACGAATCAACAGCACAGTGCTCGTTCTGCCCAAAACAAATTTCATGTAAGGGGTCGAATACTTCAGGCCTTGACATACACCTCCAAAGAAATCACAATATTTCTAAAATTCAACTGTCGCCGTCGGAAAAATCAATAGAAAAATGTTATTTTCTTAAAACTCTCGAAGTCTCGGAAATTCCCGGGACTTTGATTGTAGGCTGTCTTATGTCCCGGGACTTTGAAATTATCGGGAATTCCCAAACACTATCCTGATGCTTGCGTCGCGTCACGTTACTGCATTTGTTTACAAAGGTTCAAACTCTGTTCCAAAGTTGTATTTTTTTGGTTCAGTGTCGTCACGCCAGCGGGTACGTGGAGCGAGTGATGGGGCTGCAGCGTGCGCTGGCGTCGCTGCAGCAGGCCTCCGACCGCCGCGAGCACACCGAGCGCAAGCTGCGCGCGCAGCTCGAGAAGGAGCTGCAGACTCTGCGGTGCGTATACCGAGTCACGTCACACCTTGTGTCGTCACGCCAGCGGGTACGTGGAGCGAGTGATGGGCTGCAGCGCGCGCTGGCGTCGCTGGCTCTTAGGTAGAGGTCGCAGAGGCAAGTTCCGCTGGCGGCGCATTTCACAGCTGTCACCAAGTTAGAATCAGTGCACAGAGGTGGGCGTGACCCGCATTGTCCCCTTGTCCGCAGGAGCCGGTCGTGCGCGTGCACAGCCGGCACTAAGTTAGAATCAGTGCACAGAGGTGGGCGTGACCCGCATTGTCCCCTTGTCCGCAGGAGCCGGTCGTGCGCGTGCACAGCCGGCACTAAGTTAGAATCAGTGCACAGAGGTGGGCGTGACCCGCATTGTCCCCTTGTCCGCAGGAGCCGGTCGTGCGCGTGCACAGCCGGCACTAAGTTAGAATCAGTGCACAGAGGTGGGCGTGACCCGCATTGTCCCCTTGTCCGCAGGAGCCGGTCGTGCGCGTGCACAGCCGGCACTAAGTTAGAATCAGTGCACAGAGGTGGGCGTGACCCGCATTGTCCCCTTGTCCGCAGGAGCCGGTCGTGCGCGTGCACAGCCGGCACTAAGTTAGAATCAGTGCACAGAGGTGGTCGTGACCCGCGTCGTTCCCTTGTCCGCAGGAGCCGGTCGTGCGCGTGCGGCGGCGCGGGCGGCGGCGCGGGCGGCGAGGCGGAGCTGCGCCGGCTGGTGCGCGAGCGCGACGAGCGGCTGCTGGCGCTGGAGGGCGAGTGCGCCAAGTGGGAGCAGCGCTACCTGGAGGAGGCCGCGCTGCGCCAGGCCGCCGTCTCCGCCGCCTCCATACCCAAGTGAGGCACGGGGCTCCGCTCGCAACCGTAACATATCGTCACGTTTTTCCGCCGAGGGGGCTGGCAGAGGTGTAATACAACATCCACACTTCGCTGGACGATATTCAGTCCCAAATGTGACAGGGGCGGGCCTATCGCCATTTACCGAGCTCCGGTCATGTAGCAGATGACATACAATACGCGCATATGTTCACACTATGAACAAATTGGTGCGTGCCGTTGGCTGGGTTTGATTGAATCCGCAATATAGCAAATATATGTGTTGTTTTTGCTATATCCGTGTTAAGCTATAATGGTATACCAATATAGCTTATCACTCATTGGAACCACCCGGGACCCGACCCGCACCGCCTCGCTTCGTGCGGTTACGTATTCTTTTTAAGTACTCCCTACATCAACTCCGGATCGCCTCGACGTAAGCTGTCAACGCTCTCTGTCAAAGTGATATTGAGGACAAGTGAAAATCGCTGACAGACTACTTGGAAATTCGTTGACCCCGCGGCGTCCACCCATGGACCACCAGTTGACCAGTCGAGGCAATACCGAGTCGCTCCATAAAATGATAACCTGAAAAGTTGTTTAGCCTCGGAATACCTCGACAGTGTTTTGTGTTTTTCTTTCTTTTGAATCTTAGAACTCGATCGAAAAAGAAAAGACACTGGATAACTATTCCAAGGCTAAACAACGTTTATTGCTAAAGGGGTAAATGTGCACTAGATTCACTATTAACAATTCTCGCTTGCTACACTTTTTAACCCCCGATGCAAAAGAAAGAGGTGTGTATGTCTGTACTTCGACCTCCCATACGGATAAAGCGATTTTAGTAAAGCTTTTTATACGATAGATAACTCGATCGAGAGTAATCCTGGTCAATTATAGTCTAGGCTCTTTTATTACTTGTTTCTAATTTGTATTTAGGAAATTTAAGCCACGAAAATGGAATTTTTTTCGCGAATTCACTAAATTACAAAACTTAACATTTTTCGTACTTAACCATTTTGAGAAATGCTCAATTTGAATCTTGTGCACATTTTACACGTAACCCGACACGGGCAGTGGCCTTTATAAAATCCCAGTTGCTTGCTCTACACTATTTTTACCCGACTACCCATAAAAAGGAAGGCATTTTTTTCGGATGTACATCTTTATGTGATGTTTTATCTAAATGGCTTGATTGATTTTCTATTGTAAGGTGTCGTTGCATTCGATTTTATTGTTTGTTTGTGGAGTAATTTTGAAACGGGAAAACTAACTTTAAAAAAAAACCCATAGTAAGATAACCCCGAGTTTACGGCCTCTTATCGCCTTCCTAATGATTCGAAGATAACCATAACATTCCCAAATCAATAAAACAGCCTCTTATATTTTTTTATGTGTATTAAACGAGTGTAACCTAACAAAAGAATGTTTGTTTGTTTTTCAGTCTATCACTTGAATGGCTTTTCAGGGATGCTAAAATCGCGGCGCTAGAAAAGACCTCCGCAGAGTCTGAACGACTGATGGCTGAGGCGCGCAACGAGAAGATACGGCACATGGACGAGCTGCACTCGGCACAGAAGAAGCTGGCCGATTTGGAGGGCAGGTATAACGAGACTCGCACAAAAATTATACGTATACAGTACTAGCTGCGCCTCGCGGTTTCAACCGCGGTCCCACAGGAAGCGTTATTTTTTTCGGGATAAAAAGTACCCTATGAGGAATTCTACTGTCCGGCAGTTTAATCTTTCACGGTCCGATATGGCACGCCATGAATACTAGCTTGGGCACTTTATGTAATTTTACCGTCCGACATTTTACTTTTCCCCATTCCGGGCCGTTTTTCCGGTCCGAGATGACAGCAATGAAAAACGCGTGTTAGCTTGTGCTCTGCGCCCGAGATTTTAATGAGCGGGCGGGGCAGGTGCGGGGCTCACCTCCCTCACCTCCCACCTCTTACGCCCACGACGCACGCCTCGCTCATTTCATCCAAATAAAAATATCGGACTGCTGGACCGTAAAATTCCTTGTAGAGCACAAACGCCCTGTAGAGCACAAATGACAATGTGTATGCAAAACTTCATGATGATTGGTTGAGCAGTTGAGGCGTGAAAGCATAACAAACAAACAAACAAATAAACTCACTTTCGTATTTATAATATTAGTTAGGATTACGATGTTACAAAAACCTTGTCGTATAATTGAAGGGCATGTACACACACTTATAAGTATTGCAAATATTAATACTAAATATGTGACGTACGTTGTTTCTAGAGTGAAAGAGCTGGAGTCTAAGGTGGCGGAACGCGACGCCATGATCAAGGTTCTTCAGAAGCACACGAGCGCCGCGTATGACAGCGGCGCTTCTCTCAGGAACAACTCGAGCAGGGAGGAACTTGGTAATTATTATTATGAGCCTGTGATGTCCTAATATTAGACAAAGGCCTCCCTACTCCCTTTTCATTGGTCTCTATCTTGAGCTACAATTGGTCAATCCCTCCGGTGCTCGTCGAGGACGACCAAAGTCGGCCGAAGTGTAACTTGCGGTAGACCAAGGAAGGGTCCTTGGTTTCGACTTCAACTTCGTCATGGCATTCACTGAGTGGTACATTTGTCCCAAAGATCATCACACATGCTCATTGAATTGCCATATATGGCAATTCAAAAAGTTGAGAGTAGAGTGAGAGTTGAGTTTTAATTCTCCTACTTCATCTCAGAAATGGGGATTCTTAAGGGAAAGAGTGTCAGAATAATTATTGAAGATTGGTATGGTCTACAATTTTCAGTAACATACTTTTGTGATAAAACATACCGTTTGGCTGTAAATGCAAAATACCCATTGGGGAAAAATACCAAAATACCAAATATGGGGAGTTCACATTTCATTTAGAATGGTTCCCAACAATCACTATTTTTCCCAAATGTCAGCTCTGCGAATTTTTGTATTCTTGTATATCTATTTTGACCGAACTATTTTTATTTCTGTTATTAACCCCCGAAGCAAAAATGACGGGATGTTATACGTTAGCGTGTGTGTCTGTCTGTGGCATCGTAGCTCCGGAGCGGATGAACCGATTTTGATTTAGTTATTTTTTGTTTGAAAGGTGAATTAGTCGGTGTCGGGGGTTTGTTTTATGTATGCTTGTATTTGAAAGTGATGTTTCCTCTCGTCCGCAGTGGGTCTGTCGTCGGGCGCGTCGTTCTCGAGCGCGGAAGGCGTGGGCGGCGGCAGCGTGGCGGCGCGCTACCGGCACCTCGCGCGCCGGAACTACTCGCCGCACAACGACAACTCCAGCGGTGACTGCGCCTTCTCACTGATCTATCTAGCACGAAACAAACAAGAAAAACATACCAAAAAAGAAAAGATCGGTTCACAAAGCTCCTTAACATCACTGCCTGCCTTGACTGCCTCGGTGGCTCACTCGGTTGTGAACCTGCCTTCCGAGCTAGGGGGCGTGGGTTCGATTCCCACCTAGGGCAAACATTCATGTGATGAACATCTGCAGTGCTAATCACAATCATTCGGAAACGTTTCCGGATCCCAGAAATTTCAAACTCAAATTGTTCGAATCTCAGTCTACTTTTATACATTTTGGAATAGGGAATCAAGTATAAATCCGATCGGAAGAATTAATGACGTTTAAAAACTTATGAATATAAAATGAGATTCGAAGAATGATTTGATTTTAAAGTTTTTGAAATCCGAACGGAAACGTTTCCGAATGGTTGTGAATAGCCCTGCTGCTTGTTCTAATTCTGGGTGTTAATTTTATCTGTACTAAGTATGTATTTAAAATTATATATGTATGTATATCAGTCTCTGGCCGCCATCGTACAAGCTTTGCTTAGTTTGGGGTCAGACGACTGTGTGTGCAAGTGTCCCGAATATTATTATTCTATCACTTGCTTGTCTTTAAGCTTAAATTTATTTATTAGCTAGTAGGTAATTTTGTATAAGCCGATAGGCTAGCCCAATCTGGTGTATTTCGACTTTACCCCATCAGACGGAACACTTCGGACCGTATTCAAAAACGGCGCTTGGTCTTGAATCTCGATTTAAAACTGTTTTTATGTATGGTAAAACCAGTTTGAAATCGAGATTTAAGACTGAGCCTGGTATAGCATTCGGACCTTAGACTCGGAATCCATGTAGCGCTTTCAGCCATGGCTGCCGCGGTTGCGAGCCCACGGCTTACAAACATGCGGAAATGGATGCAACAAATTGAATCAGATCGCGTGCTTGACGACCGTCGCCCAAGAGCATTACAACTCCGGCCCGGTTGTGGGACCGTAAATATTTGCGGCGTCGTGAGTTTTAAAACAAAATCATCAGTCCTGCAGCCACAACCGGCGCGGGCTAAATCGCGCCAGTTCTTAGCCCATGTGGTGCAAAATGAAAGTACCCGTTCTGAGTGTCTCCGTGTTGCAGGTTGCGGGTTCGACAGCACGTCGCTGCGGCTGGACGAGCAGCTGGCGGCGCTGGAGTCGCGCCTCGAGCGGCCGCCCGTGCCCGCCGTGAGTTACAGACACGAGCCCGACCGCCGCCCGCATGACCACTACTACTGACCCGCCGCCTCCTGCACCGGCCTCCGACTCGCGGCTCCGACTGTCTCGGTCGTGTCGCTTCGTGTGACCACTACTACTGACCCGCCGCCTCCCACACCGGCCTCCGACTCGCGGCTCCGACTGTCTGGGTCGTGTCGCTTCGTGTGACCACTGCTACTGGGCCCGCCGCGCCCTACCCCGAGGGTTCAACTCGCGTCTCCACCTGTAACGGTCGCGTAGCATGACCTGCTACTGACCCGCCGATACTTCACCGGGATTAAATTTGCGTCTTCACTTGTCTTGGTTACGTCGTCGAGTGACCACTGCTACTGACCCGCCGCGTCCTATGCCGAGGTGCAACTCGCAGCTCCGACTATCTCGGTCAGGTCTCGGGTCCAGTACTACTGACCCGCCGCCCTCTACTGAGGTTGAATGTGCGGCTCCACTAGTCACGGCTCCAGCTGTCTAGGTCACGCCGCGTGATCAATGCTGACTCTATATTTAATTTTGCGGGACCTTGGCTGTTAACTAATTATTTTTTTAGATTTTTCGGTCAGAAAGTAAAATAACCCGGCCATTGGAATAATATGCAAACGCGAATGATATGCAGTGATTACGTAACCATGTGAATTTCTGCGTATCTTTGTCATCATTGAAGTCCGATTGATTAATTCGTACCGATCGTGATGACTAAAATAGACTTCTAAAAACATTCACTGTTGCGATTCATTCCAAGCAGTATCGATAAAAGTTGGTTGCAAACTCCGAATTCGAAATCGAATTTATTATAGCGAATATAAAGTATATAGCTTCGTATAAACGCGACGTTCCATCGTTTTTAACATTCCGTTACAATTGTATCATTTTCTGTGTGTAACAACATTCCTACAGATGTACAAACTTCTCGGCACAGCTTTGTTTTTGTGTGTATATGCAAAAATAACTTCCCTTAGAATGGCCAGGTTTTGATAAAATATAACATCTTTGACAAAAGTATAGCACCCTTACTATTAAACGTTGTATGGCCTCGAAATAGTTACTTATACAGTGTTTTATCTTCTTCGATAGAGTTAAAAATCTAAAAGAAAGAAAAAGACAAAACACTGTATAACTATTCCGAAGTTATGCAATGTTTATTAGTAATGGTTAATATATTATTTCTATGGAATAAGTACATATAAATAAAAATATATTTATGTAAAACTTTTGTACCACATAATACATTGCGTTTCAGATTGGTTTTCAATTTATGTTTATTGAAAGAACAAGTACCCGAGACCATTCGAAAAGAGTTATTAAAATCTGGCCTTGTGTGCATAGCTTTCTAACAAAAGAAATAAACACAATTATTATTACTATTAATAACAAGTATTTATCAATAAAGTAATACCAAAAAAAAAACCGGCTGCAAAATGTGATAGGTCACATATGAGCAAACAAACTTACATACTTACATACACTTGAATTTGGGCAGTCGACAAAAAAGGGATATAATGTAAATTAAAAACCAACACCCGAATTGCGATATCCATCTCAAATACGCAAAATGGTTGGAAATCATCACAATAAAAAAAATATGAGGATCGATTCTGATGTACCTATTATATTTCCCTAAACTACATTTTTACAGATCTAAAGTTGGTGGCTCACACATTAAAATACAAAAAGTCGAATAAATTTCTAAACTGAATTAATCAAACATTATTTTTTTTATGAAATGGCGCAACAGAATCGATTCCATTGTGAAATTATAGAAGTGTCTTAATAAAGTGTCTTAATTATTCCTTCAAATATAAACTACCTACGAAATGAATGGTGCCAATAAGTTAAGTAGAATTTTAAGAATCTCCTACGATTTTTCATTCTTATATCTCCACTTGTGACGGCTAGTCTTTTACGGATACTTTTTCCTAGGAATTTAGTAAAAATGAAAATATGTATATCTGTTTAGAAAATTAATATCGAAATTATGCAATATCTATAGACACCTCCTTACTAATAAACGTTGGATAGCCTCATAGTTATACAGTGTTTTGTCTTTTTCTTTCTTTTACTTACATTTTTAACTAGATTGAAAAGCACAAAACACTAATCGCCACTTTCACTAAATTTAAGAATTGCCTTTTAAGTCCTTGCCAGTTAAGTCCTTGCTTAACTGGTTCTGTACTATTCCTAGCGAAATAATCGCTTATCGAGCACGTAAAGTTAACATTCCCCTAAGCGATGACTTATGGTTCGTGCAAAAAACGTAGAAGCTAGCTAGGAGTAGATTCCTATGTTCAGTGCAAGTGGCCATAACCCTCTTAGCAATAAACGTTGTATAGCTCCGGAATAGTTCTACAGTGTTTTGTCTTTTTCGATCGAGTTCAAACATATGAAAGGAAGAAAACGACAAAACACTGTGTATTTCGAGGCTATAACGTTTATGTTTCCACGTTTTAAGGGGGGTGGGTGATATGTAAGTCAATAAGGATGCTAAGTAGGTATAAAATTGGTCACAAATATATATCCTAAGCTAGAACTATCTGTAACTGACGCGGCCGCTATTTTGTAATTCCGATTTATATTCCGTAATATTTTTTTTAAGATTAGAATAGCTTCTATTTATTTTATTAATGATTTTAATTAGCAATGTAATCGATAACCAAAAGTATTTTATATTTAGGTTATAAGCTTACTTCTATTTGTACACCATGCAGCTAACGACGTAAGAAAATGGTGTTGATTCGTGTTGACATTAATTTGGCTCGCACCTATTTTGCCTTTATGACTTTAAAGTTCAATTTACGGTAACACGCAATATACAAATTATGTACAAAATTACAACCCTATAATCTTGTTAGTATGAATAATATCCTAGTCCATAATGTCCTATAAATAAGTGCCTCTTTATTTGATAGGGATCGTCTTTTTGAGGCTGTATTTCAGAAATTTATTTTAGAAGTAATTTTATACAGATTTGACAAAATGTATGTATTCAATGTATTTTGTATTATTTTTAGAGGGCATGTTTTTAGAATAAAAATCGTGTTTTGTTTGTCGTTGTTTTAATAGCTTACCTAACATTAGAAGCGTTACAAGCTTACCCCTATTTATGCTTATGTTTTCGTGTGAACACCCAAATTTAAAATAGTAATTTACCCGTTTGGTGTGAAGTGACAAATAACTTAATGACGCTTGTACGCGCTGTACATTTAAAAAGTCGAAATAAACTCGTATACATAAATTCCAATTAGGTAAGTTTGATAAATTTATTCAAAATTTAAAATTTGGTAAAATTGAAAAATTCAACGCACACAATAAATTTGTTCGGCATCTAAGAGACTGGCCATTTACGTACCACGCTGGACTGAAAGTTCGATGTGGCGCGACCCTTCGATACACACATCTCGAAGACAGCACTAAACCTCCCACTAACTACCAAATCGACCGAACCAAAAGTATTTCGTGTGTGTTGACCATAAAGTTAAATAAAACACATGTTATAATCCAAGTGATGTATTGGAAGTGAACGCAACGATGTGCAAGTGCGC